>CM049314.1:62778799-65178799 GCA_026874595.1 Sipunculus nudus | reverse complement strand
CAACAGCTTAATTTTGATTAGTTTAACGTTAAGTTTAGCTGAACGAGTAGTTTTCTTTGCGCTCGCGCTCAAAACATAACCTTAAATTTGATTTGTACAAAACATTGTCGATACCTTTAGAGTACTCCTCTGACAAGCTGAATAATTTTTAGGGTCAATCTATGCATATTTAGTAGGTCATTTGCATAATTCTGTAAATCAGCCATGTGTAAATTTGTCAAGTTTATCAAATTCTCAAGTCTATCCATTACATGTTTGAACATGTAACACTTTTTTTTCACTGAGAACATGATTATGATGAATACTTATGAACTCTTTTGCATATTTATGCCTAATTTGCATGTTTATGTCTGTTTAACATAATAATTACCTTCCCACATGTACTTCCTTGCCAACTTGATAATTCAAGTTCTGCTAGGCCAATCAGGCTGTAACTTCATATGTGTACTTACCAAGTATAAGGCAACACCTGATTAGACTTTGAGAGTTATCTCAACAGTTCAGTATCAATCAGCTTAACGAGCAGTCTTCTTAGAGCTTGCACTCAAAACGTAACTGTATATGTGCTTTGTAAAAAACTTTGTCGATACCTTGATAGTACTCCTCTCAGAAATTGATTTAATTTTGGGGTCAATCTGTGCATATTAAGTAGGTCATTAACATAATTCTGTAAATCAGTCATGGGTAAATTTGTCAATTTTATCAAATTCTCAAGTCTATCTATTACATGTTTGAAACATATAACACTTTTTCATGGAGGACGTAGATATAATGCACACATTTGCATTTTTATGTTAAGCATGGTCCGTCATATTGTTTTCAAATCTTCCTATAACCAGAAGCCCCTACTTTTTAGCTGGTGGCAGGGGAGGCTTGAATTTGCTTGCAAATTCAACTATATCCTGTTAGCTGTAGTTCTCCTCTCGAAGTAGTGATTTCGAGGGCATTATATAAGAAAACTGAGTATAAGGGGACACCCCACACACGTTACTGCCCGCCTAATCGTGTAAGCACAATTAAATTTATATATATATATATATATATATACAGGATATATATATATATATATACAGATATATATATATATATATATATATATATATATATATATATATATATATCTTATATCGTATGTGTAACATATTTCGAATATTTTTAAGTATAAAAGATAAAAATATAAAATGTGGTATTATATGTTCCCTGTATAGATTACTTCTGAACCAGGTCTAGATATAAAATATTTCATAGTATACTCAGAAATGAAACCAAAGTGTAGAAGCAAAGTTATGATAATTTATATATTTCACTTCAAATATATAAATATTATTCCTTGATAGAACTGGGGATAATTAAATTGAACATGCCGCCTTGCTAAAAAGTTGGGGGGGGGGGGGGGAGGGGGGGGTCCCCTCTGTATTGACGTGCTTGGTTAGGAAAGCAGTTTCATCATTCTGGACATGAATGTTAATTAACCAACCTCCTGCGTTGTTTTCATTTTTCATATGTGCGAAAATCCCTATATATATATACGTATACTGAATATGCACCCGGATTGGAATTCTCGAGTTGCATGCTATGAAGCAAGAGTCTGCATGTTTATATATATATATATATATATATATATATTTATGAGCTGTACGTAACTAAAGTACACATACAATATATATATATATATATATATATATATATATATATATATATATATACATGTATATATATACTAACAGTTTATTGTTGCTGTATCCGCTGGGGCGAATTTAAAGGGCCGTACGTAGGCCCGTTGTTAACATGAACAATTTGGTTATTATACACCGACACATAGAAACTTTAAGTACATTTACGCAATATAAACGAATATGATTATAATAATAATAAATTAATACAGACTTAATGCCAGAAAACAGGGCCGAATCTTTTTTTTATTATTTTAGAGGCCCCTTATACCCCATTATCAACACGTTAATAGAAATAATACGCGAACAGCCCGTGTGCGGTGGAGTTGGCGCTTGTTTTTATCTTTTTTATACGAGGTTCACGCGAATTTATCTTAAGTTATTATAGACGCCAGATATCGGAAGGGTCCCTTTAATTCGAGCCTCACCGATATGCTTCATGGTCTCGCTGTATGAGCTCCCCCCCCCCCTCCCCCCTCCCCCCCTCCCCCCCCCCCCAATTTAAAAAAAAAATCTTCTCTCTGAACCGTTTTACGTCATTCGCGCCTTGGGGGGCGTTTACAGCATCCGGCCGTGTCTGCAAGCTTCGTGTATGACAGAAGTGACACGTTTATACTTACATCACGCAATCTATTTTTGTAATCTCTGATCCACCGAAAGATAACAACAACAGGATCAGTCTTTGTTTGTCAGTCGAGATATAAACAAAGATAGTTGTTATGGTGGTTATTATAATATTGTCACTTCATAATGATAACACCACAATATTTCGGCTTTTCCAGGAAGAACGAATTCAGTTCCTCTTTCCTTTCGTTTAGTGCAGGACAGCTGACATGTGCGTCAGCAACGTGCGTGACTTGTGAAGGCGACAAATAGAATGTCAGCAGTTTTATTGAATTAATCCTACATGGGCCAACTGTAGTATAAAGGCCTACGTTTTTACGACCTGGGTTTTCCCTGTCGCCCATTGAGGTTTTCACTTTCCATAATACATATTGCGATATCTGCACATCCCTGAAATTATCATAAGTTTATATATATATATATATATATATATATATATATATATATATATATATATATATATATATATATTTATATATATATGCATTATATATATATTTATACATATTTATTATATATATATATATATATATTATTATATATATATGTATATAAAATATATATTAGGCGCATATATATTATTATATACATGTGGAATTAAGACTGTCCAAATAATCCATTTGGCCTAGATATATCATAATAACAAACGTTTTTTCTTTTGGTCTCTCCGTAAAGTTATCAAGGACAAATGCAGCGTGTACATCACGTGGCATATAAAATCAGTACAACATTTAATGTTATATACAAAATTATATAAATAGGTTTTAAGAGACACGCCCCCTCCCCTTATATAATGAAATTAATTTGTTCAGATATCGGTAGATGTCGCTCGTGTCGGGTACGTATCCAATACGAGGCGCAATAATAAACATACGGTGGTATCCGGGCACTTGTATGAGGAAGTGAGAGTAGACATAACAGACCCTCAGGTCAGCGACCAAAGTCGACAAAATGACGATATACACAGCAAATACAGGGGAAAAGAAGGCAGCAGACGACGAAATACCACCAGTAGTCGTCACTGAAGCATGGGTAAGAAATCTGAACTCAAAGATTCTGTAATTACCGCTGATTTTAGTAATTAAGTGGGACCACAACATGGTTTTGTCAATTTGTAAACATTGTCTCTATGTGGTATGCTGGTGTTATACAACTTTGCAAATATCGTGGTCGTTAAAATATACCGGTATTTTGACGATGGCAATAAATTTTTACCATCATTTTGTTAATATATGATTCTAGGACTTGTTGGTGAACGGTTCCTTAATTGCAAAAGAAAGGAAAAGTGGGGAAAATATGTGGTGTTTGACATGTGGCAGTTCAGTTTCACTTTCCTCCCCATGGATATGTTAAATTGTTAAAATATTAGTATAACTCATAGCGTATGTTTTGTATGTTTGAATTCTGGATTAATATTGAAAGATACCACTATATTTTCTTTGTACTGTATCGTTTTAGACTACACAGACCTATTGTTCTTAATTGATTCAAAGGAACCAATTGGCTTGTGGCCAAATATATATTTATATATTTAACATCCCTTATGTCCAGATGGACATATTTTACCTTGGAAATTTTTTAAGTAAATATATTTTGAAGGAGAAAATGGTAGTTAATATATTGCAGAAGACTAAATTATAACAAGGAAAATAAACACTTCCTTTTACAATATTTAAGAAACAAAAATATTTTAAAATATGAGAAAACAGTCTACATTTTACAACATATCAGCCCAGATAATGGCAGTCAAGTTATTGGTCATGTGCAAAAACAGCCTGGCTCATATCTCGTAGGCCTTTCAGGGGACATTCTTGGTCACCCTGGCATAAAGGGGCATTCCCACTTCCGTGAACGGGGCCCTCAATATGCTATGAATTGGAAATGTTTTGGCTTCACAGCTCTTTGTTGGAGTTAGTGAAGCTCCTCTGGGTACTTACTGTATACCACTAGCGTGCCAACTATTGGAAAAGTGAGTAATCGTAGATCTCGTTTTAGTTTTGAGTCGACTCAGATGTAACTCTTACAAGCGCTTCGTAACCCGTGGTAGATACTTTATGGTAGATTGTAACCTTTACTGAACTGTTCAGTACATTTCGGGCAAATCACAACACTTCATGGGTAATTTAACAGTATGTATCACTATGTTAATGCCACAAAGTGTTGCTATGTTACATTTAATAAGTACCTAAGCAGTACCTAAGAAAAATTTTGGTATAACTCAGAATCATTAAGACATACTACCAATTAACATGAAGAGCTTACTCTGCAGCAAGAAGTACTTACGATCCATTTATGGCATTTTACTAAGGGAGGCTAAATTACAACTACAAAGCTTCTACCAAGTGGGACAAAATAAAAACGATTAAAAGTTGTCTTTATATATGAACTAGAAATATGCATCCATATGGATGCATGTCTCCGCCATGTGGGGTTCTCTAATGTGGGATTCTCCCTAACCTGTGTTTGCATCCACTCACCTCAGGACTAAGAGCACAAGCATTAAAAAAAAACACTGCGAACATTGAATTCCCAGTGCTTTAATTCATAATTTGAATTTGCTAGTGTGCACAAGACAATGCAGTGAAAACTGGACACTGTCAATGGAGATACTGGGCACTTGACCATGACCTGAACAGATGGCCAGGATCATGAGGCTGGACCTTGTCTGCATTCACTTATTTTTGACCTACATTCCCATGTTCATTCGTGCATTTGTGAATATTACTTGAAGAAGCTCCTGAATTTAGAGAATGTGCTTGATCCACATTCCAACATGCACATTCCCAAAATGCCCTGAAAATTTCATGAGATTTTGTTCATGAATGCGCAAATTATGTTGTGAACAACACACACCTCTAAATGCACCCACACACATCTGTGGCACCATTACAGGCCCCCAGGCAAAACAATTGACTGGGGCCCCTACATGCAACTAATCAGAAACTCCACATAGTATACTCCTGAATGAATACATTTTTTCATCCCCCCCCCCCCCCACCCATAGCTCTTTAAATTTCTCTAAGCTATTTTGTGTGACTGTTTAAAAAATGATCAGTTTGGAAGATGCAATTCCTCAAATTTCTTCATGCACATTACATTTACGACACAAAAGGAATATAATTCAGTAAGTAGTATAATTTTGATTGCTCGCATAGGTACATGGTAAAGAGTAATTGCTTGATAAACAAATCTGTTTACTCATTGAATAGTCATGTGCACCCTCATGTTTGCAGCTGCATAAAGAATATCAGCTGTATAATGACAAAATTTGCTTAATATGGAGATTATCTGTAGTTTCCACTGCCAAATGACAGTTAATGAGCACATTTAATCATCATAATTTATGTATCATTACAATCAACTGATCTTTCTGACGTCACGCAAGTTCTGCTGTTTCATAGTGATCAAGAGCTCCTGTGAAACAAAATGACTAATATGCAGATTGAACACTCCTATACCATCTTTTAAATATGTTCTTTGCACAAACAAATACAAAACACTGAAATTATGTGAATAAAAAATAAAATATTTTGTTAAAACAGGCTCTCATTCTTTATAATTACCAATATATTTATAAGTACCAATATTTTCATTCACGTTTCAAAATTAAATGTAAATTTATGTGCATATGGGACCCTTGGACATCTGCCCAGTGTACCAATGACCCCATGCAGATCACTCATGTAGGGCGTTCACACAGTCATTCTATACTTACACTCGCACACTCGATATATGTTTTACAATGCCTCATATGCTTGCAACTGAATGTCCCGCAAAATCTATAAATGTGGAAGCATATGAGCATTGTATGTCTTGGTATGAAATTAGAAATATGAATTACACTGTACAGTTCAAAATAGGTTGTGTCTTCACACAATTTTGATATCTGATAAATCAACGAACACAGCCATGCCCATGCAGTTCTACAATGCTTACATATTTTCACCCACACACTGCTCAAAGTTAGGATAGGAACATGTTGTATAGACCTGTATTGGGTTAGAAATTTGAAAATAGATAAAAAATCACTGTTTTAACACAACCTTGATCTCTGGTACATGTATCCGCAAAAATATGAGCTCATGGGGCATTCACAGTGTCACACACTTATGATGCTATACATTCACACACTTATCATAGGACATTCACACAAACGCTCAATATATTATATATTGATATTCTGCTATAATGGGCTAAAATTTGAATGTCCCATGTCCAGTGTGTGAACATCATATGAGCAGTATATTGATATCCTATATGCTTTTGTGTTAGCTCGTCCATTTTTTTGCCAGTAAATTAATGTGAAAAATACAAGAGTTTGACTCCAAATGAGGCAAAGTTGCAAACTTCTTTCAATCCCCATTTAAATAGTTTGCCCCAAATTATATTCTTGCCTTGTTATGATTAAGGTGATTATTGGGCCAAATAACTATAAATTCTTGTTACTCTTCAGTTTAGCTTATTACAGGTTGTTACAGGTTCATCCAGTACAGGCATGTAAGCAGAATTCTTTACTCCCTGCAGTTCAGATAACCTTTGCTGGAGAGCGGCTAGTCTCCCTGGGTTACATTTGAGTGATAGTCTGTATTTAGGTTTGTTTAACATTGCTCCTCCACTGAGCAACTTGAACCTTACATTGTCAACTTCACTTATCAACCATTTTATATAAGACTTTATGTAAGTTCATTATGTTAATATATTTAGATGATATGGATGGTCAATGGACAGTATTTTTAATGCTTGTTTTAGGTCAGTATTATAATATTCGGTAGCTTAAATCAAGTATCTGGTTGGTTAGTCAGGTTTAGGGACATGTACTTAAGGGCTTTACAGGTCTCGGACAGACAGGCTTTTTTGGGCACTTTTAGACATTGCAGGACTCTGTTGTGATTTTATTTAAATTCATAAAGCCTCATATTATTAGATTAGAAACTTTTTAAAGGAAGATCTTATGATCATTTTTGTTGTTAGAAATGTCAACCTTCAATATTTTGGATATATATTTCAGTTTGTGAACTAAGAAGAGAATAAACTTTATTATTACCATATGGATGGACTTTATCATGATTGATCATGATTGGTGAGAAAATGTGAACAAGAAAACATGGATGTATATATATAAATCTACTTGGAGCTAATTCCCCCCCTTCCCTGGATGCCCAAGGAACGTAACAGCCTAAAGCATCATGAAGTGTAGCTTAATTCTAGAGAATTGCAAGAATGCTTACTAATGGGTAGTTAGTCATATGTGTTATGTATTTATCGTTTTGAATGCCTATGTTGTTCATAGTAGAAGCTCAGCAGTTCCTTGTAATTTGTAGAAGAATTGCACAGATTTTTAGCTCAGCTGACTATAAGTCATCTGAGCTATAGTCATGGTCCATTGTCCGTCGTCCGTCCGTCTGTCTGTCCATCCGTCCGTCCGTCTGGATGTCCGTCCGTAAGACTGGCCCGTTTCGACACCGTTGGACCTACGAATCTGAATTTCGGCATACAGTTAGATGTCCCCATAATCTCGTACCATGCCAAAAATTGGGTCAATCGGACTTCGTTCCTTTGAGATATTAAGGAAAAACCTCAATTTTTTATTAAAAATCTATTTTCACACTTGAGGACTGCCTAATATCAAAACCACTCATCTGGTTTTCTTCATATTTACCATAAATATTCCTCTATATAGTTCCTTTGTACATGCCAGATATTAAGTCAGTATTATTAGCTCAGCTGACTTTCAGTCATGCTGGGCTATAGCGATGGGTCTTTGTCCGTCGTCCCCCCGTCTGTCCGGCCGGCCGGTCCGGCCGGCCGGCCGTCCGTTAGCAGGGCACAAATCGTAACCGTAGGGACTAGGGCCATGAACCCTATGCAGTCTTAGAGGTTATAAAAAGATCTCCTTGCAAACCTGAAATTAGGTCACTGCGACCTATATTCTCGAAGTTATGGGATGTGTTTGCACCCCCCAGAAATAACTCTTTGAGACAAAATTTTCATCCCAAACCTTCCATCTTTCACATACAGCTCACCTACCAACAGGGGAAGAACCATAAATTTTTTAGGTCAAAAGGTCAAAGGTCAAGGTCACAGGAGCCTCATCTTTGAAAAGCCTGTGGATGCATTTTAAGCCAACCCTTTCATCCCAATTCTTTGATTTTTCACATATAGCTCACCTACTAAGTTGGAGAAGAATCCTATAGATTTTGAGGTCAAAGGTCAGGGTCACAGGATCCACTTCTTTGAAAAGGTTGTGGACACATTTCAAGCTAGACTTTTCATTCCAAACCTTCCAGCACTGATATCGCTTCTCTGCCAACAGGGGAAAAGACCTGTTGATTTTGAGGTCAAAGGTCAAGTTCACAGCACCCACTTCTTGCGTGGAGTCATTTTCAGGCAAACTTTTCAATCTGTACCTTCCATCTGTCATATATGGCTTACCTACCAATAAGGGAAGAAGCCTATTGATGTTGAGGTCAAAAAATCAAAGGTCAAGGTCACAATGTTTAATTGTTCTAAATGCTTGTGAGCATATTTCAAGTGTAACTGTTCAACCCAAACCTTCAGTCTTTCACATATACCACATCTATGCATCACTCAGTTTGACTCAAACTTCATATTTATGGGTCTTTTTGCTTGAATAAATAACTTATTGATTTTGGGGTCAGCTGGTCAGCAGGTTAAAGGTTGCAGGTCAAAGTTATTCACCCATTGGTTGCCAAGTAATTACACCAGATTTAAGTGGTTAGTAGTTACCCATCATTTAGAAAGAATCCAGTTGATATATGGGCAAAAGGCCAAGGTCATAGGTCAGGGATGTTCACAATTACTTATTTTATAGACCATCTCTATTTTTCTTGTATATATAACCATCCCACTCCAGCTGTTACATCTCCCTGTGTGGCTGTAATTGTGAGTGACACTGGTGACATATGACTCCCTTTTCTATCAGCCTATTAAGTGATAAGGCTCAGTGATAAGTACCTCTTTACTTCATAACAAAAACACTGTTGTCAGAATGCTTCAGTCAGACATTAAGACTATGAGAGTATAGTATTTAGGTTTAGCTACTGATTTATAAGATGATGGGAACATTTTGCAGTTTATTTTATGGAATCCTAGCAATAAACCTAGTTTCCTAGATATCTGAATATTTTAATATATATCACCACATATAAAAGCAAGTGTTTGTTCTCATAATATGTGGATGTGTACCTTGATTTAGGATGGCTTTTTGTTTTATTTCAAGACTCTTAGTCATGCTTTCTGCATTTCTTTTCTTTCAGGTTTGGCAGTTTACCTAGCCTGCTGACCCCATTGAAAAGCAGAGTGATAATAAAAAATATTGGACCTACACTTTTTACAATTGCATATCTATAAATCTGATATGAGGGCCTGGACATGCCTTTTGAATTATTTTGGGCATTCATTACTGGATAATTTGCCCCAAGTTTGGTCTCTTATTTGAGAATGTGGGATATCAAATGTCATACTTGTCAGAAATCCATTATGTCTGCCAGTTTGCCACCTTAGAAATTCTTTCTTCAGTGCAGTTTCAGTAATTTTTCTTTAATGTTTGGTCTGATTTAGAGAATGTTTGTTGTCTGATTTCAGACTTGTCAGAAGTCCAATATGGCCACCAGGCAACCATCTTTTAATTCCTTTTGATCATATTATCTCAAGAACAGTTAAAGTGAATGCAGTTGGATGTATATTTATGTAATCTTGTAAAGGATTGGGTCAAATATTTCTGAATAAATATTACCATCATTTATAAAAGTGCAGTACAGTTGGCTTGTATTGAATAAAAATTCATACAGAAGCACCTGTTTCTCAATAATTCTTGCATGTATTTCCTTGATTTTTGCTATATATTTTGATCTTATATTTGCCCTTTGTGGTGTTCCTTTGAGACTGACAGGATTCAAGCAAGCTGTTGGAATAGTTCCTGATAGCTTAACAGTCATGCATTTTCCTCAGACCATCAATTCACTGTGTTTTAACCAGACATAGGTGATATATATTTCTGTTGTCATAGAAAATTTTCAACAAATTGGCAAATTGGTTCTTCAAAATTTGACTGGAAGTTGTGAATCTCAGTCCATGATGTCACAGGTCATGCTTGGCAGCTGAGCGTCATGACCCATGGGTCACTTGTATAATTTAAAAAAGTTATGGGCCCAAACATAATGGACTTTGTAAAAAAATCAGAAAGATATTTGGTCACTTAAGACCAAAAGTGTTAAAGGTAGGGACTTTTTTCCAGTAATACAACTTTAATTAATCAAAATTTAATTGTATACCAAAAATTAGATCAAAATTTGTTAAATTTTTTTAAACATTGGCAAAATATAAAATTGGTACCTTAAATTTTGCCCAACTTTGGCCATGGCACGTTTTTTTCCTGTAAGTACTGTGGATTTAATTTCCACACCATGTACACATAAGGATTTAATCTGTTAAAATCTGAAATTTGAAAATAAAAGCTGCAAAATTAGGCTAGTTATTGAATTTTTTTGGAGGCTCTTGTTGTATTCCCTTACATTGTCAAGCAGTCCACTTAGATGACTGTAGGTCATTCAATGCACATCTCTATGCTCCCCAGGCTGTTGACATAATTTTAGATGTCCCCAAAATCTCCTACCATACCGAAAATTGGGTCATTTGGACTTTGTTCCTTCAAGATATTAAGGAAAAAAAACTCTGTTTTCCATAAAAAAAAGCCATTGTTACACTTCAAGGCTGCCTAATATCAAAACCACTGATCTGTTTTTGATCGTATTTAACATTCACATTCTTTTATACATTTTCTATGAACATACCAAAAATTAGGTCAGTATTGGGTATTATTTTGAAGTTAAGGGCCAATACATAATGCAATTTTTAAAAAAAATCAGGAAATATATTTACTCACCTAACATGAGAATTGCTGAACCTAGACACTTTTTTTCAGGAATATAACTTTATTTAATCAAGATTCAATTGTTTACCCAAAATTAGATCTGCATTTTGCAAATTTTTCAAGTTATTAGCATAAATAAAAAATCAATACCTTAAATTTTGTCCAACTTTGGCACTGTTGATTTAATTTTCCCAGCATATATGCATGAGGATTTAATCTTTAAGAAATTTATTGGAATGAATAGCTTTTATTCATGTTTTCATACACCATGTCAAGTGTTGTTTACATCTAGCCCACCTAGTAGTACAGCCTTCACTTGCATTATGTAACCCACCCAGGCAGCTTACCTTGGCCCAGCTTGGCCACTACTAGCAGGCTTCCCCTCTGCCCTGCACTCATCCCCCCCCCCAGCTGGTGCATAAACTAGATGAATGTTATAATTTTTCTGTATTTTATTTTATTCTTGGACATGCTACATTTTAGATTTTGTATTGAACCACCAGGGTTACAATGATTAAAGTGTACATTTAATTGTGTCCACAAAGTGGTGTTTTGCTGTGAAAGTGTGGATGTTCATGAGATAAGTAATTCCTTACTTCAGAAGAGTAAAAACTTCACCAGGTGTGAAATTGACTATTAATTCCAGTAATTAATTAAAACTGGGATAGTAATTAGCACAATGATATTGTTTGTCCCTCATTCAACCAACAGTGTGTATACTTTATTTGAAAAGATGTTTTATTTTATCAAATTTACTTTTTTTTTATTTTGGTGAATAAAATTAAACATGTACTGAAAACTCCAATGTGCAAAACTTTTTAATAGTGATTCAAGGAATATTCTTGTAGATGCCATGTTGTGGCATTATTTTCTTTTAAATTCAGTTTAAACATTTATGATTTAAAAATAATAAAATATATGTGTATGCATAATATGACCCAATATGAGCTACACTCTGGATATATGATGATTGCAACTTTTGCAACAATTCTAATATTTTAACTTATAGTTTCAGTTATTTACTCTGTATATATAATGATTGCAACTTTTGCAACAATTCTAATATTTTAACTTATATTTTCAGTTTTTTTTTTTAAATTTATAAAACCATTAAATAAAAAAATGATTCAGATAAAAACTTCTTAATGGAAAAAGTGGATATGCTTAAAAAAAATAGGATTATATATAAACTTAAATGCATTATTCTCTTGAAAGTGAAATAAAGGTATTAGTCCATTCTGTCCACTTGCCTGTCCATCTGTAAATTTTCGTATGCAACACAGTATCTCAAAACTTTTACTGTTTTTCTTCATGACAGTCTTGTCAGAGTATTAGTTTGCAATCATATATTTAGAACTTTACTATAACCAAGTAGGAGGGCCCCTTTCCTCTTAGCTTTTCATATTCTAATATAAATGAAAAACATTACAATAGAATATTTCTACATCCACCTTCGTGCTGCCCTCACTTTTCCCTTCTCTGAACCCCATCCCAAAGTCAGCCTCAGTAAGCAAGAACAAGATGAATCAGATATATTCATACTTTAATATTTTGTATAACTATTCGTCCATAGGTACCTATGTACATGCCAGAAATTATGTCAATATTGTGTAATATGTAGACATAGTGGGCATCACAATAATGTACCTTGTCAAGACTAAAGAGATATTGTCATACAGTCACATATTCATAAATCACTTCATCAGCATAGTTAATCATAACATCATATCTGTCAAATTGAACGCTTGCAGACTACCATACACTTTAGATCCTTCAACAAATAGCCTTATCATCATTCTACTACTGCTTATTACTGCTGTCATTGCATTCATATTTGCTCAAATATATCACAATTTTCAACCCCTCCTAAATAAATAAAAAATAAACCACTTTATTTGACTCTATTAATCCATCAGTCAGGTAATTTCATTTATCATTTACTCACATATTACATTACATTCCTTTATAATAGCCCAACATGTACATGATATTCATAAGCTTTATCGACTCGATATAGTATCACAGTGGAGAAACATTTATAGTCCAATCACGATCAGCTGAGCGCCGTGACCCATGGGTCCCTTGTTTTAACATTTGATATCTTTCCTGTTTGTAGCATATCAGGAGATCAATTTGTTGAAGTCAAGTGGGAACGCCCTTTATTTTCCCATAGATTGTACTGTGATAACCTGTCAACAATGCAAAATATTGACCAATTTCTTTGGAGTTATGGGAAAATACAGAAAAGATCCCCTCTTAGGACACACTTGGCATTTTTCTCAACACTTCAAGACCTTTATTACAATTTGCTCTGATGATCATCTGGACATTTTCTGATTTTTCATTTATTCCCTGTTGTAGCCGTCTGAAGCCAAAGAGAAGAAAGATGAAGTTTCTGTCCCAGTTGCCAGTGTGGTTGCTGTAGCCAGCCAGCGTAGGGGGCGCCACAACATCGCCAATGTCTGCATCATTATCGCATCAGTTGTGGTGTTGGCCCTTGGCATCGTGGGGGGAGTTTACCTGTACAATCATCTGACACACAGGGTATGGTTGATCATGGATGAATATTCATGAACATTTATGAATATTGAATACTTATGAATTATCAGTGTATTCATGAATAATGAAAAGTCAAAAGAGATTCTTAACTTAAGATAATTTACACACAGGAGATTGCTATGGGACAACACAAATCTTTGATGAATGCTCACATATTTAGCTTTATATGTAACATTTCAAAGTTGTACACTACAGACACCTGGTGGCAGTGAAAAACACTGAGAGTTTTGGTCTGTATCATACAAGAAAACTCATATTTGCTATTATCTAGGATTAATAAATGTAATGACCCACTTTTAGCGGTAGCATTGGGTTCCTGTTTAAGATCTATTAAGGGATAATTGCATGGCACACAGAATGTTTGCCAGTGGAAGAAGTATACATTGGTAATTATATTAGATAATTACTTGGGAGCCAGCTGTATAAACTGGTTTTCACCAGGCAGAAATACGGTTGGTTTTTCATGAACCAGGCATCAATTTTGGTCCCCGATGAACAAATGTCTGTTGTGCTTTTCAGTAAAAGTTTGTCAATTTGAGCTCCAGCTGCTCAAAAGTATCTTTTATGAAATTATAAAAAAACATTTTACTTTGATAAATTTGTTTATTGTGATATTCTTTGACCTGTTTAATATAGCAATGCACTTATTCCACAGACTTTTCGTGGTTGGTGTGGAGTGCGATATGTTGAACGTGACAGACATGGCCGCCGTGGTCACATGTCAAAGCACATCGGCAAGTTCGAAGAGGAGGTAGAGATCGATCAAGCAAATGGACAGTACGAGAAGATCAACGTGCCAGCTATTGATGAATGCCGCCGTGCCACCATTCTTCATGACTTCAGCAAGGTACAAGTTAGGCTTTATATTTAATATTTTTATGCCCCCGCCACAAAGTGGCCGGGGCATATAGTTTTACCCATGTCCGTCATTCCGTCCTTCCGTCATTCCGAAATCAAACAGTTGTACAGACTTTTTTTCGCAATGCCTGCAGATATTGGCCTGATTTTTGGTGTGTGGGCAGATATAGACCAGTTACAGATCGAGTTCACGTTTTGTCCCGGTTGACCTACTTTTGACCGTTTTACCGCTCCTAAACTTAGAAAATTTCATGAAAAATAGAAATTTCATGACAAATACACATGTACGTACTTTTTTTCGCAATGCCTGCAGAAATTGGCCTGATTTTTTGTGTAGGCAGATAATGACCAGTTACACATCGAGTTCGCGTTTTGTCCCAGTTGACCTACTTTTGACTGTTTTACGGCTCCTAAACTTAGAAAATTTCATGAAAAATAGAAATTTTCATGACAAATACACATGTACAGACTTTTTTTCGCAATGCCTGCAGATATTGGCCTGATTTTTTGTGTGTAGGCAGATAATGACCAGTTACAGATGGAGTTCGCGTTTCGTCCCGGTTGACCTACTTTTGATTGTTTTACGGCTCCTTAACATAGAAAATTTCATGAAAGACAGAAATTTTTATGGAAAATGCACATGTATGGACTTTTTTTCACAATGCCTGCATATACTGGCATGATTTTTGGTGTGTTGCTTGATAATGACCCGTTACAGATCGAGTTTGCATTTTGCCCTTGTTGACCTACTTTTGACCATAAGACACCTCCTGAACTTAAAAAATTTTTCAAAATTTTACAAATGTTTCTAATTTGCCCGAGGCGGGGGCATTCGTGTCGTTCCGACACATCTAGTTTTGGTGGAAACCACCTCAAAATTTTAAATGCTGACTTGTCTTATTCCTAACCAAAGTATGCACATGTATCACCATAGTTCCATTTCTATTTGGGACTACGGGACAGGGCAGCAGCACTCACTTCCTGTCATTTTTTTAAGCTCAGCTGACTTTCAGTCATGCTGGGCTATAGCGATGGGTCTTTGTCCGTTGTCCTGCCGTCTGTCCGTCCGGCCGGCCCGTCCCGCCGGCCATCCGTCTGTTAGCAGGGCACAAATCGTAACCGTAGGGGCTAGGGCCATGAACCCTATGCAGTCTTAGAGGTTCTAAAATGATCTCCTTGCAAACCTGAAATTAGGTCACTGCGACCTATATTCTTGAAGTTATGGGGTGTGTTTGCACCCCCGAGAATTAACTCTTTGAGACAAAATTTGCATCCCAAACCTTCCATCTTTCACATACAGCTCACCTACCAACAGGGGAAGAACCATAATTTTTTTGAGGTCAAAAGGTCAAAGGTCAAGGTCACAGGAGCCTCTTCTTTGAAAAGCCTGTGGATGCATTTTAAGCCAACCCTTTCATCCCAATTCTTTGATCTTTCACATATAGCTCACCTACTAAGTTGGAGAAGAATCCTATAGATGTTGAGGTCACAAGGTCAAAGGTCAGGGTCACAGGATCCACTTCTTTGAAAAGGTTGTGGACACATTTCAAGCTAGACATTTCATTCCAAACCTTCCAGCACTGATATCGCTTCTCTGCCAACAAGGGAAAAGACCTGTTGATTTTGAGGTCAAAGGTCAAGTTCATAGCACCCACTTCTTGTGTGGAGTCTTTTTCAGGCAAACTTTTCAATCTGTACCTTCCATCTGTCATATATGGCTTACCTACCAATAAGGGAAGAAGCCTATTGATGTTGAGGTCAAAAGGTCAAAGGTCAAGGTCACAGGAGCCTCTTCTTTGAAAAGCCTGTGGATGCATTTTAAGCCAACCCTTTCATCCCAATTCTTTGATCTTTCACATATAGCTCACCTACTAAGATGGAGAAGAATCCTATAGATGTTGAGGTCACAAGGTCAAAGGTCAGGGTCACAGGATCCACTTCTTTGAAAAGGTTGTGGACACATTTCAAGCTAGACATTTCATTCCAAACCTTCCAGCACTGATATCGCTTCTCTGCCAACAGGGGAAAAGACCTGTTGATTTTGAGGTCAAAGGTCAAGTTCATAGCACCCACTTCTTGTGTGGAATCTTTTTCAGGCAAACTTTTCAATCTGTACCTTCCATCTGTCATATATGGCTTACCTACCAATAAGGGAAGAAGCCTATTGATGTTGAGGTCAAAAGGTCAAAGGTCAAGGTCACAGGAGGCTCTTCTTTGAAAAGCCTGTGGATGCATTTTAAGCCAACCCTTTCATCCCAATTCTTTGATCTTTCACATATAGCTCACCTACTAAGATGGAGAAGAATCCTATAGATGTTGAGGTCACAAGGTCAAAGGTCAGGGTCACAGGATCCACTTCTTTGAAAAGGTTGTGGACACATTTCAAGCTAGACTTTTCATTCCAAACCTTCCAGCACTGATATCGCTTCTCTGCCAACAGGGGAAAAGACCTGTTGATTTTGAGGTCAAAGGTCAAGTTCACAGCACCCACTTCTTGCGTTGAGTCTTTTTCAGGCAAACTTTTCAATCTGTACCTTCCATCTGTCATATATGGCTTACCTACCAATAAGGGAAGAAGCCTATTGATGTTGAGGTCAAAAAGTCAAAGGTCAAGGTCACAATATTTAATTGTTCTAAATGCTTGTTAGCATATTTCAAGTGTAACTGTTCAACCGAAACAATATATAAATAAATATATCTTTCACATATGCCACATCTATGCATCACTCAGTTTGACTCAAACTTCATATTTATGGGTCTTTTTGCTTGAATAAATAACATATTGATTTTGGGGTCAGCTGGTCAGCAGGTTAAAGGTTGCAGGTCAAAGTTATTCGTCCATTGGTTGCCAAGTAATTACACCAGATTTAAGTGGCTAGTAGTTACCCATCATTTAGAAAGAATCCAGTTGATATATGGGCAAAAGGCCAAGGTCATAGGTCAGGGATGTTCACAATTACTTATTTTATAGACCATCTCTATTTTTCTTGTATATATAACCATCCCACTCCAGCTGGTACATCTCCCTGTGTCTGTAATTGTGAGTGACACTGGTGACATATGACTCCCTTTTGTATCAGCCTATTAAGTGATAAGGCTCAGTGATAAGTACCTCATTACTTCATAACAAAAACACTGTTGTCAGAATGCTTCAGCCAGGCATTAAGACTATGAGAGTATAGTATTAAGGTTAAGCTACTGATTTATAAGATGATGGGAACATTTTGCAGTTTATTTTATGGAATCCTAGCAATAAACTTGGTTTCCTAGATATCTGAATATTTTAATATATATCACCACATATAAAAGCAAGTGTTTGTTCTCATAATATGTGGATGTGTACCTTGATTTAGGATGGCTTTTTGTTTTATTTCAAGACTATTAGTCATGATTTCTGCATTTCTTTTCTTTCAGGTTTGGCAGTTTACCTACCCTGCTGACCCCATTGAAAAGCAGAGTGATAATAAAAAATATTGGACTTACACTTTTTACAATTGCATATCTATAAATCTGATATGAGGGCCTGGACATGCCTTTTGAATTATTTTGGGCATCCATTACTGGATAATTTGCCCCAAGTTTGGTCTCTTATTTGAGAATGTGAGATATCAAATGTCATTCTTGTCAGAAATCTATTATGTCTGCCAGTTAGCCACCTTAGAAATTCTTTCTTCAGTGCAGGTTCAGTAATTTTTCTTTAATGTTTGGTCTGATTTAGAGAATGTTTGTTGTCTGATTTCAGACTTGTCAGGAGTCCAATATGGACACCAGGCAACCATCTTTTAATTCCTTTTGATCATTTTATCTCAAGAACAGTTAAAGTGAATGCAGTTGGATGTATATTTATGTAATCTTGTAAAGGATTGGGTCAAATATTTCTGAATAAATATTACCATCATTTATAAAAGTGCAGTACAGTTGTCTTGTATTGAATAAAAATTCACACAGAAGCACCTGTTTCTCAATAATTCTTGCATGTATTTCCTTGATTTTTGCTATATATTTTGATCTTATATTTGCCCTTTGTGGTGTTCCTTTTGAGACTGACAGGTTTCAAGCAAGCTGTTGGAATAGTTCCTGATAGCTTAACAATCATGCATTTTCCTCAGACCTCAGACCAACCAGACATAGGTGATATATATTTCTGTTGTCATAGAAAATTTTCAACAAATTGGCAAATTGGTTCTTCAAAATTTGACTGGAAGTTGTGAATCTCAGTCCATGATGTCACAGGTCATGCTTGGCAGCTGAGCGTCATGACCCATGGGTCACTTGTTTTAATCCTAGGGTGACTAAGGCCCAGTGTCTACCATCCCAGCAGGTTATGTTTGTGCAGTATTGTAAATTTTGAAGATATTTGATTAGATATAAGAAAAAGAGATCCACAATTGTTTACCTTGCTTTACTTGGGCCTGTACTAGTGGAATGAATAAAGTTTAATTAAACCTAATTTTTTTGCATAGGTTATCACTTCACATTTTTGAAATGATAAAATATAATGCCATAAATGACCTGCTTCAACCCAGATTATGACTTATGCAAATATTTCTTGTTTGTTAAATTAATATTAGTGTAAATCAGGTGTGTAACAGATTCTTATTTCTACAATTTTCTGTGCCATGGTTTGCTATGGCAGAATATTCATTTGGTCCTGCCTGCTGTTAATATCTGTGGTAGAGGAACAGTCGTTTGGATTTGAAAATTTCTGGAGAGCTAAAAATCTCTCTCATCACATTCTTAAGGCAGTTTGATTATATATTGCAAGTTAAAAAATATAATTATCATAATTTAATACTAGAACTTGTTATAGGCTTACAGCTGACAAATGAATACAGTTTTACAATGTATAATAATTAATCTTTTGTATATGTAAGAAATTGTTATGGAGTAGGAAAGGGTGTATTTGTGACTTGACATATATTGAAAGGAATATTTCAATATTTCATTATTTAAAACCAAATTTGATCTTCATTTGTTTCTGAAGTAATTTTAGATTTTAATCTGACTGTTTATGCAAGATACAAGGATTTCAAATGCATTTGACATTGGTTAAATAAAAATAATTTGCATGCATCATTACTAAATGTGTACTGTCAGTGATATTTATAAGTGGTTTTTATGATATTTATAAGTGCTTTTTGAACAATAGCTATGGCAGTATTTTTATGTATTTTGGAGGGTGAGGGGGATGAATGTTGAATTTTGTGTGATACCTCAGCACTGACTTGATCAGTTAAAAATTGGTTTTGATTTTCTTCAGATTTCATTTTGACTGGCAGCATACATGATTTTATTTATCTAAATCGATCTGAACATTGATGGCATTAATACACTGCCTTCTTTTATGTACAGAATTACACTGCGATCATTGACAAGGACTCTCACCGGTGTTTTGTGATGAGCCTGAACAGAACAATGGTCAGTCCACCACGAGACTTCTGGGATCTGATTAGAAAGCTGAAGGTAAGCTGATTTCTGTAAGCCCTAAAAAGTTAAAGTTAAAAAGTTGAGTTTGCTACAGGTCAGACTGATAACCAAAAAGGACCGAAGGCACGAAAAAATTCAGAAAGGACCAAAAAATGTCAAGATTATCACTAACTTTTACTTTCAAGTGGTCTTAAATAGTACATTTGATTGAATCTGGTAAAAATCAGCTTGCAAAAAAATTTAAACTGAGATTGTCAACATTACAGAAATACTGACAACTGTGATAGGGCTCGTGGTAATTTTGTATGTAAAGTGGCTACCAGGTGTCAGCAGTGCATACTGACATGCACTAAATGATGCTTGTGACAGTTGATTATTGTGGTGACAGTTGGCAGAGTATTTTGACAATTAAATAAATATTTGTGCCTAATTAAACAAAATATTTACTTTAACACCATTAATTAAAAGAAACAGGTGAGAATATTGGAGCAGTTTTGGTTATTTTTGGTCCTTTTTGGTTATTAGTCTGACTGGTTTCCGACATGAAAGAAGCCTGATAGATGCAATGAAAATGTCTGGAGATCTTTGTATGTAGATTACTTTAGGTTTACAAAATTTGTCTTAGTATTTCCAAAAGCTGGGAATATTGCGTTTTGAATAAAATTTAAGTTTAATTAAATTTGGTGTAATATTTTTTAATCATACCTCATTTGATTGAAAATTCTATATGCTTCACAATGATATAAACTTTGTGGGGTCTGTCAAGAATATTTTGAGATTTTTGGTCTGTTTAATCTAAATGATAATGATACTTAATGTACCGATTCTTCCACTCTAGACTCCATTTATATTGGTCAAATGACAAAATATTTCATAAATGATGCCATTACTTTCACTTTGAGAGTGACCCAAAGTCCTTAACTTCATATTGGTCAATTTGAGTAAATTTTCTGCAGAGCTATCTTATTTTCAAGAATAGCTTTCTTTGATGTTCTGAAATTTGGTTTACTCTGTGATCCTCGCCTTTTTCACATTCCACATGGAGACAATTACTGCCATTTGCATCCTGCTTTTATGAAACCATATTCAGTATATTCTTTAGGAAAATGTCTTCATGGATTGTTCATAAATTTTGTGTGCCCTTTAGTCTTTGATGTTCTACCTTTTGAACATGACTTTTGACAACAAAAGTATTTTTAAGGAACTTTGGCACCAACAATCTTATTTTTAAGGTACTTTAATTGCTTATGATTATAAGGACTGGCTATGTGGATTGTTCTGAAATTTGGTGTGCCCATTCATTTTATATAGCTTTTATCCACTGGATAAGACTTGAGATGCTACCTCTATAGCATGACAATAGATGTGGGTCAGAAATTGTGCCTATTTAAAGGTGTAACTGCTACTTTTTTTAGATTCTTTGGCTTTATTGTTCTGTACATGGAGGGTTTGAATTTTGTTCAGCAAATTTCAGGCCAGCAGGGAGTTCCGGGGTGTCACAGGCCTGAAAGGAAATTAGTAGGGCCATCTGGTAGTGTTTTGCTCAATGTTTTGGATATATCAGTAAACAATAGAAAACTTCAAGTATAATTGTATTTGTATAATCTTATTTATGTACTCTAAGAAGTTTAAAATAAATGGAAACTGATATGACAGAGTCTAAATATTCATTGACATAACCACAATTTCACTGCTGTTTGAGAAATGGAAGGTTCAACCAGATGAAGAGAGTAGTCTTTGAAATGCTTGGCATAGACTCCCATTATGTGAATTAAATAATCCCAAATATGAAAGGATATTCAGAGACCAACAATACTCTATTCAGCATGGAATCTTACAAGGCCCAAGTAAATAATAAACCTGAGTTCCTTTGGCATGTGTGGCCCTGAAAATTTAATTAAATTTCAAACCCTGTATGAATTTGATATTTTGTAGAGTGGATACTACATGCCGGATGCCCGTGTGATCAGACAGTACTATCATGTGGAACAGCCTCCGGTGCAAGACTTGTCCTCGTATGGAATCCATATCCGTCATGACTGCCGATGGTACACAACCTACAAACTGGTCCGCATCAACCCACCAAGAGCAAGTAAGTTTACAGAACCACAGGCCCTTGAAAACACTATTAGAACATGACTAAATGGCTCCCATATATATAGCCTTATATATTATCCTCAAAGTCAAAGTGGCTTCCAACACATCAGCGGCGATATCATTGGTTGGCAATGATAAACAACCCCATGATGGTGCTTGGAAGCCAATCAGTGGTGCTCTCATTGGTCGGCTATGATGAACAAATCCACGATGGTGCATGGACTGTCATGGAGATGAAGAATGCGAAACTGTGTCTACTCAGCTGGATTAAACAGCTAATTATACGTAGCTAGGAACTGTAACATGAGTTAGTTTTGTGTCAGATGAAACTTTTGGATCAGTTTCATGTGCATGCAAGAGATAAGTTAGTGCCACGCCGTTGGTAGGTTAGAAATGGATAGTTTATACAGCAGGTCGCCCTGGGTCCTCCGTCAGTCGTTTCATACCTTGTGTCTTTATATTACTATGGCTAGTATAAGGCTGTATAGGGGCCATAGTCATGTTTTATTAGTAATTTCAAGGCCCTGTGACAGAACTTATCTGTTGTTTTTTATACACCCATCTCAGACAGGACATTTTACACAATACCCACTGTCTGTCCATTGGTTAACTTAGTGTCCCAGCAATAACTTGAAAAGGCTATGATGGATTTTCACAAAACTCGCTATAACCACCCACCAAAAGAGTTAGATTCAAGCCAAAATTTACGCATGTTTACTGATGTCAGAAGTCACTAGGCTTCTTTGTGGTGTTGCCATGATCACTTAATAGGAATTTGAAAGATTTGATGAAACTTATCAGAAATATTAAGTATTATAATATCTTGCTGTCACCCCTAACTTAACGTGAAAACTTTACAACGGATATATCCTATAAAACAATAGGATGGGTTAACGCTCGCCACTTGATTTCATTAATCAAGAAATTAGATCCCGGTCATTACAGGTGACATTTCCAGGTTCTTTTAAGGACGTGTATAAAAATACCAGACAATCATACACCCAGATCAATAGAAACTATGAGACATCAGGTTAAATTCACAAATATAATTCAAGACAATACTTACAAAGACGTAGATGTAAGTGTGTGTGCGTTGATGTGTCAATGCGACAGTCCTTCACATTAAAAATACAGGATATTTACCGAGTCCGTGGTTTGTATAAAACCCATTAAAGTCCAGTTCCTTCAGAGATCTCTGGTTACTGTTTTGTGTAGAATCTAGCGTATGGTTAGCAGCATATAGTCTTTCTGAGTTTAGCGATCTTCAACTGATCTTGCTTGTCAGCGACCCGGGTAGGATTACGTTCACATGAATGCAATAGCGCCCTTTGTTTACACAGAGCTTAGAGTCCTTGACCTTGCTCTTGTAGCAACGGTCTCACGGCTTACGGCGGTTATGTTTCTAGGTCAAGCTGAACTAGGCCGGCAGGTGACAAAACGCGCTCTCTCTATATCGCCAATACGAAGCTCTTTCGGCAGCACGGCTGAGTTCTTATGAGCTGGGTCCTTGCCTCATGCAGAAGCTTGCTTCTATGCCGTTCCTGGCGTTTCAATGTTCGTGCGTGCGTGCTGCCACCTCAAGCTTCAAGACCCAACTGAAGGCAGCTTCCAGCGTCTCTCCCTGAACTCTGACGTCACAAACGTCGTCACAATACGGCGATCCGGTTCTCTGATTGGCTCATTTCTCAAGTGTCCCATATAAGGATATATGTGACCTAGTTTGACTGTTAGCGTCACCATGGGGACCCACACACGATGCGTGACACAGATAAATCAGCTGATAGCCGATGGGATTTCATACAAGAATACACAATATATATATACAATCCAGACCTGTCAACGCTTTAGGATGACGCTTCATGTCAATATCAATAGAGACCAGACTTCGTTAAACTATGATACAAAACACCGTACATATTGTCACCGATTTCTGGTGACATCACCCCCTCCTTTTAAGGAAAATACACAGTATTTTCTCGATACATCGTATCGTTCTATCTTACAGGGTCCAGCTAAACATATTTACATGTAGCAATACATAGCAATACATAAGGGTCATGTAACAAGTTGTCATTAGTACATGCCCACGGTCTATGACACAGGGCAAAATCTTGTACATGTTTAGACTTAACTGGCTAAACATTATAGCTCATTACATCCTAACACTCAGGCAGTCTGCTAAGAAAATCAGGTCCATGGTTTAGTTTACCTGACACTGCTTCAATATCAAATCTAAACTCTTGTAGAACCAGTGCCCATCTCATTACTCTCTTATTAGCACATTTTGATTTGCTAATACACTTTAATGGTTTGTGGTCGGTCTGAATGGTGAACGGTCTACAAGCCAGGTACATCTCAAATTTCTGTACAGACCATACAATTGCTAATGACTCTTTTTCGATGGTGGAGTAATTTCTCTCCCTGGGCAATAGTTTACGACTGGCATAAGCTACTGGGTGCATGATCCCCTCGTGTCTTTGCATCAGGATACAGCCAATACCCACATCAGATGCATCACATTTCAAATAAAATCGTTTACTGAAATCAGGTAGCTTCAGTATGGGAGGGACTGACAGTTTAGCCTTTAGAGAACAGTACGCGTTCTCGTGTACGGGTTTCCAGTCTAGTTTGTTATGTTGACCTTTACGCGTTAGATCAGTCAAGGGCACCGCTATTTCCGCATAGTTTGGCACGAATTTTCGATAGTACCCTGTAAGACCTAGGAATGCTCGCAAAGCCTTCTTTGTCTTAGGTCTATCAGTGCTCTGTTTCCCCGTCTACACCGTCAGGATCATGTATAGAATCAGGTGCGCCCTTGGCTACCGCTGCCAGAATATGCTGGGGCTCGTTTCTAGCATGGTACCGTTTCAGCATATTCACGTGGAAGGTTTTAACCTTATCGCCAATCTTAATCCGATAGTCTAAGTCCCCAACCCTGTTTACAATAGTATAGGGGCCTTTCCACTGTACCATTAATTTGTTCCGCTCCGTCGGGAGTAACAACAAAACTTCGTGTCCGGCCTCAAACCTGCGCGTGCATTTACCTCTATCATATAACAGTCTGTGTCTGTTCGCTGATTTGTTCAACGCCTCTCTAGCTAACGCGCATGTGTCGCTTAGTTTGTCTTGTAGGTCCAGGACGTATTGGTACGTGGTTTTAGTCTCGACGCTAGTATCTCGCTTGGTCCACAGATCCCTTAGAATCCGCATCGGTCCTCTAACGATCCTACCATAGAGCAACTCAAAGGGTGAGAACCCTGTGCTCTCATGTGGCGCTTCTCGGTACGCAAAAAGCACGGCGCTGAGGTACCGATCCCAATCTCGCGGTCTTTCCTCGCACATCCGTTTCAACATTAACTTTAACGTTCCATTGAATCTCTCCACCATTCCGTTGCACATAGGATGGTAAGGAGTAGTGGTGAGCTGTCTTACAGACAAAACACGGCTAACTTCTCGCATGAGGTCTGACGTAAATTGTGTTCCCATGTCAGTAAGCACCTCTGACGGCACTCCTAACCGCGCATAAATATCAACTAGCGCATCAGCCACAGAGACTGTATCTATGTTCTTTAAAGCAACAGCCTCCGGATATCTAGTGGCATAATCCATAACGGTCAGAATATACCTGTGACCTCTCTCAGACGCTGGATGGATCGGCCCAACCAGATCCATCGAAATTCTACGCCAGGGCTCATCAATTAATGGCATCTGGCCTAACGTAGCTCCAGGCACCTTGCCTTTCGGTATGGTTTTCTGGCAAATGGGACAGGACTTGCAAAACTCAGCAATGTCATTATACATCCCTTTCCAGAAAAACTGAGTTCTCACGCGGTCGTGCGTTTTGTCTATGCCCTGATGGCCCGCCATAACCGCTTCGTGGCCCATCCTCATTACGTCGTACCGTAACGTCTGAGGTACCACCACTCGAGATCCATCTTGATCTCCCCGTTTATCACTCACAACCCGAACTAAATATCCGTCCTCAATTCTAAATGGACTATCATTCCTAGCCTCTCTAGCTAGCCTCCAATACGGCGCTAAAGACCCATCCTCCTCCTGCGCCTTCAAAAGTTCGGCCGGACTCACATCGGCAACTGGGCTTGCAACATTCAAGCTACGCGTCGGTATCTGTTTCTCTCGTGCAGCGCTCCGTGTCTCCACCGCGGACGACACCTCCTTTTGTGACTCTACACCGTCACACACTATGCCTGAGGACCGCTCAGACTTCCACGTCGGGTCCGGATCATACGGACCACGTGCTCCCGCTACGTTACCTAGTGCTAAATCACATACAGCATCCCCGACCACCATTGCCTCGATAGTACCTACAAAGTACGCACAGTCCACATTAATCCTAGCCGTAGGAAATTGTCTTACAGACCCGTCGAACAACCTACACTCGACCTGGTGTCCGGTGAACTGATTCGGCTCAACGTACGACTCACGTATTCCTGCCGAGGAACATCCCGAATCCCGCAGCACCCTCGCTGACTTACCATTCACCAGCCCTTCACACACAGGTAACGAGATTCCGCCTTCTGTCTGGGCAGCAAATCCTAACGACTGACTCGGACTCTCTACTTCCAGTTTCACCGCACCGACTGTCTCCGTTTCCGCCTCGACTACTGCCATTGACATAGTCTCCAGTTTCTGTTTTGGGTTATACGGGGGGCTAAAATTAGTCCTATACCTCTGCTGATCGCCAGCAGCACGCCCTACTTGAGGGGAAGACCTAGGCCTCGACCGGGCACTAGTCTTACATTCCCGCGCCTTATGTCCCAGTTCATTACATAAATAACATCTGATGCCTCCTGATGGCTTAAATGTCTGACCGTCCGGACTGCGCTCAACCTCTCGCTTCTCTCTAGGCTGAGATACCGGTTGCGCTGGACGCGGCACATTATTGCCATAACGAGGACCTGCTGTAAGGCTGTGTACACCGTGAGCCTCCGTATAACTCTCGGCTAAGTCTACCATACTATCAAAGTCATGACACCGTCTCTCTTTCAAAAACATAGAGAGATCCCTACTACAGCAGTTTACGAACTGCTCACACATCAACAGGTTAACTACCCCGTCGTAGTCACCTCCGACCCCTGCCATCCCTATCCAATGGTCTAGGTATCCACTCAGCCTCGCCGCAAACTGACTCGGCGTTTCGCCTCGCTCAGGCCTACAAGTCCGAAACTTGTGTCGATAACCCTCTTCGGTCATTTGGTATCGCTTTAACAAGGCTATCTTTAACTTATCGTAATCCATGGCCTCACTAACCGATAACTGTGTGTAAGTCCCTAGCGCCTTACCCCGCAGTAACGGACTCAGGTGTAACGCCCAATTCTCCCTATCATAGCCTTGACATACAGCTAATCGTTCAAATCGCTCAAGAAACGCATCTAGCTGATCGTGAGCCTCATCAAAAGGTGGAAGCTGGATTTTCGGGAATACAATCCTACTTCTCTCTTCTTTAACCCCAGAGTCAGACTTTAACCTTAGAACCTCTAATTCGTGGGCTCTAGCCTCTCGCTCACGCTCTAATTCCCGCTGTTCCTTCTCTATTTCACGTTGCCTGGCTCTTTCCTCACGTTCTTCATCCGCACGCCGTCTAGCCTCAACATAATCTTGTAAAGCCTGGTCCTTAAGCCCCAAGGCCTGTCCGCATCTAACAAGTGACTCTAACGTTTCCATGGTAACGCTCTAACCTAGTAAGATTCCAGTATCTAGTAATATCCGCTCTTAAAAATCCGTAAATACGTACTGTTAAAGCCAACATAACGAACCGGCGGTATCCGTACAATTACACTACGGTAGCTCTACGCATCAAAATTCTACTTATACGGACGGACGGACGGAAGGTCGGACGAAGGGTCAGACGGATGGACGGATGGATATCAAGATATCAATAAACACCATGCACCTATGATTACCATGCCAATCGGGAGGGGTAAACTTACCTGTAAAGAGACCCTACCACGTGACCAATCACAAACCAGTGTAGGAAAAATTATACCAGGGCGTATCTAACAACATCAAAAATTTTCACTCTAATCTGGGTTTATATCAAACCAGTAATGATGTTCAGGTATCACTGAACTAGCATCACTCACAAAACATGCATGTGTTCTAGCCAAATCTTCAAGGTATATGCTAATCCTGAAACAGTGTTGTGCTTCAGGTAATATTCTCACTGAATAAATATTAACTCCTTATAGTGGGGTAATTTCATTGAGCAAGTATACACTATAACATCAGTTTGGTGTCATTTCCAATTATTAATTCAGATCAACTCTGGTTTGAGTATATGAATGTCTGGTTTCAGTACTGTTTTCTCAGTTCAAAACTTCTGAAACTTACTGTAATTAGCCAGTTTTTTAAGGCTAATTATATCCTGGCACGCTCGCCATACAATGTCACCCCTAACTTAACGTGAAAACTTTACAACGGATATATCCTATAAAACAATAGGATGGGTTAACGCTCGCCACTTGATTTCATTAATCAAGAAATTAGATCCCGGTCATTACAGGTGACATTTCCAGGTTCTTTTAAGGACGTGTATAAAAATACCAGACAATCATACACCCAGATCAATAGAAACTATGAGACATCAGGTTAAATTCACAAATATAATTCAAGACAATACTTACAAAGACGTAGATGTAAGTGTGTGTGCGTTGATGTGTCAATGCGACAGTCCTTCACATTAAAAATACAGGATATTTCCCGAGTCCGTGGTTTGTATAAAACCCAATAAAGTCCAGTTCCTTCAGAGATCTCTGGTTACTGATGTGTCAATGCGACAGTCCTTCACATTAAAAATACAGGATATTTACCGAGTCCGTGGTTTGTATAAAACCCAATAAAGTCCAGTTCCTTCAGAGATCTCTGGTTACTGTTTTGTGTAGAATCTAGCGTATGGTTAGCAGCATATAGTCTTTCTGAGTTTAGCGATCTTCAACTGATCTTGCTTGTCAGCGACCCGGGTAGGATTACGTTCACATGAATGCAATAGCGCCCTTTGTTTACACAGAGCTTAGAGTCCTTGACCTTGCTCTTGTAGCAACGGTCTCACGGCTTACGGCGGTTATGTTTCTAGGTCAAGCTGAACTAGGCCGGCAGGTGACAAAACGCGCTCTCTCTATATCGCCAATACGAAGCTCTTTCGGCAGCACGGCTGAGTTCTTATGAGCTGGGTCCTTGCCTCATGCAGAAGCTTGCTTCTATGCCGTTCCTGCGTTTCAATGTTCATGCGTGCGTGCTGCCACCTCAAGCTTCAAGACCCAACTGAAGGCAGCTTCCAGCGTCTCTCCCTGAACTCTGACGTCACAAACGTCGTCACAATACGGCGATCCGGTTCTCTGATTGGCTCATTTCTCAAGTGTCCCATATAAGGATATATGTGACCTAGTTTGACTGTTAGCGTCACCATGGGGACCCACACACGATGCGTGACACAGATAAATCAGCTGATAGCCGATGGGATTTCATACAAGAATACACAATATATATATACAATCCAGACCTGTCAACGCTTTAGGATGACGCTTCACGTCAATATCAATAGAGACCAGACTTCGTTAAACTATGATACAAAACACCGTACATATTGTCACCGATTTCTGGTGACACTTGCCTATGATTGAATTTAAGCAAATCCATGCACATTTAACATGGTCATAAATGATGACTTGTCAAAATTCTGATGGCTTTTCATGAAACTTATTGTAAACACCAAGAGTTTCTTACCAGAATTAAATTCTCGGGAAAATCCATGTGTATTGAATAAGGCCAGAGGTTTCAAGACACATGATGGGTTTATTATGCATCCCTGAGGTGCTCTTGTTAAGACAAGCTCTTCCCTCTGAAACCTCTTTGGCTCATGAGATGACTGAAATGTAATTACGACCTGCAGATAGTGCCACCTCTTATGAGTGACTTTCTGGGATAAAAAATGGTCTTTCCAGTCCTATATTCCTTCAGATAAGTCAGAAAATAAGAACATAACTAGCCTCAAGTCTTAGAGCTTTGGAAATTAAATGAATGCTATATCAAATGGAATCATTTTCTGATGTTTCCGTAGGACATGATACATATATTTGCATGTATGGGACAAAATCTTTTACCTTTTATTTCATTAACTGCTGCATTAATAATAACTAAATTCTGCACACATACTGTGAGCATAATCTGCTGATGGCACCAGCCCTGTTACAAGCGATACAAATGACACCAATCACAACATTTACAATTTCTGCTGTTTGTATACATTATGTTAAATCTAGTTCCTAATATCCAGCAACATGAGGTGCTACAACAGTAAAATATTACAGGCATATTTCTTGATGACAACTGTGACAGCCACCTATATTGATAAAATTTGAAATGGTATTTTTAGTTTATGTTTGTAAGCCATTATCATGCACAATATCTGAGTCCTTATAAGATCTGGCCATTGATTCTCTTGTACACATTTGTGTAGTTTACACATTACACCCCCATTGCTCCCAGTTGAAAAAAAAAATGTATTGATACCTGAAAAGTTTATCATGCATGTATTTTTGGACCCAGTTTGTATTTTGCAAGTATTTTGAATTTAATTTTTAAAAGGGTTTGTTGTCAAGGTTTTTGGATATTAGAACATAATTGATGGGATACATTCCTAGTTGAAAATGTGAACCATTTTTGCCTCTTTGCTCTTGTTACCTTGAAGCACAGCAAGTGCATTCTGTTCTTTGCAATCTCTATTTTCTTATTATTCATGTTTATAGGAGTTAATCCCTGTTTCCTTAAAAATTATGGTACTGGTATGTTTGATGGAGTTTAAGATAAAATGATTTTATAATAAGAAGGTGGATAATGAAATAACCAATTTACAAGTACCAACAGTTTTTAGCTCAGCTGACTTTCAGTCATGCTGGGCTATAGCAATGGGTCTTTGTCCGTCGTCCTTCCGTCTGTCCGTCCGGCCGTTAGCAGGGCACAAATCTTAACCGTAGGGGCTAGGGCCATGAACCCTATGCAGTCTTAGAGGTTCTAAAATGATCTCCTTGCAAACCTGAAATTAGGTCACTGCGACCTATATTCTCGAAGTTATGGGGTGTGTTTGCACCCCCCAGAAATAATTCTTTTAGCCAAAATTTTCATCCCAAACCTTCCATCTTTCACATACAGCTCACCTACCAACAGGGGAAGAACCATAATTATTTTGAGGTCACAAGGTCAAAGGTCAAGGTCACAGAACCAACTTCTTTGAAAAGCCTGTGGATGCATTTTAAGCCAAACCTTTCATCCCAATTCTTTGATCTTTCACATATAGCTTACCTACTAAGTGGGAGAAGAATCCTATAGATGTTGAGGTCACAAGGTCAAAGGTCAGGGTCACAGGATCCACTTCTTTGAAAAGGTTGTGGACACATTTCAAGCTAGACCTTTCATTCCAAACCTTTCAGCACTGATATCGCTTCTCTGCCAACAGGGGGAAAAGACCTGTCGATTTTGAGGTCAAAGGTCAAGTTCACAGCACCCTCTTCTTGCATGGAGTCATTTTCAGGCAAACTTTTCAATCTATACTTTCCACCTGTCATATATGGCTTACCTACCAATAGGGGAAGAAGCCTATTGATGTTGAGTTCAAAAGGTCAAAGGTCAAGGTCACAATATTGTTCTAAATGCTTGTGAACATATTTTTTTAAAAGGTTGTGGACACATTTTAAGCTGGACTTTTTATTCCAAACCTTCCAGCACTGATATCGATTCTATGCCAACAGGGGAAAAGACCTGTTGATTTTCAGGTCAAAGGTCAAGTTCACCGCACCCTCTTCTAATGTGGAGACATTTTCAGGCAAACATTTCAATCTATACCTCCCATCTGACATATATGGCTTACCTACCAATAGGGGAAGAAGCCTATTGATGTCGAGTTCAAAAGGTAAAAGGTCAAGGCCACAATACTTAATTGTTCTAAATGCTTTTGAACATATTTGTGGTGAAACTGTTCAACCCAAACCTTCAGTCTTTCACATATGCCACATCTATGCATCATTCAATTTGATCCAAACTTCATATTTATGGGTCTTTTTGCTTGAAGAAATAACTGAAGAAATAGCTGGTCAAGAGGTTAAAGGTTGCAGGTCAAAGTTATTCACTCATTGGTTGCCAAGTAAATACACCAGATTTAAGTGGTTAGTAGTTACCCATCATTTAGAAAGAATCCAGTTGATATGTGGGCAAAAGGCCAAGGTCATTGGTCAGGGATGTTTGCAATAACTTATTTTGTAGACCATCTCTATTTTTCTTTTATATATAACCATTGCAATCCAGCTGGTACATATCACTGTGTCGCTGTAATTGTGAGTGACACTGGTGACATATGACTCCCTTTGGTATCAGCCTATTAAGTGATAAGGCTGAGTGATAAGTACCTGGTTACTGCATAACAAAAACACAGTTGTCGGAATGCTTCAGCCAGGCATTAAGACTATGAGAGTACAGTATTAAGGTTTAGCTACTGATTTATAAGATGATGGGAACATTTTGCAGTTTATTTTATGGAATCATAGCAATAAACTTAGTTTCCTAGATATCGGAATATTTATATATAAATCACCACATATAAAAGCAAGTGTTTGTTCTCATAATATGTGGATATGTACCTGGATTAAGGATGGCTTTTTTTCATTACAAGACTCTTAGTCATACTTTCTGCATTTTCTTTCTTTCAGGTTTTGCAGTTTACCTACCCTGCTGACCCCATTGAAAAGCAGATTTATAATAAAAAATATTAGACTTACACTTTTTACATTTGCATATCTATAAATCTGATATGAGGGCCTTAACATGCCTTTTGATTTGTTTTGGACATTCATTACTGTACCATCCTTTGGAGAATTTGCCCCAAGTTTGGTCTCTTATTGGAGGATATGTGATATCAAATGTCTGACTTGTCAGAAATCCATTTTGTCTGCCAGTTAGCCACCTTAGAAATCCTTTTTTTCAGTGCAGTTTCAGTGATTTTTCTTCAATGTTTGATCCAATTTAGAGAATGTTTGTTGTCTGATTTCAGACCTGTCAGAAGTTGAATATGGCCACCAGGCAACCATATTCCTTTTGATCATATTATCTCAAGAACTGTTAAAGTGAATGCAGTTGGAAGTATATTAATCTTATCTTGCAAAGGATTAGGTCAAATATTTCTTAATAAATATTACCATCATTTATACAGGTGCAGTACAGTTGGCTTGTATTAAATGAAATTTAAACAGAAGCACCCATTTCTCAATAATTCTTGCATGGATTTCTTTGATTATTGCTATATATGTTGATCTTATATTTGCCCTTTGTGGTGTTCCTTTTGAGACTGACAGGTATCAAGCAAGCTCTGGGAATAGTTGCTGATAGCTTAACAATCAATATTTTTCCTCTGACCATAAATTCACTGTGTTTTTACCAGACACAGGTGATATATATTTCTGTTGTCGTAGAAAATTTCAACATATTTGCAAATTGGGTCTTTAAAATTTAACTGGAAGTTGTGAATCTCAGCCCATGATGTCGCAGGTCATGCTTGGCAGCTGAGCGTCATGACCTATTGGTCACTTGTACTTGTGAACCATGGACACATTACTCTAGATAAAAGGGATAAATACATTTCTTGCCCTTCTGACTCACACACCAGGATGAGGTATTTTTGTAGTCTCTGACTACTTTCTAGTGCCTCCTAATAATTTTAAACTAGAACTGTCATAAGTGCTTTATCAGACTCTATTCTAATTGTCTTTTTCATATACTTTCAGTGACCAAGAGATCGGCCAGTGAAACCACTCTGTACAGTATGGGGGTCGTGGCTCGCGTAGGTGACGATCATCCATTGATGGCCAAGATTAACCTTCTGTACTGATGAAGTTTAAATTACAAAAAAAGACTCGCAAAATTGACAATCAGTTCTCAGCTGACCAGCACACACAATAACAAATGGTCACGTGATGTAGTTGTGGTCCTCGATAGAGGCTTTTAATGACTGCTTGATTTTTCCTCTACGTCAGATCAAAAGACATGGGCTTACCGATGTCTAATGCAAAAATTAACTCCTGGAATCAAAAGGAGTTGGACCACTTGTAATTCAATATCAACAAATCGCTATACACAACATGCAGCAGTCCATGGGCTGTTGACTTGAGAAAATTTGAGCATTTATCAGCAGATTATGGGATGGAATGGACAAATCTTTATATTGAGTAAATTGATGTCTTGAGCAGAAATGGATCATTCCAGTGTTGTTAAAAACTTGATTGTCTGAATATAAGAGCAATCACACAGGATAGAGACACATTTTACAGGGGACTTAATGTTGCTTAACCCATTGACAATCATATTTAACAAATATTTCTCTTGAGAGAATTATTACTGCACATATTCTTTGAAAAGCAAGAATACCTGATGGGGAAATCATGAAAAGTGAGGATATAAAAAAAACAGGAGATGTAAAAAAAAGGATATTAAACAATCTTTTATGGGTAACAAATACTGAAATAACGTGAATTTAGTTTTGTTGTTTTAGGATTCTATATAATGTTAATATATCGTTAACATCTGTGTATAAGATTAACAGGTTTTGTCCTGTTTGCTTTAAGTATTCCTCGGAGTCTTTTTATGGATCACGGTGATATCACTAAGACCATGTTTGTTCTGTGAATTTTAGCCACCAGTATACAGATGTAATCAAAATTACCAGGAGCGCATTTTGACAGTTTAATCGTACCGGTTTTCACATCAATTTTATTCCCCTAAAATTATGCCAGGGTAGAGTGTTTGTGTGTATGTGTTAACATTTATCACCGTATCAGAGATCTTGAGCAAGTTGATTGACCTGTGTATTGTTTCTGCTGTTACATTAAAGGAGAACCATTGTTAAGGTATATATTAAAGCTATAAAACTACAGGATAAAAAAGCTCTCAATAAAACGTAGAAGTACGTAGAGTGAAATGTTTGTTTTGACATATATATCGCTTATTGTGGGTTGCGGGTGGCCCACGCTTTATGATAACGTACATATGTATGGTGTACAGCAGTGATGTACAGAATTGATATTTTGAATGTAAAATACCGAGATGACATGAATAATGAGACGGGAAGAAGGGTTTATGCATCTTCATAACAGCAAGGCCTGGTGCTTATATTGTAGAACAATAGGCCTTTGGTTCAGAAAGCAGTCTAAGTCATTTGTTTCATGTATATTTACATCAGCTTGCTGCCAGTAGCCGTGGCAGCCAGTAGTCATTGTTTTTCAGCTGTGTTTGACATCAGGCAGATTGACATATGATAAAGTCCAAGAAAACCGATTTTTTTCTGCTGATTAATGAGCAATACTCGTCGGAAAATGTGAGAGGTGGAACATTTGGTCTTCAGTTACCCTGGCTCATCTGAGCCTGATAAAAAGGAATTCAATTAAAGTCTGTTTATTTTTTTTAAAATTTAATTAAATTCGAATAAATACAATTTTACCATCTGCTCGAATTCATTTCAATTTTAATTCCAATTCAGTTCAGAATTGATCCTCATGTCTGATTATAGACAGGAATGATACAAGGCATCGAAAGGTTTATGCTTATAATCTTATCAGTCAAACTCTTATCATAAGATCTAAGTATGCTTGGAATTCATTATGTCATGGTCATGTTGCATTCATTTCAGATGAATTGATTTGCAGTCTTTCCCGGGTATAATTGATGAAATAAAATGGTCGACTGCATTTTGAATCGAGGCATATTTTTTGCAAAAGTAGGCAGCAGCCATGTTTGTTGTAAAGATAACATTGTTTTATTATATGCTTAATGGTATCTGCTTGATCGTATATTATTGTTGTTTATCCTGCAGGAATTCTGTTTATGATTATTTTGTGTAATACTTCAATGGTTCACTCCACAGCTTTAAGTATAGAATCGACATTTTAAGTATTATTTCATGGCGTTTGTTTTAAAATATTTGTGTGCATAATTTATTTTGAATTGTTTCAATCTTCACTTGGGTCGTTGCTGCAACAGATGTTGATACAGTCTCTGGTTGCTGATTTATTTCATGCATTATTCATGTGCTAAACTGACCAATCAGATGGCTCTTCTTAGCAGAGCTTATGGAGAAACGTGCCATCATTGGTCAGTTTGGAATTGAGCTCAAGGTTAAAAACTGTTGACCTCATTTTCAAAGTATATGACGATAATGTATTTGAAAAGGCATCTCATAACAAATGGAAGGCCTTAAATCAAAATCAAATGTTGAAATCCGAGCAATACAGTTAGGAGTTTGAGGAGAGGGTCAAAGTTGTAACAAAGGTATTCAGGCCTGCTCCCGGGCTTAAGTATACCCAGATGTTATTGCAACAGATCAAAGCTGTCTATCAAACTGAAGCGTGCATTGCGACCTTAATACAATATTATGAGAACTATTTTGGAATTCAAAATTAAATATCCTACCCCGCTTATTTTATCAACTGATTCCTGTTAATGAATTTACATTTGATTTGGTTACAAACAGCTTTAAAGATGGTTTAAAAGTTCACATTTTGTTATGGTTCATTCTGTGCCATCATGTTTTGTGGTTCTCATGCTTTTCAGGATATGCACATTTCTTTGATTACTGTTGTATGATTAAACATTAAATGTGAGTATAGCTATGCCATATATATTTTTGTTGTTAGGTACACGTCAGTTGTGCACATTAGATTTGTGTATATTTACTGAATAAAATTAGTTCTTACACAGACCCTGTCCTTCTTGTACATGATATATGTCATAAGAGATTTTTATACGCCCGGCTCAAAAAACGACATAATGGGTCGATGTTAATGACTGACTACAGTGCCAACTACAGGCCATGGACCTAACCTTATAAAAAAGTAAGGTTAGGTCCATGGCCTGTAGTTGGCACTTGTCTATTGAATTAGGATGAAGGTATCCATACGATAAGAATGATATTTTATTATTAAGCCTCTTGGATTTTTGGTTTTATATGCACAGGGTTAGGAATAATCCAGAAGTCATGAATTAGGGCGGATCTCGGAGGTTCAACCAGATTACACCATTATGCCATTGAGGCATCGGCGGGGTTCGAACCAGGGACCCTCAGCTCCGAAGTCCAACGCCTTAACCAGCAGGCTATGTCCCACCCCTGTAATGACTTGCTGACCCCTCAATATTTAGCCGAAAGGGTTCCTCCAGTGCCGATTATGTCCCCCCCCCCAATTGTGTCTTATGCCTGTGGTGGTATATCAACGGTCGGACTGTCCTTTAACTTTTGGTGTTGTCGCGATTACTTGCCAGGGCTTTGAAGGATTTATTCGAAATTCCGGATATCTACTGACCAATAGATAATCTCGGCCCAGTTTGATTCTAGGAAAAATTAACGAGGACTTAGGTTTCCAGACTTCGGTGGCGCCATGGACTGTCTAGCCCTGCGAGGGCGTTCGTATTTTTGTTTCCTACTAAAATGCGTAAATGATACGTGATTCCATGCACCAATACACGTAGCTCCGTGGGCCAGAGTTGTAAATAGTTATATACCGACACTTAACGTTACAAGACCGGAGAGAACGTTTGATTTCTCAGTCAGAGGCAACAATTAAGTCTTAACCATTTCATGGACTGGGTCACTCTATGGATTGTCATGAAACTCATATTTACCAGTGGAGTTTCTCTCCTGAATTGAATTCTCTGCAAAATCCATTCATATATAAAGGTGCCCATTCACCTAACTCTTGAAAAAGAATTTATGTGATTTCTGGCATTCTCTGTGTATATATTAATGATTTAAGAGTAATTTTGGTTATGAAAAGTACTAATAAATCCTGTTGTGAAGGATGTGTGAACTTGTTTATCAACAACATGTTTGTAAACATAGCAATGTTGACAAACGGAGAAAACATGTAACCTAAGGTGGTAGGTTGGATATATGCGGAGTTGGAAAGGTCACTTGTTGCAAAACGCTATTTGCAAAGCTTTGGCTTATCTGACTTGCCACAAGATACCCTTGTTGAATTTGTGTTATTTTGGCGGGCCCCCACATATTATAAACACGCTGATATAAACCAAACAAGCAGTCTGTGTGCGATGATATCCATGTTTTCTGGCGTATTTTTATGAAAGCTCCAAGGGATTACCTTTAGTGTATTAAGGTCAGATAGGTGGTTGAGCCCCTTTAATGTGGTCAGAGGTCACCAGGCTTCTTTGTGGTGTCGCAACTATAACTTAATTAGGAGGATTTTGGTGAAATTCAACAGAAATTTTAAGCAATATAATTAGGTAGTATCTCAAAGTTCGATTACAGGTGAAAGCAATGCATATTTTTTTATAACAAATGTCTCAAGACATCCTACAAGCGTATAATGCGCTCGTTAAGCTACTTTTTGGATGTGATTTACTCGGAGAAAATGCACTTTAGTAACCCGTGAATACTTGAGATCAGCAGATTTAATTTGAAATCCAGTTAACTTATCTGAATACCTTGCATATATCATAGATTAGCCAATGACTGCCAAGGTGCTGTGAATATTTTAAGATCGATTTTCCGTTATGGTAAGGTAACAGTCCTTATATATACACAGTGGTTACACGCAGGGTTCGCCTTTCGCTTAACCATTGCTTGCTCCTCACTTCCACCAGAGGCTGGATCTTCTCAAAACAAAATCCAGATAGGGATTGTGCGATTGTCGGAACAACTTGTCTCAACTGTCAAACTTCATCTGCCAAACTTCAAAATCAAAATGGACATGACAATGCCTGCTTTTAATTTTGCACAGACGCATATATTACCAAATGCAACGTATTCCATCACTTCTTTTTAAAAAAGTCACCTGCATGTAATTTGCCTTGGAACAATTTTAATCCAACAATTTTGTCCTGTATCCACTCACTTGATAATACATTGTTGTATTTATATGCTCCACAATCCCTAAACAGCGGAGCCGTACTATTTTTTTTAAGCCATTTACCTAGCCATTCTACAGAACATAATTTATATGATTTCTGCCTTATTCTGCGTATAAATTAATGAATTGTAGGTCATTCCTGTTGAAGGATGTTCATATAACGCCTTTGTTATGGATGCATGGTCAAGCTTGTTAATCTACAAGTAAACATCAGTTAGTAAAAACGCCAATGTTGACAAACAAGGCAAAATGTAGCCCTGCAAGGGCGTTATTATTTTTGTTTGCTACTAAAATGCGTAAATAATACGTGATTCCATGCACCGATACACGTAGCTCCGGTAAATATTTATATATAATTTACCGCAAGGTGGTAGTACCGACACCTAGCGTTTCAAGGCCGTGAGAGATTGATTTCTCTGCCACAGGCGACAATAAAATCTTAACCATTTCATCGACTGGGCCAGTCTAGGGAAAATGTAACCTGGAGTAGGTGGTTGCAGATGTGTGGAGTTGAAAAGTACGCTAGACAGATGTCCTTTGTGAAAGTGTTTTGATTATTTTAGGTGTACCCCACATGTTATAAACAGGTGAATTATATAAACTGCCTGACCTTTTTTAGCTTAGCTGACTATAAGCCGTCTGAGCTATAGTCGTGGTCCTTTGTCCTTTGTCCGTCCGTCCGGCCGTTAACAGGGCACGTTTTGAAACCGTTGGACCTACGATTCAAAAATTTTGCATACCATTAGATGTCCCCAAAATCTCCTACCATACCAAAAATTGGGTCATAAGGACTTCGTTCCTTCAAGATATTAACGAAAAACCTCCATTTTCCATAAAAAAAGCCATTGTTACACTTTAAGGCTGCCTAATATCAAAACCACTGATCGGTTTTTGATCATGTTTAGTATTCATATTTTTCCTTACATTTTTTATGAACATACAAAAAATTAGGTCAGTATTATGTATTATTTTGAAGTTATGGGCCAAAATATAATGCAGTTTCTTTTAAATCAGGAAATATATTTACTCACCTAACATGAGAATTGCTGAAGCTAGAGACTTTTTTTCAGGAATATAACTTTATTTAATCAAGATTCAATTGTTTACCCAAAATTACATCTGAATTTTGCAAATTTTTCAAGTTATTAGCATAACTAAAAAATCAATACCTTAAATTTTGTCCAACTTTGGCAATGGCACGTTTTTTCCCTGTAAGCACTGTTGATTTAATTTTCACAGTATATATTTATAAGGATTAAATCTTTTAAAATCTGAAATTTCAAAGAAATTGATTGAAAAGAGTAGCTTTTATTCAAGTTTTCATAGACCATGTCAAGTGTTGTTTACATCTAGCCCACCTAGTAGTACAGCCTTCACTTGCATTATGTAACCCACCCCAGGCAGCTTGCCTTGGCTCAGCTTGGCCACTACCAGCAGGCTTCCCCTCTGCCCTGCACTCCCCCCCCCGATGGTGCATTAACTAGATGAATGTTATAACTTTCTGTATTTTATTTTATCCTAGGCTATGCTACATTTTAGATTTTGTATTGTACCACCAGGGTTCAATTGATTAAAGTGCACATTTAATTGTGTCCACCACTTATTGCTATGAAAGTGTGGATGTTCATCGGATAAGTAATTCCTTACTTCAGAAGAGTAAAAACTTCACCAGGTGTGAAATTCCAGTAATAAATTAAAGCTGAGATAGTAATTAGCACAATGATATTGTTTGTCCCTCGTTCAACCAACAGTGTGTATACTTTATTTAAAAGGATGTTTTATTTTATCAAATTTACTGAATCTTTTATTTTATTTCGGTAAATAAAATTAAGCATGTTCCATGTTCAAAACTTTTTAAAAGTGATTCAAGGAATAATCTTGTAGATCCCATGTTGTGGCATTTTTTTAAATTCAGTTCAAACATTTGTGATTTAAAAATAATAAAATATATGTGTATGCATAATATGACCCAATATGAGCTACACTCTGGATATATAATGATTGCAACTTTGGCAACAATTCTAATATTTAACTTATATTTTCAGTTTTTTTTATAAAAACATTATAAAACTTGTAAATAAAAAAAAATATTAAGATAAAAACTTTTAATGGAAAAAGTTGATATGCTAAAATAATAGGCTTATATATAAACTTAAATGCATTATTCCCTTGAAAGAGAAATAAAGGTATTTGTCCATTCTGTCCACTTGCCTGTCTATCTGTATATTTTCATATGCATCACAGTATCTCAAAACTTTTACTGTTTTTCTTCATGACAGTCTTGTCAGAGTATTAGTTTGCAATCATATATTTAGAACTTTACTATAATCAAGTAGGAGGGCCCCTTTCCTCTTAGCTTCTCATATTCTTATATAAATGAAAAATTTACAAGAGAATATTTTGCATATGTTGCATTTGCAAAAATTTCAAACTTCAGCTGAGCGCTGTGACCCATGGGTCCCTTGTTTTTATAGAAAGGTTCAGGATATTATCTCTTACATAATATTACTCATACCGTTAAGTCCTTACTACAAAGGCATCAATGTGTATGTAATTTGACTAGAAACAATTCTTATCCAACACACTTGAACGGACTAGATTATCATCTCCACAACATTTATTCCTACACCGCTGGTGTATGTAGAAGTCCCGGTGCATTGTGGGGCTTGGGTTTTCGAAAACCAACAAACCCTAGCCAAGAACGTTGAACAGAGAAATTTGATTTAGTTATACATTTAAGCGCTAGATGACAGCACATCCTATGTATTTGCCAAACCCAACGACTGAGTCCATCCAAATTACTATACTGCGATGAAACACGACTTTAAGCGTGTTCAAAATTATTTTATGTTGTGTCAAAGGGCTGTTTACATATATGTGCTTGAAACTGAAATATTGTATTGCATTTGTATATCCGGGTTATCATGAAAAATTTAACAGATCCAACCATTTTTTTCAGGAATTACAATGATTGATTTTTATGGCGATTTTACTTTCGGCATTTCCTTAATTCATTCCAAAGATTAAAAAGGAAACCAAGCAAATAATTCGGGGTCTATATTTATAGGAGACTTGATCAGCTGCATTTCGTGTATCAGATCGGAGTTTCATACCTAATGTAAAAGCCTAATGTTACACTTCATGAGTGCTTTAAATTCCCATGCACATGCTGGAAATTAAGGAATTAAGTCAATATTGCGTAATTGTAAGAAGTTTTGTAATTTAACATAATGTACCTTATCTTAACATCAGGAATTATATTTTCTCACCTAACATTGTAACTGTTAAGCTAGAGACTATTTTTAAGGATATAACTTTATTTAATCAAGATTTAACTGTATGCTAGAACATAGATAGGAAATTTTACTAAAAGTTATTAGCAAAATTTTTAAATCTATACCTTAAATTTCCCGCAGCTTTGACTGTGGCATAATTTTCACAGCATATACACAAAAGGGTTTACTCTTAAAATCTGAAAAAAAATCTGATCAAAGAGCTGGAACCGTCACCTAGCAAGATGTTATGTAATTTGCTTCAGTCCAGGCAGCTATCCCTTTGCTCAGCTGAGCTAGGTTTCCCCTCTCCTCGTCATGGAGAGGATGCATAAACAATATGAATGTTTGATGTTTTATGTTTTATTTATTTTTTTCTAGACTTTTGCTATATTTTGAATTTTGTCTTGTAGAACAAGGTGTTAAAAGGGGTGTACATTTACTTTTCAGTATTTACTTTTATGTATTGCTATAAAACTGTGGATGTGCATGTTGTGAAGAATTCCTTACTTCAGAAGAGTTCAAATCTGTTTGCCTTCTTTTTAACATGTGTGTATATCTGATTTGAAAAGGGGAGTTTTAATCAATTTTACTGAATCTTTTATTTAAGTTCATAAAGTCAAGCATGACATTAAATTAAAAACTCCAAAGGACAATTTTTTTTTATGGAACAGTGATCCAAGGAATAATATAGAAGATGCCATGTTGCGGCATCATTGTATTTTGATGAATTTATCTTAATAAATCATTTTCGTTTAAATTGAGTAAAACATTTTATGATAAAAAAATAGTAAAATACATTTGTATGCCTCATTTGACATGACCAAACAAAGGATAAGTAATAATACGACCTATAATTCGAATAAACTTATTTTGCAGATTGTATTTATAATGCAAATCTAATACATTTGTGCCTTTTGGGTAGAGCACAGGACTCAAAGCCGGGAGGTCGTGAGTTCAAATCTCAGCCGAGGCGGTGAGGTGTTCATGGTCCGCTCCCACCAAGGGTAAGCACTTTGCAACTCTGCAGGCTTGAATGTACCCCACAGCCGTGTATCAATCACAAAACGGGTGCGCCTTTGGCGGGTGCCTCGGGGTTATGATCAAGCAATAAGGAAAATTACACACCTAGGAAACGCAGGTGCAGTAGACACCGGGCCTGGGTGACACCAGGATACAAAAATATAATTATGTAGGACGCGAGTTCTACCGCCTTGTCACGTAGTCCAAAACTGAAATGTATATATTTAAGATTAAGAATTAGATAAGGTAAAAAAATTGAGGCGGTTACCCCTACAAAAGCAATCTTTTTAAAATAAATTAAAAGAAATCAACAAATTTATTTATTTAATAAATCTGTTTTCTCTGGCAAAAAATGGACATGCTGAAAAATAAAGGTTTGATCAAACTTAAAATCATTATTTTTCTGCCTTTGCAGAAGTAAAATAACTTTATCAGTCCTTTCTGCCAACCTGTCTGTTCAACTGTGAATATTTCAACTACAAATCAGTATCTTAAAATCCTTTTTTTCCCCAAGGCAATCATGCCAGAGTATTAGTTTAGCAATCATGTATATTTAGTTCCTGATTATCACCGAATTGCAGAGTCATTTTCTCATAACTTTTTCAAATAATAATACATATACAATTAAAATAGTAATAATTATGTTTGAATCGGCTGAAATTTTACAAAATGCAGCTGAGCGCGGTGACTCAGTGGTCCTTTGTTAGATTTCTTGCAAAGCAAATTAGGTTGCTTTAGGCAACATCGCTACTGAGGTTGTGTTCCGGCATATAATCGCGTGTATTCTAATACATCAAAACTTTGGAATATTCGTAATAGCGGGTGATTGGTCTGACATGCTATGTTTTAAAAGGATTATTAAAACGGTCCGCTGATAGTCCAAGAGTATGCACCTGATAAATCATAATAACATAAATGAAAAGTTGAGCAATCGTATTTTAAGCTTCAGTTGCAAAATGAACACGCAGTGGATAATCGAAATGAGTTATAGTGAAGGTATGGTGACCAGTTCAGTCTGTGTACCGGTCCAGTCAATTTAGATGTTCCCCTTATCATACTATGAGGAAAACAATCTCCTGTAATGTTAAATAAAAGAAATCATAACAATTATTTATTCATTATTTAACACAATTTTTTATCTGTCAGTATTTTTACAGTAGACACAAAAATGTATGGCCATATATAGACATATATACAAGCATACAAATAAAATACACACACACATATATATAAACATATTACACTTGCTTGTGGATTGCATTATTTTAAAATTCAACATTTCATCAAATGATGCTTTTCTTAAAGCTACCATATTTAAAAAAAATAAAAAATGATATTTTATGTATGATCATTAAAAATGTGTTCACCATCCATTTAAACTGTTCACCATCAATTTAAACTCCATTTAAATAGCAAGCAGATAAAATACAGTAAAAATGTTTCACCACACAAGACATTCAAGTACATATATGGAATTTAATTTGACTGCATTTCGTTTATCGGTGATAATGGATCTTAAATAATACATACATATTTGTGTGTGTGTGTGTGTGTATTCCTTGCCTATTTTCATAAACCTCCGCGAAATTTCTACAAAATCTATCCAAAACTTTTTGAGAAAAAATATGCCGACCGACCAACTGACTGTAAAGTATAATAGCTCGCTCATCTGGGCGAAGGTATAATAAGTACATCTGTTTAACATTGCCATGCACTTACAAGTTAAATAAATCCTGCGTGTCTTTGATTGCCAAGACTGGAATGAAACGTACAATATATATTTTCAAACTTTTAATCGTTGCTTAAAGTGTCGTTTATCTTTTTCATAGGAGTTCCAGTTTTGTAGCGTTTATTTTGTATCGTTTTCAAACGTATTCAAACATGAAAAGAGTATTTAGGCAAGCTACCCACAAACAGTTATGGTTAAAGCTGACACTATAGGGTGATTTCAAACCATCTTCTTGGTTCAGCAGGTTTCGGACGACTTGTCCTTCAAAAGTGAACTCAGTAATCCGATTCATATCGGCATCAGGGATAAGAATATTTCCATTAGGAAGCAAGCAGGAACCTGTTACATTCTGAAACTGGCCATCACCTCTACCTTTCTTGCCGATTTTCCGTATCAGTTCCCCTTGTACAGAGTAAATATGTAGACTAATTTCTCTCATCTCGCTTGCGAGATAAACTTTACCAACTGCGGGATGTTCAGCAGCAGTAACGAACCAAAAGCTTCCTTTCGCGAATGTTTTCAGTCGTTGGCCTGTCAGAGTATAAATTTTTAAACTCCCTTTACATTCACTAACAAGCAAGTCCTCTTCATGAACTGCTATGTCAAAAGGATATGTATTGTTTGGAGGCATGATGGAGGTTATTTTACCGTTTTTGCCAACAGAAATTACTTTGCCGTTAAAATCACCAATATATTTAATACCATTTGATACAGTTATTCCTCGCAAGTCGGGAGACGAGTACTCATTTATCAAAGTACCATCCGCATCCACCTCAATTGCACTCCTCCATTCGTTACCCCCTATTATTGCTTTTCTGTCAGGTAAAGCAGCAACATACCAACAATTTGTCAAATTACCTTTATTAGGTAGTTTATCCAGTGTTAGTTTTTTGACAGGTTTTTTAGAGAGATCAGGTACGATCCTGCAGCTCAGTCCACTCGCTTCATCTGCCGCAGTTGAAGACTTGTTTGTTTTTGGATCTAAAATTATATTCCCGATAGTACATTTGAACTTATAGTGTCCATTATCATTGTCTTTCTCTGTCACACAAACGTCTTCGCTTAATTTCGGAAACATCACTGTGGCAGGACTGGAAATCCGCAGTGCCTTTAAAGCCTGGAACAGGTCAAACCTTTTCTTAGTCAGTGTCTGCAACATCTGATATTTTCCTTCATCGGATAAGGTCAGATCATTGACGCAATTAGATGCATTGGAACACGCCTCTTGCTGTTTCTCCAGCGATTTTATTACTGACTTATGAAACTTCTCGGCTCGTTCGTCCATTGATTCTTTTATAGCCTGGAATAACTCCGCCTTGTAGCGCTCCAGCTTTTCTTCCGTATCTTTTTGTCTCTCAGCAAGAAGCTTTCGTGATTTGTCGACTACCGTATTCATAACCTGGTCAACCGTTTGCATTTCCTCTTGTAGTAAGCGTTTTCCTTGTGCCATGAGGGTTGTTGCCTTTTCCTTTACATCAATAATGTCACAAACCAAATGATCCTCGTGGAATGATGACACAACACATTCAAAACACATCCCATTACAGCACGTCAGACACGCATGCGTCAACCCCCGGATATGTATATCGCAGACGTTTTCTTCCACAATGTGTCTAGAAAATGTTGCATCATCTTTGTGCTGTTTTGCACACTCATTGCAAAGGCGTAGTTGACAGTTATCGCAGCGAACACACGCTTCTCGCACTTTTGCCCTTTGTGCACACATAAGACACGCATTCATAGTTTTAAGAATCTTTATGGCATTTTCAACAACAACAACGTTATCGTCATGCGGTAGTCCCTGCAACCCCTGTTTTCTCAAGGGCGTATGTTGCCAACAAATAGGACACTCTATTCTGTCCTCCTTCAGTAAAGACGTGTTTTCTGTCAAACAACCGAGACAAAAGGAATGCTTGCATGTCAGCTGCCTGGGGTTGTTTTTTTCTCGTCTTCTTCCACATATGAAACAGTCCAGGAGAAGGTTTGTCTCTTTTTCCGTAGCCATCTGCAGCGAAATATAAATTGTGTTATACAATTAATTAGATAATGTAGCTATTTTGTCTATATTTTCCATTGATAATGAGCATCACTGTAGGATTATATTTTCTACAAACTGATTTGAATAGTCTTACTTAAATTTGCAAAGCTATTTAAATTTCATCTGTGATATATATGTTGTCCATTCAATAATTGAGAAATGGACATAACATTCTTCAAAAAGACATATGATTAGTCGACATATTTTGCCATAAAGGAACTCGAAAAGCTCAAGACCACAGCCTATAATATAATAATATAATATATAATTATCAATGATCGGCCATAAATAACAGTTATCTGGCCGTACACTGACAGCACAAATTACAGATTACCATCACTTCTCAAGTTAGATAAATTTAGTCTGGAATGATCCTTTTTGGATACCTTAATGGTATTTTTCTAACCTTCTTATTTCGATACCTTGGCAAGTTAATGTGAATAATGCCCTTATGGTCACATGATAGTGACTCCTCATCAAGCGTTACCAGTGTTATACATTTTATAAATTGTATCCGCCAAAACGAAGTTTTGCGGATACTATGTTTTTGATCGGGTTCCGCGCCGCCGTATTCGTTTCCGGAGAACTCCTCTGAGTCAACTGGACTGATTTTTCCGAAACTTACACCAATTATCGGGTCACATGTGAACTGGTGCCTAACCAATTGGCGTTGATCTCTGACCTTTCCTCTCTGCCCAGCTTCCATTTACGCGTCTGTTTCCACACATAAACCCACATATCTCGGGAACCGTTTGACCGATCATGAAAAAAAAATGTACACATTTAGCCCCGTGGATAGCTTTATGACATACATAAAATATGGTGGCGCCACCTGCAATCATGTAAGCGCAGTGTCCATCTGTTCGTCTGCCTTGGGTTTAAATCACTCATATCTCTACAGTGGTTTGACTAATTCACCTGAAATTCGGCATGCGTGTACATCCTGGATAGCTTTCTTGATTTTATGACAGGTGGCGCCACCTATATTCACGTTCACGCTGCAGACATCCATGCTTATATCTCCGGACTGGTTTGACGTATCTTCCTGAAAATTGCATGTTTATAGATCTCACATAGCTCTTTATTATACGCAAAACTGGTGGCGCCGACTGCAACCATTTTTGCACAGCTTCCGTCTGTTTGTGTGCCGTAGGATAAAATCACTCATATCTCGGCGATGATTTGACATATCTGCCTAAAATTTTGCAGGTTTATACATCCTGGACAGCTTTCTTGATTTTATGAAAAATGGCGCCAGCTACATTTTTCTTTACGCTGCAGACATCCAAGCTCATATCTCGGGAACCGTTTGACCGATTGGGCCAAAATTTTGCATGTGTATAGATCTTACATAGCTGTTTATAATACACAAAACTGGAGGGACCACCTGCAACCATTTTTGCACAGCGCGTAAGCGACCAAAGGGGGTGGGTGGTCCATCACCATCACATGTTATGGAAAGTTTTGAAAAAAAAAAACCCATACAATATTGTTTTAAATGTAGTATTTTGTCATTTTTTCTCATTTCTTATCAGATGCTGCACCACAAAAAAAAAACAGATATTGAAATTACAGAATAATGCGTGCCAAATTAATAATAAAGTCTTCTTCAAGTTTCACAAAACTTGAGATCAAGGAACCATGTTTTCAATTTTACTCAAAAGCATAATCTCTAAGGTATGAAGGATGAAATAGATATACAGAGAGGCAAAGAATATACGATTTTGTATCGTACATAAATTTAAGATGCAATTTTCAAATAAATATTAACACATACAATTTACAGAACGCTAACCTGATTTGAAGCATATATATACATATAAATATATATATATATATATATATATATATATATATATATATATATATATATATATATATATATATATACAAGCATAACTAGAAATTTTAGGATACCCACACAATTAAGGCGCACGCTCTTTTAAAGCAGGTCCCCTCCTTCAGAAGCATTTACTGACAGTTGACCAGACAAAAGCCCCCAGGTTGAAAGTCACAAATGTTTGAACTGGTCCGTCCTTTTTATGGAGATACTAGTAATTCGTGTATCAAATTTGAGGAAAGAATATGCAGTTGTTCAAAAATTATTGGGTTCACAAATAAAACCATCCGTTTGATATCCATTTTGATTTTCGGTCAACTTGATTTATGGATCAATCCATGCAAGCTTTCTAGTGATATTAAAGAAAATTTGTGTGAATTTCACCAAAAACTGAATATTCAAGGTCAATGTCAATCTCTTAGTAAATGTCATGACCCCATTTTAATCAGGCTTCGTCCTCTCACCCATTTCATACACATGTCAAATTTGATAAAGATCCGTGAATTATTTTTTGAGTTATCTCTCTCACAAGATTTATCTGCAGTGGAAGTGGGACCGTGCTAAAACCATAGTATCCCTGGCTTTGTCTGGGGATACAATTACACATTAAGCAATATGCAAAATGTTATATTTGAAAGCAGACCTCTCCAAAAGGTTATTAATTTGAATATTAAGCATGCGAGAAGGGGTGTCAAAATAAGGGGATGGGGGTATATGCCCCCTATTTTTTGGCAAGTGGGGAAATGGTCAATGAATTAACCCCCCCCCCCCCCCCCCCCCACTGTTCATAGACTGATATTTATATATTTTAATGAAATATATTAATACATAGAACCACAGACTTTGGCCCAGATAAATTAATGAGTTAACCGTGAAATATCTAATTCTGGTTTCTAACTAAATTATACTGGAAACATAATACCTTATTTTCTTCAACTTTATACTTAATTGGTAATATATTTGAAATGTGATTATGGATATATTTGAAATTTGTCTTACAGACGCAATTTTATAATATATTTAAGTGTGTCATATTGACGTTATATATATGTGTGTGTGTATGTCTGTGTCTGCGGGTCATCCCCCATCTTGGAAGATAAATTGACGCCAGTGCATGCAAGTGTAACGTTATTTCCTACCGTTCTCACTAACATGAATTGCATGATATTTAAATATATTAGTCCTTGAAATTACACAATACTGACCTACACTACTGAACAAACTCTTTTGAGAAATCAAGTCCACGTTGTTTTAACATGAGGCATGTAGACTGAGAATAAATACAATGGATATTTTGTTATGCAAGTAGATGGAATTAGCGTAATTTCTAAAAGAAAGGCACACTGATTCCCTCAGGGCCAAATGTGTGTGTGGCTTCTATTCACGTGTTATAGTGGATCGGGCTTTGACATACAATCGGAGAAAGATCTGGCTGATTACGCTATACAAATCCCTCACGCAATGACACACCATGCCGGCACTAGCCATGACAACATGACACTCAGGCCTTCGGAAATAAACTGATAGGGCCTGGAGTCATAATGGCAGTCACAACAGAACGCCCATTCTAAGGGTCGGATCAAAATATGTCCTGTCTGGTATTATTTGGCATCACAGGCTTATATAGTAGTATTATATGTGCTTAATATCAAAGAAAAAGTGTTGTTACACAAAAATAATCACATTTATTACCTCCTTTCATCACTGTGGCACCGATTCACGTGAAGCGGTAATTCTCATTCAAAACAAAATGTGTCATAGCGCGGTCGTGTATGGAAACTTGGAAGTCGGAAGCCGGAAGCCGGAAACCAACGAAAGCAGTTTAAAGCATATACAAAATGCTAACGCATTAATACCGTTTTGTTTTTCCCCCGATAGAATAAGATCTTTATTATAATTCTGTGAAGAATAATAGTTATTTATTGTTTAATCTGAACGTTATGGAAGATTTTGTGCTCGGAAGCCATCTCGGAAGTCAGTCAGAAGTGCTTGGATGTTATCCAATGTGTATAACTCGAAAGTCACAGAGACGCACTGGTTAACTTGTAGTCAGTTAAGAGCCACAGCCCAAATGCAGTTTCATTATAATTATAGTTGCATGCATATATTAAAATTGCTTATGCATGATTCTGCTTTTAATGAGTGTATAATACAATACATGATACATAATCGGAAAACTATAGGTTCTTCATTTTTTTTATTTGTAAATTTAATATATATATATATATATATATATATATATGGGTGTATTTTCACGTAATATATTTCACCCAATCTCAAGATTATGAGGATTTTCTGTTCCGCAACTATTTTTCTAAATGTTTTTGAACAATGTATTCAAACATTAAGTTGTTGGGCTTTAATATTTATATTTCTGTAAAATGACGGTGAACACTGGAAAATCCAAATATTCAAAAGTTCGTAACATGTTAATATCAATGATGAAATGCGCGTCTGTACATTTATAACTGGCAAATGTCACTACTAGTATTTAAATGTAGTACTCGTTGTAAAATAATTGATATGTTTAAGTCTTATGACAATCTTTGCATTTTACCGACATTTGTGATCTGTGAGCGCACAGGCTCGGACAGCAGAGCACAGTGCGCGAGTCTCAGTATCAACCGAGGAGCCGTGAGATTTTTCACGGTCGATCCCACCCCGAGCTGAGCTCTGTGGGGAGACCGTGCATGACTCACACGGTAATGCGATGGGGGGGGGGGGGGGATTGGGATTCGTCGGTGTTATTACCGAGTGTGATAACGGAAGGACTTCCTCTCTCAATATACTATTATATATTTGGATGCTCTCTCAGTGGAGTAAATCACCAACTTATGAATTGGAAAGTAATAAATATAATAATGAATTGCTAGGGAATAAAAAAAGTAATCCGGAAAAGAAATGAAAATTGATTACGAATAAATGGGAAAAGAACTCGATAAAATGAGAGATATTACGTCTGAACGGGCTTGCGCCCTCTATGGATGCACCACTGAATAATAAATATGGTAAAATAAACCTTAATACGGCATTAAAAATACAGTTATAAATTACGATGTCATTCAAAATAAAAACAGTAATATATTTTCCATACGTTGAGCAAATATGAAAATTCAATAAATCCCAGTAGGTCATCGCTGGAACAAACATGCATGTCTTTCAATATGTTAGAGTTCAACGATATTTAAAAAAAAATGTTAAAAATATATCTTAGAAAAGGGATACAACAGTCCAGATAATATATAACATACTAATACATGTGTTATTATAAAATCTGATAGATTTGTGAATTTAAGCAAATATTTTTTTAAAACTAAAATTAATTCTTTTTCAAGTTTTTGGCTCTTATTTTTAAATTTTATCAATCTTGATATTTATATTATAACAATTTCACTCCTGATGTTTCAACATCACATTTCAGCTTCAAATATATGGATATTTATTAATATATTAAAGTATGTGTGCAACTGATTTCACTCTCAAACGTTATAATATGTGCATGATAAGGGCATCTTACCAGAATGTGCTCCCTTCAACTTCATATTACTGTACGATTACAAGGATCTCGATAAGAAATTACAATTTTGTTTACATAATATATATAAATATCAATGTGTACAACCGGACCATGAAATGTAAAATATAATTTGGCATAAAAAATATTACATAATAGATAAGAGTTTAAGAGATTCATAATCCTGATGAAATTATTTGGTCAATGGAAGAGGGAAAGGTTTTTCAATTTATACATTAAAAATAAAATATTTTGTGCGAAACAACTTGTAAAAAGATTAACTGGACGTTTTTTGGTTCTGTCAAATTTTCTGTTTAAGTTTCTATGATATTATCAGGGTGATTTTTATAGGGGCACATTTGTAACGTGAATAAAATATTATCAAACCTTTATTTTTTTCATGTTTCCACCAACATAAAAAACGGTAACAGCGTAAAATATTGATGAGTTAAAATAATCTTGTTTTACAAAATGAAATACACTATCAATATAATATATTATAAAAAAAACAGAATCATGAATGTTACAAAACAGATTGAGTTTATGAAAAATATATGATATTGAAGAAACTGAAAATGCTTGAAACGTTTGCTGACGATATGATGACCAGTGCATTAGCCATTACTGGCTTCCGAGTTTTACACATTTGGACCATAACCGGGCATTTCCGAGCAACTTTGATTTTTTACATAATGTTAGAAAAGACCTTTTTTTATCAATAATAATAAAAAGGTACTTTCCATTGATGTAGTAGCATTTTAATTATGCTTCGATCATTGTTTTAAAAAGATCCTTGCTTCCGACTTCGGACTTCCGAGTTTTACACATAGCCGTTTGGAAATCCCCTACCGGAAGTTAAGCATCAAAACGGAACCTAGCGCAGACAAGCATCATCCGACGGCAATTCGACCTTGGATATGGGTGGACTGATTGTTTCTTATGAATACCGTTGTTAATGTCACACTTCTTCCTGGGGTCAATGATTTAGGTATGCTAGTATACGTCTAGACTGGCCCAGTCCATGAAATAGTTATGGCTTAATTGTTGCCTCTGACAGAGAAATCAAACGTTCTCTCACGGTCTTGTAACGCTAGGTGTGCGTATTGTCAACTTGCGGCAAATTTTATAACTATTTACCACAAGGGCCAACACAGAGCTACGAGTATCGGTGCATTGAATCACGTTTTATTTACGCATTTTAGGAGCAAACAAAAATACTATCGCCCTGGCAGGGCTAGTATACGTCAAATTTCAAGGTAATATAGAAATTACATAAAATAATCGATTAATCAATCGATCATCGACTGTTTTTATTATTCAATAATCGATTATTGTTTTTATTCCAATACCTACCATATATATAATATGTAACATATAAATACATATATAATTATATATACACATATATATATGTATATAATATATATATATATATATATATATATATATATATATATATATATATATATATAGTTTTTGCCTTTTAATTATGTTCTAATGGCGGCTTGCTAATGTAGCCTGGTTAATGAATTCAATTACCATGATTTACAAAGTTTAATGAGATAATTCATGGTTCATGAGTCTTCTCCTTCATACTTTGTGATGGTATGATCTTTGTCTTGAGGACGCACACCTGTCTTGTTTATTCAATAGGCCTACTTTTGTACAAGACAGCATGAACATTTCCAGATCTGAAGTAATTATACCCCTCCAGGGACTTGTATTCCTTGTTGGGTTCATTTATTAAAAAATTTTGGACAGTCAACATGGTACTGGTGAATGTGGCCATTGTTTGTGTCACGCTATACAATCAATACGGGTCATACAGAGCTACTGCTTCATCATCAATACGCAAATTTGGATAAATACCCTACTCTTGGTGTCTTAGCTAGCTTCCACAGTCTTTTATATATCCTGCAGCCATATATCTTGGTATGCAATGCACAGGGAAACTACACAGGAAACAAAGGTGTCACAGCCATAATATCAGGTCCAGAAACTGCAATGGACACTGCGCATGCGTGGGGATGGGGACATGTAAACACGTACTAGTCGTATATTCGATTTGCGTTTTTGTGAAGCACGGTCAGCCCGCGAAGCACGTTTTGTATTCGATTGGCAGGGGGAAGCACCTCCGTGAAGCATTCTACCTCACGAATTTTAGGATGTGATAAGTTGCGTGAATATAATCACGTGACCCAAATCAGGCTCCACAAAAGGCCACTCTGCAATGGTGTTGAATGCAATACACTACAGTTTTCAGGAATTCATTTTTTATTTATAATTTTATTACGTGACATTTACAAAATTTGCCGCAATTGAATCATTTATTAAAAAATCTTAATCATACATCACGGTTTTTTTAAAACGTTATAATCTTTTTGGCCATATACGTGATTACGGCCATCTACAGCTCACACATGCACGAAACCTGTCTATTTACATGAACGTTCTGCGCCTTTGTACTCCAAAGTAAACGATTTAACAACTTAACACCAATTACATGCCTTCATATACCTTTATTAACGAGGGTTGTACGTCTGTAACGATATGTAAGGGGGTTGCCAGATTTCCGTTCAGCACAAATTCATTCGATATGGTACTATTGCGCGAAGCACATTTTGTTCACTGCCAAGGTGGGCGGAGCTTAAATTTACTCCTGATTTACCTCTCATTTTGATACGTTTGTTCCAAAGCATTACCAGGTTTTTCGACAAGAAGCACAGACATGTATTCCTCACCTAATACAAGTCTTTGATAAGATTTGCAACTTCTGTAAAATATACAACAATGGAAATGCATTTATTGCTGTAATCCTAAAAAAAAATAGCGTGAAAATATAAAGCCTTTGTTCGTTTTCGTTTCGTTCTGCATTTGTATAAATCGGTATGTTCAAGTAATGTGCATTTAACGAAAAAACATCCTCTCTGGGGATTAATTAAATCAATAATAATAATAATATAAAGTATTTATATAGCGCCAGATCTCCGATGGTCGGACTCACAGCGCAATTCACACACACACACACACACACACACACACACATACCCGCAAACAATTCCATTGAAATCTACTCCCTGTGCCTGGCCCAAGAAAAAAATAATGCATATAAATTACCAAAAGCTTGCCGGAAGAAATACGTTTTTAAATTAGTTTTATATAATACAAGATTTTTCTAAGCGTAATAGGAAGTGAATTCCAGACTTTATGGGCTTTGGAACGGAAGAATGCATGTTCACCGCCTTTCATATTACACTTTAATTGGTACTTTAAGAAGATTTCCGCAAGCTGAGCCCAGCGTACGTAAATTAGACCGAAAGGTTAATATTATTTCAGACAAATATTATTAAAGTGAGTCATCAAAATGGCCTAAGGAAACACCATTAAATTGTGTTCCATGTCAAAGAGACATATGCGAACCAACCACTATGTTAATTAAATATATTTTACATGTCCATCCGGGCCGACATTAACATACGAAGGAAAAGTCTTTTTAAGTTTGGAGAACTCTTTAAACGTTTGTTATCGTCAGAAAGTCTCCAGGTCCATGAATCGTATAATCATGTTTTATTGTATTTGTAAATCATCTGGTCATCTGCAGATTTGTATAGCCATTTATGCTTGTTTTAACACATAACAAACATGTTAACAATGTTACGAAGACAAATTACTCAAGGGAAAATACTTGGCCGATCCGGGAGTCGAACGCATAACAGTGGCGCACAAGTCCCGCGTACCAACTACTTCGCTAGCAAAGCAAGCTTCACTAGCGAGACAGTTCGGTCCGCTTTTATGTCATCCCGTAACACACCCCATCTTAAGAGCGTTCTGTTATCAGAGAACGACTAATTATCCCATGAGTCACACTTTAGTGAGCTCATTCCCTTGGCTACAAATTTTACCGTCATCCCGGACAAGCCCCCAATTTATTGCTACGGAACCTAATATAAACAGATCACGTAGTCGTGACAAGCATAAATTTGGTTATAGAGGAGAAAAAAATCAGATTCTGTAACACTAGGCAGCGTTGAATGTCTAGGGGAATGAATAAAGAAGTCAGTGTTTTTTTTAACAATAATTATAATTTATTCTTAAAACAACCCTAACATGACAATACACTAAATCAATACAATTTTACAGTATAACAACAGTACAACAGCAAATCAATACAATTATATAAATAAAGTGCACAGTACCTGGATACCACCACTGTCACAGCGACAAAAAGTCCTTTAAAGTGCATAATCAAGATGAACAGTTCACATAAATCTTCTCAGAAAGTAACAGTCCAGTTCAATCACAAAATCAATTTGTTGTAATCCAAAAGTGAACTTCGGGTAGTGATCCCAAAGGCAAACTGAAGACTAATTAAAATCCGTTAAACATTGGATTGAAAAGCCATAACTGCCGCAAGTATCGAAAAAGGTCCACAAACTGACTTCCACTCTTCTGTGTCCGCTGGAATATATCTCTCCTCTCTCTCGGCTCTAAAACACAGCCCCTTATTTATAACTTTTCACCCCAAGCCTAGAACTTTCCATTTTCCGAACAATCCAAAGAACCCAACAAATACACACGTTAAAGGAAACATCTCGAACAAAGAACGCTGTGTTTCAACATATAAGGGTTCACACGTGGGCCGGCCCGGCTCGGCCAGGCGAGAAAGTCCCAGACTAGGATGACCTCTTTGGTTACACCTCAGACCTCACGCGTGGGCCGGGCTATACCGCCATAGCAACGGCCAACGCCAGCGCTGCACATACACTTTACCATCTTTGTGTTTTTAAAACTTATCAAAACAGGTATTTTCGCCATCGAGAAACGCAGTTGTTAAACTGATAACAAATCAGCTACTCTATAATAGTCAGAGAATAGCCAACTTGGATGAACTAACCATTTATCTTTTTTATAATTTGCCATTTTATAACCACTGACTGGAAATCAGAAAGACATTTTTCCTGAAATGTTAGTTAAAAAGAGAATGATTTCACATGAGATCACATGAGAGACGATGTACATGTACAGAAACTATATATGATCTGGGCTTATTTGTGTTCTAATACACAATTTACCAATCCATTATATTCCAAAGAAGACCAAACAGAAACTCTAACCAGAAGATGTCTTCTTTACCTAATTAAATATGGTGTGCGAATTACTTAATATTTCCTTCAAAGTAAATATGTCTTACTGATATTAAAAGGTGCCAAATTGCCAATAAAGCATGTTAAAATAACACGAAAAATAGCTTTTTCCCTTTAAAACAAATCGTTACCTACAAACATATTGCCTTGAAATCGTTTGCTTACTCCTGTAAACGATTGTTAAAAACAATATATCTGGTCCGATCACAGGTATCAATATAAACACAAGCGTTGGGCCGTGTGCATTGCGGAGCCATAACATGTGTCAATCACGAGATGCCTCGACTGACTTGGCCCAAAAAATGTAATACATGTTCCCGCTGGTTAAACACCACGTGTTGAGGTTCATATTCGGACCTCCGGTCACGTGGCCTTGTTATGGTAAACAGACACACGTGGACTGTGTTTACCAATACGCAGAGCCATAACAAGGTGTGAAGCAACCATGTGTGAGGTACTGAGTCTGTGTGCTGGGATGTTTTTGCTGGGGAAACTTTTGTATAAAGCAAAACTGAACTGATAGTGTGAAAGAATAGGCATAGTTTTGCTCCTAATTATGTCCCTTTAAGTATATAAAACGAACAGTTGGGTTTTACTGAAAAAACACTACACATATTTTACATGTATACAATTAATTTATAAAATAAAGTCTAGCACTACTAATCTTTTACAACGTGTATATACAAAGAAACTGCAGATTAGATTTTTTTCCGTTACAGCCAGATTGGATAATAGGGTTGAGGGTGGTAGTTAAATAATGGATGACAATTGGCTTCAAAACTGATGACTTAGGTATTAAAATCTTAGGTCTATTCAACAAAGGTATGTGTCTTAAATGAGCTTGCAATTTCTATTATCCTTATTTCCAACTTTAATCTTCATCGAAGCCGTTTATAATATTTTCCGAAATGGAAATCCCTAAATACTTTATAGCTCTGAGCTCATAAAAATTATATTTAAATCAGCACTAATTAACTTGATAATTATTATCATGTACTCGTTCCGGTTTTCTATGTTTAGTCTAAGTAGAGCGTTTAAAGTAATATTTAAAACCAATACTAGATATTTTAAGGCTTTCCCCTGACTTCTTGGAAAATAAGACAAAATAATTTTAAAAAAAATGAAGGTCGAACAGATCAGGCTTAATGACATATATATGAGAGACGTGCTTCCGAAACGAAAAGTTAACCAATAAAGGACTAATGGAGAACAGCTTTGAAACTGGTATAATAATCTAGTAACCTAAAAACCCACTGACAATTAAAAGGAACAGAACTCAACATTTACATTTGAGAACTGAAAGAAACAATATAACATTTAATCCACATTCTCCGAAATCAAACAGTTGTAACCTATCACACACACATATATATATATATATATATATATATATATATATATATATGTATATATATATATTATGGTATAGTGTCATGATATTACGTATACGGTGAATATCCATATATGCAAATCTTAGATGAAATTTAGAGAAAAAAGTAGATTTGTTACTCGAGTGATATGTCCTTATTCAAAAATATATTGTTAAACAAAGCACAATATTTTCTGAAGGATTAAATATATTAAAAATATTAATTTTTACACGTAAATGCATATTTTTGCATACTGCATTATTTTTGAAACCATGCAACGTCCTCATACTACCCTTGAAGAAACAATATTTCAAATTCCTGCATTTAACTTTTAAAGGTCTATGTTTAAAATCATGGTTATTGCCATTTCTTTAAATATGAACACTTTTCCAAATTAACATAGGCTGCTGTGCCATAAAAGTGTATAATCATACATTTCTGAATTTTCTTTTAATAAAGATATTGGTGGTGTTGACTACACATCAAGCACCTGCAGGTGCGATAGACATCGGGCCTATGTAACACCAGGATATAAAATAAATGACAGGAAGCAAGTGATACTGCACTATCACGTAGTCCCAAAGCCAAATAACACTCTGCAGATGTGTATATTTAGGTTAAGAATTAGAGTCAGCATAAAGAAAAAGTCCCTAAACCTTCAAGAGTAAACAGATGTTGGAAAGGGATCAGTTAAGACGCGGCGACCATGTGTTTACCAAAACAATCATTTGAATGTTAACCATTCAGATTTCTCTTTCTCATGTCGACTGACAAAAATATCTAGTTTCCCCACCAGGAGGGTATGCTTTCATTCCTGTTCATGTGAGGTTGTGTATGTGTGTGTTCACAATATCACTCACGCTTGCATGAACGGAACCCCATGAAATTTTCAGGGCACCTACGGAATGGGACAGTGAAGAATCGATTAGATTTTGGCGAGCTCATCATCTCGATCCAGAAAAGACTTCCAGGAATATTCTCTAATGTACAGTCACCTATGCACGAATAAAAGCGGAAACGTTGGCCAATAAGTGAATGCAAACACGGTCCAGCCTCGTACGCCACGCAGGTCACCTGCTCGCCTGTTCAGGTCACTATCGGGCCCCTACTACTTCGGATAGAGGTTGTCAATTGGTTATCTGGAATAAGGCTTATGTACCCCGGCAATTTGCAAGTATGAATTTTCAGGGTCATTTTAATGTTCGCAGATTTTTAGTGTCTTTGAAACATGTGCCCTCAGTTATGAGGTGAGTGGACGTCTGCCGCCCACAATAAGTACGCCTCGGCCCCTACACACACATGGCGGGGACCTGCATTCCTCAAAAAGCAGATTTCTAGATATTTTATCTTCCCTGAACAATATTTCCTTTCCACGGTTATAACAGCCTAAGTCATTCATAGCAAGTAGTCATCAACATAATATTTCCACGAGTATTCGTCGTCTATTCAGATAATTTCTCTTTATTGTGGTAGCCAGTCCAATCGGTTTGTCGATTTCAGAACATAAGAAAACTTAAAAGGCCGCCACAAGAGCTTCTTATGGCAATACTTCTCGATGGGAAGACTGTAATTCTTTCTCAATAGTAAAACATCAACTGGTTGCTTTAAAACAATGCTGTACAATAAATGATATTATACTGATTAGCAGGATAACCAATTGCAAAAGTGTAAGACAGAATCATATTTCAAGGAATGAAAGATACTGCAATACTTATATCAACATTATGTTGGCTCGGCTGACCTCCAGTCATGCTAAGCTATAGGGATCATCCTATATCCGTCGTCCTGTCCGGCGGTCCAGACTGAGCCCAAACGGGGGTGGGCTGGGCCGGGGTGCGTGTCAGGTCGGGATGATTGACAGTTCTGCGGTGATGGCCTCCAAATAATCCAAACTTTACTGAAATTCAGGATAAATATTTACCAATAGAGTTTTTCACAGTTTTTCAATTTTATTCACGGCTTAATCGAACCGTATTCAAAGCAGTCGGAGTTCTCCAGGCTTCTTTGTGGTGTTGCCACGATAACTTAAATACAAGTATTATGATGAATTTCGATGAAACCCAACAGTAATACTAACTAATATAATATTTCGACTAGGTTTGATAAGCGCTTATTTCATGCATATTTATTGAGGCCAAAGGTTTCAAGCCACAAAACTGGCGTATTATGCACTCTTGCTTCTGGAAGAAAATGCACTATAGTTATTTGTAAATGTTCGAGTTAAGCAGATCTAATTTGAAATCCAATTAATAAATTTTAAAAAGTCGCACATATCATAGTTCTGCAAAGGTACTGCAGATATTTCAAGATCGACTTTCCTTTATGGTGAGGTTACAGTCCTTGCGCAGTGGTTTTCCGCTGGATTCTCCTTTCGCTTAACCACTGTTTGCTCACACTTCCGCTAGATGTCGTTCCTTCTCAAAATAAAATCCCTTCAGTGAGGGAATGTGGGATTGATGGAACTATTTGTCTCAACTGTCAAACTTCAGCATCAAAATAAGTCACAATCCATGAAAAAACTAATCTATAAAATTAATACGCAGGTTGGTTTTTTCTACACAATGGTTTACCCGCTTGCACAACTATATTTTTTAGGATCCGCAATATCCATGCACTTTGAAAACATATAACAAATACATATAGGCATTTTATTAACAAACATGTTCTGCAGTAGGGGCTACGTACAAACCTCCGCAAGAATCAGTCATGTGTTCATGTGCACACTTTTCGTGTATAAACACTGTCACGCTTCAGTATCCGGTTTCACCTGGTGAGTGGCAGAACAATGCATACGAATAGGCAAATTCTCCACAGGAACAAAGAAATCGTCCGTTGTTATAATAGTATTCAGAAAAAATATGTATATTATGGTAATTCTGATTACCTCGAAAATTTAATAGAATGTTCATATCGTTTTACCCTAACCCTCTACAGAATGTCAGCAAAATATGTGCATAATTTGTTGTGTCATTGTGCTTGGGACAAGGCTAAGAACCACATTTCTTCACCAATAACTTGCACCAACATCCCCGTAGCAGTTTACCTGCTTTTATCTAGGATGATGATGAAGATGTCTTACATTATCCTAAAAAATCTAACTCACAATTCGTAGACCCCTTATAGTATATGTGCCTCATCTCTTTTCCAAACGTATTACTTTGTGTGATTGTTGAATGGCACAATCCGCCATTTTTAATGAATGGGTCTCCTGAAGACTTTTAGCACAAGTAATTTTTATATCATAGAGTTAACCACATTGAAAAAAATCCTTGCCTGAAAGCCAGGGTTAAATATGCGAGATCCAGTCCTTACCAGCTTATTACAAAAGTATTTATTTTGTAGAACCGTGGATTTTCCACTGGTGGATCTAGTTCATCTAGCTTAATCAAGTATTAAGTAACAGTTGAGATAACACTTAGCACAATGGTGTTGTTTCTCCCTCATCCAACCAACAGTGTGTATATCCGAAATTTATTTTCTCTTAAATATAAGCATTTTATGATATAGAAAAATAGTAAGATATATATGTATGCATAATTGTTGTTACCAAAATAATGATGCGACCTATAATTCAAGAAACTTATTTTGCAGATTGTTTTTATAATGCAAATTAAAAAATAAATATGTGACTCAGGGGTAGAGCACTAGACTCAAAGCCGAGATACCGTGTGTTCAAATCTGAACCCATGACCCGTATATCGTGTACATCTATACTTTGTGATAAGCTGCATTTGCAGAATTGCCTTAACACTTGGGTTACGTAATAACGAAGTTATAACGAAGATATTGTGACAACCATGTATGTTTGGAGTTCAGCCTGTCTACCGGTCAAGCGAATTTGGATTTTGTTCTTATCATACTATGAGGAAAACAAGCCCCTGTCAGGTTAAATAAAAAAAAATATTTATTATATTTAACACAATTTTAAAATCTCATTATTTTTACAGTAGACACAAAAATGTGCAGACATACATATATATATATATACACATATATATGAAAATTACATATTTCACTTGCCAGTAGGTAAAAATTGCATTATTTTCAAATTCAACATTAGTCATCAAAAGTAACTTTTCTTATGGCTACCTTGTTTTAAAATAATATTTTGTGTATAATCATTACACAAATATGTGCTCTCCATCCATTGAAACTGTGTGTTCAAATTTAAAATAGTAAGCAGATAAAATACAGGTAAAATGATTTGCCACATAATAAAGACATTATTCAAGTATATAAAACTTAATTAAAGAGCTTTTCGGTAATCCTGATGATAATAGATCTAAATTATTATATATATGTTTGTGTATGTGGGTGTTCCTTGCGTATATTCATAAAATTAAAAAAATTAATAAAGTCTGCCCAAACTGTTTACTGCAAATATGCCGACCGAAAAACTGACGGTAAATTGTTATACGTCACGCAACTGGGCGCAGGTATAACTAGTTTATCTGTTCATATAGCCATGCATGCGCTTACATGTTATACAAAACTCCGTTTCTTTGATCGCCAAGACTGGAATAAAAGGTAGGAATTATATATGTACACATTTTTGCAACTTTGCTTGAAGTGTCGCTGATCTTTTCGAAAGGAGTTCCATGTATGTATTGCATATTTTGTATTGTTCTCAAATGTATTCAAACATAAAAAGAATTCTGTCGCACGCTACCCACAAGCAGTTATGGTTAAAGCTGACACTGCAAGGTTTTTCCAAACCATCATCTTGGTTCAGCAGGTGTCGGACGAATTGTCCTTCAAAAGTGAACTCAGCAATCCGATTCATATTGGAATCAAGGATAAGAATATTTCCATTAGGAAGCATGCAGGAACCTTTTAAATACTGAAACTGGCCATCTCCTGTACCTTTCTCGCCGATTTCCCGTATTAGTTCCCCTTGCATAGAGTAAATGTGTAAACTCTTTTTTCCATCTTCACTTGCAAGATACACCTTACCATCTGTGGGGTGTTCAGCAGCAGACACGTACCCAAAGCCTTCAGTTGCGAATGTTTTCTGTCGTTGACCTGTCAGGGTATAACCGTCTAGACTCCAATCCCCTGTACTAACTAATAAATCCTCCTCATGAACTGCTATGTCAAAAACACCAGTATCGTTTTGAAGCACGATGGAGGTTTTATTACCGTTTGGGCTAATAGAAATTACTTTGCCGTAATATTCACCAATATGTATATTTTCATTTGATACAGTTATTCCTCTGATGTATCGCAAGTGGGGAGACGAGTACTCGTTTATGCAGGTACCATCCGTATCCACCTCAATCGCTCTCTTCCATCCGCCACCCCCTATTATTGCTTTTCTCTCAGGTAAAGCAGCAACATACCAAAACTTTGCAAATTACCTTTATTAGGTAGTTTATTCAGTGTTAGTTTTTTCACAGGTTTTCGAGAGAGATCATGTACCATCTTGGTGCTTAGTCCACTCGCTCCATCTGCCGCAGTTGAAGACTCTGCAGTAGACATCTGCAACGGAATATTATCTGTGATATACAATTGATTTAGAATTTTAGGTATTCTGGCTATACTTTCAAACCACATTGAGTACCATTGTAGGAAATGGTTCAGATTTTATACAACTTATGTGGCCTTTTACTAGTTCCTCTAAAGGAATTTGAATTGCTTCTGAAATAAACATGTATAACTATTACTCAGATCGTCTAGTTGTCTATTTGAAAAAAAAAATCTGATTAGCAGACGTGTTTTGCCACATTATGACTCTAACAGCTTATGAGAATATCCTTTGCATAAAAAGCAACGAAGGACCATAAACATTAATTATCTGGTCGTACATTGACAGCAATAAAACTCCATGATTACAGTAACGTTTAGAAATATTTGGTTGAGAACCACCCTATATACAAACCTTAAAGGAGTTTTCATAATCTTTTAATGTTGATAAATCTTCAGTTCATGTGATTAATCCTCTTTTACCTATTCACATGATAGTGAAAGGTCTTCAAGTGTTATCAGTTTGACATTAGATTCGGGTCAAGTGTTATCTATGTTGGACGGGCCATGGTATAAAAAGGAGAATGATCTTGCGGATTACCAAATCCAGTACGTAATGACATACAATGTCTGCACACACATGCTGCGACATGATAACCCAGATGCCCTGATCGAACCCCCTTTGTAACAAACAAAATTGGTTTTTATTATGTTGCTTATATAAATCACAAATTTAGTTATATGAGACGAAATATGTCCAACGTTTATAATCAAACTCTCAATCTACCGATATAAGACAAAATGAAAACAGGTTATATTTTTTTGTTATTTTATGTGGATAGCACCCATTAGGCTTATTGGTTACTAAGTGTTTACATGCACATGTATCAACAACTGCAGAAATCGTCTTGATCCAATCATTATTCGAAAATCTTGCCACGGCGTTTGCACTTAAAATTTAGATTTCTACCACCTTGACGTTACTTACGTACATTTCAGTTATCACTCTTATGTGTTCTTCAGCAAGTTCCGGACTTGCTCCGCAGTGAAGCAGTCTTTAGTTCTGTACCGTACTGGGGAGATATAGTGCATGTTAGCGTTTCCACAAAGTCAGGACATTCTCACCTGATAAGCATGCGCAGACGTGCCATATGAGTCATGGGTTGGCACTATCATGATCAGTGTAAAATGCATGGGGTTTTTAATCAGATGGATCACTTTTTTTATAATTTGTTATAGCTTGCGACTTGTTACGAACGCAGGTTGGGGGAGGGGGTTCAAGGGGGGACTCTACCCTTTTATTCAGCCGCTGCTACCTTTTCTGAAGGGTTCAGACCAATATTTGCGGCCTGGACCCCACTTTTCCCAACCTGGGATCCTTTCTTTAGGATTTACCATTAGTCCACCTGGGTCGGACCCCTCTTTTCCTGAATCCCGGATCCGCCCCTGATAAATTATTGTACCTTTTATTATGTCTGTTATCCTCAGCCGCGTTAGGCCTTCACCATATTTGCCCTACCTGGGCTTTAGTGTTTGCGTTTACTAATAAAATGCTTAAAATAAAACGTGATTCCATGTACCGATAGACTAAACTCAGTGCCAGCTTTTAACACTAAAGCCCTGTAATATCCGTATGATGAATCCCTGATATTTGCATATTAAGGCGTCACAAGACTCTCTGAGGACCTGACGATTCCATCGCTTTTGCATATCAGGCCGTCACGCCTCATGTAAATGACATCGTTGCTACAGCTCGACCAGGTTGGTAACATAAAATCATGTATTCAGGTGGTTCAGGTGTCCTACGATATATCTCTGCTGAACGAATATTACGGTCCATGGGCCAAATGTAAGTGCATATTGTAGACACTATCGAAACAATTTGTAACGACAGGTCCAGTAAAATTACCTTTGCCGAGGTGACCGGAACAGCTGGCAGCTTTTGTGTGAACCCGCGTATTTATTGCCAAACTCTAACTCACGAATCATGACCGTTTCAGTCAACCGGTACATTTTGACTGCGCTCGTCCCGTGTGAACCTAAATATCTCACGCTGATTTGCTGAGCCAGGGTTTGTTAGGCATACACTATGTATAATCAGGCCCACTTTGAAGAGTGGTGGTCCGATAAACGTTATCACTGAGGCTGAGGGTTAGAGTGTTTTACAGTCTCGTCGAACTCAACATAAGCGACGGCCTAAAAATATTAAGACTGATTAAATGGATATATTATTAGCCAACTGGAAGCCCGGAATAGCCCGGAATTCTGGGAAAGACCACCGCTGACGTCACTGGGAAAGACCTAAGTTCAGCGAGGTGGTCACCATCCCATAATCACCGGATTTTACCAGTCGATGAATTGTCGGGCAGAGAGCCGTACTTTAGTTATATAATTTGCCACGAGGTGGGAGTACCTGTTCTAAGCTTTGCGACACAGCAAAGTTTGATGGTTCCGTTCGTGAGAGGAATCATGTTTGAACCATTACATCGACTGGGCCAGTCTAACACCATATATACATAGGTGTAAAAACAACTAATTATTGCGGGGGGGGGGGGGGGGCAGAAGAGCAGGTGTGCAATTTCCATTCACCATGTCTGTGTGTGTGTGTGTGGAAGGAGGGCCGGGACTGCGCACACCCCCCCAGAGCCATTTATACACATGAGACCATATAGAATATGCCACATTTCACATTTAACCCCCCCCCCCGCACACGCACACACAATAATAACTATAATGTTATCAATAGTAGATCGTGAACCCAATTCTGGGGGATGGGGACTAGTATTTTCAGGGAATCGCGATTGTCAGGTGTGTTTACCAGCTATGGGGGCTGGGTGTGAGAAGGATGTTTCCGTACTGCCTTCTGGAAAATTTCTTAAAATTTTTAATCAACATTTTAACAGTAGTGAAAAAATTTGGGGGTAAAATAAAGGGAATGGTATCGATTAGAAAAAATAACAAGAGGTAAAAATATTTTCCTGAAAAAACATAATCTATAATTATTAATATTTCAACAAATGCCTCACTGAGTACCTGGTTTTTAATGATACCACCTTATTGTTTCATTGGTACCTTTATACCCATTTATTCATATCTAGTGTTTATCATCATTGTAACTTTTATACACTTGTGATTTAAGTATAGATTTTAAATATACATATTTTTTAACCATGTGTTATTTTAATTATTGTGTTTAATAAAGCAAAATGTACACTAATATACTGTGTTGAGTTTACCAAATATACTAATGATACAAAATCATGCTGTGCCAGGTTCACATGTGATTGTGTGGAACAGCCCAAAGTACTACCACCATCACACCTAGACTGGTACCCCCCTCTATTATGGCACCGCTGCTCTAGGCCAATCATAGAGACGGGCGTACAACGCCATCTTATGTACTTCCGGCAGACTGGTTCCAACTCCAGTATGTATTATATATGAAAAAATTAAGCATTTCGTTTGCTCAGAGAATTTACCAAAAGTTGGTTGTACATTACGTGTGACATTAATGATTAGATTAAAAGATATTAATAATCAATCACTGCTACGCAGAGTGGAATATCAAAGAATCAGTATATCGTATTATTTATACATTTTATTATTCAATTTTTGTGCATCAACTCATTCTTCAATATTTTAAAACTAGAAATAACTAAAGAAGTTATTTTATAAGAAATCTTCACGGATAATTAACCAGGATCGCGTGAACGTCCATGACAACCGGTATGAGCGTGCATACTGAAGTTGGAACAAGTCTACAGGTAAGTCACGAGTTGCAACTAGGAGTACTTAAGATGGCGTTGTACGCCTGTCTCTATGCTTGCCTGAGGGCCATAACAGAACAGGCTACCAGTCTACATCACACTCAGCTCTCATTGGATAAAATTCCAGCCAATTACACCTAGATGTTCCCCTCCCAAGCCCCTGGGTTAATTAGCCCTGCCCTGTACTCCACTTCCTATTCAGCCTGCAAGTCACAAGAAATGGGACTGATTTTGTCCACACTTTTGGCTGCTCAGTAAGGAATGTAAAAGCCCATAATAATTTTGTTTATAAAGATAATTTCAAAATTCAAACAGTTTCTGAAACCGCAATTCAAAAGCCATCAGATTATGTAATTAAATTTGATTTTTTTTTATTTGAATGTTTTTCTGATATACCCATATAATACCTGCATGATTTTCTATTTGAGCGTTTAATAATGGTCGAGTTCCACGTCGTGGAAACGGGTAAATCTCTCTTATTATCAGCCATTTTCCTATTTTATTTTTTTTCCGAAACACTGAATCTCATTGATATTTGAGGACATTTGAGACACTCTGACAAGGTATGTCGCTCCCCGGTTGAAAAAGTGGGGGGAAAGGATTTATCCCCCTATCAACAGCACATTGCGCCGACTCAGTTTTAAACAGGTCTGAGAAAAATGATCCATCCCATAATTAAAATAGTCGGCGGGCTCGGGGTTAGGTGCAGTGTGCTCACATGGCTTAAATCTATATAGATGAAGCAAGAATGTATCAGTGGGCTTAGATATGTCTATTATTCCTTTGTTAAAATATGGCATCCGTGAATATCACATTTATTATGATCTTATGTAAAGATATATGAATATATATATATCAGCTGAGTGTCATGCTGAATGTCATATATATTGCCTTTTATATAGCTTTTTATATTGTATATTTGCCTTTTGTATTGTGTTTTTTCATAGTATATGTGTATTTTATATTTATATCATATGTGTATACTACTGAAATGTTTACTGTACCCAGGACCCTATTAAGTATCAACTTACTTGCTAAATGGGCTTCCTGGTAAAATGCAAAAACGATCGTTCTTGGTTCGATTTTTAAATTTAATGCAAAATATATATAAGTAAAAAAAATAGCTCGTGTATACCAACTAATATGCATTTATCAATAGGCTAATCGAAATAAATATTAAAATATCTCGAGACTTTGACTATAAGTCAATTAAATAACTTAGCATTTGAATTCTAATGAATACAAACGTCCGCCACGTATACATTCACTTATTTGGTCAATATTCCGAAATCCATGCGTACATAAGTGACTCTATATGTGTGAACATTCCATGATGACGTTCTTGAATCCGGATTATCTGCTGAATCCACAATGAATCTTGGGAATTCTTTCTTTGGCTCATTCCAGAAATGTCCAGAACATTCCATGAAATTCCGTTCATGATTGTGTGAGTTGTATTGTGAACAACACGCAAACACAAAACACGAACGGGAATGAACGCATAACCTCCTGGCGTAATTACCTCAGCATGTTACTGTGGCTTGCATGCAGCATTAGTTGCAAAATTCCAGCAAGCCTGATCGGCAGTTCTTAAGCTGTAAGACCCAAAATGGTGGGTAATGTTCCCACATGTCAATCACCGAAAGTATCAATATAGACTATTGGGCAAGTATACACCTCTCTTGAGAATGACAAAGATTTCTTATTTTTTTTTCAGACGTGAACGAAGTGATTTTCCAGAATGTAAAATAAACACGAAAGTTCAGCTTTATAGCCTATTTCACACGTTAAGAACATATTTATACCTTTTAGCAAACAATTCAATATAATTCATGTACACCTATATACACAGGCGGGGACCCAGAGGGGGGTTATGGGGGTCGAACCCCACCCCCTCTCAACCATCGACTTTTTTAAGACAATTTTTAGGCATGACATCCGTTGACCCCTCCCTGAAAAAGAGTCCTGGATCCGCGCCTGTTTATTCTGCCAGTGACAGCCGTATGCATTTCAATGTCGCTAAAATGCTTTAGAGAGCAAGCATGAACTATCGGTCAGCCGCACTTGTTTGTGAGACCTGGCTATCAATGATGAGACAAAGAAGCAACAAGTTTTGTTATGCAGGCTGTACTTGTTTACAATACATATAATATTGCCTGTGTACTTAGTTCAGTACTTATGTTAACAATTTTTTTTAAATTTTAACTGATTTTATTGTTATTCACCATCACTTTGGACTAACCAGAGAAGTTCAATTTATTGCTGTACAGTTTAAATCTTTTTTTTTGTCTGTTACTTATATTAACCAATGCATAGTTTGGTGATACTTAGACCCTAAACTTCAGACTAGCCTTTATCCTTGGCTTTTGAAACAAATATATATCCGATTGTGGCTGCCACATAAGAAACATCCGAGTCGTGTTCTGCGTATTAGCCGTGCATTTGCAAACACTGTATATAGGCCGTCGTGTCCTTATTTTGCGGAAACGAGGTCACGGACTTTGAGCGGCTCGGTTCCTGTGACATCAAATAGGACAACAAAGACAGGCGGCCGTCTTGACATCAGAAGAAAAGGAAAATATACCGGGTATGTTGATGACTAAATGTATACGTTTAAGGTGCAATTTGTTTGCAATATGATGTGCGGACGGTGAAAGTACTATGATTACACGGAGTAAACCTCAGATACACAGTGTGGTTGTGTGTAGTGTAGATCTGGTAACACAGGTTAGACAATATGGTAAAATTCAATATTCGACCATGGTTAGACAGTACATAGGCCTATGTCAGTATGAAGGTTGGAGTAAGACTTACAAACGACATTTAATGACATTTTAAAGGTAGAGCCAGAGGCGTAACCAGCATTTAGGGAGGGGAGGGGCAATGATCAGTGGCGGATCCAAAAATTCGAAATGGGGAGGGGGGGGGGGGCGCTAATATGTATGGGAACTATATGAATAATGTTATATATATGTATTTGTATGTATATATATATATATATATATATATATGAGATTATTATTATTATTATTACTATAAGTTATATATTTCTGTGTATGAAAATATAGATTTTTTATTTATTTTCAATTATGAACCATGGTTTCATTAAGGTAAGTAACAGGAACATCGGGAGGGTATGGGTAGGGGTATTTTTCTTTTTAATGTGCAATGTAAAGATGAAATTTTGAGACAATTTTAACAGAAAAATTTAATTTACCGTTCCTGAAAAGCTTTCCTTGTATCTTTGCTTTATGAAGTCAGAGAGGTTCAATATTTAAAATTTATATTTCTTCAGAATTAGGGTATAAAATTTTCATCGTTTTCAACATATTAAAGATAATAGCGCAGAGGCCCATTTACGTTTATAACTTGCAAAATATTATCTTTTAAATGTAATGCTCGGAGTGAAAGAGCTGATATGTGGAAAGTCTTATGTAAAACTTTGCATTTTACCGGGGTCCATGGTCACGACATTACACGGGACTCCTAAGAGCACAGATCGCGAGTTCGAGTACCGGTATCACCAGAGGAGCCGTGAAATGGCTCACGGTCGACCCCAACCATGCAGGGTCTGGTGCTCTGTAGTTGTTCTGCAGCTGTTCACAAATATCCTCATTCTCAGCTAATTATTTGAAAATAATAAACTGCAGATAACTTAAATAAAATCTAATTGCTAATTAATAACAAGAAATATGAAAAATAAAAATTAATCACGAAAACTTGGAAATTAGTTAAAATGAGTGTTATTGAAGCTCGGGGGGGGGGGGGGGGTGCGCGCTAGAGGCACACTCTGGACCAGCCTCTGATATCAAAGGCAATTGAATGCATATATATATATATATACATATATATATATATATATATATATATAGATGTATATATATATATATTAGTATTAGACTAAGTGAAATCCCGAAAGGACGGCGAGTACTTGATGCGACGGGGGATAGGGGGGGGGGGATGGGCATGGCCCCCTGTGGCCCCTACTGGCTACGCCCCGGACTGGCGAAGGAAATATTGTTATAATAATTAACACAATTTGTATATGTACGTTGGCCCCCTTTGGCCGTGCAAAGCCTTAAATTCAACCATGGGTGCTGGGTATATGCTTGTAAATATTTTTTTGCGGGCTATGTCTATTCTTGAGCAAGGCAAAATGTAATATTGTTTGATACGGGAATTAATATATAAGCTTGTAACGGTCAGTGAGATATAGAGTAGCTTAAATTGCAGCCATATTTAATCGGTGCCAATATTATTAGGCCCTGCCATGTATTAAGTCCGATATCCATACATTCAAAGTTTCAACAATTTAAGCCGCGGTTTATGCAACGAATCCGTTGCATATTCCTTGACTACCTCTTTCGTGCCTAACAAAGAGAGTCAGGATTACACCATTTTGACATCTATAAATGTTAATTGTTTCATGGTTTCGATAGCAACTAAAAGTAAACTTGGACCATCATTTTTAAAGACATTTACTGACCTTTAAACCAGAGGCATATCAACGAGTTTAGTACTGACAGAGAATGAAAAGTCGTATAGGCAATTTCGTACATCACCAGGAGCAGAGGTGTTTCAATATATCTACGAGGGTGAGGGGGATGACTAGCAGGCGTTGGAGGCTATCCAAACTTAGGACTCTTTATATAAACACACACTTGTAACGCTTGCTATATATATGTATGTATATATATATATATAATATATACGGTTATATATAATATAAATATAATATATAAAAATATAATATGTATACGGTTTTAAAATTTTACGTTTGAGATGTATAATATTTCATTGTAAACCAAAGTCTTTAATTCCAATTATTAATATATTTCATTTCCAATATATAGATATTAATCTTTGAATATCAGGGGAGATTATTACATTGACCACCCCCATCACCCCCCTTTACTAAAACGTAGGGATTATATATAGCCCCCATCCCCCTATGTGGTCGAATTGTGTTACATTTTGTTTATACGGGCTTACTTTGAGGAGTGACGTGCTGGCAGGGGCTAACAGTGTAAAACCTGTAAAACCCGTGAAACTTTTAAAAATATAAAAACCGCGAAAATTCAGCCCCGCCAATATAAAGGCAACCACAGTATGTTGCAATATAGTCAGCCTCGCAACTACTCAGTGTGTTCACAGTGCCTGTTATAAAACCATTATTATCATATTGGCTCTATTGAAATGTCATTTTTTTCATTTTTTTTTAATTTCTATTTAAATACACCCACGTCCTGTGTATGGCCAGAGTTACTGTTATTTATTTGAATTATTATCATTCAGATGAATGAAGGCTCGGTTTCATCTTTATTAGGTGCCTATAAATTCATTCATACTTCGTATGTATGTGTCGTCCTTTATTATTTGGCATAATGCATTCTCTCTTATATTCTCATGTTACTGTACCGTCCCGTCTCTAGTCTCTAAGTCTCTAATATTGTTGTCCCTCTTTGTCCAATTAGTACGTTACTCAGATGGACCACTAATGGGCACTCTTCCAAAAATATATTTCATTGCTCACGTATGATTTTAAAATATACTTATAGGTTTTAACAGTATTTTGGTATTTCACAATGTACCAATTATTCACAACATCCACAGTCATAATTTTCTCTGCTTTTATCTTTTTAATATAAGAGACAATTAATTAAGGGTGCTCCATATAAATTTATTTGAAGCTAAAGAATAAGATATTTAAAAATTTGATAATTATTCTAATTTTTTATTCATAAAATACCCTGATGCTCTAAACGTTGCACATAATTATTAATACACATAATTTAATTTACAGTCCGGAAGAGAAGTGCATGGGTTGATGTATACGTGAACCGTTTATAATCAAGTTACAACACTAACTTATCTTTAATTCCAGCATTTGATTACAGAACCATGGCTGGACAACCAAGTCTCAACCTCCTGCTTGACTGCATAATCTGCCGCAGAAGGAGAGCGAACAACAATCCACGTGTTCTAGCCTGTAAACATGGCTTCTGTCTGTTGTGTTTGCTGGATACACAATCATTGAACCTGGAGGGTCAAATACAGTGCCCAGTGTGTTGGCAGAAGACATCTCTGACTCAGGATGGCATATTAGGTCTCCCGGTGGACAGCAAAGGTCTTGCTGCAGAAAAAGCATTCCAGATAACGAAAAAAGGACAGTCGTGTGAACCGTGTTCGTACAAAGGCATTGAAAAAGCAGCTTGTGCTTACTGTATGAATTGCGAATTTAAACTATGTGGAGAATGTGCCACCGCACATCGGACAAAAGAGAAGTTAGCAAATCACGTAATTCGTGAGGAAATTTGTAAAATCCACTTCCGTGATTTTACTCACGCCTGTATGACCTGTTATTCAGGCCTGTGTTTAGGATGTATTGTATCGGAGTTTCATGATGATCATGATGTGTGTGAAGTAGTGGACGCCAGGGACAGAGCGTCAGGGTTAACAACAGAGAAACAGGTGCTGCTTCAAGAAGAAATTCAGAGTATCGACAAAATGATCAATTCCATACTTGATGAGTCAACCAAGAAACTTTATGAACGGAGACGGGAGACAGAAGAGAAATTAAACGTTCATAAAACAAAAATGCTGGAATCCATTATGGCCGCTCTTGATAAACGAGACCAGGAGTTTCACAAATCAGCAAATCAATCACTAGAAAAGCAAAACCAGTCCTCTTCACAGGCTTCAAATTGTCTAAATGAGATGCGAATGGACAAAGAAGAAAAACATGGAAAACTGAGAATTCTCGAAATGCTTTCCAGGACAAATACTGATATGTTTTCAGCAATCAACGGAATAAGGATCAGTAAGACCTTAACAGTGAAAGGTCCTGAATTAGTTGATGACTGTGTTGAGACCATCATAGACCCTGACGAGGGTGTTTTTGAATTCAAAATAAAATTAGGCAGGGTCCATCAGCAAATGACAACAGGAAAACCAACAAAACGAATGTCCGTCGATAGGCCGGCTACCTTTGACAAAAAGTCGTCATCCCTGCTTGATGTTTCGGCTATACATGCGGATAGTGCAGCTAACTATGCAGTCGAAAAGAATGTCAAAGGAGAAGAAATTCGTAAGTATAAATCTGCTGATTGATCATCAGTCCGTGCATTAACGTTTCACGATAAAAATGTATACCTTGGAGAACAAACTCGGTCTATTTACCTCAGTCCTGTAGATAAAGAAATATCTGCCCTGGTAGCAGAGCAAGATCACCTTATCGTAGTTGATATACATAAAGGAATTCGGAAATATACCCTGTTTTTGGCAGAACTAGATTTTTGCAATTTTTTTTCCGTATCCCGAAACAAGTAGTCTTACCCACGTATCCGGCAGTGGTAAAAAGCAGTTATATGTGTAAAGACCAGAAGGAATGCGGATCAGATCCACTGGAATGCCTAGACGAAACGATGGTCAGTTTGGCTTAATACGGGAATCTGCCGTACTGCCCAACCCGTAACATTAAAGGTACTGGTTCGGGGCCTCACCGGATATCTGAGTTCAAGTTTGATGGAACATTTGTACGTCACATTCTAATTAAACAACATGTCCTAGATAAACCTAGTGGCTTAAGCATAACATACCCATTTGTTGTGGGTTGCCTGCTCCGACAAAGCAATGACGTTTAAATGGAGTTAAATTAAGGCATTCCTAATCAGTCGGTATTTATGACCATGATCTTTACCTATAAATGTGTTAAGATACACAAAAACTGTATCATTAATACTCTAGGATTATAGCAGTCGATATACTGGACTCTGATTAAAGGCGATCGATATATGATTAAGATAATTCGAACAGTTGAGCAACGACATGAAGTAGGCACAGCGTTATAACCAGTCCTGTATGGTTTGGCTCTTTCTGTCACGTGTAAATACACCGAGTGCCGGGGCCACCTCAAGCGGTTATTAGCTCAGCTGATTGTAAATCACCCGAGGCATAGTAATCTGTCAGCGTCCGTCGTCCATCCGTCAGTCTGTCTGTCTTTCTTTCTATTAGACTGGCACGTTTTGACACCGTTGGACCTAGAAACTTGTAACTGAATATCCAGGATGGTCAATAAAAATCTCCATGAAAACCTGCAATTAAGTCACTGTGACTATATGTTTTCCGAGCTATAGGGCTCGTAAGTTCCCCAAGAATAATTAAAAATTTGATACAGAACTCCCAGTATCTTGATAATTAATGCGTGGATTGTCCTGAATCTTGCCTTGAATACTGACCACGACTAGGATTGTGAGTTGCCAAAAAATTGCTGGCGTCACTAGATTTTTCTAATTTTTACTATTTTTTTCCCCTGTTTTTGAGATCGTTAAATAAAAGCAATTATTCTCGACTTTGGATTCATTTAGTGTTCTGAAACCTAGAATTTCTATTTATTATGACTGGTTTCTTCATTTCATGAAGACTGATGGCGCCATCTGTATTTTTTTCTATGTTTTACAAGTTTTCTTCTTTATTTTGAGACTGCCAAATTATAATGATTCTATCAGACTTGCAACTGTGGTTTCATTTAGTGTCTTGAAACCTCCTGTGTTACTAGGGCCAATATTGAATAAGCGGATGCCCTATAGTAATCTCCCTGTCCGTCCGTCTTGCAGTCTGTTCTCAACTTTAGCTGAGAATTATGACCCATCAATCCCTTGTTTATGTACCTTGTTTACTAAAACCATCAAACAGCATGCAGGATAATATTGTGCTTCTTCATCTTCTGTGTTTAATTGATGGCATTGTTTGAATATCTTCAATGACCCTAGATATGAAGACCATATCGTCTGATCATCATGACCCATACATGTGACTCGTTTTCAAAACAAATGCTATGTAACATTAATGTTATTTTTCAGGTGGCCATCATTCTGGTAATATCCATTGGTCTGAAAGAGCCAGGGAAATCATGAAACGAGACAAGCAGACATTTCTCAAGCAGCTGAAAGCTGTGAAATTATTATATATTCTTTTCGAAAAGGGTGTGGTTCCTAAGCAAATAAAGAATATGTTAGAAAAAATGAAATCCAATAAACTGTCGGAAGAGCTGTTTTATTTTCTCGAAAAACTTGATGAGAGGAGGTATGAGAAGTTTCTTCATGTGCTTCAACATTACCAGCCAGGACTCTATTATCAACTAGTGCAAACAAGTGTGCCACCTGAAAGTACAAGAAAGGGTAAATATTAATCTAATATTGAAATTTCACTCCAGTGGGTGTAATACTTCATTGGAAAATAAAATTGTAAAGCTCCTACTCCTAAGTATAATAAATTAATAAATAAATTTTACTTATGAGTAAGGTGAGGACACTGTTACCGCTAACTTTTGAAATAACAGCAGTCTCATTAAGGTGGTGAATGAATACCCAGTGAGACAAAAAATAAAATAACATTTTTTATCATCAGGCAGGTTTTGCCTCCATTGGACCAATGAATTTGAAAATTGACCTACAATGGACCTTTTCCACGAGTATGCGCACTGCGTGCGTTTGCGCACTCGGGTGGAGGGTTCGTGTCAGCTGACCCCCGGGTCGCATGTAAATAGACTTCTGTAGGTTAACGAGGATATCTTGTTCACTTGATTTTGAGTCTTGAGTGTTCAGGTGACCAGTAAAGAGTAAAGAGGATGCACGTATCTCCCTGTGACATAGCATTGTATACCTTCGGAAATCATATGTGTTTATTGTAATTTATAATTTCATGTGTGAATATACCAACACAGCACAAAAAATTTTACAAATTTTTTTAAAGATTGCACAGATGTCTCCTCAGACCATTTAAAAATTGGAAACATATATGTTTCAATTTAAAAAAAATGTTACACGTTTTTAAAATGTGGCAAATTCGTTTAACTTAAAATATAGGTTTGAAAATATTAATATATAATGAAACTACCTGTATCTTTAGCTTTTAATTATTCTTACATACTGTTACATCTATGTCATAATAATATATGTATGAAAGAAATATTTTGATTACATTCTAGGAAAATTATGAACTTTTTCACACGAATTTTTTTAAATGTAGCATTTAAATGCAATTGAAAAATAAAAGAGGTAAAGGACATTTAGAAATAGAGTTAAAACAGTTTTCTATAAAATTTTTAAAACATTTTCTGTGCAAACTGTTTTGTGCTAACTTTGAATATATGGAACATTAATATTTTATGAATAAATAGTTCATGAAAGTCTTCTCTACGTATGAGAAGCCTGATTACTTTCATTTTGTTTTAAGGAACTCAGCATGGATTGTCACATGTAACACAGCTTTTCAGTTGAACAGGTTCAGATGTAACACAGCCATGAATAAGTTATTTCGTTAAGATTCCCAAGGTTGTCAAGGATGCTACAAATATTAATTAGCAATTGCATCTGTGTTGCTACGTGTTAGTTTCACTAGAAGTCTGTTTATATTTGCACGTTTTCTCTTGTAAGCAGACCTGTGAGCTTCTGGCTTGGTGTGACGTCGTCCGTCGTCTGGCGTCCGTCGTCAGTCATCTGTACATTACCTCATACTATCTCGAAAACGGAAGGTACCAGCATCACCATATTTAATGCAAAAAAAAATCAGTCATCTAAAAAAGTCTATCAGAATTTGCTAATTTATCTGCACCAGCATTTAAAAAGCTATAAAAAATAACATTTCCAGCTGAAGTGTTCAATATTTCACTGAAATATGTCCTGAAACAATATCTCCCAAGTTTATTTGAATGGTTTCAGTTTGGTGAATTTTGGTTGAGTTACAGGAAGCTGAACATAGTCATGTAGCCAAAGATAGATACTACGAATACTATATCAGAAATGGCCGAAGCTAAGATCACCAAATTTTATGCAAATGTTGGTCACATGAGTCATACATGAAACTGATGTATTGGTGGTGCCACCTGAATCAACATTTTTTTGTACGAGGGTCATCGCTCATCAATACATTAACCCATAATTTCTCAGTAATAGCGGAAGCTAGCATCCCCAAATTTTATGTACATATCAAATGTTGTGGAATGGAGCTTTATGTGGATTAACCTGTATAACTTACATTTTATGAGGAAAAAATTACGAAACCTTTGAAAATTTGCTTCTCTTAAATAAGTCAGCCAAATTGTTCAGTATTTCAAAGAAATAGACAAGCTATCGACGAGTGTTTTCAAATTGTTCGGGTTTGTTGAATTTTGGCCAAGTAACAGAAATTTGAACGAAGTCATTTGGCCAAGTAAACATACTAACATAACAATCTCAGAAACGACAGGAGCCAGCATCACCAATTTTTGTGTAAATGCTGGTCACTTGACTCATATATGAAATCGCAGTTTTTTTGGCGCCACCTACATCGATCTGTTTTTACATGGTCTTGTGGCCATTAGTAAGCCTATTTCAAACTAAGGACCGCAGTGGTCCTCTTTGGCAAAACAGTAGTTTCAGCTCCTGTAACATTGCACAAAAATGATTCTTAGGAGGCCTTTGTTCCAATTTACTTAAATAATTTACGTGGAATTAATGTACCTTAAACAATGAAAGAACTGCTTCTTTTGTTGTTCTAAACATTTTGATAAAAAAAATCTTAAAAAAGCATTGTAGCCAAAGCCTTTTAGTATGTGCAAACAGATTTTACCAACAGGCACAGTATGTGTCAGTATCTATTAATATTTGTCAGACTGCCAACTATTTTAGATATCGCAACATGTCAAGAGTTTACTCAGTGCAGCCAGGTGCAGTTCAAAAGTTCACTCGGTGCAGTAGCTGCAGCTAGCAATTTGTTCCGGTTACTGGGGGCAGCTCCTGCTTCATCTAAGTTTGGTCAGCCCAGTGAACCGGATTTAAGGGAAGTTTGATGTATTGGCCCGACATTCTGACTTGTCCATTCATGTGTATACACCTGCTCAGGTGGGATTTGATAATTCCAGGTGGGATTTGATATACCAGCCTAAAATTAGGGCTGGGTATTTATAGGGCTTAGTATCAACTACAAATTTCGTATCGCACTATATTACAATATTTGGTAGCGTATCGCGATACGTATTATGATATTTACATTATATTAAATTAATAGGAAATAAGTGTGCTTCATATATATATATATATATATGTACAAATATATATATATATATATATATATAAATATATATATATTGCTATTGATAATTCTTTATTTTTATTATTATTATATATCATTAGTATTGTTCTTCTTATTACTATTAGTATTATTATTATTATTATTAGTAGTAGTAGTAGTAGTTTTATTATTATTATTAATGTCTCTGATAGTATTTATAATAAATATGATAGTATGAATAATCCATAATAAAACCCTGCGCTAAATCGCTACAATGAAAGCTACAGTAAAACGCACAGTACTATGAAAAGTAACAATGATGACCATTAGTGCAGGTAAGTGTTTCAATCTAGTATGATTTAAATAATTACGTAATTAAACTCGATTTAAATATAACTAAAGAATCAGCTACGCTCTTTACACAGCGCTTTACGTATAGGCTTACTACCTATAGCGTAAGGGCTGTTTGTTTTGACCTCGTATCCTGAATCGCTACACTAGAGGAGAGCACTGTATTTTGGTCCAATCAGATGAGACCCTGTGCTGGAAGACAAAACGGTTTACCTGCCAAGCGAGGAAACACAGAGCCAATGTTGTTCATTTCGTTTTGAGTGACAGCTCATCGCCCCGGGAACCGTTTGAACAGGCCACAGGCTCGGAGAGAATGGCTCAACTGAGGTTTGGACAAGTCCTTGTGAACACAGGTTGCCCGGATGGTGAGCTGTAATTTAAACGAAATGTAACAACTTTAGCTCCGTGCACATCTCACTGGCTGATTTCCGTTTTGGTGGCAAACGGATACATGGCTAGGCTAAAATAGTCGTAATTTCATAATCGAATTGGTCCATGATGCTAGAACGTACAGGGAGCAATTAAAATTCGACTATTTTTTACTAAGAGTAACCACTTGAGTGCATCTGAAATTCCCTTGAAGCGCAGCTATGGGCGGAGCCATGGTGCCTGTCGAGTGTTTGTTAACTGGCATTTGGTTGGCTGCCAGACAACGTTCCTCGACCTGGTGTCTCACCTTATGTATCATAAACGGTCAAACCATGCAGCGGGAAAATCAGTAGCTTCATTAGAAGCGCAAGATTTCCGCTGCCTCGGGTGCATAAGAATCAGCGTGTTTTACAATGTGAGGTTAACTGTTCCACAGCCAGGGCAGCTATCCGAAAACATTTCTCCCCGAATGCCACCGTCCTGGCCGTCGTTATTATCAGCAAGCACTTTTTTTTTGCAGAACGCAGGGACCTTAACGGAATATATTGAACAAGAAGATCACGTAGATATGATGGGTCGAGACCGTTCAATCCTTTTTAGGTATAAACCCTCTAAAAACTGAGGACATGTTTCATGTTTCTATTTAAAACACCATTCTGTCCCATTTTTCGAAACATGTTTCCAGCATGTTTCATGACTCACTGATGTTTCAACGGCCAAAACATGTTTTTAATCCTCTTGAAACATGTTTATATATAAAACATGTTTCGCACACGGAGAAAATTTCATGGACAGTAAGGTAAAACATGTCTCTGTGTTATATGTTTTTATATGAAATTTGTCGCATATAAGACATGTCTTAAGACATGTTTCATTTTTCAAAACACATGTTGATAATTCTTTATTTTTATTATTATTATATATCATTAGTATTGTTCTTCTTATTACTATTAGTATTATTATTTTTATTATTATTAGTAGTAGTAGTAGTTTTATTATTATTATTAATGTCTCTGATAGTATTTATAATAAATATGATAGTATGAATAATCCATAATAAAACCCTGCGCTAAATCGCTACAATGAAAGCTACAGTAAAACGCACAGTACTATGAAAAGTAACAATGATAACCATTAGTGCAGGTAAGTGTTTCAATCTAGTATGATTTAAATAATTACGTAATTAAACTCGATTTAAATATAACTAAAGAATCAGCTACGCTCTTTACACAGCGCTTTACGTATAGGCTTACTACCTATAGCGTAAGGGCTGTTTGTTTTGACCTCGTATCCTGAATCGCTACACTAGAGGAGAGCACTGTATTTTGGTCCAATCAGATGAGACCCTGTGCTGGAAGACAAAACGGTTTACCTGCCAAGCGAGGAAACACAGAGCCAATGTTGTTCATTTCGTTTTGAGTGACAGCTCATCGCCCCGGGAACCGTTTGAACAGGCCACAGGCTCGGAGAGAATGGCTCAACTGAGGTTTGGACAAGTCCTTGTGAACACAGGTTGCCCGGATGGTGAGCTGTAATTTAAACGAAATGTAACAACTTTAGCTCCGTGCACATCTCACTGGCTGATTTCCGTTTTGGTGGCAAACGGATACATGGCTAGGCTAAAATAGTCGTAATTTCATAATCGAATTGGTCCATGATGCTAGAACGTACAGGGAGCAATTAAAATTCGACTATTTTTTACTAAGAGTAACCACTTGAGTGCATCTGAAATTCCCTTGAAGCGCAGCTATGGGCGGAGCCATGGTGCCTGTCGAGTGTTTGTTAACTGGCATTTGGTTGGCTGCCAGACAACGTTCCTCGACCTGGTGTCTCACCTTATGTATCATAAACGGTCAAACCATGCAGCGGGAAAATCAGTAGCTTCATTAGAAGCGCAAGATTTCCGCTGCCTCGGGTGCATAAGAATCAGCGTGTTTTACAATGTGAGGTTAACTGTTCCACAGCCAGGGCAGCTATCCGAAAACATTTCTCCCCGAATGCCACCGTCCTGGCCGTCGTTATTATCAGCAAGCACTTTTTTTTTGCAGAACGCAGGGACCTTAACGGAATATATTGAACAAGAAGATCACGTAGATATGATGGGTCGAGACCGTTCAATCCTTTTTAGGTATAAACCCTCTAAAAACTGAGGACATGTTTCATGTTTCTATTTAAAACACCATTCTGTCCCATTTTTCGAAACATGTTTCCAGCATGTTTCATGACTCACTGATGTTTCAACGGCCAAAACATGTTTTTAATCCTCTTGAAACATGTTTATATATAAAACATGTTTCGCACACGGAGAAAATTTCATGGACAGTAAGGTAAAACATGTCTCTGTGTTATATGTTTTTATATGAAATTTGTCGCATATAAGACATGTCTTAAGACATGTTTCATTTTTCAAAACACATGTAACTATTTAAAACGTTTGTTTAGCCTAAAACGTGTAGTTGTCCCATTTTTCGAAACATGTTTTCCCCTAAGAAACATGTTTTAAACTAAGAGTAAAACATGTCTCAGTGTTACATGTCTTTATATGAAATATGTTACATATAAGACATGTTTTAAGACATGTTTCACTTTTCATTAAACATGTTACTATCTAAAACGTCTGTTCAGCCTAAAACGTGTAGTTGTCCCATTTTTCGAAACGTGTTTACCAAAGATACATGTTTAAACTTAGAGTAAAACATGTCTTAGTGTTACATGTTTTTATATATAATATGTTTCATATGAAACATGCTTAAAGACATGGTTCATTTTTCCAAGAACAAATTATATTTCATTTGCCCATCAAAGGCATATTTGCATTTGCATCATCTCTCAAAAATGTCTACAAAATAAAACATGTTCTGAAAAATATTTAAAGTCACAGAAAATGTTCTTTGTGGTTTGATGTCTACTGCAACCATTACCAAAACCTGACGATTCGCTTCTGATGAAACAACTCACAAATTTACTGGAAGGATAAAATATCCTTAGACAATGCTTCCTAATTTGGAGGATGTACTGAACGGTACAAGTATGGATTATCAATTATGGGTTATAATATAAAGCTCTCAGGAACCATCATTAAATGATTGTCTTCCTAAATGTTCCAGATCATATAATAAATAGCCAGGTGCTAAAGACGAAACCTTATCTAATATGACTCATAACTTTTACCAAATCATTTTATAAGGCATGAACTCGTCTCAAAAGATGAAAAAAAAAAGAATATTTTATACATAAGTATATTAAAGATGGGCAATGCTGATATTCTGATGGCAGTTCCTTGCTTCTACAACATTTTCGTGAGTTTAAAAATGCTTGGAATAAAAATGTGGATTACACAATACCAACCTATATCGGAAAAGGTCATGTAAATTATATTTGAAATACACAGTTTTCTGTAAGTCTTCTTTTATAATAGATGTAGTCATGCACATCAACAGCAACCTAACTACTATTTCCATGACAGACCATGATTAAGTAAGATCAGATTTATTTAGTATCTATATCAATATCTGTTGTCTGCATGTAATATTAATCATATCGATACTAAATGTACCAGTACTGGTACAATTTTGCCTTCCTATAGTTGTATACACAAATATTATAAACTATGAATTACAGCAATAATTAATCTAGCAAACCTAAGCTGAATTGCTGCACAATGATTAACAAGGGACTTGTGGGTCATGGCGCTCAGCTAGAATTGGTAACGAAAATATCTGTATAAAATTCTAGTATTATAAAACGGAAATGAGACAATATTTTATTTTTTATTAATATTTTTAAAATGTTCAGCATATAAATATACACATAATATGCTCTACCGAGTTGTATTACTTACACATTTGGTGTGTTTGGTGTGGACTGTACAATTTAATGGACAACATGGAAGATGCTGGGGCCTCCCATGATCACACATTTGTATAAGTATTAGTATTTCAACTAGCTGACTGTAATATGCATGTAATAATACCCACTGGGACTGTATGAAACCCTTGGAAATATATAAAAAGGAAGAAAGTGTAGGTTAGCTAAAGTATAATAATACACATATAATTTAATAATTGCAATAAGGGAAAAAGATTGGTGATGAAACGATCCATTTGATTAAGAAAAACTTTATAAATATTTCTTAAAACTGATTAACATATTGCCAGTTAGCTAAAAATGAAATAATTTGAACATTTACTCAATGTACCTGAATGCGAACACCAGTGTTATGCACACTAATGCCCAGCTAGCTTAAGGGATTTGATTGAAATTCTATAATGTATACACCCATTTGCAAGTTTATTTCAATATTTTATTTCGGAAATTTAATTTTATTTAGGAAATCAACTTAGCTGACAATTCAAGAGAAAACAGATTCAAAACATTTAAATAATGGCCCAAAGTAGCTGCTCTCATGGCTTTAATTTATTATAAATAAGTTTAAACCTATTACAATTTACAACTGAAATTTTAAAATACAGCTTGTAGAAAACTGGCATTTAATTCTAAACACATAAAACCCAAGGAGTCTTAGTCAAGGAGCTAAAAATTGTAAAGTTGAGCAATTATTTGATAAAACCTCTTTAAAAGTTGTTCTTGAATTTTCTGATAGCTACAAGAACATTTTAGTGTATCAGTTCAAATTTTTCTTAACATTAACATTTCTTTCTTCTTCCAAAAGAACACTTGAAGCATGCATTTTATTTTATGAGTATTCAATTTGTTATGAAGTATATATTCCTTTTAGATAATTTTTTATGTTGGACAGTTTTCTAGAATCTGACCAAACACATCCTGAAGCAGAAAACAACTAAGGATTACCAGCATAATATCTTTTTGATAAAATGCAAATTATAAGTACCGATAGATTAAATTTTTGCATGCACTGTAACAACTGCATATATCACAATTATATTAAGCTGACTGTGTAATATGTTATATGTTTTAGAGGGTAGCAACACTGATCTCAGATCTTGAATGAGCATTTACATAATTCATACATGCCAATATATTCACATGTTTCTAGCTTCAGTCTGACTGCAGCAAATATTTTACAGCCCAAAAGTGTAAAATAAAATGCAGAAAAGACTGGCATTAACAAAGTCTCCATGACTGAAGATTTCTCAGCACTGCAGCATAGTTGAGAGGTACATCAGCTGCCACTAAGATAAGTGTATCAAAAGGATCTATCACAGCAATACTGAAAGCTTGCTAATTAAACACCTAATATTTTCATAATACCAAATCCTTGGTATGTATCACTTACATAAAAATTTTAATTTGGAATCCCAAAACAAGGTCCCTGTCCTTAAATACTTGAAGCTTCAAAAGGTTACAATAATGCAATCAACCATGACAAATAAATACTACAAATTACCATATTGCCATATACAGCCTGTACCATCACATATGGAACCTAAACATAATCACAAGATCAGTGCAAATGAAGCCTCATACATATAATGAAATGCATGATAAATCAGCCAGAATGTACAAGATTAACTAACTGCTGTATGTTCACAGTGATTCATCAAACACTGTAACACTTGACTTTTACTAAAAGTTGGAAAAATTAAATTACCATAAAAAAGAAAGAAAAATTTTACATATGTGAATACTGAAATTCTTAAAACATTTCTTAGAAGATATGTAGAATGCTAAGGATGTAACAAAAGAATCAAATTATTTTAATGCAACCACAAACTGTGGAAGAAGCTTGTAAGAAGTTGACTTGTCCCTGCTAGACACTTTATTTTCAAGAATCTCTTTCTGAAGTGGGTTGAGAAGTTGCATGTATTGTGCTGGGTAAGTTATATTAAAGGTGCCCATTCACCTACCTTTTGAAAAACAATGTACGTGATTTCTGGCTTCCTCTGTGTATACATAAATAATCTAGAGGTAGTTTCGAATGTGAAAAAATTCTAACAATGCCTTCGTGATGAATGTTGGTACTTGTTTATCTACAACATGTTTATAAACACAGCAATATTGACAAAAGGGAAACACATGTAACCTAAAGTGGTAGGTTGCATATATGTGGATGTGAAAGCTTATTTGTTGCAAAAAGCTATTTGCAAAGCTCTGGTTTATCTGACTTGGTGCCAGGTGTCTTTGTTTTGATTATTTTAGCAAGCCCCGACATATTGTAAACACGTTGATTTAAGCAAAACAAGCAGCCTGTGTGCAGTGATATCCACGTTTTCTGGCCTATTTTTATAAAAGCTCCAAGGGATAACCTTTAGTTTATAACAGTCAGATAGGTGATTAAGCCCCTTTAAGAATATAGTACCAGCCTAGAAGCAGTTACGAGGTTTCCCATACTGAACCATTATTCAATAAATATATGTTCATGGAGTCACTCAAAATAGCACTTGACCTCACTTCTCCATGGTCTATGATAAAACAGGGTGTTGGTTCTGTACCCTCTTGTGTAGAAAATGAATTTTCTTTGACATCTTTCTAAAAAAATTGTAGCATTTTATCGAAGCTAAATGGTGTTATTTCCATGATGAGTTTGGAGAAAAAGAGAAAATAGTATTAACTGTCAGCAGCACAGCTGACAATTCTTACATGCAACTGCAAGGAATACACTGACATCAACTAGATATTGACATAAGTTTAACACGAATAAATAACAGCTATTTATATGGAGGGTTTTTTTTTATAAAATGAAAATGTCTACTTCATACATTTTATTCAAATACCGTTTACACCTGGTAACATAATGGTGATATTTAAGAATAAGATCTCTAATAGTTATACCTCTCTAATGGAATAACATGAATGTTTACAACAATTGAATCAAAATCTATAAATCTATCAATGAATTAAATCAAAGACCCCAAAGGAAAATAAAGCTGCTGGTTAGCATAATCTGTTGCAAGTATCTGTCATTTATTTATTCAGTGGTATTGACAAGAACAAGATAAAAACATTACACGTACTATATATTTAACTGAGGATTAAAAATATACAGGGTTGGGTTTTATCCGGATAAAACTTGATTAATCCCGGACAATGGATAAAACTGGGTTTTATCTGGTTTAATCTAGTTTTATCCAGATTATACAGGATTAAACTGGATCAAACTAAGAATCACCTTGTAAAATTTAAGTAAATTAACATTTATGCTAACCTTGATAAATAAATTCATAAGGTTTGTTAATATACTAACAATATGTAAGCTTGATATCCAGTTCCCAAGGTTAATTTTCGCTGTTGTCAGCAGCCACTGTAGCTCATGCTCAACAAACACCAGTTTGAGAAGCAGTCCCTTTTTCTTCTATGATACTTTTCTGTCTGGTGGTCAATTTTTCAATAGGATATCACCTTCATGGCATCATCCTCAGCCACCAAATATTTACTCATAGTCAGTGGGTAGGGTACAGGGTGACCTTTGCAGCCAAATTGTCAGCAACTAATGGGGGGAAACTAAGAGTCCAGTGGAAGAGTATGCCTGGATGACTTTGATCCAATGAAGGTTTGTCATGGCTGTCATGGCTGGCTGGTTGTCAAATGGTAGCCCACTGTTGCTGCTTGTGTAAACATGCCTTATCAGTGGCCAAAAGGATATTAATATGTGAAAATATGACTGGACAATATATGGTACCACTGGTTGTGGAGTTTAACTAAACTTGCGCGAACTGCAGTTGTTAAGCTTCCTTATAGTGCAATGTAAAAAGTATTTGATGTTATTTAAAGTCACTCTAATGAAGAGAATTAATTTCAAGTGTAAAACTGATTATTAAATCATGCATCAATTTCAGTAGAGATCTGTGACAAGAAATGTTTGTTTTATGTTTAACTATATGGGGACCAATGAGTAGATCAGTAGACCAAGGAGTAGATATACAATTTATGCATGTAGCTTCTTTTATGCATGTGTCTATGTCTTATGTATAATGTAGGTTCATCCTAAGTGCCTTTGTTTGTATGTATTACATGTCTGTATTTGTTTTTAAGATGTTATGTTATTGTTTAAAAAAAACTATATGGAAACAATAATTCAGTCAACAAGACACAAATATTTCTTATTAGAACTTATTATTTTACAGTGGAAAGCTAAACTTTATATAAAATGTTCACTTCACAGACAGTTTACACCCAAACTTCTGATGAAACTGGATAAAACCTGTTTTATCTTTTCTAGATTAATCCAGATTTATCCTCTGGATTAAACCTGCTGTGGATAAAACTGCCAACCCTGAAAATATATTATATGCAAATATGTAAACAAAAAAAATTCAACTATTACCGAAAATTGTCAAGGAGGGAAAAATTTGCATATTTGTGTAAAAATCCAAAATTTGGATAAAGTGAAGCAAGAATTTCTTAATTAAATAATCACTATCTGCCCGAGTTCACTCCAGCTTGGGTAAACTGGAAACCACTAAACCACCATTACCACCCATATACCCGTATCCAGCCTTGGTACCCTGGAAACCATACCACCACTAATATTTACACATCCAACCTGGGTATTCAGACCAGTCCCACCACGAACATCCATGTACAAATCCAGCCTTGGTACCCTTAGACCCCATTCCACCGAAAGCAATGTACACATCAAGCCTTGTTATCCTTGATCATAGTCCACTAACACCCATGTACACACATCCAAACTTGGTATCCTGAATCCCATTCCACAAACACCACCCATATACTGCATCCAGCCTCGGTACCCTGGACCACATCCCACAAACACCTATGAACACATACCCAGCCTTTGTACCCTGGAACCCAGACCACCACCAGTCATGTATTCACACTTCCAGCCTTGCTACCCTAGACCCCATTCCATGAACACCCATATACACACACATCCAGCCTTGGTACCCTCGACCCCAGTCCACCATCAGTCATGTATTCACACATCCAGACTTGGTATCCTGAATCCCATTCCACAAGCACCACCAATATACATGCATCCAGCACTGGTACCCTGCACCCTATCCCCCTCCACTGCCAATGTGCTCACATCCATCCTTGTTACCCTAGACCCCATTCCACCAACATACATGTATATACATCCAGCCTTGGTAACCTGGACTCCATTCCACCAACATCCATGTACACACATCCAGCATTGGTAAACTGGACTCCATTCAAACATCCGGCCTTGGTACCCTGGAACCCATTCCTCCACCACCACCCATGTACACACATTCAGCCTTGATAAGATGCATAAATTACCATTTTGTTAACTTTGTGCCCGTGAGGTAGTGTTTGAACATGCTGCAGACTTTAATCTACACAAATATGATACTGCACATAGTTACAGGTTTTTAAAATGCTTATTTTATCGTTCTAATCATATATTACTTATGTCTTCCTTATATATCTTCAAATTCTAGGTTTCAGTAAAAATGCCTTGAAAAAAATCTAACAAAACTATCTTTGCATAGCCTGCTTCTTGAAACAGCAACATTTTCATCACACGTCACATTTGATCAAGTGCTGTTTAAATAAATATCTTATCTACTCAGCAGTCCATACATGTTAACCACAAGGCTCCTTCTAGCGTCTGTTCTTAAAGAATTCTAAAAGATGTCTCTTGGTTTTGCTGAACTACATTGAGGTTTGTACAGTAGTTTCTAATAAAAAGCTTCACTTGCTTTACTTTAAAAAAAATATTAAAACAACATGTCTATTTAAAGCAACTTTTTAAAATATGAAAACACTCCAAAATAAATATCAAAGACTGCTACAGTCATTAACATTCCTGCTTACTTGATTGGCCCCTCTTAAATGTACTTACTTAATGGGGTCCTTCCCTCACCCTTGAAGATTAATTGATGCTACAGCTTAATTGTGAGCTTATATTCAGGTGTGTGTGTGTGTGGGGGGGGGGGGAATCCAAGTGGTCAAGACAGCCCCCCCCCCCATACACTGGCAAGCAGTGAATTATAGGCTGTATCCCACTCGCTTTTGAAAAGTAAGGCCTTTTTTTTGGAAATCCACCCCCCACCAAGTTAGATCCCCCTCCCCCCTTTCCAAAATCCTGTACATAACCCTGTATAGGATTTGTCTCATTACTGTATCTGAATGGTGGTTCGTACTTTCGGATGCATATTAATTCTATTGAAGTCAAAATGTCGTTGTAATTTATAAAAAGCATGAATAAGAGTTCTCAATGAGCGATATTATACATATACATACTGTTCACAAACATAACGTTTGACTCACCTTTTAATTTCAAAATTTGGGTTGCTACAGGAAACCATCTCTGAGCCCAAGACTGAACATCATCCAAGGTGGACTTGGTAATTGCTCAAAATCACATTCCGTTTTCTCGGAAGTTTTCATCTTTCCCGCGATCACTGGCAATCAGTCTATCATACAACTGGTTCCAGATAAATAGAGAGAATATCTGGTCACGTGACCAGTGGCAAAAAATAACGGCGTTAAAACAAGTAAAATGTAATTTCACGCGCGAGACATGTCTAAAAACATGTATTACACATGTTTCACACATGTAACGACATAACATGATGTTTCAATGGACCCAATTTTGAAAATAACGGAAAAACATGCTTTAAACATGTTTAAATTCGAAACATGTCTGCATACAAAACATGCTAAACATCATGTAAAACATCTTTGAAACGTCATTTTTTGAGTAGGAGAATCTTAAACACGAATCCGACACTCTACCGGTAGACAGTGCAGTTGTTTCAGTATAAGGGTGATATGGACATATTTCGACGTCCGAGTTATAATGCTTGCGGCAGTATTTTACAAACGCTGTATTCTACTGATGAAGTACCTCCTGGCACCTCAAACAGTAACGCATTTTCATAGTCTAATCTGGATGTGGCAAGTACATTTAAGAGTGTCTTGAAAGTATCATCTGTAGTATAACGAAATGTTTATGCTGATCAGTTTATATGAGTTTATATAATATGGCAACATAGTTTACTAATGCACTGTTGACCATGCCCAAAGAAACATTTAAAATCAAAATTATTTGGGCCTCATATATGCAAATAACTTTGCAGTTGGAGAATTCTTGACTGTTGTTCAGGACAAAGAGGGATAGATGGTGCGCCCAGTTACAGCCGTGTATACCACATCGCACGACTGCCGTTCTTAAACAATAAATTACTGTTAAATTGACACTTAATCTTCCGGCACTTATCATGAGAATGAGAATGAGGAGAGAATATTATTGAATGGTTAATTATAATGACCGTGCTGTAAAGATGACTTTGTTTTATTATATGCTTAATGGTATCTGCTTGATCGTATATTATTGTTGTTTATCCTGCAGGAATTCTGTTAATGATTATTTTGTGTAATACTTCAATGGTTCACTCCACAGCTTTAAGTATAGGATCCACATTTTAAGTATTATTTCATGGCGCTTGTTTTAAAATATTTGTGTGCATAATTTATTTTGAATTGTTTCAATCTTCACTTGGGTCGTTGCTGCAACAGATGTTGATACAGTCTCAGGTTGCTGATTTATTTCATGTGCTAAACTGACCAATTAGATGGCTCTTCTTAGCAGAGCTTATGGAGAAACGTGCCATCATTGGTTAGTTTTGAATTGAGCTCAAGGGTAAAAACTGTTTGGCTCATTTTCAGAGAATATGCCGATAATGTATTTGAACAGGCAATTCATAACAAATTGAAGGCCTTAAAACAAATCAAAATCAAATGTTAAAATCAAGAAATACAGATAGGAGTTTAAGGAGAGGGTCAAAGTTGTAACAAAGGAATTCAGGCCTGCTCCCGGGCTTAAGTATACCCAGATGTTATTGCAACAGATCAAAGCTGTCTGTCAAACTCAAGCGTCCATTGCGACCTTAATACAATATTATATGAACTATTTTGGAATTCAAAAATAAATATCCTACGCCGCTTATTTCATCAACTGATTCCTGTTAATGAATTTACATTTGATTTGATTACAAACAGCTTTAAAGATGGTTTTAAAAGTTCACATTTTGTTATGGTTCATTCTGTGCCATCATGTTTTGTGGTTCTCATGCTTTTCAGGATATGCACATTTCTTTGATTACTGTTGTATAATTAAACATTAAATGTGAGTATAGCTATGCCATATATATTTATGTTGTTAGGTATACGTCAGTTGTGCACATTAGATTTGTGTATATTTACTGAATAAAATTAGTTCTTACACAGACTCTGTCCTTCTTGTACATGATATATGTCATAAGAGATTTTTATACGCCCGGCTCAGAGGACGACATAATGGGTCGATGTAATGACCGACTTTTTTATAAGGATAGGTCCATGGCCTGTAGTTGGCACTTGTCTATTGAATGAGGATGAAGGTATCCATACGATACGAATGATATGTTATTATTAAGCTCGTACTTTTATCAGAAAAGTATCGTCTTTTTTATTTCAAAAATATAATTTTGATATAATATAAATTTTGATACAGAAAATGTGACAATCAGTTCTTATTGGGCACTAAAATATTCTATTTAATTGGGAAATGTATGTTAACAAACCATAAAAGGTATATAATGAACACCAACCAAAACATATTTGTGTTATCCGTCATGGGGTCCGATGGACCCCAAAAGACCATTAACGTAGCTGAAGAGTAAAGTCCTGAATAGGGTTTAAATTTAGATTTCTACCACCTTGACGCTACTTACATTTCAGTTATCACTCTTATGTGTTCTTCGGCTAGTTCCTGACGTGCTCAGCAGTGAGGCAGTCTTTAGTTCTGTACCGTACTGGGGAGATATAGTGCATGTTGGCGTTTCCGCAAGGTCAGGACTTTCTCACCTGATAAGCATGCGCAGACGTGCCATATGAGTCATGGGTTGGCACTATCATGATCAGTGTAAAATGCATGGGGTTTTTGATCAGATGGATCACTTGTTTATAATTTGTTACGAAGCTTGCGACTTGTTACGAACGCAGGTGGGTGGAGAGGGTTCAAGGGGGGGGGGGGGGACTCTACCCTTTTATTCAGCCGCTGCTACCTTTCCTGAAGGGTTCAGACCAATATTTGCGGCCTGGATCCCACTTCTCAACCTGGGATCCTTTCTTTAGGATTTACCATTAGTCCACCTGGGTCGGACCTCTCTTTTCCTAAATCCCGGATCCGCCCCTGATAACTTATTGTTCCTTTTATTATGTCTGTTATCCTCAGCCGCGGTAGGCCTACACCATATTAGCCCTGCCTGGGCTTTAGTGTTTACGTTTACTAATAAAATGCTTAAAATAAAACGTGATTCCATGTACCGATAGACTTAACACAGTGCCAGCTTTTAACACAAAAGCCCAGTAATGTCCGTATGATGAATCCCTGATATTTGCATATTAAGGCGTCACAAGACTCTTTGAGGACCTGACGATTCCATCGCTTTTGCATATCAGGCCGTCACGCCTCATGTGAATGACATCGTTGCTACAGCTCGACCAGGTTGGTAACATAAAATCATGTATTCAGGTGGTTCAGGTGTCCTACGATATATCTCTGCTGAACGAATATTACGGTCCATGGGCCAAATGTAAGTGCATATTGTAGACACTATCGAAACAATTTGTAACGACAGGTCCAGTAAAATTATCTCTGCCAAGGTGACCGGAACAGCTGGCAGCTTTTGTGTGAACCCGCGTATTAATTGCCAAATTCCCATTCACGAATCATGACCGTTTCAGTCAACCGGTACATTTTGACTGCGCTCGTCGCGTGTGAACCTAAATATCTCACGCTGATTTGCTGAGCCAGGGTTTGTTAGGCCTACACTATGTATACACAGACCCGCTTTGAAGAGTGGTGGTCCGATAAACGTTATCACTGAAGCTGAGGGTTAGAGTGTTTTACAGTCTCGTCGAACTCAACATAAGCGACGGCCTAAAAATATTAAGACTGATTAAATGGATATATTATTAGCCAACTGGAAGCCCGGAATAGCCCGGAATTCTGGGAAAGACCACCGCTGACGTCACTGGGAAAGACCTAAGTTCAGCGAGGTGGTCACCATCCCATAATCACCGGAGTTTACCAGTCGATGAATAGTCGGGCAAAGAGCTGTACTTTAGTTATATAATTTGCCACGAGGTGGGAGTACCTGTTCTAAGCTTTGCGACACAGCAAAGTTTGATGGTTCTGTTCGTGGGAGGAATTATGGGCCATCGACTGGGCCAGTCTGACACCATATATATATATAGGTGTAAAAACAAATAATTATTGCTATTGCGGGGGGGGGGGGGAGCAGAAGAGCAGGAGTGCAATTTCCATTCATCATGTATGTGTGTGTGTGTGTGGAAGGACGGCCGGGACTGCGCCCACACCCCCATAGCCATTCATACACATTAGACCATATAGAATATGCCACATTTCACATTTACCCCCCCCCCCCCCCCGCACACGCACACACAATAATAACTATAATGTTATCAATGGTAGATCGTGAACCCAGTTCTGGGGGATGGGGACTAGTATTTTCAGGGAATCGCGATTGTCAGGTGTGTTTACCAGCCGTGGTGGCTGGGTGTGGGAAAGATGTTTCCTTACTGCTTTCTGGAAAATTTCTTAAAATTTTTAATCAACATTTTAACAATAGTGAAAAAATTGGGGGTAAAATAAAGGGAATGGTATCGATTAGAGAAAATAACAAGAGGTAAAAATATTTTCCTGAAAAAAACATAATCTATAATCATTTATATTTCAACAAATGCCTCACTGAGTACCTGGTTTTTAATGATAACACCTTATTGTTTAATTGGTACCTTTATACCCATTTATTCATATCTAGTGCTTATCATCATTGTAACTTTTATACACTTGTGATTTATGTATAAAGTTTAAATATATATTTTTTTAACCATGTGTTATTGTAATTATTGTGTTTAATAAAGCAACATGTACACTAATTTACTGTGTTGAGTTTACCAAATATACTAATGATACAATATCATGCTGTGCTAGTTTCACATGTGATTGTGTGGAACAGCCCTAAGTACTACCACCATCATACCTAGACTGGTACCCCGCTCTATTAAGGCACCGCTGCTCTAGGTCACGTGGTCCTATTTGTTTACATGACCGGGGGTCACCAAGCCCTGAACCTGAAGGAGAGTAGTGAATGGTCTGGCTTTCTCTGGTTTGCTCTAGCCATCATGTGGTGAAGCATAAAAAACAACCCATTGTTTGATTTTTAAGCATGTTAAGCATAATTTCAAATAAAATTGACACTATTGGTCAACTTTTAAAAAATCTGTGGCCAATCAAAGAGGTGTTGTCCAAATGCTTGTTTGGGACTGCTTGGTGGGGTATTTTGGGCTTCACTGCATTCGGGCCAGGATGGTTAAAAAATTAGATACACAAGCCCCCTTTTTCTTGGTCTTGTTTGACTGAAGAAACAACAAATTCTCAGGTAAAAAAAGTTTAATATCAGAATTTATTTTGAAAATTATTTAAAAGAGGCCCAAACCTCAGGTGTTTTATAGATGTTATATAGGGAAAATAAATACAGCCACGTGTCCTCTAGGCCAATCATAGATGCCATAATAGAGCAGGCTACCAGTCTACATCACACCAAGCTCTCATTGGATAAAACTCCAGCCAATTAGTCATAGGCAGTACCCCTCCCCAGCCCCTGGATTAATTAACCCTGCCCTGTACTCCACTTCCTATTCAGCCTGCAGGTCACAAGAAATGGGGCTGATTTTGTCCACACTTTTGGCTGCTCAGTAAGGAATGTAAAAGCCCATAATTATTTTGTTTATAATGATAATTTCAAAATTCAAACAGTTTCTGAAACCGCAATTCAAAAGCCATCAGATTATATAATTAAATTTGATTTTTTTTATTTGAATTTTTTTCTGATATACCTATATAATACCTGCATGATATTCTATTTGAGCGTTTAATAATGGTCGAGTTCCACATGTCGTGGAAACGGGGAAATCTCTCTTATTATCAGCCATTTTCCTATTTTATTTTTTTCCGTAACACTGAATCTCATTGATATTTGAGGACATTTGAGACACTCTGACAAGGTATGTCGCCCCCCGGTTGAAAAAGTGGGGGAAAGGATTTATCCCCCTGTCAACAGCACATTGCGCCGACTCAATTTTAAACAGGTCTGAGAAAAAAGATCCATCACAGAATTAAAATAGTCGGCGGGCTCGGGGTTAGGTGCAGTGTGCTCACATGGCTTAAATCTATATTGATGAAGCAAGAATGTATCAGTGGGCTTAGATATGTCTATTATTCAATTGCTAAAATATAGCATCTGTGAATATCACATTTATTATGATCTTATGTAAAGATATATGAATATATATATCAGCTGAGTGTCATGCTGATTGTCATATAAATTGCCATTTATATTGCTTTTTATATTGTATATTTGCCTTTTGTATTGTGTTTTTTCATAGTATATGTGTATTTTATATTTATATCATATGTGTATACTACTGAAATGTTTACTGTACCCAGGACCCTATTAAGTATCAACTTACTTACTAAATGGGCTTCCTGGTAAAATGCAAAAACGTTCGTTCTTGGTTCGATTTTTAAATTTAATGCAAAATATATATAAGTAAAAAAAAATAACTCGTGTATACCAACTAATATGCATTTATCAATAGGCTAATCGAAATAAATATTAAAATATCTCGAGACTTTGACTATTAGTCCATTAGAAACTAGGCATTTGAATTCTAATGAATACAAACATCCGCCACGTTGACTTCACTTATTTGGTCAATATTCCGAAATCCATGCGTACATAAGTGACTCTATATGTGTGAACATTCCATGATGACGTTCTTGAATCCGGATTATCTGCTGAATCCACAATGAATCTTGGGAATTCTTCTTTGGCTCATTCCAGAAATGTCTAGAACATTTCCGTTCATGATTGCGTGAGTTATATTGTGAACAACACGCAAACAAAAACACGAACGGGAATGAACGCGTAACCTCCTGGCGTAAAAAGCTCAGCATGTTACTGTGGTATGCAACATAAGTTGCAAAATTCCAGCAAGCCTGATCGGCAGTTCTTAAGCTGTAAGACCCAATATGGTGGGTAATGTTCCCACATGTCAATCACCGAAAGTATCAATATAGACTAATGGGCAAGTGTACACCTTTCTTGAGAATGACAAAATTTTTTGTTTGTTTTTCAAACGTGAACGATCGAAGTACTTTTCCAAAATGTAAAATAAACACGAAAGTCCGGCTTTATATTTTACAAGAACAAATTTATACCTTTTAGTAAACAATTCAATATAATTCATGTACACTTATATACACAGGCAGGGATCCAGAGGGGGGTTTTTGGGGGTCGAACCCCGCCCCCGCCCCCCCGCTCTCAACCAACGGTTTTTTTAAAGACAATTTTTAGGCATGACATCCGTTGACCCCTCCCTGCAAAAAAAGTCCTGGATCCGCGCCTGATTATTTTGACAGTGCTCCGTTTTATTGGACAGCCGTATGCTTTTCGATGTCGCTAAAATGCTTCGGAGAGCAAGCATGAACTATCGGTCAGCCGCACTTGTTTGTGAGACCTCCATGGCTATCAATGATGAGACAAAAAAGCAACAAGTTTTGTTCTGCAGGCTCAGGGGCGGATTCAGGATTTTTCAACAGGGGGGGGGGGCTGGAATCAGAAACTGGTTTTTAATTTGATACAGATAAAGTGCAAATTATAATATTATATATATTTATATATATATATATATATATATATATAAATATATATATATATATATATATAATATTTAGAAGTGTTAACACATAGGGAATGTTTGGCCGAAACGTAAATGTAGACTCAAAAGTAAAAAAAATCATATCATGATTATTGGTAATTTTATTTGAAAATATATTTCGGAAGTACTTGCAAACTCGCTCATCCGTTGTATACTCCGCCACAATGCTTGACAGGCAGGAAATGCTAAATAAAGTACAAAAAGCATAACAGCTAAATTATTTGGCGTAATGTATAATAAAGAAGCAACATTTTCTTTATTAAGATAACCTCCATTATGTGTTATAAATGCAGGCTTGATGGAATATATTAATCTGTAAAATCACGCATGCATGTATATAACTTATGACAGCTGCTCTTTAGTTGGGTAAAATTAAACAAATACCAGTGCATTCACATGAACAAAAAAATCACATCGTGACCCTTATGTACGAAACGATTTTTTTTGTTGCAAATTTGCATATAACTTCATAGTATTCGCATATTTTGATAACTTGAGGGGGGGGGGGAATAATATACCAAACCCCATAGCCTATATATGCCCTTTCAATTATCATTTGTGATCATATCAAAGGAGTGGAAAATTAGAACCGAGCAAATGCATGCAAGGACGCATCTATAAGCATTTCTCTATTATATCAAACCAAGTTTACCCGTTCATAAAATAAATAAAAACGTAAACATTCAAAAGTAATAAGCAACATTGAATTATGTAAATATTAATGTGAGGCAAATCGATACCCCATTATAAATAGTTATATACTCGAATTACTCTGCTGAATTTCAAGTTGATTTTACTCATTCGAGATTATTTTGAATAACCAGTAGCTTGAATAACTCCCTCTGTGTGAGGTTACTATATTAAAGAGCTTATCAGCTTACGGTAAATTTGATCTCTTGCGTGTACGTCTTGATGTATTATAAAGCATTTGCTATCTAGTATATATTTATGCACCATCGATAATTGCATTGCTGATCGATAAGAAATATTCATAAATTAATGCTGTGGGTGTAATATTCATTTTTCCTGTCTTATTTTGAAAAGTTGTTCTATTCACCATACGTCCAACAAAGTGTTCGACTACGAAAATTCAAACGGATATATACAGCCGCAATCTTAGTCATTAATCATTTACATGTTATTAATGACGAGCCAGCACGTTTTCAGATCTTAATTCTGCAATCATAAAAAAGACCATGCATATACATACACTGTATACTGTGTTTTAACTGAACGATAATACAATATCATTCAGTTCAAATCGATCAAGTGTGCATGTATTTCCAAAAAAAAGGCCAATTGAAAAAATGTCGTTCAAGATGTCGAAGCCTTAAGAAGCTGCAACTTTCTGTACGTAAACGACGTAGAATTAATTTGGATAGAAATGTAAATGTCTGCATCCATTGTGGGTATTCCAATTTATTCTTCTAAAATATAATTAGATATGGGCATTGCACAGACATACGCTTTTAGTTCCATTTTTATTTCCAGTTTTTTGTTGTTGTTGAATTGATCGTTTGTATTATAGCCAATTATAAATAAAATAATGCAATTGACATAAGGACAACGCATAGATACACATATTTTGTTGATAAAATGGCCTATAACAGTGGTTTACGGGGGGGGGGGGGGGGGGGGCTTCAGCCCCCAAAGCTCCCCCTCTGGATCCGCCGCTGAGGCTGTTACTTGTTTACAATACATATAACATTGCCTGTGTACTCAGCCTGTGTATATGAACCAATGCATAGTTTGGTGATACTAAGACCCTAAACTTCAGACGAGCCTTTATCCTTGGCTTTCAGAACAATGATACATCCGATTGTGGCTGCCACATAAGAAACATCGTGTTCTGCGTATTAGCGGTGTATTTCCTAACACTGTATATAGGCCGTCGTGTCCTTATTTTGCGGAAACAAGGTCATGGACTTTGAGCGGCTCGGTTCCTGTGACATCAAATAGGACAACAAGGATAGGCGCCCGTCTTGACATCAGAAGAAAAGGAAAATATACCGGGTATGTTGTTGACTAAATGTATATGTTTAAGGTGCAATTTGTTTGCAATATGATGTACGGGAAGGTGAAAGTACTATAATTACTCGGAGTAAACCTTAGATACACAGTGTAGTTGTGTATGGTGTTCAGCTGGTTAAATAAAATATGGTGAAATTCAATATTCGACCATGGTTAAACAGTACATATGTCAGTATGAAGGGAGGGAAGGAGGCAATGATCAGTGACGGATACAAAAAATGGAAATTGGGGGGGGGGGGGTTGCGAGGAGGGGGCGCTAATATACATGTATGGGAACTATATATGAATACTGTTATATATAAATGCATTTGTGTGTGTGTGTGTATATATATATAAATATATATATATATATATATATATATATTAATATGAGATTATTATTACTGTTATTTCTATAAGTCATATATTTCTGTGTATGAAAATATAGATTTTTTATTTATTTTCAATTATGAAAGATAGTTTCATTTAGGTAAGTTACAGGTTTATCGGGAGGGTATGGTAGGGGGTATTTTTTTAATATGCAATGTAAAGAGGACATTTTGAGGCAATTTAAAAAAAAAATTCAAGTTCCTGAAAAGCTTTCCTTGTATCTTTGCGTTATGAAGTCAAATTGCAGAGAGGTTCAGTATTTAAAGTTTATATTTATATTTCAAAATTAGGGTATAAAATTTCAATCGTTTTCAACATGTTAAAGATAATAGCGCAAAGGCCCATTTACGTGTATAACATCAAAATATTATCTTTTAAATGTAATGCTCGGAGTGAAAGAGCTGATATGTGGTATGTCTTAAGTAAAACTTTGCATTTTACCGGGGTCCATGGTCATGACAGCACACAGGACTCCTAAGAGCACAGTTCGCGAGTTCGAGTACCACGGTCGACCCCAACCATGCAGGGTCTGGTGCTCTGTAGTTGTTCTGCAGCTGTTTACAAATATCGTCATCCTCAGCTAATGAATTTGAAAATAATAAACTGCAGACAACTTAAATAAAATCTAATTGCTAAATAATAACAAGAAATATGAAAAATGAAAATTAATCACGAAAACTGGGAAATTAGTTAAAATGAGTGTTATTGAAGCTCGGGGGGGGGGGGGGGTGCGCGCTGGAGACACACTCTGGATCCGCCTCTAATATCAAAGGCAATTGAATGCATATATATATATATATATATATATATATATATATATATATATATAGATGTATATATATATATATTAGTATTAGACTAAGTGAAATCCCGAAAGGACGGCGAGTACTGGATGCGACGGGGGATGGGGGGGGGGGGGGGGGGGATGGGCATGGTCCCCTGCGGCCCCTCCTGGCTACGCCCCGGACTGGCGGAGGAAATGATATTCTATTGTTATAATAATTAACACAATTTGTATATGTACGTTGGCCCCCTTTGGCCGTGCAAAGCCTTAAATTCAGCCATGGGTGCTGGGTATCTGCTTGTAAATTTTTTTGTTGGGCTATGTCTATTCTTGAGCAAGGCAAAATGTAATATTGTTTGATACGGGAATTAATATATAAGCTTGTAACGGTCAGTGAGATATAGAGCAGCTTAAATTCCAGCCATATTTAATCGATGCCAATATTATTAGGCCCTGTCATGTATTAAGTCCGATATCCATACATTCAAAGTTTCTACAATTTAAGCCGCGGTTTATGCAACGGATCCGTTGCATATTCCTTGACTACCTCTTTCGTGCCTAACAAAAAGAGTCAGGATTACACCATTTTGACATCTATAAATGTAAATTGTTTCGATAGCAACTAAAAGTAAACTTGGATCATCATTTTTAAAGACATTTACTGACCTTTAAACCAGAGGCATACCAACGAGTTTAATACTGACAGAGAATAAAAAGTCGTATAGGCAATTAAGTACATCACCAGGAGCAGAGGTATTTCAATATATCTACGAGGGTGAGGGGGATGACTAGCAGGCGTTGGAGGCTATCCAAACTTAGGACTCTTTATATAAACACACACATGTATCGCTTGCTATATATATGTATATATATATATATATATATAATATATACGGTTATATATAATATAAATATAATATATAAAAATATAATATGTATATAGTTTTAAAATTTTACGTTTGAGATGTATAATATTTCATTGTAAACCAAAGTCTTTAATTCCAATTATTAATATATTTCATTTCCAATATATAGATATTAATCTTTGAATATCAGGGGAGATTATTACACTGACCACCCCCCATCACCCCCCTTTACTAAAACGTAGGGATTATATATAGCCCCCATCCCCCTATATGGTCGAATTGTGTTACATTTTGTTTATACGGGCTTACTTTGAGGAGTGACGTGCTGGCAGGGGCTAACAGTGTAAAACCTGTCGAGAGTGGTAACACCAGCATTGGTTGGTGTGTAGTCTGACGCTTATATTGTGGAAACTCTCACTATATGGATATCGGACTCAATATATGTTGCAATATAGTCAGCCACGCAACAACTCAGTGTGTTCACAGTGCCTGTTATAAAACCATTATTATCATATTGGCTCTATTGAAATGTCCTTTTTTTAATTTTTTTTATTTCAATTTAAATACACCATGTCCTGTGTATGGCCAGTTTTACTGTAATTTATATGAATTTTTATCATTCAGATAAGTCTCAGTTACCACTTTATGAGGTGCCCATAAATTCTTTCATACTTCTTATTTATGTGTCGTCCTTTATTATTTAGCATCATGCATTCTCTCTTATATTCTTGTGTTACTGTACCGTCCCGTCTCTAGTCTCTAGGTCTCTTACATTTTTGTCCCTCCTTGTTCAATTTGTACGTTCCTCATATGGACCACTAGTGGGCTCTCTTCCTAAAATATATTTCATTGCTCACGTATGATGTTAACATACACTTATAGGTTTTAAAAGTACTTTGGTATTTCACAATGTACCAGTTATTCACAACATCCACAGTCATAATTTTCTTTGCTTGTATCTTTTTATGATACAAGAGACAATTATTTAAGGGTGCTCAGTATAAATTTATTTGAAGCTAAAGAATAGGATATTTAAAAATTAGATAATTATTCTAGTTTTTAGCTCAGCTGACTTTCAGTCATGCTGGGCTATAGCGATGGGTCTTGTTCGTCGTCCTTCCGTCTGTCCGTCCGGCCGTCCGGCCGGCCGTCCGTCCGTTATCAGGGCACAAATCGTAACCGTAGGGGCTAGGGCCATGAACCCTATGCAGTCTTAGAGGTTCTGAAAAGATCTCCTTGCAAACCTGAAATTAGGTCACTGCGACCTATATTCTCGAAGTTATTGGGTAGGTTTGCACCCCCAGAAATAATTCTTTTAGCCAAAATTTTCATCCCAAACCTTCCATCTCTCACATACAGCTCACCTACCAACAGGGAAAGAACCATAATTATTTTGAGGTCACAAGATCAAAGGTCAAGGTCACAGAACCAACTTCTTTGAAAAGCCTGTGGATGCATTTTAAGCCAAACCTTTCATCCCAATTCTTTGATCTTTCACATATACCTCACCTACTAAGTGGGAGAAGAATCCTATAGATGTTGAGGTCACAAAGTCAGGGTCACAGGATCCACTTCTTTGAAAAGGTTGTGGACACATTTCAAGCTAGACCTTTCATTCCAAACCTTTCAGCACTGATATTGCTTCTCTGCCAACAGGGGAAAGACATGTTGATTTTGAGGTCAAAGGTCAAGTTCACAGCACCCTCTTCTTGAGTGAAGTCATTTTCAGGCAAACTTTTCAATCTATACTTTCCATCTGTCATATATGGCTTACCTACCAATAGGGGAAGAAGCCTATTGAAGTTGAGTTCAAAAGGTCAAAGGTCAAGGTCACAATATTGTTCTAAATGCTTGTGAACATATTTCAAGTGAAACTGTTCAACCCAAGTTGCTGCATGTCTGCCAGTTAGCCACCTTAGAAATCTTTTTTTCAGTGCAGTTTCAGTAATTTTCCTTCAATTTTTGGTCCGACTGAGAGAATGGTTGTTGTCTGATTTCAGACCTGTCAGAAGTCCAAAATGGCCACCAGGCAACCATCTTTAAATTCCTTTTGATCATATTATCTCAAGAACTGTTAAAGTGAAGACAGTCGGACGTATATTAATGTAATCTTGCAAAGGATTGGGTCAAATATTTCTTAATAAATATTATCATCATATATGAAAGTGCAGTACAGTTGGCTTGAATTGAATAAAAATTCATACAGAAGCACCTGTTTCTCAATAATTCTTGGATGGATTTCCTTGAATTTTTGCTATATATTTTGATCTTATATTTGACCTTTATGGTGTTCCTTTTGAGACTGACAGATATCAAGTAAGCTATGGGAATAGTTCTGGATACCTTAACAATCATACATTTTCCTCAGACCATCAATTCACTGTGTTTTAACCGGACATAGGTGATATATATTTCTGTTGTCGTAGAAAATTTCAACAAATTGGCAAATTGGTTCTTCAAAATTTGACTGGAAGTTGTGAATCTCAGCCCATGATGTCGCAGGTCATGCTTGGCAGCTGAGCGTCATGACCCATGGGTCACTTGTTTTCTCCATGACTGGAATTCTTTAACAAAAATCTGATTAAAGAAAAGGTATAGTGTTACAGGTGTCCTTTTTATTGTATGACACTGGCGTAACTCGTGTTGTAGCACCCCTTTCTGGCTGCGTATTGCATTCTCTGTTTAATCCATACTGGTTGAACTCTCTTTCTCATGCTAGCTTTTGGGCTTTCTGGTCTGGCCAAAGTCACATGAAGACCCTGGTATGTAGAGACAAAGCTATGTTCTTCTAGATGATTCCTGTAACGTGTGTTTCCTGTGTATTATGTTAGATCCTTTAGACTGTTCGAGAAGGGGAAAATTCTCAGCTTGGGGCAAGAAGTTATAAATACGAGGCTGTGTTTTAGGAGAGAGGTGAGAGGATTTCAGCGGACACAGACGTGTGTATGTCAGTTTGTGGGACTTGTCCAATTATCCAGTAATTTCAGGGATTCTACTATTACTAACTCTATACAATTTAATGCTGCCTGCCTCAAGTTTACTTTCTGGATTGTTACAAAAGCTTTAAATTGGACTGTTATTCTCCGAGAGGATTGTTGTGGACTTTTCATCAGGCGTAGACATTTTATAGAATTTGTTGTGACAGTGGTCGTATCCAGGTACTGTGCACATTGTTTATTTTACTGTGTGATTGTATTGATTTGTTGTTATACCGTTGTAATACTGTTTATTTGTATTGATTTAGTGTATTGTAATGTTAGAGTTGTTTTAGGAATAAATTATAGTTATTTGTTAACAAAAATCCACTGACTTCTTTATTCATTCCCCTAGATATTTCACGCTGCCTAGTGTTACAGTATCTGATTTTTTTTATCTGCTTGACAAAATTTATGTTCATCACGCATACGTGATCTGTTTATATTAGGTTCTGTAACAATATGAATAGATTTATATTGTAAGGGCCAATGTTGTAATTTGAAGTATTTCTGTATACACATTCTTTGACTTTAGAGGTAATAAACACCACCTAAGGCGTGTCAAGTGTACTCTTTTACTGTTCTTATGGTAGGTGTTAAGGTGATGTAGGCGACAATAAATCACATATCTTCCTGCTTTTGTAACCTTTAACTGATAGATACCTTTAACTATACTATCAGCTATGTGCCAATATCTATATGCTATTGTCCATGAACTTGTGCATATGCAGTGCATTATATTTCTAAACCTTGCCACATACAATCTCAGAATTGGATCTTTGACAAAAATTCTGCTATATTCTACTGATGAAACCTGGTTACATTTAAACTTTTTATTCCTGAAAATTCCTACTTTTACCTTCATTTTTGTTTTGCACTGTAACATACAGTGTAAAGACTTGGGGTATTACTGTTATAGTATCTGTATATTTTTGAGGACTAAATGACTTTAAAAGTGCAGGTACAAACATAAAAAATATGTATTAAATTTGTACTGCATATCTCTTTTGTGATTTCACTTTTATTAATCAATAATAAACATGAATTTATAGTGTAATTTTGTTTTAGTCCAGCTTTTGTTATATACTTTTTACTTCTATTTCCTGCTTTTACGCAACTTTTTTCTTATTTTCAGTCCTACTTTGGTCAGCCTTTTTTTCCAGTGTGGTGTCAACAGCTTGATTTTTGCAGATCCATTTGATATGATTGTTTTTCCTTTGTAAAGATACGCACTTCACCCAAAATTTAAAATGCATATACAGTGAGACCTCTATAATGTGGGCACTATTTGAACTGGGAACAGGTGAATTCGTCCCCAGATCCGTTTGGTTCTCCCCTTTTAGTCCTACCCCCCTTTTGTCCACAGGTCTCATTCGCCTACAGGAATGGGGCCATAGACCGTTTTGTCCACATTTTTGCAAAAAAATAACGCCATTACGTCCACATTTTCTATATGATTATGTCTAAACAAAACTGTACATCTGATCCCTCATACCTGTGACGGGTACACATTTCAGGTATTTATTGATAAATATAAAGATTGTTTAAATGATTGAATAGTGTATATAATATTCTTTAATGAGGAACATAATTAAATAAACATGTCATGCCTCATTCTGTTGTGTTAACTAACAGATGAGCTTTTATATTATTTTGGTGTTACATGGTTTGTGTTGAATATAATATATTGATTCAATTATATGCATTTGACAAATCACTACAATATTTTTTATCGTTTTACATAACGTAACATATGTTTCATATATACACTGCCAATCCCATGTCTCCCTCCCCCCCCCCCCCCCATAGTGCCAGGGCCGTACACAGGGACCCCAGCAGTGTGTGTTCGGAGAACACAGAGGCAATAAAACTCGGTGAGGAGTGAAGTCGGGCACTCAGCCATACCAAGTCATGATCACCTGGGTGATCCTCGGTGATAGCCTCTATTTCTATAGGTAAAGTTTAAGTATATCGATATTAGATAAAATCATAAAACAATAATTTTAATGGTAATTATCTTTATTTCTAATTATAATTATAATCATAATGACAACCATGATCACTTGATCATAAAAAAAATGCTATTGAATAAACAAGTAATTGATAATACTTCTATTAATAAAAAAAATTATATCTATAACAAATGTAAAATTGCTCATATAAAAAATTATTGTCCATATTAATATTATTTTCTTGATTATGGATTTTTATATGAATAAGAAATCTATTAATAAAACAAATATAGCATTTTTAAAATAAATATATATTAATAAATTTATAAAAATAATAACACTGATTATTCGGATTATTAATAATCCATCTATCAATCTGCAATCTTTTTAAATATGTTGGTTCTGTGACCGTGCCTTTTGACCTCGTAACCCCAGTATCAATTGGGGTTATGTTTTTCTCAATTGGACATATATAAGTCAAGTTTAAAATCAATACATCAATCAAAGCAGGAATTATCATCCATAAACTAAATTTTTGACAGATAGCTCATATGGCCTTGATATTTGACCTTGTGACCCTAACATTGATTTGGATCATCCACTATTGGCAAGTGAGCTATATATTCAAAATGGAAGACCTGTAATGAAAGTTTGGCTTAAAATGCATCCACAGTATATTTTATGATGCGAGTCCTGTGACCTTGACCTTTACCTCATATCTATAGAATCTATAGGGTTTTTACTTTAGTGATGGGTCATACATATGTCACGTTGGAAATCCATATTGCTATCGACACTAGATATATCATAAGAGGTGTTTGATTTTTACCATATATGGACACATTAAAGGTTACGGCCACTCTAAGGATAAAGGTCATGACCCAAATATAAATAGACCTCATCCCAAATCCCATCTCTCTACATGTGCATAATATGAAAGAAATCTGTCCATAAGTTTTTGACTTATAATGCTAACAGTATTGTCAAATGGCAATTGTGGGGGTATTAAAAGCGTATAAACAAGAAAAGGGTAATAGGTGGCGCCACCAGTTTCCGGTATATCACAAGACTATCCAAGAACTTCGGTCATTATGATTTCGGGACCAGTCCATGCAAGCTTACTTGAGATATTTCAGAATTTGTGTTATTTTCGGCAAAAATGGACTTATGGTCATGGTCACTCTCCTAGCATAGGTCATGACCTCATATTAAATAGGCTTCGTCCCCTTATCTATATCTATACAAATGTAAAGTTTGATAAAGATCAGTGAAATATTTGTTGGGATATCCCGATCACAATGTATTTTTTCTGCTGCGGCGGCGTACTGTCGTGAAACCATAATATGCCAACCTTGTCAAGGGATACCATAATAATTATGAAAAGCGGCGGATATGAAATACAACCCCTGCGCCGTAGAATGGCATTTAAACAGTAATGTATTCCTTGAATGAAATGCCATCCAATCGTAATTGTTAGTAATACAATTCCACATTTGAATTTTTTATTTATATACCTATTTTAGCAGTCAGTTTGTGAAATGATGGACTCTTTACAAACTCGTGGTGTTTGTCTATATATATTTATATATTCCGAAATAATACATCGTGTAATATATCAAATACGGTCATAAGTTAATAACACGGTTTATATGTGACTCAGATGCTTATATGTTAATTCAGAGTGTCATCAAGCGCAATATCAGATATCCTTACCAGAGGCCATTTATAAAGCATACATCACCTGAAAGCCTTCATGGTATTTGGAGCACAAGCGGTCAACTATAAATAGTTTAACTTGTATCACAACAAGGAATATAATGTATGGTGAAATACCGCCGTGTTTGTATCAGACTCACTCATGTGGAAAGCTATATGTGTTAATAACATCTATAGCGCATAGTGTAACCGTCTTGGCTTGACTGGCAAACACAATACTTAAATGAAGATTTGTCCTAGATGCGGAACAGACGGTCATAAACAGTGACGTTTATGTTGTTCTGTCATGCGTATACAAGCACCAAAGATACACACGCATACACATTATTAGATGTGTGTGGAGTCTGCTCAATTATTCTGTAGGGATGAATCTGATTATTTTCACTTATAATCATTTCATTAAGACCGTCGTCCTTTATAAACATGTATTAACATATGTTATATGGTTATTTAACAGGTTCAGGTTGTTCAGGGTGAATTAAATATCACAAACATTCACAATTAATTTGTTCCATGTATGTAAACATTTAGAAAAAATTATATTTCATATATAATTTATATTGAGGCATTACAAAATCTTTGTTTTTTTGTAACATTAATCAGACTGAAAATGATTATCCAGGAGCAAGGTTAATTGACGATGCTGACATCATACGAAGCTAAAGAAATTGCTGGAATGCAAAGGAGTTGCTGGTAACTTAAATGACGCGGACATTTGTTAACATTTAAGAATCAACTTAGGCCATGACTGTAACTGATGACTGTAGGGTATTGAGGGTCATGTGTTAAACCTGTCTGATCCTGCTCAAAGATTAAATCAGTACTTTAAAGTTATTAACTGGACATTTAATAAAATGAGTGTGTAAGGCCAAAACAATAAAAAGGTATGGTTCTCAGGCACCCGCATCAATTTTAAACCCCTGTATCAAAAGTTTTATTTTGATTTTCAATAAAAACTTTCCAATTTTGAGCTGCTGCCGCTCCGACATTTCTTTCGACAGGATAAAACCATACTATTTCTTCTGTTTTGTAGCGCTTTTACTGATTTAGCTGTATAAAACTTATTTTCATGCTTTACCCTGATCATTTGATATTTTTATCGAAACCTACCAAACAGAAAAAAAAATAAATAAAAAGCGCGCGCCCGCAATGATTTCTGAAAAAAAAAACAGATTTTGAGAACCATACTGTTTTTTGTTTGGCCTTATAATGTCTTATATATAGTTATCACCAAAGCTGTAAATTAAAGCACACTGTAAATAATATGACCGTACAATTTACTATGCATTTGTTTTGTCGACGTAACATGGGGTAATTTGGGGCGTGATTAATTTTACTGAGGTAAATCCAACATAGTATTCCTATGTTTAATATGTGACCGATTCATAACAACAGCAATGATTCCCTACATAGTTGTCATTATATAAATTCTTAAATTAAGAAAAATCGAAGAGTTTAGACATTTATATCAATTTATTTATTTTACACATATTGTACAGATGCATCAGCTGCATAGGTGCAGGGAGGGGGATGGGGGAATGTGTTATGAGAAGAAAGACTTTGCAAAACTTGAAGAGAACATCAGCCCATTAATTTTTATATACTTTTTTTAACCAGATTGTCATAAAATCATGTGTGGTAATTTATGGTATACATCTACGTTAACGATATTAATACTTTACAGCCCTGCTTATGAATACATTATTGCATCAAACATGGCTTACAAGTAGGCGATAATCAATGTCATTTGCCAAAAACCCATTATTACTCAACTAGATCTATAACTAATAATTTAATGACCCTTCCTAAGCCGAGGACAAAATATTATAGATCAAATTTTTATTTATGCTGGTCTGTTGAAATAGAATATGTTACCATATATGAGATAGATCAGTAAACTCCTTCGCCACTTTAAAGCATAGCGCCAAATCTTTCTTTTTAAGCTCTCAATTTATACTGTATATAGTATTATATATTTTATCTTTGAGATTTTGCAATGAATGCGATGTGTTAATGCTATATTTGTTCATAATATGTATAATTTTATGATCATCATATGTTTGTCAGATTTAGTGTGTATAGATTTGTGTATATGATCTTATGTATTTAAATGTAAATGTATTTTATATTTATACATTCACAGGGCCTAGTGGAAGAACAGAATCACTTCTTTTTCAGTTACCTTATATAAATATACTGATATAATAATAATAATAAAAAAATAACAATATTTGTACATATAAATTTAGGTGACAATTCAACAGAAGTCATGGTAAATCATTGGTTTCTATTATATCAGAAGAAAATATTATATATGATCTCAGAGCTCTGATTGGTTAGGGGGATGTGAGAAGGGATTTGATTGGTTACGCAGTGGAGTGACGTCACAGTAAGCGGAAACCAAAGGGGAGGTGAAATAATGATGTATGTGTATCCGGCGGAAACGAAGGGGGGTGGTTTGTTTGAAATGGTGTGTGTGACGTCACAGGAGAAATAAGGTATATAAGGAGGTAGTTTGGATGGAGTAAAGTCAGACTTTGGTTTTGACTGGCAACAGTTGTAACTACAGTACGATCATTGTGGATAAATAGCAGTCGTTGAAGCAGAAGCCGATCGTGTATTGCAGAGTTGAGAAGAGTTTACAGCGTTGGTGATTTTGTGAAGGTCTTGGCCGACAAACAAACTCGTTGATATACATCTTTGAAGACCGTGCAAGTCTAACAATACCGGTAGGTGTATTTTGTATTTTTGTAAAAGTATTCAATTGGTGTTGTTTTTGAGAAATGATGTCACACCCACTGGCCAGTAAGGTAGGCCGGGGGTGAATTTTTATGTTTAGGGAGTGAATTTTTAGTTTGTATTTGAGGTAAGGAAAGGGTCCCTAATATTTCGTTGTTGGCAGTAACAGAAAAACAACCTTTGCCCAGTAACGAAGGTCATTGGGGGTTGGGGTGGATGGGGGGTGGGGGAAATATGTTTTTTTGGTTTTTGTTAGAAACCTAGGACACCACTGGCCAGTAAGGTAGGCCGGGGTTACATTTATTTTTTTCGTTTGTTTAGGAGCAGTTGTACATCAGGGGCCAGTAATGAAGGCCCCTGGATGTTTACAAAAAAAAACAAAAAAAACAAAAAAATAAAATAAACCTACCTGACCCTTTATGTAGGTAAGTTTATTATAATTTTTATTTTGTGTATGGTTATGTACACAACGGACGGACATCACTTTAAAACCAGATGCGCAGGAGTTAGATAAAAGCCATGTTTATACGACCTGACCAGTAAGCAAGGTCGGGTGACGTGTTTTCCCCTTATAAACTACTATCAAACCCCTGACCAGTAGGCAAGGTCGGGTGACGTGTTTTTCCCTTAAAAAAACTATCAAACCCCCCTCCAACCAACTCGGACCAGTTCGGTTTTTGCCACACAAGTGACACAGACTAACCGTAACGACGATTAAGTTATGTTGTGACATAGAAACAGGAAGAGAATTTGTATTTTTTTAACCATAAAAAAAAAATAACAGACACGCGGACCTTTTATCCAAAAATGTCGAGCAAAAAGGTATTGCAAGAGTTTTTTTTCCGGAAGGACAACGAGAAACACTATAATTCTGTAACTGATAAAAAATGAGTAGGTAATTACTATGAACAAAAAATGTATTTAGGATATAATAAAAAAAGGTTGTGAAGCAGAGCGCCACCTTGCCTGACACCTTGCATGAATGTAATATGTAACCTCGTCACTGATATCAGTCCCTTCACGTTTATTGTAAACATGACTTCGTTAGTTAGTAAACAACTACAACGGAAAAAAACGACATTTCGACACACGACCCATCACAAATGTCGCGAAGAGGAGGAAGGGAGGTGGGGGGGGGGGGGGGGGGGGGGTTATTTTTAATATTTTGTTTGGTACATCAAAGTATAACCCTAAACAACACAGAAAAAGTCCTATAGCGAAAAAGCTGTTTGTTATAAGACGTTGTTATAAGACGTCCTTGTGACTTACAGAACAAGATGGAGCACTTCGAACGTGATATGGAGGCGTTGGCAGATGTGCAAGCCAGGGCCTTATTTCGATATGTTCAAAATATTAAATCGTCGTCGCCTGAGACGTATTTCGAAATGCAAGACGACGACGACGTTTTCGATACGTTAGAAAGGGAACTATTGAACAAGCACGAACGGTTAATGCACATCGCCAGTTCAGAACTGGACAGATGTATCACAAAAGAAAAGAACCTGAAAGTAATGGTGCGCGTTGTTTCAAATGTTCTGCTCCTGTCGGACGCTGTTGATCCGATTGTCCTGCGCTGCCACGATACATACCGAGATATGGTGGAAATGTACCGCGCTGAGGCGCAACCGGCCGCAACCAGGAGCAACCACTTCCGGGCGTGTTCCATTCTAACGTCCCATTTGAGAATGGCTGCCAGGGAAGGATATGTGCAATTACTGCGCCGGGTTGCCATTAAGAAGATAAAACAAAACGAACAATAAACTTTTATTTTACAACATCTGTATCTTTTTTTGCCATATTTAGATATCGGTTTCCCCTCACGTTTATTGTAAAAAATTATATGGCGAGTCACATGGTATATTTAGGTATAACCCCCCCCCCCCCCCCCCCCCCCCCCGACTGGTAAAGACAGGTCTGGAGAGCCGAAGTAAAATCATAGGTTACGCGTGGAACACAATTACATATCGTAAATATACGTTTATTTATAGATATATATATATGTAATGGATATCGGTTTTTCCCCCAGTACAGGGGTGACGATTGTGTTTTGTAAATACATTATACATGTTGTAAATATGTTTTTTAGGTCGAGTCATATACCTGGTCAATTTGTTTTTTATGCAATCATGGCCACGGAAAATTTATGTAATTAAATATGTCAGGAATAAAACCTCTTTTAGTAACATAAGAACTGCTTTATCGTGTCTGTCAACACACAAAAAAAGAGAGGTGATGCATGTAAAGATGACGTGAAAGTTTATGCGTGGTGTACAAACCTGAGATATGTTAAGACCTGTCCTCCCTTTATACTTTCGATAATTATTTGTAACGTAAACATACAGACCGACACACACACAGATAGTCCTTTGTGCTCGTTTGCTGTCCAACATGGATTCAAACCTGTCAAAAGAAATAGACTATGCATTGCTGGTAGATATTCCAGCTAAAACACGTGAGCTAAATGACTATATTGCGTCGTTCAAGTCCACACCAGACAGATTTTTCGTTGACAGCGACAGGGTGTTTCAGCTGACTCTGAAAGCACTCGTCGACGAAGACTGGTGGTGGAACGCGCGGATTCTCAAAGGACTTATGTTAGCGAAAAAGATATGTTTACAAAAGCGGTGCCCGACGGAACAGACATTAATTGCCGTGCGGATGGCGAAACTGTTTATAGAGTGGTTGAAGGATACCTATGACGTAACACTCAAACATACGGCAGACGCATTCACGCAAGTGGTGCAGCACTACCAAAGCCACAGTCGGTTTAAAGGCCCTGTGCAGGAGAAGCACCACCAGAACAAGCAATCCATAGCCTCGTTTCAGTTTCTGCTTTGGAAACACAGGCAAGATTTGGCTTTCCAGCTGGGACAGTTTAACAACGAGGGCTTGCACACACAAGTGACAAACGCGGACAGTAGCCCGTCTAAATAAATAAGTCGGAATACGCGCACTGTAGGTCCTATCATCAACGTATCCCAGTGTAAATCGTCATTCTGTTAACGAAAGGTGGCGTCCAGTACAGGACACACACGCACGGACGGACGAACGTGATTGACTTCTAAAAGAGCTCTGTTTCAGTACAGAAACGGATGTAGGATTTAAACTGAGTTCGGTAAATCTGACTGTCGCTGTGTAACTCATCTGCATTTGTGACACCAGTACATTCTGTTAAACACGTACACCCAATCCTCTTTTGTTTCCACAATGTTTTTACACACAAGTGTATAGTTATGTATTTTAAACGGCTTCGCATACCATATATCTTGACAAATTGAAACATTTGGTTACATGTTAAGTGAATCATCTCCAAAAATTATAAATTAAAGACTAGTGGCTTCAGACGTACTTGTGAATTACAGGAATAATGTAGAGTGTTACATTTGATAACACGTGTAATTGTTTGAGCCATGGGAGAATGTTCAGATAACATAACAACACTTTCACGACTGTATTTGAATCTTATGTGATAAATGTGTCGTAGTTACACGTCAGTTGTTGATTGGTCTGTGGGTGAAACAAAGCAAATGTGTTGATTTCGTGATGTGAAGTTGTGCAAGCAACTGAGTGGTGGTGGAACCAGTCTGAGGACATGATGATGCGGGCGGACATGATACATGAGAAAACACCAGATACAGCAAACATGTACGTCTACTGTCTGCCGTAGGGGAGTACATGGGGGTGTTATTGCAGCAGCAACTACGTAGCATCAGAAGATACATGAAGACGTCCGGCACAGAAGGATTCACCGAAGAATACATGAAGATGCACTAAATATGTACAAATTGACAGATCGGTTGTGGTTGGATGACACTTGTTTCTTTATTTGTATTGCAGAAACCCGTCATCCAAACCAATGGAGCCAGGATTAGTTTACCACTTTGAGGAGAAGGCGTGCGGAGAAATAAAAACATGGATGGCACAGTTACAGAGGCACATCTGGAATTACAGACACGACAATAACTCTTTTTTCGCCGCGAAGGACAGGAAGTTCGTGCGGCATGTCACGATGATGCACCATGAGATCGACTATTGGATGAGGACATGCACCATTGGGCTGGAACGAGCAAGAAAAGTGTGTTTGAAAACGGGGCACACGACAGAACGGTCCGATACGGCGTATCACCTGGCTCTCATAATGGTGAAATTCTTTGAGAAAATGAGCACAGACGATATACCTGAAATATACAAAAGATACAGACACGCGTTGCAGCTGTACGAAGCGCACAGGATGTTCGGAAAGAGGACCTACGCCAGGCACCGCGACAGATTTTCTTCAATAGGAGACCTGAACCTGATGCTGATCTCGAACATTCTACAACTGCAGATGGAACTATACTATTTTGATTCTTCCGGTTTCTTTAGAAAACAAACATCTAACGTGAAACCGCGGGAGCCCTACTGTACAGATGTATATATTTGTGGACTTTCCTGTAACCGAAATAGACGTTTTTTCAAGTTTATGTTCTTTTCCACACAGATACCCGAACACTACTGTACTGCAGCAGAAGATAGAAGTAACATCAAACTGCAAAAGGTAATTCAATCTTATTTTTTTTTTCCAAGATGTTTTCGCCGACATGATGTAAATGGTTTACCCAGTGTACAGGTACACACTAACGGACCGACCCAACCGCTTGTTCTGTTCCAATTCTGAGACGTCCGTACCAGTACAGGTACGGATTCTAAAACACTTTAGGTCTTGTCGGGTACATCCGGAAAACGATAATCCAGCTTTTTTTGCGAACTGTATATGGCGTCCAGTACAGGAATCGCACACTAACAGATAGACGGAAGTGCTGAGCGCTTTTCCACTTTGAAAACGTCCGTCCCAGTACAGGCACGGGCAAACGACGTATATGTCTCGTTAGGTTAAAACCAAAAAGGATAATCCAGCTTCTGCGTTGGCCCAATATGTCGTCCAGTACAGGACACACACTAACAGTCTGACGGAAACGCTCGGTCCTTTTTCCCCCGTTTTGTAAGCGTCCGTACCAGTACAGGTACAGATTCGACAATTGATGTGTGGTCGAGTAATTCTGAAAACGAAATTCCAGTTTATGGTGAACTCCAATGTGGCGTCCAGTACAGGACACGTACACTCACTAACAAAAGCGCTCTGTTTTGATCACCTTATATAGACGTCCGTACCAATACAGGTACGGAAACTGATTTACGTAATAAAACCTACTCAGATATTCCACGAACCTAAATGTGGCGTCCAGTACAGGACACAGACGAAATATTGCCAAGTCCATATCCGTTTTTCGCTCTGGTTATGGTATCGTCCAGTGCTGCTGCTGCTCACGTTAGCCCGTTTGGTCTCCAACGAGACCAATTGCACTGTTGCCAAACGTCTCCTTATATACATAATTCCACCTGTGACGTCATTCTATCAGACTCCATCACCTGCATCTGGTAGATACACAGTGTGTTTCCGGAATGTATATTCAACATGATATATATATATGTATATTATGTCTTTTCGATATTGATAATACGTTTAGCATGTTGGCTAGGTACCAGTGATTCTGCATTAGATGTACCTTATGTTCTTATAGAAGCACCCGTTCATGGCTCCTGTACTACAGGCACAATATTTTATGTTTGATGTTCATGTTGCCTTGTCCATGTTCCTTTAGATTGTTTATGTAATTGTATATGTACCAGTATTCAGTTGTTGTTGTAATACATGTTACAGTCATGGGGGGGGGGGGGGGGCGCCTCGGTGACGGGACCGGTATACAAAATTTGTAACAGTAACAGTCGGTGCAAATTATGTTTCTAGGAGTTAATACATGTCCCATGGCAATATGTGTGCATGTCAATCTTTCGTACCATGTACATAACAGAACAGTCAGCAGATACGATAAACACTGCGTTTCGGTTTATATGTATCATGAGGTGGGACCTGCATCAGATGCATCATTTGTGCAAGGCATCTCCGGTCTAGTTGCGTCCTGCCCCCCCCCCCCTCCTTTTTTTAAAAATGATTTTACACTCTCTCCAAGTACAAGAGGAGATGTATTTCGCTTGGACAGTTAGCGTTGCGCTGACAGTAAAGGTGGATTTTGCGCTCGTTTCGGACCAATGATGCTGAAGTACAATCCTAAACCACTGTACACAATGACAAAGGAATACATATGCGAGCGGTACAACCCGCAGATATTTTGGTTGACCGTGCCGGACATAATATTAGACGAGTTGATAGAAACAGCTTCGACGAATCAATTTTGCAGGAAGTGCAACGCTAAGTGCACCGGCGAGGAACTCATACGCGACATGTGCAAGGAGCCTCCCGTGCTGAGGTGCACAAAGTGCAAGCTCATAACGAGAGATATGCGTTTGCACGCGTCGTTTCACCGAGACGTCGACCACAAACAATATAAGACAATATCCGAGTGGTCCGACATGATTTGCTGGGTGCACAGAGGTGCCCTTTACGTGTCCAGATATTGGGGACCGATCCGGCCTCACGAGATCATACAGCAGCTGTGGTGCCCGACAAATCACTGGACATGAACAGACTTGTCGAACAGGGGAACTGTGTTTGTGCAACAGTACCTTGGCAGATTGGTGTTTTTGAGGCATTTACAGATGGGGGTAGGAGTGCACGAAGTAGGGTGACATGTTGACGGCCTCCGAAAGTTCATTTCGGTGAAAGGGAGATAAAGCGCGCCAGATTACGCGTTAACCCTTTACAATAAACATTTTTGGAATAGAGGTGCCGCGTGTATATATTTTGTAAAATGAAGAACCATATGTGGTACGAGCAGCAACTGTATGAACATGTGTTATAACCATATTTGGAAAGGTGACGATGAACAATTGAATAAAGACATTTTGTACTGTTTTTTTAGAGCAGAGATTACATAGGATAAAATCACAGATACAAGACCGACCGCAGACACACCCTGAGGTAAGTGTGCACGGTTTGTCATTTATCTTTATATTTATTTGTTGTTGTCGTAGTATAAATGGTGTCAAAGAGGGAATTACATGTCTGTTGATAACGGAGCGAATGTAAAGACGGAAGAGCAGATGAACAAACGTACTAGCTGCCGGCAGTCAATGTCATGATTTTAGTCTGTGTCCCAGTACAGGGCCACAGTGAAGACATGTGGTCTTAAAAAGCATACGAGAATTATTATGCAGTCCAGTTGATCAAATCACCTTGTGTTTCCAGCTATGTAACGCATTATCGCGTTGGCCCCTTTAACTAACACAGATAATTCGGGGAGTATTGTTAAGCATATGAATACGTACGTACAAGTGTCTCGCTGAACAAAACAACAAATGCACCCATCTGTTAACTGACATGGTATCTTAGATGATCATGTCGGTTTGTAGATAATGCTCATTACTAGTTTGGTTTTGTTTTGATTTGCAGACATGTATTCTACACTGAGAGTAGAGATTGACAGAAAAGACTGCGGCGATTTCGCTGTCGATATGGGAGTTAATGTATCCATCGTGAATGTGGAAACTCTATATCGGGCAAGGGTTCCGTTTTTTTCCACGTGAGCGGAACCATGAGGATATAGAAAAAATCAATAGAGCGAAACTGTTATTTAACTGTGGGGATTGCGGGGGGTGGGGGGGGGGGGGTACATAGACGGATGTGCTTTAACATCTTCAAAAAAGTGTTACTGCCTGTAGAGGTAACGGACACTAAGGGTACAGTCTTCTGCAAACCGATAACCCTATACTGTGCGTGGGATTGGCCATATAAATTCAATGGTGTCCTGGGGAGGGATTTCTTTGCTCAATTTTTATTTAGACGAGGGGATAAACCTCAGGTACCGGTGTCAAAGCCACCGGTAGTGACAAACGGTTGCCGTGAGGAATGGTTTAGGCACTATTTGGCCGTGGTTCCTATTTTTAAGGATTAATTGTTTATATATTTAATTGTTTAATATATGCTGTTTGTAAATATACCCTTGGTATATGTTACCTCTACAGGCAATAATATAACATATATCATTATGATAAAATATAGCATTTGTAATTTTTCATTCTACCTTGAACATTAAAAGAAAGATTTAAAGAAACTGCGTAGTGTGAAACTTTTATTTGAATTTGGGGATTGCGGGGGGGGGGGGGGGGGGGATGCACTGACGTGCGTGTTGCAATATTTGTAAAGATTAAGTTTTGTTTATATCAGTAGTTGTATATATTGTATAATTATATTACATAGATTATTGTGAAAACATATATAAACGTTTGTATATATAATATACTACAACATATATATTTGCATATATGTATATATTGTGAGCACATAATAAATACATTTGTATTGTCTGTATCACCGTATCTGTTTCTTTGCAATGTGATGTGATACCGTTGCTGAGTGACCTCACCCTGTACACGTTGGCCCGTGTGTTTGTGCGTGAGAGAGAAATACGTAAAAAAACCTTGAATTGAACGAACAAGTACGGATGTGGTTGATGCTGAAGGAATCCAAAGGGCCGGCGACGGGCTGGCAGACGCCCTTGGGTTTCTTCACCATCACCACAGATCACCAAGGAAGCAGCAATTATCCAAGACGTCTAAAAGATGACAAGAAAGCTGGAGCCGGAGGGCGGGCGGGCAGATGCTCCGGCTTTCTTGTCATCTCTCAAAAAGAACCCAGAACGAGTGTCGGAGTGATGGTCCCCGCCGCCCTCACCGGCTGAAACCATCGCCGAATGTTCAGGTATGCTGGGTTTTTTTTTTGCAGTGCATGTACGTTTTTAATCAGGATATGTAGTCATGTTTGTGTACAAAATAGATGTTCTAAGATACGTACAGCGCTGTCGGTGTGTTTCTGTTGTAAAGAAACAGTAATTATGTTTTATCTTAGTTTGTATTGACTTGTCATCTGTTCTCTTCTGTTTACGTATGATGCTATGTCATTACAGGCAACATAACACATACATACCATGTACCCCCCCCCCCCCTCTTCTTTTGCCATAACACGTCTCATGTGTGTTTCCTTATCATTTCAGAGCGATGGAACAGACTGAACATTCCGACAGTTCGTCCATAGAAGAGGAGGACGTTATAAACATCGGCACCGAACGCCAGCGGAACGAGTCGGAAGCGTTAAGCATCAGAGGCCTGTTTCTGAACTACATGGAGGTTGAAGATGCTCTGAGCCTCCGTGCTGATCTCCTCGCTTTAGCCACAGACGTCAATCTGATAGATCTGCCTACGCTGCTGCCACACAGGGATGACCTCAAGTACGTGCAGTCGTATAGGGAAAGTGGAAAATCGGAAGCGCGCTCCATTACCACTGCTTTATACGTGAACTGTTCTTTGTTTAATGTAAACATATTGGAGCTATACCACATGCTTTTACAAAGGGGCATGTCTGACGCATGTGCCCTGTTAAGCGAGGTATTTGAAATCGGCATATTACGAGACAGTTTCAACAATCTGGTCACGCACCGTTACTACCCGATCGTGTCGGTGTCTGATGACGATGAACACATCATGCGGTTTACTCAGTGTGAAGAGGAACAATTCATGCCGGGAGACGGAGACAATGACATAACACGTCCTGAGTCGCAAGAAGGAGGAGCGGAAAATGCAGACCAAGCGGACGAGGGTGAGGAAGGTTTGGATGCGTGGGAAATGTCAACAGAACGTGAATACCAACGCGTAAGAGAGGCTGTTTTAGTGTTCATCGAGAAAGACGCTTGGGATGCGCTGGAGCTCTGGATCACATACAACCTGTTTGATGCCACGCAATGGGACAGCTTGGTGGCCGAACTGGTCGGAAGTATACGTCTAACTAGGCCATTAATGAAATTACTAAAAAAACACGGTCTGATAGACGCCTCCTTGACCAAAACTGAAGTCGAAGACATCTATCAGAAACAGGACGTCCGACGCGTGCTCGGACATATCTATCGCCCTGGAGAGACAAAACGGAGGAAAGCATTGAAACGCCTGTTACTTCTGAGGTTTTGTGTCCAGGTGGCGAAGCAGACAGATGCCGATAGGTGTCTCCGGGATTTCCTGCCGGCAGAGTGGGACTTTAATCAACCAGGTCGTGTTTCAGGGATCACCGGTTCACATGAATGCAACGTAGCGTTGCATCCTAACATGAATTGGAATGGCCGCTTCCGCAGGAGAAAAAGGCGATATACCACAAGGCCGTCATCACCCGCCCCGTCTACGACCACGTCACAATCGGGTACTGAGAGCCTGTTTGATGCAGGTTGGGAATTATTGCAGTTGATGAATTCCATAACAGCAACCAACCCGCCCCAAAATGTCGCTGACGGCACAGACGCCTCTGATCCATTGGCATCTGAACGTCGACCTCCCGTGGACCCTGCGCCTCCATCGGAACCTGATACATCAACCCAGTGAGGTCAGACCCGATCTGATAACATTTTGCCTGCACCCAAAAGGTTAAAGCTTCGACACGTCAGGACGGGCGCCACCGAAGCAGCGATGTTTCCTCCATATACGGGTGGCAATGCGGAAACAGTTTCGGCAGCACCTGACACACCAATCCGTTCGGCGACAGTTTCTGCTTGCAGAGGTTCGGCAAACGTTTCAGATCCAGGCGTTGTCGTTTCCAGTGTGGAGGAGCAGCTCGCACACGCTCAGACCGTGATTGCCCAGCTTCAAAGTAAAGAAAGGGATGCCCAGGAAAGGCTAAGTCGCTTTCTGTGTCCAATTTGTTTGGAGAACACCGTGGACTATTTCCTAAAAAAATGCGGACACATGTTTTGTCACAGATGTATAATGGCGGTGTTCTCCTACAATGAAAATAGAAACGGCTTTCAAGCGTTTATAAATCGCTTGCGCGACAACATGTTCCGTTCCACGTCCCGTTCCACGTCCCGCGAGGAGGTCCAGTGTCCGACATGCAGGGTACCCAACAAACGCACTGATGTGGTGAAGATATACATCTGGTGGGTGGCGTGTCGTTTTGTAAATATGTTTTGACCGTCCATCTGTCTGTATGTGTGTTGGTGTTAATATACTTGTTGTATATTGATATATATAAATATATATAAATATATATATAAACAATATATATATGTTGTAATATGATAGTGTTGTGTCGTTATACATATGTGTATATTTATTTCAGGGTCAAATGAGACATTCCATCCGAGCATCTGGCAATGTTTCACATGTTTGCATGATTTGCTGTCCCCCCCCCCCCCCCACAGGTTTTGTTCTTCTTCTTATACAAGTGTACTTTTACATTATCATTTGCTTATGTTCCAGATGAACCCAAAAGCGATATGCAGGTGCTACATGTCAACGCGAAGGGAGGGGCTGAAAGTATGCATTCGGTTAGATGGCCGAATTGATAAATGTCTTAAAGTGAGACTGGAGCGTATACAGTCACCTTGCCGGATTGACAAATGCCTGAGAGTGAGGCTGGAGCGTATACGGGCACCTGGTACAAAAAAACACAATCATACGCCCGAGCGACAGTTCATGTTCACATCTGATATGCAACGGAAAATTCATCCAAAGCTTCGCTGGAAGCCTGCAGATTTGTTGGGTTTCTTATAAACCTATACCCGTGACCATTTCCACGCACGTTGTATAAACAAAATGTTATCGAAAAGGTACATATATATATATATATATATATATATATATATATATAATATATATATTGTGAAACAATTCGCTGTCGTCTGTCACGCTGGCCACGCTTCTGTGAGACTTCGCTGTGACTACACATGACCTTTATGACATTTGCCTGCTTGCCATGTATGTTAATCGATGATATGAAATATATCTGATATATGTAAACCTGTATAAATGTAACATGTTTAAGTGAACTGAATATATTTATGTATACCTGTCAACATGTCTCATTATTCATTTCATGTTTCCGTGTGTATGCTGATGTATGTGTGTGCGTTTATGTGTAAAATGTGTTTTGCTTGCTGGTGTCCTGGGGTATGTTTTATGATCGCCCTCATCACCTGAAGACATATTAGAAGATTACCCATCCTTTGTGTAGATGTCTGTGTGTGTGCTTATATGTAAATGTGTGGTTTTGTAAGCTGGTGTACAGTGTACGTTGTTATAGTCCACATAGCCTCAGGAAATATGAAAACGTACCCGGCCTTAATATCAGACATTGAACGACAGTATCCCTTTGAAAAATGTTTCAAATTGTAACACGAGGAAGATAGATATCCAACATTCGCGAAAGACAGACATCCAACATACGCTAAAGACAGACATCCAACATACGTGAAAGACAGACATCCAACATATGGTTTTAAAACAAAAAAAAAAAAACATCGGCAAGGGTGCATATACTGCCATCTGGCGGTAACTGTGCTATATAAACAGACACGACACGCCAAGTAGATATAACGCAACAAAAAAGTTAATGCCGAGTGGATTTTCTGTTATGAACGCGAACAACTGACGTGATAGACAAATCTTACACAAAGAAAATTGTATAGATGACAAACAGATGGAGAAAAATGTATCATGAGGTGCTGGCGGGATTCGAACCCACAACCGCTGGCTTCGGAAACCAGTCCTCTATCCATTGAGCCACAACACCCAGATCAATGTGTTTACACATGACGTAACATGTACGTACGACTGGCTGACACAACCAGAAGGTTATAAATGTTTATGTTAAAATAACAATCAACTGCGCACATTTCATACAGCGACATTGTTCCGGATTTGGGAAGACGGGGGGGGGGGGGGCAAGTGTGAAACGGAAGACGCAGAGAGGAGGAGTTGTTATGTAACAATCATAACATCGACATACAAAGGACGACATCATAACATCGACATACAAACGACGACATCATATCCCATGTTCGACGAACATAAACAACAAACACACGTGCACATTCATGTCCGTTTATTTGAAATTCGCCTGATGTAAGCTGTGTATTTCCCAAGCCACAAAAAAAAAAAAACGGATCGACATATTCATCTTTCTCCCGCAAACCAGGCGCCGTTTATAACAACGGATACACCCCTCCCTTGTAAAAGGGGCGCTCAATGTCCAACTCTGACCTCCAGTCTGTGAACAAACATGTGACCCGATGTTTGACCTTTGACCACGGTGTAAAATCCACATCTGGCAATATTTTCTGCAATTCCGCCATCAGTGACTCCATCAAATGCCAGCGCGCCATTTGCGCATTTGACACGAAATCTGCGAAATCATTAAATGTCTCCACATCGTTGCCGCAATTTACAGGCAGGTACTTCTCCATAAGGGGAGCTATTGCATCCTGTTTGTCCAGTTCGTCATATAGCTGAACAGAACGTTCACATGAGAAAGCGTCTTCAGAAACGTTCACTCATGTCATATATTGTTTCCAATGAACAGTCACAGCAGTGGCCATCCACGCCTTTACAATCACTGTCACAATCGCATGTCACGTGAAGCAAGCACTTGCATTTATCACAGTATACATCGTTGCTACCTTGACCTTGACCTTTTGTGACACATGCATCCATGGTTCCTTCGTCCATGTACAGGAGTCCGTCACACAGCCCCATACACAAGTTTCTATCATCTGTACAAATAGATACACGTTCACATCGTCACGTCGCTTCATCGTATTTATCATCATTGCAGTGAGAAAGTTTGTGTGATATGAGGCGGGCGACCAGTCGGTGAATGCTAGGATTGTTATAACGGAAGGGGGCAAAAGGGGTGGAGGGAGGGGGAGGTGGTGGTAGTGGCAGAATCCATATTTTGTGACACGTGGACAACCGTCTCATACAATCATTAACACGTATACGTGTACACGAGAATGAAACATATGTAACATGTACCATAAACGTTTATTTCAGGTTATTACATACCAAGCAGTGGTTTAATCACATGTGCATATATGGTCACGAATGTTCTGTTATCATTACCAAGCAGAAACGTATCATAACAATCAATTACGAATGTTTATATGAACATTTCCCACATACCAAGCAGAGGTTTATGCATGTGCATTTATGTCACGAATGTTCAGTTATCTCCACCAAGCAGAAACGTATCATAACAATCAATTACGAATGTTTATATGACGTTTCCCACATACCAAGCAGAGGTTTATTCACATGTGCATATAAGGTCACGAATGTTCAGATAACAACGTGCGGGTTATTTTTTCCGGTTACTCTGCAGGAATGCGATGTAATCGGGAAACAAGACCTGCACGCCTGACAAACTTAGACCACGTTCGATTGTTCCACCTATCTGTCCGTATCCTGCCTCGCGAAAGATAACCGCCAGTTTGTTCCAGTACCACAGCGGAAGTTTTTCAAGGTAAGTAAAAAAATTCAACCGCCTTTTAAACGCTAATCCTGTGATGAGAACAGTTTATCCCTTCGAAACTGGTTCATTATATGCAAGTCTACGCACAAACGCGTAACGACACAGGACTCGTCCATGCACAGGATGTCATCCCTGATAAACAGGGGACGTATATATACAGCCATGAGGACACCAAGGTCTTTCTCGCCGCCTGTGGATGCTCCTGGACATGTGTACCGTCGAGAATGAAAGAATGCCTCCTGCCGAGACAGTTTTTTACTGTAAGCAGGATCTTGTACCGTTTTATTCATCTTATGATCCGCAGTCGGCGCCCGCGGCAGGTTCTGTATGGCGTGTCGCATGACCACGTTCCAAAAAAAATAATACACCTGCGATTCACCGGTTTTGCAAAATAGCTTCATGGCCTCGTCCATTTTTTCCAAAAGGAACCGTCCTGCCAGATGACTAAGCAACATGACGCCGCGTACTGTGGCACGTTTTCTTGCATGATGTTTCAAACATCGTACGATCAAGGAAACCGAGCTGCAACATTATATTCCAAAGGGGGGATGTCACCTTAGTGTGGATTTTCTGAGCCAGTGTGGGTATCTGACGTCCAATATACCTTATTACAGCTCCGTTGTTCTCATAGACCTCAGACCGGATATGGGCCACCTGTGACAGAACAGAGAGAGATAGAGAAATTACAGACAGGGTATCATGTAAAAAATGACCATCCGACCTTGCACGCCAACATTTCAAACCCTGCATACGGGCACATCCATACCACAGTTTCGCCGGCAAAACTCCGATTCTTGCATGCGATACATGAAAAGGAGACGGTAGTGAAAGTTACATCATTTATTCCGAACTAACTGGTACAAGAATATCTACTGCGCTATCATCCAAACTGTAACAAACAATATATATCAAAAACTGTCTCATAAACTATGAAACCGATATATGTAAGGCATACACGGACAAAATATTTACAGTAGGTATACATTAAACAAAATACATATCACGTGCGATATATGATAAAAATAACACACACAATCTCAGTTAACAAAAACCATAACATGTACTTGATTACACGTACGTGGCATAAAAAAATGGGTATTAGAATGCGATCATATAACAAAAGTTATCTTGGTCAAAGATACCACATATATCCTGTACACCACACAGCGTGTACCGCCGTTCACAGGGACAAAAAATGTACATTTTATGGTTGAAATGAAGATTTTCTTTACTTTGTGTTCCTTTTTTTGCCACGCATCTTGCGTTTCTTGTTGACGCGACCTGTTTTAACTGTTTTGGTTTTAGATTGATCCTGCGCGGTAGAAGTCACGCGGCGTTTTTTCTTCCTCGCTATTTTTTTCCGCTTTTTCTTCTGCGACACATATGGCCTCATCATTTAACCATTTCAAATAATCCTGTCCCAGTTCAAGCGGTGGTTCTGCACCACATCATATGGAACCCATTTGGTCGTACGTTTCAGTGTCTCAATCATATCAATATAAAGGGTCTCCACCCAATACATGTACCCAGACAGTTTACATAGAGCTGGGTACACCAGATCCTGGCACAGCATGTCTGTCAGTCCGTCGACGGTTTCAGACATCTGCATATACGTATTCCAGTATTCTCTATCGTTCACGAAGACTTCTCTTTCGTTTTGTCCATCCCAGGATTCTTCCTCGAATTGTTTGATGTACCCTGGGTACCGCGACATGATATCAACCAACAGCCTCATCTTTAATGAGAAATCCTTCAAAACCTGGCACTCTTCTTCTTTATCGGGTGATTCTAATACACGTTTTTCCGCATCATTGGCCAGTTGTAGTAGCGCCTCAGTGTTGTTCTTTAACACTTTTCTGGCTGACGTTTCGATAATCTGTCTGTACAGATTTCGGGTTTCTTCATCCGATGAGTCATCCGACGAGTCATCCGATGAGTCATCCGATGTGTCGGAATTTGGGGTGTTGGCTTTTCCTTGGTAGTTGAGTGAACAGTCCTGGTGGTCTGGGTCGTCCGTTTGATGGCGCGGTTCGTCCAACATGTCAGTCATTGTTTGGTCGCACACTTCTGTCGTTTCCATTTTCGTAACGGGCGTGCTGCAATATACACAAACGCATTAAGGGCAGGGTATCAGGAAAATGACAATCCAACCTAGCAGGCCAACATTCAAACTCTTTGCACAGTGAAACATCCATACCCCTGTTTCGCTGGCAAATCTCCGATGCTTGCCTGCGATACATTAAAACGGAGACGGAAATGAAAGTTACATCATTTATTCCGACTATATGTTACAAAGAATGTTTATGCCGATGGTTATCAAAAATTAACGAACAGTCTCATCATAACCTAACAAAACATACACCAAAAATCAAATATATCACAAAATTATATGTTACATTTTTTTGGTGGTTATATGAATATCAAACAACCTAACGCTTACATTATACATCAAACCTACATCTATGAGGCACATATTGTTAAACTATTTACATCAGGTACACACATGTAATTGTACGAAATATGTTGAAAATACAAAATATATGTAAGCAAAACTGTAGCAGACTCTTGGATTACAGGTACGTAGCAGTAAATATGGACAATAAAAGAAAGAATTACATTACAAATCAGTTCTGTACAAAGGTATTCATGCATCGGGCAGTCTTCGTGTGAAAAAGTTGGCTACATATTCACATATTCACATCAGACCACACACTGCGTTCTATCGTTTACGATCACGCATACTTTGTTTCCTTGCACGAGCAGGGGCATCTCGACCTCGACGTTTCTGTATCTCACACCTTAAACCATGGTTACATTTACGCAGCATGTTGCGCTTATACAATATTTTCTGCAGATCTCTTTGAGTATTCCGATTGTGTTGCAGCTCCTTTATAAAACAATTGTATTTCTGCTGTACACGGGTAAAGTACCGATGCAATAGCAGCAATGCAGCGACCACGAAACCATCGCAACGTGCGTCTTGCTTGTTCAGTCTTCCAGAAATATAATTAAACAGCGTGTGAAATGTGGCCTTAAACCAGCATCTGTCGCTGAGGTACAAATCAGGGAGGCCGTGCAGTCCTGTCGTGTCGAAGATACGCACGTACACCTCTAACATCAATGCAACCCGGTAGCAATCAAACATGTACATCTTATGTATAGCGGATGTAGACCTTTTGGCACGTCTTCCGTAGATATCCGCCAGCCGTCTCAACTGTCGGCAGACCCGTCTATCAAATATATCCTGTATGTCCGTCATCGTGCCAACACAAGCTGCAAACAGATACGATACCATTTACGGATAAAGTCAATGTATACAACAAAAACACGGGAGCAAAAGAAATATTTGTACATGTCTTTGTTGAAATATGTCTTTGTTGATATGAAAGTTTTTCTTTTGTTTACTTTTTGTTATTTTTTCGGCCACGCCTCTTGCGTTTCTTGTTGACGCGACCTGTTTGAACTGTTTTGGTTTTGGATTGATCCTGCGCGGTAGACGTCACGCGGCGTTTTTTCCTCCTCGATTGTTTAACCATTGCCTCTTGTACCTCATCTGATACCTCATTATCTACCCATGACTGCCATTGCTCGAGCCTTTCCCAGTTCCAACTGTGGTACTCCCGCATAAAACACGGTCCCACTAGAACCACAGGACGCGGTTCCGCTTTGGGTATGCAGTCACGCAGTCTGTCCTGCATGTCTGTGTAAAGGATCAAGATCGCCTCTATGTACGAAGACAATTTACCGAATGCATCATACACCAGATCCTGGCACGGCGTTTTTCTCATTGCGTTGACAATAGCTTTCATTCTTTTGTACGTCAGATTGTATGCACCGTTTTTCACGACGAGTTTCCCATTTTTTTGTCCATCCATGGCATCTGCCTCAAACTGTTGTATATGTCCATGGAACTTTGATATTACATAAATAAGATCATTGGTCTTATCAGCAAAATCCTTTAAACCCCTACACTCTTCATCATCATCAGGCGATTCTATGATTCGCTTTTCGGCAGTTTCTGCCAGACACTTGAGTTCTTGTATGCGGTCCTCCATTTCTTTATTGACCCACATTTCGTGCTTCTGCCGGAAGCTCATTGGAGGGTCCTGATTGACTGGGTCGTCCTCTGGAGGGTCAATTTTCTGTTCATCTTGTGTTTGGCCGATAATTGGACTGTCCTGGTTGGCCTGCCCATTCATTGGAGGGTCCGGGGCGCTAATCCTTTGAGGGCTCATCTCTTCGCTAACTTCTGTCGTTTCCATTATCGTATCGGGCGTGCTGTAATAATCACAAACGCCATTAAGGGCAGGGTATCAGGAAAATTCCCATCCAACCTAGCATGCCAACATTCAATCTCTCAGCACAGTGAAACAACCATATCACAGTTTCGCTGCAAACTCAAAATACTTTGCATGTGGTACATGAAAAACTAAAAGACATTAATACAACTTACAGTCATTTATTCTGAATAATACAAGATACGACAATCACGTATTCTAATTTAGGGAATACGGGGATATTAAGATCGATATAGTGATCACACTATCTACTGTCACTTAAAAAAGATATGAAAACATTACAGAAAACATTACAAAAAACAAACATCTGCAATGGGTAAATATATTGGCATATTTACATGTTTATCCACAAGTCCGTTCAGCCATAAGTCCTTTTGTAAACGTAACACTGTTACTTTCTTCCACTTTCGTCCGCTGCAGCCTTCTTCTCTAACCATAAAGCCAAACCTAATATTAACACCCCCTGTGCGAACTCCTCCCATTGGTAATGGTGCCATATCATTTCACATGGTATCGACTTACGGTGAACCATGCTCCTACGTCTGTAAAGGGTCAGGACCCATAACATATACGCCGACAATTGACATAAGGCCAGCCACAATATATCACGGCATGGCATGCGACGCATTACGCCGACGATGGAATACATCTTCTTGAACGTCTTCACGTATCCGCAATCTACTACGAAGCCGTTATGTTCTTGTTATCCATCCCTTGCCTCGAAGTTTTGAATGTATCCAGGGATCTGAGATATTACGGCAATCAGATCCTTGATTTATGTAGCGAACTCTTTTAAAGCCACACACTCATCTTCATCATCGGATGATCGCTGTTCTGCATCCTTGGCCAGTTTCGATGATCGCTCTTCTGCATCCTTGGCCAGTTTCGCCATGTCTTCTAACATTTGTTTGCCCACTATTTCATGTTTCTCTGGGTCGTATTCATCTGGGGAGTCGTTCACGTTCATCCTTAACGAGTTCATCTTTTCGCAAATGTCTGTAGTTTCTATGAATGTATCGCGCGTGCTGCAATAATTATAACGCCACCTGAGTAATGATGACACATATAACACCTATGTAACAAATACAAGACCAATGTCACTGTCTATTACGTCGAGTCACGGTATTCATTGGCTCACGTCGTGCCGGCCAGGATTATTGGATACATGTAACAAAGGCCGGATATTTCTGCCACAAATCAGCCAGCAAGCACCGTGTCATCTGGTCCATTTCTTGGCATTGCAGTTTATGCTCATCAACGACACATACTAATGTTTGCATGTTTTCTATAACGAGTACGTATCTCCGGTGTGCCGGCCCAAAGTGCTTTCACAACAAGCTCAGAACATGACAACGATAGCACGTAATTTGCGATACACGACACGTCCGCAAGTATTTTATCCATATCCATATTTTCACACGGATACGTTTGGTATGATATGACACACCCCAACAATTGATCGAAGCACTGTTGGAACATAGAAATACATTCTACATATCGCTTTTAGGTCGTGTCATTGTCGCTGTTTGGAATAATAAGTAGACACGTTTCTGCAGTTAATTTCAACTTTCCAAGTACATCTTCCACAAGAATATAGTTGTGTTCCATTGTCAGAACTACAATTACATACAAACGACATCATCACGACCGTCCTGCACAATTGTCCATGTGTTATGTCTATATCGTGTTGATGACCGATATTTACATTCAGTGGTAGGATTTTGATGTCTTGTTTTACTTGATGCAGGTACGTCTAGTAACACGTCAATATTCTGCCGCCGTGCTAACTATACTGTGCATGGTTACATAGTATCAGGTCGATGTCGTTTGATTACCGTCACCATATTAATATGACTGAGTATTATTATCGTACTATTAATTTTTGTTTGTCAACATTATTTAAAAAATGTCAGAAATGCGGTTTGTACAATAAGATTTCATAATCAATATTGTACTCACATTTAGCTGTGATATCCGGAGCGATTAGTGTCTCTCTTCTTTATATGTCTTCGCCTTGCTCTGCAATAAAACAACAACACCGTAAGAACACACAGTCACCATTGATAATCAACAACAGGAAACGACAACCACAAATGGTGAATGGCAGTATGCCAGTATCCCTATCACAAACCATATTCAATCATTAAATTTATCAACTGCCCCTGAAATATAAATGACAAGGTACTCTTCCAATGCTAGTCAGCACAAACAAAACGATAACAAAAAAAAAGAAAAAAATATAAAGCAACAACTTAACAGCAACTGCAACTTAACAGGCATCAAGGCGTGTGCCTCACTGACCTGCCAGCATCGGTTGGAAATATGCGCCGACAAACGTGTTAACGAGGAAATGAAACAGCATTATGTGGGTTTCTCTGTCCGGCCGGTTCCGGTTAAAAATGTTCCTGATGAACACCAAGATGTGATCACCTGTCTGCCTGGGGTTGCTGTTCGGGGTAGGGTCGAACACGTGTGACGTGTAAGGGAATAATGACATGAATAATGTCACAGTTGTCGTCAGTAGCTGGCGCATCTGGTCCGACATCTGAACGTTCCCTTGAATCATACGTTCCAGGTACGTTTCTGGCCTGTACGGCACCAGAGGCAGGTTTCGGCGAAAGTTCACCGGTAACCCGTCAACATGCTGTTGCGCATTATACTGCGCACCCACGGGCAACAAAGGCGACCACTGGCCTTGTAAGGTACCCGGAACATGGTTGCCTTGGGGTCGGGCTGGTGCGACGTTCGGGGGCTGTGCCACTACAACCAAAGGCAACACAGGTTTTACAAAAACTGTTGTCATATATCACATATGACATTGCCGAACAGTTGGATCAGAATGTACATCAATAAGAGATGAACACCTTTTACAGTAAACTAAATGTGTTGAACGATAAAATAAATGTACTCACTTTTGTTTTCTTGCTCGCTTTCTGTTGTAAGTCTTCTCCTTATTCTTCACTCGCTTCTTCTGTCTATCCTTTACGCCTGTAAATTGCTTCAGTGAAGTCCTATACTGCTTCTATACTCGTATCCGTGTGCTACGGTATAAGTCCCTTGCTGCTGTTCACTTGCAGTGGTATGTCTCTAAGCGAGAGTGATTGCACTGTTGCGAGTAGGGTCCTTATATACACAATTGAGCTTGTGACGTCACACATACAAAGAGCCAGAGTGACATCCGGTGAAACCCTAAATGGTTCCGGAATGTACACAGACCTACGTATTATTGTGTTTGTTGATATAATATAAATATATAAATATATATATCGGCATGTCTGGTCAGTAGGTGGTTCACGTGACAAAGAGGTAACGTGTATGTCTATTTCGGATGTATAACACGTGGTATCATAAGAAGCATGCTTTCAGAGCTTCAATACGCCAGGCAGAAAAGACACAATGACCAATGCTCATATGTCTTTGATTCCCGTTTGAATAAAGGTTTATAAGTGTACATGTCTTCAGACACATCATGACATGTTATCGTCTACCCTTAAAAAATATGAACGGACATGTTTCGCAGACGGATGCCGGTACCAAGCTCATAATAAAACCCACTTCTATCAGTCGAGAGATGCAGCGGGTGTGTGTGTGGATTTCTTCGTGGCTCATAGCCACACATAACAGTCAAGGATGAATAACAAATTTTATAATGGACACATATCCTGAGCTGCGACGTACATCAGATGCAACATGAGTGCAACACACGTCTTGGTAGCAAACACCCCCCCTCCTGTTTTTTTTTCGCTGTTTGTCACGCTTTCTCATAAATCTCGATCATTAGTAACACGTACATGTCTTTGGTGTCTAAATGCATATGATATAGCCCAACGTCAATGAACGAACGTGTTTGGCAAGTTAAAACACAAAGAAGGCCTAACTTTCGCACGTCTTATACTGAGATTTACAATTCATTATATTTGTCAACATGTGTCGCGTGTTATCTCCGCTCACGTGTTTCTCTGCGTGTTCTGACAGCGTCAGCTGATCTCATACGTTCTCATAATATACACCTTCACCTGTAATAAAAGAAACACTCGGTCATACGTTATCTTTACTCATAGAACACTCTGTAAAGTTCTATCAACAATATACTTCATAACAAAATTTGCACATGTATGATCACGGCATGCTAAAGTCATACCCTTCTTATATCAGTACTGGCACATCTTTTTGTTCTATGGAAACTGTGGAAAAGCTCGGTAACATGGCATGTACAAACCTTTTATGCATCCGATACATGTTGCACGATAGTTGCTTGCGAATGCTTCCACCTGACGGATACCGATTACCTCCGGGCGTGTCCGTCCTGTGCAACACACTCTTTTCGTCCCACGCGACCATCGCGTATGCATTTGACCTCGTCCGGCCAGTCCTTTTTGCACTTTTTGATTCTGTTCATGATTCTGGTATGCCTCGACATGATTTTTTGTCTCAAGCTGACATCCCAGACATGATACACGTTTGCAGCCCAGTCAATCGATGTGGGAGGTTCCCCAGAAATACGCACGTCATTATCTTGAGGGGCGTGCAGGGTTGCGATCAGTGTAACAGGGTGGTCTCCGTCCAAACTCCGTTTCAGCTTTACACCACCTGGCGGTGTACCTCTCCACTCGTACTGTAGTTCCGCGTCTGAGGCCCTCGGGAAAACTGGCATCTGACCAGACGGTGTATTTTCTCCCTGTGGCCCGTTCACGCTCCACCCAACAGTGGCCCAAAGCCCATTTGGGTTTAACTGCTCCGAATACTGCCCGCAGGCGCGAACGCTCAGGAAAACAGGTCATCGCAAAAGACATCAGACCTTACATGTCCAAGTATTCACAGAAAACCCGCCCTCCCGCGTCCGTGCACTGCACCGGAGCGTCTTGGTAGTACGCCACGGGAGGCTGCCTATTGAGCCACGACCGAGCAGATTCTCTTTTGACCACCCCTTCCGGATCCCAACCAACGTACACCACGTTTAGTGCCACTGCATAAGGCGTCACGTAAAACGGTCGAAGACTGGCGGGCTCCATTGACGACCGCGATGCGCGAACGGGCACCCAAAGTAAGGCCAATCCGTGTTCGCTTGAATGTAACGTCCCACCATGAGGTGAACCTCCCCGTCTGCGTGATCGATTTCCTGTCGCCATTCCTTTATGTCGAAAGCAAACTGTGAAACTCGTCCTTTGCCGTCCGTGCAAACCCAGTACGTGTTAAACGTGGCGCCGGACAGTTTGAAAAATACAGTCTCGTGGAAGAGTCGGGGGACGCGATCTGACGGGTCAGTGTCAAAAGAGACCACCGCTCCGTCCTTGTGCGCCTTCCCGAAATATGTACCCATGATGCCGTCGGGCCCTGTGTCATAATCAGCAAGATCCACCGGAGGCCACATGTCTGACATGTCTGACTCGTGTAATGACAATACAAAGAAAACTGTAATTAAAAAATGGACACGCGTCACATCATTACGTCACATGATCCGCACAAATAATGGACACGGTCGTCCAGTCACTACACCCGTCTATGTACAAAAGAGGTCACTCACGTTTTATTCGACTGGCATGCAGTCCGTACGAATGATCAGTGTATGAGTCAATGGGTCCACCCAGTTGCTGTATTCGCTTCGCCAGCATCAGGCAGTGTGCAAGCAACGCTGCCCTGCAGCCCCTTATATACGTTATCTTGTTATGTCACGTGACTGACACATATACTGCTGACATGAGCGTGCGAGCGTAATTCATCCGTTTTCGTGCACACGTGATTGACACGTTCAGGGAAAAACAACATATCTTGTTACAAACTGAGTCACGACACATGGGGTCACGGCGTGTCTACAGTAAAGTTGCGCAATACCATGGAATGTTAATCATACAGCCGACAAGCCATATATAAACAATCCGCGACCCGGCTCGGTTTATTGAACCCGTAGACACGAGCTGTTTCGGAGCAACGCATGATGCAGACAATACGGGTGGAGGAATCGTCCATGAATACCATGGGAACACATGAGAATACCACATCTGATACGAACGGAGCATGCGTGCCTATCCCTCACGCAGCTGAATCCGAGTCCTGTTCAGAAACGTGCGAGATCTGTGACGCAACGCTCCGTACTATTCCCGTGTTCAATGACTGCAGCCACGGCTCTGTTGGCCCTTGCCCGGTGTGCAATTTGAAAGTTACACTCAAGACGCAGCTGCACACGACATGTAGAAGTCTCAACGTCATTCTGGATAACAACCCTCTACGGCAGCTGCCACCACTGCCCGCATATAACCCGATCAAAGGTATTAACGTGTTGGTCTTCGATGATGACGAACAGGAATGGGTCACTGTCGAAGAAGTAATAAGCAGGAAGTGTTCCTTTATAAGTGAAACTAACCGTAGCAATCTACGCGTGCTCACAGAAGTAGAAATCAAACTACACTTTATACAATGGTGGAACACGAAGTATGAGCACATTGCCAGGCCACTTCCAGGTTGGTATCGGTTTTGCTGTGAACCTGGACGGTATATGGGATTTCGAGACATATATGTCTGTTAATCATTTTAAGCCAAAGAAATAACCGTTAGGACGTATTCTGTCACCAAACAACTCTGAACAGAACGTATGAACATCAGTGACCTTTGGACTGGCATGTGTATATAGCTTATGAATCATATCGGGATTAATTACAAACATTATATATCAGCACACTTCTGTACAGACACGTAGTCTGCTTTTTTCTCATATCAATAAATACACGAATAGTGCGATATTATAACTTATGTTGACCGGTGTTTGTGTCCTGGATGTGTTCAAAGCCAGTAGACATGAGGGTGTGTGACAGGTAGTTTGTTGCGTAATTTGGGGCATACGATCCTATGCGTGGACGTAGGGACGGTATTGTCATATGCATGGAAAAACGTTTGAGACGAAACATCTGTGATTCTGTATCAGACAGTGCTTCCGTTACTCTATCATTTGTTTTTTAGTGGTGTTTTTTGTAACGATTCCATGTACGGGTATTGGATATATATATATATATATATATATATATATATATATATATATATATATATAGTTACATGTATTTAAGTAAACATGAGCAGTCTGTATGTGGCAACGTGTATGACTCATAACATCTTAAAAAAAACACCTGATAATACAGCAGTCCTGCATCACACACATCAGGAAACACTCACGCAGACAGCCCCTGTCACGCTCAGACGTACCAGCACAGTCACGAGACGTGAACCTGTTACACCAAGAGTAAAATAACACAAACGCTATGCCTTTTCTAGTTACACAGACGTTTATTGAATGTACAGAAAGTGATGACGTACGATATGTCATGTACAATATATGAATATATATATATGTGTGTGTGTGTGTGTATTATATATGTATATATGAAACGAAACCAGCTATGGAAGATATATAGATTTTACATGCATATCTACACAACATTTGTCAGTCAGAATCATATACATCAGTATGCGCCGTCTGAATAAACCAATCAAACAAATAAAACATATGATACAAGTACGTGCTTATACAAGTGGTACTGCTTTGCATTTGTGAAGATTCCCGGCAGAGAACGTCGACAGAGGAAAAAAGCTTCCAACATCATGTGCAGCACAGATATATCGTTAACTTATATGAAAAAAAAAACTGAAATAAGGTATCCAAGTTGAAAACATTGGACATTAACATCTATATATATGTATATACATCTTTCTATCTACAGATATCTGTCAATCATATATTTACATTCATGAACGTCAACCCATAAACATAAGGAGGTACATGTTACCACATCGCATATTCTATATAGAAACTGTGATGTCCCTTACCAAAACAGAACGAGGTATAATAATGTATAGATATGTGGCAGTAACGAAAATGTTAAACATACCACTCGTATTAACTAAAGAGGAAAGGGGTTTACAGAACAACGGATTCACCGTTGAGCGATAAGATATATATGAAATAACTAATTGATTTTGAGGTCAGCTGGTCAGGAGGTTAAAGGTTGCAGGTCTAAGTTATTCACTCATTGGTTGCCAAGTAATTACACCCGGCCAGATGTAAGTGGTTAGTAGTTACCCATCATTTAGAAAGAATCCAGTTGATATGTTGGCAAACGGCCAAGGTCATAGGTCAGGGATGTTCACAATAACTTATTTTGTAGACCATCCCTATTTTTCTTGTTTTCTTGTATATATAACCATATGGCACTCACAACTGGTACATCTCACTATGTGCCCATAATTGTCAGTGACACTTGTGATATATGACTCCCTTTTGTATCAGCTGATGGAGTGATAAGGATATATCATTAGTGCATAACAAAAACACTGTTGCCGGAATGCTTTGGCCAGCCATTAAGACTATGAGAGTTAAGTGTTAAGTTTAGCTACTGATTTACAAAATGATGGGAACATTTTGCAGTTTATATCATGGAATCATAGCAATAAACTTAGTTTTCTAGATATCTGAATATTATTATACAAATCATCGGATATACCAGCAAGTGTTTGTTCTGATAATATGTGGGTCTGTATTTAGGATGGCTTTATTTGATTACAAGACTCTTAGTGATGCTTTCTGCATTTCTTTTCTTTTAGGTTTTGCAGTTTACCTACCCTGCTGACCCCTTTGAATAGCAAGCTGATAATTAAAACAAATTGGACTTGCACTTTTTACATTTGCATGTTCATAAATCTGATATGAGAGCTCTCCAACCTGATCATGCCTTTTGAAATGTTTTGGACATTCATAACTGTTACATTCTTTGAAGCAATTGCTACAAGTTTAGTGTCTTATTGGAGGATGTGTGACTTGTCAGAAAACCATTATGTCTGCCAGGTAGCCATTTTAGAAATCCTTTTGCCAGGACAGTTTCTGTGATTTTTTATGATGTTTGGTCCCTTTTAGAGGATGTTTGTTGTTCAATTTCCGACCTGTCAGAAATTCAATATGGCCACCAGGACGCTATCTTTAAATTCCTTTAGAACATATTATCTCAAGAACTATTAAAGTGAACGCAGTGGGATGTATATTAATGTAATCTTGCATTGGGTCAAAGATTTCTTAATAAATATGACCATCATTTATGAAAGCTCGGTACAGTTGGCTTGTATTGAATAAAAATTAATATGGAAGCACCCGTTTCACAATAATTCTTGAATGGATTTCCTTGATCTTTTGCTATATTTTGATCTTATATGTGGCCTGTGTGGTATTCCTTTTGAGAATGACAGGTATCGAGCAAGCTGTGGGATTAGTTCCTGATAGCTCAACAACCATACATTTTGCCTCAGACCATCATTCACTATGTTTTAACAAGACATATATGATAAGAATTTATGGCAATGTAGAAAGTTTAAACAAAATTGGCATATAGGTTCTGCAACAATTTTACTAGAAGTTGTGAATTGCAGCCCGTGATGTCGCAGGTCATGCTTGGCAGCTGAGCGTCATGACCCATGGGTCACTTGTTTAATTATGGACACCATTTCCAAAAAAAAAAAAAAAAAAAAAAAATCACTAACAATCTATTTTTCTTCCAGTACAAAGTACTCAGGCTTCTAGTGAAACGATAGTCCGTTGCTAATATAGGCCGCATTATATTATGAAGTTAGTTCAACGACACCTAATATTATTAAGAAACCTTCCCAGTTCGATTTTAGTGAGTTTATCTAAACGGGTGATGGATTCATGTCACTGTTCTTTTGCACTAAGAGTATTGCGAAGCCACTCAGTCGGTTTTCAGCCATACTCTGTTCCACATCATCAGAGACGCAGAGCAGAGAAAGGTCGTTCACATGCTACGCTGCCAACAGGTGTTGTTAGAATTCAGTTAATATTCCACGAATTGCAGGGAAATATTCGAGTTCACATGCCGAAAGTGCTGTTGTTGTATCCTTAGGCCGACTTTCATATGTAACATCTTTGTAAAGCAATTCTCACTTCTCATTTCCAATTTCCATGTTTTTATTGCTTGAGTGATTCAAGGTTGCTGGGAACAAGCCGCAATTAGGCCTGTATGTCTGGATGTATCAAACTTTTCAACCAGTTCAGTTACCACATGGTTTTTGAATACATAGTATATAGTGACCTTGTGATAATCTTTGATACTCTGCATACAAAGATCTTCTGTGGTAGCATTTGCACGATGTTTTTTTGTGGCCATATTGTGCGAGGTTTAGTGATGACTATGCCATAAGCTTCCGCCATGAACTGGATACGTGCCCACAGTTGATCAAATCCTTCCTCAGACCTTGCCATTCTTATTGCCAACATTGACATCTCAACGTCTATGTAAGCCTTTGCAAGATCGCACACCACGGCTCGAAGTGTGGACGTAACTGCTGAACAGTAACGTAGAATATACTATATGCTATACAGAGACGCACAACAAACTGTCCATCTCACAAAAAAGCTATTATAGGAACTAGCATCGCTTGCAGCATCACCGCTGCTCTCCTCTGGGGTCCTTTCAAGGGCAGCTAGGACTGTTTGATATTTCGTTAAAAATGCAGAAAGAGTATGTACTTCAGCAGTCCAACGTGTGGAACAAAATTTTGGCGCAGTTGTTGTTCTCCGCCCGACTTGAGATAGCTTGAAAACATTATACCTTAATCTTTGCTTATGAAGCATTGCATGTGAGCATCCCTAGACAGAAGTTTCAAGATTTGTAACTTTGTTCGTTTTCTACATTTTAATTAGATCTTAAAAAACGTCGCTCTTATGGCTTATTGTTCCTTTACAAGTGAAGATTTATTTGTAAGCTAGGTGTACAAATCATACCCCTTACATAAACATTTACTTTTGCACTGATATCTGTGCTTGTAGTTTCTCACATAACATATTTATATCAAGTGCTTTTAGGTGCAAGCTGTCATTATTTTTTCTGATAACTCGACTCCTTTCCGGAATGCCTTATAAGGACTGCACCATAGTTAGTTTTCATTTTCTCAAATTAGGTCACTGTGACCCAGTTCTGCTGTAAAAGTAGGTCATCCTAATTTTGGCTCTGGTGTGTCCGGATGTCCGTCTATTCATTAAAAGGGCACAAATCGTAACCACTTGTCAATTGCTGAGTGAAAATCCATGGTGGGCAATAAAAATCTCATTAGAAACCTGAAATAAGGTCCCTGCGACTTGTATTATTCAGCTATTGGTCTGTTTGTGCTCTAAAAGTAATTTAAACCAAAAAAAATTCACAACCCCCAGTATCTCAATGATTAACACACATATTGCCGTGATTCTTCATTATCTTACTGATCATGGACAATTAAATCACCCTGCTGTGTGTGGTGGCGCCACCTGTATTTTTTTTTCTTTACTTCAAGATTTTTAGCCCAGCTGACAGTAAGTCAACTGATTTATAATGATCGATCAGCGTCCGTCATCCGTCCGTCTGTCTAGCACGTTTTGACACTGTAAATGAATATCCAGGGAGGACAATAAACAATCTCCTTGGAAATCTGAAATTATGTAACTGTAACCTATTATAGTATATGCGCCGAGTTATTGGGCTTGTAAGTACCCCCAAGAATTTTAATTAAAAAAAGATACAAAATCTCCAATATCAGGAAAATTAATGTATGAATTATGTGGTTTTCCTTATCTGTAAATAAATGGAGGACCGTATACTGCCTTAAGATATGAAAAATAGTTGGTGTAGATCAAAGTGGGCACTAAGTAGCCCAGGTTACCTACGGTCAATGGTTTACAAATATAATAATTTCATTGTAATTATCCAGGAGCAATGTATTAAGTATAATATTGATTTTACTATGACCTTCATTACACTGTTCAAATGATAAAACTTATAAGCTGAAACTAAAAGAACTTATCACGCAGTTTTGTGGTTAGTTCCTTTTTTTGATATAATCGCGTGGGAAAGAGAAAATTATCACGTGGGAACGAATGATACTATACTATCGTGAAACTATCGCGTTATCGCGTGGGATCGAGACAAACAATATTTTGTGTGTGTCCTATACGAGCCACCGAACAGTTCTTCTACCACTCTCAGTCCTAAAAATTTCAGGACAGAATTAAAGCATGCATTACTAGATCTAAGTTGTTGATAAAGTCCCCGATGTCACAATTGTACCAGCCAATCGAATCAATCCTTCGTTCACACAACAAACGCACGTGGAATACGTTAACTTAACCTTGGGGTCACAAAGTCGAAGGTCAAGGTCACAGTAGCAATCTTTCACACATTTGTTTCGGAATGATAACTCTTGTGTCGATTAACATATTGGTTTCAAATTTGACCAATGTATGGCCCACTACAAATATAAAGACAATTGTGATTTTGGGGCCATGAGGTCAAATGTCAAGATCAGAGAACCAACTTCTTTAAAAGGACTGTGGATGCATTTTTTTAAAGCCAAATTTTTCATCTCAAACCTTCCATCTTCCATATTTTGCTCACCTACCAACAGTGAAAGAAACTTTTGGATTTTGGTGTCAGAAGGTCAAAGCTCAAGGTCACATGGGCCATCTGCCCACATATGTATATTTTTTTAAATGATAACCCAAGTTTAGAATGATAAATGGATATCAAACCTTACTAACATATAACCAACTACAAAAGTAAGAACCCTTTTTAATTTTGGGTTCATGAGGTCAAAGGTAAGGGTCACAGGATCAATTTTTTTTAAAAAGATTATGGATGCATTTAAGGCCAACCTTTTCATTCCAAACCTTCCATCTTCCACAAGTGGCTTGACTCATTAGGGAAAAGATTTAATAAGTTATTAATAAATATAATTCTCTTAAACAATTTGTGCTGAAGGCTGTGACCAACAGGTCTCTTGTGTTCTGAGAACGTCATATTACAGCAATAATAACAGTTTCTCAGCTGTTGTTTCATATTCAACACGTTTGCTTAGCCAACTTTAAGTCCACTAAGCTATGGTGATAGTCCTTTGTCCGTCAGCTGACCATCCTTCCATGCGTCCGTCCGTTAAACCTACAAGTTTTGAAACCGTTGGATCTTCTTAGGATCTAATTGATACATCATACATTATATTATCCCTCAGAAGAATCTTTGACCATCATTCTGTTTTTCATTAAATATAAAATAATTATGAATCATTCTTTTCATACAAGAACTGTTGAATTATTTTTAATATGATGTATGTGTGTATATGGATTTAAGCTAATGAAGTCTGGAATTTCAAAGTCAGTTCATCTGACTTATAGTTCATCATCTTTAGAATTTCTTGCAATCCTGGTAACATAGGAGGTGCTGCAGTGTGTTCACTCAAATTTGAAACACAAGTTTTGAAGTACTGTATATGTTGTCCTAAAATTTGACACGTAAGTTGTTAAAGTTAGGTTATCGAAGGAAATCGAAAAATGATGACCTTGGTTAGGAACTTCAAGGTCAATTCAGCCGAATCAGAGTTCATCAACTTTTAAAATTCTTGATTAGGAATGTAATTAGTTTGAAAGGACTGCATATTTCCCCGCAAATTTGGCATACTAGCTGTTTGCACCAAGTTCTTAAACTGGTGAACTTGCCCATGATCTGCAAGGCCCAGTCTGCAATATTTTAGGATTATCATAATAACTTTTGAAGCAATGTATATTTTTTCTTTAAACTTGACACACCAGTTGTTTTGCACTATGTTCCCGTCAGAGGTGGCTGTTGACCTTCATGTGAACGTGATAACATATTATATCGTCAAAGTTAAAAGACAATGTTTTAACCAAGTTCTCAGAAGAGTTTGAAAACTGGTAACCTTGACCTTGATCTTATTCTTCTCTTGTACAACCTGCATAGACTAGTCCTGATTTGATCCAGTCTGTACATATGTGACCCATCGGTCACACCCTCGAAGGAATAGACGTTCCAGGTTCTTCAAATCGGTGACCAATACCGGCTGAAATTCACACATACACTCAAAAAGAAGAAAAAGCCATGAGTAATCAAAACAATATAGTATATTAAAGGTAAACTTTCACTTCTCTGGAGAAGCGTTCCACAAATATGAATAAAAGATCTCGAGTCCTGTAGTACACTACACATGAAATTCCACTCGTCAACACGGCTGCTGATCACATGACCGATGCGATCGTGACACTGGAATGCACGCTTGTAGTCCATGCAGCTTATCACTGTTTATACAAGACAATCACTAGCGCTTCACGTCGTTAAACAAATCTGGGTTGACACAGTTCTCCACTGAAGTACGCGCTCGCCATACAAGGCGAAATCTTGAATCACTGACAGGCAGGCTTACTCTGTAAGATCACTAAGGAAATATCAATTACAGCAGAATAATCCCGGATAGATCCAGCGCTATGTACCTGAATGTACCACTTTGCACGAGAGTATTCGATACCACTCACTTTAGCGTATAAATTGTCCCGGTCTGTTGCTGGACTTCACAACGGCAGAAAGATTTCGACGGTTTCCAAGGCCTTCTGTAAATACGATTCCACTCTCAAGTCCATTAGAGAGATCACGTGGCAACCCGCGATGAAATAACTAAGCCACAGTTCTCTACCACAGGCGCTTGAATTGCTATTAGTGTAGAGTACGGCTAATTTTGTTACTTTTCTGAGTCGTTTCCTTATAACTATTACTTATCTGACAGTTTCCTAGCGTTTTTCGCACTAAATGGTCCATCTCTTTATTATTTACTTAATATTTTAGATAGACAGGCAAGTATCCCCCGTTGTTAGGCCCGACAGCCTTGGCACATTTTAGGCTAGAATTGAAGTACATGCGTGATTGGCTGAACCATTGTTACATTAATGTTGTCACCATCTGAAGACTCCAGTAGTAGACATACCAACCAATCAGAAAGCGCGTCCTCGGTTGCTATACCATGGCTGTCGGACCTACTGCCGGGGGCTTCTTTCCTGCCTATCTCAAGTATTAAGTAAATAATAACGAGATGGACCATATGTTGTAAAAAAAAAAACGCTAGAAAATGGCAGATAAGTAATAGTTATAAGGAAATCACCCAGAAAAGCAACAAATTTAGCCGTAATCTACACTAATAGCAATTCAAGCGCCTGTGTCTCTATTCTCTATGACACCATCACTAGAGAAGAATCCTGTGTCAGGAAGGTTAAAGGTCAAGAAGAAAATCTGATTTTGATTTTCTCCATGATAACATACCTGTTGTAAATATTCGGTTAAAATTTCATGCTAGTCATCTTAGCGTCATGACCAATGCCTCACTTGTATAAAGTTGTATATTGTAATTTGTCTTTATAAAATTTGTATATGTTCGGGGATTGTGTGACCGGCCTCCCTTAGTTTATAAACACGTGGTTGAAAACAAAATTCACAGCCTGTGTGTAGTCAGATCGGCGTTTTCTTGCCTATTTTTTTGTATCAAAGTTGCAAGGTATTTTCATAAGTAAACAGAAGTAAGATATCGGAATGGGTCCCTTTGATATATATATATATATATATATATATATATATATATATATATGTATATATATATATATAAGAATATAGTGAAATGTTATTGATTTGATACTCGAATACGTATATTCAATAAGTTCTGTTATTTTCTTCAGAAAGATGGCCACAAAGAGGCATCTTAATCTTCTCTTTGACTGTATCATTTGTGGAGAAAGAAGAGCCAAGCATAACCCTCGTATCCTTGCTTGCAAACATGGTTTCTGTGAAAAGTGTTTGCTTGGTAGGGTAACAATCCATCTGGAGAGTCAAATACAGTGCCCTGTGTGTTGGCAGAAGACACCTCTAATCCAAAATGACATCGAAGGCCTTCCTCCGGACAGTACAGTTCTTGCGGCAGATGGAGCAACACAAATATAAAAAAAGGCACAGTCGTGTGACTTGTGTTTGTATAAAGGCGATGAAAAAGTTGCATGTGCTCATTGCAAGGACTGTGAATTCAAATTATGTCAAGATTGTGTAGAAGTCCATCGTAAAAAGGAAAAATTAGCAGGTCATGTAATCCTTGAAGAAATTTGTAAAACACACTTCCGTGATTTTACGCACGCCTGCCTGACGTGTTATTCAGGTTTGTGTTATGGTTGTATAATGTCAGAGTTCCATGATGACCATAACGTCTGCGAGATAGTAGATGCAAAGGACAAAGCCTCGGGTTTAATGGCGGAAAAACAGGTGCTGCTCCGAGAGGAAATTCAAGGAATCGACAAAGTGATCAATTCCACAATTGATGAGTCAGTCAAGAGGATAAATGAACGAAGAAAGCAAACGGAAGAAAAGCTTAATGTGTATAAGAAAAAGGTATTTGATTCCATCATGATTGCCCTGGACAAGCGAGACCGAGATTTTCACAAATCCGTGACACAGTCACTAGAAAAGCAAAACGAGGCTTGTTCACAAGCTTCAAACAGCTTGAACGAGATGCGGATAGAAAAAGATGCCGGCAGTGGTAAATTGAATGTACTCAGCCTACTTTCAAAGACGAGTGTTGATATGTTTTCTGCAGTGAATGGTGTACGGACCAGTTCAGGGTTGAAAGTCAAACCCCCGAATTAAGTGATGATTTCTGTGAGAGCATCGAAGCCACTACCAAGAGCGTTTTTGATTTCAAGGTACAGTTAGGCAGTGTGTGCCATCATTTGAACGAAAGTAAGCCCAAGAAAGTATTATCCATCAAGAAGTTGCCCTGGGAGGATAAAGGATTTTCCAGGATGTGGTCTGCATATGCCTTACCCAATGGCTCAGCCCTCCTTGCCGACAGTGATACCAATTATGCATTCACAGTTAATGTGAAAGGAGAAGAGGTATGCAGGTATAGATCTGCTGATAGCCAACGTGTCCGTGGATTAACCCTTCGTTGCAACGATATATATATAGGATCGTTTTCTGGAAACATTATCTCTGTTGTCAGTGGAGCACAACCCCGTGCCATTCATCTCAACCCTGCCGTAGATTACATATCTGAATTGATGATTGAAGAAGACCATATAATCCTAGTTGGTCAACATAAAAGTCTACGGAAATATTCCTCAGACGGGAAGTTGATTCAGGAGCTTGTTACAGGAAATTTTTATTCGTTCACCGCAGCTGAATGTCCTGGCATTGGTAAAGTGTACCTTGTAACCGACTTATGTGCAAATCAAGTGCATGTGTACCGACCAGATGGTAGTCTGATTCGGACAATTGGAAAACATGGAACAAATAATGGGGAGATTGGTATCATACGAGACTCAGCAATTCTGCCCAACGGAAATATTGCAGTTGCTGATGAGCAGCTCCACCGCATTTCCAAGTTCACATTTGATGGCACATTCGTGCGCCACCTTCTCACAAAAGAAGACGGCTTAAAGAAACCTACTGGTATAAGCATTTCTTACCCATATCTTTGGGTTGCCTGCTGGGACGAAGCCATGATGTTTAAATGGAATTAATAATACTACTTCTAACATTACGGTTTACATTTAAACATATTTATATACTACTATGCAATCATGAGAGACCTTGCTTATTACCAGGCCTCCGTGCCAGCTATTTTCGAACCAATCTGTTGAGTCGCCTACGCTTCATGTATTCACAAAGAAAAAGAAACATGCGATTTTCATATCAGCTGTCTTGCAGTGCCATTACATTAAAAAAAAAGCTGATCAGTCATGTAAAGGCTTGTAAATTTATGCAGTTTCCGGTTAATGTTTTGACTACCCTGTACTGTAGACCTTTAATGCTTTGTGATGCTTGGTTTGACTGGCGTCTGTGTTTTTGGCCCCATCACGTGCGAGCTAATTGTATCCGCCAAAACAGAGTTTTGCGGATACTATGTTTTCAGCCCACCGCCGACGCCGCCGCCGCCGCCGCCACGTAGGTGTCCGAAGAACTCCTCCGTAACCGCTGGGCGGAATTTTACGAAACCCGGGATTATGTTCGGGTCACATGTGAACTGCTGCGCCCCGATTTTGTTTTGACCTCTGACCTTTCCTCTGCGCTCTGCGTCCGTTTGTGCGTCTGTTTCCACACATAAACCCACATATCTCGGGAACCATTTGACGGATCAGGAATTTTTTTTTTTGCACAAATGTAGCCCTTGGAGAGCTTAATAACATACACAAAAAATGGTGGCGCCACCTGCAACCATGTTTGCACAGTGTCCATATGTTCGTCTGCCTTGGGTTAAAATCACTCATATCTCTGCAGTGATTTGACTAATTCACCTGAAATTCGGCATGCTTATACATCCTGGATAGCTTTTCTGATTTTATGACAGGTGGCGCCACCTACATTCACGTTTACGCTGCAGACATCCAAGCTCATATCTCGGGAACCGTTTGACCGATTGGGCCAAAATTTTGCATGTGGCGCCACCTGCAGCCATTTGTGCACAGCTCCCGTCTGTTTGTCTGCCACGGGCTAAAATCACTCCTAAACATGTAGTGGTTTGACTTATCTGCCTCAAATTTTGCATATGTATACAACTTGGACAGCTTTCTGGATTTTGTGGTAGGTGGCGCAACATACATACACAATTAGGCTGCAGACATCCATGCTAATATGCAACACTTCACTCTATTTCCCCTTGCCACTCAATCCATGCCTCACTTCACCCGTTCCACTCTGATTAAGGCGGATACACGTAGTCGCTTGTCGACTACCCGTATTCTAGTTCTTATTCGTGAAGCAGTGCATGGACAAGGGGGCCTGACAGTGCCATATTTCTGCCGACAAAGCTTATGACAGTGAGGATCTCGCTAATATGAAGATGCATCGAAAGGTGTCTACAACTCGAGGACTTTAAACTGATTACTGTTTCTTTTATAGTAAACACTGACTGTAGAATAGATACGAAGAACTTTTCATAGAAGTCAAAGAAAAAAGCCATGTATTAAATATCTGTAATAATCAGATACCGATGCATGTCAATAGGCTTTTCTGTCTGCGACAGTAAATGCTTCTGGCTTGATAAGTAAGTAACAAGGAAGAATCTTTTTGTTCAATTTTTAGGGAATATCATGTCATACTGGGGATTGTTTACCAAAAGGTACACATCATTTAAAACACTGAACCTGTCTGACAGCTGCTAATTAAGAAGTCAAACTGAACATGTCAGTTGGTACGCTGGGTAACCTCATCGAATAATAGAGGATGGCTGAGAAGGTGACATTCAAGCACGGAGCTTACTCAGAATTTTGACGTTCCTGCTTGTGTCTGAATACATATATATATAGGTCTAACCAATCTCTAGGTGTGCAATTTTAAGAATTGATAAAACAGTTAATGTAACTCAGCTGATCGTGTTTACTATGATTCCATCATGATGTATTTTGTTTGACTTTATAAATGATATTGTCAATATTTTTCTATTTCTATTTATAAAATACAGCAATATTGAGAAGTGTGTATTTCTGTAATTATTATATTATTTAAATTTACCGAATAAATGAGCCATGCCACAAACGTAAACACACTCTTTAAGATTTATGCATCACTTTTATTGCAATAAGAATACCTCCCCCCCCCTAAAAAACAAAAACAAAAAAAAATAAATAAATTAAACAACATTTGAGCTTTCTTTGCATAAATATATAAGCCAGTATGGATAAATATGATGAATACTCTCATAGCTTCAAAACTTCATGTTCTCACATCGTTACGATTCCTCATTTGAATTTGGACAAATTTAAGGTGACCCCGAAGACCTCTATAAAACTGGTATCGTTACACCTGCGTATGTTTAAAGTTGTATTATATTCCCAGGTTGAAAGTTAATGTGGTTTCAGCTACGCTTGGCTACTTCATTCGTTTTAGCCGCTGATTTGTATAGCCAAATTCTCTGGAATTCACCACAAGGGCTGACACAACAGAGCACAGCTCACCCAATGAGAGCGTGCTATCGTATTTACATCCAGCTCCAAATTTAAAACATGCGACATCGGCTCTCCTTGTTTTGATTGCACTGGTTTTGGCTTAGAAGCGGTTAAAACGACGGAGATCTGAGACGACCGCTTACAGTGTATAACCGCTGCGCCGCCGTCGAGATTCTATGCTGGCGGGGTCACTCAAACAATATATAAATTTAGTTTTTTTTTGTAAATGTTACATGTGCATAAAATATGGGCGGGAGGACGAAGCCTCTTTTTTTAAATGAGGTTGTCAAGACCCGCAGCCTGTAATTGACCTGGATTCGTAAGTAGTGTAAACCGGGACCACAGGTTTTACTCCCCCGATAGAGCCTACTTCCCAACGAATGCATCCTCCGAGCGTCCTGACCTGTCTCACTTCACTCAAGGAGCAGTAAAGACAGAATTGTATAAACATATAAAACCGGATAAAGTTACAATAGGTATGTGAACTCATTATATCTCCTATAGATAACCGCAGGGGCGAAATTTCCTTTAGCAAAGTGAGGGACGGGGACTTCCAGCCCCTGCGTGCCATACCCCCCCCCCCCCACCCCCCAACATAAAAACACACACACAGGTCCTTGCAACAAGATATTTAATGCACATATTTTCTCAATAAAATATGGTTTTCAGTGTTTTTTAAGAACCAAATAAGGGTGGGGGGGGGGGGGTATGTATTTTCAGTGAAGGGTTACTGTCGAAGGTGTGTTTAAGCCGTAGGGGTTGGGTGTAGGAGGTCGTGTCCCCCTCGTGGGAACTTTCTTGATATTGATTAAAAACTTCCAGCAATTTTGAAGAGGAAAACAGAGGGAATTTTCGGGCAGAAACTAATCACAACTAGATACCTTTGCCCAATGTTCATCCGGCCGTCCCTTGTTATTTGGCAATAACATATTTTAACTATTGTTATACCGTGCATTTATTATTTAAATTTAATGGCTTGGTTACACAATGTGGTGAATATGGGCGAATAATGTCACATTTGCAGTCATTTTGGTGTTTTAGTCATATCTGAAGACTGCAGTTCATGGATATTTGAGGAAATACGCAACCTGAAGACAATTTTGTTAACAACTCACATTTATTTAGGGCTGAAGTGAGATACTATTTTCATAGCAAAATTAAATACTCTAAGTTGCCAAAATATTGGGGAATATAATATGGTATGGTTAAAAACGTGTGTGCGTGGGGGTCATGTCCCCCCTGCCCCCCCCCCCCCCCTTAATTGTGCCCGTGTTTCAGCGCATTGACGTAGTACTGCACCAGTGCTGTTCCCCACGACGCAGGAATACAACACTGTCACCACTGTTTTTCACTGCACTACGGCTTTTTCTGCGCACATCGTGCCATATTCAGCGTTCGCTGAGACAGGTTTTCTCGCAACACGTTGATCCATAAAATGTGCTGTCCGCCAAACCATGGTATTTTTTTTTGTTTGTTTTGTTTTTCAAGATTTTTTTTGGTGGAGGTAACCGCCTATGTTTTTTTTAATGCTTGCATAACTAGATATAATTTACATCTGTAGAATTCCATTCCACTTTTGGACTACATGACAGGGGCTTGCATGCGTATTCTGGCGTCAACCAGGCTCGGTGTATCACTCCTGCTGGTCCTGGGTGTGTGTCATCCCGAGGAACCCCCCAAAGGCGCACTCATTAGTGACTGAAACACGACTGTTGGGCCAGAGTATACCATGGTATATTATAACATGCTGTTCATCTCTGTTTATGCAACAATCCTGGATTTGTTGAAGTTGTAAAATGTTAAAGTTTTGTTCCCGTCACAGACTATAAATCCGCTTTTATAACAATGAGTAAATAACTAAATTTCAGGTGCAAATCTCAGATCTTTCCCTATGTTCTGCCTAGAGGTCATTTTTTGATAATCAGACATATCTGATAAGACATAAAATATTTTTTTAGGAATACTATTTGTTCATTAAAAAAGCTTATAGAATTTATTCTGTCATGTTGCACATATGATATTTTCATTGTATAAAGTATAAGATCCCTGTAGTCCCCCTTCCGCCAGAGGTCGTTTCTATTCAGTAGATTATGTGACCGCCCGGATTATTTGTCTTAAATTTTAAACTTCAAAAGTAAAATTTGTCACAATTCAAGAAGAAGCCTTTTATTCACATTGCACACACGTATGTTCACCAGAAACTCCGTGACCATTCGTGATATTTGATTTTCTGGAAAATAACGTGTGCTACAGCAATAAGTAATAGAATGATTTTTAGATAGCTCGGATGGTGGCATTGATTAAAGCCAATGGAGAAAGCCAAGCATTCCGCTTTCCCGGCCCAAACCATGTATATTTTGCAGCCGAAGTGGTGATACGATGGACCCTCTCGAAAATTCGAAACCGTTCAATTTATAATTGCGAAATCAAAACCTAATTTTGCGAAACTACGGAACCATTTCCCTGGGGTGGTTTCGGTTTCGACAAAACTGTCCAAAGAATAATTATACTGGTATTATGGCGGCATTTAGCCAAACGAGTGCAATTTGTTAATTATTTTATTAATTGATACATTTGATGTCTGTCAGAGTTAAATAAGCAATGGCTGAGGTATAAACAGTCTTTTGGAAGTGTTCTGAATTAAGCCCTACATAGCTAAGGTTCAGACGCACGTATCCTGTACGTCCTTGTCATTTGACACGTGGGTATGTTTATACGACATATAAATAGTATATTTTTATCATAAAATGCAATTTAAATTGGTAAATAAAAATAATTAGTTTCCCACAAGGTGTCAAATTATACAAGCATGGATCTCTAAATTCTGATAATATTTTAATCATTAATTCACGATGTTCTCATAATGTGTCTATTGAAACCGTCTACTTATAAATACAATGCAGAACCAGTTTTCCTGTAACCGAAACTGGTTTACAATTTTCGAGTGGAGCCTAATGGAAGTGATATATATATATATATATATATATATATATATATATATATATATATATATATATATATATATACATAACATTTATATATATATCATATATTGAAGTGCATTAATCCCGATTGTATTTCTTCAGACTCATGTGTGACCTTCGATAATGTCTGTTCTGTCACATAACTCACAAATTTCTACTCCATGAATTTCAGTAACGCCCATTATTCGTTTAAATCATTTTACTTCCATTATATGTTTCTCCGGGAGGTTGTCCTAACAGTGATATAGAGAGATTTTATGTACAGAACAAAACATGTAAATTGCTTTCAATCAAAACAAAAAATATTTATATACCAGATTGATTAGAAAGAATTTCTATTAACATTATTTCCAAAGGATCAGAGCTATATATATATATATATATATATATATATATATATATATATATATATATATATCCTACATATAATGCATTCACCCACTATCTCGGATATCAAACAATTCTCGACATCGCTTAACTTATTACTGATGAAAATGCATATTATAACAGTTAAACAAAATACCTAATGAAAACGAAATACGGTCTATGTGTACACAGACAAAACACATGATATATTATTCAGAGCTGAAACTCTTGTAACTAATACATTTGCTTTGGGCATGTCCCACAGCATAATTGCCCTATAGATATGTCTCCTTGCATAAATTAGAAATTCAAAATTATATAATCAATCTCTGAATTGTTCCCCCTAAAAAGATATTCATCTGTCAAATAGTTGAATTATAAATTTTAGTAAATTCAGTAATATATTTAATGATTGCAATTGGTACCACCGGGTCACTCGCATATGTGTACTTCAGGTCACATTTCACCAGTATATCAAGTTTCCAAGATATTTTCATCTATCAATCTCCCCATATCAAATGAGTCTGCACTGAAGTCAACGTCGCCGTGTTTGTCATCACAAGGTCTGCACATGCAGCCACGCGGCAGCTGAACGGGCACAATCTGTTTTTCCCAGGGTGCACCTTGCCGGAAGCGGCAGTGCATGCGAATCCGACGAGTGGTGCCACCTGTCGGCTGGCAGCAGTTACAGCTTGATTTTACTTCTTGCGTAGCCATAGAGTAATAGGAATAAGAAGCACAGTTACCCAAGCAGGCGAGCGATAATAGGCGTTTTGTTCGGCAGAATTGACGATCAATTCTGTGTACGATATAATGGACGCGACAGGCTGGGCTTCTCGAATAAGCAGGCGAGGGGACGAACAGACAGAGCGCCACCAGATAAAGAACCGGAAGGATAAGGAAAGTCTTCCATCTGGCTGCCGCTGGCATCTGAAATAAATAAAATATAAATAAAAAAAGCAAATTCAATGAATTCATGTCCCCCATTAGCGACACCTGTTGGTGATTAGTGAAACTGTATATGCTGATTTATTATATGAAAAATTAAATATCACATTGTATCATTATCTTGTGAGTCAGACATTCCAAAACCAATAAAACCCAAGGTAAGCATGAGGGCAATCACTGACCAAAATAAGAATGAAATTAGATAATGTTTTGGAAAGTTATTGCAGGATACGAAAACGTGACGGACAGACAAACAAACCCAAATCAATTTCCCTGTTCCGAGGAAGCTGGGGGGGGGGGGGGGGAATAAAATAATTCTTTATCAATAAATAGTAGTGGTGTGCCAAATAACCGATTATATCGATGATCGTTCGTTTTCTTTAATAGTAGCTTCAGTTGGTTGAAGCTTTTGCATAATCGAATATGGATGCACATCCAAATGAATCATAGTATCCAGATAAATTATTCTCATTCTGTCAGAGATATAAAGAAGACGGGGAACAAAATAACGAACAGTAGTAACATTGAATCTTGTGCAAAGAATAGGTGTCAGCTGTTCACGGTAATGTTGAAGGAACAAAAAATTAGTTCATTAAAATATATAAACTTATTTATTTTACATGGATTGTACAAATAGTTATTATAACTAATCGCGGCACTCCCCTAGCTCAGATTTTGGCGTTCGGTAGACTGTATAGGTGTAGGAAACCGGAGAACCCGGAGAAAACCACCGGATTATGACGGGCAACTACAACCCACTCTCATAGCCATGCCGGGAATCGAACCCTGGTTGGCAGCGGAGAGAGCGTTTTATCCCTCGACTGTCCAGGCCCCGATGCATACTGTCCAGGCCCCTGTGCATTAATAGGCGATCATCAGTCCTTTTTTATATCTTTCATTCATCCAAGATGATTTTAAAACCAATTCCAATACCACTAGTAAAGATTAAATACATGTGTCATGTATGTATGTATTTTTTTTATTAAATAAGTCGACCTACTTCATGCAAAGCCTTGCTGGCTTGACTCTATCCCGTGAGGTCATTTCCCAGTGTTCAGATACAATGGACAAGGGTAAATAAAAAGCAAAAAAGGCCACAATAAATGGTAGTTCATGCGGTTCCTATAAGTGAAAGGTGTTCTGTATCCCTTTGAAGTTCTTATATGTATATATGTCTTTTAAAATTGATATATCTAAATAGTGTGTACATTTTATGGCTCTAATCATATAATGTTTACAGTCCACGCCCAAACCATTGTACATTCTATAGATAAGCTATAGAGCATATACATTCTATGGCCAAAAACATGGCGTATGTACGCTCAATGGCCATGGTCATGGATTATTGGTACAGCCGTACAAGAGGATATGCAATGTGATATACGTGCGGAAGGACGATTCGCTACATCACATTAAATTGTTTGACGCTGGCCGATCGGGAGTTTAAAGCACGATGCTTACGTCATGCTCAATTTTCAATCTGCCCGTCATCCTTCCGGGGGATGATCTTTCCGGTCATAATAAAGGACGCAGGCTAAAATTTAGTGCTTAAGTTACATAGACGGAAGGCACGTGCTCAGGGTCCTCTATCTCACTTTGTCAATCAAGAAACATGTCGTAAAAATGTCTCTTTTCTGATTTTCTGGTTTGTGTAGTATACATGAGGAATACAAGCAATTTATGGTGTCGTTCTGTAACAAAGTGGTGATAAACCAATCTAGTCATATACGTTTCTGTTAAATCTGATCATTGAATGATTATTTATTTTACCAATCGTTGGGGCAGACTGGGGCGAAAAAACGGCCACGGAAATCTGAGTGATATCGGCCTATGACGATTGCTTTTGAAACTGAAATAAACATAAATTTCAAAATTTAAATGACTTGAATGACACAACTTGACCTTTTATTTTCTCTACAATCATGGGTATTTGTGAATTTTGGTGACAGAAGATCTGTTCTTTCTATAAACTGTGATTGCATTGAACTTATTTAAATGAGATGGTTAAGCGAACAACATTCAAATGTGGTTCATGTACCCCAGTGTCTTAGAATACTAGTGAACCGTTTTGGTCGCGCTGGCATCCGCGTCCAATGAAACATTGGGAATGACCACTTCATGAAAAATGGCATACGGCACACCGAGGCGAAACGCTTTTCGACAACCCCTGTCCACGATAATATATGTCAACTGCTCTAAAGCTTACATTAATTTAGCTCAGAGGCAAACCAGACAAATGTAGCGACTCTGTTGGCAAAATGATTCTCTCACGTGTATGTATTTTCCATTATATTAACTCAAAATTAATTATGACTGAACAAGTATACAGTATTGGGACATATCGCAGACCGCCCAGGTTGAAGAGCTTAAGCCACACACATTTGATGATTCACAGAGATGAAGTCACAATGTTAGTTATACGTCACACCACTGTTAAGTCACAGACACGTCCATGCTACCTTACGTGGATAAATGGTCAATGGCCACTTGAAATAACGCCATAGTTATTGCAGCTCTTTCTATCAGAGTTAGCTTCGTCCCAGTGCCTCTAAGTAAATATATTTATTTCTTACCTATTTAAATCACCATAAATCGCTACAATACCTCCCGTGATAAAAGCTTATTTTTAGTGTTTAACAAATTAAATCTAGAAGAAATATCGCATAAAAAATGATTATCCAATCGGCCACCCAGGAAATGTCCAGACCGCCTCTGATCTGACTGGTGGAAGTAGGTCTCTAAGAACGGTATTTTTATACAACGTAGTTTGATTTACGCTTACAAAATGTTTAATATCATTGGAAGATCTTTAGCAGAAGGTCTGATTGATAACAAATCGTTTGTAAAGTACATATTACCACTAAAGACAGAAGTTTCAGCAGAATTATACTTCGAGTGTATAAAATATCTGTTAGTGTTTCGGAGTGTATATATATATTAGTACATGTATATATATACCCTGTTCCAAACAGCCCTGTCCACCTAATATTTTCGAGACATCTCGTCTGTGCAATACGACCACCGGCCAAGCCCCTAATTAACCTTGTGTCCTGCTTTGTCGAGTTTTTCACACCTGTTAACCACCCGGCGATGAGAGCGAATAGATTTTGTAATGTAGGATTCTCATAGAATACGCTGGTACTTATCTGAGAAGTTTAACAGTGGAAGCAAAGCGCATTTCATTCATGAATTAGGAAATATTTTACACGATAACACCGATCGCAGCACTAAAGTTTTATGTCAGATGGACTCGGGGTCCCGCAAGTGCAAGCGACATGTCCAGTCATTTGAAGACAAGCTAGGCATTCTGGAAAGACTTGAACGAGGCGCCATTGCAGCTGATTTGTCAACTGTTGGCAGATCGACCGTAGGTGACACTAAGGACAGTCGTCGAAGGTTAAGTGATTTAAAGGGCCATATGCCAGATACCCAGGTTTCGAAGAGGAAAGACGATGCGCAAAGGTGTCTGATGACAGGTTGGATGTGGCCGTATATACATATGGTTCCCGCAGGAACGGTCCGAAGTCCCATCCTAGTCAGTTTTCACACCACTGGTTCATGTGATATTTACTCACTCTTATTTTAAATAAACTTTTTTTCTTGAATCTTTTCATATTTTTTTTTATTTTGTCACCCTTGATGCATGTAATCAATAAGGCTCACAAGCACATTTAGTTTTACTGCCCGAACAAAGAGGGCCCCGCACACTGGCGAATATCCACACGTTTAGACGACCGGCGAGAGATTTTGCTCCCGAGGCAGCGTAAATCTTGCGCTTCTGAAGAAGCAACTGATTTTTCCGCTGCCTAGTTTGACCGTTTATGATACACCTAGACACCAGGTGGCAGTTCGTTGTCTGCTTAAAAACATGCGTATGATGTGACAAGCAGCCAACCAGATGCGAATTAACACACACTCGACAGGTATCCTTGCTCCGCCCATAACTGCGCTTCAAGCGCGGCTTGATGACAGTTTATGGTTACACTTAGTGAAGAACAGTCGAATTTTAATTGCCCCCCCCCCTTGCATTCCCGCATCATCGACCGATTCGGTTATGACATAACGACTATGTTAGCATAGCCATGTATCTGTTGTCTGCAAAACTGAAACCAGCCATCGAGGTGTGCACGGAGCCTTTGTTATTAAATTTCGTTTGAATTACAGCTCACCGGCCGGGCATCCAATGTGCCCAAGGACCTGTGCAAACCACGTATGGGGCAATTTTTTCCGAGCCTGTGGCCTGTTCAAACAATTGCCGGGGCGATGAGCTGTCATTCAAAACGAAATGATTCACATTGGCTCCGTGTATTCCTCGCTTGGCTGGTAAACCGCTTTGTCTTCCAGCACAGGGCCTTATCTGATTGGACCAAAATACAGTGCCCCCTCTGGTGTAGCGATTCAGGATACGAGGTCAAAACAAGCAGCGCTTACGATATAGGTGGTAGGCCTATAGGTAAAGCGCTGTGTAAAGAGCGTAGCGAGAGATTAACTGTTACATGTACTTCAATGACAAATAATCTTAATAAAGTAATTGAAAATATTTTAATTACTTGAATAAATTTCGAACGTTTGACTTATTCGTATTCTAAAGTAAAACCGGTATTTATTACATATGATACCGTTCTGGGCCCCTTTTTCAATAACTCTAATAGTCCTTGACACAGTACCACAATTGAAAAAGCCCTACCAGTCATACCGGGTTCACTACAGAGATGCTACCATATTATTTTACACATGACCCTTCATCCGAACGTTCTTTTATCCGAAAAATCCTTGTCTCCCGAGAAGTTCGGATAAACCGTGCTCCACTGTATATGGACACGAATCAGTGATTATTTCAGCCGTCACGAAAGTTAAGGAGTTTATCGCCGATCACACAGCGCATCGATTCTTCGCGGACATATCGTCATGGATTGGAAGACTTGTATACGTAGAAACAATACATTTGCCACATAATTTTGTGTACGTTTCACTGAGGCGTATCAGCTGAACCAGCCGTTCAAACACTGTGTTATACATCTTGCATCTTCTGTTGTTTGTCAATTGTATGGTGCTACAATTTGATAGACATGTGGTTTGTTTTGTGAGACAGAGAAGTATTAACTGTATAAAAATAGATTCAATACACAAGAGGATCTTGAATTAAAACAAGATTCACCCATGAACACGCAAACATTTCATCAAAAATGTATTTTTGATGTACACCAGGTACAAGTCATAACAACACAAAGAGCAACACACCCTGGACCCCCTTGGATGTTCATTCCTATCGCCTTTTTGTAGGTGCAGATGAGAGAGAACTGTGTGACGTATTCACTAACTATTATTTCGGTGCATTCGTATGCTAATGCTTTTTGTCTCTTGCACATTTTTAACAAGTGGATATTTACCACTAAATAAAACAATATGTTTTCTGAAAAACGTGTTTTTATTTCATCTGGAAGGAGCTACCATATTTACATGATATATATGAGTCAGAAATATAATTTTTAGCTGTGGTCCTTTCTATTACCCATTATCTTTTAGAAATACATTTGGAGTTTTTCATATTATCAATCCAACTGTTTCCCTTCAATATAGACACATGACTAATGATTACTTTATTCTAAAAGATATCATTTGACATTCAAGACTACTTTCAGCCCATATATATATATATATGGGCTGTATCAATATATCGATATATCGAAACGAATCGATACACGACGTCGATACGATAACCGAAATGCGTTGCATGCTGTATCGGTCGTATCGATGTAAAACATTAAGTTGCCTTATTTTTCAGCTGGAACATTCATTTATGTATCATTTTATCAATAGCAGTCCCCCCCCCCCCAAAAAAAAAAATGACGGAATTAACGAAGTTTCTATTGTGCCGAGCTTTCAGTGAAGCAACATATTTATTCTGAATTTGGGCCACATTATTCTACCATAGATCCAGAAGCGAGGATAATGACGTATCCGTTACACACCCTGACGAAAACAGTCACGAGTCATGACCTATCGCCTGGGGTGAGGGCTCAGCGATATCAACCAATCCCCGATCCTGTAACATTTACATCACGGAAATTAGTCCCAACTACCAATTATAAGGCATATATGATATCATGCATTGATTTATCATATTTGCTTACGCTCCGAAAAGATTTTCACAAAACTTGAACAAGATGTCAGAAATTAAATTATGTCATAAGCGATTCTTTTATTATTAAGGAAAGCCTGAGTAACTGATAAATTTTACAGACCCAGTGCAGAAATGTATATGTCGAGACGAGTAAGTCCTGTTGATGTGAATCAATGTAAGAATATAAATTTTAATAACAGGTAATGGCGATAATGTTCCAGTTAATATTAAAAGCCTCATTCAAAAATAAATAAAAATAAATAAAAAGTAGATCACAACAACCGGTAGCATTAAATTTTATTAACATGTAACACATATTTAAGGGTAAATATTAAAGGAAAAATACCGTTTTTTTTATGGTTGACAAAGTCCCATACTTGGGTCTCCGACAAGTTGCCGCAGCCGGACCTCCTGGGCCCGACCCCCTCTGGGGCGGACACCCCGCTTCAACGGACAAATTGTCCAGTCCCGTGATTGTCTGCCCCAGAGAGGTTTCACTGTATATCAGTTTATCTCTTTTTTAATTTACGCAGACAGTCATAGATTACTTGAAACTCCCACGTTTCTTATCAGACGTAAAATAAATGGTTAAAGCCTGGGGATAAATTCTGTTCACACAGGAGATTGACAAACTCCAAAAAAGGCCATTAGAATTATCACAAATAGCAAACATAATGCCCACACTGAACCAATTTTTAAATCATTAAGTATCCTTAAAATTAATGACATCTTCAGACTAAATATATTAAAATTTTACTATAATTACTGCAATGAAGCACTACCAAAATATTTACAAACATTTAATTTTTCGACAAGGACCATGACACACGAACATGACACAAGACATAAAGATACCCTTGTAACAAATAAAACCAGACCTAAGATAGCAGGCAGCTGTTTGAGAATCATAACACCAAAAGTCATAAATGAAACTGACTCAATCTTTGTTGTCCATATATATATATAAACATATATATATAAACAAGAAAGGGGGTTTTATTAAGAAATGATATACAAAGAGAAATTAAGCGTATCGTCAATACGTATCGGTATCGAATTAACTGTATTGCAATACCTATTGTACTGGATGAGGCGGACCGATACCCAGCCCTAATATATATATATATATATATATATATATATATATATATATATATATATATATATATATATATATATAACCCTCTAGAACCTTTGATGAACAAATGGTTCCAGAAAGAACCCTTATGTAGGGCTATGAGAGGCACCTATTATCAAGGTTACGTATAGAGCCCTGAGGGTTCCCCCAAAAGAACCCCCGGAGAGGGTTTCATGAAGAACCATGACTAGAGGGTTCAACCCAGAACCTCTAATGGTTCCCCACTGGTTCTACTCTAAAGAACCCTTACGGGTTCTACATGTCACACTTTTTATTTTGAGTGTATGTGAAATCAAACACGGATTCCGTACAACAAGACCTCGCTCGAATCCCGCAAACGAAACCAGAAAATAATGACATTTAATATGAAGAGATAGGTGTAGTATTTGGCTGTTCTGTTGAGTTGCGGCTGATATTGTGATAGTTTGTATGAATTATTTTTTGTAGTTACACAAGTTTATCATGTCCTGATTAAATAAACAAGGCTGGATACTACTTTATATCAAAACTACGACTGGTCGCTGTAGGACAGTCATAAGCAGTCGCAGACAGTTTGGTAAGAGGTTTTCATTTTACAAACAGTGGCAAATGATCACCGACTGTATGCGAGTGGTTGCATATGAAAAATTGCAGGTAAATCGCCAGTGAGCGGCAGGCTTTACATATCTTCAATACTCCGTCCCACAAACCTATGTCAACCTCTCCCTTGATTACAATTTTCTTAAAAAGTTTATATTTTACATTATTGTCCCTGAAAGCTGCATAGGGAAGTGGTGGTCTAATTTGGCAATAAAGATTTTTACAATAAATCCCACAATTATGTTTCATAATTATTGTTACTCTTTCAAGTGATCAACAGATCAGATGTGTTCTTTCATGAGCAGCCATATTGGTTTTGAATGGTGATATTTTTTTCGAGTGTATACTAAACATTACCCAATCAACACCTCTTAGTTTTTCAATGATCTTTACCGCCATAAGGTGGTCTGATATACTGTAAAATGTTGACTGGTTTCATATATTTTAAATAATTATACAGCCTGAATACTCTGCAAGGCAATTTTCTTTTCCTTTGTTGTTAACACCCTATTACCTACCCTATATTATCATTTTTTTTTCTTCAAAATGTTACTGATAAGAACCTTTAAGGCAAAAAATGGGTGCGCATAAGGGGAGGGAACAGACTATAATTACGGTAATATCGCTTCTATATCTAAGCATTATATTGCGTTAATTCGGTGAAACAAACAAACATTCAAACATTCACACTTCCTTTATATACTTCCTTTGTTTATCCTCAGACGGTTTCAGCGATAAATTTCGAGTGGGTTTACAAGTAATTTTCCTGCCATGATCTAAAATACGATTCAAGCAAACATTTAATCCAAACCAGGCGTATTCGTAACTTTAAACGAGTGACAAAAGCAGGTATATTACCACAATTAAACTTAGTCTAAAACTCAAATTAATATTGCAGAAATAAGTACAGTCATTTGGAAAACGCTGTGAAATTTGCATTATTGATACTCTGAAGAACTGGAATGGTTTTGGCTCTATCGTGCAGCATAAAGATGTGATAATATTCAGAAACGTTAATTTATTTCATACTATTCTAAAAATTTGGCTTTTTTTAAATATATATTTTTAACTAAATACACATCCAAGTTTAATCAATTAAATTTTCGAGAATTATCATTATTTTTGTAAGAATTACAACTGGCTTTATAAATATAACTATATTACAAAGCAATTTTTTAGAGATCTTATAATATAATAATTGAATGACACATACTGATATCTTCTGAAATTTATTATTATTTTATATTATAAATGTAAATATCATCTTTAAAGTACATAAGCACAAGACAGAAAATGTAATATTGAAACACAATTAATATCCCAATGTTCATTTACCATAAATTACTTATATTGTATTGATACATTGTTCTGTGTGGAATATGTTAGATTACACAGCTGGTATATATTAGATATGAGTATTTAAACTTACCTTATTAGTAACAGGTACAGATGGCCACGAGGAGATCGTTGATGCCATGTCCGTAGAGTTTGCCGCTCGCGTGTCCTCTGATGGCGACCTTAACAGGTTGATATATAACAAGTTGAGTTGTGTTTTTCTGGCTTCCTCCCTCCCTCACAGACGCCTTCGCGGAATCCTAAACGCTGCGGCACCTGGTCAACATATTAAGTTAGGGAGTGGGAGGGCTTGCCTTGACGGTCCCTTGTTTCTCATCTTCGTGGCAGGAGCCACTATGTTAACGGTCTTCCCGTTCAATTTGTAGTCCTGGCGGGGGAGAGCAATTGCCGCTGGTTGATAGGATCACGGGGGGACTTCACTTGAAGGCCGCGTGAAAAGGAGCTAATTAGCTTGATGTTATTATCAGCGACCCTGGGGCTGCCTTTTTTGCTTTCACAGATTAATGGCCACGCCTACAGGGCATGGGATAAAAAAAGGATTTAATATCGAGTCATTTAGATAAAAGTGTAGGAGAAAATGGTTAAGAAAATCCATGTCAGGAATATAAGTGATTTTAAATGTATATATATATATATATATATATATATATATATATATATATATATACATAAGAAAATGGTCATTTACTCATTAAAACATGTATTTATGCTATCGTCGATTTAATATCGAGTCATTTAGATAAGAGTGCGGATGATCGTTAAGAAAATCCATGTCATAAATATATGTGATTTAATATATATTTATATATATAGAAATATATATATATATATATATATATATATATATATATATATATATATATATATATATACTTTATAGTCGTATGGTAGACAAATCTTCCTTTAAGATAGAATAGACGCTGCAATAGGGGGACCGCTAGATTGGGGGGGGGGGGGGGCATTTGTGGCTCCCATAATACTTCAACACAAATGTTTAGTGATAAAATATTGAAAAACAATGGATTTGTTAGTAAAAACCATTTTGTCTAAATAAAAATGACATTTTCTCACACGCTCAAGACCAATTCATGCACTTTTGATTTAATTTTTCCCATAAGAACGATACTATTTCCACCCTATGCCTACATAAAAATGGTCCCTTCAATGCTGTCAGTAGGATTATATATATATATATATATATATATATATATATATATATATATATATATATGTATATATATATATATTTATATACAGAATATATTAGGAAAATGTTAAGTTACTTATTTACACATGACTTCATGCTATCGGTTGGTGTCGCTATGATATAATGTGCCGAAGCACTCAGCCGTGGTCAGGTTGGAATGTATGTGGATTAGGATTATGCCTTCATTTTGAAACGATCTCTTATCTTTTGTTGAGTATTGGTGACTTGGGGAAAGTTATGATTTGCCTCTTTTCTTCCAAGCAGAGATTACAACTTCCACTGGGGAACTTTCTCGCGGTGCCCACTTGAGGACCCGCCAGGTGATTGAAAATGGGATGTTTTCTCTCTCTTCTGGAGCCAAATGAGCTTTGAGATTTCGGATTCTAGAGCACTGTTGGATTCGTTCAGCCTTCATATACTACTGGTATTCTTGTATATATATATATATATATATATATATATATATATATATATATATATATATACGTATATATAATTATTCAAATAAAGGAATCAACTTTTGTCAGACATTTTTTACTACCATGTAGTTTCGTGCAACGTGCTGCACTCATCAGGTTAGACTGTCTTTCTATAAGCTATCTATTGTAGTCCGTTTCCAATGGTAATGGGATGTTCTTTGTCGAATACTCGGGATGTACTGATTCCATATTGAGAGTTTCTGCAGAGAGTGCTCTATTTTCAAATAGCATATATGAAACAGTCTTGCCTGATGAGTGCAGCAAGTTGCACGAAACTACGTAGTATTGTAATAATGTCTGACAAAATTTGATTCCTCTATTTGTATAATTAAAAAGCTCTGGTGTCATACGAAAGAGCACAATAGTAGTTGTTTATTTCAGTAAACAATTAGATTAATTCAATTTATATATATATATATATATATATATATATATATATATATATATATATATATATATATTTATATATATATAACGATGAAGAAAAACAACACTGTAAAATAAATACAGACGGTTTCACGGGATGCGACCCGATCCTCAGGTGTTTAATGTTAGAATGAAGCTAACGGCATGGTTTGAAAAGCCGAGACTTTTACGAAATTACCAGATGATGCTTTGTGCGTTTCGGGGAGAGCTAGTAAAGACTGACACTGATTCTATTGTCCTCGGGGGCACAATAGGATTAGACGGAGTAAACGTGAGATGCTGGAACATAACAGGGGAAAGAGCTTTTTGTTGTTTTATTGTTTTATTATTTATAACAAAGATATTTTACTAGGATGCCTATATATATATATATATATATATATATATAAATATATTTATATATATATATATGTGTGTGTGTGTGTGTGTGTGTGTGTGTGTATTGTTCGTTGTAATTTCATCACTTTACACACTGCTGTGAGATACAACCTCGTACTTAATTATACAAAGATCAAAATAAAACTTTTAATTATTTCATGCTTTATATCGGAAACCAACAAGAGATATTTTGATTAACGAGTTAAGTGGTATATACGGAAAAGAATTTCACACACGTAAAACATATTATGAAGATATTAGCAAAACTGCCGGAATTTCACACCTCATTAATTGTTATAACATCCCCACAATATGGATTTTTTTTTCTGTTGTGTCTATAAGCAGGATTACTGGTGAAAAGATTTTCATGAATCTTCTTTGTAGGGTGACACATGGATCTTAAAAAGACTCTTGCATATTTGGTATCGAACGAAATGAACTGGCGGATCCAGTAAAATTGTTGTACCTTGGCGGAGGTATGCGCTCCACTGGGCACTTTTGAGTATAACATTTAATATTAAACTGAGCATAACAGAGGGCATTAGGTTATTCCACTGCTTAATAGTACTTAAATATCATACGACCACTGTGTTGATTAAAGTTGATAATTTTTTCACCCGATTTCTAATATATTGCAAGAGGGGAAACTTTACGCTCCATAAGCAGCGGTTACGCTATGCTCAACTATTCGCTATACTACCCGGTTGTTGGGTCTTGCAGAAGGATCAGCATCCATAAAGAAGCAAAATCAAGACGACGTATAACTACAGCTTTACTTAGCAAAAGCACATGGCAATCCCGGAAGCAGAAGTCAGTTTATCCGTACCTAAGTCGTATACGTTACCCAATGTCAATCCGTAACCGCATATACCAAGTCAATACGTAACATACACAGCACCGGTACATTAAACCAGGGTTGCCGGTCAGGTTTGGCCACCAGGCGGTGCTGTCTTTGTTGAATTCCCCAAGCGTTATATTTAACCAATCACATTGCATATATCGCCAGCACAATCGGATGTTCTTCGAGGTATCGGTCACTTTGCACTGTGGTGGAAAGCACTTGGTAGCACAGACTTTTTCCACCCCCACCCCCCCGATGGAATACACACGATGCAATCGTCAACTTTCAACACAGTCGCTATACTGACTTGACGGTATGGCCTGAGTTCAGTTATCCCACACTGTCTGCATATTTCCTTTCTTGCAGTTCTACACGAGTTAATCCCGGACGGAGCCGTTTTTTACACGCTAAGCCAATCAGATTTCTTCTATCAGTTCTGCAGATTTGTTTAAACGCAGAGCCAATCAGGTTTTACTTTATCGAGCGCAAACTGACTGATTGTTGCCAAACCTGAAGAATCCTGCTATTTCTCACAGCGTGAAAGTGGAAGGTCGCCAGGAGGTCACGCGCTGTGTTCAGAGCTTAGGAAACTTGTGATGTGGACTGATTTTGAGATAACATTCCTTAAAAAAGTTAGTTGGCAAAGCCGGAAATCGAAAGCATTTTTTATATATTATGTGGTTTACCGGTTGGCTTGTTTTAATTATTTGAAGATCACTTCATATACTTGATTTTATATATACCAAATACTTATCAAGTACTTTCACTTATTAGATATAGACTTGTATACTGTGGTTGTCATGTTATTTGCGGTGGTTTCAAATTCGCGATATTCGCGGTAGGGGAAAATCGCGATATTGAAACCTTGCTGTCAAGGTAAAATAGCCACATCCGTTAGCGATAGTGGGCATTACTGGAAAATAAATATAACTTAAATGACAATCATGTTGATCGCAGCTTGCGACGGGTCCACGATCTAGTTTTATAAAATGCTTTCTTAACCTGCAGTTCTGCATGTGAGATTGTTTTTTTTTATTATTCAAGTATCATATAAGATGTCATGGTCGAACAGCTTGTACTCTCCCCGCTTACGATTTGTCGGCTGTCGGTCGATCTGATCATTCGCCGCTTGGAATGAATCAGTATGTATTATAACTGATGGTAGTGGATATGATCAAGAAATAACTGTTTGTGGTATTGATGTGTTAGAAACTATGCTTAGTGTTCAATGGGGGTCGTCATTTTTTATATTCTGTTATAAATTCTAATGCACTTGATAATATTTTGTGAAGGATCTTCTACAGCGCCATCTATCAAAAGCTCCGCAAACCAACACGGGCACCAACTCAGCACATGGAAAACCTGTCCCGAACGAAGTCGCATGTACATGTCCGAACGCAAGAACGTGTAATATGATGCTCTTAATAATACAGACAAGCAAACAAAAAATGTAAGCTGTTTTTTATAAGGACAGATAATTACTGATTGCATTATCAGTTATATTTATTGGACACATTTAATCGCTAGATAAGAATGATTGTTGATATTAAGTCTTCTTGATTTCATTTCTTTTGGAACAAGGACATGATTGAGCAAATGTGAAGTGTGGTGTTCTTTTTAAAATTTGATAATGCGTGCCATTAAATTGTGTAAGCAAACATTTTTAATTAGGGTTGAATACCATTCTTACTGGCTGAGACAACATCACTTTCAATTTTCGACTGAATGTGTATACTTGAGTTTCATGTCTTATCAAACACCAAACCTTATAATGAATTAATATTTGCAGTGGAAAGCTATTCTTATATTACAAATTGAAATTGTTTTTCAATAGAATATGGCTATGTCATTAAGGGAGCCGTCCATTGGTCAGGTCTAGATGGCCTTGGACTGTGCTTGGCAGACACATGCACATGTATTATGCAGGACGATGTCCACTTACCCATGACGTGACGCGACCAACTGAACAGGACTAAGCTTTGAAGACCTCTTACACAATCAATTCCCTTTTCCTCTGGACATTCGGTGATACAATGGTCAATTGATCAAATGGACCACAGTAAAGATGGTTCCTTCTGATGTTATAAATATACCTCCACAATTAGGTGTTAGGTTTGTATCGCTGTTGCTTGGCTAGTTGGTTGGTTTGCCTCTCGGCCACTTTTCACAAATATTGTTAACGGATTTACAAAAATGCTGCGTAGGCTGCTTTCACATCTATCCTATTTTACCCATCTGTACCCGCACCCGCTTCCATCACCCGTGCTCTGCTGCCCGTCTTTTCTGTTCACATCTATCTGCGTTCTTTATAATCCTCAACCCGCAAAGCACCAATCTATCATTTCATTTTTTTTGCATAGATTTCGTTTCACTCTTGTGTAACAAAGCATCACATTCTAAGCGTAACTGTATTTTATCAACTGAAGATATTATCTTTACAAATAATTAGTAAGATAACTTTTTTTTCTGATTTGAGATGAAAATTCAAAATGTGTGCTTTCAAACTTATTTAACTTGTAATTAAGCCAAAATCCTCTCATTATAGTTTATTAATTTGACATCAGATTGGACCAATAATACGATCGTGTCTCTATGACCGGTTCAAACCTGAAAAACTTGTTTAAATAAAGATAAAAGTTAAATTATGCTAATAATCAAAATAATAATTGTGTAATAATTATGTTATATATATATGCTCATTTTTCTTAGGCTCATTTGCAAATCTATTTTAAAGCCATTGATATATCAGTTTGCATCCCCAAGAACTGTACCGGCCAAAATAAAGTTTTGTGGATACTATGTTTTTAGCCGGACGCCGCCGCCGTATAGAATTCCGGAGAACTCCTCCGTAAGCACTTAACGACATTTTATGAAACTCGGAATTATGATCAAATCTCATGTGAACTGCTGCGCTCCCATTTGGGTTGACCTCTGACCTTTTCTCTCTGCAAAGCGTCCACCTGTGCGTCTGTTTTCACACAAAAATAAAACATATATCTTGGGACTTGTTTGTTGACCAATCGGGTCGGAATTTGCATGAATATAGATCTTACATAGCTCTACAGCTTATACAAATTTGGTCGCGGCATCAACGACAATTTTTGCACAACCTCTATCTGTTCGTCTGCCTTGGGTTAAAATCGCTCATATCTCTGCAGTGGTTTGACTTATCAACCTGAAATTTTGCATGTTTGGAGACCTTGAAAAGCTTTCTCGTTCGAATGACAGGTTGCACCACCTATAATCATGTTTACAATCATCTCAGGACTAGGTCGACATATCGGCCTAACCCTCTACCCAATCAATAATGCAACACATCTCACTTTTTCCCCCTTACCACTAAATCCTTGCTTCACTTTACCCATACCTCTCCGATTTCGGCGGAGACACGTAGTCGAAACTCCGTATTCTAGTTTCATTAAAAATGTAACCAACACTAGTTGACGCTAGGCTTTGTCCTGTGGGATATGGCCCAACTGTTCTCAGACAGATGAGTGATGAATGATTGTTCTACCTCTATGTAAATGCAATAATTTTATTAATTAATAATAAAATATTTCGTTTCAGTCGTGAATCGGCCAGAGACCGATTTGCATCATGTAGTCTCAACTGACCCCAATTTGCTATGTATGTAAGAAATAAGAGAAACCCGGTATCACTGTTATTAGGGATCGTCTTTGTTTTTTTTTGTTTTGTTTTTTTTTTTTGCCCAGATGACTTGTGACGAAAGTATGTAGTTGAAGACCCATGACAATATCAATGCTTTCTTTTACGTTGCAAACACAAAAGCTTGATCCTGATCTTTCTAACAGTTCGCATCTGGTCAACCAAAAGGTTGGCGGAGGGATATTTGCAGTCTTTGGCTGCTTTCTAGTTTCCAGATGTAAACTTTTACCACTGTAACAAATAGCTCAGATGTAAGTACCCGCTTTTCATGATAATGCTGGCAAAATGTAAATGAGTATCTGTTGGCCAATTTAATCTCTAGAAACCGTAATAAGTGAAGATTTAGACATAATTAAAGTTATGCTATATATATATATATATATATATATATAAATATAATATATAAAAAGCATGTAATAGCATAGCAGAAATGTGATATTACCGCACATATGGAAAAATGTAAAAAAAAAAATTAAGTAAAAAATTTTATAATATTCAATAAAATTGTTGTAATGCTAAGTATTTAATCCGCCTCATCTTTGCCAATGAAAAACATGTTTTGTTCTAAGGATTGGTAATTTTTGTGTATTCATATTTCACTTACTTTGAGATGGTCCTTTTTTAAATTGTTTATCAAAAATTCAGCTTTAATGAGATGTCCCGTTACAAAAAGGAGATAATTGCATATATTGTTATTTTTGCCGGAGACATTTGGTCCTCCTTTTTTTAGATGTTGAGCGAGGGTGAATTTAAAATATTTCTGAACCCCCCCCCCCGGTCCCTTAATAGCGAAATTTGGATCCGCCACTCAACTTTCCTATGAACAAAAGCCGTTGATTTAAATTTGTACGGCGAGAAGATATGAACGTTGGCTTTGAATGTGATAGTAAATTCTTTGTGCGGAATGTGGTAACTTTCTTTCCCTGAATAGTGATAATACCAGTTTGACAGGCTGACGAACGCAAAAGGATACTGTCAGAAAGGACGCGTACATGTGTACAGTATGAATTTGATCAAAACTCTTTAGACTGGCTTTGCCCCCTAATTGTTTCCATAACATAAATATCGACGTTTTGGTTGCAGACTGCCGCTAATGGGCCTTCCAATATTACGTTGCGCGTGATCTGTGGACTGTTACACAAGATGTCCTATATACCCCGTGAATGAGACTTTGATGTTTCAGTCTACACGGACAGTATCCAGCCATGCGTGGACTTCAGTGCGTACCCTATGTGTATACACCCTGCAAAACACTGCTGATCAACGACCCGTTGCATCTCACGCTCGCGTGTCCACGAATTCAACTGCATACACTTTGCTGTAATTTAAGCGACACACATTCAGTGTAACCAGAGGGCTTTCATCCGGTTACCATAGGTATCAGCTGCTGAAACTGGTTGTAAGTTCCATAATTTTTTTCCGTTTAATGACGTAAAGGTATTTTTAATACAGCCTATTGTTAAATGTTGCCTATCGCGGGCCATGCCTTTGAGGGAACATATGATGTGCGGCAGTTTATATTCTAATTTCTGCTTTTTTTATATTATAAGTTAATCTTGATATATAGTAAACACTCAAGCTGACTTAGTGTAGTTGAGTCCACACCGTACGAGTCAGTGCAAATCCGAGTCCAGGCAAAGTCTGAGTCCTTAAGGTTCGAGTCCTAGTCCACCTCCTTCAATTCCAAGTGATTTGGAACCAAAGTGCAAGTCTAAGTCCAATACAAATACCCTAAAATGTAAATTTGAAATTGAAATTTCATATTATCATATTCACTTTATGGTTAGTTAAAAATGCTCTTAATAAAAGGGTTAATTATATTTATCTCAGGATACCTTGGTATATATAATGTTATTATTTTGTATTATTCTGTCAGTAGTATTTAAGTAGTCTTTATAATACATGTATGTAACATGGGATTTTTTCCCGAGTCCGAGAGCGGCAAGTCCAAGTCCGAGTCCCTAAATAAGTGGACCCGAGTCCAAGTCCGAGTCCCTAAATAAGTGGACCCGAGTCCAAATCCGAGTCCCTAAATTAGTGTACCCGAATCCAAGTCAAAGTCCCTAAATAAGGGGACCCGAGTTCAAATCCGAGTCCCTAAATAAGTGGACTCGGGTCCAAGTCCGAGTCCCCAAATAAGTGGACCCTAGTCCAAATCCGAGTCCCTAAATAAGTGGACCCGATTCCATGTCCGAGTCCTTAAATAAGTGGACTCGGGTCCAAGTCCGAGTCCCTAAATAAATGGACTCGAGTTCAAATCCGAGTCCCTACATTAGTGGACCCGAGTCCAAGCCCGAATCCCTAAATAAATGGACTCGAGTCCAAGTCCGAGTCCCTAAATAAATGGATTCGAGTCCAATCTGAGTCCTTTAATAAGTGGACACGAGTCCAATTCCTAGTCCCTAAAAAATGGACCAGAGTCAAAAACTGGAATCGATTCCTACATCACTGGTGACAACCGTAATAAAAATTACCTGGCAGTCTTTATGTTCACACGTTTCAGAAAATTTACTAGGAATACAAACATATGTATACGATCTGGTATGTATATTAGGTATGCCAAGTATGTAACCTAGTCTGACACAAAATAATGCTTAGAAAATAAGGGCAAGCCTACCAGTTTTTGTTGCTTCTGCCAGCATCATTGAATGTTTCCAATCTTAGCATAGCAGTACTATAACTGCACTAAATTTTGCAATATTAATACTTTTTTTATTCATTTGACTGATCATTTCCCTTTTGTATTAAATTGTATTAATAAATATATCTACTCATCTGATATACAAATCCCCATCACTCTATCCATTAACACTATGTAGAAATAAGAAATAGAAGAAGCTATTTTTCATGTTATTTCAACATACTTTATAGTTGATTGGGCCCCTTTAACACTAAGTATATGTATCTACGTGACAGGGCAGTATCACACGCTTACTCTCATTTTATATCCTGGTATTTACCAGGTCCGTTTCTTATTTGTCATTCTTCGTGACCCCCTCAACCCTCCCCTCCTTTTCCCAAATCCTGGATCCGCCCCTGTAGCTTGTCAAAATAAACATCGTTCAGGCCACTTGGTCCACGAAAAGGTACAAAGGCTATGCATGGTCTAGTTTAAAGAGCGGACACTCAAATTTTATATTCATATTATTACAACGACGATCGCGTATGTTATAAATTAAGGTCTAGCAGAAGTCAACGAGTAGACATTTAATGGTCACTGTAATTTATGGGTGCCGAAGCACATTTCCGTCACCTAAAACACTTAGCAGGCATATGGCGCCGTTACATAAACTTTATTTAATGTTTTTACCGGCAACATAATATTCGACAATTCCTTTGACACTGACTGTTTATGATCTATTTTAGCATTTCCTCTTCTGGAATCGACACATGACGGTACCTGTATGACACTTAAACGTAAACATAGTCCATTAAGTGATTTTAACATAGAGTTTTTATTTTGTAATGTTTCCTGAAGATTCGATGACACAATACATAAAACCAATTAATTAGGTTTATCATCCAAACAGCCCCAGTTAACTCGTATTTCCTATATTTACAACCGTTCAGTATGCGCAGCTGTATTTTATTCATGTTTTTTACATACATTAGCATTATTTGCCCATTGCCGAGATGTGTTGAAGCATTTACTCATTTTCAAAAATACAATTTGTTCTTTTTCAGATACCAAAAGGAACCGGAGAGAATATTACAATGGAGACTCTAACCTCACATTTGGCTGCTAATTTTTCAAATAGCAATAATACAACAGGACATTTCACCAAAGTTATCACCTCACCAGATACCCAGAACAGCACTTGGATTACGCCAACAGCCGAGTCAAACATTACAATCGCCCGACCAAAAGATTCGAGAGACTTGTTCCTCTATTATGGAGTCTACATTATCATTAGTCTTGGTACTCTAGGAAATATCCTCGCCGTGGCCGTTATATTTCACTCACCACGCCTGCGCAGGAGCGGGCATGGCCTATTTCTCATAATATTGTCATTTTTAGATACTCTTGTTCTTATAACGAGACAAATAAGTGGCATGTTGAGTTCTGAAATCCCAGCTTCGCATCATGTTTGCCAGAGTGTCTTTTATCTGATGTACGTCGGGAAGTGTGGCGCGACATTCGTTATTCTCGCCATCAGCGTACACAGATTCATTGTAGTGGTGTATCCGCTGAAATCACGCATGGTTTCAAGTTTTAAAAAATGGAGCTATAACAGGAGCTGTTATTATCATTTGCTCATTTGCAATCTCCTCATATGCACTATTTGTCGTAACGGCAAATGGTGACGTCTGTTCTTTTCACCCTGGAATGAGAACCATATTTTCGTTATGTATAATAGTTGTGCAAGTGATCATTGGTGATATAATATGCGGAACGGTTATCATAGTGCTTTCTATTATAACGATTATAAGTCTAAGGAAATCAAGGAAAAATCTGTTTGAAGGAAATGCCTCTGACGCAAGAAGGGAAAGAAAGAAGGACGAAAACCATGTTACGGTGTTGCTACTAACATTATGTGTGTCTTATGTATTACTCCGCGTACCTTACACGATCACGTATATACTGATCACTTTACAATTAGAAAATGTTATTAGTTTTACTCCGAGTGCCGTTCATACACTGATGTGGGCTTCATCTGTTGCTGGACTAATTGCTCTTACGAACCATGCTGTAAATTTTTTACTTTACTGTGTAAGTAGCAGAAATTTCAGAAAAGAGTTTATAAATATGCTAAAATGTAGGTCCGCAGCAACTACATAATATGGTATGAGCGGAGGCGTGGGTGCTAAAATGGCAGGAATCCAGTCATACAGGATATTAATAATAATCAATTAGACATACATTTGAAAGCTCTGCTGTCTCCTGTCTCTATCAGCGGGGATTGTGGAAACATCATTTGTGGACCAGTGTTGACATTGTTCGGCAGGATCCGATAAGGTTATGTTAAACCATATCCCTTTAGATGAACTCTACTGCCTCGTCACCCGTGTTTTCTACGAAATGTTCTACCTCGTTATGCGTACTTTGTTCAAACTGTTCGTTACGCATGTTTTTTATGGACTATAACACCTATACATTGTAAAATTTAATGACTAAAAACATTATGTTTCCACAGATATGTAGAGTATTACAGCTGTGCATAAATTTCAATAAGAAAGATCTGTGTGTTCAACCATTTCATGCTTTACTGCCTGATGAAACGACCCAGTTACATCCAGACGTAAAGGAGTGTCCGTGAACACACTCTGTAAGAGTAATTAATTAAGTGACACATATTGTTCTATGCCGCCAGTGGCCTTTCACCAGATGACTAAGTATTCCCATTTGTACATCGATTTGATTGTAAACTACCATTTTCTTTATGCATGACTAACGGTCTTTCAATAACCCTTTCATATTTCTTGCATTCCGGGGTCGCTATGTACTTTCGGGTACAAAGTCTATGAAACATTTAAAATATAAATTCTGTTTACCTGATGAAGATGGGTTTTTGATTCCTCCTTGATTGCATTATTATTTTCATTATATTATAATAATGCAATCAAGGCTGAGTCAAGAACCCAAACTTATTAGTTAAACAGAACTTATAGTATACATGTTTCACATACTTTTCATGGTCACGCACTTACACGGGCCTGTGTATTAGGGCCCATTATTGTACAGGAAACTGCATAACTGTTACTTGCAAAATCCGTTTCTGGCTCTGCTGTGTCTGTAGGCGAAATAAAAAGTTGCATTTCATACTGGCCCGAACAGAGGTAAGAACTTTTTGACGAGTTGTAAACTAATCGCTCCTTTTTTTTTATTACCAGACTTCCTTCGATATTCAAAACAACAGCTCTCTTTAAAACATACAGGATAAGAAAATTTCTCTTTACGTGTGTTCAAATTTTTACTTATTGATATTTATAAAGGTAAAGATCATGTATCTCGTATGCCGCCTGTTCTCACATAAGTTATAAAACCGTTATAAAATATAAATATTTACTTAACATGGATTGTACATCTAGTTTTAATAACTTATACGAGGCACTCTCCATGGCTCACATGGTGGCGTTTGGTTGTCTTCAGGGGCGGAGGTAACAAGAGAGGCCGGAGAAAGCCATCGACTGTGGACGGGAAGCTGCAACCCACTGATTTGGCCACGCGTTATACAACTCATTTACTCCACGTTTGACGGTGATGGCACGCTAGATTAAATCTCAATTCATTTACGAGTGAATGAAATTTCTGACTGGATGATACAATGGGACGGATGGTCTGTCATATAGAAAACCAGTTAGGATATCATCTGGCACTTTCTTAGGTCCTCATTTCAATATTAGTGTGACTAAGAGCAGTGGCCAGCTCTGGATGTGTTGTATGATATGTCCGTGAATATACAATTCATTGGGCAGTTCTAAATGATACGGTAGAGTCTAATTTAGGTGTGACACTCATTATGTCGATAACTATACTGCAATGTCGTCCCAGACTCGAACAAGACTCTGGCTGTACTTTTATAATTGCATTTCCAATATGAAAAAGGTCAGCATATAAATTCGAGGTGCCGAAGGGAGAATAATATTCAGTACGCATACAGACATTTAGCAATATAATGGGAATCCCGTTCAGGAAGTGTACATGTTTAAGGCTAGATCTTTTATTATTCTTAATACAGTACTTGTAAAATATGAAAACAGTGAAATAAAAGTTTCATGACCGACATATTCACCCTTTTTCGTCATGGCTAGTACAAGTACTCCTTCACAGACTTTGTTTGCCAAACTCACTGAGGGACAAAATATCGCTAGTTAGGACCCCGTACAAAGCGAAGCGACCGACTCCAGGCTTTTTTTTTTTATTTTTAGATACACGAAGCCAAGTAAAACTGGGGCAAACGTGACCTATGTGGAAGGATTGACACTTTGCTCGTTCTACGGGAATATTTGGCATCAATCTATGACAGCTTTCGGCAAGTGGGGTGGTTTCTCAATCAGAGTCACCATTTTTTCACTTATATATATATCTTCCACAACTTGAACGATTAAAAAGACGGCCTTGTTTTCCAAAACAAAATAAAGTAGAAAATAAAAACCGGTGTGTCTATTTACAATATGCTCAATTGAAACTGAATAAAGTTAAAGTTAACGGTGCCTTGTAATTTGAAACAAAGATAACAGGAAAAACACCTTTCTCTGATGTTAACCTTTGCCAATCTTAAGATCTTTAATCTAGAATTGACCTATCCACCAAAGCCCAAATGCTCCGCCCTTTTAACTTATTATTATAATGAACCCCCAAAACGCTCCTACACAGAAGGTCTTCCATGCCAAGGGTAGCGAGAGCTGTTTACAACATAAGGATGACGTCACAAAGGCCATCGACGTATGACGTCGCATTGTCAGACGCTATCATCTTGTATCGCTGTTCTCCATTGTGGAATAAATTGCAGTCATTGTGAACTGTCTTGCAATATTGTGGATTATTTGTCTCATAGGAATTTTATTTTCTTCAGATGAATCACACTTTACAATGTAAACGTTCACCTGATTGGTTGCTCGGTAGTCCAATGCTTATGATTATTCATTGAATGAATATGCGGTTAAGGTCACATAGAGTTCATGGATAGGTCAAATAAAGGAGGTGCACACTTTCTAAGTAAAGGGGGTTATCCCAGGGGTAAATTAAAGCGTAGCACCTTCTGTGAATGTGAGCAGGGATGGAAAGATAGGCGTATTTTTTAGACCTTGAGCAGACGGCAATAGTTATATATATATATATATATATATATATATATATATATATATATATAAAGTTATATATAGTTCAGGGTTCGAAAATAGTGCAATATTCTAGTTCATGAACATGTTCTCGGTCTACATAAAGTGCATTTACAGTCTTGCAAGGCAACAATTTGCCACTACAGTCACGATAATTTCTCATTTATCCACAGATAAAATGACTCTCCTATTCAAAACATTGCGCATAGTGTAAGTGAAGAATGAATAAATATTATACATTGGATATACTGTACGTGTTATTTTTCGAATGGGTTTGTAGCCTCTCTCGTAATATATTGATAGAAAAGCATCTTGTAATGGGTAAAGTATTCTCACATGAAACGTTTGCTTTTTTAATCACATACAGCATCATAGTCAGAGAAAATATTATCTAGGATTATTAAAATATTTAGAAAGGATCATCCTTCAGAAATGTAAACTACTAAATTTTTAATAAATACCTTTTACCTTAACTTTTAGCTACACCAAACATGATTTTTAGTTCACTCTGTGAAGTTATGCAATGGCGCACTGTCCACTGTTCACCGTCAACCATCCATCGTCTGTTACTAAATATATCAACATCCACAGCAGCTGCATTCATGAAACTTTGCAGAATTACTGATCATGGAATGAATATGCGAAAAAAGCTTAATTCCGATCCTGCTGTCCTGCCGTGGAGGGGACGTACCTCCTGATGGCATGAGGAAGTCGGAAATCCCATTCACCTATTTGAACTTGATGAAGTAATGCTAATCCCTTGGAGCTTTTAAATAGGCCAGTAAACGTGGATATCTTTGCACACATGCTGTTTTTGTTTATATCAACGTTTTTATAATATATAGGGGCCCGCAAAATTGGCAAAACAAATTCAACAAGGACATTTGGCGGCAAGTCAGATAAGCCAGAGCTTTGCAAAGTGCGTTTTGCAACAAGGGACCTTTCTACCTCCGCATTTATGCAACCTAACACATAAGGTTACATGTTTTCCCGGTCTGTCAACATTGCTGTGTTTAAGTGTTACCTAAGTGTTACCTTCTCGTCAGTTTGTGGACCTTACCGATAATGGCAGTGGTGTCAGATATTTAATAGACTTAATACAGATTTGGTACGGACTGTGTCCACCTTGCCTTTGGATTACTATTTACGTGGATCATTGGTTTTAAACTACTCTTGTTGAGCTGTGACAGTGGTGGTATCCAGAATCAAAGCCTAGGATCCGGACACTCTCGTGCCATACAATTATATTGTTATTCTGTGTAATTGTATTGATTTAGTGTATTGTAATGTTAGGATTGTTTTAAGAATAAATTATAATTGTGTTAACAAAAATCCAATGACTTTTTTATTCATTCCCCTAAACATTTCACGCTGCCTTGTGTTAAAGAATCTAATTTTTTTTTCTCCGTAACATAATTTGTGCTGTTCACGTTTACGTGATCTGTTGTTATTAGATTCCGTAACAATACATCCTTAACGAAGGCATTATAAGAACTGTTCACAACCAACATAATCCTGAGATCATTAATATATACGTAGAGAAAGCCAAAAACCACATGGATTCTTTTTCAAAAGGTACGTGAAGGGGCACCTCTAATGGTACAACGGTCTGCGTTATGGGACGTGACACGTACAAGATTGTAACAACGAGATCTTGCCAAAATGACGAGAACATTTGTTTTCTCCTTTAATGTTTAAGGGGTTTCCTACATGACTGGTTCATAACTTAAAGGATCAAACTACTCCTATAAGGGTATAAGCGCAAATTGATTAAATTTGTGTGATTCTTTCTACCTTACAGTGATCTTTGAAGATGACCTTTTTGTCCTTTACAGGAAATATAAAATAAATTCTATTTACATATGTTGATCAAGTCACTTGCAATAAATGAACAAGATTAAAATATCAAACGTCATATGTACTTATTGTTTGTGTCTCCCACTGCTTCTGATATTGGTAGTGTTGATGTAACAAATGCTGAAAAATGTTTACGCTCGAGATAAACATGTTACTAAACTATTTGTTTCTGTAATCATATTTCTTTAAGATATGTTAAAGTGACCTAATCACCTGCAAAGCATGTTGAGTTAACACAAAAATTAGTTTCTTCTCTTTGAAATAAAATTGTACCTGCCAAAATATTGCATTGAAACCGTTTCCTATCTCCTGTTCACGAGTGTTAAAAGGTGTGGCCCGGGCGTCACCAGCGTCAACATTACCATAGCGCAAACGACACCTGCGTTTTCCATTTGATTTTGATGCTTACAACCGGTTTATCACAACCATGCACGTTCATGCTTTGTCAGTCCTTATTCAGGATCTGTCGCGCATGCGCAAAATCGGATATTTGGATTACTCCAACAGCCGAATCAAACATTACAACAGCCCGTCCAAAAGATTGGAGAGACTTGTTCTTCTACTATGGAGTCTATATTATCTTTGGTCTGGTACTCTAGGAAATATCCTCGCCGTGGCCGTTATATTTTACTCACCAAGCTTGCGCAGGAGCGAGCATGGCCTATTTCTCATAATATTGTCAATTTTAGATACTCTTGTTCGTACAACGAGACAAATAAGTGGCATGTTGAGTTCTGAAATCCCAGCTTCGCATCATGTTTGCCAGATTGTCTTGTATCTGATGTACGTCGAGAAGTGTGGCGCGACATTCGTTATTCTCGCCATCAGCATACACAGATTCCTTGTAGTGGTGTATCCGCTGAAGTCACGCACAGTTTCAAGTTTTAAAAAAGGAGCTATAACAGAAACTGTTGTTATCATTTGCTCATTTGCAATCTCCTCATATGCACTATTTGTCGTGACGGCAAATGGTGACGTCTGTTCTTTTCACCCTGGAATGAGAACCATATTTTTGTTATGTATAAAAGTTGTGCAAGTGATCATTGGTGATATAATATGCGGAACGGTTATCATAGTGCTTTCTATTATTACGATTATAAGTCTAAGGAAATCAAGGAAAAATCTGTTTGAAGGAAATGCCTCTGACGCAAGAAGGGGAAGAAAGAAGGACGAAAACCATGTTACGGGGTTGCTACTAACATTATGTGTGTCTTATGTATTACTCCGCGTACCTTACACTATAACGTATATACTGATCACTTTACATTTAGAAAATGTTATTCGTTTTACTCCGAGTGCTGTTCATACGTTAATGTGGGCGTCATCTGTTGCTGGAGTAATTGCTCTTATGAACCATGCTATAAATTTTTTACTTTACTGTCTAAGTAGCAGAAATTTCAGAAAAGAGTTTATAAATATGCTAAAATGTAGGTCCACAGCAACTACGTAATATGGTATGAGCGGAGGCGTGGGTGCTAAAATGGCAGGAATCCAGTCATACAGGATATTAATAATAATCAATTAGACATACATTTGAAAGCTCTGCTGTCTCCTGTCTCTATCAGCGGGGATTGTGGACACATCATTTGTGGACCAGTGTGGACATTTTTCGCCAGGATCCGATAAGGTTATGTTAAACCATATCCCTTTAGATGAACTCTACTGCCTCGTCACCCGTGTTTTCTACGAAATGTTCTACCTCGTTATGTGTACTTTGTTCAAACTGTTCGTTACGCATGCTTTTTTATGGACTATAACACCTATACATTGTAAAATTTAATTAATAAAAACATTATGTTTCAACAGATATGTAGAGTATTACAGCTGTGCATCAAGTTAAATAAGAAAGATCTGTGTGTTCAACCATTTCATGCTTTACTGCCTGATGAAACGACCCAGTTACACCCAGACGTAAAGGAGTGTCCGTGAACACACTCTGTAAGAGTAATTAATTAAGTGACACATATTGTTCTATGCCGCCAGTGGCCTTTCACCAGATGACTAAGTATTCCCATTTGTACATCGATTTGATTGTAAACTACCATTTTCTTTATGCATGACTAACGGTCTTTCAATAACCCTTTCATATTTCTTGCATTCCGGGGTCGCTATGTACTTTCGGGTACAAAGTCTATGAAACATTTAAAATATAAATTCTGTTTACCTGATGAAGATGGGTTTTTGATTCCTCCTTGATTGCATTATTATTTTCATTATATTATAATAATGCAATCAAGGCTGAGTCAAGAACCCAAACTTATTAGTTAAACAGAACTTATAGTATACATGTTTCACATGCTTTTCATGGTCACGCACTTACACGGGCCTGTGTATTAGGGCCCATCATTGTATAGGAAACTGCATAACTGTTACTTGCAAAATGCGTTTCTGGCTCTGCTGTGTCTGTAGGCGAAATAAAAAGTTGCATTTCATACTGGCCCGAACAGAGGTAAGAAATTTTTGACGAGTTGTAAACTAATCGCTCCTAATTTTTTATTACCAGACTTCCTTCGATATTCAAAACAACAGCTCTCTTTAAAACATACAGGATAAGAAAATTTCTCTTTACGTGTGTTCAAATTTTTACTTATTAATATTTATAAAGGTAAAGATCATGTATCTCGTATGCCGCCTGTTCTCTCATCAGTTATAAAACCGTTATAAAATATAAATATTTACTTAACATGGATTGTACATCTAGTTTTAATAACTTATACGAGGCACTCTCCATGGCTCACATGGTGGCGTTTGGTTGTCTTCAGGGGCGGAGGTAACAAGTGAGGCCGGAGAAAGCCATCGACTGTGGACGGGAAGCTGCAACCCACTGATTTGGCCACGCGTTATACAACTCATTTACTCCACGTTTGACGCTGATGGCACGCTAGATTAAATCTCAATTCATTTACGAGTGAATGAAATTTCTGACTGGATGATACAATAGGACGGATGGTCTGTCATATAGAAAACCAGTTAGGATATCATCTGGCACTTTCTTAGGTCCTCATTTCAATATTAGTGTGACTAAGAGCAGTGGCCAGCTCTGGATGTGTTGTATGATATATCCGTGAATAGACAATTCATTGGGCAGTTCTAAATGATATGGTAGAGTCTAATTTAGGTGTGACACTCATTATGTCGATAACTATACTGCAATGTCGTCCCAGACTCGAACAAGACTCTGGCTGTACTTTTATAATTGCATTTCCAATATGAAAAAGGTCAGCATATAAATTCGAGGTGCCGAAGGGAGAATAATATTCAGTACGCATACAGACATTTAGCAATATAATGGGAATCCCGTTCAGGAAGTGTACATGTTTAAGGCTAGATCTTTTATTATTCTTAATAAAACAGTACTTGTAAAATATGAAAACAGTGAAATAAAAGTTTCATGACCGACATATTCACCCTTTTTCGTCATGGCTAGTACAAGTACTCCTTCACAGACTTTGTTTGCCAAACTCACTGAGGGACAAAATATCGCTAGTTAGGACCCCGTACAAAGCGAAGCGACCGACTCCAGGCTTTTTTTTTATTTTTAGATACACGAAGCCAAGTAAAACTAGGGGAAAAGTGACCTATGTGGAAGGATTGACACTTTGCTCGTTCTACGGGAATATTTGGCATCAATTTATGACAGCTTTCGGCAAGTGGGGTGGTTTCTCAATCAGAGTCACCATTTTTTCACTTATATTTATATCTTCCACAACTTGTACGATTAAAAAGACGGCCTTGTTTTCCAAAACAAAATAAAGTAGAAAATAAAAACCGGTGTGTCTATTGACAATATGCTCAATTGAAACTGAATAAAGTTAAAGTTAACGGTGCCTTGTAATTTGAAACAAAGATAACAGGAAAAACACCTTTCTCTGATGTTAACCTTTGCCAATCTTAAGATCTTTAATCTAGAATTGACCTATCCACCAAAGCCCAAATGCTCCGCCCTTTTAACTTATTATTATAATGAACCCCCAAAACGCTCCTACACAGAAGGTCTTCCATGCCAAGGGTAGCGAGAGCTGTTTACAACATAAGGATGACGTCACAAAGGCCATCGACGTATGACGTCGCATTGTCATATGCTATCATCTTGTATCGTTGTTCTCCATTGTGGAATAAATTGCAGTCATTGTGAACTGTCTTGCAATATTGTGGATTATTTGTCTCATAGGAATTTTATTTTCTTCAGATGAATCACACTTTACAATGTAAACGTTCACCTGATTGGTTGCTCGGTAGTCCAATGCTTCTGATTATTCATTGAATGAATATGCGGTTAAGGTCACATAGAGTTCATGGATAGGTCAAATAAAGGAGGTGAACACTATCTAAGTATAGGGGGTTATCCCAGGGGTAAATTAAAGCGTAGCACCTCATGGGAATGTGAGCAGGGATGGAAAGATAGGCGTATTTTTTAGACCTTGAGCAGACGGCAATAGTTATATATATATATATATATATATATATATATATATATATATTTATATATATATTTAAAGTTTTATATAGTTCAGGGTTCGAAAATAGTGCAATCTTCTAGTTCATGAACATGTTCTCGTTCTACATAAAGTGCATTTACAGTCTTGCAAGGCAACAATTTGCCACTACAGTCACGATAATTTCTCATTTATCCACAGATAAAATGACTCTCCTATTCAAAACATTGCGCATAGTGTAAGTGAAGAATGAATGAATATTATACATTGGACATACTGTACGTGTTATTTTTCGAATGGGTTTGTAGCCTCTCTCGTAATATATTGATAGAAAAGCATCTTGTAATGGGTAAAGTATTCTCGCATGAAACGTTTGCTTTTTTAATCACATACAGCATCATAGTCAGAGAAAATATTATCTAGGATTATTAAAATATTTAGAAAGGATCATCCTTCAGAAATGTAAACTACTAAATTTTTAATAAATACCTTTAACCTTAACTTTTAGCTACACCAAACATGATTTTTAGTTCACTCTGTGAAGTTATGCAATGGCGCACTGTCCACTGTTCACCGTCAACCATCCATCGTCTGTTACTAAATATCTCAACATCCACAGCAGCTGCATTCATGAAACTTTGCAGAATTACTGATCATGGAATGAATATGCGAAAAAAGCTTAATTCCGATCCTGCTGTCCTGCCGTGGAGGGGACGTACCTCCTGATGGCATGAGGAAGTCGGAAATCCCATTCACCTATTTGAACTTGATGAAGTAATGCTAATCCCTTGGAGCTTTTAAATAGGCCAGTAAACGTGGATATCTTTGCACACATGCTGTTTTTGTTTATATCAACGTTTTTATAATATATAGGGGCCCGCAAAATTGGCAAACCAAATTCAACAAGGACATTTGGCGGCAAGTCAGATAAGCCAGAGCTTTGCAAAGTGCGTTTTGCAACAAGGGACCTTTCTACCTCCGCATTTATGCAACCTAACACATAAGGTTACATGTTTTCCCGGTCTGTCTACATTGCTGTGTTTAAGTGTTACCTAAGTGTTACCTTCTCGTCAGTTTGTGGACCTTACCGATAATGGCAGTGGTGTCAGATATTTAATAGACTTAATACAGATTTGGTACGGACTGTGTCCACCTTGCCTTTGGATTTTTATTTACGTGGATCATTGGTTTTAAACTACTCTTGTTGAGCTGTGACAGTGGTGGTATCCAGAATCAAAGCCTAGGATCCGGACACTCTCGTGCCATACATTTATATTGTTATTCTGTGTAATTGTATTGATTTAGTGTATTGTAATGTTAGGATTGTTTTAAGAATAAATTATAATTGTGTTAACAAAAAATCCAATGACTTTTTTATTCATTCCCCTAAACATTTCACGCTGCCTTGTGTTACAGAATCTAATTTTTTTTACTCCGTAACATAATTTGTGCTGTTCACGTTTACGTGATCTGTTGTTATTAGATTCCGTTACAATACATCCTTAACGAAGGCATTATAAGAACTGTTCACAACCAACATAATCCTGAGATCATTAATATATACGTTGAGAAAGCCAAAAACCACATGGATTCTTTTTCAAAAGGTACGTGAAGGGGCACCTCTAATGGTACAACGGTCTGCGTTATGGGACGTGACACGTACAAGATTGTAACAACGAGACCTTGCCAAAATGACGAGAACATTTGTTTTCTCCTTTAATGTTTAAGGGGTTTCCTACATGACTGGTTCATAACTTAAAGGATCAAACTACTCCTATAAGGTTATAAGCGCAAATTGATTAAATTTGTGTGATTCTTTCTACCTTACAGTGATCTTTGAAGATGACCTTTTTGTCCTTTACAGGAAATATAAAATAAATTCTATTTACATATGCTGATCAAGTCACTTGCAATAAATGAACAAGATTAAAATATCAAACGTCATATGTACTTATTGTTTGTGTCTCCCACTGCTTCTGTTATTGGTAGTGTTGATGTAACAAATGCTGAAAAATGTTTACGCTCGAGATAAACATGTTACTAAACTATTTGTTTCTGTAATCATATTTCTTTAAGATTTGTTAAAGTGACCTTATCACCTGCAAGGCATGTTGAGTTAACACAAAAATTAGTTTCTTCTCTTTGAAATAAAATTGTACCTGCCAAAATATTGCATTGAAACCGTTTCCTATCTCCTGAACACGAGTGTAAAAAGGTGTGGCCCGGGCGTCACCAGCGTCAACATTACCATAGCGCAAACGACACCTGCGTTTTCCATTTCATTTTGATGCTTACAACCGGTTTATCACAACCATGCACGTTCATGCTTTGTCAGTCCTTATTTAGGATCTGTCGCGCATGCGCAAAATCGGATATTTGGATTACTCCAACAGCCGAATCAAACATTACAACAGCCCGTCCAAAAGATTGGAGAGACTTGTTCTTCTACTATGGAGTCTATATTATCATTGGTCTGGTACTCTAGGAAATATCCTCGCCGTGGCCGTTATATTTTACTCACCAAGCTTGCGCAGGAGCGAGCATGGCCTATTTCTCATAATATTGTCAATTTTAGATACTCTTGTTCTTACAACGAGACAAATAAGTGGCATGTTGAGTTCTGAAATCCCAGCTTCGCATCATGTTTGCCAGATTGTCTTGTATCTGATGTACGTCGGGAAGTGTGGCGCGACATTCGTTATTCTCGCCATCAGCATACACAGATTCCTTGTGGCGGTGTATCCGCTGAAGTCACGCATGGTTTCAAGTTTTAAAAAAGGAGCTATAACAGGAGCTGTTATTATCATTTGCTCATTTGCAATCTCCTCATATGCACTATTTGTCGTGACGGCAAATGGTGACGTCTGTTCATTTCACCCTGGAATGAGAACCATATTTTCGTTATGTATAATAGTTGTGCAAGTGATCATTGGTGATATAATATGCGGAACGGTTATCATAGTGCTTTCTATTATAACGATTATAATTATTATTATAAGAGGAAGAAAGAAGGACGAAAACCATGTTACGGGGTCGTTACTAACATTATGTGTCTTATGTATTACTCCGCGTACCTTTCACTATAATGTATATACTCAGGACTTTACATTTAGAAAATGTTATTTGTTTTACTCCGAGTGCTGGTCATACGTTAATGTGGGCGTCATCTGTTGCTGGACTAATTGCTCTTATGAACCATGCTGTAATTTTTTTTACTTTACTGTGTAAGTAGCAGAACTTTCAGAAAAGAGTTTATAAATATGCTGAAATGTAGGTCCGCAGCAACTACATAATTGGGTACGAGCGGAGGCGTGGATGCTGAAATGGCAGGAATCCAGTCATACCGGATATTAACAATAATCAATTAGACATACATTTAAGAGCTTTTCTGTCTCCTGTCTCTATTAGCGGGGATTGTGGAAACACCATTTGTGGACCAGTGTTGACATTGTTCGGCAGGATCCGAGAAGGTTATGTTAAACCATATCCCTTTAGATGAACTCTACTGCCTCGTCACGCGAGTTTTCTACGAAATGTCCTACCTCATTATGCGTACTTTGTTCAAACTGTTCGTTACGCATGTTTTTTATGGACTATTACACCTATACATTGTAAAATTTAATGAATAAAACATTTTATGTTTCAACAGATATGTAGAGTAGTACAGCTGTGCATTAACTTCAATAAGAAAGATTTGTGTGTTAAACCATTACATGCATTACTGCCTGATGAACCGTCCCAGTTACACCCAGACGTAATGGAGTTTACGTGAACACGCTCTGTGAGAGTAATTACTTAAGTGACACATGTTGTTCTGTGCCACCAGTGGCCTTTCACCAGGTGACTGGGTATTACTAATCGTCCATCGATTTGATTGTAAACTGCCATTTATTCTTAATCCATGACTAACGGTCTTTTAATAACCCTTTTATATTTCTTGGATACCGAGTTCACTATGTACTTTGGGGTACAGAGTCTGTGATACATTTACACTATAAATCCTGTTCAGCTAATGAAGATTGGTTCTTGCTTCACCCTTGACTGCATTATGATTATCATTACATTATATAAGAAAATATGGAGGGGTCATTGAATATTGTATAGCACGTTGCAAAGGCCTCTGTGTGAGGGGCCGTCATTTTATAGGAAACTGCATAACTGTTACTTGCAAAATCCGTTTCCGGCTCTGCTGTTTCTTTTGGTAAAATATACGTTGCCTTCCATACTGGCCCGAAGAGAGGGAAGAATTTTTTTAACATGCTGTAACTAATCGGTCCTTAATTTTTATTACCAGACTTGCGTTCGATATATGTAATAGCAGCTCATTCTAAAACATACAGAATGAGAAAATTCCACTTTATGTGTGTTCAAATTTTCGCTCATTAATATTTATAAAGGTAACTTTTTCATGCAAATGCAAGAGATTTTGATCTCAGATAAATAAAACATTATATACAGCATCTTCTTTCTGTGTCCGGGTATATGTTTAAATTAAGAATATCATTTTAACTTAGTCAAAAATAAACCTGCAAGAGAGTGGTTCTATTTTCGTTCATAGCATTTGCACAAGACCGCAGAATACTCACCTTTTAAAATAGTCACCCTTGAAGCCTGGCTAAGGATATTAATGATAGAAAATAAAACAAGGGCACCGCAAAGCGGAGCGTCCCCTCGCATGGGAGCATAATGATATGGTGTGTATTACGCAATGTTAAAATGAGGTGGGGAGTTGTGTGAGCTTGAGCTTTGATGTAAAACTCAATAAGTTGTACGTGTATCGGTGTGTGAGGCATATGTGCGAGATAAAAGGTTTTGGTCAAACGGGTTGGCTTGAAATTGATCCACAAGCATTTTCAAGACGTGGGTGCTGTGGCCGTGACCTTTGACCACGTGACCTCAAAATCGATGTTTCTTCATCCATGGGTGGGAAAGCCATATGTGCGAGATGAAAGGTTCACGTCGAAAGGTTTTGCTTAAAATGGGTCCACAAGCTTTTTCAAGAAGTGGGTGCTGTGGCCGTGACCTTTGACCCCGTGACCTCAAAATCGATAGATTTCTTCACCCATGGATGGGTATGCCATATTTGCGAGATTAAAAAGATATTTGGGCAAACGGTTTGGCTTGAAATTGATCCACAAAGCAATTTCGGATGGACAGACGGACAGACGGAAGGACGGACAGACGGACAGACGGACGGACGCTCGAACGGAGGCGTTACTATATCCCTTTCGCAACTTCGTTGCGAGGGGATAATAAACTCGTGGCTGCTGAATGTGGATGAAATTTGATAAAATCTTCAACTGTTTAATCATGAATCTCGTATGCCGCCTGTTCTCTCATCAGTTATAAAACCGTTATAAAATATAAATATTTACTTTACATGGGTTGTACATCTAGTTATAACAAATAAAACGAGGCACTCTCCATGGCCCATATGGTGGCGTTCGGTTGTCTTCAGGGGTGGAGATGACGGGAAACCACAACCCTTTATAATAGCCATGCGTCATAAAACACATTTGGTAAACGTTTAACGGTGAAGGCACGCTTAATTAAATCTCAATTTCATTTGACCCGATGACATGATGTCGCGGATGATCTGTCTTATAGAAAACCAATTAGGACATCATTTGGCACTTTTAATGGTTCCCATTTCAATATAAGTGTGACTAAGAGAAGTGGCCAGTTCTGGATATGTTGTATGATATATCCGTGAATAGACAATTCAATGGGCAGTTCTAAATGGACCGGTAGAGTCTAATTTTAGGTGTGACACTCATTATGTCGATAACTGCACTGCATTGACGTCCCAGACTCGAACAAGACTCTAAACTTAATATAATTGCATTTCCAATATGAAAAAGGTCAGCATATAAATTCGAGATGCCAAATAAGGACTAATATTCAGTACGAATATTTGTCCTTTTCAGGAAGTATACATGTTTAAGGCTAGTTCTTTTTAATTCTTAATAAAACAGTACTGGTAAAATGTGTAAAAAGTGAAATAAAAGTTTCCTTACCGACATTTTCACCCTTTTTCGACATGGCTAGTACAAGTACTCCCTCACAGTCTTCGTTTACCCACGTCCCTGAGGGACAAAATATCGTTACTTAGGACCCCGTACAAAGCAAGACGACCGACTCCAGGCTTTCTTATATTTTTAGATACACAAAGCCAAGTAAAACTGGGGCAAACATAACCTCTGTGGAATGATTGACACTTTGCTCGTTCTACGGGAATATTTGACATCAATCTATGAAAGCTTTCGGCAAGTAGAGTGATTTCTCAATCAGAGTCATCATTTCGTCACTTATATTTATATCCTCTAGAACTTGAACAATTAAAAAGACGGCCTGGTTTTACAAAAACAAAATAAAGTAGAAAATAAAAAACTTATTAAAAACTTATAAAACCTTTTAACTTATTATTATAATGAGCCCCCAAAACGCTCCTACATATAAGGTCTTCCATGCCCAGGGTAGCGAGAGCTGTTCACAACATAATAATGACGTCACAAAGGCCATCGACGTATGACGTCGCATTGTCAGACGCTATCATCTTGTATCGCTGTTCTCCATTGTGAAATATATTGCAGTCATTGTGAAATGTCTTGTAATATTTTTGATTTTATTGTCTCATACGAATTTTGTTTAGTTCAGATGAATCACGCTTTACAATGTTTACGTTCACCTGATTGGTTGCTCGTTTGTCCAATGCTTATGACTATTCATTGAATGAATAAAAGGTTACGGTCACATAGAGTTCATGGATAAGTCAAATAATGGAGGTGAATACTACCTAAGTAAAGGGGGTTATCTTAGGAGTAAATTAAAGCGTAACACCTCCTGTGGATATGAGCGGGGGTGGAAAGATAGGCTTATTTTTTAGACCTGGTGCAGAGTGTAATATATATACATGTTCTCGGTCTACGTAAAGTGCAATTAAAGTCTTGCACGACGATTTGCCACTACAGTCACGACAATTTCTTATTCATCGACAGATAAAATGACTCTCCCATTCAAAACATTGGGCACCAGTGTAAGTGAAGAATGAATGATTATTATACATTGAACTTAATGTACGTGTTATTTTTTTCGAATGGGTTTGTAGCCTCTTTCATAATATATTGATAGGAAAGCATCTTATAATGAGACAGCGTAAGGGGTAAAGTATTTTCATATGCAACAGTTGCTATTTTAATCACAAACAGCATCCTAGTAAAAGGAAATAGTATCTGGGATTATTGAAAATTTTTGAAAAGATCATCAGAAACTTTTCTCACAGAATTACGGCTGAATTGAAACCGTCATCAAATGAAACACCTGGGTTCCCTAAACCTACGTTCCCACATCGATACGTGATACTGCATATTAATATACAGTAATTTACAGAAAAAATTGTCTGGTTATATTATTCTTACTTAAATATGCAATACCACAATAAATTAGGAAAACGTCACAGCTATCTGTTGACAGCTAGTTACTATATGCTAATGATCGGTGTAATTCAACCGCCTGGTTCTGAAAACGCTTGGTGTAACAACCCTCTCGAACATTTCACTGTATGATGTCACTCACTGGACTGTAAATATTGCACAAGAATTGCAGGTAATTATATTTTATGTGCCACAATACAATACATAAATGAATATTGAATGTTTCGCATTATATGATGATAATAGTAACATAATGCAAATGCTGTTTTTGCTTTACCTCTAAATTCTCGGTCGAAAAGCGATCATCCTGGTTCCCATAGTTTATGATTAGTTTTCGTTTTATGACATGTATATATATTAGTTTGGACTCCCTGCTGTTTGGATATTATTTACACATATGCATATATCTACACCTGTGTGCACATGTATGTGTTTATTGCGAGGAATATCGATGCTATACTATAACTTTTATATCCTAATTAAGAGAGAAAATGGAATTCATTTGGAAACTGGTTCTTAAGGGTTTTTTTATCATGAGCAGGAAAATAAAATCTGTTCTTTCCCGTTTAACCGATTAGATATGAGAACACCAGGTGGATTTTTATCATATTGATGTGAGAATGCAACAAAATTTTACCCGACAAAGAAGCAAATACAGCAGCACTTAATGCACATACAGGTTATTCAAGACCTTTGCTGTACAGTAAATTTGTAAACAAATATATATATAAGAACTAAAGTAAAAAAAATAAAACTAATATATGAGCACTCAGGAAGCGCAGACCTCCACCAAAGCAGCTCATTACCCCATATGGCGTGGTAAGAAATGCAGCATTTTTCCTGCAAAACATTCCTTGATCCACATGGTGATCCGGATCATCCACTTAATTTAACCAGTTGTTTATTATATCATTGCCAAGCTAATAATGTTTGATCAATGTTGCTAACAGACAAACTTACGCCAAAAAACCGTAATCCCTGCCCCGCGGCGGAAATAATTAATTGATGTACATTTTTTGGTGCTCAGCAATAACTACGTGGTTGTAGAGGACCTACATTTAAGCATATTCAAAAAATCTTTTCTGAATTTTTGGCTGCTCACACAGTAAAGTAAAAAGTTCACAGCATGGTTCATAAGAGCAATTATTCCTGCGACAGATGACGTTACCTTCAATGTATAGAAAACATTGGGTTAAAGAGTAATGACGTTTTCTAAATATAAGCTCATTAATATATAAGTCGCAGTGTATGGTATGCGGAGTAATACATAGGTCAAGCATAGTGTTAATAGCAATCCAGAAACATGGTTTTCGTTCTTCCTTCTCTCCCTCACACTTTCAGATGTATTTCCTTCAAAAAGATTCTTCCTTGTTTTTCTCAGTCTTATAACGGTACTAAAATATAGTACTATGATAATTGTTCCGCATATAATATCACCAATGATCACTTGCACAATTATTATGCACATTGAAAATATGGGTCTCCTGCCTGGTCGAAACGAACAAGTGTCTCCATCTGCCGTCAGGAAAAATAGGGCATATGAGGAGATTGCAAACGAGCAAATTATAACAACAGCTGTCGTTATAGCTCCTTTTTTTAAGACTTGAAACCATGCGTGACTACAGAGGATACACCACCACAAGGAATCTGTGTATGCTGATGGCGAGAATAACGAATGTCGCGCCACACTTCCCGACGTACATCAGATAAAAGACAATCTGGCAAACATGATGCGAAGCTGGGATTTCAGAACTCAACATGCCACTTATTTGTCTCGTTATAAGAACAAGAGTATCTAAAATTGACACTATTATGAGAAAAAAGGCCATGCTCGCTCTTACGCATACGTGGTGAGTACAATATTACGGCCATTGCAAGGATATTTCCAAGACTACCAACAGTGATAATCAGATAAACTCCATAATACATGAATAAATCCATTGAGTCTTTTGCAATGGTGGTTGTTAAGTTAGAATCTTGTCTCGTAGGAATAATGATATTGCTTTGTTCAGTTAGTGACGAGGTAACATTGGTGAGGAGGAATACTGTTGTAGAACTGTTAACTGGAAAAGTAACAGACACGTATGATGTGAGATTCTCCATGGCGATGTTTTTCCTTATATCAACTGGTTTCTGGAAAAAAGGCAAAACTTGCAAATATATAACTTCAAATGATCAAATATCTAATTAATTTGTGATATAGATGAAAAATCTTAGTGTATATAATAATTTCATGACCAAACTATTTGAATAAAATGTTAATTTTTATGATGTAATTCATGTCCGAATTCGAAGCAGGTTGCTTTAATGAGGTTACTGGTCGTTCATGGCGTTGTTTAAAGACCCTAAAACAAGACATAAATGGAACTTAAATCCATTCTGGCTTAAATAAAATTGAAACGTTTGGTGTAAACTTTAGCTCTGCTCGGAGTTGATACAGATAGGAAATTCTCAGTGGTCCCGTGTCAAATGGGTTAAGAGAATCAAATGTTGACAGCAAGTCCGAGGTTCAGAGGGGGCCAGAGCGCCAGACCCCATCCAAGTTAGTGTTTATTAGGTTAACTTTTGAGTTTCACTGTTCTGTTTTTATTTTATGTGTTTGTGTAAAGCCAGAGGATCCTTTCCCTACACACGACATGATTTGAGTTGTTATACAAATATGACTTTAACTCCGCACAAAGAACCTGGAACGCAGAACATTTTTAACAATCATTTCCAAAAAAATCATCGGAAAAGGAATATAAATTACCAGAAAATCCAGGAGCCAATAAAAGCATAACTGTTATTGATTATTATTGCTATGTTTGCCTTATAAAATTTAAATAATGATACAGACTTATACGTTGATGTAAAGTTTGAAGACTAGGACATTGAAAGCTTGTTTTTCTCACTATGAGTTTTTTTTTTTTGTAGATAAAACCACTTTTAAAAATTGCTTATTCGAAAACATTAAATTATAAGTACGAAATAGAAAAAAATCAGAGATATAATAATATAAAAATAAATTTGGAATAAATAAATGCCATATTAAAAATTGAAAATTCAGTCGAGCATAATACAGATTTATTCGCGAATGCAGAAGTTAAAGACTATGACGTTGAATGCTTTCTCAGTATGGTATACAAAACTATTTTTCAAAGTTGTTTTTTGGAAAACATTCCATTTATAATAAGTGCGAAATAGAATAAATCAGACAAATTCAGAAATAATAATAAAAATAAGTCAGCAATAAATAAGTGAAAAATTAATAATACTTTTGTAATAAACAAAATACCTGATTTGAAGGACATTTTTCTGATGAAATCACTTCTTTGAGGCATTAGGAAACCAGTATTCCTGCATGTAAATCATGGCGAACTGCTTGCTTCTTAGGATGTTTTGTGATTTATAAAATCCAGCTGTTTAATATAGAGATAGGCCGCCAGCTACAAAGCATCATCCGCTGTTTCTGATTTTACTGCCATGCAGGTCATGACGGAGGAGCCTGCATAATATCCTGGGTAAATATGCTAATCTGTTTGACCTGCTGGTTGATCCTTTTAACGGACGGATGGACTATGGTGCATGTGTATATGTTAATGTATGTAGAATCCTCGGCCTTCGACACAATACAAATTGGCTAGCTGTCTGAATGCCAATGAATGAGGACATGTCGTGCTTAGAGGTGCGTGTATGATAAATGGTAGCTCTAAGAAACCTAACGATTTAATCAGGTATCATTATTGAATTAATACCATAAAAATATCAAGCAAATTTGATGATGTTTCACTTTTAACTTCAATACAGTGATTCAAATACCGTTATACAACTGCAATTGCATGATGATATTATTTGCCGTACACACACACACACCCTTACACACACACACACATATATATATATATATAACTAATTAGTCCCCGGGATACATTGATTAAATTGCAAAATTTTATCGACAATCTAAGGTTTATTTTCCATTGTAGCATACTTTGGGACATTAGAAAATGACAGCCTTAAGTTGCACAGACGGTAGTTCTTCCCTGCAGCAAAAAAAAAACAGCCCCTATCTCTATATCGGTGATTTGCCACGATCATGCTGTGCAACCTTCGGATCACAATATTTCTTGAATGCCTTGGCAGATTTGAATGATCTTGGTATCTAGTTGTATGTTTTCAAGCATGACCGACATAATGAGCATGATTATCCGGCCATCTGAGGTCAAAACTTAGGCCAAAGGTCAAGGTCACGGTCACTTTGAGACCCTAAAAGGAGATGATAGCCTATTTTTGCTTGAAATCACTATATATATTATTATTTTTTTTGGGACAGTTTGTCGACAGGTACACTGACACTAAAAATGATTTTACCTGGTTCTCTGGTGTAGTAGGTAATATACTTGCATATTATATTGATATCCCACACAGGATACACAATGCAGCACCAATGGCATATCCGGTTATCTTCTTTGCAGTCGGATCCTCTGATTCCATGAAATGTTATTCTAGTTATCGAAATTAATTATTGAGCCTGGGTGCAGAGCTCCTGTTAATTGATGAAGCATCCTAGGTACAATATTTCCCTGTATTTATAGGTTCCTTTTAATTTAGCACTTCATCATGTTAAAAATGTTACACCAAATTAGTTCATTAAAATTATTATTATAAAAATTTACCAAAAAGTAATGTACTTCTTTGTCTAAATTGTCAATGGGTCTCTATTTGATCATTCATCTCCTTGAAACTTTCGTTAACTCAAAGGGTTTCTCGGTCAGTTTGATCTATTAAGGTGATCTGTTTTCCATGATTTGGATAATAACATTTTTAACATGGAACTACATGGGTAATGATCGTCTACTAACCTAAAATTGGCTACCAACTAGTAAACATGAATTTGTGGGTTATTTTTATATGAACAACTTCATGTATACATATATTGTATAAAATGGTAACACAACACAAAAGCATTCACATTTTTCATATATAAAAGAGATATAGTACGTCCATGTATTGTTAAATCTCATATATTTATATATATAATATATAGGTATACATACGTACATACATACACGGAAATTGATCACACTTCAGACGTGGACACTCTCGTTCTAGCAGAATTCTATTAAACTCCTGATGCGCTTGGATATTAATGAATTAATTTTTACCACTTAAATATTACAGTCATATTAAAGTTTGAAGGCGGGAGTCATCTGGTTAAAAAAAAATATTACCATCGGCTTTGGAGAAACTATAGTGCTGAGATTAAGGATCCAACTTTTCAATAAATGTATCTAAATTGTTACTTTGACAAAAGAGCGTTTTGAATAAAAAAAAATATAAATTATTCTGTTACCCTTCCAGTTGTAATCATAATACTAGTGTTGATTTATGGTTTTAAATATGAAAGAATTGTTATGAAAACTATAAGAAAAGAGCAAAAATATAATTTGTAATAATGTGGATAAGCTTTTGTTTGTTTTTCGTAGGAAATGTCTATTTCCTATATTTGATGTTTATGGTCATTTATATTTTGATTTTCAGACGTGTAAAGTAAAGATATACGAGACGAGACATACATTTAAATGACGTTTTATTCAGGCAAAATCAGACACACAAAAAGCAAGCAACCCTTGAATACCCTAACGTTGCTCACATAAACAGCAGTCAATGTGTTTTTTTTCTAAAGACTTAATGACAGATTCAACGATCTTCCTATTCTCTGTGTACGATGACAGTCTGTCACATAATCAGGTTGTACTAAAAAGGAGTTCATAATGATGTGTAAAATGACGTACCATATATTTAATAATTACCTTGATTCTCAGCCAAAAACAACCGCATGTTGTCCGCGAAGTAATCAAGATCAACATCAATATTCATGGCGGTTTTCCTTGCCCATATTTTACCCCATCTAGCAGTGATGAAGAACAGGCTTCTTAGATTAGGCGGTATCTTGCTAACAATCAAACTAATACAACACCAAAATAAAAGAAAGAAACACCTTTGGCGGAGGTAATAACTGAAACAATCCATTATCCAAAGACCAGCTAAACAGGAAAACTCTTGTTTTATAAAGAGTTTGCTGCAAATATTTGTGAATATATGCTAGTGTAAATGGAAACCATGTATAATATTTGATATACCTGTTTGACAATGTGCACTGTATGTTTGATTGTGAACATCATATGCTTAATAATGTGGATTTTATGTTAGATAATATACATCAACTGTTTGATAATGTTCACAACATATTTGACTATATACCGTACATCAACTCTTCCTTGCACTGGAAAATTATGATAATGTTCATGAGATCTTTAGCAATGTGCAATGGTTTTTGTCATCTCCTTGATCATGTGCAATAAATGTTTGATTATGTACATCTTTCATCCTGTACATAAACCTTTTGATAATATACTTTGTGTTTATGTGCTCTACATGTTTGAACATTTGCCTGCACGTTCAGTTATATAAATTGATGCTCAATATAATTAAAAGAAACCACACTAAATGTCAGCATCCAATGTCTGTACCAAACGTCCACTGAACTATGTTTTCTATATAGGTGTACAGTGGTTGGAAATGGTGAATATTTCTCTGTCACATATATCTCAATACCCTCGCGAACATATAACTACTGAATTATCATGTACAGATCAACGTGTGAATCATAAATTCCCTACCGATCACATATATTTGTTAAAAAATAAAATGGTTCAGTATTATAAAAACAATAGCTGTGTTATTGTATCTAACTTTATCCAATTAATTCCGGAAATTTGAAATATGATCATACATTTAATCCCGTATTCTTATACATGTGTTATCTATACAAAACTGTAAAATATAATGACTATAAAAACACTATCTCAACAGCTCTGTGGAGTCTTTTATACACAAACAATATAAAAATCATTTGTAAATAGGTGGCTATACCCTCTTGTCTGAGTGTGTGACATAAATGGAAATCCAATGTATGAATAAAAGAGTACTCAAAAGTTTCACTGTTTAGTTTCAAAACATGTGTAAGACTTAAAAATAATGGAAAATTTGATAATGGAGAAGCGAAAAGAAAAACCGGTTTCATGGTGTTAAGAGTTTTTGGCCCATCACAAACTCCGATCAGGCATCTATACAAATGGTTAGGTAATCAATAAACAGTAAAGACATGCATATAAATAAAGAAAGGAAAAGGACAATCGCAAAAAGTGAAGGGAAAACACTTCCATGGCATCAAGGTGACTTTTCACCCCATGAGCTTTTGAATGCCCTTTTAGAGATATAATTTAATGTAAGAATTGCCTCAGAGATACAGGTTAATCTGAATCCAAAGGTGACCTACTCTGGAAAAATATCATAATTTACGTAACGCTTTATGCCTTAGCGCAGTTTTTTATGATTTCCTTCTCTTGTTACGTATTAACCTGAACGTTTCTTTCATCTGTTGGATTTTTACAAAGAACCATGTTTAAAAAATCTGCCCTGAAAATTCTACCGCTAATGCAATAGAGAAAGAAATTTGCAGAGTGGTTCATTAACGTGGGTATCCCTACTATAGTGGCTGCCTTCAAGACGGTGTCGAAAGTTTCAGGACTCAAACTGATGACCCCTTCCAAAAACATTACAATTTTAACATAAACCACAGTGTAGGGTAACCGCAATATCACATACGATAAACAAAGAGTGATCAACATACGGGAAATTTGGGACTCGTTCTTTTTTCGTTGCAAAGCGGCGTTGGACGACTCATTTCCAAAGAGATTTTTCTTGTTCTTCCTGAGCGCCTTTGCAGTCAGGATCGATAGAATAATTATGCAAGCGCCACCAATGATGTCACCAATTACAATTTGAACAACAGTTACCCCAATAACATAAACACGTCTTCGTCCCTCAATGAAGGAGCAGTATTTTTTATCTTCGGTCAGAGAAGCGAGTGTGTATGTAGAAGCCGCAAGCGAGAACACTACGACACAAACTGATGTAATCATTGCATTCTTAAATTTAGAAACCCACTGAGATTTAAATGGATACACTATGACCAAGTATCTGCTTGCACTGATACAAACAATAGTAAAAGTAGCTGCACATTGACATGACAGCATTAAGAAATTTAATGACTGACAAATCGCGTGCGATGCTGGAATAAATCCAAATCCAACCTGAGCATTCAGTCTGGTTAATATCAACACCAGGCTGTCAAAAATTGCCAACAAAATCAGAAATAGACCATGTGTACTCTTGCGCATGCGCGGGGAGAACAAGATGACGGCCACTGATAGGGCGTTTCCCACGATTCCAACAGCAGTGACAATATAAACTCCGTAATCATTGAAGAATCTTTCTATTACATCAAACGCGGTGTCCGAAGAGTCTTTTGTTGGGAGAATTGTAGTAGGCAAGATTGTCGGGAACGCTGAAGATGTCTCCTTGCTGCTCTCACTTGACTGAGAACATGGCTCCATCAGTGAGGTCGGCGAGAAGTTGGTATATTCTGTGGCATTCTCCATCCCTGAAAACCCGAGAAATGTTATATGTATATAATTACGTAGATTTGATCATTTTCCTTATATAATTTAATTATACAATTTAAATAAATTCAAATCGGATCCAAAAGAATGGCTTTTTTTTCAGAAATCGCATAAAGGTGAGCAACTTTTAAAAGATAAACCTTCAGGTGCGTTACCCTTAGCCTTTTGATAATTTTTTTTCTGGTTTACTAAACATTGTACTATTGAATATTTCTGTTATCAATTATATTATTGATAATGAGGAAATTAGCAAATTCAGTTAAATCAATACTTTTCTGTTCACCGTACAGAAAGGGAAATTTGAATTTTAAAAAACTGAAACTCAATTCGCTTTGTTGTTAATTTTAAACCTAATTTTAAGGATAAATTCCTTAAACAAGTTCATAAAACAAAGTTCCCAATACAGCATAATTATTAAAGGGGTTAGTTTTCTTGAAAAATATATTTAAATGATAAATTTGAATCAACCATTCTTGACATTTCTGGTCTCGCTATTGTTTGAGAACAGACACAAATTGTCTTTGCAGGACCTTGAAAGCAGGGCTGTTGTATCTTGTATAAAATAGGCTCTGTATTAGTATATTTCGTAGGATGAATTATAATTACATCCCTTATAAAAACACCAACACAACCTAGAGTTTGGACTAAGTCCTTAGAACAAAAAAATGGAATGAAATTATCAGAAATAAACATAAAATTAGATTAATTTAATTTGGACACATTGTCATTATGGTTTAAGATCCTGCAAAGAACCACAAAAGCAACCATTTTCTTCCTCCACACAAATTCTTCAAACTTAAGGTCCAAGTTTAAATGGAGCAGATATACAAATAGCAACACTGTTGGTATGATGCTTATGAACTATAACACGCGGGGGGGGAGAGAGAGAGACAGACAGACAGACAGACAGGCAGACAGACAGCCAGACAGACGGACAGAAAACAACGAAAGAGAGAAGGAAAGAGGGAGAGAGGGGGAGAAAAACATTTTGATTACTCACCGACAGGGTGTCTTGAACGTGATAACTTTTACAGCAATGTGGTTTAAGGGAGCCTTTACTGTACAAGTGTCGAAGCAGAGGAATTCTCGTTGTGGAACCCACCAACCACTATACCACTACAAATAAGGGTGTGGCTGATGAAAGTCTACAATTGAAGCTGACAAGTAGAACTGTGTTTGTTACACTAAGCGTGGTCGCATTTATACAATCCTTTGCCATGAGCCCCTGGTCTCTCTGGGATATTGCAGATCACTTTGTTACATTCATCATGTTAAGCGTATTGTGTAGAACTGCTGGCCATTACCTTTATTGAATTATTCAAGAAACCAGACAGTTCTATACCGGTTATGAATAATGAGTCGATTTGTCAGATGATACGTTTCGTCTTTATGTCCTGAGCAACTTGATACCAATGCAATCAAAATTAATAAAACGGGGCATCAGTAACACTTTATGCCTTAGCGCAGTTTTTTATGATTTCCTTCTCTTGTTACGTATTAACCTGAACGTTTCTTTCATCTGTTGGATTTTTACAAAGAACCATGTTTAAAAAATCTGCCCTGAAAATTCTACCGCTAATGCAATAGAGAAAGAAATTTGCAGAGTGGTTCATTAACGTGGGTATCCCTACTATAGTGGCTGCCTTCAAGACGGTGTCGAAAGTTTCAGGACTCAAACTGATGACCCCTTCCAAAAACATTACAATTTTAACATAAACCACAGTGTAGGGTAACCGCAATATCACATACGATAAACAAAGAGTGATCAACATACGGGAAATTTGGGACTCGTTCTTTTTTCGTTGCAAAGCGGCGTTGGACGACTCATTTCCAAAGAGATTTTTCTTGTTCTTCCTGAGCGCCTTTGCAGTCAGGATCGATAGAATAATTATGCAAGCGCCACCAATGATGTCACCAATTACAATTTGAACAACAGTTACCCCAATAACATAAACACGTCTTCGTCCCTCAATGAAGGAGCAGTATTTTTTATCTTCGGTCAGATATTTAAATGATAAATTTGAATCAACCATTCTTGACATTTCTGGTCTCGCTATTGTTTGAGAACAGACACAAATTGTCTTTGCAGGACCTTGAAAGCAGGGCTGTTGTATCTTGTATAAAATAGGCTCTGTATTAGTATATTTCGTAGGATGAATTATAATTACATCCCTTATAAAAACACCAACACAACCTAGAGTTTGGACTAAGTCCTTAGAACAAAAAAATGGAATGAAATTATCAGAAATAAACATAAAATTAGATTAATTTAATTTGGACACATTGTCATTATGGTTTAAGATCCTGCAAAGAACCACACAAGCAACCATTTTCTTCCTCCACACAAATTCTTCAAACTTAAGGTCCAAGTTTAAATGGAGCAGATATACAAATAGCAACACTGTTGGTATGATGCTTATGAACTATAACACGCGGGGGGGGAGAGAGAGAGACAGACAGACAGACAGACAGGCAGACAGACAGCCAGACAGACGGACAGAAAACAACGAAAGAGAGAAGGAAAGAGGGAGAGAGGGGGAGAAAAACATTTTGATTACTCACCGACAGGGTGTCTTGAACGTGATAACTTTTACAGCAATGTGGTTTAAGGGAGCCTTTACTGTACAAGTGTCGAAGCAGAGGAATTCTCGTTGTGGAACCCACCAACCACTATACCACTACAAATAAGGGTGTGGCTGATGAAAGTCTACAATTGAAGCTGACAAGTAGAACTGTGTTTGTTACACTAAGCGTGGTCGCATTTATACAATCCTTTGCCATGAGCCCCTGGTCTCTCTGGGATATTGCAGATCACTTTGTTACATTCATCATGTTAAGCGTATTGTGTAGAACTGCTGGCCATTACCTTTATTGAATTATTCAAGAAACCAGACAGTTCTATACCGGTTATGAATAATGAGTCGATTTGTCAGATGATACGTTTCGTCTTTATGTCCTGAGCAACTTGATACCAATGCAATCAAAATTAATAAAACGGGGCATCAGTGTTATACTCTTCATGATAATTGCATTTATAACCCTTGCTACATTCAATGCACAACGGTCAATTACACCAATATTAAGTGGCGCCACTTATGAAACGGTTACTAACACGTGGACCATAGTTAATATTTTGGCAGTCGTGCTCAATGCATGCTCTGAATATCATGGATGTCTGATCAACTTCAATACAGAGCACGAACATATATTGTTACGAAGAAAAATTGCTTAGAGGAAAACATTAGGCCGATCTCGGTTTCGAACCCATGTCGGTGGCGCAAAAGTCCGGCGTACAAACCGCTTCGCTAGCAAAGCATGCCTCACTAGCGACACAGTTCAGTACGGTTTTATGTCACCCCGTTACATACCCCCTCTCAAGAGTGTTCTGCTATCATAACAAGAATAATTATCCCAGGAGTCACACTTGGTGAGCTTATTCCCTGGGCAACAAAGTTTACCGTCATCCCGGACGAGCACCATTTTGTTAAGAAGACAAATTGTTGAGGGGACAACATGAGGCCGATCCCGGTTTCGAACCCATGTCGGTGGTGCACAAGTCCGGCGTACCACCCGCTTAGCTAGCAAAGCAAGCCCCACTTGCGACAGAGTTCGTTCCGCTTTTATGTCACCGAGTAACAATATGAACCCGAAACAGTAATATTGAAAGGGTTATATTGTGTATTAATACGGGATACTGCCCCCAGGCCGTAATATTGTGTATATGGAAGGTTTAGTTGTAATATCATATGTTGTGATTTATTACTTAGTTGGAACACCCATAATCCATAATACCTAGGGATGGAAAATTAAGATTCTCTTTTCAAACACTAGGACCCTCCGTAGTTTGGTAAGAAAATATATATAACGACAAAAACAAGTAAATTACGTCAAGAAAGGTTATTGCGATATAATAAATATTTCCTGCTAGTTCAGGGAATCCGTTATTGACAATTACCGAAACAATATTATCACTATATGTTAGATTCAGAACATTTCTTTTGGTGTGGCACTGGTTGAGAACAACAGAAGAAAAAGGCAGAAAGACACCTAGACCGATTGACAGACCGACGGACATAGAGACTTTTTAATTGCATTTTAACTGATCCAGAAAATGAAGGAAACATTAATCAGGGAAAACAGTTTGAGAGACTGTCGGGTTATTTAATATTAATTTGTTTAACAGTTTTTAGCTGTTATTGACTGCTTAACATCTGGTGCCTTTTAAAAAGATTAAATTAAAACATATTAATACATATGACGAAATTGAAATTGAATTTCACGAATACATATAAGATCAGAAAGAACTCTGGATCAGATTTATACTGTATTTATGGCGTCAATAATACATGTGAAACGACTTTTAGTTTGATTTTAGATTGAGGGATTAAGCCATGGATGCTAATTTTCACAGGAGCTTACACCTTTTTCACTACCCTAGTGGTATCTTTTGGTACTAACAGTTCGGGTGCATTTTATACACGTATAGGTAAGAGACTAATAACTATACTATATAATAAAAATGATGGTAACCTGTCTTATCTTTAGAAGTGGTGTTCCTATTTATGGCTATGGCATGAAGTTACTTTCAATTAACATACCCACAATGATGGCTCAAAGGTTCAAACCTAACAGACGCCCTTTAGGTGCAGTGCGCATGCTTGTGAAAGGGATTTTTTAGACAGTGAACATTTCACTAGAAGTTTCTGAACTAGATAACATCTCGGAGGAAGCCAACTAAAACATTACTGCTTTGATTGCCACAAAGGCGTGATTGGTAGATCTTGTAATAAAATGTAGCGTATTTTGCTCTGATTTCAACCTGCAACGCTATTCCAATGACCTTGTAAATTATTCAGGAAATGGACAGTTCAATACTGGTATAAATTATGAGTTTAATCCACGAATCATTTGTGTAACCTTGCTGTCCTGAACACTAATATCCAACTGTACACGCCATGTTCAACAGCTGTTTCTCGTTTATCATGGGATAATGATCTCTCTCTCTCTCTCTCTCTCTCTTTCCAACTCTCTCTTTATATATATATATATATATATATATATATATATATATATATATATATTTGTGTGTGTGTGTGTGTGTTTAATTCTGTTTAATACTCCGGTTTCCACAATTCATTATGGTAGACTTCTATGATTGATTCAACTGATGAATGGATTTAGGAATTTACATCCGTTAACATGGGCGGTATGTAAGCGGTCAGTTTAAACTCAATTGCTATCGGTGTCCCTCTCTATCCCTTTTCAACGAAGCAACACTCGACCAATTCCTTATTATCAGCAGATTTAATATAAGTATTGAATCAATCATGTTTTAGCTCACTTTTGATAAAATATCATCAGACTTTTATACATATATATATTTGTGTGTGTGTGTGTGTTTAATTCTGTTTAATACTCCGGTTTTCCACAATTCATTATGGTAAACTTCTATGATTGATTCAACTGATGCATAGCATTTAGGAATTTACATCCGTTAACATGGGCGGTATGTAAGCGGTCAGTTTAAACGCAATTGCTATCGGTGTCCCTCTCTATCCCTTTTCAACGAAGCAACACTCGATCAATTCCTTATTATCAGAAGATCTAATATAAGTATTGAATCAATCATGTTTTAGCTCACTTTTGATCAAATATCTTCAGACTTTTCAAAACCACAGCCTATTATTTTTACTCATACTTTACCTTTGTTTTTTATTCATTTTTGGTTGAGGTAACCGCCTACACTTTTTATTCTCTCTTATCTTATTCTTAATCTAAGTATGTACATCTGCAGAGCACCATTTTACCTCTATTTTTATTTTATACAATTATTAGAATTCAAGTTTCATTAATGAAATTAATATGCAGAACATAATTTTAATCAAATAAGAAGTAAACAAAGTAAAATGCTCATTACCACATTAAGCGAGTATCTAATTTTGTTTTTAGTTCAGAAAAATATACTTTAAATGTGAAATGTATAAGCTAATAATCTTGGCTTTCCTTGTATTACCTTTATTTGAAAACAATATAAATGGTCGTTGTACGTTGGACGCAACTTTGATATATCTCGTTTACAGTAGATTCAGTATTAGCATATGTTTTTAAGATGAAAAATAATTATATCTTTTAAGGAAATGCACAGATAGTCAGAGTTATCGAATAAAGATTTGGAACAGCAATGAAAATGTGATGAATCAAAAAGTCAGTCATAGTGTCTTTACTGGTCAAAATTCAGCAATAGAAAATCTTGTTACAAAAGTTACAAAATGGAACTTCAAAAGATGTGATACAAGATACAACCACTCCCCTTAGTGGTATGAATGTTTCAGCCTTTAAAACCATGGGTAGGACTATATGGATATGAAATATTTTGGTACGACGCTGATGAACCAGGGCACACGCATATACAGAGAGAGAGAGAGAGAGAGGTAACATTGTTCAATCTGCCTGTTACCATTTATCTGTCAATATGCCACCGGCAATATCATCAAACAGCACATGTGTTTTCCATTAAAATATATTTCCATGATTTCTTCTTTATTAAGATGGCAACTATTTCTGTTATAGTTCGAATTCTGACGTAAATTCCCCGCAATCTTTATAAAACGTGCTCATCAGGATACCCTTGAAAAATAAGACAAATGAAACTAGATCGGTTCTCAGACTATGCGACATGTTAAACCTGTTCTTTGGAAGCATGATTGGTAAATGTATGCTCCACATTTAGAACATAAGTTTCTCTCTTAGACAATTGCGATGTAACAGGTTTTCTGTGTTTCCTACTTTTTTTGTCGGCAGTTTGTCTCATTTATTGAGTTAAATGACATTATGTGAGATATCTCTCTCGGAATTATAAAGGGTTCAACAGATTCTCTACCAGTTTTCAGAACCTATTATTATTGGTATTAACCAAAATATTTCCATTTATAAGAAAAAAAAGCATTTTAAACCTAAATATTTATGTATATTTTTGTAACCGTTCATTTAAAAATATTTTATAGACATTTAAAAAGTTTATACTCCTGAAGAATTATCTGTTGTAATAATGTTGAAATATATCTTAATATTATAATATTTGGTTTTATTAAAATCATTTTATCAATCATATATCACGTGACATTATTTAAAAATTCTTATTAGAGATTCAGTTTAATTCCAATTTACGGCTTTTACGGCAAATTTTTCAAATTTGATTTTTTGTTATTGTTTAACATTTTTAAAAAGGGAGGCATGGAGTAATGTTTTCATCAGCAGGTTTAATGTTGTTAATATTTTCAAACGAAAGTCTGATGTATAATACCGTGTATGTATACATAATTTATGTATATTTTTACATACTTGACCTAATTCTGTTAATGTGAATAGGTATTTTATCTTGTATAAACATATATACAGGTATATATACATATCAATATTTCTTACAATGTGTCGGTAAGTGTTCACAGGTATAGATTTTACCTACCTACCTACATTTATATATATATATATATATATATATATATATATATATATATATATATATATATAACGAAAGCTTAGATAAACAGTGACGCCTTTAAGAAAGACTAATGTGTTAATAAACTGGTTAGTCTATCTAAAAGGCGTCACTGTTTATCTTAACTTTTGCTTCTACTACAGACTAATACGGCTATACCACTTATTACATATATATATATATATATATATATATATATATATATATATATATATATAGCTGTATGAATAGTTGTGAACCACTTTTCTGTGTATACCCTTTCCATCTCTCTCTCTCTCTGTCTTTCTCTCTCTCTCTCTCTCTCTCTCTCTCTCTCTCTCTCTCTATATATATATATATATATATATATATATATATATATTCCTTCCCGTTGAGGCGCAATTTGCAATGGAAAATGATACCAAATACATCAACATCTCCTCCACAAACCGTCTTCTCAGTCAGGTGGGGACAACAAGTGGGCACCTCTAGCATTGTCAGCAATTCTATTAACAGACGAGCCTTCTTATACTGGGTTGGGCACGGCAGAACAACTATTCAGCAGCTACTTAGTTAATGTTGTCACGGTGGCGGGAATCGGAGGGAACGTCCTGTCGGTGGCCGTAATTTAGTTTTCAACCCGCACGCGCAAAAGTACCCATTGCATCTTCTGATTGTGTTGGCTATTTTGACAGCCTCGATTTGATAACAAGAAAATAAATGCCTGGCGGTATCTCAGCATTTCAAGCGCTCTGTCAGTTAATTAAATATTTCTTAATGCATGCACGTTAATGTCGAGCCAGTTAGATTGTTGTTGTATATCAGAGGTAGCAGGTTTTTGGTCATAGTGTATCCTTCAATATCGAAGTCCGTTACTAAATTTAAGAATGCAACGATCAAATCAGCAATAGTTGTGATTTTCTCTCTGGTCGCCTCTTCCTGTACCCTCGCTACAATAACTGAAGATGAAGGATGCTTCTATTTTGTTAAGGGACGAAGACCTATGTTTGCTATCTGGGTAATTGTTGTCCTCGATTGGTGACATCATTAGAGGTACTTGCTTGACAATTCTATAAATTCAATGTTCACTGTTATGCCGCTGAGGAATTCAAAGAAAAGCCTGTTTGATTTTTATCCCTCCAACGCCGCTTTGCAGCGAAGAAAAATAAGCGGCCCAGATTACAGAGCAGATTTTCTCAATATGATTCTATGTAAATTGCCGGGAAATATAATAACTGCTCAGGTGAATAAGTAAAAAGATGATAAATCACACAAGATGGAGTTAACTCTAAGACAAAAGAATAGGCAATTCCATTTTTTCAGTAAATGTAAGCTTGAGATCCAAGTTAAACAGGCAATATCATGAAAGATATTTTTTTGCCTCTTGCATTGTTTCAGTCTTTCTGTCATCCGTCCATACCGTATATCTTTCTTCTGAAAAATAGAAACGATAATACCTTGTTTTTTATACTGGCTTTTATTTCCTTTGTACATTTCTTAATAGCCACATATGCCATCATATAAAAAACCCAAAATAAACATATGAAGACTTTTGATATTATGAAAGTTTTTTTATGTTCTTTCTGTAAAACTGAATGATTGTATTCCAAACAGTTGAATGCAGACATAGACACTTTTGTAAAAACGTTTTGGTCAGGCATGGGTAGCTGTGTAATACAAATGTGAAGTTTTGGGATTCCGTCTTTCGGAATCAAAGATTTTTTTTTTATTATGAAAGAACTAATTATCTGTTGCTGACTTGCTATATTGCGTAGTTGATTTTGGCGCAATCTTGGTGATCCTGGAGTTGTAATGGAGTATCGCGTTTTGGTAGCTTACTTTTTTAGCTTAGTTAAGTTCAGTGTCAATTAATGTAGTTTTCGGTAATAATATTATGAGGAGAACGAGGTCTTTGGTATGGCTGTCATCCTTGTACTGAAGGAGTACATAACAGTATCATAACAATAATCAACGTACGTTGTTAACATCTTTTATTATATCTGTTTATTACATATATATGTTTATATAAATATATATATATTAGTTTTAATAATGCGACTACCAGTAATGTAATTCATTGCGTCTTTTTTCCTTGCAGTTTGTATATTTATTACAGCAATAAACTCCTTTACACCCAAAGCCCGTGTTTCTACTGTTATTAAATGGTTATTCGGTTGGTTGTTTGTAACTACGATTCGGCAAGAAACTGCATTACACAGGAACATAGCCAGGTGGTGCCGAAGGACGTTTCCTATTCAACTTTCCCTGTGATTTTCAGGATTAACGTTCCACACATTAAAATAGTATGCTAATAACATAAAACAACAGTAATATTTACTTCGATTTATTACTTCACTCCCTTATACATAGAGATCTATTACAAGACAGTTTTCTGAATATGCCAGGTGCAACAACCCAGTATACATTATAAGATTATGTAAGTACAACAACTCGTAGACAATATGCAGAGTATGTTTTATTCCAAACAACACAGGACAATATTATTAAATCTCTTTGGTACAACAAAACTTGGTACAACAAAAGTGCATTGTATGTTAGAATGTGTACTTCAACCGTTTGATAATGTGCAGTATATATTTTATCATGGAAATATACAATAATCTTTGAACCCTTATACATAGGGATTTATTCCAAGACAGTTTTCCTGAATATGTCATAAGATAGTCGCAACAACCCAGTATACATTATAAGTTTGTGTAAGTACAACAACTTGTTGACATTGTGCAGAGTATGTTTTATTCCACACTACATAGGACAATATTATTAAATCTCCTTGGTACAACAAAACTTGGTACAACAAAAGTACATTGTATGTAAGAATGTGAGCATCAACCGTTTGATAATGTGCAATATATATTTTATCATAGAAATGTACAAAAAACTTAATGTGCAAGGTTCATTTGATTATATAAATGTTCAACTCTTACATTATGTCAGTGCAATGTACGAGATGATCCTGTTGGTTTCATTAAGAATAAACACTTCTTTGTACAGATCCAAGGATGGGCATGTGGTCAAACACCCGAAATTATTCAATTTGATGATGATATTTAGTTAAGACCCCAAAAACATTTTAAAATTAATTTATCTATTTAGTAAGCTGCAGAGGGCCTACACTTAAACAAATTCACAAATTCTTTCCTAAAACTTGTACTGCTAATACAGTAAAGTATAAAGTTCACTGCATGGTTCATAAGAGCAATTAGTCCAGAAACAAATGAGGCAAACGCCAATGTATTAAAAGCATTGAGAGTAAAACTAATAAAGTTTTCTAAATATAATGTAATTAAAATATATGTAATCGTGTAAGGTATTCGGAGTAATACATAAGACATACACAGTGTTAATAGCAATCCGGTTACATGGTTTTCGTCCTTCTTTCTTTCCTTCATTGCCTCAGATGAATTTCCCTCAAACAGATTGTTCCTTGATTTCCTTAAACTAACAACTGTAATAATCGAAAGTACTATGATAATTGTTCCGCATATAATATCACCAATGATCACTTGAACAACTATTATGCAGAACGAAAATATGGTTCTCATTCCAGGTTGAAAAGAACAGACGTCGCCACTTGCCGTGACGACAACGAGTGCATATGAGCTGACAGCAAATGAGCAAATGATAATAACAGCCCCCGTTATAGCAGCTTTTGTAAAACTTGAACGCCTGCGTGTCTTCAAAGGATACACCACCACAAGGAATCTGTGTATGCTGATGGCGAGAATAATGAATGTCGCGCCACACTTTCCGACGTACATTAAATGATAAACAATCTGACAAGTAATGGGCGATGCAGGGATTTCTGTACCTATTGTGTCTGCCATTTTTCTTGTTACAAGAACAATCGTGTCTAAGAATGACAATATAATAAGAAATAAGCCATGTTCGCTCCTGCGCATGCGTTCTGAGTAAAATATTACTGCCGCTGCGAGAATATTACCCAGTGTACAAAGTGTAATAATAATGTAGAGTCCATAGTAAAGGAACAAATCAATCGAGTATGTTGAACCAGAGGTTGTAAAGTTTGACCTTACTGTTGGTAAAATTCTACTTATGTTCTGATTATCTGGTAACGTAGAAACAGTTGTGATGAGATCTTTGAGAGAAATGTTGTTTGAAACAGCTGCCATAGTCGATGTGAGATTCTCCATTCCAAATTCCCAACGAAATGTCCAGGTTTCTGAAACGAGAAACACTTTATAGCTAATGCGAGAATGAGTAGATTTCTCAGTCAGGCTTAACATGGAGCAAAAAATGCATGTAGGGAAAAAGTCATTAATAAAGTCAATTCAATGAAGTATAACTACATTCCCTTAAGCAAGCTCTTAAGACAAAAATGTGATAATTCTCATTGAGCTTATTTGAGGTAGCTTCAATAAGGTCACTTGACTTTATATTTTTTATAGAAAAGTAAACACTAACATTGTAAAATAAATAGATGTTACTTAGGACATAAAGACCATTCCTTTATGAAATATAAAATGGTCTGATTAAGGATCTGCCTTTCATGTATATTTGCTGCGTATATCCCCATAAGCCAAGATTATATCTGTATATATTTGTACAATGACGTGCAATACGATGTCACATCCTAAAGCTTTAGAGTAACTTCAAATCCTTCAGGTTTTTAAACAAGACTGGAGCCAGTAACTCCAACGCATACAATCAGGTACATTAATGCATGAGTTTAAATTGTATTACCTATGATTCCAAATGAAATCATCCTGAGTGATAATGAATTTATTTGATAAATGAACCATTATAAGTTTGGCCTTGCCCTTAAACGTGAGGTAAAGTAAAAGGAGCCTTAACACCTATCTGCCCTTTTTAAACTAAAGATAATCCCCTGGAGCTTTCTTAAAAAGCCAGAAAACGTGGATGTCACCAAACACAGACTCTTGTTTTTATGTTTCATATCGACGTGCTTAAAATATGTAGGGGCCCGCCAAAATATTCAAAACAACTTCAACAGGTCAGACAAGCAAGAGCTTTTCAAATGTCGTTTTGCAGCAAGTGAGCATTTTACCTCCGCATATATGCACCCTTCCACCTTAGATTACATGTTTGTCATGCTTTTAATGCTGTGTTTAGAAACATGTTGCACGAACTTTCTATAACAAGAATTAGCCTTAATTCCTATCTACACAGAAGTCGAGGAATCCAATATATTCTTTTTTTTCAAAATGTGGGTAGATGGGCACCTAAAATGAATAGAAAGTGGTAGTCTACCTCTTAATATTATTACCAACCGTATTGAAGTTCTAGCGCAAGCACGGATAGAGAAATAAAATCCACGTCCATAGTTTTACACTCGGGAACCAAACAAAAGTCCCCTTCCTAACTCCCCACGTCCCCAAATAATGACTTGTATACTGTTATACAAAGAAACTCATATCATTATAGTTTATCTCCAATACATGTGACATGAACGAATTACTCTGGGGAAGAATAATAATTGCTTCTCTGTGCATTTTATATTTATGGAACCAACTCAAGTTTAAAAAAATTTCTATTTAAAGGCAGCAATTGTTTATTTACAAAAGAAATACTATACGGTGTTTATTTGAATTGTGATATAAAGATGTCCATTTATTTAAATCAGTCAATGTAATATTTTTATATGGGTCGTTGTCTTCATCGTATCCTGTGTGATCATTTAACTCCCTTAACCCATTGTCGGGGCAAATTATACGTGTTTTGATGATACTCCATGTAAGATGGATCGTCTTCCGTGAAATTGTGTCCTGATCAGGAAACTCTTACCGCCAATAGGATTCAAGCATTCGAGCCTTACATCCCCTAAGACATAAGAGCAAAGTGTCCCCTCTGAACAGGTTTATTATGCGTCAGTTTGAATGGCTACCTGACATGATACGGGGTTACATATTCATTTAAACTAAAAAAATGAGAGGGTTTACTGAGGCGGAATTTGCCTGGTAAACCTGAAAGTCTGCGGAGCACGTTTGAATGGTACCACTCTGGTTATGCCAAAAATCATGGTGAAAAGTTCAAATGTGTGACACATTTTAACATGTTTACACAGATGTTACTGGTTAAAATACTGTCTATGGAGATATTATTCAGGTTATTGATATCATAATTCCAAATATATCACTGGCTTTTTGTGATTTATAGTAACTTCAGGATTGTCCTGAGACTGACGGTATGTTATATTTAATGGTTTACAAGTAACTAGAGTACCTAACGCTGTGCAATATTATGGTTATCATAGGACTTCATTTTAAAAAGGGTATCACGTTGTTAAGATATTGCAGGTTTATAAAGTGGTGTATTCTGAAGCATCTGCATTCAAAATAAGAAATGAACTTTACAGTTATTAATGAGTAAGACAGATGTAGATAATCACTAGATAATCCACTTAACAGCCAAATCACATATTTTAACAGATTCAGTTTAAGTACAAATGTTTATATTGAAGCTGCTCAGTCGATCACAATCATGGTGTGGATCAGCCAAGATTATTGTAATGATAGAACATCATAATATGTTAACAAGTTTTTTTGTTGATGCACAACTAGCAGCACCCCGACTCGATCTGATGTAAAACGTGAGAATGTCACCTTTTCCTGTAAATTGAGAATAAGCTGAAGTGCCAGGGAATTGGCTTGTACAAAAAGTAAAGATACTTATATTATTAAATCGCTGGATGAATGCACTTTTCCTTAGAGTTGTACACTGTCAACTAAATATCTGCTCGATATATTTTCGGCTGTGCTTATCAGGTATGAAATACGGTGCACGCCACAGGTGTTTATCATGGGGACACATCAATGTATTTCATTTACACCTAAAGATCAGCAACTGTTAATCATGGGGCCACATTGATGTATTCTTAAACCTTCAAATCAACAACTGTTAATCATGGGGATACACCGTTACATTTTTACATCTACAGATCAGTAACTGTTAATTATGGGGCCACATCGGTGTATTTTTGCACCGACAGATCAGCAACCGTTAACCATGGGGATGCGCCAGTGTATTTTTACGCCAACAGATCAGCAACTGTTAATCATGGGGACACACTAGTATTTTTTAACCCACAGATCAACAACTGTTACACATGGGAACACGCCGGTGTATTTTTACAACTACTGATCAGCGATTGTTAAGCATGGGGAAAACCGGTGTGCATGTTTACACCTACAGATCAGCAACTGACCGCTGGACTCCCTTACTCCTTGCGCCTATAATCTAAAATACCCCCTTCGTTTCTTTCTGTCGTGTTAGGAGTTGAAAAAGTGGATTAAACAACTTGTGCGTAGGAAGGCCGCACATGGTTGCAGGATATGCAGCTCTTGCAACTATGGCAGATTAAGTGGTTTTCAATGGAGATTCGCATACGCTGACACACGCATTAATCAATCCGTCCTTCAAAACAAATAAATTTACTTCGGTTTTAAGCATCCCTTTTCGTAATGTATGTTGAATACTTGCAAAATTGAGAGATGCAAACTAAATATTATCATTTAATTTTGCATGCTCTGCAGACTAAATGGGAACGCCATGCCAACGGCCGATTTTCACTCTCAAACGTGTGCACCATTTGCTAGTTCCTCGGTGTTTTGACCAAGCAATAGGTACGGTTACACACCAAGAGACCGTAGGTGTTGGTGTTACCGGACCTGGTTTGGCCAAGATATGAGAAGAAACGTAAAATTGCCCTACCACGGAGTCCGAAACTGGAATAGAATTATGCATGTATATAAATATATATATATATATATGTGTGTGTGTGAGTGTGTGTTTGTGTGTGTGTGTACGTAGTTAATCTAAAATTAATAAAAAAAAATAAGGCGGTTACCTCCAACAAATAAATACTTCTTTCTCACTGCAGGTTGAAATCTATAACTCAAGAGTAAATGATAGCAATAGTTGAATTTGATGTAAACATGGCCCAATTTCAATATTTTGGTAATAACTTGGTTTCATATTACTTTCACTGGTATATATTAAGTTCTAAGGATCAGAGACGTGGCCCTCTTCCACAGAGGTGCACTGAAATAATTGGATTTACAAGTCACAATGTAACAGGGATATGGTAAGTCTTTTCAGGGGTTTTTAAAGGACATTTTTAATTTGTATTCCAGTGTCTGAATAGAATATGAGAGTACACTCCTGTACCAGCAAAGAAGATCTTTATGTATAAAATCAACAAAGAATCTGGTTTTCCACGAACAAAAGGATTCACAAGTTTAGACATTTTTGTACGTGTTTTTTTTTAATAGATTTTCATGACCATTGAGGATATAATACCTTTGAAGCAGCTTGCTGCTACAACCCATATGTATAATACTTGTTGATTTTTATGACCATTGAGGATATAATACCTTTGAAGCAGCTTGCTGCTACAACCCATATCTATAATAACTGCACGTTTTAAGAAATGTGGTCAATTTGTGTTCAGCGTCAAGTTGGCTATGTGGATTGCCTATACGGATAAAGGGAAACTTTATGAAATCCAATCATATAGACAAGAGGTTAACGTTTCATGTAGACATAATTAAATGTAACGTCCAATAGCAATAGCCAAAATACATTTGTATAGCATATATAAATGTAAATAGTTGTAGACACTATCTAACCGTTATAATGAAAAAAGAGCATTTCGATTACCATTAAAAGTACGATTAATTCAACTCTAACGTGCCATTATAGGAATACGCCGGGATAAAACAGATAAATTGTCGTATTTTATAAAGTGCGGAGAAAAGAAAAAGCGAGGAACAACAAGAGAGAGTCAGATGAGAGAGAGAGAGAGAGAGAGAGAGAGAGAGAGAGAGCGAGAGAGAGAAAGAGAAGATATCGTAAATGTAAAACCATTAATTCTTGCTTACCAAAAAGGACTATCGTAACGTGAAGGTTTCTTCCGTGTTGCACAGACCGAACCCGCTCAGTAAACGTGTCTGACAAAGGCACACTTGGTATGGAACCGCCGACAATCCCGCTTCTACAAATAAGAGTGTGGCTGCTGATGATCCCTAAGTGATGACTACAAACACTACAGAAATCAGGGCGTGACCGCATTTATATTAACTTCTCCTGTAATCATTGGGCATGTACGAGGTCTTGTTACATAGCGGTATTATATTCAGACTGTAACGCATGAACAATGGCCTTCCTTTACATTATCAAGATTGAAATATCCAACCATCATGACATCTGCAATAAAATGCGAATGCATCAACAGTAATTATGATGAAATTATCTTTGGAATACCGCTATGCAATTCCATTTGTAACCAGTGCTACATTCAGTCAGGATCTGATCAATTGTTCTTATAAAATGACGTCATCTATAAATGAAATTTATAATGAACATCCCCATGTCAACAATACATCATATGCTAGTAGTTAATGGACGCTCTGGTCATCTGGCTGCATGACCATTGTAAAATCAAGGCTTGATCTAATACAAACGTGAATTTCTATATAGTACTCACATTTACGAGCTGATGCTGAGTAATTTTTTTTTCTTTGTGATTTATCAGGCGTTTCCTTAAAACTGCATTTTTCCGTACGTCCTAGTGTCTAACATAAATTTTATTTTCACAATATCCTCCATGTCTCTCTCTGGCCCCCTTCTGTAAAAAGACTGCATTTAAAAGTTCCCATAAGGGTGCCTTAAGGAGTAAATGGGTAATGGGCATAGGCGGTAGTGCCTTTTATGGTTGCTTGGGCTATTTGTTCCAGAGGGATCGAGAATAACTACAAGAACTAACAGACAAGGCAGAGTAAGAAAGAAATGTCTAAAGTCTTGTGAATCATACCCCAGAACATTACCTGTATCATATCTGTCTTACAAACTTCGATCGCATTATACGATCTGTTACTGACACAAGGTAATGACACATATTTTTTTTACAAGTATGACAATAAAAGTATGCAGTACACTAACTATTTAATGCATTTATTGTCAGAATATGTACAATGTATTTTTAAAATGTGCATGATAGTTATGTACACATTATGCTTTGTAATTTCCATTGTATGTGAGAACAAACACTTCACAATTAACAATATCTTCTGTTTAATTTCATTTTATCTTAATTATTCCCTGATTATACGAAGCTGCCATAACTGATTGAATCACAATATTTTCGCAATGATCGGCAATCATAAGACTCCTTTACCTTTTTGTTTGCAGCCAGCAAAGCTAAAATGAATATGCATATATTTAGGACATCATTGGATGTCAAAACAGAAGATTCTTGGTCCATCAGTATAGTTTTATACCATGTCAGACATTCTGGGTGCTTAAAATGTATTTGGCCAGAAACATAGTATACCATAACCTAAGTTAAGGTTTCCATGGAGACTACCAAAGACTTTTCTGTATATTCATTGGAACCTTCAAGGGCTAACAGATACAACAGATACAATTTTCGCCAATCGAATTTTCAGGGTGCTTAAAATCAAGTTTTTGGAACAAAGTTGACTATATGTCATGGATTTCAGGGTCCTATGTAGATTTTCCGAGGACCTGCCTGAAGGTAATTTTAAAAGATTCTATGCAAAGTGGACACAATGTGTGCCCCGTATGCCACTCTGGGTGTTCAATATCATGTTTTTGTCCAATATCTCACAAAATACAGATCACTGTGGAGATTGGCAAAGGACCCCTCGGATGTACAGTTAGAGTTTCTAGGTCTATCGGTCAACGCATGTGCCCTGTTAACAGCCAGACTCCTTCATTTGGACATCTCAGATATAGATAAAACAAGTGCAAACATGTGAAAAAATCAAAGTGGAACCCGTCTGATGGAACTGATGAAACACTCCATGATTAATATGTATAGAATGAATCATGGCATTCAATGTTTAAGTTGTTCAGATACAGGAGCTTTGTATCAAATTTTTATTTATTCTGGGGTACCTTCAACAATCAAAGCCTGGGGGATATAGGTCACAGTGACCTAATTTCATGTTTCCAAGGAGATTTAGTATGGACCTCGATAGGTGCAACGATGGAAGATTTTTGGCTGAGCGGATACAACGTGTGCCACGTCTGACTGGTTTCCCAACAATATTGTGTTCAGTTTGTAGTTTGCAAAATACAGATCTTCATAACCCAATTTCAGGTTTCCAAGGATATTGACTTGAGGCCTCCATGGATATACAGTGAGGAGTTTCTAGGTCAAACGGTTAAGATTTGAGCCCTGTTAACGGAAAAACTACTTCATCTGGTCTAAGAAATAGAGAAAAATGCGTAAAAATACTTTTATCTCAAATAAATTGAACAGCTTTAACTGGAATTGAAAGTATACATTTGAAGAAGTTTGTTTTTCAAATTATTATCTTATACAGGACAACTTATTTGCATATAACCGTCTTCTTGATCTTTTAACATTCCCTACGTTTAAACGGAATGTGGGCTAAACATATTCCTCTTTCTGTTGAACCAGAGATATTTTTTAAAACTGTGGTGCTGTATATAAGCCGTGAATAACCTATATGTTGATAATATGTACATGTGATAATATTTCTCTTTCTTCCTTACTAAAGAGAAAAAGACACGGAGGAAAAGGAGAGAGAGAGAGACAGAGAGAGAGAGAGAGAGGGAGAAGGAGGACTATGGGGGACAGTATATAACTTCGTGTGTAAATACACAAGAGAAGTCTGCAAGGTTTCAGGTTACGACAGCTTCATGCCTAGTATTAACAAAGGTCATGTTGCCATTATGTTTACACATCGATTTTCAATTACCATAATAACTCCTGTTAACGTGAGGATGCAAATTCTAAAATCCTTTCTTAGGTGGAGCCAGTTAATTAGTACATTTAACCAAAGTGCATTGAATATTGCAAGTTCTAACAAATGGAATTCTGAAGACGCTCATTACCCTAATAATTTCGTGCTAAATGAAAATTTTTCCTATTCTGCATGCATTATATATCGTACCACTAAGGACAACAAGGATGAATATATCATCTGTAAATCTGACCCACTCTTCATACTCAATACATTGTTCATTTTCTTTGGTTATTCATCTCGATAAGTCCCTGCAAGGCAATTGAAGCGTGACTGATTGAAAGTAACACTCCCTCCGATAGAAAGTGGTTCAATATAAGCCTTTGGGTCTTGGGAGAGAATATAAATAGCAGAACGAAAGGCCTTATTGCGGAAAACGTCCCTTCGACTTGTCAGCATTGGTCACATATTAATACCACACAATTATTCGTAGCAGAGAACTAGACGGTTTGCTTTGAGCAATCTACACGGTCCGATCATCTTTTTGTGAGTATTAAAACGTTTACTTATAATCTGTATGGAAGTCTCTCTCTCTCCCTCTCTCTGTCTCTCTCTGTCTCTCTCTCTCTCTCCCTTTTCCAGTGCCATGACAAACCACTTGGTCTGCTTGATACATACGCGCTCCTAAAAGTATGCTTGATAGCTCATATATTCTTATCCGGATGAAGGGAATGTTGTTCATTTCTGTTTACTTTTTAATTAATTTGCTTGTGCTGATTCCTTATCAGTGGGAACATAATGTAGTTGGTTTTTAATTCGCTATATAGGCTATTTATTTAGGCTAAGTCTTTCATTCGTTGGCAGGATATCCATTTTTTGCGGTCTTAAGATCAACATAATATTTGAATTATCACACACATTTGTAAATATTTTAACAATTATACGAGGACTTTCAAGAACAAGCAGAAATTCATATCCCCTATGGGCAGATGATATGAAAGATTTGATATTATTTATAAAATAATAATTTATTCACAAATAACATAAATTATGTGTTTATATTCGTAATTGTGATCGTTTGACCGAGTAATTAATACCTTGTATGGTGTTTCCACTTTCCTTTAACTGGATGTGGTGACTGTAGTTTTTTTGGTTAGTATTCCCTTGGCGTCGAAGTATGATTTATAAGTAATGGCTAGTTCACCTCCCCTAGTTATACGGATAGCAGTGTCAATACGGTAAGTATGCATTGAGAGTTCAATAGCTCACTTCATCATCTTCCTGCCCAAGCCAGTCTCTGTTACCCACACAGAACTTCTCTGATGTCCGTGAGATATTTAATGAAATCTTTGCTGCTAATTAAATGTGTATTAGAACTGCTACCAGACATTAAGACTTGTATACTTTGGCTGCTTTTTTCCCTTTCATAACCAGCTTGTCTTAAAGGTTGTTCATATTTACCCCGCCTAGATCTGTTTCTGCAGCGTCACCGTCCACGTTATAATTACATGTATATATATCCTAGGCCTGTACATATAAAACCTAAAGTCAAAAAGGCTTAAAAATACATTATGATTACATGTTGATTGCTTTATTATCAATGAATAGACTCTACGACTCTAAAATCGAAGACCTAATTTTAAAGAATGTTTAGTGATATCAGCAGTTTCATAACTTAAAACAGAAAACGATGGAACCTTTGAAAAATAACTTCATTTAGAGTACAAGTTAAATTCAGCCATACACACACATACACACACACATATATATATAAATATATATATATATATATATATATATATATATATATATATATATGGTTCCTTAAGTGTTCCTATACGCATTGGGGGATCGGAAAGGTTGAATTCCAGTAATTTGGATTTCCATATTCTCTCTTCCTTCAAGAACGAACACGACTTTTAAAGACTAAGTGTTGACTAACTGTTTATTCTGTTCATGAGTTTTCGAAGTTTAGATCTCCTACACCAGGCGTTCTCATCATTTTCTCTACATTAAGAAACTAATACAGCTACACTCATGTTATATACATATATATATATATATATATATATATATATATATATATATATATATTTATACTACAACATACATGCACTTTTTTGGTGATGTCATTTGTCTTATATATGGGACGTATCAAATGTGTCATTTGGATCCCTAAATATCATATTTTCTAAGTATTGTTCTAGGTATTAACCAGCCAGCATATTTATTATGTTAGATATTCCATATTATGTTATTTTCTGAAAGAGACGTTTTGTATAAAATGTCTAGATTAGTATATCATTTTTGAATTTTAATTAAATAGGACGTGTCAAATATGTCATTGGTATCCCTAAAAACCGATTGTTCCCTTTCAGGGAATAAGTCACAGCCGGCATTCACAAGCAATTCTAAGTAGGCCTTCTTGTACTATATCACAATACGAAGAATATTATATCTATAGATTTGTAGGAGTCATGTTTATAACATGTCACTTTGTGCTGCAGAATGATAATGCTGGCTATTGTTTCTAAATGTTGTATAAAGTTGATGCAGTGTGATGTATACTACGGATATTCTCATCTACGCCACTGACTTACTAGTAGTAAATGGTCTTTTTATGGAAAGGGTGAAATGTGGCGAGATTAGTAACGCTTCTATCGTCTGAAAAAAGTGGCTACTGTGACTACGATCATGTAAGTGGCTGTGCATATAAATATCTAAAGCCTGCGGCTACTTTAGTCCGTTGATAATTAAATGGTTTGGCGCGGTGACTGTAGGTGCATCGATGTATGTGGTAAATTTTAAGGTAAAAACTCAGTTGTCTGATCTTTGACAAACAGCCTGTAATACAGGTATTTTACCTTAAAATAAACATAGATATTAGGCATATAACTCCTTAATGCACCATCTTATAAGAAAACAGAAAACTATCAAATCAACATTAATTTATTCCGAGATGTTCAAGTTGGAGTTTCGATTATTGGGTTTCCCACGGATACTGGCATGGACTATTTTGCAATAAAAGCAACTGAAAAACGTGGAGATATAGAGATGTTGTTGTTAGGTCTTACGGAGCATTTCCTAGAATTATTAGATCGACGGTTTATCTCTCAGGTTAATTTAAAAAAATTGTAGATAGCAAATCGACTGAGAAGGGACATTTGGTAAAGATAAATAATGAATGCTAAACCATACATTGAGTAAAGATACATTATGAGTTTAAAATATCACAATTTCGTTATTCAAAATTGTCAATTTTTAGCGTGTGTTTAGATGAGGACCTTCCATTACCATTTATTTTTGCACAATGGAGGGTAAAGACTTAGACGCATAAAAACAAAAAACGAGAGAGAGCGAGGGGGGGGGTATGTCCGACCTTACATAACCTCGCTTTTAAATTCCTATCAGCGGTCTCTCTGGTTCAAGGCTGATACTCCTTCGAGTCTAGTATATATAATAATGTCTGCATATTGATTCAAAAGTACGATTTTAGTTGCTATCATCTGACCATCTGTTATAAATGGCGAAACTTAATCACAATTGACCATTTTGCATTGAATCGAGGTAGGTCTTACTAATGGAATTTTGGAAATGACTATTATACATATAGTTTCGTGCTTAAATAAAATCCTACAATCATTAATCTGGATTCAATTACACTGTATTGCTCATAATACCAAAGGTTTAATATATCTGATACATAATTGACAACCAGTATGGATCGGTCCATTCTCTTGAATATATTCAATCTCGGTAATGCCCAGAAGGCTGCTGTACAATCGTGACAGGTATATTGTAACTGACTAATGTAAGAAGATCTCCTATATGCTAGGAGGTCAATGTTATTGAGTTTATAAATGTGGTCATGCCTTGACCGGTGTAGAAAACGCCCCGTCCAACTTATGCATAAAACAAAAATCTTAAATAGCCCTTTCCTTATTTGTAGAGCTGAACGTGTTGGCGACTGCCACATTGAGTGATCCTTTATTCGGGGACCTACCCTGACGGTTTGCTTTCAGTTAAACAGAAGAAACCTCCACATCCCTATATTCTTTAGGTGAGTGCTAACACATTTTTTTTGGTATTCTCTCACTCTCTCGCTCACGTTCTCTCTCAGAGCTTTGTTTTGTATAGCTAACCGTTTATGAATATTTAAAAATTAAAATTCTGACAGTTTAAACACCTGAAGAATGCTCTCTTTAGTAGATAATAATGTAATAAGATTCATTTATTTTATTAAATCTAGGGTTCCACTTGAATGATAAAATGAGTTATTTTACTAGAATCATAAGTGTGAATCAAATAATAAATTTAGACTATTCTATATTTATATATATATAATATATATATATATATATATATATATATATATATATATATATATATATGATACAGATCTTCTTTTTATTCAAATAAAGTACATATACAGGCATGTGTCACGATGAGTGTCGTATTTTTTCTCTTTTTATTCCTGTTCGAAACCTGTTTAATAGGGATGCATGTGGTCATGTTACAATCAGCATGTTTAGTATTATTAATATTTTAAAGTCTGGTTTATAATGTTGTGTATGTATTTATTATTTATGCATGTTTGAGTACATTACCTTATCCTGTGTCCAAGGCACTTCATCTTGTAAAGGTATAAAAATCTGTCGGTATGCATATATATATATATATATATATATATATATATATATTCAATCAACACGTTTAATGTTAGCTAAAATTGAAAGTCTGATGTAAAATATAGTGATTGTACAATTAATATATATTATATATCTACAATAATATGTATTATTAGGATATATTTTTCTTTTCCTTTTTATTTAAGCACCGGCTCTAGGAGGCGCAACTTTGAGAATGGTGAATATTACTAAATACATCAACATCTCGTCCACAATCCAGATGGAACAGGCTACTTCTCCAGATCAAAAGAACAAGGAGGCATCAATAACGTTCACAACAATACTACCAACAGATGATCCTTCGTATACCGGGTTCGACACAGCAGAAAAACTCTTCAACAACTACTTAGCCCATGTTGTTACAGCGGTAGGGATCGTGGGAAATGCCCTGTCGGTCGCCGTCATTTTGTTCTCACCGCGCACGCGCAAGAGTACCCATGGCCTCTTTCTGATTGTGTTGGCTATTTTGGACAGCCTCGTTCTGATAACAAGTAGACTAAATGCCGAGGCCATACCTGGCGGTATCCCAGCATCCCACGCGCTCTGTCAGTCAGTAAATTTTTTAATGCTTGCATGTCAGTGTGCAGCCAGTTTGATTGTTTTGTGCATCAGTGGTAGCAGGTTTTTGGTCATAGTGTATCCTTTTAAATCAAAGTGGGTTTCTAAATTTAAAAATGCAATGATCGCATCAGTAAGTGTTGTAATTTTCTCTCTGGCCGCCTCTTCCTATACCCTCGCTTCAATAACTGAAGATGAAGAATACTGCTATTTCATTGCGGGACGAAGACCTGTGTTTGCGATTGGGGTGATTATTGTCCAGATCTTGATTGGTGACTTCATTGGAGGCACTTGCATAATTATTCTATCAATCTTAACGGTTATGTCGCTGAGAAAGTCCAAGAAAAATCTGTTTGGAAATGACTCGTCCGACGCCGCTTTGCAGCGAAAAAAGAATGAGGCCCAGATTTCCCGTATGTTGATCACTCTGTGTGTGTCTTATGTATTACTGCGCCTTCCCTACACTATCGTGTATGTTATAACAGTAATGTTTTTGGAAGGAATGATCACCCTGAGTGACGAGGCTTTCCTCGCGGTGATGAAGGTTTCGTTTTTTACAGGAATACTTTCGTTGATGAACCATGCTGTAAACTTCTTTCTGTACTGCATTAGCGGTCGCAGTTTCAGAGCAGATTTTCTAAACATGATTCTATGTAAAAAGCCGGAAGACAAATTAACTGCTCCGGTGAATAAGTGAAAGGATGATATTGTTCTATTTTCATAATGAGTAATCTTGAGCTCGAGTTTAAACCCACGGCCCTGAGTTTTATTCTCTCTAAAGAAAGGTTGTCATTAAGTACATTGAAAGCGCTTATGTTTGACCAGTGTTAGATCTCTAAAATGTTTTATCATTTAGCTTGTTTTTGCTTGTAAACGTTCGTGGTTTCTGCTTCCCATTTTTCGTGTTTTTTCTTCATTGGCATAAACCTTACCTCTGTCATGTCTTAAAAGGAAGAGCAATTCATTTTTGTATTTTTTTGTTTGTTGCTTTCATGTCCATATTTTGGGTTTCCTGTTTCGTACTTTGTTTCTGTTTTCCTGTTCTCTTTTATTTCTTTCCTTCATTTGTCTAAACAGTAACTCGTTCATGTCTAGATAGGAAGAGTATAACTGTTTGGTGTTTTGATCGTTGCTTTCAGGCTTTCTGTTTTAATGGACAGATGTGTCACTAAATAATAAGCCTAAACCTGTTCTGAAAATGTCATTGTCAACACTATTTATCAGCACAGTGTTACATATAGAACGCGATTTGAACTTAAATTAAATTTTACTGCTCTTTTGGTATACACACATACATACATACAATGTATATATACATGTATATACATGTATACATATATGGATGAAATGGCGGACAACTATTGACAAAAATTTATGTATCCGAAACAAACTGATCAGAGTGACAAAAAAAACAGACCATCATATTGTCCGCATCATTTGGGTTATGCCTACTGCTACATGTTAAATGCCAACATGCTTCGTACATCACATGTATGTATACACACACATCCATATATATGTTAGTCACTGTGGGCATCATTTTATCTGATCTGATTTTTCTTAATCAACAAAAAACGCGTGATTCGTTAATTATAAAACGCATTTCACAGACAATTACGAATATCCTCATAGTCAAATTGCTCATATACACAATGGAACACACGGTGCACAACTAGTGCTTAATCTGGTGTATGTTATATATGAAATGTTGCATATATATATATATATATATATATGTTCATGATAAGAATGACCGTTTATATTGTTTAAAGGTTTATTTACAGAAGCAGATGTGTAATACACAGTTGCATTGGATTGTTTTGTATTATAAAAGAAATGATATTAATTTTGTAATCGTATAAAAGGATGAACATTGGTAATATAAGCGTTTTACGCCTGGTCTGCAGTTTGTTATTTAAACCCAAAGTAAGAGTGATATTATTGTAACTTTCTCGTGTACATTGTAGAAGAGCGGTTGTTTTGTATTTTATGTTTAAGAGTTGAGATAAAAATACAGTGCAATTATCAAAGAGATTATATTCAAAGTAATACATAAAGAATGCACTATGTCCAAGAGTTCATGTACGTAAGTGTAAAGTGTGTTTTTTTCAAAGAGCAAGCACATACTGGCCATTTGCAAAAACATGTAATTATTCAAAATATTATTACACAATAATTTTAGTAGTAATTGTTCAAGTCATTATTAATTCATATTCAACCCACCCTTCAACAACCAATTTGTACATAGGTCTTTTGGGAATAGTCTTTTAAAACACACATAATATTTATTAGGAGATCACCCAATGTTTTACAATTTTTCCTTGAGGAAGCAATGTAGTATGTTGTTTCTGTGAAAATGAATTATTGTATAACAATCTACTTTAGAAAAAAAATGTTGTCATGCTCAGACAAGGTTTGCTATGAAACAGGTGGGTAGTTCCGGGGCTCCGTTTGGAATAAATGCTTGTTTTTAATTGTTTATTTTGCAGGCTGTTTTTTAGTACCATTAAGCAAAAAAATGACATAACCGAGAAGCGTAGCCATGGGGGACTTTCATTTGACATTCCTTCATTGATGCCGTGTCTGTGTCTCTCGTTTTGAGTGATAAAAATGTTGAAGTCGAAGGCTGTTTCTCCGCAGAATCTAAAATTATCTTAGATTTTAATCTCGACTATCTGACAGAAATAATTAAAAAAAAACAATAATTGTATGTATAAGCACATGAATCCATAATATATATATATATATATATATATATATATATTCTTGAGAACCATGTGCCTAAGATGTATTCATGCAGCTACGGCATCCCCCGTCAACCTCGCTGCGCGCCCCTCCTGTATATCTTAGCTACACCCCTGCACAAACGACTTGCTAGGAACTTGAATATCATATATTAATGCATAGTTTTGTGGTCTAGGTATCGTGGGCGAATCGTTGAATTTGGTCTATTATTTAGCACAATCTTTCCCATAGTTGTTTCAGCCAGCGATCATCCTGAATTTATGGTCCACACATTTATGCTTCTTGTGCGTTTGATTTTATTATAATAAAGTGTAAGTGAAAATGTACATCTTGTGTAATTTGTCTTGAATTTGCGAGTCGGATGCCGTGATGTTCACCAGGAGTGATATTGATATTCCTCAAAACCATTGTTTATTGATTTATTGATAACACTAAATGCATTTGTTATATTAATATTTAATTGTTCACAGTTAATCCATTATATTGCTATATAAATCAAATAATTTGATCATGTGAAAACCAGAATGTGCATGTCTGACCAATTTAATTTAACAGCAATTATTGTTTCATTTCCGATAACAACAATTAGGCATTTAAATGAAATATATTCTGCTTGTCCATGTGTTCTTTTTTTAAAGATTTAAATTAGTTATGAAAATATGTATTAACACTTTGTGTTATCGAGCATGCGCTACTCTTTCTTCATCAAACCGTTTCATCAATCTGTGTCAACTTGATTTTTTTTAGATAGTTTTCGTAAAAGTTTATATTTTTAGTAATTTCCCAGAATATTGTATATGTTTTAAATGACATCATCCACTTAGCAGCTGTCAATTTAGGCAACTTATGCATGTGACCTTGACAGCTACATGTTGGGCTGATCGACGCAATATGTTATAAAATTTAGACTGATTTCTCATATTTTGAATTATTTCTTTAATAAGGTGTATGATAGACATTTATTAACCTTCTTAAAAATTAGTCCCTTTTATCTTCTACCTATATTGCCATTTTCCTTCCTTTGAAAGGTAACTAAATAAAAAAAAAGTTCATAGCATAAAATAAACAGGTGGGCATTTAGCGACCTTGTAAGATACGAGCAATTCAATTATGATAAAAAATAGAAAATGACACAAAAGTCTCTACTCTGTCCTTTATGTTAAGAAAATAAGTTCATAGGTTAAACAATTCAGACAGGCAGACAGTCCAGTTAACCAAGAAGCCCTTTAATTTAAGCACATTTTCAGGACATGCAGTATGTGAGCCATAATGTTGCTTGCAGAATAATAAAATAATAATTTTTAATGCAGGTGGAGGCAAACAAAGTAAGGTGCCTCAGTGATTCCAGCAAATCACATAGACATAGTCTACTGATTCAACTCTGGTTAAAGTCAAGGGTTAAAAGTTCCTAGTGAAAGTTAAAAGTGAGATAAATTACTACACTTCATGACTTCTTGATTACTATAAGCTCCATGCCCACAAAATCTTATGACCTTCAGGCCTATCAAATACATATTATTATTTTATTACTATTTATTTCATTTGTGTTGAACAGACACTGCTAACCCTAGGCCATGGTCCCGTCCCTCAGAATAAGATGAGAGTTTTAACTGGGACCTAAGAACCCAAAGCTCACATGTAAATTGTTCCCATATGTTAATACTGTATCAGCTAAAATTATTTTATTTCATGCAGAAAACCTTTTGCTGATTACCACTGGAGAAAAAAACCTGCAGAGAATTTTAAAAGAATAAAGGGAGAACAGGGATAAATTTTCTATAATATTTAACAATTAACCAATTTAAGATATGTATATCAGGCATAAATCTAAGAAAACAATGGTCATTATCACATAAGTATTATTGGGGCATATATCATGAATACACTTTTTCTTTTCTAATGGAACTTTATATTGAAAAGCAACTTAAACAACAGAATCAACTGTATAAACAAAGGAATTTATTAAGAGACTCGGAACCGTCTCGGAAATGTATATTAACGCGTTCAAACACATTCTTAAGATACAAGAAGACATCTGGGCATTTGGTAATTAATTATATAACCCATATTGGGTTATATTTTTAATTAGGTATTTTTTAATATGGGTGTTCAGTTTTGACATCACGATTGATATTTTTGTATTTTATATATTTTTATTTTGATTATCGTTTAATAAACCAGAGTGAAGTATGTGTTGAGTTTTTTTCAAAATGTTTTCCACTTCAACGTAGGCCTCAAATTACAGCGACGATAAGAAATGTTGGCCGAGAATTACCATGAAGAGTCCATTTGTGAATAAATTACAAAAATATTACAGCCTTCAAAGATACACTGCACTACAGCGTATAGAACAAATAATTATCAGAACATGAAAAAAACTGCCGTGAGGACATCAATTTGGTTAATATTAAGGCAAAACGTTAGTAATATAAACATACACTCAAGTGAGAGTCTTAAGACTTTATAAGATAAAATCAGATTAGGCCTAACAACAGCATTTTTAGGATAAAGCATCCATTGGTTTATAGAAAACACAATACTGCTTCTACAATTAAAGGATTATGTAAACACAATCCCGCAAATAAATATAATGAATGATTTGAGCATTTTTTAAATATTCTTTTAATCACTACACATTTTCTTGTTTAAACTTACAAAAGCTGAATAATAAATTTTTTTTCTATCACAAGTAAAACTGAGAGTAATCAACACAATGATCAAACCAAATTAATACCCAGTGTGAAGATCTGAGGCCATTTTAGAGTTGTTCCTTCGGTTGTAAAGAACTTGTTCAGCCAATTGTGAACTTTGTGTGATGATAGGATTCCATAATTTCTAGGGAGGATGCATATTTTTTTAAAATTTAGTTACATAATTAAAAGTCAATGAAAAGTCCTCGAATACAAAAAAATGTGAAATGCTTTCACCCAGATCAATATATGTGCAGAGTAAAGTGCAATTGATACAGCTTTTATTTGTAAAATCAATTTTCTTCATCATTGGTATGAAGACAGGGATACATGCCAAGATGATGCACGAACTTTCATTTGTTATTGGTGATACCCTGACTGCATAATAAGCCTCGGCGTTCAAAAGAGTGCAATTTCTTATGGGCCCGCACAAAAGCGCACATAAATCACCAAATATTGCAGGGGCCCCTAATTTTGGTTGATGGCCTACTTGGTCCATGTGACACTCGTATACAAATTTTAAGAGTCTCGGTCCAGACATTGCTGAAAAAAGCAGCTTGTGTTAGCAGACAAACGATTGACGACAGACGACACATCTAATGATGTAAAACTGAATATGTGTTGTACAAGTTGTTATAATAAATAAATAATATAATAACTTATGCTGGGCACTCTCAATGGCTCGGATGGTGGAAACCGGAGGAAAAGCAGGAATTAATTGACCTCGCCTGTACTAAAGTTCAGCATATGCTGCTTTTGGAGCTGCTGCTGTATTTCTGCTGTGATTGTACTCAAATTATGCTGAAAATGGTAGCAGCAATCAGATGGTGTTTTACCTGTTGGTTTATTCAGCTTCAGTTTTACAGGATTTGCTCTAATACTGCTGAATCTCAGTATATCTACAGCAAATGTCAGAAAATCCGGCTCTCCTGAAATAAGGCAGACATGACTTCTGCTGTATCCCTGCTGCCTCGACATGCACCGGAATGGATCAGAGAGCATATTTGCAGCAGTTGCCAACATATAGCTAGCCACTTATAATATTTCTGAAGTTTGGATACAGATTTGGAGCACATTTTTCTGATTCACTGCAATTTTGGGATACACAATCTACTGTGCAATTAAAAATAATTCTTTACATGTAGAAACAGCAGATTAAGAGTATAGGCGGAATGTTTGCCGAGGTAAATCACGTTACTTGCTTAGTCTCGCCCCTCCCCTTTAGTCCCGGCCAGCATTTCTCATTACCTTATTTTAGCTGAATTATAGCCGATTTTCTTTGACAATGAGGGTTGTTATAATTTATAATTTTGGCTGACACAGGGACACTGTCATTCGACATTTCCCTCAATTGCTAAATAAAGATTGAAACATTGAAACGTTATATTTACTGTTTTAGGTATTCTTGGGCAGATAATAGAGTATTTATTTCTCACAGTTAGCTCTCATTGAAAGGAGGTCCAGTATCCCAGTGTAATTGTGATGAAGAGAGGGGTCATTGGTGCACCCGGTTAACACATTTTATCAAATGCCATTTGACTTTAACTAGCGTGTTTTGAAACATGATCCGCAGAAACATTGCCCGACTGCCCCTTGACGGACCTAAAACCGTTAAAACCGTTTGAATAAAGCACAGCACTGGTAACAGGAAAGGAGGCCATGATTCTGACAGAAGGCACAAAAAGGTGCAAGTTTTCCACTTACTTAGCATGTCTGTTAATTCTTAATTTAGGTAGATCTCTAATTGTAACTATTATATGTCTGATTGGCAGGTTAACATATTCAAGAGATCTGTAAATCAACCTAGTTGTCGCTTTCGGTTGGTTTGCCTCTCCCGTGCAGCTGGAGTCTGACATTTTGAAACTGGGAAGGGGGTGGTGGGGTGGGGGGGGGGTGGGGGGGGGGCGGTTGAGGGGGGGGGAAGAGAACAGAACAAGGAGTTTATTAGGGAAAAGGGCCACGGGCCCTTGAGTTCCAAACATTATTCTACTTCAACGTTTGATTTAATGATTGAACAATAGTCTCTGGTCTGAACTTTACAATCTGACATTTAAATAACAAGGCTTCCTTAGTTGTGCACAAAAACCTTAAGTTTGCAGCCTTGCTTTTTATGGTTTTATCTGACAGGTTTGAGGGAACAAAGCAGTTTAGAGCAAAATGTAATTCTAGCCATTAAGGCAATTTTCTTTTTATTTGTGTTCACCCTCAACCCAATGGGACGATATCCTGTAAACAAAACTTTTCTACGCAATACCAACCTCTCCCAACCTTTTTTTTCAAAATTAGATATTTCTCACGTGTAATTTTTTTTTAACAGGGAATATGTCATACAATATACAATTTCAAACAATATATGGCCTGCATCATGCTGTCAGCAAAAACAACGTAAACAAAATCTGTTTAGATCAGCATACTGATAAATCTTTCTGAATGTTTGTTAAATTTCTGACCTTCTGAATACAAGCATTGCTCGCACGGGCTACTGAACGACAGTCGACTTGTACGCGATACAGGAAATGACTCTATACCATAAAGATGGATTTTCAGTTCGGTTTATAGGCACACATTCCTTCGTGATTATTCAAAATTCGTAGCCTAAGGTTATCGGCTTTCAACCAAATCAATGCAACAGAATTGATGACTCTTGCAGTACCTTCACCCTAATGGCTTGTACCACGACACAAGATAGGCTTACCAACCCAATATAAACGCCTACTGAGTCGTGTGTTTAGTGCTACTGCGGGTAACTAAAGGCCTGTAACGCAAAAAAAAATTAGTAATTGTTTACAAGGTGTAGAGTTTACCCTGGAAAATTTTATTCGATCTTTAGTTACCAAAGTGGCTCAGATCAAGATATTCACCTTTCAGCTAAGAGCATGCAACATATTATTACGCAAAAGTCAATTGTAGTGATATAAATTGTAAATTAATGTTCAGTATGTATTAAATATTTACTTACTCCACAAGGAGATCAGATAATTAATTACTTGTTTACAGTGAAATAGAACTGGCATGCGTGGGGGGGGGGGGGGGGGGCGGGGGATGAATCAAAGAAATTCGTTCTATAAACACATACACACACACATTCTTTAAGAGAGCCGAAAACTTGTTAATTTAGTCTCGCCGGCACTGGGGCTGCAATTAATCGGCTTTAATTCAACTGGGGTTCCGTTCGAGAGGCCAACTCTAAGGTATTCGGGGAAGACGGCCACGAATCTCGGAACTGAGCACACGTATATAAAATACTCTATGAAATCTGTGAAACCTGTGAAATCAGAAGCCCTGAGGCTGAAGTTTTAAACGTTGAGTGTGCAGTATTGCAGCTATCTAAAGGACACACCATTCAACCGGGACAAGCTACCTGGAGGGGCAGCTCGGACCACGTGGCATTTGAGTCTGGGGCCGGATTGACACCATACAACCACGCTGAGAAGTTGAGATCGGGCATTGTTCGATGTTGAGGTCTGGTAAGCCCTTAACCTGATTGTTGGCTTCTTGATAACGGAGCTGGTGATATTGCAACCTCTTAATGTATGTCATTTGATTTCGGTAGTGTAACCCCGTAATTCCTGAATTACTACTGTAATATCCACAGCACGTGTTTTGTAAAGGTTTTCATACGTCAAAGGCTACCGCATGTCGGCATCATTGTTCATGATTTTATTCCTGTAATTTCATATAGTTGCCTCTTTTTTCCGCAGTAAACACGAGCCCGGGACGACGGGGCCACGACCATTTACTTACTTGGCTACCGGTAACGCCCAGAAGCAGGCCGTCTGATACACGAGGCGACGTGAGGCACAGCGCCTGAGGCCTTATAAGTTATATTAAATAAATGTGTATACCAAACCGCATTCTTGTTATTTGTCATATGCCTTCCGGCCTTTAATTTGGTAGAGAAAGAACTCAATCACGAATTTTCGTGATATTTGGCGACCGCGACGAGACCAAATAGAGGCCGTAGGGAGCATTTGACAGATAACACCAGATTACCATCTTATATTGTTTATTTGCGCAGAGGGTCTGATCTTTTGCGATAACGTAGAATTAATTGCTAGCCTTTGTTGGTTATTAGATTTAGCAGGGGTTTCTGGTTAGAGGCGAATGAGTCGGCACAGCCGGTATTTCTTTGTGGTTCACAGAGCGCGTTATATTAGTTGTCAGGTGCGTAACGGAGCTCGCACCGTATAGTGGCGGTTATATGTTCGGTCAAGTGCGTAACGGAACTCGCATTTATCTTTCGCAGACATATCGCACCAGGTGTGTAACGGAACTCACACTTTTATACATTCTGCGGTAAAATATTCCCCTGTGCGTAACGGAACTCGCACAACGGTAGATCCGTAAAGGGCTGTGTGTATGGTCGCGCGTGTGTGTAGACCTAACGATAGAAGGTGGGCCAGTATTGTGACACTGCCCTCGGTATTGGGTTACGTGTGCTTTATTGTTTAACACATGCCATGGATCTTAAAGAAATTGTTGCTCTAGGGAAAGAGTTAGGATACGGGGGCGACTCCCTCCAAACATTTGTTAAAGAAGTCTCCGATAGACAGGATAGAAAAGCTCAGCAAGCTGTCGAGCGAGCGGAGCAGGCCGCGGAACGCGAGAAGCGTGAAAGTGAGGAGCACAGAGCTCATGAGTTTAAAATGATTCAGGAGCAGAAAGAGCTCTTGCGGTTACAAAGTCAGGCAGGGGTTAGAACGGATAATGTAGCGGAGGCTACCGTTAGGACCCCGAGCATTAAAATCCCCAGCTACGAAGACGATAAAGACAGTATGGACGCATACATTGAACGTTTTGAACGTTTTGCGGTAAGCCAAGGGTGTAAACATGAAAACTGGGCAGTAAGCCTAAGTGCGTTGCTCAAGGGAAAAGCCCTTTAGGTATATTCTCTCCTGACGTCAGAGGAGGCGCTCGATTATGACACTCTTAAGCATGCGCTTTAAAGCGGTATAACCTCACAGAGGAAGGTTATAGAACGAAATTCAGGACGTGTCTTCCTGAACGTAATGAAACCCCGATACAATTTGCGGCACGCATTGGCGGTTATTGTAGCAAGTGGGTACAGCTTTCATGTATTGAACACGATTACAAATCATTGTTAGATTTGATCCTGCGTGAGGAGTTTATCTGGTCCTGTAGTGAGAAATTAGCTGCTTTTATGAGAGAGAAGCAATGTAAAACCATTGATATGTTAGCATCTGCAGCAGAGAGTTACACAGAGGCACATGGGTTTGGTTGTTTTGTTGGGCAAGCCAAACCGGTGGGACACACTAAAACCCGGGCCCAACTGGAGAAACCCGGGCCCAATTAAACACTCGATAAATGACCTTTACGTAATAGAAACGATCCTGAAATTGAGCTAATCGTGAAGACTGGGTCGAACCCTTCCCAACCAAATAAAAATGTTGGTGATAATTCGTGTTTTTAGTGCTAAATTATAACTTTTAATAAGGGTCAAATTACCTCAATTTGTGGCCGTCAGAAAACCCGGGCCCAATAAAAACGGCCGTATCATACGTGTTCTATGCGAATATTTCACATTTCCCTATTAATTTTAATAAAATAGACCGAGTTACAAAAAATTTGACTAAAATTCGGTAAATTATGTCGATTCTTAACTATAACATATATGATCAGACAGACGGACAATTTTCCCGTAATACGTCTCCCAGGCCCAAATCAACATGCATTTACACTCGATAACAAATAATTTTGTTTACATATTACGACTGGTTACGTTAGATTAGACTATTCTCTGTCCGTACACTAGATTTAGAACGTAAAATTTTCCGAATCACCAGCGTTTCTTATGGTACTTTGGATGGTCGTATGAAAGGCTAATTTAACTCTTCGTGTACCTTTACCGGGCCTAAATCGTCACAGATCTTAAACGCTTCAAAGCTTGTGTTTTCAAACTTTGATGTTTTAATGATAAAGAAAATATGCTCCTGTAACTGATGCACTTTATTTTTTGTTTGTTTATTCCATGAAATTCTCTAAGTTTCCGAATGGTATAACAAGATAATATGTCAAATGGACCCTTTTTACCCTTGGAGTGGAGTAAGAAGTAGACCCAGTTGTCGTAACCCCAGCTCCCTACTCTGCTATAGCAAAACACCGCAAAGTGTCTACACCGAATATAAAATGTGAAGATTTTTTCAATTTAGAATTCAGTATAAGTCCTTTGAAAACACAGGAACACCAACAAACACCTAAATCTATTTTAAAAGAAAAAGGCTGTACATTAACTTTCAAAATAAATGATTCCAACAAGCAAAAACATTAAAAGCCTTCCATAACTGTCTCGTCTCATGCGCAAATAGGTGAGGTTGAAGAGGGGAATAGCTTCCAGTGGATCGACTTGTCCAATAGTTCACAAAATACACAAATTAATAAGTCGGAAAGTCATGTTCATAAACTCTTTCACTCCATGCACAGTAGCATTGATGAAAAATCAAAAGATGTTCATCATTCAACTGTTATGTTGCATGACAGTGGGGATATTAATGATGCACTAAGTAATATTGATATAAGTGATTTATGGATTAGCCAATTAAAATTGACCAACTCTGATAGGGAAATACTTGTGAATCAAAATGGCTGGTTAACTTCAGAACATATTCGTGCAGCCACGCATCTATTAAAAAGACAATATCCTACGATGTGGGGGTTACAAGATCCAATACTTGCACCTTTTAGGGATTATTCAGGCAAGTGGGTTTATTTGAAAAGGTTTAGGAATATTTCAGAGGAAAAACATGCAGTACAAATTTTACATAAAGGAACAGATCACTGGGTGTGCGCAATTAAGGTAAACGAAGATGTGTTTTTATTGGATAGTGGGGCATCAAGCAATTTGACAGAATCATTTAAAATTCAGTTGTCTTGTTTGTTTGGGGGGCAGGAATCAGAACTTGAGGTGTACAAGCCCAAGGCGCTAAACCAGCGTCCAGGATCTGGTGACTGTGCCCTATTCGCTATAAGTAATGCTATTGAATTTTGCAGCTCCAATAAAGTGCCAATGCACGCGAAGTTTTTAGATTACAATGCTGTAATGAGAACACATTTAAAATCTTGTTATGAAAAAGGTGAAGTGACGCCGTTCTCTAAACAGAAAAAAACAAAAGTTCAATATTTCATTGCCAAGACTAAAATCTATTTCATTAAAAGTGGTCATATCCTGCACTTGTGGCTTAGCAGACGTTTTTGACGACCACGAAGGCAGCGCCGGTATGATGGAGGTATCAGGCATGTCTTCACTATTCCACCGTTCAGAGGATAAACATGGACTCAAATACACTTCTTATATAGGTGATGAAGACAGTAAAACCTTCCGCCAACTACAACGTAAAGACCCATACGGAATACCGCTGCACAAGAAAGAATGCGTCGGCCAAGTCCAGAAAAGAATGGGTACTCGGCTACGTGGCTTGTTTGAGATACACGAAGGTACGTTATTATCAGATATATTTATAAATTCACACACAGATATACATATATATATACATATATATAAATCAGAATTAATAAAATAAATAAATAATAAAAATATTGACATGTACACACACACACAGATATATAGAATTTATTTTATATAGAAATATTATATATATATATATATAGAGAGAGAGAGAGAGAGAGAGAGAGAGGGGGGGGAGAGAGAGAAAGAGAGAGACGCACACACCCACACATAATGATGAGTTTAGTCTTCCGTGAATCTACTGAAATAAAAAAAAAATGTTGTATGAATATTATGTTCCAGGACAATCCGCATGATCCAGCTGCCATGGCAAGACAGACGTGGGCGATTATGAAACATTATAGCGAACCAGCCGATCACACCTACTGTCCGTCAGGTTCCGATAGTTTCTGCTCTTGGCAGCGTGACTTGGCTGATGGGACGCAGAACTCTCAGCGAACCGTAAATGCCCTGCCGAAAGCAATCACGGATTTGTTAGAACGGACCTAACAAAAGACTCCCTACTGCAAGGATATGTCGGAGCTAGTTAAAAAAATCGATATGAATCCCTGCATCATAATATATGGTCCATGGTACCGAAATAAGAGTGGCACAGCTTTAGTGAAGTTGAACTGGGCGTCGACCTAGCCGTCATGGTTTACAACGAGGGGTTCTACAAAACGGCAAATCGGCTGATTGAGGGCGGTGTGAAACTGTCATCACAAGCGCTCAGGGAATTCAGAAACATGGATGATGAAAGAATATACCACGCGCGCCTCAAGGCGACCCCCGAGGCAAAGGATGCCCGGAAAGTAAGACGAAATAAACGGAGGAAGACGGCGGACGCGTTCCGTAAAGAAGAGGGGCCAGCCTACAAATCAGGTTGTTTCCATGGAGATACTACTTGAAGCAACCATGGAATTTACATTTATGTGGAAGGTAATTATATTATATATTTTTGGCATTTGTGGCATCATATATAGTAACAACATACTATTTCATTTAGACGCACCTTCGGATATGTGCATTCAACCAGAAAGATCTAGTGACTAATTACTAATGGACACTAATTACTATACAAACAGTTATCACAAGGTCAGTTATCACTACGGACCGTGGTAGCCTTACCCGATTCTCTGGTTTCCGGTAAGACGTGTATAAAGCTACACGTAAGCATGTCCAGATCAACACAACTGCAAACAACATGCCTCGACGAAACAGTAAGCGAGCAGATGAATTAGAGAGCGCAAAGTTTGATCTGATACAAGCCTTCAAAGTTTATGGGTAAGAAGTTGACCTTATATGCGTCATAAACAAATGATAATGGTGTCCTTATACTTTCATGGTTGACTATGAATTCGTGCTTGATTTGTATTCCAGATGCGATGGGCAGACCTTTTGTAACAGTATTATCATGAAGGGTGATGCAATGAAAAGAAGAGGGAAAAGCCACAAGCAAATCAGATTCTGCTTTTACTGTCACTGGGCCAGAGAGCTGAAGGTAAGTTTATATATAAATAGAACAATATTTTATTTAGAAGAGACTCAGTGTCACTTTATTCAATTTCATATAATATCATTATGAGCCGTGAGCGATATGAGAGATATTGAGATATGTAGCTGCTTATTTCAGCGAAATGAATATAATTGACTCTTTGTTTTGCATTTTACTCCAGCGTGACGAGGTTGGTGCTGAAGGTGCACAATACGCTCTGCCGCCTGTGGTTCTGGCATACGTTAGAGCTATGTATCCTGGGCAAGTGAAAGGCGAAATACGTCCGGTACGTAATAGTGTTGAAATATATAATGTTACGCACTAAACAGAGCATATAAACGGTTTATAAAACTAAAGTGTGTAAAGAGTGAGGGTCAAGGATGTATTAACTATAAAATTAGTAATTGTATATTCACGTTTATTTTGCATATATCAAAATATAAACCTTAATTCTGGCCGTTGTAAATATATATATATATATATATATATTAAATGTTTGATCAAAATATACGACATATCTGGTTTATTATGCGTTTTATTTTTCAGGGGGCCTACGCGGGTAACCTCCAGACCTTCTTGGACGCTGTTATTTGTTGATTGTTTAATTTGTTGCCATTTATAGGTTGATAGACCTAGATTCCAAAGTCGGACTGAGCAGGGGGCAGCCAATGATCGTAAACCAGGTGGTCACGTGGGTAGCAAACCTACCAGTTCTTTCGGTAAATCACACGGCCGCAGATGTTTTCTGTGTGATAGCCCGGCACATCTTGCAAAAGACTGTAAGATGTATGCTAAATAGTCAGGCGGTAGAGAGAAAGCAGCATCTCTCGAGATGCCCAGGTCCGTTTTTATGTATTGCTGCTTGTATCTTCCTGCGATGGACTAGCGTCATCCAGGACAGGAGGTGTTTAACTCCTAAGTCGCTTCACGCTACCGAAACCGGGATAAGCTCCGGCCTGATGAGCCATTAGGCTCGGGTGTAAAAACCCAGCAGACTTTACCTTTTACCTTTTTTTTGCTTGTATCTTAATTTTGCCGCTCATTTTATCTACATCTCACTTCTCCATTACATGAATCCTAAACATCATACCGTTCGTATACACTTATAACCTCGTCGAAACACTGCGTGAGTGATCCTCCAGTCGCTTCAGAAATTCATACACCGGTATGTTGAAATTGAAGACCTGGTCAGTGGTGATGTTTTCATTATTTTGCGAACCGGAGTGTGACGCGGGGGCACTCCGCTTTTCGATGATCTTTGACTGGTTACTATTTTTGAACGTTTTAAGTACAGGTTAATTTGAGGAAGACATTGATTCAACATAGCTTAACTTAACCTCTAATTTGATAAGAGTGGAAAGACATGAAATATGAATTGAATGTACGTTATAAGGCAAGGAAACTGTTCCAGAGGAAAGAAACGGAAATATGCATACCTCGTTGGTAGCAGAAGCGGACCCATTGGGAGTCCAGGGGGTCGGTCCCCCTTTTCAGCTGCAACCTTTTTTAATCGTAAGAGACAAATTTTGAGTCCTGGAACGTTCGCCCTCAACCCAACCCACACCTTTCCGGGAATGGGGACCTTGTTTTAGGTTTTGTCTTTAATCCTCCTGGGTTGAACCCCTCCTTTTCTTAAAGCGAGCCAGAGTAATGTGTTTTTCATATTGACTGACCACACACGTTGATCAGGGCCTTTGTCAAATGTCAGCGAAAACATGCATAAATCCGTCACTGAAAGCAAGGTTATTCATATGCACGGAAGTCCATAAATTGGCTTAATTCTGGGCTTGAGGTGACCACAAAGAAAATCCGGTCTTTGCCGAAGGCAGTTCGGCTGTTTTCTGTGATAGCCTCGGCTCATATCAGAAGACACACAAAATCACTCAAATTGATGTGTACATTAAAAATTATTTATTCTAATGTCGGCCATGTCACTGAGGGAACAATAACCTTTAAAGTGAGGTATAGCACAGTATCATACGCAACGCGGTTTCAGAGAACATTGTGAACACAGTTGGACCGAATTCCTTTTATAACTATTAGATAACACTAACACAATACACAAATAAATATGGATTTAAATATCGCTTTAAAGGCCCTGCAAGGGGCTGGAACAAAAAAACAGTGGGGGGGGGGGGGGGGGTAAAAACCACCTACAGGGGTTTACAAACATGCCAAGACATTGGCGCCTCTTTTATCAAATTTGAGAAATTTGAGTTAATTTCTTTCCCGGTCTCAAGATTGCACCTCCCGGGGCAAACTGTGGAAAAGGCATACCTCTCACACCATCTGCTGTCAAAATATTCTCTCTGCAAAAAAAAACAAAAAAAAAAAGGCTGTGTATGATTGAACAGCTGAAATCCTATATTATAAAATAGTCAGATATGAATGGCTCTTCTATTAATTTTAGGGTGACACCCTTCAGTCTGGCCCTGTCTCTCCCTCCCTGTCTCTGTCTGTCTGTCTGTCTGTCTCTCTCTCTCTCTCTCTCTCTCTCTATATATATATATATATATATATATATAATTAATTTTAATAGTCTATCTTACTTATTTTGAGAAAGATGACGCATTCCTGCAGATAAACGGAGTTTAAGTATACAGGCTTTCGGATGATTTAGTTTATATAGTATATGTATATTTCCATATTGCTACTTGTTGAACTGGTGTACAAGATGAAGTGTGATATGACTATTTATTAAAATATATTTATCTTATCACACGTTCAATATGGGATCATCAATATACATAGACCCAGAGTTGATTGTATATGTCCTACAAGGCCGACTCAATGTCTGACTAGTTTCCCGATGTATATTGCAGAGTGGAATTATACATTGTTTCTTGTTTGTCCAGCTCGGCTCTCTCCGCTGGTGACCGAGCTTCAATTCTCCCCTTTGCTAGGACTACAGTGGTCCTTCACTGTTCGGAGGTTCTCTTGGGTCCCCCGTTAAAAATTCATCTGGAATAGTTGTTGAATAATGCAGATGTTGTAAACAGCAAAAACAAGAACTCGAACTGTCAAACCTCTGGTCGAGGGGGCGGTGCAGACAAAGCTCGAGCGCCAACTTCACTTGAAAAATAATAAGATCGGCCGTATCATGTGCTTCTTTCAAGAAACGAATTAAACGAACACTTTTTGATAATTTATCGGCTTCCCGACATAGGGTACAGTTGCATATGTTTGTGTTGGTGTGGGTAGCACCCTTATTACTTAGCATTCATTGATCATATAAGAATAATAATAAACTTCATTTCATGTTGCATATTCAGAGTATTGCTATAGCCAATTCCATCAATGAAACAGAATATTTTATTATTATTGGTTCGTACCTCACATAATAGATATATACGAAGTGGTATTTTAGTATTTATATGCTTGCTTTTATAAGTATAAATATGATATACTTTCTAAATATACTTGTATGTTGTAGAGTTTATATTATTATTATATTCATGTTTTATTCACTTAGCCATGGTATTATGAATGTATTGTTTTGTATTTACTTCTAAATGGTACAAGTCACAAGCTTGATTTACTGATTGGTTTATTACCATCTAAATAAATAAATAAAATAAAATACATGTGTGCGTTTACTTAAATAATCAAACATAAAATAAATATGTGTTTAAAAATATAACTCTTGCCAGTAGTTGACTCGCATAAGTGTCAGCAGAATAAATAATAGCAGAAATTTGCGCCCCCCCCCCCCCCCCCCGATGAATACGCCCGTCCGCCTACAAATTTCGTATTGGAATTTGTCGCACATATATATATATATATATATATATATATATATATATATACATATACGTATCACGATGTTTTCATTGTTTAGATATTATAGTAAATGATTGTTTTCCTATAATATATACATATATGCATATATATATATATATAATTATATTTATATAGTTAGAATATTAATTCTAATCAATAATCATACCTAAACATGTTGAATATAGGGAGTCAATAAAAGAATATGCAGACCAGTTTATTTCAAACGAAAATTTGACAATATAAAAATATATATTACTTACTAATGTAATTAGTAAAGTATTCAGCGCGATATAGGTGCAGATAATGGGCACTTGATCTTAATGCCTTTATCATATTTGTAAGATCTGAGGAGCGAATATTAATGATTGACTACTTATTATGACTATGTTCAGCACTTCTTTCTGTTTGTTGTATGGGAAATTTCTCGTTCATTCAAAATGTAATCGAGCAGGCATGCATATAGTTCCTTGGACGAACCTTTGCTGTGTGGTATTTCAGACCTACCCGAATATTTCCTATCCTTAACTTCTAAAGACACGGTCGTGGCTTTCACTTTAAGCCTGTCATTTATCCCCACCTATTTAAATGTTTCAACTTTCTGACAAACATACGATTTAACAAACAAAATAGTTTTAGGCACTTCTAGAAAAATATCAGTCTGAACACTGTATCGCGATACGCAAAATGCGAATCACCGTATCGCGATATACCGAAATATCGATAATATCGACCACCCTAGTTAGCTTAAATGAGCCCCAGACATATTGAAAATGAGGAATGAGGCGATTAATAATGAGTGTATTGTTCCGTTCACTAGAAACTTAGTTTTGTATTTTATATTATTAAAATGCCAAGAGTATGTGCTGTATGTGCTGCCATCTGTCGATCGGTGATGTGACTATGCTTGTTTTTATTACCAGGCTGCCACCTACTGGTGTACATTAACATAATTGATGCATTATGATGCTTTTTATTCTTTGTTAACGCTGGAAGTTTAAACGTCTGCTTAAGAAATAAGTTTATCCCTTTAAACTAGTATAACTAAATCTTACGTGCTGCAACGCATGTCTTAAGGTATTTAGGAATGTTTGAACTGGTATTCCGAGAATGGCAACTTTGTATTACTTCTGTAACTTTATGAGAACACGCTGTCCTCATTTTCGACCATTTACTTTTGCGCCTAAACTGCCGTATCATTCAGACCTTGTTGTATGTCTGCTGGAGTTTCATATATTCTGGTTTCGAAATCTTGTCCGTTTTGTAGCGAAATATTCAGGTTATGAATAAAAATACAATAGATGTGGATCATTAGCGTATCTAACGAGTAAAATTCCCATTGAAAATATGACAGAGGTAAAATTAGCTGATAAGTGTAAAACTGTTTAACTTCGTTTGTTGCCACCAGATGGCGCTCAGTGTCCATGTAGGTAGGTATAGATGTTTTCTCGCCCATCGAGCACCACTGGCACACGAGTAGTTGAAAAACTGCCCACCAGGGGTTCCTTAAGCATGATGAATGAGGTTGATGAGATGATGACTCTGCTCACAGGAACCGATAGACTAGCCTGGTGCTCAGTAGTGCTTTCTGTTTCTTTCTAGGGATGCCTTTGTTCTGGACGTTATTGTCGTGATCTTATTTCCATCCTGGTCTTTTCTTCTTTTTCTTAACAGACTTGGTGGTGGTAGTTGCCGCTGTCGTTCTGGATGTTGCCTGGGTTGGGGTTTCTGGAATATTAGGTTCGGGGAGGTTTCCGCCTTCTTGAAGTAAATCTGGGAAGAATAATGGCATGGTGCCGACTATGAGGCTGTCTGTAATCGGTGAAGTTGCTGATAATCCTCGCTTGATTCGATTTTGGATCCCGAACTGTCTAGCTGCGTCAATTTCTCTTTCTGTTGGTACGTAGTCTGCTGTCGACATTTCTTGACGATCATCACTGTATGTTTCATCTTGGCAGTCTTCAGATTCTTCATCAGATGAGATCGCTTCTGCTTGGGTTGTCTGTCAACATGAGCGACATCTAGTGGCCTCTGTGGCAGTAGATTCGGCGTCAGTTTGAGTTGAAATTGTTTGACTAAGTGGTCTAGTCTGAACTTCTATTTTGGTTGGTGGTCAGTGTCTGGGTGGTCTAAGTGGTTTTACTGTTAGCTCCAACTTGGGTTGACTTGGTCTTTGTTTTCTCAGTAGTTTGAGTTTCAATATCTCTTGTAGTCGTCTTTTTCTTTAGGGTGGTCGGCAATACTGGTTCTACTTTCATTGGAGCTTGTTCACTTAGTTGCGTAGATGTATCACTTGTCATGGCTTTGTAGAATTGTTTCTAGATTCGTCGATAGGTGGCGCATCCGCGGTAAGACGAGGAGTAGGCTCCCTGGCAATTTCCACATCTAGGTTGTTGTTGTTGACAAAACTTAGTTAAATGTTCTTCTGACCCGCAGCGATAACATCTGTTGTGGTTCTGACACGCGATGCTGTAGTGACCCCAGCCGAGGCATTTCCCACAAAAGGAGATTTCAACGTCTCTATAGGTTTCCACGGAGAACCGTTCCGGTTCGATGCGCAGGCCCTGGGAAAGTGCTGTTTGCGTCCTCTTGTGTTTTCAGGATTATTTGTGGTTGGTTGACCGCTGTGGTTTTTCAATTGGATGACTGCGTTCGGCTTTTGTCGTCCATTCTGTAGTTGTTGTAGAATTCCATGGTCTGGTATGTTGGTGGGTACTCCCTTCACAACGATAGGAAATTCCCTCTTTCTTGCTTGTCTGTCGGTTCGTCTTCGTATTTTGTGTGTGGTAGAAGTAACTTCAGTTACTTCTCGAAACTCTGTTGTTGTTTTTCAGTTGGTTAGATCCATAAGTTTGGCGCCGGCATTTGACGTGATTGAATGAAGGTAAAGGCAATTCCTTGTGCATACTATCTTATCAAAGATAAGATCCGGAAATGTTGATTTCAACAGGTTGTTGTGGTGAATTTTGTATTTTGTTGTGGTGAATATCCGCGTGTAGGCCGTATACTAAATACCCGGTCTCCATGTTGGCACTAATGCTAAGTGTAGCAACACTAAGTTTCGTGATGAGCACTCTGTAAATAAATGTGTACGCGTTAAGAGCTAACTCACGATTGCGCTCCGTGTCCATTTGCTGTACGCCAGTATGGCATAGATTGGGTGGTGTATTTACGGCTTACCGTAAAGTATGGAAATCCCTCTACATTGATGATTGGCCAATAGGCCTCCAGCATGCACCAAGGGTTGGGGTTTAAGGTTCGTATTTGTTTTGACCGGCATCCATGCTGGATGTTCCGAGTCTATAGTGTAAAGGTTTCACTGGAATAAACGGATATTTCCAGGTGATCTGTATTTGTGAATATTTCCTACAGACTGTCCGTTGACCCTTTCATCTCATACTGACGGTAAAGTTCAGTGACCGTTTTGTTGTCTTTATCAAACTTGATTTATTTTTTTTGTATGTGTAAATTGCGACTTGTAATGCCATATTGCTAATCATTTGTTTTATTGTAGATCAAATCAAGTTCTATACGATTGGCAGATATGAGTGATGTCTGGATATAAACATTGGCTTGTGACCCACCATGTATAATAACCAAAATACGTTTAAGAATGTGTTAGTTCGCTGATTGGATATTTGGGGGTTTTACCAGTCGGCATATCCCAATGAGTTATTTTTATGTCTCCCATAATTGAAGCTTAGGTGTTCAATCATGGTATATATAACAGCGTTGAGTTCTTACACTCTTGAGTGTCGTGCCAAGGCAAAAAGCCGTATCTCCATCTTCGAGCGGAAATGAGTTTACACGTCATCATAAATGCCAGTCTGTGTACTATCAGATGTATGCTTTGCTAGGTCCTAGTCCATAATAATAGGATATCAGGGCAGTACATTCTCCACCTTATATAGTTTAAAGTATGATCTTCACACACTACCAGCTATCTTTCAGGAAGTAAACGGAAATTATACTTACTGCTCTTTGCCATAGGGTCAGCATGTATTCCGTAAACTGTCTTTGAAGATACGGCTATATTTGCTTGTGATATTTAAACATGTTGTTTCTGAGTAAAAATTGAAAAAAGCAAGCTATCTTCGTCAGTAAAATAATTCTGCGGCTGTGAAGAAAGGGTTTTGACACATTAATACATAATAGAAATAGAAATCTGCAACCTAATGGATACATACCTCCGCTATGGGAGCACAAGTTTAGTTATTACATGTTGCGCTACAATGCGCTAAACTTTTTTTTACTAAAGACACAAACAAATCAAATGACACAAATATATTAATAATTTATCTCCTATAATTGAAAAAAAAAATGAAATATACTTAAACAGATGCCCGGCACTGAGACATTTTGTGACGGCTTAAGCCGGCGATCTTGGACCAGATACATTTTGCAATGCACAAAGATGACGCCACAATGTTATTTTTACGTAACATCTTTATTACGCAATATCCCCCTCCCCTATAATATAGGAAATCACATTTATCGCAACTTAATATTATGCCATTTATCTTTATAGAACTTGCAACACTGCCGATGCTTAGCAAGGTAAACCTATTTATGTTATACTAATTTGATTATCATAAATCGTCACATGAACCACTTTGATCACAGCTGCCGTGTAGTAGCAGAATAAATATAAAGAGAATCATTTAGACAGGGGTGTTCGGTCAGAGTACAGTCCGTTAAACTATTCATTTCAACATGTTATTTTTCTTTTGTGGGTAATTATAATTAATAGTATGACAAACTGACCATCGGACTGATGGTATAGGCAATGAAATATGCGTAATTTTGGAGTACCACGTCCGCTTATTATACATCTATAAATAATTTGACGCTGTTCTGTGTCAAATATCTATGACTGATCTAGTCGCTGAGTTGACGTAGTGTGACGTGAAAAGGGGCCTTGGCCCATTGGTTATTGGTCATTGGTTCGTACTAACTGGTGCCCTTGCTTGTACGTAAGGTCAATTATGACGTCATCACTGTTCTGTGCATGCCATGACCATTCATGATGTCACAAAGGGTTAACATACAGGGACATTAAATCAAGAATGTTTTAACAGGTAATTAATAATTTTTCCTCTTTATTCTATAAAACAAAATGAACAATACCATTGACGAATGATTTTATTTCACAATAAAATATATGTAGTTCTGAAAATACAAAAGTATGGTCAGCTTATAACATTTGTTTGTGCTGGTTATGACATACATGCCAAAATCAAGGCGATAATATATAATGACAGACAAAATGTTTTGAAAAAAAGCTCAGCTCTTTATAATTTCGACGTAAAAGTAAAAGAAAAATAGCTTGCCATGGTATAAATGTTGGGTACCGACTTATTAAATGAAGTGCAAATAAACAAAGACGGATTATGTGTTAACGTTTAAAATGTCCAAATGAATATGATGTCCAAATGAGCGGTGAGATTCAACTTAAAAACAAATGCACGTTAAGTAACTACCTCAAAGATGCTTAGAGCAAATTATCAGCATTGCCTTGTAAGATATTAATAAAAAGGTCACTAACATTCAATAATGTTGATTCTTATGATAAAAATGAGATATATTAATGAGATAGAAAACACCTTTTCTGCTGACATAACGGGGAGTATAAGTGATCATTGTTTTTGCTTCCGCCGGGAGAGTATGCGCTCGTCCGTTCGTGCGTGTGTTTGTGTTCTGTTTTACAATATAACTCACGCTTAAATGAACGGAATCTCATGACATTTACAGGGAATTTCGGGAAAGGGCAAGTAAAGAATCCATTAGATTTTGGTGTGGATCTGGCATATGGCCCGAATTCAGAAACGTTAACAAGTAATAGTCACAAAAGTACAATAATTTATGCATAAATGAACCTTGAAATATAGGCCCAATAGGTGAATGCAAACATGGTTTTGGGAACAGCCCATTATGGGGACCCGCGACATGGCGAAGGCTTGCATTCCTTAGAATGTAGATTTTTAGTTTTGTGTATTCATCGTTGCATATTTAGAAGAAGAGTAAATAATCTGCACTAGCAAATGATTGAGTGTTTTCCCTTATTTGCTGTGGCAAAATATGTTTATTCATTTTATGAGCGGAAGAAAGAACAGAATTAAGTTAAGCGTTTAAACAAAATTACACTCAGCTGACAAAGGCTAACGCTTATAGAAAAACAATCATACACGTTTTTACATATAGTTATTATACATAATGACAGGAATTAAATGTAAATACTACACTCACTACGTACATGCTTCGAGTAAAGTAGCCTTAAGTGTACGGAAACAAACGGCTCACATTAACAAAGCCTTCATACGTCTACAAGCAATTCGTCCAGTCTATGTTTGGTTGCGTTTTTGTACTGATTTCCCTGATCTAGCTATTTTATTCTCATCCGCTGCGAGGAGTCTTTTGATACTGGCTGTAGTTCAGCTTTTGCCGATTTAGCACAAATTGGGATTTTAATACTTTTGGTTTGGTACTCACGGGAAATACCGCCTGTTAATTTCATATTTTACAGAGTTGAATACTACGTTGTTTTAATCAGCTGTATCTTACGGGCACAGTAAAAAAATAGCAATAATATGAAATTATAACATTAATTATAACAACAACATGGAATGTTGATTAGTGAGATTATGTTCAGCAAAGTAATTTTCACATAATGATGAGTTTAGTCTTCCGTGGATCTACTGAAATAAAAAAAATGTTGTATGAATATTATGTTCCAGGACCTTTGGCTAATGGGAAGTCACTCCGTGGTCGGGGACGTGTCACAATTGCACGGGTTGACTTTTTTTCCAAAACCTCTACGGGAAGGTGATTCGGGACAATCCGCATGATCCAGCTGCCATGGCAAGACAGACGTGGGCGATTATGAAACATTATAGCGAACCAGCCGATCACACCTACTGTCCGTCAGGTTCCGATAGTTTTTGCTCTTGGCAGCGTGACTTGGCTGATGGGACGCAGAACTCTCAGCGAACCGTAAATGCCCTGCCGAAAGCAATCACGGATTTGTTAGAACGGACCTAACAAAAGACTCCCTACTGCAAGGATATGCCGGAGCTAGTTCACAAAATCGAAATGAATCCCTGCATCATAATATATGGTCCATGGTACCGAAAGAAGAGTGGCACAGCTTTAGTGAAGTTGAACTGGGCGTCGACCAAGCCGTCATGGTTTACAACGAGGGGTTCTACAAAACGGCAAATCGGCTGATTGAGGGCGGTGTGAAACTGTCATCACAAGCGCTCAGGGAATTCAGCACATGGATGATGAAAAGATATACCACGCGCGCCTCAAGGCGACCCCGAGGCTAAAAGGATTCCCGGAAAGTAAGACGAAATAAACGGAGGAAGACGGCGGACGCGTTCCGTAAAGAAGAGGGGCCAGCCTACAAATCAGGTTGTTTCCATGGAGATACGACTTGAAGCAACCATGGAATTTACATTTATGTGGAAGGTATAATTATATTATATATTTTTGGCATTTGTGGCATCTTATATAGTAACAACATACTGTTTCATTTAGACGCACCTTCGGATATGTGCATTCAACCAGAAAGATGTAGTGACTAATTACTAATGGACACTAATTACTATACAAACAGTTATCACAAGGTCAGTTATCACTACGGACCATGGTAGCCTTACCCGATTCTCTTTTTTCCGGTAAGACGTGTATAAAGCTACAGGTAAGCATGTCCAGATCAACACAACTGCAAACAACATGCCTCGACGAAACAGTAAGCGAGCAGATGAATTAGAGAGCGCAAAGTTAGATCTGATACAAGCCTTCAAAGTTTATGGGTAAGAAGTTGACCTTATATGCGTCATAAACAAATGATAATGGTGTCCTTATACTTTCATGGTTGACTATGAATTCGTGCTTGATTTGTATTCCAGATGCGATGGGCAGACCTTTTGTAACAGTATTATCATGAAGGGTGATGCAATGAAAAGAAGAGGGAAAAGCCACAAGCAGATCAGATTCTGCTTTTACTGTCACAGGGCCAGAGAGCTGAAGGTTAGTTTATATATAAATAGAACAATATTTTATTTAGAAGAGACTCAGTGTCACTTTATTCAATATCATATAATATCATTATGAGCCGTGAGCCATATGAGAGATATTGAGATATGTAGCTGCTTATTTCAGCGAAATGAATATAATTGACTCTTTGTTTTGCATTTTACTCAAGCGTGACAAGGTTGGTGCTGAAGGTGCACAATACGCTCTGCCGCCTGTGGTTCTGGCATACGTTAGAGCCATGTATCTTGGGCAAGTGAAAGGCGAAATCCGTCCGATACGGGATAGTATCGAAATATATAATGTTACGCACTAAACAGAGCATATAAACGGTTTATAAAACTTAAGTGTGTAAACAGTGAGGGTCAAGGATGTATTAACTATAAAATTAGTAATTGTATATTCACGTTTATTTTGCATATATCAAAATATAAACCTTACTTCTGGCGGTTGTAAATATATATATATATATATATATATATATATATATATATATATATATATATATATATACATTCATATATATAATTTATTAAATGTTTGATAAAAATATACGACATACCAGGTTTATTATGCGTTTTATTTTTCAGGGGGCCTACGCGGGGAACCTCCAGACCTTCTTGGACGCTGTTATTTGTTGATTGTTTAATTTGTTGCCATTTATAGGTTGATAGACCTAGATTCCAAAGTCGGACTGAGCAGGGGGCAGCCAATGATCGTAAACCAGGTGGTCACGTGGGTAGCAAACCTACCAGTTCTTTCGGTAAATCACACGGCCGCAGATGTTTTCTGTGTGATAGCCCGGCACATCTTGCAAAAGACTGTAAGATGTATGCTAAATAGTCAGGCGGTAGAGAGAAAGCAGCATCTCTCGAGATGCCCAGGTCCGTTTTTATGTATTGCTGCTTGTATCTACCTTTTACCTTTTTTTTTACTTGTATCTTAATTTTGCCGCTTATTTTATCTACATCTTACTTCTCCATTACATGAATCCTAAACATCATACCGTTCGTATACACTTATAACCTCGTCGAAACACTGCGTGAGTGATCCTCCAGTCGCTTCAGAAATTCATACACCGGTATGTTGAAATTGAAGACCTGGTCAGTGGTGATGTTTTCATTATTTTGCGAACCGGAGTGTGACGCGGGGGCACTCCGCTTTTCGATGATCTTTGACTGGTTACTATTTTTGAACGTTTTAAGTAAAGGTTAATTTGAGGAAGACATTGATTCAACATAGCTTAACTTAACCTCTAATTTGATAAGAGTGGAAAGACATGAAATATGAATTGAATGTACGTTATAAGGCAAGGAAACTGTAAAAGGAAACTGTTCCAGAGGAAAGAAACGGAAATATGCATACCTCGTTGGTAGCAGAAGCGGACCCATTGGGAGTCCAGGGGGTCGGTCCCCCTTTTCAGCTGCAACCTTTTTTAATCGTAAGAGACAAATTTTGAGTCCTGGAACGTTCGCCCTCAACCCAACCCACACCTTTCCGGGAATGGGGACCTTGTTTTAGGTTTTGTCTTTAATCCTCCTGGGTTGAACCCCTCCTTTTCTTAAAGCGAGCCAGAGTAATGTGTTTTTCATATTGACTGACCACACACGTGGATCAGGGCCTTTGTCAAATGTCAGCGAAAACATGCATAAATCCGTCACTGAAAGCAAGGTTATTCATATACACGGAAGTCCATAAATTGGCTTAATTCTGGGCTTGAGGTGACCACAAAGAAAATCCGGTCTTTGCCGAAGGCAGTTCGGCTGCTTTCTGTGATAGCCTCGGCTCATATCAGAAGACACACAAAATCACTCAAATTGATGTGTACATTAAAAATTATTTATTCTAATGTCGGCCATGTCACTGAGGGAACAATAACCTTTAAAGTGAGGTATAGCACAGTATCATACGCAACGCGGTTTCAGAGAACATTGTGAACACAGTTGGACCGAATTCCTTTTATAACTATTAGATAACACTAACACAATACACAAATAAATATGGATTTAAATATCGCTTTAAAGGCCCTGCAAGGGGCTGGAACAAAAAAACAGTGGGGGGGGGGGGGTAAAAACCACCTACAGGGGTTTACAAACATGCCAAGACATTGGCGCCTCTTTTATCAAATTTGAGAAATTTGAGTTAATTTCTTTCCCGGTCTCAAGATTGCACCTCCCGGGGCAAACTGTGGAAAAGGCATACCTCTCACACCATCTGCTGTCAAAATATTCTCTCTGCAAAAAAAAAAAACAAAAAAAAAACGGCTGTGTATGATTGAACAGCTGAAATCCTATATTATAAAATAGTCAGATATGAATGGCTCTTCTATTAATTTTAGGGTGACACCCTTCAGTCTGGCCCTGTCTCTCCCTCCCTGTCTCTGTCTGTCTGTCTGTCTGTCTCTCTCTCTCTCTCTCTCTCTATATATATATATATATATATATATATAATTAATTTTAATAGTCTATCTTACTTATTTTGAGAAAGATGACGCATTCCTGCAGATAAACGGAGTTTAAGTATACAGACTTTCGGATGATTTAGTTTATATAGTATATGTATATTTCCATATTGCTACTTGTTGAACTGGTGTACAAGATGAAGTGTGATATGACTATTTATTAAAATATTTATCTTATCACACGTTCAATATGGGATCATCAATATACATAGACCCAGAGTTGATTGTATATGTCCTACAAGGCCGACCCAATGTCTGACTAGTTTCCCGATGTATATTGCAGAGTGGAATTATACATTGTTTCTTGTTTGTCCAGCTCGGCTCTCTCCGCTGGTGACCGAGCTTCAATTCTCCCCTTTGCTAGGACTACAGTGGTCCTTCACTGTTCGGAGGTTCTCTTGGGTCCCCCGTTAAAAATTCATCTGGAATAGTTGTTGAATAATGCAGATGTTGTAAACAGCAAAAACAAAAACTCGAACTGTCAAACATCTGGTCGAGGGGACGGTGCAGACAAAGCTCGAGCGCCAACTTCACTTGAAAAATAATAAGATCGGCCATATCATGTGCTTCTTTCAAGAAACGAATTAAACGAACACTTTTAGATAATTTATCGGCTTCCCGACATAGGGTACAGTTGCATATGTTTGTGTTGGTGTGGGTAGCACCCTTATTACTTAGCATTCATTGATCATATAAGAATAATAAATAACTTCATTTCATGTTGCATATTCAGAGTATTGCCATGGCCAATTCCATCAATGTTACAGAATATTTTATTATAATTGGTTCGTACCTCACATAATAGATATATACGGACAGTGGTATTTTAGTATTTTTATGCTTGCTTTTATAAGAATAAATATGATATACTTTCTAAATATACTTGTATGTTGTAGAGTTTATATTATTATTATATTCATGTTTTATTCACTTAGCCATGGTATTATGAATGTATTGTTTTGTATTTACTTGTAAATGGTACAAGTCACAAGCTTGATTTAACTGATTGGTTTATTACCCTGTCAAAATAAATAAATAAAAAAAATAATAATGTGTGCGTTCACTTAAATAATCAAACATAAAATAAATGTGTGTTTAAAAATATAACTCTTGCCAGTAGTTTACTCGCATAAGTGTTAGCAGAATAAAAAATATATATACATACGTATCACGATGTTTTCATTGTTTAAATATTATAGTAAATGATTTTTTCTATAATATATAGATATATGTAAATATATATATATATATAAATATATATATATATATATATTTATATAATTGAAATATTAATTCTATTATCATTAATCATACCTAAACATGTAAAATATAGGGAGTCAATGAAAGAATATGCAGACCAGTTTATTTCAAACACGAATTGTGACAATATAAAAATATATATTACTTACTAATGTAATTAGTAAAGTATTCAGCGCGATATAGGTGCAGGTAATGGGCACTTGATCTTAATGCCTTTATCATATTTGTAAGATCTGAGGAGCGAATATTAATGATTGACTACTTATTATGACTATGTTCAGCACTTCTTTCTGTTTGTTGTATGGGAATTTTCTCGATTATTCAAAATGTAATCGAGCAGGCATGCATATAGTTCCTTGGACGAACCTTCGCTGTGTGGTATTTCATACCTACCCGAATATTTCCTATCCTTAACTTCTAAGGACACGGTTGTGGCTTTCACTTTAAGCCTGTCATTTATCCCCACCTATTTAAATGTTTCAACTTTCTGACAAACATACGATTTAACAAACAAAATAGTTTTAGGCACTTCTAGAAAAATATCAGTCTGAACACTGTATCGCGATACGCAAAATGCGAATCACCGTATCGCGATATACCGAAATATCGATAATATCGACCACCCTAGTTAGCTTAAATGAGCCCCAGACATATTGAAAATGAGGAATGAGGCGATTAATAATGAGTGTATTGTTCCGTTCACTAGAAACTTAGTTTTGTATTTTATATTATTAAAATGCCAAGAGTATGTGCTGTATGTGCTGCCATCTGTCGATCGGTGATGTGACTATGCTTGTTTTTATTACCAGGCTGCCACCTACTGGTGTACATTAACATAATTGATGCATTATGAGGCTTTTTATTCTTTGTTAACGCTGGAAGTTTAAACGTCTGCTTAAGAAATAAGTTTATCCCTTTAAAGTAGTATAACTAAATCTTACGTGCTGTAACGCATGTCTTAAGGTATTAAGGAATGTTTGAACTGGTATTCCGAGAATGGCAACTTTGTATTACTTCTGTAACTTTATGAGAACACGCTGTCCTCATTTTCGACCATTTACTTTTGCGCCTAAACTGCCGTATCATTCAGACCTTGTTGTATGTCTGCTGGAGTTTCATATATTCTGGTTTCGAAATCTTGTCCGTTTTGTAGCGAAATATTCAGGTTATGAATAAAAATACAATAGATGTGGATCATTAGCGTATCTAACGAGTAAAATTCCCATTGAAAATATGACAGAGGTAAAATTAGCTGATAAGTGTAAAACTGTTTAACTTCGTTTGTTGCCACCAGATGGCGCTCAGTGTCCATGTAGGTAGGTATAGATGTTTTCTCGCCCATCGAGCACCACTGGCACACGAGTAGTTGAAAAACTGCCCACCAGGGGTTCCTTAAGCATGATGAATGAGGTTGATGAGATGATGACTCTGCTCACAGGAGCCGATAGACTAGCCTGGTGCTCAGTAGTGCTTTCTGTTTCTTTCTAGGGATGCCTTTGTTCTGGACGTTATTGTCGTGATCTTATTTCCATCCTGGTCTTTTCTTCTTTTTCTTAACAGACTTGGTGGTGGTAGTTGCCGCTGTCGTTCTGGATGTTGCCTGGGTTGAGGTTTCTGGAATATTAGGTTCGGGGAGGTTTCCGCCTTCTTGAAGTAAATCTGGGAAGAATAATGGCATGGTGCCGACTATGAGGCTGTCTGTAATCGGTGAAGTTGCTGATAATCCTCGCTTGATTCGATTTTGGATCCCGAACTGTCTAGCTGCGTCAATTTCTCTTTCTGTTGGTACGTAGTCTGCTGTCGACATTTCTTGACGATCATCACTGTATGTTTCATCTTGGCAGTCTTCAGATTCTTCATCAGATGAGATCGCTTCTGCTTGGGTTGTCTGTCAACATGAGCGACATCTAGTGGCCTCTGTGGTAGTAGATTCGGCGTCAGTTTGAGTTGAAATTGTTTGACTAAGTGGTCTAGTCTGAACTTCTATTTTGGTTGGTGGTCAGTGTCTGGGTGGTCTTGGTGGTTTTACTGTTAGCTCCAACTTGGGTTGACTTGGTCTTTGTTTTCTCAGTAGTTTGAGTTTCAATATCTCTTGTAGTCGTCTTTTTCTTTAGGGTGGTCGGCAATACTGGTTCTACTTCCATTGGAGCTTGTTCACTTAGTTGCGTAGATGTATCACTTGTCATGGCTTTGTAGAATTGTTTCTAGATTCGTCGATAGGTGGCGCACCCGCGGTAAGACGAGGAGTAGGCTCCCTGGCAATTTCCACATCTAGGTTGTTGTTGTTGACAAAACTTAGTTAAATGTTCTTCTGACCCGCAGCGATAACATCTGTTGTGGTTCTGACACGCGATGCTGTAGTGACCCCAGCCGAGGCATTTCCCACAAAAGGAGATTTCAACGTCTCTATAGGTTTCCACGGAGAACCGTTCCGGTTCGATGCGCAGGCCCTGGGCAAGTGCTGTTTGCGTCCTCTTGTGTTTTCAGGATTATTTGTGGTTGGTTGACCGCTGTGGTTTTTCAATTGGATGACTGCGTTCGGCTTTTGTCTTCCATTCTGTAGTTGTTGTAGAATTCCATGGTCTGGTATGTTGGTGGGTACTCCCTTCACAACGATAGGAAATTCCCTCTTTCTTGCTTGTCTGTCGGTTCGTCTTCGTATTTTGTGTGTGGTAGAAGTAACTTCAGTTACTTCTCGAAACTCTGTTGTTGTTTTTCACTTGGTTAGATCCATAAGTTTGGCGCCGGCATTTGGCGTGATTGAATGAAGGTAAAGGCAATTCCTTGTGCTTACTATCTTATCAAAGATAAGATCCGGAAATGTTGATTTCAACAGGTTGTTGTGGTGAATTTTGTATTTTGTTGTGGTGAATATCCGCTTGTAGGCCGTATACTAAATACCCGGTCTCCATGTTGGCACTAATGCTAAGTGTAGCAACACTAAGTTTCGTGATGAGCACTCTGTAAATACGTGTGTACGCGTTAAGAGCTAACTCACGATTGCGCTCCGTGTCCATTTGCTGTACGCCAGTATGGCATAGATTGGGTGGTGTATTTACGGCTTACCGTAAAGTATGGAAATCCCTCTACATTGATGATTGGCCAATAGGACTCCAGCATGCACCAAGGGTTGGGGTTTAAGGTTCGTATTTGTTTTGACCGGCATCCATGCTGGATGTTCCGAGTCTATAGTGTGAAGGTTTCACTGGAATAAACGGATATTTCCAGGTGATCTGTATTTGTAAATATTTCCTACAGACTGTCCGTTGACCCTTTCATCTCATACTGACGTGGTGGCAGCGGTTTTCATTTACTGTTGAGGTGTTCGGATACAATCGAACTGAGCTGAGGTGAAGGTATTTTGGCGGACTTTGCTGTCAACAAGAGCAGTTGTAATTACTTAACCAGCAAGCATCTACTAGTATACGCTACTACTGTACTTGGACGTTTTCAGTGAAAAACAGGTACTGTCATTGCCTTAAGGTAGAAATCACAGTTTTCATTGTGTAGGCCTATGCACTGACTAAATATAAACCATACATTGATTCCGAATACTTGGAATAACTCTGTGCATAAATCAAACTTGATACTGATTGTGTTACTGATAGCCTTAGAACATGGCCTCTACCCATCGCGCTCCGAAACAATGGTGCTTAACCGAAAACGAGACACTTACTTCCGTAGAAAGCTGGCGTCAGAACATTATTTACACCCTGTCATTGGATGCCAACTTTGCTCCCTTTTTAGTTGAAGGATTTACGTGGCTTAAGAAGTCAAAGAGTCAGTTGTTACGTGGACTTACCAGTGATGACAGTAGTGTGCCTACAAGTGAGAGACGTACAGCCCAACAGAAAGTCAGCATGTTGGAGCTTATGCTGGGTCAGATAGCCAATTATTGCCCAGTTATCTCTAGAAACACAATAGTGACTCATTCTACATCACTCGACGGTATATGGGAATCAATTCGCCTATATTATGGTTTTCAACGCACAGGTGGTCATTTTCTTGATTTCGCAGACTTCCACTTAGAGCCTGAAGAGAGACCTGAAAAGGCTCTATCAGCGTCTTGTAGCCTTTATCGAAGACAGTCTATTGAAAAAGTCCGGCAGCATCTCCCATCATGGTGAATCCATTGATGAAGATGAGGAATTAACCCCGACTTTGGAAAATTTGGTCGTGCTGACTTGGTTAAGACTCATTCACCCAGATCTACCACGTTTGGTCAAGCAACGATATGGCACGGAGCTTCGGTCGCGTACATTGGCCTCTATTAAACCAGAGATATCGCAGGCCTTGTCTTCGCTGCTGGACGAGATCCCCACAGTTGAAGATGCAAAAGTTATGCGTACTGCGGTGTCTAGATTCCAGCAACCCCGCTCATACTCACAAAAAGCGCCCACTCCTCAGTCTCTCCCCCGCACTAGGCGCTTGGAAACAAAATGCCCGTTGTGCTCTCAGGCTGGGAGACCTGATCAGCATTTCCTAAGTGAATGTAGATTTCTGCCTGAAAGTGACAGAAGGTACATGGTACGAGCAAGACAGGTCTCCGGATATAATGAGGAGCCAAATTGTGAGGGATTATCTCCTGATGTTGATCTAGACAGGGCACATGATTCACAAGAGGGTTGGTCACCTGAGTTTAGAGAGTTATCTACTCCTACAGCACGACGCGTTAAAGTGAAAGCGTCCCCTACGGTGAACATGTTTCATGGTCACACCAATAAACATAACTCTTGACTGTGGTGCCACAGGTAATATGATCAGTGGTGAAGCCGCTCGAAGGGCGGGAGCAGTTATCAAGCATTCATCCCAAATGGCAAACCAAGCTGATGGTCAGTCTCCACTTGAGGTCATCGGTGAGATTACAATGACCTTTCATAGAGAAGACAAGTCCTTCCATTTTGAGGGATTAGTAGTGAGCCAGTTAGATGTTGATATCCTTGCTGGGGTACCCTTTATGGAGCAGAATGATATCGCCGGAAGACCAGCGAAGCATCAGGTAATATTCAGTGATGGAACAGTCTATGAATATGCTCAAAGGTCCGGTATTAAGGAATTGCATTCAATTCGGCGGGCACAAGTATTACGCGCACCACCCGCCAACATAACCGTTTGGCAAGGAGAGTTCCTTGAAATGGACATCCCGCCCAACATTGGGTGCGACGACAAATATTTGGCTCTTGAGCCCCGCTATGACTGTGCTTCCAAGACATTTCATAGCTGTGAGCCGTGCCCATCTCCAGAGGTTGTCCGAAGCGTGGGTCCAAACCTAACTGGGGCACCCATACTTGTGAGAAAAAATGATCATGTGTGCCAAGTGCGGGCTTTGTCTGTGGACCTTGCCAGCGATACAGATGAAAGGCCTTATGAGGCCCCTGACGCTCTAAAGGCACCACACAAGCACCAGACCTCTTGCACCAGTGACTTATTTTCACAACATATTCAGGTTGACCCCCACAACATCTTGCCCGAAGCAATCAGGTCGGCTTTTATTGACAAACATAGAGACTTTGATTCTGTTTTTGATCCAAACATAAGGTGTTACAATGGCGCATCCGGTCTATTTGAGGCTGTCGTGAATATGGGGCCTGTGGAGCCGCCTCAGAGGAAGGGACGGGTCCCACCGTATTCACGCGATAGACTGCTAGAACTCCAGGACCAGTTTGACGCATTGGAAGTGGCGGGTGTTTTTGCAGTCCCCGAGGCAATAGGTATATTTGTTGAATATGTTAACCCCTCATTCCTAGTCAAGAAGCCTAGTGGGGGCTCACGGCTAGTTATCGCATTCGCAGATGTTGGTAGATACTGCAAGCCACAACCATCGCTTCTTCCTGATATGGATAGTACACTTCGTAATATAGGACGGTGGAAATACATAATTCTGACTGCCTTTAAAAGTGCATTTTATCAAATACCACTCGCGAAACAGTCAATGAAATACTGTGGCGTTGCCACTCCTTTTCGTGGCATCAGAGTGTACCGCAGATGTGCAATGGGGATGCCCGGTTCGGAGACCGCACTGGAGGAACTTATGTGCCGTGTCCTAGGCGACCTTCTGGTGGAAGGGGTAGTTGCTAAGATTGCAGACGACATGTATATCGGTGGCGACACCCCATCCGATCTCTTGAATAACTGGAGTCGAGTCTTGGCTGCATTAGCCACGAACAATCTGACACTTTCTCCGTCGAAGACAGTTATTGCGCCTCAATCTGCGGTTATTCTTGGCTGGATCTGGCAACAGGGAAATATATCAGCTAGCCCGCACCGCCTTGCCACACTGTCCACATGCTCTATACCCGGGACAGTTAAGGGTCTTCGCTCGTTTATTGGTGCATACAAAGTGCTTGCAAGGGTATTACCACAGTGCGCACAGTGGTTAGCCCCATTAGAGGACGCCATAGCAGGTATGGAATCTAAAGAACAAATATTGTGGTCTGATGAGATTAGGTCTAGTTTTACTAAGGCACAGAGGGCCTTGTCGCGGAGCGCATCAATTGCTTTGCCTCATCCGGATGACCAGCTCTGGGGAGTTACCGACGCTGCTACCCGTCCCAGGGGCATAGGAGCTACTTTGTACATCACGCGCAATGGCAAACCACGAGTGGCAGGCCATTTCAGCGCTAAGTTACGCAAGCACCAAGTCACCTGGCTGCCTTGCGAGCTCGAGGCACTTGGCATAGCAGCGGCCATCAAGCACTTCAGTCCTTACATTATCCAGTCAAGGCATAAAACGTGCGTTCTCACTGACAGTAAGCCATGTGTTGAAGCATTCAGTAAGCTCTGCCGCGGTGAGTTTTCGAGCAGCCCTCGTGTTTCGACATTTTTGTCTACAGCCAGCCGTTATCAGGTTTCCATCCGACACTTATCAGGAACTGCCAACATCCCCTCTGATTTTGCCAGCAAAAATGTGCCAGAGTGTCAAGAAGAAAAATGCCAAATATGCGGTTTTGTGTGTGAGCTAGAGGAGTCGGTTGTTCGTAAAGTGACATGTGATGATGTTATGAACAACGTCGCTAAGCTCCCTTTTACAAATAGAAAGACCTGGGCTAATATACAGGTGAAGTGCGCTGATCTTATACGAGTTCACGCCCATTTAGTTCAAGGCACTAGGCCTTCTAAAAAACTCACTCACCAGGGCGACGTCAAAAGATATCTGCGTGTCGCCACTATTGCAAAGAGTGGCCTGTTGGTAGTCGTTCAGCATGAGCCTTTAGGCCCTACGCGTGAACGTATTATAGTCCCAAAGGCAGTCTTAGATGGCCTAGCTATGGCCTTACATATCAGGCTTGACCATCCTTCCTCCAACCAATTGAAAGTGATGATGCAGAGATACTTTTATGCCTTAGATCTCGAGAAGTCTGTAGGCGCCACGTCACAGAGTTGCCACCAGTGTGCCGTGTTGCAGTTGGCACCTAAGGCCAGAGTAGGGCAGAGTGCAAATGACCCTCCAGCTGCTGTGGGCGTATCACTTGCCGCAGATGTGATGCGTCGGTCCAGACAGTTTATTCTGGTTGTGCGTGAGTGCGTTACCTCGTTTACAAATGCTTGCATTCTCCAGGATGAACGTGGGAATACGCTACGAGATGCCATTATCCAGCTTTGTGTCGGTATGATTCCACTTGATGTTCCATATGCCACCATTCGCACTGACCCAGGTCCGGGGTTCCAGGCAATCCAACGCGACAAGCTCTTAGAAAAACACCGTTTGTGTATTGAGCTAGGCCGAACAAAAAACAGTAATAAGAACCCTGTTGCCGAGAAAGCTATCGAGAAGCTCGAAGGGGAATTGTTACAAGAGGACCCGTCTGGCGGACCAGTCTCGTCCATGACCTTAGCTATAGCCACCTCACGTCTCAATTCCAGAATCAGGGCCCGTGGTCTATCGGCGCGAGAGATGTTCACCAAACGAGATATGTTTACCAATGCGCAGCTTCCTTTCACCGACCAGGATGTCATACTAGCACAACATCAGCTGCGTTCCGGTAACCATGCCCACAGTGAACGAAGCAAGGCTCCCCTTGCTAGTTATAGACATGAGTCAGACGCCAAGATTGGGGATTTAGTTTACTTACATGGTGACAGGAATAAATCGAAAGCTAGGGATCGCTACTTGGTTACCAGCATTGACGGGCCATGGTGCAATATACAAAAGTTTACAGGGTCACAGCTGCGCAATATGTCTTACCGCGTAAAGCGTACCGAGTGCTTTACAGTTCCCACCACATCCTCCGAGTGTACGTCAAATTTGCGGTCATACTCTGTGGATGACTCTGTTGAGGAGGACATGATGGTCCCATTGTTATCTCCTCATTTGTCAGCCGACACGGAACCCACTATCTCTATGGCTCAGCCCGGTAGTTTACCTGTACCTCAGGACGTTGCCGCTCTACCTCCATCGAACCCGCCTAATATTCCAGTTGAGCTGTCTATGCCCAGCGATGCAACTGCCCCGTCTGTGCTTCATCCTAGTGTCAGCTCTGCTTCAACAGACCTACAGCCGGAGTGCTGTGACACGCCGCAGAGAGAGGAACCCAGACGATCAAACAGAAAACGAACTCTTAATGTTCGACTTAAGGACTATGTGCTGACGTAGGGTTATTTTCTAGTTATTTTACATTGCTGTTTTTGTTTCATTGTTGGTGTCGGCCATATGATGTTATAGTCGTCCCTTTTCTCAAGTGCAATCTATCTCCATGATTCTGTATTTGACTACGTTCTTTACACAGCGCTTTAACTATAGGCCTACTTCCTACATGGTAAGCGCTGTTTGTTATGACCTCGTATCCTGAATTGCTACACCAGAGGGGAGCACTGTATTTTTGTCCAATCAGATGAGACCTTGTGCTGGAAGACACGGCCAAGCGAGGAATACACGGAGCTTATTTCGTTTTGAGTGACAGCTCATCGCCCCGGTAACCGTATGAACAGGCCACAGGCTCAGAGAGAATTGCCGCAGACGTGGTTTGCTTAGGGCCTTGGGCACAAAGGATGCCCGATCGGTGAGCTGTAATTCAAACGAAACGAAACAACAAAGGCTGCATGCACACCTCGCGGGCTGGTTTCAGTTCTGCAGACACCAGACACATGGCTACGCTAACACAGTCATATTGTCAGAATCGAATCTGTCGATGATGCGAGAATGAAGAGGGAACAATTAAAATTCGAATGTAAACTTGTCTTCAAACGGCGCTTGAAGCGCAGCTATGGGCGGAGCCAGGATGCCTGTCGCGTGTTTGTTATTGGCATCTGGTTGGCTGCTTGTCACATCATACGCACGTTTTGTTCAGTGGACAACGAACCGCCATCTGATGTCTAAATATATCATAAACGGTCAAAGCTGGCAGCGTCAAAATCAGTCGCTTCTTTAGAAGCGTAAGATTTTCGCTGCCTCGGGAGCGTAGTATTTGACCTACACCTATATTTTACAGTAGTTCCATCATGTGTGATTCTACGTAAGGAGCTAGTGCATGCATCATATGTAGGCTTTACTGCTAGTAACTCTGTATGACACTTTCGTGTATGATTTTCTGGATCTTTAACGGTCGTAATTGCACTTCCCCTTAAGTTAGGTTGTAGTTTCCATATACAATTGTTCCATTGTTCAGATACCCTCAGAATACGCCATTTCTATAAGGGCGTTGCTTTCTTGTTTTGTTCTCCTTAATACGTAAACAATTATATAACAGAATGAGGCAAAGGGGAAAGAAAGAAGGATAGCGCCAGTATGGCATAGATTGGGTGGTGTATTTACGGCTTACCGTAAAGTATGGAAATCCCTCTACATTGATGATTGGCCAATAGGACTCCAGCATGCACCAAGGGTTGGGGTTTAAGGTTCGTATTTGTTTTGACCGGCATCCATGCTGGATGTTCCGAGTCTATAGTGTGAAGGTTTCACTGGAATAAACGGATATTTCCAGGTGATCTGTATTTGTGAATATTTCCTACAGACTGTCCGTTGACCCTTTCATCTCATACTGACGGTAAAGTTCAGTGACCGTTTTGTTGTCTTTATCAAACTTGATTTATTTTTTTTTTGTATGTGTAAATTGCGACTTGTAATGACATATTGCTAATCATTTGTTTTATTGCAGATCAAATCAAGTTCTATACGATTGGCAGATATGAGTGATGTCTTGATATAAACATTGGCTTGTGACCCACCATGTATAATAACCAAAATACGTTTAAGAATGTGTTAGTTCGCTGATTGGATATTTGGGGGTTTTACCAGTCGGCATATCCCAATGAGTTATTTTTATGTCTGCCATAATTGAAGCTTAGGTGTTCAATCATGGTATATATAACAGCGTTGAGTTCTTACACTCTTGAGTGTCGTGCCAAGGCAAAAAGCCGTATCTCCATCTTCGAGCGGAAATGAGTTAACACGTCATCATAAATGCCAGTCTGTGTGCTATCAGATGTATGCTTTGCTAGGTCCTAGTCCATAATAATAGGATATCAGGGCAGTACATTCTCCACCTTATATAGTTTAAAGCATGATCTTCACACACTACCAGCTATCTTTCAGGAAGTAAACGGAAATTATACTTACTGCTCTTTGCCATAGGGTCAGCATGTATTCCGTAAACTGTCTTTGAAGATACGGCTATATTTGCTTGTGATATTTAAACATGTTGTTTCTGAGTAAAAATTGAAAAAAAGCAAGCTATCTTCGTCAGTAAAATAATTCTGCGGCTGTGAAGAAAGGGTTTTGACACATTAATACATAATAGAAATAGAAATCTGCAACCTAATGGATACATACCTCCGCTATGGGAGCACAAGTTTAGTTATTACATGTTGCGCTACAATGCGCTAAACTTTTTTTTACTAAAGACACAAACAAGTCAAATGACACAAATATATTAATAATTTATCTCCTATAATTGAAAAAAAAATGAAATATACTTAAACAGATGCCCGGCACTGAGACATTTTGTGACGGCTTAAGCCGGCGATCTTGGACCAGATACATTTTGCAATGCACAAAGATGACGCCACAATGTTATTTTTACGTAACATCTTTATTACGCAATATCCCCCTCCCCTATAATATAGGAAATCACATATATCGCAACTTAATATTATGCCATTTATTTTTATAGAACTTGCAACACTGCCGATGCTTAGCAAGGTAAACCTATTTATGTTATGCTAATTTGATTATCATAAATCGTCACATGAACTACTTTGATCACAGCTGCCGTGTAGTAGCAGAATAAATATAAAGAGAATCATTTAGACAGGGGTGTTCGGTCAGAGTACAGTCCGTTAAACTATTCATTTCAACATGTTATTTTTCTTTTGTGGGTAATTATAATTAATAGTATGACAAACTGACCATCGGACTGATGGTATAGGCAATGAAATATGCGTAATTTTGGAGTACCACGTCCGCTTATTATACATCTATAAATAACTTGACGCTGTTCTGTGTCAAATATCTATGACTGATCTAGTCGCTGAGTTGACGTAGTGTGACGTGAAAAGGGGCCTTGGCCCATTGGTTATTGGTCATTGGTTCGTACTAACTGGTGCCCTTGCTTGTACGTAAGGTCAATTATGACGTCATCACTGTTCTGTGCATGCCATGACCATTCATGATGTCACAAAGGGTTAACATACAGGGACATTAAATCAAGAATGTTTTAACAGGTAATTAATAATTTTTCCTCTTTATTCTATAAAACAAAATGAACAATACCATTGACGAATGATTTTATTTCACAATAAAATATATGTAGTTCTGAAAATACAAAAGTATGGTCAGCTTATAACATTTGTTTGTGCTGGTTATGACATACATGCCAAAATCAAGGCGATAATATATAATGACAGACAAAATGTTTTGAAAAAAAGCTCAGCTCTTTATAATTTCGACGTAAAAGTAAAAGAAAAATAGCTTGCCATGGTATAAATGTTGGGTACCGACTTATTAAATGAAGTGCAAATAAACAAAGACGGATTATGTGTTAACGTTTAAAATGTCCAAATGAATATGATGTCCAAATGAGCGGTGAGATTCAACTTAAAAACAAATGCACGTTAAGTAACTACCTCAAAGATGCTTAGAGCAAATTATCAGCATTGCCTTGTAAGATATTAATAAAAAGGTCACTAACATTCAATAATGTTGATTCTTATGATAAAAAAATGAGATATATTAATGAGATAGAAAACACCTTTTCTGCTGACATAACGGGGAGTATAAGTGATCATTGTTTTTGCTTCCGCCGGGAGAGTATGCGCTCGTCCGTTCGTGCGTGTGTTTGTGTTCTGTTTTACAATATAACTCACGCTTAAATGAACGGAATCTCATGACATTTACAGGGAATTTCGGGAAAGGGCAAGTAAAGAATCCATTAGATTTTGGTGTGGATCTGGCATATGGCCCGAATTCAGAAACGTTAACAAGTAATAGTCACAAAAGTACAATAATTTATGCATAAATGAACCTTGAAATATAGGCCCAATAGGTGAATGCAAACATGGTTTTGGGAACAGCCCATTATGGGGACCCGCGACATGGCGAAGGCTTGCATTCCTTAGAATGTAGATTTTTAGTTTTGTGAATTCATCGTTGCATATTTAGAAGAAGAGTAAATAATCTGCACTAGCAAATGATTGAGTGTTTTCCCTTATTTGCTGTGGCAAAATATGTTTATTCATTTTATGAGCGGAAGAAAGAACAGAATTAAGTTAAGCGTTTAAACAAAATTACACTCAGCTGACAAAGGCTAACGCTTATAGAAAAACAATCATACACGTTTTTACATATAGTTATTATACATAATGTCAGGAATTAAATGTAAATACTACACTCACTACGTACATGCTTCGAGTAAAGTAGCCTTAAGTGTACGGAAACAAACGGCTCACATTAACAAAGCCTTCATACGTCTACAAGCAATTCGTCCAGTCTATGTTTGGTTGCGTTTTTGTACTGATTTCCCTGATCTAGCTATTTTGTTCTCATCCGCTGCGAGGAGTCTTTTGATACTGGCTGTAGTTCAGCTTTTGCCGATTTAGCACAAATTGGGATTTTAATACTTTTGGTTTGGTACTCACGGGAAATACCGCCTGTTAATTTCATATTTTACATAGTTGAATACTACGTTGTTTTAATCAGCTGTATCTTACGGGCACAGTAAAAAAATAGCAATAATATGAAATTATAACATTAATTATGACAACAACATGGAATGTTGATTAGCGAGATTATGTTCAGCAAAGTAATTTTCACACGGGAGGATACTTAACCAGATCAAATGTCGAACAATTCATGACACACTACTATATATATGCAAGTTGTAGAACGTACAGATGTCCATTGCACATGATCTTCAAAATTCATTTAATCCATGTCACTTTAATTTATTCGTTTCTCTATGCTGGACTGACTGTTAATATAGGGTTTTTTGTCGCTAACTGATAAAGTTTGATGTTCAAGCACAAATAATCAATATATTCTCTGAGAGTTATATTGCAATGACTGTATGTCCATCATAATTTTTACCCTGCATTGGACCCGCCTTGACCGTCACCAATGTAAGCTACACCTATTTGAAATTCCCCATTTTCATGTCTTCTCGTAATTTTCCTTAAATTCATCTTCAGTGATTTTTTTACCTTTTGGCTGAAGAGAAGGAAGAGAAAACTGTTGAAAATAGATCCACTGTAGCAAAACCAGAATGACCAGAAATTTAAGTCTGGTTGAAATAGCAGAGGTATTATGCCGATATTGTATACAGCGCACACAGCCACGAGAGCCCTGGTAGATTTAAAAGCTTGTAGTATCGGGTTTGGTGTTGTTGGGAGGTTGGCCGGTTGTACCTGTAAAAGTTTCATTTTAATCTTCTGACGAATCACCACGAGCATCATCCAAGTGTTTGCACAGGTAAGAACACTTAGAAGAAGAAAGACAACGACACGCCCAGAGTAATATAAATAGCCATTATACTCACTGGTGTTCCAGGCCACGCGGGCTGATGGGTCATATTTGTACGTATTCGTTAGAGCTGAAGGCCCAATAAAGGCAACAAAAATTACCCAGACCAACGCACAGGCCACACGCATCCTGGTGTGTGAAACGAGAACAGCTGATCGCAGTGGTTTCACAATGATGATTGTTTTGATTACAGATAATGTTGATGCCATTGCTAAAGACATAAGCGGCAGGGAAATTAACAGGAACCGTTGAAAAAATCCTAAAAATTTTCCAGGGTCTTCTGCTTGTGTCCATGACAAATACGTACTTATCCATCCTACAACTCCAAGCAGAAAAGCGCAGGAAAATATCGAGAGCAAAAATGGAAACACTTTATCTCTGCGGACGTCTTGACAAAGCAAAATTCCGAAAATAGCAGTAGTGTTGGAAAGAGAATTGCAAACTGATAACAACGTCACTATCACATCCTTGGTAATATCCACTACAATGTCATAATCCATTATCAATGCTGTGTACAGCTATATGGCTACGTATTTTTTTCGTCAAAATGCAAGTGAGATCTTCTGGTTGAAATTTCCAACTTAGAAGCTAGTAGGCTTTAATGCTTGTCCGTTCAAATTCATGTGTTTAAGCTTATAAAGCTGATGTGGTAAAGCTGTCTAGGACTGCTGTTCCCAGCCGCTTTGTAAGATGAATGTTGACGTAAAGATCTTCATTTCTGCTAAATAGTTTGGTTTGCTGTTTTGGTAGTGGAAAATGTCGTGGTATTCTGGTAGCGACCAAGGGGGGTCACAGCTGTAGCCGATGGTCCTCCATTATTCTTTAAGTTCCACTGCTATTGTTATTTGTGGCTTCCACTCGAATGGCCCTCCATACTGTTTTACATTCTTTGTCGGAGAAATGCTTTCTGTGGGCGCGCTCTCACATCGATTCAGTACTTGACGGATGATCAGGCCAGCGGATTGGTTGGCAGATTTGTCATCATCGATTGAACATACAGAGAAAAGTGTGATGATGATCCGCCTACCTTTATTTAGTACATTGTTTAATTAGCACTTTAATTAGCACAGTGTTTCCGAATATTAGATATATCTTACAGGTTGTGTGATCATTAGAGGTGCGGTGAAAATGAATATCTTTGACAGTGGCTAATGCAGGGTCACACATTCCGCAAATTAAAGTTTATTCGGGGCGGGAAGGGGGGGGGGGGGTTATTTTAGCGCTTGAGCTGAAATTAAGCAGGGAAACAGCAATGTGCAATATAATGTAACATGTGCTTATTAGGTACAGTCGCAAAGGGACGTGTCTTATTAACCCTTTTGGCGTGTCCTGATAGTTCTCTGAGGATCACTGTCTTAAAGCCAGCTAAACATCTGTTTTTCCTGTAGAAGTTGTTTTATTTATAGCTTACTCTGCGTACATATTAATGCACTGTAGGTGATTCCTGCTGAGGTAGGTTCTAAAATGCCTCTGAGACGGATACATGAGCTTGTTATTTGGAAACTGTTAGTAGTCACAGAACATGCACTTTTATTATTATTATTATTATTATTACTATACCATGGTTTCATTAAGTTTAGTTACAGGTACATTGAGAGGGTATTGGAGGGGGTATCCCTCTCCAATATTGGGAAATAGTTTTGGAAAGCCAATATAAAGAGGACATTTTGAGGCAATTTTCACCAAAGAGTGAGGATTTCCTGTTTCTGGAAAACCGTTTCCTTAGATCTTTGCGTTATGAAGTCGAACTGTAGAGAGGTTCAATATTAAATATTTATATTTCCCCAAAATTTTGATATGAAATTTCAATTGTTTTCAACTTGTTAAAGTCAATGGCGCAAAGGCGCATTTACGTTTATAACCTGCAAAATATTATCTTCAAAATATAATTCTCGGATTGAAATAACTGATATGTTGAAGTCTTATGTAAAACTTTGGCATTTTACCAGAATCCGTGGTCTCGACAGCACGCAGACCTCCTTAGAGCACAGATAGCGAGTTCAAGTACCGGTATCACCAGAGGAGAAGTTAGAATGTATTGACCCCAACCATGGCCTGGTGCTCTGCAGTTGTTCTGCAGCTGTTCATGATTATCCTTATCCTCAACTAATGAATTTAAAAAAAATAAACTGCAAAAAACTTAAAAATAAAATCTAATTACTAATAAATAAAAAGAAATATGAAAAATGAAAATTGGGAAATTAGATAAAATGTGAGATATTGCAGCTCTACCAGAGGCCTCGCGCCGAAGGCGCCTCCTCTGGATCCGCCACTGATAGCAAAGGCAATTCAATGCATATATATATATATATATATATTAGTATTAGATTCAGTGAAATTCCGAAAGGAATGCGAGTACTGGATGCGACCGCGGGAGGAGGGATGAAGGGGGGGGGGGGGGGGGGACCATGGCCTCCAAACGTCAGTTTGTCAGTTTGATTTTCACTTTTGTTGACACAATTCAGCATATAAATTAACATAGAAATCGCTAGAAGGGGGCCTGTCAGGTCTGATTAAAAATTAACTCATTCCGCCATTGTTTTCTTATTTATTTGTTTGCGGTTCCCGGTGAAAAATAATTGGACCAGTCAGACGAAAATCACATTTACATGAACCTTTTAATCATGTTCGTTCATTTATTTTTTTCATTTATTAATTTATTTATTTGTTATCAAAACAAAGACTTTGAAACGGATGGGGCGTTCTGTTAGCTATTTTATCAGAATAAAATTAAATTTTGAGACGGGCGGGGCGTGCGGTTAACTATTATATAAGAACAAAGATTTTGAGACGGGCGTGGCGTGCGGTTAGCTATTTTATTAGGACAAAATTTTGAGACAGGCTGGGTGTGCGGTTATTTATTTTGTTAGAACATAGATATTGAGACGGGCATGGCGTGCGGTTAGCTATTTTGTTAGAACAAAGATTATGAGACGGGCGTGGCGTGCGGTTAGCTTTTTATTATAACAAAGATTTTCAGACGGACGGGGCGTGCGGTTAGCTATTTTATTAGAACAAAGATTAAGAGACGGGCGGGTCGTGCGGTTAGTTATTTTATTATAGCAAAGCTAGATTTTAAGACGGGCGGGGCCCTCGGTTATTTATTTTGTTTAAACAAAGATTTTGAGACAACCGTGGCGTGCGGTTAGCTATTTTATTAGAGCAAAGTTGGATTCTGAGACGGGCGGGGCCCGCGGTTATTTATTTCATTAGAACAAAGATTTGGAGACGGCCGTGGCGTGCGGTTAGCTATTTTATCAGAACAGAATTTTGAGACGGGCGTGGCGTACGGTTAGCTATTTTATTAAAACAAAGATTATGAGACGGGCGGGTCGTGCGGTTAGCTTTTTTTTTTGTTAGAACAAACATTCTGGGACGGGCGTGATGTTTTACATTTTTATTTGTGAATGACTGGTTTGATTTGATAGTAAAGGACATTTTGTGTTGGGGCAGAACTTAGACTATGTTCTAGTTTAAGTCTTTCTAACTCCAGTCGTTTTAACTCAATTTCTTTTTCTAGTCTTTCTCTTTCTATTTCTTTTCTAGTCATTCTCTTTCTAACCGTTCTTCATTCTCTTTTAATGCCAGCTCATGTTGCATTTCAACTTTTTAAATTCTAATTGCATAGCAAGGCTATCATTTTTTTTATGTTTCAACTTTAGTCTCTTCAATTAAACCTTTGCTAATAAGATCTTGCATGATTATAGCAAAGATATCAGGCTTTCTGAAAGCTTTTTCACATTTAACCCTAAGTGATGTCCCAAACGCAACATTTGGTCATTTGACAACTGTTCAAGTTGATCAGGGTCGGGATCGTCAACAAATGTCTCAGGTCTGAAATCTGCCATGTTAAGATGTTAAAACAATAAAAAAAACACTGAGATAAATCCGGTAAACAATGTACTGTAAACAATATGTAATCTTGTAAACAATGTATGATAAAACAATGTCCAGGTCAAGGCCTAATAAATTTGAATACTATTAAGCATCTCGGCGAGAGCCCCCAATTTTATGTTACGGAACCTATTATAAACAGATCACGTATGCGTGATGAACACAAATTTTGTAATGGAGATTAAAAAAAATCAGATTCTGTAGCACCAGGCAGCGTGAAATGTCTAGGGGAATGAATAAGATTATAACAATTATACAGTAACACAGCGTTATAGCAACAAGTCAATACAATCACACAGAAATATAATGGTACAGTACCTCGAATCCTCGATACCAACACCGTCACCAAGATAAGTCCTTTGAATGTAAACTCTCGGAGAATGACAGTCCAGTGGAAAGTTCTTGCAACAACACAGAAACTAAACTGAAGTCCAAATGTATAAAATACAGGAGAAAATCTTTGGAAATGTATAATTGCAGCATTCGTCGGATAAGGTCTTAGAATCTGACACAAGCTTCTGCGTCCGCTGGTATCTGCTCTGCTGTCTGCCCCCTGGTTCTAAACAGCAGCCCCTTTATATGCCTTCACACCCCAAGCCGAGAACCTTCCACTTCTCGAACAGTCTATAAGGACCCTACTCCACAATAAACACGCGTTTCAGGAATTCTCTAGGAAGACATCGCTGTGTATCTACACATACCAGGCTCATCACGTGACCCACGACCAAGCGTGAAAGCTCAAGGGCCACATGACAACGAGAGTTCAACCAGTACGGATTAAACATGAAATGTAAAACAACACGAGTTACGCCCGTGTCACACAATAAAAGAGCACCTGTAACAATATATATATAAATAATGTGTTTGCCTTTTTGTTCGCAAAGTTTTCAAATTCGCGATATTCTCAAAAAAATAATCTCCCGAAAAAAAGCCTCATCGTGGATATTGCAAAATTTTATCCTCGGGTATATGAAGCCTAACACACACACACACACATACACACAAACACACACTATATATATATATGTATATTAATTACACCTGTTTTTATTCCATTTTATTCCATTTATGATCATATTTTACAGGACTTGCAAAAAGTTAATCCCTTTGTACCAAGTCTAATTTTTCAGATATGTATATATAGGATACACCTGAACCTGACGGTTGTTAATTATCTAGAACGCTGAGATCACATGGACATGTAGATATCATGATTAAAGACCAGGGGTACTTCCTCCGTTTTAACTTCAAAGGGATCTATTCCAATATCAGACTTCGATTAACTAAAGAATATCCCTGAGTGGCGGATCCAGAGGGGGTCGCCGTGGGCGAGCAGCCCTGGGTTGAGATGTTACATCCCTCATTCAATCTTTTTCTTTACCCATTTATATCTGATTTATTTTCATTTTGGAGATTTCTGTTATCCACAGATTTTTCTTCCTAATTTATAAAATTTGGATATTAATGAACAACTGTCTGAATTTCTCCGTTAAGATGCTATAATGAGGGAGTCTTTCCATTATTTCAATCTGCTTGGTCAAACACCGACTACTACATCTTCACTACATCATACATACCCATTTATAAGAATAGTAGCTGTTTAACAGTAAACCTATACACATTTTTAGAAAGGGGCCTCAAAGATCAAGTTTGGGAAGGGGTAGGTCGGAAAAGACGTCTGGTGTAATAACAACACGTGCTGTGGATTTTAAATATTTCGTTACCACAGGTAGCAGATTATAATTGGGATCTTTCCGATGGGTTTTCCGCAGTCACTGATATTCCTCGGTGGAAATGTGAAAGGAATCAAGCCAAAAGGCATAAGATTCATCACTAACTTTTGAAGCATTCTTCCCTGAGGTGTTGGTCATATCTAAACTAAATTCGCTAGAAATCAAAAATGCTAAACGACAAAGATTCGCAGTGGGTATGACAACATTTTCTCCAGAAATCGTAAATATAACGCTTAATGTCCTTGCATTCTTTATTTGTTAAGGGCGTGGCAGCAATCATTATAAATATACAGAAAAGGTTTACCGCGCTCCTTAATCCCCTCTCCAAACCCTTGTACTGAAAGTAAAAGACAAGGTTTGATTGATAGCAATCTTTTGGAAGCCTGCTGCCTGCCCCGTAGAGCGAGAGGGTTCATATAGAGAGGGTTGATGAGTCTATTATTTTCTATATCAGTATTCTCGCTACAGTTGATCACTCTATGTAACGTTATTCAGCTTCAGTGTCCGTGTGGCGGGATAATAAGCCTCAGGGGAGTAATCTAATGTCCAATATCCACCGGGAAAAAAATGAGACGAAATCAACTAAGATGAGATGGGAAAATAAGATAACCTATTACTGAGAATACGTTCTTGAGGTGTCAAGCAAATAAGAAGACATTATTCACGGGGATGGGGAGATGTCCCAGTACCGAACAAGTGGCCCATGGGTCATGACGCTCTGCTGAATTCAAGGAGCCTTAAACAATGGGCAAAAAGACTCTCGGACTGCTCAAATCAATCATTTTGCCAATAACTCCTAGATATAGGTTACAGTGACCTAATTCTACATGCAGCTGCTACTATTTATACCTACCTGACTAATAGAGTGTTCAAATCAAGTTCTTTCAAGAAAATTGGTCAGAGTGACATTTCAGATTTCCAAGGAGATTTTTCGGGACCTCACTGATGGAGGTATGTATGTATGTATGAGGATTTTAGGCTAAATGGATACAATTTGTGCCTCATCTGACTCACTTGGTGCTTAAAAATCATGTTTTCTCCCGTGATTTGCAAAATATAGGTAACCATGACCTAATTTCAGAGGTTCAGGCCACCTGGCCCACAATATTTGAGAATTTATGAATTTATTCAGACCTTACACATTATTCTCCGGATTACAGACCCAGTAAGCCTATCTGGACAAGAATCTTTTACTTTTCGTTTCGAATATCCCTTGTAATACTATCAAATGAATGTGCTGATAATAATACTTCTCTTTTTCATCTTCTTCTTAAAATACTCTTGTTTTTTTTTTATTTATGCGCAGTTTTTGACGAACCAAAACATTCAATTCTTATATCAGTTTTTGTATATCCGGAAATAAAGGGGGCCTTTCAGAAATTCACTCCCGGAAAGTAGGCTGAACACTTAAGGGTTGTTTCCATGTGCGCGTAAATGCGTTTATTCGTAAAGAAATCGCTCGTATGGTTTTGTAACTGGGGTGTTTCCATGTCAGCGAACATGCGAATGCATGTAAATGCGTGAAAAACACTACAGGAACGATTTTCACGCATAGGGTCTGCGTGAACTCGGGGATTCGGGTAAAATGACGTCACTTCACCATCTTTCTGTGGGACACCTGCTCGATCCAAAGTACAATTATACGTCTGCCACTTACGCGTATAGTACGCGCATATAGTGCGCGCACATGGAAACACACTTTTATTGCATGGTAATGCGCCCCCTCGATGACATGTAAATGTAAATTGCACTGATGGTGTAATGCTAAGGAGATAAATAGTATATACCCAAGCTATTGATTGCTCATATTGTATTTTATTTGATCTGCGCATTTTATAAGCCAATCACATATTGTTGACGCCAGAAGCCACTTATGTGTGGACTGGCTATCTGTCTCACAATCGCCAGCGCCGCCTGTGAGGTGTTAAGTAATTAAGTAACTGCCAACAATTTTCACAATATTGCCTGATTTTTAAAAATGTAACCTGCTGACATCGTTTTTTTTTTCTTTTACTTAGATAAATGTTTTATTCTGCATATATTCTGAAGTATTATGGAAAGCCAATTTTTCCATTTTCTAAAATATGTAACTTCTGTTCCCCCCTTAATTGAAATATCATATAAAAACTCACCACAAATGTTCATTTTCAACTGCATACTCATGTACTGCAGAAAAAAAAAACAAATTGATCCCAAAAATGTTATTTCATAATTTAAAAAACCAAAAAATGTAGATATAAAATGCAATATATCTAAAAATTATATTGGTAAAAGAAATGTTTCAAGTTCCCCTTAAAACCTTTGTGTACAAAATATAATATATGTCATAAAAATACTTCATAATTTATTTGTTAATACTTATCCGTCAAGCAGTAAGGCAAAACTAATTATTGATATTTCAAAGTTTCTGTATATGAATCTCATATATTATATGTATATTAGAGTGTGGTTACATGTTTTACTGGCATAGACGTTTGTCACGCAAAGGACAAGCAGAGGACAGTTCGTGAGTTCGAAGATCAGCCGAGTAACCGTGAGAATTTTCACGGTTGCCCCAACCTCAGCCATGAAATCATATCTCGCAGGCCTTTTTAAAATAAATTCACTAGGATTAAAATTTGATATCGACGTTCGAGTGACAGGCTGTCGCTACCTAAGCAAGGCTTGACGTTCTGCAGGCTGATGAGAGGCCGTGTCTCAATCACAGACTGATTCGGGGTGGGGGGGGGGGGGGTTCCTCCGTGTTATAACCCAGCAGATTCAATGAAATCCTCAGCTTTTTTAATTAGAATGAGATAAACTGAATAAATAACCTAATAATATAATCTTATATAACAGGAATCTTAAAAATGAAAATAAATCACGAATAAATGGGAAAAGATTAAATGAGAGATGATTTTCATCTAAGCCAGGGCGCGCGCTCCCCTCTGGATCCGCCACGGAGGGATATTCTTACGTTGATAGTCTGATACTGGAATAGGTACCTTCAAAGTGAACACAGAGGAATAAAATTTGATATTTAATCATGTAATCTGCATGTCCGTATGATCAGAGCATGCTAGATAATTAACAACCGTCAGGCTCGGGTATATTGCCGATAGGCCGCAGGTGATGCCAGGAAATGAGACGTATAATGTTTTCATACAGACACACATTGCTTTGTTCCCGACAATTCAAGACCAAAACGTAAGACTCGGCACAAAGGGATTAATTTTCTGCCACGTTTTGCATTTCACTCTTGAATAAATCGGAAAATGAGAAATACTAGTACATATAGGAAACCTTGTAAGATCCTCTTCTGTAAAATATTATCATACATGGAATACAAAAAATGGTAGTAACTGGTTATAAAGTCCATTCAATTCTTTATAAAATAAAATATAACCAGTGTAACAGCATATATATATGTGTGTGATGGTGTGTGTGTGTGTGTGGTAGACTTTAGATTCCCGAGGAAAAAATTCTGCGATTTCCACGATCAGGCTCCTTTTTTCGGGATAATTTTTTTTCGAGAATATCGCGGATTTGAAAAAAATCGCGAACAAAATGGCAACCAAAATATAGATATAACCTAATTTACATAAATCACGGAGGATGTTGAGTCCAATAACACTGTGACAATTTTGAATAACAACTCCCAGCTATCCCACCTTGTCATGATCTCATTCAAGTCTGTTTTTTTTTTGCATTTAGGAATCAGAAAGACTGTGTATTTCAATGAGTATGAACAAATATGATTTACGTTCAGTTTGATACTGCATGCATAAGTGGTTTAAAATATTTTATTTATACCGTAAATGTTGAAACAATTGCATATGCATGGGTTTAAAATGCATAATGTGAAAGTAATATTAATATTAATATTACTATTGATATTAATATATGTATATATATATGTATATCTGAGAAAAATAAAAAAAATAATTCATAAGTTATTAAATTACCATCCGACTTACACGACCATCGGCTGGTCCAACAAATGGTCATTTTGGCCGGATGTTAGTGTATCTCTCTCACACACTCTCTTTCTCCCTTTCGCTCTCTCTCTCTCTCTCTCTCTCTCTCTCTCTCTCTCTCGTTCACTCTCTATCTCTCTCACATTCTCTCCTCTGTTCTCTGTATCTCGTTCGTTTTCTCTCCTCCGTTCTCTACTTCTTTCTCTCCTTCTTTTTCTCTTTCTCTCTTTTGTCCCCCCTCTCTCGTCTTTCCTTCTTTCTCTCTCTTTCTTTTTCTTTCTCTTGTCCTCCTTCTTGGTCTTTCCAACTCTCTCTCTCTCTTAGATCCAGCTGTGGCTCTTTAGTATTGAAGACGGGGTCTATCTCCCTATCTCTCCCCCGTTCTCTCTCTCTGGTTGTCTCACTCACTCGTTTTCTTTTCTTTCTCTCTCTCTCTTTCTCTGTCTCTCATTCTCTCTCGTTCTCTCTGTCGTTCTTTCCCTATCGTACTCTCTCTATCTCTCTTATTTTCTCTCTCTCGTACTCTTTTTCGTTCTTTCTCTCTCTGGCTCTCTCTCTCTCTCTTCTTATCTCTCGTTCTCTCTCTCTCTCTCTCGCATTATCGCTCTCTCGTTCTCTCTCTATCTCTCTCTCTTTCTCTGTCCATCTATTCTATCTCGTTTTCTCTCTATTTGTCTGATTCCTTCTCTCCCTCTCTCGTTCTCTTTCTTCCATTCTCTGCCTCTCTCTCTCTCTCTCTCTCTCTCTCTCTCCCCCCCCCCCTCTCTCTCTCTCTCTCTCTTCACCTTCGCTCGTTCTCTCTCACTCGTTCTCTCGTTTTCTCTCTCTCGCTTTCTCTACCTCGTTCTCTCTCTATCTTTCTCGTTCTCTCTATCTCGTTCTTTTTCTCTCTCCTTTTTCCTCTCTCGTTTTCTCTCTTTTGTTTTTTTTCTATACATTCTTTCTCCAACTCTCTCCAGTTCTGTATCTCTTATTCTCTTTTCCTCCATCTGTCCCTCTCTCTGTCACTTCCTCTGTCTATGTATTTCCTTTTCTTTATCTCTATTTCTCTTCTTCTCGTTCTCCCTATCTCTATCTTGCCCTTTCTCATTTTTTTCACTGTTGATCTCTCTGTTAGACCCAGTTGTGATCCCGAAATATATAAAGCTGGGTCTATCTCTCTCCCATTCTTTTTCTCTCTTTGGTTGTCTCTCTCACTCGTTCTCTTTTCTTTCATTCTCTCCCTCTACCATTTTTTTCTATCTCTCTCATTTTCTATCCCTCTCTCTCTCTCGTTCTCTCATTCGTTCTTTCTATCTTGTGCTCTCTCTCACTCCTTCTCTCTCTCTCTCTTGGTCTCTCTCTACCTCGTTATCTCCTCTTTCTCGTTCTCTCTCTCTCGACCCATTCGGGACCGATGCGCTGCGTATTTGTTACACATCACCTGCGTAACAGCGCGTACGTGGCCGTACTGTGCGCATGCCTTCGTACATCAAACTTACACAAAACGACTGAGATGCATATGGGGTGCGTATTGTGCATACGACTGCGCACTGTGCGTACTCCAATCAAAAGCAAGATCAATTACGAATTTGTGGATTACAGTAGCACATCTCCTGGACCTTCAGTTCTACAAACAAATTTGATGGGAGATAATGGGGCGCGGCAAACCATCTCTCTCTCTCTTTATATATATGTATAATATTGCTGTCACGCCCTTGGCAAGTAAAGATTACAAGGGCATCAAGCGCTATAATATCGATCGATCAAGAAACTATTGTCACAAGCACTGCGAATCTTCTGGTTGTAGCAGTTTGTTCTCGAGTGAATTTGGTGTACAAGATTACTAATACCTCAGGGAAGAGTGCCTTAAAACTGTTTAATGAATACTGATGCCAGTGTGTTTAATTCCTTTCACATCTTAACTGAGGAAGCTTCAGTGACTTGGAAAACCGATCAACAAGATTCCCATTATAATCTGCTGTATTTGGTAAAGACATATTTTAAAGGCCCATTACATATATTAGTTGTTCCACCGGACGTCCCTTCCGACTAACCTCTTCTCAAACTTGCTCTGATAAGACTGCAATGGGCAGGGGCCGTCTCAAAATATTTGTCCTAATAAAATAGCTAACCGCACGTCCCGCCCGTAAAAAAAATCTATCTTTGTTCTAATAAAATGATTGACTACCCCCCCCCCCCCCCAGTCTCAAAATGTTTAAAATGCTTCAAATTATATTGTTTCATTAAACAAGATAATTGCAAGCACCGAACGATCTTTGGAAGCCAACCAATTCCCCCCCCCCCCCCCGAGCGGTAATGGTGTATGACCTCTGGAATTAAGACAAGGTAAATATAAATATCAGTTGCAAATACGTCAGCTTTGACTAATATTGTATTTTTATATTGTATATCAGACATTTTTGTTAGATCTGGAACAGAAGAAAACAAACAAGAGAGGAAAAATAGTTAAATATATATATATATATATATATATATATATATATATATATATGTTTTGGCCTGCACAGTCGATGGGTAAAACGCTCAGCTCTCTCCGCTGGCGACTCGGGTTCGATCCGTGGTGTGGCTATGAGGCTGGGTGGTAGTTGCCCGTCCAGGCCGGTGGTTTTCTCCGGGTTCTCCGGTTTTTTCCACCCATACAGAATACCGGACGCCATCATCGGAGCCATGGAGAGTGCCTTCATTAGGTCTAATAGCTATTTGTACAATCCATGTAAAATAAATAAGTTTATATATATATATATATATATATATATATATATATATATATATATAATAATAAAGCTGAGTAGCATGAAAGAAGAATATAGAAGAATCACTGGTTTAAAGCTTAAACCATCAATAATTTTAAGTAGTGCAGAACGGCCAACAGGTGGCATGCGCGCTATATCTATATTTTGCACCACTGATTACTCCCTGTACAACCAATTCTCCACTTGTGTACAGTTGTAGACAAACAGTTTTAGAATGACATACTGACAGATACCAATATATTTCAAATTAAAAACAATATATTTCTTATATATGTAACTATTGATATAGGAATAGGTTTCTTTAAAATGCCATGTACATGTCGGATGTTATGACGAAAGCGCGTGCACTTACTTCTGGTACAAATGAGAAATAACCTTATTAAGGTAAAACATCAGGAATATCATCTTATCCTCGGATATAAAATGTTTCAGTTTCCCATTTCTCAGTTTAAGTACGCCGATATTAAGATCAATCAGCACAATATTGCCATTGAAAAATAAATGGAAGAATATGATTAGCTCACGCAAATGTGATTTTCGTCCGACTCGCCCATTTAAATTTCACTGGGAACTGCTGACAAATAAATAAGAAAACAATGGCAGAAGTGTTAATTTTTACACATACGTGACAGGCGCTATTCTAGCGATTTATATGTTATATGCTGAATTGTGTCAACTGTTACTGGTTGACATAAAAACGGACCGAACTGTCTCCTAGTGAAGCTTACTTTTCTAGCGAAGCTGTTGGTACGCCGGACTTGTGCGAAACCGTTATGGGTTCGAATCCCGGATCGGCCCAATATTTTTCCCTGAAAAAAATGTCTTCGTAACAAAATGGCGGCTCGTCCAACGTGACGGTAATCTCCTACAGTTCATTGCTACGCAGGGTAAGCCAGAAATCCAATAGACAGATGCATGTATAGCTGGCTTTAAAAGAGTGAACCTCAGAGGTGTACCAGGACACTCCAAGGGGGTAAAGGGGGTTTATCTGACACGTCCGTTCGCGAAAGTACTTAATTATCACGTGTCACAACATATTCCACATCGCTGCCCACCCTGCGAAATTTCAGTTCAACCGCTGAAGTACCCCCCCCCCCCTAAAAAAAATCATTTGCGGAATGTTTGACCCTGCATTGGCCACTGTTGACATATTCATGTTCTCCCACCTCAAATGATCACACAACCTGTGAGATATATCTAATATTCGGAAACACTGTGCTAATTAAAGTGCTAATTAAACAAAGTGCTAAATAAAGGTAGGCGGATCACCATCACACTATTCTCTGTATATTCAATCGATAATGGACAAATCTGTCAACCAATCCGCTGTCCTGATCATCTGTAAAGTACTGAATCGATGTGAGAGCGCGCCCACAGACAAGCATTTCTCCGACAAAGAATGTAAAACGGTAGAGAGGACCATTCGAATGGGAACCACGAATAACAATAGCAATAGAACTTCAAGAATCACGGAGGACAATCGGCTGCAGCCGGGATCCCCCTAGGTCGTTTGACGAATACCACGGCATTTTCGACTACCAAAACAGCAAATGAAACAATATAGCAGGAATTTACACCTTCACGTAAAAATTCAGCTTAAGAAGCGGCTCGGAACAGCAGTCCTAGACAGCTTTACCACATCAGTTTCATGGGCTTAAACACTTGAACTTGAACGGACAAGCATTTAAGCCTACTAGCTTATCAGTTGGAAATTTCAACCAGAAGATCTCACTTGCATTTTGACGAAAAAAATACGTAGCCATATAGCTGTACACAGCATTGATAATGGATTATGACATTGTAGTGGATATTACCAAGAATGTGATAGTGACTTTGTTATCAGTTTGCAATTCTCTTTCCAACACAACTGCTATTTTTGGGATTTTGCTTTGTCAAGACGTCCGCAGAGATAAAGTGTTTCCACTTTTGCTTTCGAAAATTTCCTGTGCTTTTCTAAATGGAGTTGTAGGATGGATAAGTACGTATTTGTCATGGACACAAGCAGAAGACCCTGGAAAATTTTTAGGATTTTTTCAACCGTTCCTGTTAATTTTCCTGTCGCTTATGTCTTTATCGATGGCATCAACATTATCTGTAATTAAAACAATCATCATTGTCAAACCCCTGCGATCAGCTGTTCTCGTAACACACACAAGGGTGCGTGTGGCCTGTGCGTTTGTCTGGGTAATTTGTGTTGCCTTTATTGGACTGTCAGCTCTAAAATATACGTACAAATATTACCCATCAGCCCGTGTGTCCTGGTACATCAGAGATGAAAATGGCTATTTATATTACTCTGTGCGCGTTGTTTGCCTTCTTCTTCTAAGTATTCTTACTTTTGCAAATGGTTGGATGGTACTCGTGGTGGTTCGTCAGAAGATTAAAATGAAACTTTCACAGGTACAACCGGCCGACCTCCCAACAACACCAAACCCGATACTACAAGCTTTTAAATCTACCAGGGCTCTCGTGGCTGTGTGCGCTGAATACAATATCTGCACAATACCTCTGCTATTTCGACAAGGCTTACAGTTTTCGCCATTCTGGTTTGGCTACAGTGGAACTATTTTCAACAGTTTTCTCTTTCTTTTCTTCAGCCAAAAGGTAAAAACAACACTGAAGATGAATTTAAGGAAAATCATGAGAAGACCTGAAAATGGAGTATTTCAAATTGGTGTAGCTCACATTGGTGACGGTCAAGGTGAGTTAAATGCAGGGTAACAATACTGAAGGACTTATACAGTCATTGCAATATAAATATACCGACGTTCTAATATACCGCCTCCATTTTCTAATGCTAACTTAACTAAGTATATGTACATCTGCAGAATTCCATTCTGGTTTTGGACTACGTGACAGGGTAGTATCACACGCTTCCTCTCACTATAATTTCCTGGCATTAACCAGGCCCAGTGACTACTGCACATGCGGGCCCTGGATGCGAATCGTCCCCATTACTGGGTCCTACCACTAAGGAACCCCAAAAAGGCGCACTCGTTTGTGGGTGAAATACGGCCGTTTGGTACGACTTTCCCATTCATCCTGCAAAGCGCTCATCTTGGGTTGGGTCAGACCGTGAAAAATCTCACCACCTTGGCTGCGATTCGAACTCACGATCTCCCGGCTCTGAGACCTGTTTTTTACCCCTGGGCCATAGAAGACGGTCAGTCATTGCAATATAACTTTCCGAGTATATATTGAACATTTGTGCTTGATTATCAATTTTTATCAGTTAGCGACAAGATCCCCATTAACCGTCAGTCCAGTTTAGAGAAACGAATATACTAAAGTGATGTGGTATAAATGACTTTTGTAGATCATGTGAGAGAGACTTCTGTACGTTCTACAGCATGCTTATATATAGAAGTGTGTCTGTCATGAAGTGTTCGACATTTGATCTGAAGTTTAGTATCCTCTTGCTGTAAAAATTACTTTGCTGAACATAATCTCCCTAAATAACATTTCATATTGTTGTTATATTTAATGGTATTATTTCATATTATTGTTATTTTTTACTGTGCTCGAAACATGCAGCTGATAAAAATAATGCGGTTGTTACAGAAGTATACAACTATATAAAATATTAAAGAACAGGCGGTGTTTTCCGTGAGTACCAAACCAAAAGAATTACACGCTCAACTGGTGCAAAATCGGCAAAAACTGAACTGTAGCCAGTACCAAAGACTCCTGGCAGTGGGTGAATATAAACAAGCTAGATAGTGAAATCACTACAAAAACGCCGCGGTGGAAGCCAAACATAGGCTAGACGACTTGCTTGTAGATGTATGAAGGCTTTGTTTATGTTAGCCGTTCGTTTCCGTATCCTTGAGGCTGCTTTACCCGAAGCATGTTAGCAGTGAGTGCAGCGTCTATATCTAATTCATGATATAATGTATAATAACTAAATGTAAAATCGTGTATGCCTGCTTTTCTATAAGCATTAGTCTTTGTCAGCTGAGTGTATTTTTTAAACGCTTAATTTGATTTATCATTTCTTCCGATCATAAAATTAATAAACATATTTTGCAGAGCAAATAAGGGAAAAAAACTTAATCATTTGCTAGTGCAGATCATTTACTCTTCTTCTAAATAAGCACTGGGCGCAAAGATGAATATATAAAACTAGAAATGTACATTCAAAGGAATGCAAGCCTTCGCCAAGTCGGGAGTCCCTATAGTGGGCTTCTCCCAAAACCATTTTTGCATTCACTTATTGGGCCTATATTTCAAGGTTCATTCCTGCATAAATTATTGTACTTTTGTGAATATTCTTTTATAACGTTCCTGAATATGGGTCATATGCAAGATCCACACAAAAATCTAATCGTTTCTTTATTTGTCTTTTCCCAAAATTCCCCGAAAACGTCATGAGATTCCGTTTTTTTTAGCATGAGTTATATTGTGAAACAGAACACACAAACACGCATGAACATGGACGAGCACATACCCTCCTAAAGAAAGCAAAAGGTAATGAATACTTGTACTCGTGGTTATGTCAGCATAAAAGGTGTTTTGTATCTCATTTATATATCTCACCATATCAATAGAGTTTACATTATTGAATGTTAGTGACCTGTTTAATAATATCTGACAAGCCAATGCTAGTAATTTGCTGTCAGTTTCTTTGAGATATAGTTATTAAACATATAGTTTTGATATCTGAATCTCACCGCTCATTTGGACACTTTGACATTATATAAATTAACATATTCCGTCTTTGTTTATTTGCACTTTATTTAATAAGGTGGTATCCAACATATATGCCATGGTAAGCTATGTTTCTTTTTCTATGACGTCGAAATAATTAAGAGCTGAGCCTTTTTTTTCAAAACATTTTGTTTGTCATTTTATATTATCGCATGGATCTTGGCATGTATTTTATAACCAGCACAAATAAATGTTATAATCTGACCATATTTTCGTATTTTGAGTAATACATATATTGAATTGTGGAAGAAAATCATTCTCAAAGGTAGTATTCATTTTGTTTTATATATAAAGAGGAAAAATGATTAATTACCTGTCAACAATGTATAAACTTTCTTGATTTAATTTCCCTGTAAGTTAACACTTTGTGATATCTTTCTTCAATCCTCATGAATGGTCTTGGTATGCACGGAACGGTGATGACGTCATAATTGATGTTACGTACAAGCAAGGGCACCAGTTAGTACGAACCAATGGCCGTAAGGTACGGACCCTTTTCACGTCACACTTACGTCAAAACAGCGACAAGATCGGTCATAGATTTGACAGAATAGAGCGTTAAGTGATTTATAATTATATAATAAGCCGACATGGTACTCCAAAATTACGCATATTTCATTGTCTATCATTGGTCAGTTTGTCTTACTGATAATTATAATTACCCACAAAAGATTAATAGCATGTTGAAATGAATGGATTAACGGACTGTATACTGGCACAAAACCCCTGTCTACATAATCTTCGTGATATTTATATTTATTCTGCTACTACTTGTCAGCTGTGATCAAAGTAGTTCATGTGGCGATTTATGATAATCAAATTACAGTGGAACCCCTCAATTACGACCACCTTGGGGACTGACCAAAGTGGTCGTAATTTAGGGGTAGTCGTATTTGTGAAACTCTAAAGTTACCTAGATCGTAGATTTCGGACCAAGAAAAATAGTCGTAATTGTGGGGGTGGTCGCAATTGATGGGTGGTCGCAAGGCGGGGTTCCACTGTAGAATAAACTAAATATGTTTACCTTGCAAAGCATAGTTGGTGTTGCCAGGACTATAAAAATAATATGGCATCATCTTAAGTTCTGATCTATGTGATTCCCTATATTAAAGGGGGAGGGGGCGGATATTGCGTAAAGAAAATGTTACGTAAAACTATCATGGCGACGTCATCTCTGTGCATTGCAAAATGTATCTGGTCCAACATCGCCGGTTTAAGCCGTCACAAAAAAATGTCTCAATGCCGGTCATCTGTTTAAGTATATTTCATTTTTGAAATATTTTATATATATATATATATATATATATATATATATATATATATATATATATATACATAATATTCTCAACGAGCTTCATTGTAATTAACGTTAATATGGATAGTGGAAGACATCAATAGACTGTATCAAAATGTATTTACATACCATTACAGAATATGCTCTCCCCCTTTCCCTTTACAAATGATTCTGAGGTATCCATGATTCTGTTTAATAAGGGTAGTCATACGTTTGTCTGAGTCTCAAACGTCAATTACTTGTTTATTTTTTAATTAAGGAGGCTACTTATTAAGCTCTTCGTTCTTAAACTCTTAACATTTCTCCCTGAAAGGAAAGAATATGCATACTGTAAAATCCTGTTTTTATTTCACTTACGACAGGCCAGGGTGTAAGACCAGACCTCAGACAGATACCGAAATATCAGAAGAGCTTTTAAATTTAACAGGATAAACAAAAATGCTTTTTAATCTGGACTCTCACGGGAGACCAATGACAGTCTTGTCGGACTGCTTCGTATTACATGGTTCTACCGATAGGATTCCATAGCTCCATGAATTCGTCACGTTCAATAGCTTAAAACTGCGATAATTGGTAATAACGTGAGTTAATCCTGTCTTCAACAAAACCGCTGTATAAGTCTAATATATCTGCGTGCAACAGCTTATTGGCATGCCAAGTGTCGTTATCGACCCAGATGTCCTCTAAACTGAACTGTCGAGGGGTAAAACGCTCGGCTCTCTCCGCTGGCGATCAGGGTTCGATTCCCGGCGCGGCTATGAGAGCTAGTTGAAGTTGCCCGTCCACACCCAAGGGTTTTCTCCGTGTTCTCCGGTTCCCGCCACCTCTACAATCTACCGAACGCTACAATCTGAGGTCATGAGTGTACTGCGATTAGTTATAATAATTTTTTTGGTGCAATCTGTGTATAATAAATAAATTTATATTTAAAAAAATATATATATTAAATCGCCGTTTGACAGGTTATAAGTAACAGGCCGGCGTTATTGAGCACCAATTTCTAAAGAAATAAACTAGAAATATGCATTCTAATGAACCCCGATCACCGACGGGTATTGTGAGTTATTCCTTGTTTTCATTCAGTTATTGGCCCATATTCACATGTTCATCGGTGCATATGTTCTCCAACAAGTATTGCTTTTGCTTATTAGGCCCATATTCCCTTGACTTCATGTTAAATCGAATAATTTGAGAATGAATATTCTTGATATTCATTCCTTGATCCGGATCATAGGCCGAACCCACAACACAATATTATGGGTTCTCCACTGGCCCGTTCCCTTATAATTTTATGTAAACATTTATTCCGTGACTGTAATGTTACGCCAAACGGTGATAGATTGCTACACTCCCCCTTACTTACGACGGCACATCAGTCCAGATAAATATGCAAAGGCCCGCCAAATTTGAACCGAGGGCCAGGGCCCGCCTCATGCAGTCAGTCAGCAGCACGCATCCCAGCATAACAGCAGCTTCGCCTAATACCTTGAACACCAGCCTCCGCGGCAGCAGAAAACTTGAAATCGCCTTATACTTTGATATAAAAACGCGTCAGCGGCATCTTGCTATGCAGAAACTAAACAAAACAAGGTTTTTTTTTATTATTATTTTTTCTTTGTTGGAGGTAACCGCCTCCATTTTTAATGCTACCTTAACTAAGTATATGTACATCTGCAGATTTCCATTGCGGTTGCGGACTACGTGACAGGGCAGTATCACACGCTTCCTCTCATTTTATATCCTGGCGTAACCAGGCCCGGTGACTACTGAACCTACGGGCCCTGGGTTGGTAATCATACCACCGAGGACCCCCGAAAGGCGCACACTCGTTTGTGAGTGAAACACGGCCGTTGGGCACGACCTTCCCATTAAGCCTGCAGAGCGCTCACCCTGGGTGGGGGCCGACCGTGAAAAACCTCACCGCCTCGGCTGAGATTCGAACTCACGACCTCCCGGCGTTGAGTCCTGCGCCTTAACTAAGTATATGTAAATCTGCCCCTGAGCCACAGAAGCCGTTGACAAAACAAGGTTGACATCTAATATAAGGGGTATCTTGGACATGTAAACAGAGCACGCGATTTGCTGGTGCTGATTCCCGATAATGAAGCTCACAGTTGACTGAACTATGTCCAAGCGAGCATGTGATCACGATGTCGATGGGTGTGACTTGGAGGTGAAGTTCGCACCGAGCCAAGACAAGCAAGAAATAATGAAAGGGAGCAAAAAGGAAACGGACTCCAGAGAACAAATTGAAAAAAAAAAATGGGCAAAGGAAAATTACATGACAAAAGAAGCACTCCGCAAGTTAAGTGATCACGGCTTTAATGACATTCAGGTGCTTGACCTGGTCACACCGGAAGTCCTAGCAGAACTCAAACCAGATTTTGTTGTTGTTGTTTTTTAAGATTTTTTGGTGGAGGTAAACGCCTCCATTTTTTACTGGATTGCTTGACTAAGTATATGAACATCTGCAGAGTTCCATTCCGGTTTAGAACTACGTGACAGGGGCTTATATCTGATTTTCCTGGCGTCAACCAGGTTCGGTATACCACTCCTGTGGGCACTCAGTGTGTGTCATCCCAATGACTGGGTCATTACACCGAGGAACCCCCGAAAGGCGCACTCGTTTGTGAGTGAAACACGACAAAAGGGCACAGTCTCCCCATTAAGCCTGCAGAGCGCTCACCCTGGGTGGGGGCCGACCGTAAAAAATCTCACCGCCTCGGCTGAGACCGAACTCACGCTCTCACGGTTTTGAGTCATGCGCTCTACCCCTTCGCCACAGAAGCCGGTTATCTCCAACCAGTTTTACCCCCATTGGCACAGTTCTTGGCTTTAAAAAGGGACTGGAGGTGCTCCGGGACACATTGAATGAGACAAGGGGTTCCGGGAAAGTAACCAGCATGGATGTCCAACAAAAGACAGCACAGGAAAACAGCCACCCAGGGAAAAGACAAAACTTGGACTGTAGTGCGCTACAATATGTATACTCGTTGCTCGTGGGTTTTAACTCAATGGACTTACAGCAGGATGCAGCACACGATCAGCAATATGGTAGGTCTTTACTGATTATGTAAATGGTAATAATGAATGTATGCACCCTGACCAGTCAGCAGCGAACGCCCCACCACTACCAGACGCTATCCCCCATTAACAGATGGTCCCGACAAATCTTTTCCTACGCCCCTTAGCAGATGTAGCTTATCTGAAAACTGCTTATCTCAAGGGACCTACACTAGGTAGCCAAATTTCGGACTACTTAGCGTACCTAATACACATTACTGATCTAGCCCAGCAATACTTCTGGGTCGATGTCCTCTAGTATGACGACAGCTAAAGGGAACAGGCAAAATTAAGGTGAAATTATGGCCGTGAAATCCACATCCTAAATCCAGCCAAAAACACATCTGCATCAAATAGTGTAGTCGCTCATGTAGCAAAATCCCACTCCCGTAGGAATTGAATGCCCAAATTGAGATAGCACTTGTTTTCACTTCATTTAGGTATAAGCTGATGGAAAATGTTAGGTAACAAATTTTATCATCCCCCTGAATCCCCAAAAATCCAAGATGGCCGCCATCATAATAAAAAAAAAAGGCTAGACATTGCTATGATTTTGTAACCATCGCATCAAAATGAACAATATTGGATCGATTTATAAGATTTTGAATGTGTACTGGTAATACCAACTACTCCAGAGCTGTCCAAAGGTTAGAGAGGGTATTCAAGGTCAAGGTCAAACTTATTTACCAACCTTTTATCTTATATATTATAAGAATAACATTAGACATCTTGGGTACTACGCTGTCATATATAATGTAATATGGTTTTCAAATAGTCAACAGTATTAATAATTGTTTTGGCAGAATAATATCTCATACGGACCATATTAAAATGCATTACACTAAGATACTGTCATATGGTTTTCAAATGCACCTTAAAGGTACACATTCACCTACATTTTGAAAGAAATTTTGTGATTTCTGGCTTCTCTGTGTATATATTAACGCTCTAAAGGAAATTCTGGTTTTGGAAAGTTCTTATAATGCCTCCGTGAAGGATGTATGAACTTGTTAATCAACAACATGTTTATAAACACAGCAATGTTGACAAAAGGGGGGAAAAATGTAACCTAATATGGTATATGGCGTATTTGCGGAGGCACAAAAGGTTATTTTTTGCAAAAGGCCATTTGCAAAACTCTCGCCTATCCGACTTGCTGTCCGATGCCATTGTTGAATGTGTTTTATTTTGGCGGGCCCTCACATATTATAAACAAGTTGATATAAACAAAACAAGCAGCCTGTGTGCGTGATATAAACGTTTTCTGGCCTATTTTGAATAAATTCTCCAAGGGATTATCTTTAGGTAATAAAAGTGATTTGGCCCCTTTAAAACATGAAATTGATGTACGTGTTACATATTTCACATATAGCTGATTCTCTGCTGATTTATTGCTTAGTATTCATCGCCAACAGTATTAATGCGAAACAAACATTTTGAAATCAATTTGTGTGGGTAGTGAAAAAAAGGATTAAAACAGCCTTGTTGATCCTGTTACAGGAACATGTTACGAAGACAAATAAATGAGGGGAAAATCCTGGGCCGATCCGGGAGTCGAACCCAGGTCGGTGGCGTACCAACTGCTTCGCTAGAAAAGCCAGCTTCACTAGCGAGACAATTCGGTCCGCTTTTGTGCTACGGGTTTTCGGCCCAGGATTTTCCCCTCATTTATTTGTCTTCGTAACAAAATGGGGGCTCGTCCGGGATTCGAACCCAGGTCGGTGGCGTACAAGTCCGGCGTGCCAACCTCTTCGTTAGAATAGCCAGCTTCACTAGCGAGACAGTTCGGTCCGCTTTTATGTCATCCCGTAACAAACAACCTATGGCCTGTTAACTATTCTGTTAACTAGTTCACTTCGAGAAGCATTAAAAACCTTTGTCTGAATATCTTTTGAGTTTACCTGATTATAGGCGGAAAAGGGCAGCTATTATTGTAATTGTCACAAAATGATGGAAATAGTATAACAGAAAAATGTGCTGCTCTGACAAAAGAAGACAAAACAACTGCACGTGCACTGGGTCATACTGTTTCGGTCCATAAAAAATTAAGTGTGTACATGTAAATAGCATCTGGCGAATTCAAATACATGTATCTTTGAGAACCCCGTAAGTTAATGTCGGATAATCGGGACCAAGCACCTCAAGATTTAGATACCGTAACCACGGATGATAATATCAGGAATAACTATCAGGTCTGCTTCGACAAGAAGATGCGCGTGCTTAGGAAACCAGAATGCCACAGCAGCTGGTTATAAGATACGCTTAGAACGTATTCGAATAATATTGAGTTGGGCAGTGGAATATGTAATATAAGGATAACTGTTTCAAGTGACCATATATGTGTATACAGATAAAGTCAACATGGATTGATCTTGAACATGGTTGAAATATTTAAATCCTAAGGTACAGCAATGCCTGAAAGACAGTCATTGGTAACATCGGAAATACTTATTTTTCTGCTACAGTCCTATTATGTAAATTCTTTGGTGAAACCGTTGAGCATGCAACAACGGAGGCCGATGATGCTGTGTAAGAGATTAAGTGTTAAATTGGGCAATCTGCGCCGCTCTTCTTGAATTCGAGAAACAATGGAAGATCTCTGGTGAAGGTTCCCTCCTTTACATAGAAACACTCTACTGCATGACCATACTCTTTATTACATACCTGTTATACACGTTGGTAATATCGTTGGTAATATCGGGGGATTAAAGACATTGAAATTCAAAAATATGTTTAGTCAATAGTCAATTCATAAATCAAAAGACCTGTTATAACACGGTAGTATAATCGGATGATAAAAGCCTCAAACGTTTTCTTCCCAACGTTTCACTGTGCACACGATATGAAAACCTTGATATAAATAATGCCTCCTGTATCGGGAGAAAGTTTTAAATATGCAATTTAAGGAGAAATATTTTTAGGCATTATTCACATAAGAAATACTAGAGTTTTCTGCTCCACAAATATTATTCCATTAAATGTTTTTGGATAATGTGGTTTAACCTTAGTGGGGTTTAGCTTTAATATTTATATTTTTACAAGTTAAAACTTAGGAAATAAACTGTCGTGCCTAACGGCCGTGCTTAACTCCCAAACGAGTGCGCCTTTCGGGGGATCCTTGGTTGTATGACCCAGCAATGGGGATGATTGCGCACCTAGGTCCCGCAGGTGCAGTGGTCATTTGGGCTTGGTGAATGCCAGGACAAAATGAGAGGAATCGTGTGATACTGCCCTGTCACCTACTCCGAAACCTGAATAGAAATCTGCAGATGTACATATATGTAGTTAAGTTTGCATTAAAAATGGAGGCAGCTACCTCCCCTCCCCTCCCCCCCCCCCCAAAAAAAATAAAAAATCCTTGGTGTTAATGCCCGGATCTACATGGTCCGTTTTATGCAAAAAGTGTACCGTAGAGATATTTTTCTATGTATTCCTGTAAGGTACAAACTTTCCTTTAAGAATAATGCGTACTCATATGCCATTTTATATATGCAGATGTGCCTTCTTTTCTGATGATCAAATATGGCTAATTACTTTTTTTTTTGTGCATTATTTGTCTCCTTTTAGCTTTTAGAAGTACCTTATCTATAACTTGTTACAACAAGACCTATTTCAGCTCACATTCAGATAAACAATATAGAAATATAAAATATCCAGACAACGGTTTCTACTGATCCCCCTGTTCTACAAGGTACTTTAAATAGATTAATATGACATGAATATTTTTGTATCAAGACCACAAACAAAGCTTTTGGAACCTTGGAATCTTGGAATCTTCCATATAACCACACAAATTGATTCTAAATGTTTGTTTTGCTGTTATATGGTAGGCACCTAGACCATGTAGTACTACTACGAGAGAATTAGCAATATAAAAAAGAGATCACGAGCATCAATTTCATCAGGTTTATTTCCTTATGATCACCATATCACATAACATATGACCGTGTTGTGCCCAAGTTATTTTTATGCTTTAAAATATTAGTACTTTGACCTTGCGTACCCTCTGTAACTTCCGACAACTCCTGGTTAGTTGCAATTAACAGAACACAAAAAAAGTATAAATCGATCCAATTATTTAATATCATTAAGTTTTATCATTATCTTAATAATCCCATGGCGGCCCTTTTGGATTCCCAGGGGTCACAGAGCTCATAAAAAAAACTCCTTTTTAGTTGCAATCGACAGAACACATTCAAAGAATTAGAAAATCGAACCAATATCATTAAGTTTTAAGAGACAAATTCAGTATAATAGCATTATCTTTATGTTAAGACTGCAGTGGTGGCCATCTTGGATTCCTTGGGGTCAAAGGGTGCATAAAATAAATATAACTTGCATTCATTCATCAGCTTAAGTGCAAATAAAATGAAAGCAAGCTCTTACTTATTCAATTCATAAGACAACGTCGTTTTGTTACACATGAAAGTACACTATATCCCCAACACTCAATAATTCCCAAGGGTGAAGGCGGCCATCTTGGATTTTCGGTGTTAGAGGGATATGAAAATATGTTACCTAACATTCTCCATTTGTTCATATCCTGTTTATGCTAAATCAGTCATTTTCATAATTTGGGCATCAAATTCCTACGGAAATACATCCCCGTTTACACTAAAAGGTCAACCGCTGTCAACTTCAGTGAACAACAGAAACAAGCTATCCTAGGCGTCCTTGGTGGTGTCTGGTGGAAAAGTATTTTTGCGCTGCATACTAAATGAAATGGTCCTATTAAAGGGACCGGATCACACCCGCACTCTCAGCAAAGAATTCTTTACAGATATTCGCTGGTGGCTAGCTTATCTTGAGCGTTTTAATCGGAAACGAAATTTCAAGCCGAGTAAAGAGGTACTCTCAGTGATAGCTGCAGCCAAGACGTGGGGACATCAATGGAAGGGCCACACGGTGGTTGTGTACACGGACAGCATGTGTGACCTAGGCATGCTTAACAAAGGCTCTACCGCAATACGCTGCCCGCCTGATTACAGACCTGGACAAGGAAGTAGCTGTGTACCGCTCGGCCATCTTTGCCGCCTCCACTTAGACAACCTACAGCTCCCACCGGCGTGCCTACATTAAATTCTGCTTATCTCTTGGGATTCCCTAAATACCTATAACGAATCACAACCTATGCAGATATGCGGCGTATCTAGCTCGCACTTGTAAACAGAGCAAAATTAAGCAGTACCTGAATATAATTTGTTTAATACAGTTGGAGGTAGGCCTAGAGAACCCGCTTAAGGATAACTGGTTTTTACTCTCTATTTTTTCGTATCAAAAGGGTAAAAGCGGACAAGGTAAGCCACATATCGCCAAATACCCCTGACATATTGCTGTCTATCAAAATAAAGCTGAATTGGTCTAAACCTTCTGATGTCTTCTTTTTGGCAATGTGCTTTGTGGCTTTCTTTAATCTCTTCCGTAAGGGTAACCTTACCTCTTAAAAAATCTGAATGACTTTGATCATACCAAACACATAACAAGAGATGATTTTCTGGTTACAAATTTTGGCCTGAAAAATCCGCGTGAGGCATTCAAAAACGATTCAATTCCAACAACGCGAACTGTTTTTCCGCTCCCTAGGATCCGTAACCACCCTCTCTGCCCAGAAACAGCAGTGCTTAATTCCTTCATGGTGTCCCCCTTGCCCGGTCAGTCCGTACCCGTCTTTATTATTAATTAGCAGGCTCATTTCTCCCACAGGTTATCTTCAACCCTCGGATTACGCGGATACGACTGCTCCCGTTATTCTGGCCAGAGCTGTTGGAGATGAGGCGCATCGTGGGCCCTGGTATGCGGGCTGTCCTCGGAAGTCATTCAAATGCTGGGAGACTAAGGGAGTTCCGCATACCAACGTTACCTTGTCCTACCTCTACAAACACATATCAAATACTCTAAACTGATAGGAGATAAACTCCTATCATAAATAATGTGCTACATTACAATTTATTTAATTTCTAAGAATTTAATTTTATCAGGGATTGGGTTTTTTTTCTAACCAGTACCGTTAGGTGTGTTAGATATTGTCTAATCGAGGATGGGTAGCCCCAGCGCTGCGGGTGGATATTGAATAAACCCTTGTTCTCTAAATATACTACTGACTGGAGGTGTAATGTAAACATTTATTCGGTGAATGTGATTTTACGCCAAACGGTGATGGGCCGGAGCACTCACCCCTCACTTACGACGGCACATCAGTCCAGATAAATATGCATAAGCCCGCAAAATATGAACCGAGGTCTAGGAGCCGCCTCATGCAGTCAGTCGGCAGCACGCAGTGAAGACTTACATACAGGTCCTCGCAAACGAAAAGCTGTTTAATCATTATAAAGGCATTAAAAAAGGCTGGGAAAACTATGCTGGAGAAGTTTCTTGCAAGTGCTCAGAAAGTACGTTTTGCTTGAAATTCGTTTGTGTGTGTGTGTGTGTGTGTGTGTGTGTGTGACACCACCATCTATTGAGAGCTTTGTAAGATGGTTAGAAAAGTGTGCGTGTGTAACCCGGCAGCTCGATTATATGTTTAAACTAGTTATCTAACCTGTTTAGCGGTATCAGATATTATTTAGATCGTGAGAAGTTAGAATGAGAACTTATATTACCATGGGTTCCAGGAGTAAACAGGAAGATACAAACAATAGTAAAAGTAGCTGCACATTGACATGCAAGCATTAAGAAATTTAATGACTGACAAATCGCCTGCGATGCTGGAATAAATCCAAATCCAACCTGAGCATTCAGTCTGGTTAATATCAACACCAGGCTGTCAAAAATTGCCAACAAAATCAGAAATAGACCATGTGTACTCTTGCGCATGCGCGGGGAGAACAAGATGACGGCCACTGATAGGGCGTTTCCCACGATTCCAACAGCAGTGACAATATAAACTCCGTAATCATTGAAGAACCTTTCTACTACATCAAACGCGGTGTCCGAAGAGTCTTTTGTTGGGAGAATTGTAGTAGGCAAGATTGTCGGGAACGCTGAAGATGTCTCCTTGCTGCTCTCACTTGACTGAGAACATGGCTCCATCAGTGAGGTCGGCGAGAAGTTGATATATTCTGTGGCATTCTCCATCCCTAAAAACCCGAGAAATGTTATATGTATATAATTACGTAGATTTAATCATTTTCCTTATATAATTTAATTATACAATTTAAATAAATTCAAATCGAATCCAAAAGAATGGCTTTTTTTCAGAAATCGCATAAAGGTGAGCAACTTTTAAAAGATAAACCTTCAGGTGCGTTACCCTTAGCCTTTTGATAATTTTTTTTCTGGTTTACTAAACATTGTACTATTGAATATTTCTGTTATCAATTATATTATTGATAATGAGGAAATTAGCAAATTAAGTTAAATCAATACTTTTCTGTTCACCGTACAGAAAGGGAAATTTGAATGTTCAAAAAACTGAAACTCAATTCGCTTTGTTGTTAATTTTAAACCAAATTTTAAGGATAAATTCCTTAAACAAGTTCATAAAACAAAGTTCCCAATACAGCATAATTATAAAAGGGGGTTAGTTTTCTTGAAAAATATATTTAAATGATAAATTTGAATCAACAATTCTTAACATTCATTTCTGGTCTCGCTATTGTTTGAGAACAGACACAAATTGTCTTTGCAGGACCTTGAAAGCAGGGTTGTTGTATCTTGTATAAAATAGGCTCTGTATTAGTATACTTCGTAGGATGAATTATAATTACATCCCTTATAAAAACACCAACACAACCTAGAGTTTAGACTAAGTCCTTAGAACAAAAATATTGAATGAAATTATCAGAAATAAACATAAAATTAGATAAATTTAATTTGGACACACTGTCATCATGGTATAAAATCCTGCAAAGAACCACACAAGCAACCATTTTCTTCCTCCACACAAATTGTTCAAACTTAAGGTCCAAGTTTAAATGGAGCAGATATACAAATAGCAACACTGTTGGTATGATGCTTATGAACTATAGCACGCGGGGGGGGGGGAGAGAGAGAGAGAGACAGAGAGACAGACAGACAGACAGACAGACAGACAGACAGCCAGACAGAAGGACAGAAAACAACGAAAGAGAGAAGGAAAGAGAGGGGGAGAAAAACATTTTGATTACTCCCCGACAGGGTGTCTTGAACGTGATTACTTTTACAGCAATGTGGTTTAAGGAAGCCTTTACTGTACAAGTGTCGAAGCAGAGGAATTCTCGTTGTGGAACCCACCAACCACAATACCACTACAAATAAGGATGTGGCTGATGAAAGTCTACAATTGAAGCTGACAAGTAGAACTGTGTTTGTTACACTAAGCGTGGTCGCATTTATACAATCCTTTGCCATGAGCCCATGGTCTCTCTGGGATATTGCAGATCACTTTGTTACATTCAACATGTTAAGCGTATTGTGTAGAACTGCTGGCCATTACCGTTATTGAATTATTCAAGAAACCAGACAGTTCTATACCGGTTATGAATAATGAGTCAATTTGTCAGATGATACGTTTCGTCTTTATGTCCTGAGCAACTTGATACCAATGCAATCAAAATTAATAAACCGGGGCATCAGTGTTATACTCTTCATGATAATTGCATTTATAACCCTTGCTACATTCAATGCACAACGGTCAATTACACCAATATTAAGTGGCGCCACTTATGAAACGGTTATTAACACGTGGACCATAGTTAATATCTTGGCAGTCGTGCTCAATGCATGCTCTGAATATCACGGCTGTCTGATCAACTTCAATACAGAGCACGAACATATATTGTTACGAAGAAAAATTGCTAAGGGGAAAACATTAGGCCGATCTCGGTTTCGAACCCATGTCGGTGGCGCAAAAGTCAGGCGTACAAACCGCTTCGCTAGCAAAGCAAGCCTCCCTAGCGACACAGTTCAGTCCGCTTTTATGTCACCGAGTAACAATATGAACCCGAAACAGTAATATTGAAAGAGTTATATTGTGTATTAATACGGGATACTGCCCCCAGGCCGTAATATTGTGTATATGGAAAATTTAGTTGTAATATCATATGTTGTGATTAATTATAACTTAGTTGGAACACCCATAATCCATAATACCTAGGGATGGAAAATTAAGATTCTCTTTTCAAAGACTAGGATCCTCCGTAGTTTGGTAAAAAATATATATAACGACAAAAACAAGTAAATTACGTCAAGAAAGGTTATTGCGATATAATAAATATTTCCTGCTAGTTCAGTGAATCCGTTATTGACAATTACCGAAACAATATTATCACTATATGTTAGATTCAGAACATTTCTTTTGGTGTGGCACCGGTTGAGAACAACAGAAGAAAAAGGCAGAAAGACACCTAGACCGAGTGACAGACCGACGGACATAGAGACTTTTAAATTGCATTTTAATTGATCCAGAAAATGTAGGAAACATTATACAGGGAAAACAGCTTGAGAGATTGTCGGGTTATTTAATATTAATTTGTTTAACAGTTTTTAGCTGTTATTGACTGCTTAACATCTGGTGCCTTTTATAAAGATTAAATTAAAACATATTAATACATATGACGAAATTGAATTTGAATTTCACGATTACATATAAGATCAGAAAGAACTCTGGATCAGATTTATACTGTATTCATGGCGTCAATAATACATGTGAAACGACTTTAAGTTTGATTTTAGATTGAGGGATTAAGCCATGGATGCTTAATTTCACAGGAGCTTACACCTTTTTCACTACCCTAGTGGTATCTTTTGGTACTAACAGTTCGGGTGCATTTTATACACGTAAAGGTGAGAGACTAATAACTATACTATATAATAAAAATGATGGTATCCTGTCTTATCTTTAGTAGTGGTGTTCCTATTTATGTCTGTGGCATGAAGTTACTTTCGATTAACATACCCACAATGATGGCTCAAAGGTTCAAACCTAACAGACGCCCTTTAGGTGCAGTGCGCATGCTTGTGAAAGGGATTTTTTAGACAGTGAACATTTCACTAGAAGTTTCTGAACTAGATAACATCTCGGAGGAAGCCAACTAAAACATTACTGCTTTGATTGCCACAAAGGCGTGATTGGTAGATCTTGTAATAGAATGTAGCGTATTTTGCTCTGATTTCAACCTGCAACGCTATTCCAATGACCTTGTAAATTATTCAGGAAATGGACAGTTCAATACTGGTATGAATTATGAGTTAAATCCACGAATCATTTGTGTAACCTTGCTGTCCTGAACACTAATATCCAACTGTACACGCCATGTTCAACAGCTGTTTCTCGTTTATCATGGGATAATGATCTCTCTCTCTCTCTCTCTCTCTCTCTCTCTCTCTCCAACTCTCTCTTTATATATATATATATATATATATATATATATATATATATATATATTTGTGTGTGTGTGTGTTTAATTCTGTTTAATACTCCGGTTTCCACAATTCATTATGGTAAACTTCTATGATTGATTCAACTGATGAATGGATTTAGGAATTTACATCCGTTAACATGGGCGGTATGTAAGCGGTCAGTTTAAGCTCAATTGCTATCGGTGTCCCTCTCTATCCCTTTTCAACGAAGCAACACTCGATCAATTCCTTATTATCAGCAGATCCAATATAAGTATTGAATCAATCATGTTTTAGCTCACTTTTGATAAAATATCTTCAGACTTTTCAAAACCACAGCCTATTATTTTTACTCATGCTTTACCTTTGTTTTTTATTCATTTTTGGTTGAGGTAACCGCCTACATTTTTTATTCTCTCTTATCTTATTCTTAATCTAAGTATGTACATCTGCAGAGCACCATTTTACCTCTATTTTTTATTTTATACAATTATTAGAATTCAAGTTTCATTAATGAAATTAATATGCAGAACATAATTTTAATCAAATAAGCAGTAAACAAAGTAAAATGCTCATTACCACATTAAGTGAGTATCTAATTTTGTTTTTAGTTCAGAAAAATATACTTTAAATGTGAAATGTATAAGCTAATAATCTTGGCTTTCTTGTATTACCTTTATTTGAAAACAATATAAATGGTCGTTGTACGTTGGACGCAACTTTGATATATCTCGTTTACAGTAGATTCAGTATTAGCATATGTTTTTAAGATGAAAAATAATTATATCTTTTAAGGAAATGCACAGATAGTCAGAGTTATCGAATAAAGATTTGGAACAGCAATGAAAATGTGATGAATTAAAAAGTCAGTCATAGTGTCTTTACTGGTCAAAATTCAGCAATAGAAAATCTTGTTACAAAAGTTACAAAATGGAACTTCAAAAGATGTGATACAAGATACAACCACTCCCCTTAGTGGTATGAATATTTCAGCCTTTAAAACCATGGGTAGGACTATATGGATATGAAATATTTTGGTACGACGCTGATGAACCAGGGCACACGCATATACAGAGAGAGAGAGAGGTAACATCGTTCAATCTGCCTGTTACCATTTATCTGTCAATATGCCACCGGCAATATCATCAAACAGCACATGTGTTTTCCATTAAAATGTATTTCCATGATTTCTTCTTTATTAAGATGGCAACTATTTCTGTTATAGTTCGAATTCTGACGTAAATTCCCCGCAATCTTTATAAAACGTGCTCATCAGGATACCCTTGAAAAATAAGACAAATGAAACTAGATCGGTTCTCAGACTATGCGACATGTTAAACCTGTTCTTTGGAAGCATGATTGGTAAATGTATGCTCCACATTTAGAACATAAGTTTCTCTCTTAGACAATTGCGATGTAACAGGTTTTCTGTGTTTCCTACTTATTTTGTCGGCAGTTTGTCTCATTTATTGAGTTAAATGACATTATGTGAGATATCTCTCTCGGAATTATAAAGGGTTCAACAGATTCTCTACCAGTTTTCAGAACCTATTATTATTGGTATTAACTAAAATATTTCCATTTATAAGAAAAAAAAGCATTTTAAACCTAAATATTTATGTATATTTTTGGTAACAGTTCATTTAAAAATATTTTATAGACATTTAAAAAGTTTATACTTTTGAAGAATTATCTGTTGTAATAATGTTGAAATATATCTTAATATTATAATATTTGGTTTAATAAAAACCATTTTATCAATCATATATCACGTGACATTATTTAAAAATTCTTATTAGAGATTCAGTTTAATTCCAATTTACGGCTTTACGGCAAATTTTTCAAATTTGATTTTTTGTTATTGTTTAACATTTTTAAAAATGGAGGCATGGAGTAATGTTTTCATCAGCAGGTTTAATGTTGTTAATATTTTCAAACGAAAGTCTGATGTATAATACCGTGTATGTATACATTATTTATGTATATTTTTACATACTTGACCTAATTAATGTCTTGACCTGTTAATGTGAATAGGTATTTTATCTTGTATAAACATATATACAGGTATATATACATATCAATATTTCTTACAATGTGTCGGTAAGTGTTCACAGGTATAGATTTTACCTACCTACCTACATTTATACATATATATATATATAACGAAAGCTTAGATAAACAGTGACGCCTTTAAGAAAGACTAATGTGTTAATAAACTGGTTAGTCTATCTAAAAGGCGTCACTGTTTATCTTAACTTTTGCTTCTACTACAGACTAATACGGCTATACCACTTATTACATATATATATATATATACATATATATATATATATATATATATATATATATATAGCTGTATGAATAGTTGTGAACCACTTTTCTGTGTATACCCTTTCCATCTCTCTCTCTCTGTCTCTCTCTCTCTCTCTCTCTCTCTCTCTCTCTCTCTATATATATATATATATATATATATATATATATATTCCTTCCCGTTGAGGCGCAATTTGCAATGGAGAATGATACCAAATACATCAACATCTCCTCCACAAACCGTCTTCTCAGTCAGGTGGGGACAACAAGTGGGCACCTCTAGCATTGTCAGCAATTCTATTAACAGACGAGCCTTCTTATACTGGGTTGGGCACGGCAGAACAACTATTCAGCAGCTACTTAGTTAATGTTGTCACGGTGGCGGAAATCGTAGGGAACGTCCTGTCGGTGGCCGTAATTTAGTTTTCAACCCGCACGCGCAAAAGTACCCATTGCATCTTCTGATTGTGTTGGCTATTTTGACAGCCTCGATTTGATAACAAGAAAATAAATGCCTGGCGGTATCTCAGCATTTCAAGCGCTCTGTCAGTTAATGAAATATTTCTTAATGCATGCACGTCAATGTCGAGCCAGTTAGATTGTTGTTGTATATCAGAGGTAGCAGGTTTTTGGTCATAGTGTATCCTTCAATATCGAAGTCCGTTACTAAATTTAAGAATGCAACGATCAAATCAGCAATAGTTGTGATTTTCTCTCTGGTCGCCTCTTCCTGTACCCTCGCTACAATAACTGAAGATGAAGGATGCTTCTATTTTGTTAAGGGACGAAGACCTATGTTTGCTATCTGGGTAATTGTTGTCCTCGGTTGGTGACATCATTAGAGGTACTTGCTTGACAATTCTATAAATTCAATGTTCACTGTTATGCCGCTGAGGAATTCAAAGAAAAGCCTGTTTGATTTTTATCCCTCCAACGCCGCTTTGCAGCGAAGAAAAATAAGCGGCCCAGATTACAGAGCAGATTTTCTCAATATGATTCTATGTAAATTGCCGGGAAATATAATAACTGCTCAGGTGAATAAGTAAAAAGATGATAAATCACACAAGATGGAGTTAACTCTAAGACAAAAGAATAAGCAATTCCATTTTTTCAGTGAATGTAAGCTTGAGATCCAAGTTAAACAGGCAATATCATGAAAGATATTTTTTTGCCTCTTGCATTGTTTCAGTCTTTCTGTCATCCGTCCATACCGTATATCTTTCTTCTGAAAAATAGAAACGATAATACCTTGTTTTTTATACTGGCTTTTATTTCCTTTGTACATTTCTTAATAGCCACATATGCCATCATATAAAAAACCCAAAATAAACATATGAAGACTTTTGATATTATGAAAGTTTTTTTATGTTCTTTCTGTAAAACTGAATGATTGTATTCCAAACAGTTGAATGCAGACATAGACACTTTTGTAAAAACGTTTTTGGTCAGGCATGGGTAGCTGTGTAATACAAATGTGAAGTTTTGGGATTCCGTCTTTCGGAATCAAAGATTTTTTTTTTATTATGAAAGAACTAATTATCTGTTGCTGACTTGCTATATTGCGTAGTTGATTTTGGCGCAATCTTGGTGATCCTGGAGTTGTAATGGAGTATCGCGTTTTGGTAGCTTACTCTTTTAGCTTAGTTAAGTTCAGTGTCAATTAATGTAGTTTTCGGTAATATTATAATGAGGAGAAAGAGGTCTTTGGTATGGCTGTCATCCTTGTACTGAAGGAGTACATAACAGTATCATAACAATAATCAACGTACGTTGTTAACATCTTTTATTATATCTGTTTATTACATATATATGTTTATATAAATATATATATATTAGTTTTAATAATGCGACTACCAGTAATGTAATTCATTGCGTCTTTTTTCCTTGCAGTTTGTATATTTATTACAGCAATAAACTCCTTTACACCCAAAGCCCGTGTTTCTACTGTTATTAAATGGTTATTCGGTTGGTTGTTTGTAACTATGATTCGGCAAGAAACTGCATTACACAGGAATATAGCCAGGTGGTGCCGAAGGACGTTTCCTATTCAACTTTCCCTGTGATTTTCAGGATTAACGTTCCACACATTTAAATAGTATGCTAATAACATAAAACTATCAGTAATATTTACTTCGATTTATTACTTCACTCCCTTATACATAGAGATCTATTACAAGACAGTTTTCTGAATATGCCAGGTGCAACAACCCAGTATACATTATAAGATTATGTAAGTACAACAACTCGTAGACAATATGCAGAGTATGTTTTATTCCAAACAACACAGGACAATATTATTAAATCTCTTTGGTACAACAAAACTTGGTACAACAAAAGTGCATTGTATGTTAGAATGTGTACTTCAACCGTTTGATAATGTGCAGTATATATTTTATCATGGAAATATACAATAATCTTTGAACCCTTATACATAGGGATTTATTCCAAGACAGTTTTCCTGAATATGTCATAAGATAGGTGCAACAACCCAGTATACATTATAAGTTTGTGTAAGTACAACAACTTGTTGACATTGTGCAGAGTATGTTTTATTCCACACTACATAGGACAATATTATTAAATCTCCTTGGTACAACAAAACTTGGTACAACAAAAGTATATTGTATGTAAGAATGTGAGCATCAACCGTTTGATAATGTGCAATATATATTTTATCATATAAATGTACAAAAAACTTAATGTGCAAGGTTCATTTGATTATATAAATGTTCAACTCTTACATTATGTCAGTGCAATGTACGAGATGATCCTGTTGGTTTCATTAAGAATAAACACTTCTTTGTACAGATCCAAGGATGGGCATGTGGTCAAACACCCGAAATTATTCAATTTGATGATGATATTTAGTTAAGACCCCAAAAACATTTTTAAATTAATTTATCTATTTAGTAAGCTGCAGAGGGCCTACACTTAAACAAATTCACAAATTCTTTCCTAAAACTTCTACTGCTAATACAGTAAAGTATAAAGTTCACTGCATGGTTCATAAGAGCAATTAGTCCAGAAACAAATGAGGCAAACGCCAATGTATTAAAAGCATTGAGAGTAAAACTAATAAAGTTTTCTAAATATAATGTAATTAAAATATATGTAATCGTGTAAGGTATTCGGAGTAATACATAAGACATACACAGTGTTAATAGCAATCCGGTTACATGGTTTTCGTCCTTCTTTCTTTCCTTCATTGCCTCAGATGAATTTCCCTCAAACAGATTGTTCCTTGATTTCCTTAAACTAACAACTGTAATAATCGAAAGTACTATGATAATTGTTCCGCATATAATATCACCAATGATCACTTGAACAACTATTATGCAGAACGAAAATATGGTTCTCATTCCAGGTTGAAAAGAACAGACGTCGCCACTTGCCGTGACGACAACGAGTGCGTATGAGCTGACAGCAAATGAGCAAATGATAATAACAGCCCCCGTTATAGCAGCTTTTGTAAAACTTGAACGCCTGCGTGTCTTCAGAGGATACACCACCACAAGGAATCTGTGTATGCTGATGGCGAGAATAATGAATGTCGCGCCACACTTTCCGACGTACATTAAATAATAAACAATCTGACAAGTAATGGGCGATGCAGGGATTTCTGTACCTATTGTGTCTGCCATTTTTCTTGTTACAAGAACAATCGTGTCTAAGAATGACAATATAATAAGAAATAAGCCATGTTCGCTCCTGCGCATGCGTTCTGAGTAAAATATTACTGCCGCTGCGAGAATATTACCCAGTGTACCAAGTGTAATAATAATGTAGAGTCCATAGTAAAGGAACAAATCAATCGAGTATGTTGAACCAGAGGTTGTAAAGTTTGACCTTACTGTTGGTAAAATTCTACTTATGTTCTGATTATCTGGTAACGTAGAAACAGTTGTGATGAGATCTTTGAGAGAAATGTTGTTTGAAACAGCTGCCATAGTCGATGTGAGATTCTCCATTCCAAATTTCCAACGAAATGTCCAGGTTTCTGAAACGAGGAACACTTTATAGCTAATGCGAAAATGAGTAGATTTCTCAGTCAGGCTTAACATGGAGCAAAAAATGCATGTAGGGAAAAAGTCATTAATAAAGTCAATTCAATGAAGTATAACTACATTCCCTTAAGCAAGCTCTTAAGACAAAAATGTGATAATTCTCATTGAGCTTATTTGAGGTAGCTTCAATAAGGTCACTTGACTTTATATTTTTATAGAAAAGTAAACACTAACATTGTAAAATAAATAGATGTTACTTAGGACATAAAGACCATTCCTTTATGAAATATAAAATGGTCTGATTAAGGATCTGCCTTTCATGTATATTTGCTGCGTATATCCCCATAAGCCAAGATTATATCTGTATATATTTGTACAATGACGTGCAATACGATGTCACATCCTAAAGCTTTAGAGTAACTTCAAATCTTTCAGGTTTTTAAACAAGACTGGAGCCAGTAACTCCAACGCATACAATCAGGTACATTAATGCATGAGTTTAAATTGTATTACCTATGATTCCAAATGAAATCATCCTGAGTGATAATGAATTTATTTGATAAATGAACCATTATAAGTTTGGCCTTGCCCTTAAACGTGAGGTAAAGTAAAAGGAGCCTTAACACCTATCTGCCCTTTTTAAACTAAAGATAATCCCCTGGAGCTTTCATAAAAAGCCAGAAAACGTGGATGTCACCAAACACAGACTCTTGTTTTTATGTTTCATATCGACGTGCTTAAAATATGTAGGTGCCCGCCAAAATATTCAAAACAACTTCAACAGGTCAGACAAGCAAGAGCTTTTCAAATGTCGTTTTGCAGCAAGTGAGCATTTTACCTCCGCATATATGCACCCTTCCACCTTAGGTTACATGTTTGTCATGCTTTTAATGCTGTGTTTAGAAACATGTTGCACGAACTTTTTATAACAAGAATTAGCCTTAATTCCTATCTACACAGAGGTCGAGGAATCCAATATATTCTTTTTTTTAAAATGTGGGTAGATAAGCACCTAAAATGAATAGAAAGTGGTAGTCTACCTCTTAATATTATTACCAACCGTATTGAAGTTCTAGCGCAAGCACGGATAGAGAAATAAAATCCACGTCCATAGTTTTACACTCGGGAACCAAACAAAAGTCCCCTTCCTAACTCCCCACGTCCCCAAATAATGACTTGTATACTGTTATAAAAAGAAACTCATATCATTATAGTTTATCTCCAATACATGTGACATGAACGAATTACTCTAGGGAAGAATAATAATTGCTTCTCTGTGCATTTTATATTTATGGAACCAACTCAAGTTTAAAAAATTTTCTATTTAAAGGCAGCAATTGTTTATTTACAAAAGAAATACTATACGGTGTTTATTTGAATTGTGATATAAAGATGTCCATTTATTTAAATCAGTCAATGTAATATTTTTATATGGATCGTTGTCTTCATCGTATCCTGTGTGATCATTTAACTCCCTTAACCCATTGTCGGGGCAAATTATACGTGTTTTGATGATACTCCATGTAAGATGGATCGTCTTCCGTGAAATTGTGTCCTGATCAGGAAACTCTTACCGCCAATAGGATTCAAGCATTCGAGCCTTACATCCCCTAAGACATAAGAGCAAAGTGTCCCCTCTGAACAGGTTTATTATGCGTCAGTTTGAATGGCTACCTGACATGATACGGGGTTACATATTCATTTAAACTAAAAAATGAGAGGGTTTACTGAGGCGGAATTTGCCTGGTAAACCTGAAAGTCTGCGGAGCACGTTTGAATGGTACCACTCTGCTTATGCCAAAAATCATGGTGAAAAGTTCAAATGTGTGACACATTTTAACATGTTTACACAGATGTTACTGGTTAAAATACTGTCTATGTAGATATTATTCAGGTTATTGATATCATAATTCCAAATATATCACTGGCTTTTTTGTGATTTATAGTAAATTCAGGATTGTCCTGAGACTGACGGTATGTTATATTTAATGGTTTACAAGTAACTAGAGCACCTAACGCTGTGCAATATTATGGTTATCATAGGACTTCATTTAAAAAAGGGTATCACGTTGTTAAGATATTGCAGGTTTATAAAGTGGTGTATTCTGAAGCATCTGCATAAAAAAATAAGAAATGAACTTTACAGTTATTAATGAGTAAGACAGATGTAGATAATCACTAGATAATCCACTTAACAGCCAAATCACATATTTTAACAGATTCAGTTCAAGTACAAATGTTTATATTGAAGCTGCTCAGTCGATCACAATCATGGTGTGGATCAGCCAAGATTATTGTAATGATAGAACATCATAATATGTTAACAAGTTTTTTTGTTGATGCACAACTAGCAGCACCCCGACTCGATCTGATGTAAAACGTGAGAATGCCACCTTTTCCTGTAAATTGAGAATAAGCTGAAGTGCCAGGGAATTGGCTTGTACAAAAAGTAAAGATACTTATATTATTAAATCGCTGGATGAATGCACTTTTCGGTAGAGTTGTACACTGTCAACTAAATATCTGCTCGATATATTTTCGGCTGTGCTTATCAGGTATGAAATACGGTGCACGCCACAGGCGTTAATCATGGGGACACATCAATGTATTTCATTTACACCTAAAGATCAGCAACTGTTAATCATGGGGCCACATTGATGTATTCCTAAACCTTCAAATCAACAACTGTTAATCATGGGGATACACCGTTACATTTTTACATCTACAGATCAGTAACTGTTAATTATGGGGCCACATCGGTGTATTTTTGCACCGACAGATCAGCAACCGTTAAACATGGGGATGCGCCAGTGTATTTTTACGCCAACAGATCAGCAACTGTTAATCATGGGGACATACTAGTATTTTTTAACCCACAGATCAACAACTGTTACACATGGGAACACGCCGGTGTATTTTTACAACTACTGATCAGCGATTGTTAAGCATGGGGAAAACCGGTGTGTATGTTTACACCTACAGATCAGCAACTGACCGCTGGACTCCCTTACTCCTTGCGCCTATAATCTAAAATACCCCCTTCGTTTCTTTCTGTCGTGTTAGGAGTTGAAAATGTGGATTAAACAACTTGTGCGTAGGAAGGCCGCACATGGTTGCAGGATATGCAGCTCTTGCAACTATGGCAGATTAAGTGGTTTTCAATGGAGATTCGCATACGCTGACACACGCATTAATCAATCCGTCCTTCAAAACAAATAAATTTACTTCGGTTTTAAGCATCCCTTTTCGTAATGTATGTTAAATACTTGCAAAATTGAGAGATGCAAACTAAATATTATCATTTAATTTTGCATGCTCTGCAGACTAAATGGGAACGCCATGCCAGCGGCCGATTTTCACTCTCAAACGTGTGCACCATTTTCTAGTTCCTCGGTGTTTTGACCCAGCAATAGGTACGGTTACACACCAAGAGACCGTAGGTGTTGGTGTTACCGGACCTGGTTTGGCCAAGATATGAGAAGAAACGTTAAATTGTCCAAAACTGGAATAGAATTATGCATGTATATAAATATATATATATATATATATATATATATATATGTGCGTGTGTGTGTGTGTGACTGTGTGTTTGTGTGTGTGTACGTAGTTAATCTAAAATTAATAAAAAAAAATAAGGCGGTTACCTCCGACAAATAAATACTTCTTTCTCACTGCAGGTTGAAATCTATAACTCAAGAGTAAATGAAAGCAATAGTGGAATTTGATGTAAACATGGCCCAATTTCATTATTTTGGTAATAACTTGGTTTCATATTACTTTCACTGGTATATATTAAGTTCTAAGGATCAGAGACGTGGCCCTCTTCCACAGAAGTGCACTGCAATAATTGGATTCACAAGTCACAATGTAACAGGGATATGGTGAGTCTTTTCAGGGGTTTTTAAAGGACATTTTTAATTTGTATTCCATTGTCTGAATAGAATATGAGAGTACACTCCTGTACCAGCAAAGAAGATCTTAATGTATAAAATCAACAAAGAATCTGGTTTTCCACGAACAAAAGGATTCACAAGTTTATAAATTTTTGTACGTGTTTTTTTTATAGATTTTCATGACCATTGAGGATATAATACCTTGAAAGCAGCTTGCTGCTACAACCCATATCTATAATACTTGTTGATTTTCATGACCATTGAGGATATAATACCTTTGAAGCAGCTTGCTGCTACAACCCATATCTATAATAATTGCACATGTTTTAAGAAATGTGGTCAATTTGTGTTCAGCGTCAAGTTGGCTATGTGGATTGCCCATACGGATAAAGGGAAACTTTATGAAATCCCATCATATAGACAAGAGGTTAACGTTTCATGTAGACATAATTAAATGTAACGTCCTTCAGCAATAGCCAAAATACATTTGTATAGCATATATAAATGTAAATAGTTGTAGACACTATCTAACCGTTATAATGAAAAAAGAGCATTTCGATTACCATTAAAAGTACGATTAGTTCAACTCTAACGTGCCATTATAGGAATACGCCGGGATAAAACAGATAAATTGTCGTATTATATAAAGTGCGGAGAAAAGAAAAAGCGAGGAACAACAAGAGAGAGTCAGATGAGAGAGAGAGAGAGAGAGAGAGAGAGAGAGAGAAGATATCGTAAATGTAAAACCATTAATTCTTGCTTACCAAAAAGGACGATCGTAACGTGAAGATTTCTTCCGTGTTGCACAGACTGAACCCGCTCAGTAAACGTGTCTGACAAAGGCACACTTGGTATGGAACCGCCGACAATCCCGCTTCTACAAATAAGAGTGTGGCTGCTGATGATCCCTAAGTGATGACTACAAACACTACAGAAATCAGGGCGTGACCGCATTTATATCAACTTCTCCTGTAATCATTGGGCATGTACGAGGTCTTGTTACATAGCGGTATTATATTCAGACTGTCACGCATGAACAATGGCCTTCCTTAACATTATCAAGATATAAATATCCAACCATCATGACATCTGCAATAAAATGCGAATGCATCAACAGTAATTATGATGAAATTATCTTTGAAATAACCGCTGTGCATTTCCATTTGTAACCAGTTCTACATTCAGTCAGGATCTGATCAATTGTTCTTATAAAATGACGTCATCTATAAATGAAATTTATAATGAACATCCCCATGTCAACAATACATCATATGCTAGTAGTAAATGGACGCTCTGGTCATCTGGCTGCATGACCATTGTAAAATAAAGGCTTGATCTAATACAAACGTGAATTTCTATATAGTACTCACATTAACGAGCTGATGCTGAGTAATTTTTTTCTTTGTAATTTATCAGGCGTTTCCTTAAAACTGCATTTTTCCATACGTCCTAGTGCCTAACATAAACTTTATTTTCACAATATCCTCCATGTCTCTCTCTGGCCCTCTTCTGTGAAAAGACTGCATTTAAAAGTTCCCATAAGGGTGCCCTTAAGGAGTAAATGGGTAATGGGCATAGGCGGTAGTGCCTTTTATGGTTGCTTGGGCTATTTGTTCCAGAGGGATCGAGAATAACTACAAGAACTAACAGACAAGGCAGACTAAGAAAGAAATGTATAAAGTCTTGTGAATCATACCCCATAACATTACCTGTATCATCTCTGTCTTACAAACTTCGATCACATTATACGATCTGTTACTGACACAAGGTAATGACACATATATTTTCACAAGTATGACAATAAAAGTATGCAGTACACTAAATATTTAATGCATTTATTGTCAGAATATGTACAATGTATTTTTAAAATGTGCATGATAGTTATATACACATTATGCTTTGTAATTTCCATTGTATGTGAGAACAAACACTACACTAATAACAATATCTTCTGTTTAATTTCAATTAATCTTAATTATTCCCTGCCATAACTGATTGAAAAGTAAAGATACTTATATTATTAAATCGCTGGATGAATGCAATTTTCGGTAGAGTGATACACTATCAACTAAATATCTGCTCGATATATTTTCGGCTGTGCTTATCAGGTATGAAATACGGTGCACGCCACAGGCGTTAATCATGGGGACACATCAATGTATTTCATTTACACCTAAAGATCAGCAACTGTTAATCATGGGGCCACATTGATGTATTCTTAAACCTTCAAATCAACAACTGTTAATCATGGGGATACACCGTTACATTTTTACATCTACAGATCAGTAACTGTTAATTATGGGGCCACATCGGTGTATTTTTGCACCGACAGATCAGCAACCGTTAACCATGGGGATGCGCCAGTGTATTTTTACGCCAACAGATCAGCAACTGTTAATCATGGGGACACACTAGTATTTTTTAACCCACAGATCAACAACTGTTACACATGGGAACACGCCGGTGTATTTTTACAACTACTGATCAGCGATTGTTAAGCATGGGGAAAACCGGTGTGTATGTTTACACCTACAGATCAGCAACTGACCGCTGGACTCCCTTACTCCTTGCGCCTATAATCTAAAATACCCCCTTCGTTTCTTTCTGTCGTGTTAGGAGTTGAAAATGTGGATTAAACAACTTGTGCGTAGGAAGGCCGCACATGGTTGCAGGATATGCAGCTCTTGCAACTATGGCAGATTAAGTGGTTTTCAATGGAGATTCGCATACGCTGACACACGCATTAATCAATCCGTCCTTCAAAACAAATAAATTTACTTCGGTTTTAAGCATCCCTTTTCGTAATGTATGTTAAATACTTGCAAAATTGAGAGATGCAAACTAAATATTATCATTTAATTTTGCATGCTCTGCAGACTAAATGGGAACGCCATGCCAGCGGCCGATTTTCACTCTCAAACGTGTGCACCATTTGCTAGTTCCTCGGTGTTTTGACCCAGCAATAGGTACGGTTACACACCAAGAGACCGTAGGTGTTGGTGTTACCGGACCTGGTTTGGCCAAGATATGAGAAGAAACGTTAAATTGTCCAAAACTGGAATAGAATTATGCATGTATATAAATATATATATATATATATATATATGCGTGTGTGTGTGTGTGAGTGTGTGTTTGTGTGTGTGTACGTAGTTAATCTAAAATTAATAAAAAAAAATAAGGCGGTTACCTCCAACAAATAAATACTTCTTTCTCACTGCAGGTTGAAATCTATAACTCAAGAGTAAATGAAAGCAATAGTGGAATTTGATGTAAACATGGCCCAATTTCAATATTTTGGTAATAACTTGGTTTCATATTACTTTCACTGGTATATATTAAGTTCTAAGGATCAGAGACGTGGCCCTCTTCCACAGAGGTGCACTGCAATAATTGGATTCACAAGTCACAATGTAACAGGGATATGGTGAGTCTTTTCAGGGTTTTTTAAAGGACATTTTTAATTTGTATTCCATTGTCTGAATAGAATATGAGAGTACACTCCTGTACCAGCAAAGAAGATCTTAATGTATAAAATCAACAAAGAATCTGGTTTTCCACGAACAAAAGGATTCACAAGTTTATAAATTTTTGTACGTGTTTTTTTTTATAGATTTTCATGACCATTGCGGATATAATACCTTGAAAGCAGCTTGCTGCTACAACCCATATCTATAATACTTGTTGATTTTCATGACCATTGAGGATATAATACCTTTGAAGCAGCTTGCTGCTACAACCCATATCTATAATAATTGCACATGTTTTAAGAAATGTGGTCAATTTGTGTTCAGCGTCAAGTTGGCTATGTGGATTGCCCATACGGATAAAGGGAAACTTTATGAAATCCCATCATATAGACAAGAGGTTAACGTTTCATGTAGACATAATTAAATGTAACGTCCTTCAGCAATAGCCAAAATACATTTGTATAGCATATATAAATGTAAATAGTTGTAGACACTATTTAACCGTTATAATGAAAAAAGAGCATTTCGATTACCATTAAAAGTACGATTAGTTCAACTCTAACGTGCCATTATAGGAATACGCCGGGATAAAACAGATAAATTGTCGTATTATATAAAGTGCGGAGAAAAGAAAAAGCGAGGAACAACAAGAGAGAGTCAGATGAGAGAGAGAGAGAGAGAGAGAGAGAGAGAGAGAGAGAGAGAGAGAGAGAAGATATCGTAAATGTAAAACCATTAATTCTTGCTTACCAAAAAGGACGATCGTAACGTGAAGATTTCTTCCGTGTTGCACAGACTGAACCTGCTCAGTAAACGTGTCTGACAAAGGCACACTTGGTATGGAACCGCCGACAATCCCGCTTCTACAAATAAGAGTGTGGCTGCTGATGATCCCTAAGTGATGACTACAAACACTACAGAAATCAGGGCGTGACCGCATTTATATCAACTTCTCCTGTAATCATTGGGCATGTACGAGGTCTTGTTACATAGCGGTATTATATTCAGACTGTCACGCATGAACAATGGCCTTCCTTAACATTATCAAGATATAAATATCCAACCATCATGACATCTGCAATAAAATGCGAATGCATCAACAGTAATTATGATGAAATTATCTTTGAAATAACCGCTGTGCATTTCCATTTGTAACCAGTTCTACATTCAGTCAGGATCTGATCAATTGTTCTTATAAAATGACGTCATCTATAAATGAAATTTATAATGAACATCCCCATGTCAACAATACATCATATGCTAGTAGTAAATGGACGCTCTGGTCATCTGGCTGCATGACCATTGTAAAATAAAGGCTTGATCTAATACAAACGTGAATTTCTATATAGTACTCACATTAACGAGCTGATGCTGAGTAATTTTTTTCTTTGTGATTTATCAGGCGTTTCCTTAAAACTGCATTTTTCCATACGTCCTAGTGCCAAACATAAACTTTATTTTCACAATATCCTCCATGTCTCTCTCTGGCCCACTTCTGTGAAAAGACTGCATTTAAAAGTTCCCATAAGGGTGCCCTTAAGGAGTAAATGGGTAATATGGGCATAGGCGGTAGTGCCTTTTATGGTTGCTTGGGCTATTTGTTCCAGAGGGATCGAGAATAACTACAAGAACTAACAGACAAGGCAGACTAAGAAAGAAATGTATAAAGTCTTGTGAATCATACCCCATAACATTACCTGTATCATCTCTGTCTTACAAACTTCGATCACATTATACGATCTGTTACTGACACAAGGTAATGACACATATATTTTTTACAAGTATGACAATAAAAGTATGCAGTACACTAAATATTTAATGCATTTATTGTCAGAATATGTACAATGTATTTTTAAAATGTGCATGATAGTTATATACACATTATGCTTTGTAATTTCCATTGTATGTGAGAACAAACACTACACTAATAACAATATCTTCTGTTTAATTTCAATTAATCTTAAATATTCCCTGCCATAACTGATTGAATCACAATATTTTCTCAATGATCGGCAATCATAAGACTCCTTTACCTTTTTGTATGCAGCCAGCAAAGCTAAAATGAATATGCACATTTTTAGGACATCATTGGATGTCAAAACAGAAGATTCTTGGTCCATCAGTATAGTTTTATACCATGTCAGACATTCTGGGTGCTTAAAATGTATTTGGCCAGAAACATAGGTTTACCATAACCGAAGTTCAGGTTTCCATGGAGACTACCAAAGACTTTCCTGTATATTCATTGGAACCTTCAAGGGCTAACAGATACAACAGATACAATTTTCGCCAATCAAATTTTCAGGGTGCTTAAAATCAAGTTTTTGGAACAAAGTTGATTGACTATATGTCATGGATTTCAGGGTCCTATGTAGATTTTCCGAGGACCTGCCTGAAGGTAATTTTAAAATATTCTATGCAAAGTGGATACAATGGTGCCCCGTATGCCACTCTGGGTGTTCAATATCATGTTTTTGTCCAATATCTCACAAAATACAGATCACTGTGGAGATTGGCAAAGGACCCCTCGGATGTACAGTTAGAGTTTCTAGGTCTATCGGTCAACGCATGTGCCCTGTTAACAGCCAGACTCCTTCATTTGGACATCTCAGATATATATAAAACAAGTGCAAACATGTGCAAAAAATCAAAGTTGAACCCGTCTGATGGAACTGATGAAACACTCCATGATCAATATGTATAGAATGAATCATGGCATTCAATGTTTAAGTTGTTCAGATACAGGAGCTTTGTATCAAATTTTTATTTATTCTGGGGTACCTTCAACAATCAAAGCCTGGGGGATATAGGTCACAGTGACCTAATTTCAGATTTCCAAGGAGATTTAGTATGGACCTCGATAGGTGCAACGATGGAAGATTTTTGGCTGAGCGGATATAACGTCTGCCACGTCTGACTGGTTTCCCATCAATATTGTGTTCAGTTTGTAGTTTGCAAAATACAGATCTTCATAACCCAATTTCAGGTTTCCAAGGATATTGACTTGAGGCCTCCATGGATATACAGTGAGAAGTTTCTAGGTCAAACGGTTAAGATTTGTGCCCTGTTAACGGACAAACTACTTCATCTGGTCTAAGAAATAGAGAAAAATGCGTAAAAATACTTTTATCTCAAATAAATTGAACAGCTTTAACTGGAATTGAAAGTATACATTTGAAGAAGTTTGTTTTTCAAATTATTATCTTATACAGGACAACTTATTTGCATATAACCGTCTTCTTGATCTTTTAACATTCCCTACGTTTAAACGGAATGTGGGCTAAACATATTCCTCTTTCTGTTGAACCAGAGATATTTTCCAAAACTGTGGTGCTGTATATAAGCCGTGAATAACCTATATGTTGATAATATGTACATGTGATAATATTTCTCTTTCTTCCTTACTAAAGAGAAAAAGACACGGAGGAAAAGGAGAGAGAGAGAGAGAGAGAGAGAGAGGGAGAAGGAGGACTATGGGGGATAGTATATTACTTCGTGTGTAAATGCACAAGAGAAGTCTGCAAGGTTTCAGGTTACGACAGCTTCATGCCTAGTATTAACAAAGGTCATGTTGCCATTATGTTTACACATCGATTTTCAATTACCATAATAACTCCTGTTAACGTGAGGATGCAAATTCTAAAATCCTTTCTTAGGTGGAGCCAGTTAATTAGTACATTTAACCAAAGTGCATTGAATATTGCAAGTTCTAACAAATGGAATTCTGAAGACGCTCATTACCCTAATAATTTCGTGCTAAATGAAAATTTTTCCTATTCTGCATGCATTATATATCGTACCACTAAGGACAACAAGGATGAATATATCATCTGTAAATCTGACCCACTCTTCATACCCAATACATTGTTCATTTTCTTTGGTTATTCATCTCGATAAGTCCCTGCAAGGCAATTGAAGCGTGACTGATTGAAAGTAACACTCCCTCCGATAGAAAGTGGTTCAATATAAGCCTTTGGGTCTTGGGAGAGAATATAAATAGCAGAACGAAAGGCCTTATTGCGGAAAACGTCCCTTCGACTTGTCAGCATTGGTCACATATTAATACCACACTATTATTCGTAGCAGAGAACTAGACGGTTTGCTTTGAGCAATCTACACGGTCCGATCATCTTTTTGTGAGTATTAAAACGTTTACTTATAATCTGTATGGAAGTCTCTCTCTCTCGCTCTCTCTGTCTCTCTCTGTCTCTCTCTGTCTCTCTCTCTCTCTCTCCCTTTTCCAGTGCCATGACAAACCACTTGGTCTGCTTGATACATACGCGCTCCTAAAAGTATGCTTGATAGCTCATTTATTCTTATCCGGATGAAGGGAATGTTGTTCATTTCTGTTTACTTTTTAATTAATTTGCTTGTGCTGATTCCTTATCAGTGGGAACATAATGTAGTTGGTTTTTAATTCGCTATATAGGCTATTTATTTAGGCTAAGTCTTTCATTCGTTGGCAGGATATCCATTTTTTGCGGTCTTAAGATCAACATAATATTTGAATTATCACACACATTTGTAAATATTTTAACAATTATACGAGGACTTTCAAGAACAAGCAGAAATTCATATCCCCTATGGGCAGATGATATGAAAGATTTGATATTATTTATAAAATAATAATTTATTCACAAATAACATAAATTATGTGTTTATATTCGTAATTGTGATCGTTTGACCGAGTTATTAATACCTTGTATGGTGTTTCCACTTTCCTTTAACTGGATGTGGTGACTGTAGTTTTTTTGGTTAGTATTCCCTTGGCGTCGAAGTATGATTTATAAATAATGGCTAGTTCACCTCCCCTAGTTATACGGATAGCAGTGTCAATACGGTAAGTATGCATTGAGAGTTCAATAGCTCACTTCATCATCTTCCTGCCCAAGCCAGTCTCTGTTACCCACACAGAACTTCTCTGATGTCCGTGAGATATTTAATGAAATCTTTGCTGCTAATTAAATGTGTATTAGAACTGCTACCAGACATTAAGACTTGTATACTTTGGCTGCTTTTTTCCCTTTCATAACCAGCTTGTCTTAAAGGTTGTTCATATTTACCCCGCCTAGATCTGTTTCTGCAGCGACTACCGTCCACGTTATAATTACATGTATATATATCCTAGGCATGTGCATATAAAACCTAAAGTCAAAAAGGCTTAAAAATACATTATGATTACATGTTGATTGCTTTATTATCAATGAATAGACTCTACGACTCTAAAATCGAAGACCTAATTTTAAAGAATGTTTAGTGATATCAGCAGTTTCATAACTTAAAACAGAAAACGATGGAACCTTTGAAAAATAACTTCATTTAGAGTACAAGTTAAATTCAGCCATACACACACATACACACACACATATATATATATAAATATATATATATATATATATATATATATATATATATATATATATGGTTCCTTAAGTGTTCCTATACGCATTTGGGGATCGGAAAGGTTGAATTCCAGTAATTTGGATTTCCATATTCTCTCTTCCTTCAAGAACGAACACGACTTTTAAAGACTAAGTGTTGACTAACTGTTTATTCTGTTCATGAGTTTTCGAAGTTTAGATCTCCTACACCAGGCGTTCTCATCTTTTTCTCTACATTAAGAAACTAATACAGCTACACTCATGTTATATACATATATATATATATATATATATATATTTATACTACAACATACATGCACTTTTTTGGTGATGTCATTTGTCTTATATATGGGACGTATCAAATGTGTCATTTGGATCCCTAAATATCATATTTTCTAAGTATTGTTCTAGGTATTAACCAGCCAGCACATTTGTCTTGATTAGTATATCATTTTTGAATTTCAATTAAATAGGACGTGTCAAATATGTCATTGGTATCCCTAAAAACCGATTGTTCCCTTTCAGGGAATAAGTCACAGCCGGCATTCACAAGCAATTCTAAGTAGGCCTTCTTGTACTATATCACAATACGAAGAATATTATATCTATAGATTTGTAGGAGTCATGTTTATAACATGTCACTTTGTGCTGCAGAATGATAATGCTGGCTATTGTTTCTAACTGTTGTATAAAGTTGATGCAGTGTGATGTATACTACGGATATTCTCATCTACGCCACTGACTTACTAGTAGTAAATGGTCTTTTTATGGAAAGGGTGAAATGTGGCGAGATTAGTAACGCATCTATCGTCTGAAAAAAGTGGCTACTGTGACTACGATCATGTAAGTGGCTGTGCATATAAATATCTAAAGCCTGCGGCTACTTTAGTCCGTTGATAATTAAATGGTTTGGCGCGGTGACTGTAGGTGCATCGATGTATGTGGTAAATTTTAAGGTAAAAACTCAGTTGTCTGATCTTTGACAAACAGCCTGTAATACAGGTATTTTACCTTAAAATAAACACAGATATTAGGCATATAACTCCTTAATGCACCATCTTATAAGAAAACAGAAAACTATCAAATCAACATTAATTTATTCCGAGATGTTCAAGTTGGAGTTTCGATTATTGGGTTTCCCACGGATACTGGCATGGACTATTTTGCAATAAAAGCAACTGAAAAACGTGGAGATATAGAGATGTTGTTGTTAGGTCTTACGGAGCATTTCCTAGAATTATTAGATCGACGGTTTATCTCTCAGGTTAATTTAAAAAAATTGTAGATAGCAAATCGACTGAGAAGGGACATTTGGTAAAGATAAATAATGAATGCTAAACCATACATTGAGTAAAGATACATTATGAGTTTAAAATATCACAATTTCGTTATTCAAAAATTGTCAATTTTTAGCGTGTGTTTAGATGAGGACCTTCCATTACCATTTATTTTTGCACAATGGAGGGTCAAGACTTAGACGCATAAAAACAAAGAACGAGAGAGAGCGAGGGGAGGGGGGGGGTATGTCCGACCTTACATAACCTCGCTTTTAAATTCCTATCAGCGGTCTCTCTGGTTCAAGGCTGATACTCCTTCGAGTCTAGTATATATAATAATGTCTGCATATTGATTCAAAAGTACGATTTTAGTTGCTATCATCTGGCCATCTGTTATAAATGGCGAAACTTAATCACTATTGACCATTTTGCATTGAATCGAGGTAGGTCTTACTAATGGAATTTTGGAAATGACTATTATACATATAGTTTCGTGCTTAAATAAAATCCTACAATCATTAATCTGGATTCAATTACACTGTATTGCTCATAATACCAAAGGTTTAATATATCTGATACATAATTGACAACCAGTATGGATCGGTCCATTCTCTTGAATATATTCAATCTCGGTAATGCCCAGAAGGCTGCTGTACAATCGTGACAGGTATATTGTAACTGACTAATGTAAGAAGATCTCCTATATGCTAGGAGGTCAATGTTATTGAGTTTATAAATGTGGTCATGCCTTGACCGGTGTAGAAAACGCCCCATCCAACTGATGCATAAAACAAAAATCTTAAATAGCCCTTTCCTTATTTGTAGAGCTGAACGTGTTGGCGACTGCCACATTGAGTGATCCTTTATTCGGGGACCTACCCTGACGGTTTGCTTTCAGTAAAACAGAAGAAACCTCCACATCCCTATATTCTTTAGGTGAGTGCTAACACATTTTTTTGGTATTCTCTCACTCTCTCGCTCACGTTCTCTCTCAGAGCTTTGTTTTGTATAGCTAACCGTTTATGAATATTTAAAAATTAAAATTCTGACAGTTTAAACACCTGAAGAATGCTCTCTTTAGTAGATAATAATGTAATAAGATTCATTTATTTTATTAAATCTAGGGTTTCACTTTAATGATAAAATGAGTTATTTTACTAGAATCATAAGTGTGAATCAAATAATAAATTGAGACTATTCTATATTTATATATATAATATATATATATATATATATATATATATATGATACAGATCTTCTTTTTATTCAAATAAAGTACATATACAGGCATGTTTCACGATGAGTGTCGTATTTTTTTCTCTTTTTATTCCTGTTCGAAACCTGTTTAATAGGGATGCATGTGGTCATGTTACAATCAGCATGTTTAGTATTATTAATATTTTAAGGTCTGGTTAATAATGTTGTGTATGTATTTATTATTTATGCATGTTTGAGTACATTACCTTATCCTGTGTCCAAGGCACTTCATCTTGTAAAGGTATAAAAATCTGTCGGTATGCATATACACATATATATATATATATATATATATATATATATATATATATATATATTCAATCAACACGTTTAATGTTAGCTAAAATTGAAAGTCTGATGTAAAATATAGTGTTTGTACAATTAATATATATTATATATCTACAATAATATGTATTATTAGGATATATTTTTCTTTTCCTTTTTATTTAAGCACCGGCTCTAGGAGGCGCAACTTTGAGAATGGTGAATATTACTAAATACATCAACATCTCGTCCACAATCCAGATGGAACAGGCTACTTCTCCAGATCAAAAGAACAAGGAGGCATCAATAACGTTCACAACAATACTACCAACAGATGATCCTTCGTATACCGGGTTCGACACAGCAGAAAAACTCTTCAACAACTACTTAGCCCATGTTGTTACAGCGGTAGGGATCGTGGGAAATGCCCTGTCGGTCGCCGTCATTTTGTTCTCACCGCGCACGCGCAAGAGTACCCATGGTCTCTTTCTGATTGTGTTGGCTATTTTGGACAGCCTCGTTCTGATAACAAGTAGACTAAATGCCGAGGCCATACCTGGCGGTATCCCAGCATCCCACGCGCTCTGTCAGTCAGTTAATTTTTTAATGCTTGCATGTCAGTGTGCAGCCAGTTTGATTGTTTTGTGCATCAGTGGTAGCAGGTTTTTGGTCATAGTGTATCCTTTTAAATCAAAGTGGGTTTCTAAATTTAAAAATGCAATGATCGCATCAGTAAGTGTTGTAATTTTCTCTCTGGCCGCCTCTTCCTATACCCTCGCTTCAATAACTGAAGATGAAGAATACTGCTATTTCATTGCGGGACGAAGACCTGTGTTTGCGATTGGGGTGATTATTGTCCAGATCTTGATTGGTGACTTCATTGGAGGCACTTGCATAATTATTCTATCAATCTTAACGGTTATGTCGCTGAGAAAGTCCAAGAAAAATCTGTTTGGAAATGACTCGTCCGACGCCGCTTTGCAGCGAAAAAAGAATGAGGCCCAGATTTCCCGTATGTTGATCACTCTGTGTGTGTCTTATGTATTACTGCGCCTTCCCTACACTATCGTGTATGTTATAACAGTAATGTTTTTGGAAGGAATGATCACCCTGAGTGACGAGGCTTTCCTCGCGGTGATGAAGGTTTCGTTTTTTACAGGAATACTTTCGTTGATGAACCATGCTGTAAACTTCTTTCTGTACTGCATTAGCGGTCGCAGTTTCAGAGCAGATTTTCTTAACATGATTCTATGTAAAAAGCCGGAAGACAAATTAACTGCTCCGGTGAATAAGTGAAAGGATGATATTGTTCTATTTTCATAATGAGTAATCTTGAGCTCGAGTTTAAACCCACGGCCCTGAGTTTTATTCTCTCTTAAGAAAGGTTGTCATTAAGTACATTGAAAGCGCTTATGTTTGACCAGTGTTAGATCTCTAAAATGTTTTATCATTTAGCTTGTTTTTGCTTGTAAACGTTCGTGGTTTCTGCTTCCCATTTTTCGTGTTTTTTCTTCATTGGCATAAACCTTACCTCTGTCATGTCTTAAAAGGAAGAGCAATTCATTTTTGTATTTTTTTGTTTGTTGCTTTCATGTCCATATTTTGGGTTTCCTGTTTCGTACTTTGTTTCTGTTTTCCTGTTCTCTTTTATTTCTTTCCTTCATTTGTCTAAACAGTAACTCGTTCATGTCTAGATAGGAAGAGTATAACTGTTTGGTGTTTTGATCGTTGCTTTCAGGCTTTCTGTTTTAATGGACAGATGTGTCACTAAACAATAAGCCTAAACCTGTTCTGAAAATGTCATTGTCATCACTATTTATCAGCACAGTGTTACATATAGAACGCGATTTGAACTTAAATTAAATTTTACTGCTCTTTTGGTATACACACATACATACATACAATGTATATATACATGTATATACATGTATACATATATGGATGAAATGGCGGACAACAATTGACAAAAATTTATGTATCCGAAACAAACTGATCAGAGTGACAAAAAAAACAGACCATCATATTGTCCGCATCATTTGGGTTATGCCTACTGCTACATGTTAAATGCCAACATGCTTCGTACATCACATGTATGTATACACACACATACATATATATGTTAGTCACTGTGGGCATCATTTTATCTGATCTGATTTTTCTTAATCAACAAAAAATGCGTGATTCGTTAATTATAAAACGCATTTCACAGACAATTACGAATATCCTCATAGTCAAATTGCTCATATACACAATGGAACACACGGTGCACAACTAGTGCTTAATCTGGTGTATGTTATATATGAAATGTTGCATATATATATATATATATATATATATATGTTCATGATAAGAATGACCGTTTATATTGTTTAAAGGTTTATTTACAGAAGCAGATGTGTAATACACAGTTGCATTGGATTGTTTTGTATTATAAAAGAAATGATATTAATTTTGTAATCGTATAAAAGGATGAACATTGGTAATATAAGCGTTTTACGCCTGGTCTGCAGTTTGTTATTTAAACCCAAAGTAAGAGTGATATTATTGTAACTTTCTCGTGTACATTGTAGAAGAGCGGTTGTTTTGTATTTTATGTTTAAGAGTTGAGATAAAAATACAGTGCAATTATCAAAGAGATTATATTCAAAGTAATACATAAAGAATGCACTATGTCCAAGAGTTCATGTACGTAAGTGTAAAGTGTGTTTTTTTCAAAGAGCAAGCACATACTGGCCATTTGCAAAAACATGTAATTATTCAAAATATTATTACACAATAATTTTAGTAGTAATTGTTCAAGTCATTATTAATTCATATTCAACCCACCCTTCAACAACCAATTTGTACATAGGTCTTTTGGGAATAGTCTTTTAAAACACACATAATATTTATAGGAGATCACCCAATGTTTTACAATTTTTCCTAAATTTTTTTTTTATCTTCTACCTATATTGCCATTTTCCTTCCTTTGAAAGGTAACTAAATAAAAAAAAAGTTCATAGCATAAAAAAAACAGGTGGGCATTTAGCGACCTTGTAAGAAACGAGCAATTCAATTATGATAAAAAATAGAAAATGACACAAAAGTCTCTACTCTGTCCTTTATGTTAAGAAAATAAGTTCATAGGTTAAACAATTCAGACAGGCAGACAGTCCAGTTAACCAAGAAGCCCTTTAATTTAAGCACATTTTCAGGACATGCAGTATGTGAGCCATAATGTTGCTTGCAGAATAATAAAATAATAATTTTTAATGCAGGTGGAGGCAAACAAAGTAAGGTGCCTCAGTGATTCCAGCAAATCACATAGACATAGTCTACTGGTTCAACTCTGGTTAAAGTCAAGGGTTGAAAGTTCCTAGTGAAAGTTAAAAGTGAGATAAATTACTACACTTCATGACTTCTTGATTACTATAAGCTCCATGCCCACAAAATCTTATGACCTTCAGGCCTATCAAATACATATTATTATTTTATTACTATTTATTTCATTTGTGTTGAACAGACACTGCTAACCCTAGGCCATGGTCCCGTCCCTCAGAATAAGATGAGAGTTTTAACTGGGACCTAAGAACCCAAAGCTCACATGTAAATTGTTCCCATATGTTAATACTGTATCAGCTAAAATTATTTTATTTCATGCAGAAAACCTTTTGCTGATTACCACTGGAGAAAAAAACCTGCAGAGAATTTTAAAAGAATAAAGGGAGAACAGGGATAAATTTTCTATAATATTTAACAATTAACCAATTAAAGATATGTATATCAGGCATAAATCTAAGAAAACAATGGTCAATATCACATAAGTATTATTGGGGCATATATCATGAATACACTTTTTCTTTTCTAATGGAACTTTATATTGAAAAGCAACTTAAACAACAGAATCAACTGTATAAACAAAGGAATTTATTAAGAGACTCGGAACCGTCTCGGAAATGTATATTAATGCGTTCAAACACATTCTTAAGATACAAGAAGACATCTGGGCATTTGGTAATTAATTATATAACCCATATTGGGTTATATTTTTAATTAGGTATTTTTTAATATGGGTGTTCAGTTTTGACATCACGATTGATATTTTTGTATTTTATATATTTTTATTTTGATTATCGTTTAATAAACCAGAGTGAAGTATGTGTTGAGTTTTTTTCAAAATGTTTTCCACTTCAACGTAGGCCTCAAATTACAGCAACGATAAAAAATGTTGGCCGAGAATTATCATGAAGAGTCCATTTGTGAATAAATTACAAAAATATTACAGCCTTCAAAGATACACTGCACTACAGCGTATAGAACAAATAATTATCAGAACATAAAAAAAACTGCCGTGAGGACATCAATTTGGTTAATATTAAGGCAAAACGTTAGTAATATAAACATACACTCAAGTGAGAGTCTTAAGACTTTATAAGATAAAATCAGATTAGGCCTAACAACAGCATTTTTAGGATAAAGCATCCATTGGTTTATAGAAAACACAATACTGCTTCTACAATTAAAGGATTATGTAAACACAATCCCGCAAATAAATATAATGAATGATTTGAGCATTTTTTAAATATTCTTTTAATCACTACACATTTTCTTGTTTAAACTTACAAAAGCTGAATAATAATATTTTTTTCCATCACAAGTAAAACTGAGAGTAATCAACACATTGATCAAACCAAATTAATACCTAGTGTGAAGATCTGAAGCCATTTTAGAGTTGTTCCTTCGGTTGTAAAGAACTTGTTCAGCCAATTGTGAACTTTGTGTGATGATAGGATTCCATAATTTCTAGGGAGGATGCATATTTTTTTAAAATTTAGTTACATAATTAAAAAGTCAATGAAAAGTCCTCGAATACAAAAAAATGTGAAATGCTTTCACCCAGATCAATATATGTGCAGAGTAAAGTGCAATTGATACAGCTTTTATTTGTAAAATCAATTTTCTTCATCATTGGTATGAAGACAGGGATACATGCCAAGATGATGCACGAACTTTCATTTGTTATTGGTGATACCCTGACTGCATAATAAGCCTCGGCGTTCAAAAGAGTGCAATTTCTTATGGGCCCGCACAAAAGCGCACATAACTCACCAAATATTGCAGGGGCCCCTATTTTGGTTGATGGCCTACTTGGTCCATGTGACACTCATATACAAATTTTAAGAGTCTCGGTCCAGACATTGCTGAAAAAAGCAGCTTGTGTTAGCAGACAAACGATTGACGACAGACGACACATCTAATGATGTAAAACTTAATATGTGTTGTACAAGTTGTTATAATAAATAAATAATATAATAACTTATGCTGGGCACTCTCAATGGCTCGGATGGTGGAAACCGGAGGAAAAGCAGGAATTAATTGACCTCGCCTGTACTAAAGTTCAGCATATGCTGCTTTTGGAGCTGCTGCTGTATTTCTGCTGTGATTGTACTCAAATTATGCTGAAAATGGTAGCAGCAATCAGATGGCGTTTTTCCTGTTGGTTTATTCAGCTTCAGTTTTACAGGATTTGCTCTAATACTGCTGAATCTCAGTATATCTACAGCAAATGTCAGAAAATCCGGCTCTCCTGAAATAAGGCAGACATGACTTCTGCTGTATCCCTGCTGCCTCGACATGCACCGGAATGGATCAGAGAGCAGATTTGCAGCAGTTGCCAACATATAGCTAGCCACTTATAATATTTCTGAAGTTTGGATACAGATTTGGAGCACATTTTTCTGATTCACTGCAATTTTGGGATACACAATCTACTGTGCAATTAAAAATAATTCTTTACATGTAGAAACAGCAGATTAAGAGTATAGGCGGAATGATTGCCGAGGTAAATCACGTTACTTGCTTAGTCTCGCCCCTCCCCTTTAGTCCCGGCCAGCATTTCTCATTACCTTATTTTAGCTGAATTATAGCCGATTTTCTTTGACAATGAGGGTTGTTATAATTTATAATTTTGGCTGACACAGGGACACTGTCATTCGACATTTCCCTCAATTGCTAAATAAAGATTGAAACATTGAAACGTTATATTTACTGTTTTAGGTATTCTTGGGCAGATAATAGAGTATTTATTTCTCACAGTTAGCTCTCATTGAAAGGAGGTCCAGTATCCCAGTGTAATTGTGATGAAGAGAGGGGTCATTGGTGCACCCGGTTAACACATTTTATCAAATGCCATTTGACTTTAACTAGCGTGTTTTGAAACATGAAGGCACAAAAAGGTGCAAGTTTTCCACTTACTTAGCATGTCTGTTAATTCTTAATTTAGGTAGATCTCTAATTGTAACTATTATATGTCTGATTGGCAGGTTAACATATTCAAGAGATCTGTAAATCAACCTAGTTGTCGCTTTCGGTTGGTTTGCCTCTCCCGTGCAGCTGGAGTCTGACATTTTGAAACTGGGAAGGGGTGGTGGGGTGGGGGGGGGGGGGCGGTTGAGGGGGGGGGGGGGAAGAGAACAGAACAAGGAGTTTATTAGGGAAAAGGGCCACGGGCCCTTGAGTTCCAAACATTATTCTACTTCAACGTTTGATTTAATGATTGAACAATAGTCTCTGGTCTGAACTTTACAATCTGACATTTAAATAACAAGGCTTCCTTAGTTGTGCACAAAAACCTTAAGTTTGCAGCCTTGCTTTTTATGGTTTTATCTGACAGGTTTGAGGGAACAAAGCAGTTTAGAGCAAAATGTAATTCTAGCCATTAAGGCAATTTTCTTTTTATTTGTGTTCACCCTCAACCCAATGGGACGATATCCTGTAAACAAAACTTTTCTACGCAATACCAACCTCTCCCAACCTTTTTTTTCAAAATTAGATATTTCTCACGTGTAATTTTTTTTTTAACAGGGAATATGTCATACAATATACAATTTCAAACAATATATGGCCTGCATCATGCTGTCAGCAAAAACAACGTAAACAAAATCTGTTTAGATCAGCATACTGATAAATCTTTCTGAATGTTTGTTGAATTTCTGACCTTCTGAATACAAGCATTGCTCGCACGGGCTACTGAACGACAGTCGACTTGTACGCGATACAGGAAATGACTCTATACCATCAAGATGGATTTTCAGTTTGGTTTATAGGCACACATTCCTTCGTGATTATTCAAAATTCGTAGCCTAAGGTTATCGGCTTTTAACCAAATCAATGCAACAGAATTGATGACTCTTGCAGTACCTTCACCCTAATGGCTTGTACCACGACACAAGATAGGCTTACCAACCCAATATAAACGCCTACTGAGTCGTGTGTTTAGTGCTACTGCGGGTAACTAAAGGCCTGTAACGCAAAAAAAAATTAGTAATTGTTTACAAGGTGTAGAGTTTACCCTGGAAAATTTTATTCGATCTTTAGTTACCAAAGTGGCTCAGATCAAGATATTCACCTTTCAGCTAAGAGCATGCAACATATTATTTCGCAAAATTCAATTGTAATGATATAAATTGTAAATTAATGTTCAGTATGTATTAAATATTTACGCTTATTCCACAAGGAGATCAGATAATTAATTACTTGTTTACAGTGAAATAGAACTGGCATGCGTGGGGGGGGGGGGGGGTGAATCAAAGAAATTCGTTCTATAAACACATACACACACATTCTTTAAGAGAGCCGAACACTTGTTAATTTAGTCTCGCCGGCACTGGGGCTGCAATAAATCGGTTTTAATTCAACTGGGGTTCCGTTCGAGAGGCCAACTCTAAGGTATTCGGGGCAGACGGCCACGAAACTCGGAACTGAGCACACGTATATAAAATGCTCTATAAAATCTGTGAAACCTGTGAAATCAGAAGCCCTGAGGCTGAAGTTTTAAACGTTGAGTGTGCAGTATTGCAGCTATCAAAGGGACACACCACTCAACCGGGACACGCTACCTGGAGGGGCAGCTCGGACCACGTGGCATTTGAGTCTGGGGCCGGATTGACACCATACAACCACGCTGAGAAGTTGAGATCGGGCATTGTTCGATGTTGAGGTCTGGTAAGCCCTTAACCTGATTGTTGGCTTCTTGATAACGGAGCTGGTGATATTGCAGCCTCTTAATGTATGTCATTTGATTTCGGTAGTGTAACCCCGTAATTCCTGAATTACTACTGTAATATCCACAGCACGTGTTTTGTAAAGGTTTTCATACGTCATAAGGCTACCGCATGTCGGCATCATTGTTCATCATTTTATTCCTGTAATTTCATATAGTTGCCTCTTTTTTTCGCAGTAAACCCGAGCCCGGGACGACAAGGCCACGACCGTTTACTTACATGGCTACCGGTAACGCCCAGAAGCAGGCCGTCTGATACACGAGGCGACGTGAGGCACAGCGCCTGAGGCCTTATAAGTTATATTAAATAAATGTGTATACCAAACCGCAATCTTGTTATTTGTCATATGCCTTCCGGCCTTTAATTTGGTAGATAAAGAACTCAATCACGAATTTTCGTGATATTTGGCGAACGCGACGAGACCAAACAGAGGCCGTAGGGAGCATTTGACAGATAACATTTACATACCAGATTACCATCTTATATTGTTTGTTTGCGCAGAGGGTCTGTTCTTTTGCGATAACGTAGAAATAATTGCTAGCCTTTGTTGGTTATAATATTTAGCAGGCGTTTCTGGTTAGAGGCGAAAGAGTCGGCACAGCCGGTATTTCTTTGTGGTTCACAGAGCGCGTTATATTAGTTGTCAGGTGCGTAACGGAGCTCGCACCGTATAGTGGCGGTTATATGTTCGGTCAAGTGCGTAACGGAACTTGCATTTATCTTTCGCAGACATATCGCACCAGGTGTGTAACGAAACTCACACTTTTATACATTCTGCGGTAAAATATTCCCCTGTGCGTAACGGAACTCGCACAACGGTAGATCCGTAAAGGGCTGTGTGTATGGTCGCGCGTGTGTGTAGACCTAACGATAGAAGGTGGGCCAGTATTGTGACACTGCCCTCGGTATTGGGTTACGTGTGCTTTATTGTTTAACACATGCCATGGATCTTAAAGAAATTGTTGCTCTAGGGAAAGAGTTAGGATACGGGGGCGACTCCCTCCAAACATTTGTTAAAGAAGTCTCCGATAGACAGGATGGAAAAGCTCAGCAAGCTGTCGAGCGAGCGGAGCAGGCCGCGGAACGCGAGAAGCGTGAAAGTGAGGAGCACAGAGCTCATGAGTTTAAAATGATTCAAGAGCAGAAAGAGCTCTTGCGGTTGCAAAGTCAGACAGGGGTTAGAACGGATAATGTAGCGGAGGCTATCGTTAGGACCCCGAGCATTAAATTCTCCAGCTACGAAGACGATAAACACAGTATGGACGCATACACTGAACGTTTTGAACGTTTTGCGGTAAGCCAATTAAGGGTGTAAACATGAAAACTGGGCAGTAAGCCTAAGTGCGTTGCTCAAGGGAAAAGCCCTTAAGGTATATTCTCTCCTGACGTCAGAGGAGGCGCTCGATTATGACACTCTTAAGCATGCGCTTTAAAGCGGTATAACCTCACAGAGAAAGGTTATGGAACGAAATTCAGGACGTGTCTTCCTGAACGTAATGAAACCCCGATACATTTTGCGGCACGCATTGGCGGTTATTGTAGCAAGTGGATACAGCTTTCATGTATTGAACACGATTACAAATCATTGTTAGATTTGATCCTGCGTGAGGAGTTTATCTGGTCCTGTAGTGAGAAATTAGCTGCTTTTATGAGAGAGAACAATGTAAAACAATTGATATGTTAGCATCTGCAGCAAAGAGTTACACAGAGGCACATGGGTTGTTTGTTTTGTTGGGCAAGCCAAACCGGTAGGACACACTAAAACCCGGGCCCAACTGGAGAAACCCGGGCCCAATTAAACACTCGATAAATGACCTTTACGTAATAGAATCGATCCTGAAATTGAGCTAATCGTGAAGACTGGGTCGAACCCTTACCAAACAAATAAAAATTGTGGTGATAATTTGTGTTTTTAGTGCTAAATTATAACTTTTAATAAGGGTCAAATTACCTCAATTTGTTGCCGTCAGAAAACCCGGGCCCAATAAAAACGGCCGTATCATACGTGTTCTATGCGAATATTTCACATTTTTCCTGTTGATTTTAATCAAATGGACAGTACATTAACCAGAGTTACAAAAAATGTGACTAAAATTCGGTAAATTATGACGATTCTTGACTATAACATATATGATCAGACAGACGGACAATTTTCCCGTAATACGTCTCCCAGGCCCAAATCAAAATGCATTTACACTCGATAACATATAATATTGTTTACATATTACGACTGGTTACGTTAGATTAGACTATCCTCTGTCCGTACACTAGATTTAGAACGTAAAATATTCCGAATCACCAGCGTTTCCTACGGTACTTTGGATGGTCGAATGAAAGGCTAATTTAACTCTTCGTGTACCTTTACCGGGCCTAAATCGTCACAGATCTTAAAAGCTACAAAGCTTGTATTTTCAAACTTTGATGTGTTAATGGTAGAGAAAATATGCTCCTGTAACTGATGCACTTTATTTTTTTGTTTGTTTATTCCATGAAATTCTCTAAGTTTCCGAATGGTATAACAAGAGAATATGTCAAATGGACCCTTTTTACCCTTGGAGTGGAGTAAGACGTGGAACCTGTTGTCATAGCCCCAGCTCCCTACTCTGCTATAGCAAAACACCGCAAAGTGTCTACACCGAATACAAAATGTGAAGATTTTTCAATTTAGAATTCAGTATAGGTCCTTTAAAAACACAGGAACACCAACAAACACCTAAATCTATTTTAAAAGAAAAGGGCTGTGCATTAACTTTCAAAATAAATGATTCCAACAAGCAAAAACATAATAAGCCTCTCATAACTGTCTCGTCTCATGCGCAAACAGGTGAGGTTGAAGAGGGGAATAGCTTCCAGTGGATCGACTGGTCCAATAGTTCACAAAATACACAAATTAATAAGTCGGAAAATCATGTTCATAAACTCTTTCACTCCATGCACAGTAGCATTGATGAGTCTGAAAAATCAAAAGATGTTCATCATTCAACTGTTATGTTGCATGACAGTGGGGATATTAATGATGCACTAAATAATATTGATATAAGTGATTTATGGATTAGCCAATTAAAATTGACCAACTCTGATAGGGAAATACTTGTGAATCAAAATGGCTGGTTAACTTCAGAACATATTCGTGCAGCCACGCATCTATTAAAAAGACAATATCCTACGATGTGGGTTACAAGATCCAATACTTGCACCTTTTAGGGATTATTCAGGCAAGTGGGTTTATGTGAAAAGGTTTAGGAATATTTCAGAGGAAAATCATGCAGTACAAATTTTACATAAAGGAACAGATCACTGGTTGTGCGCAATTAAGGTAAACGAAGATGTGTTTTTATTGGATAGTGTGGCATCAAGCAATTTGACAGAATCACTTAAAATTCAGTCGTCTTGTTTGTTTGGGGGGCAGGAATCAGAACTTGAGGTGTACAAGCCCAAGATGCTAAACCAGCGTCCAGGATCTGGTGACTGTGCCCTATTCGCTATAAGTAATGCTATTGAATTTTGCAGCTCCAATAAAGTGCCAATTCACGCGAAATTTTTAGATTACAATACTGTTATGAGAACACATTTAAAATCTTGTTATGAAAAAGGTGAAGTGACGCCGTTCTCTAAACAGAAAAAACAAAAGTTCAATATTTCATTGCCAAGACTAAAATCTATTTCATTAAAAGTGGCCATATCCTGCACTTGTGGCTTAGCAGACGTTTTTGACGACCATGAAGGCAGCGCCGGTATGATGGAGGTATCAGGCATGTCTTCACTATTCCACCGTTCAGAGGATAAATATGGACTCAAATACACTTCTTATATAGGAGATGAAGACAGTAAAACCTTCCGCCAACTACAACGTAAAGACCACGTCCAGAAAAGACGTCGGCCACGTCCAGAAAAGAATGGGTACTCGGCTACGTGGCTTGTTTGAGATACACAAAGGTACGTTATTATCAGATATATTCATAAATTCACAAACAGATATATATATATATATATATATATATATATATATATATATATATATATATATATATATAAATATATAAATCAGAATTAATAAAATATAATAAATAATAAAAATATTGACATGTACACACACACATATTTATATAGAATTTATTTTATATAGAAATATTATATGTATATATATATATATATATAGAGAGAGAGAGAGTGAGAGAGAGAGAGAGACGCACACACACACATAATGATGAGTTTAGTCTTCCGTGGATCTACTGAAATAAAAAAAAAAATGTTGTATGAATATTATGTTCCAGGACCTTTGGCTGATGGGAAGTCACTACGTGGTCGGGGACGTGTCACACTTGCACGGGTTGACTTTTTTTTCCAAAACCTCTACGGGAAGGCGATTCGGGACAATCCGCATGATCCAGCTGCCATGGCAAGACAGACGTGGGCGATTATGAAACATTATAGCGAACCATGCAGCCGATCACACCTACTGTCCGTTAGGTTCCGATAGTTTCTGCTCTGGCAGCGTGACTTGGCTGATGGGACGCAGAACTCTCAGCAAACCGTAAATGCCCTGCCGAAAGCAATCACGGATTTGTTAGAACGGACCTAACAAAAGACTCCCTACTGCAAGTATATGTCGGAGCTAGTTCACAAAATCGAAATAAAATCCGTGCATCATAATATATGTTCCACGGTACCGAAAGAAGAGTGGCACAGCTTTAGTGAAGTTGAACTGGGCGTCGACCTAGCCGTCATGGTTTACAACGAGGGGTTCTACAAAACGGCAAATCGGCTGATTGAGGGCGGTGTGAAACTGTCATCACAAGCGCTCAGGGAATTCAGAAACATGGATGATGAAAAGATATACCACCCACGCCTCAAGGCGACCCCGAGGCTAAAAGGATGCCCGGAAAGTAAGACGAAATAAACGGAGGAAGACGGCGGACGCGTTCCGTAAAGAAGAGGGGCCAGCCTACAAATCAGGTTGTTTCCATGGAGATACGACTTGAAGCAACCATGGAATTTACATTTATGTGGAAGGTAATTATATTATATATTTTAGGCATTTGTGGCATCTTATATAGTAACAACATACTATTTCATTTAGACGCACCTTCGGATTTGTGCATTCAACCAGAAAGATCTAGTGACTAATTACTAATGGACACTTATTACTATACAAACAGTTATCACAAGGTCAGTTATCACTACGGACCGTGGTAGCCTTACCCGATTCTCTGGTTTCCGGTAAGACGTGTATAAAGCTACAGGTAAGCATGTCCAGATCAACACAACTGCAAACAACATGCCTCGACGAAACGGTAAGCGAGCAGATGAATTAGAGAGCGCAAAGTTTGATCTGATACAAGCCTTCAAAGTTTATGGGTAAGAAGTTGGCCTTATATGCGTCATAAACAAATGATAATGGTGTCCTTATACTTTCATGGCTGACTATGAATTCGTGCTTGATTTGTATTCCAGATGCGATGGGCAGACCTTTTGTAACAGTATTATCATGAAGGGTGATGCAATGAAAAGAAGAGGGAAAAGCCACAAGCAGATCAGATTCTGCTTTTACTGTCACTGGGCCAGAGAGCTGAAGGTAAGTTTATATATAAATAGAACAATATTTTATTTAGAAGAGACTCAGTGTCACTTTATTCAATATCATATAATATCATTATGAGCCGTGAGCCATATGAGAGATATTGAGATATGTAGCTGCTTATTTCAGCGAAATGAATATAATTGACTCTTTGTTTTGCATTTTACTCAAGCGTGACGAGGTTGGTGCTGAAGGTGCACAATACGCTCTGCCGCCTGTGGTTCTGGCATACGTTAGAGCCATGTATCCTGGGCAAGTGAAAGGCGAAATCCGTCCGATACGGGATAGTATCGAAATATATAATGTTACGCACTAAACAGAGCATATAAACGGTTTATAAAACTTAAGTGTGTAAACAGTGAGGGTCAAGGATGTATTAACTATAAAATTAGTAATTGTATATTCACGTTTATTTTGCATATATCAAAATATAAACCTTACTTCTGGCGGTTGTAAATATATATATATATATATATATATATATATATATATATATATATATATATACATTCATATATATAATTTATTAAATGTTTGATAAAAATATACGACATACCAGGTTTATTATGCGTTTTATTTTTCAGGGGGCCTACGCGGGGAACCTCCAGACCTTCTTGGACGCTGTTATTTGTTGATTGTTTAATTTGTTGCCATTTATAGGTTGATAGACCTAGATTCCAAAGTCGGACTGAGCAGGGGGCAGCCAATGATCGTAAACCAGGTGGTCACGTGGGTAGCAAACCTACCAGTTCTTTCGGTAAATCACACGGCCGCAGATGTTTTCTGTGTGATAGCCCGGCACATCTTGCAAAAGACTGTAAGATGTATGATAAATAGTCAGGCGGTAGAGAGAAAGCAGCATCTCTCAAGGTGCCCAGGTCCGTTTTTATGTATTGCTGCTTGTATCTTCCTGCGATGGACTAGCGTCATCCAGGACAAGAGGTGTTTAACTCCTAAGTCGCTTCACGCTACCGAAACCGGGATAAGCTCCGGCCTGATGAGCCATTAGGCTCGGGTGTAAAAACCCAGCAGACTTTACCTTTTACCTTTTTTTTTGCTTGTATCTTAATTTTGCCGCTTATTTTATCTACATCTCACTTCTCCATTACATGAATCCTAAACATCATACCGTTCGTATACACTTATAACCTCGTCGAAACACTGCGTGAGTGATCCTCCAGTCGCTTCAGAAATTCATACACCGGTATGTTGAAATTGAAGACCTTGTCAGTGGTGATGTTTTCATTATTTTGCGAACCGGAGTGTGACGCGGGGGCACTCCGCTTTTCGATGATCTTTGACTGGTTACTATTTTGGAACGTTTTAAGTACAGGTTAATTTGAGGAAGACATTGATTCAACATAGCTTAACTTAACCTCTAATTTGATAAGAGTGGAAAGACATGAAATATGAATTGAATGTACGTTATAAGGCAAGGAAACTGTTCCAGAGGAAAGAAACGGAAATATGCATACCTCGTTGGTAGCAGAAGCGGACCCATTGGGAGTCCAGGGGGTCGGTCCCCCTTTTCAGCTGCAACCTTTTTTAATCGTAAGAGAAAAATTTTGAGTCCTGGAACGTTCGCCCTCAACCCAACCCACACCTTTCCGGGAATGGGGACCTTGTTTTAGGTTTTGTCTTTAATCCTCCTGGGTTGAACCCCTCCTTTTCTTAAAGCGAGCCAGAGTAATGTGTTTTTCATATTGACTGACCACACACGTGGATCAGGGCCTTTGTCAAATGTCAGCGAAAACATGCATAAATCCGTCACTGAAAGCAAGGTTATTTATATGCACGGAAGTCCATAAATTGGCTTAATTCTGGGCTTGAGGTGACCACAAAGAAAATCCGGTCTTTGCCGAAGGCAGTTCGGCTGTTTTCTGTGATAGCCTCGGCTCATATCAGAAGACACACAAAATCACTCAAATTGATGTGTACATTAAAAATTATTTATTCTAATGTCGGCCATGTCACTGAGGGAACAATAACCTTTAAAGTGAGGTATAGCACAGTATCATACGCAACGCGGTTTCAGAGAACATTGTGAATACAGTTGGACCGAATTCCTTTTATAACTATTAGATAACACTAACACAATACACAAATAAATATGGATTTAAATATCGCTTTAAAGGCCCTGCAAGGGGCTGGAACAAAAAAACAGTGGGGGGGGGGGGGGGGGGTAAAAACCACCTACAGGGGTTTACAAACATGCCAAGACATTGGCGCCTCTTTTATCAAATTTGAGAAATTTGAGTTAATTTCTTTCCCGGTCTCAAGATTGCACCTCCCGGGGCAAACTGTGGAAAAGGCATACCTCTCACACCATCTGCTGTCAAAATATTCTCTCTGCAAAAAAAAAACAAAAAAAAAAAAACGGCTGTGTATGATTGAACAGCTGATATCCTATATTATAAAATAGTCAGATATGAATGGCTCTTCTATTAATTTTAGGGTGACACCCTTCAGTCTGGCCCTGTCTCTCCCTCCCTGTCTCTGTCTGTCTGTCTGTCTGTTTGTCTGTCTCTCTCTCTCTCTCTCTCTCTATATATATATATATATATATATATATAATTAATTTTAATAGTCTATCTTACTTATTTTGAGAAAGATGACGCATTCCTGCAGATAAACGGAGTTTAAGTATACAGACTTTCGGATGATTTAGTTTATATAGTATATGTATATTTCCATATTGCTACTTGTTGAACTGGTGTACAAGATGAAGTGTGATATGACTATTTATTAAAATATTTATCTTATCACACGTTCAATATGGGATCATCAATATACATAGACCCAGAGTTGATTGTATATGTCCTACAAGGCCGACTCAATGTCTGACTAGTTTCCCGATGTATATTGCAGAGTGGAATTATACATTGTTTCTTGTTTGTCCAGCTCGGCTCTCTCCGCTGGTGACCGAGCTTCAATTCTCCCCTTTGCTAGGACTACAGTGGTCCTTCACTGTTCGGAGGTTCCCTTGGGTCCCCCGTTAAAAATTCATCTGGAATAGTTGTTGAATAATGCAGATGTTGTAAACAGCAAAAACAAAAACTCGAACTGTCAAACCTCTGGTCGAGGGGGCGGTGCAGACAAAGCTCGAGCGCCAACTTCACTTGAAAAATAATAAGATCGGCCATATCATGTGCTTCTTTCAAGAAACGAATTAAACGAACACTTTTAGTTAATTTATCGGCTTCCCGACACAGGGTACAGTTGCATATGTTTGTGTTGGTGTGGGTAGCACCCTTATTACTTAGCATTCATTGATCATATAAGAATAATAAATAACTTCATTTCATGTTGCATATTCAGAGTATTGCTATGGCCAATTCCATCAATGTTACAGAATATTTTATTATAATTGGTTCGTACCTCACATAATAGATATATACGAAGTGGTATTTTAGTATTTTTATGCTTGCTTTTATAAGTATAAATATGATATACTTTCTAAATATACTTGTATGTTGTAGAGTTTATATTATTATTATATTCATGTTTTATTCACTTAGCCATGGTATTATGAATGTATTGTTTTGTATTTACTTGTAAATGGTACAAGTCACAAGCTTGATTTAACTGATTGGTTTATTACCCTGTCTAAATAAATAAATAAAAAAAAATAATAATGTGTGCGTTCACTTAAATAATCAAACATAAAATAAATGTGTGTTTAAAAATATAACTCTTGCCAGTAGTTGACTCGCATAAGTGTTAGCAGAATAAAAAATATATATATACATACGTATCACGATGTTTTCATTGTTTAAATATTATAGTAAATGATTTTTCCTATAATATATACATATATGCAAATAAATATATATATTTATATAATTGAAATATTAATTCTATTATCATTAATCATACCTAAACATGTAAAATATAGGGAGTCAATAAAAGAATATGCAGACCAGTTTATTTCAAACACGAATTGTGACAATATAAAAATATATATTACTTACTAACTCTGAAGAAAAACAACACTGTTAATACTGTTAATACACAACAGACTGTTTCACGGGATGCGACCCGATCATCAGGTGAATGTGGTTAGAATGAAGCTAATATGAAGCTAGAGCACTTTACATCGGAGGGTAACACTACCTTCTATTACTTACTAATGTAATTAGTAAAGTATTCAGCGCGATATAGGTGCAGGTAATGGGCACTTGATCTTAATGCCTTTATCATATTTGTAAGATCTGAGGAGCGAATATTAATGATTGACTACTTATTATGACTATGTTCAGCACTTCTTTCTGTTTGTTGTATGGGAATTTTCTCGATTATTCAAAATGTAATCGAGCAGGCATGCATATAGTTCCTTGGACGAACCTTCGCTGTGTGGTATTTCAGACCTACCCGAATATTTCCTATCCTTAACTTCTAAGGACACGGTAGTGGCTTTCACTTAAAGCCTGTCATTTATCCCCACCTATTTAAATGTTTCAACTTTCTGACAAACATACGATTTAACAAACAAAATAGTTTTAGACACTTCTAGAAAAATATCAGTCTGAACACTGTATCGCGATACGCAAAATGCGAATCACCGTATCGCGATATACCGAAATATCGATAATATCGACCACCCTAGTTAGCTTAAATGAGCCCCAGACATATTGAAAATGAGGAATGAGGCGGTTAATAATGAGTGTATTGTTCCGTTCACTAGAAACTTAGTTTTGTATTTTATATTATTAAAATGCCAAGAGTATGTGCTGTATGTGCTGCCATCTTTCGATCGGTGATGTGACTATGCTTGTTTTTATTACCAGGCTGCCACCTACTGGTGTACATTAACATAATTGATGCATTATAAGGCTTTTTATTCTTTGTTAACGTGGAAGTTTAAAAGTCTGCTTAAGAAATAAGTTTATTCCTTTAAACTAGTATAACTAAATCTTACGTGCTGTAACGCATGTCTTAAGGTATTAAGGAATGTTTGAACTGGTATTCCGAGAATGGCAACTTTGTATTACTTCTGTAACTTTATGAGAACACGCTGTCCTCATTTTCGACCATTTACTTTTGCGCCTAAACTGCCGTATCATTCAGACCTTGTTGTATGTCTGCTGGAGTTTCATATATAATCTGGTTTCGAAATCTTGTCCGTTTTGTAGCGAAATATTCAGGTTATGAATAAAAATACAATAGATGTGGATCATTAGCGTATCTAACGAGTAAAATTCCCATTGAAAATATGACAGAGGTAAAATTAGCTGATAAGTGTAAAACTGTTTAACTTCGTTTGTTGCCACCAGATGGCGCTCAGTGTCCATGTAGGTAGGTATAGATGTTTTCTCGCCCATCGAGCACCACTGGCACACGAGTAGTTGAAAAACTGCCCACCAGGGGTTCCTTAAGCATGATGAATGAGGTTGATGAGATGATGACTCTGCTCACAGGAGCCGATAGACTAGCCTGGTGCTCAGTAGTGCTTTCTGTTTCTTTCTAGGGATGCCTTTGTTCTGGACGTTATTGTCGTGATCTTATTTCCATCCTGGTCTTTTCTTCTTTTTCTTAACAGACTTGGTGGTGGTAGTTGCCGCTGTCGTTCTGGATGTTGCCTGGGTTGAGGTTTCTGGAATATTAGGTTCGGGGAGGTTTCCGCCTTCTTGAAGTAAATCTGGGAAGAATAATGGCATGGTGCCGACTATGAGGCTGTCTGTAATTGGTGAAGTTGCTGATAATCCTCGCTTGATTCGGTTTTGGATCCCGAACTGTCTAGCTGCGTCAATTTCTCTTTCTGTTGGTACGTAGTCTGCTGTCGACATTTCTTGACGATCATCACTGTATGTTTCATCTTGGCAGTCTTCAGATTCTTCATCAGATGAGATCGCTTCTGCTTGGGTTGTCTGTCAACATGAGCGACATCTAGTGGCCTCTGTGGTAGTAGATTCGGCGTCAGTTTGAGTTGAAATTGTTTGACTAAGTGGTCTAGTCTGAACTTCTATTTTGGTTGGTGGTCAGTGTCTGGGTGGTCTTGGTGGTTTTACTGTTAGCTCCAACTTGGGTTGACTTGGTCTTTGTTTTCTCAGTAGTTTGTGTTTCAATATCTCTTGTAGTCGTCTTTTTCTTTGGGGTGGTCGGCAATACTGGTTCTACTTCCATTGGAGCTTGTTCACTTAGTTGCGTAGATGTATCACTTGTCATGGCTTTGTAGAATTGTTTCTAGATTCGTCGATAGGTGGCGCACCCGCGGTAAGACGAGGAGTAGGCTCCCTGGCAATTTCCACATCTAGGTTGTTGTTGTTGACAAAACTTAGTTAAATGTTCTTCTGACCCGCAGCGATAACATCTGTTGTGGTTCTGACACGCGATGCTGTAGTGACCCCAGCCGAGGCATTTCCCACAAAAGGAGATTTCAACGTCTCTATAGGTTTCCACGGAGAACCGTTCCGGTTCGATGCGCAGGCCCTGGGCAAGTGCTGTTTGCGTCCTCTTGTGTTTTCAGGATTATTTGTGGTTGGTTGACCGCTGTGGTTTTTCAATTGGATGACTGCGTTCGGCTTTTGTCGTTTATTCTGTAGTTGTTGTAGAATTCCATGGTCTGGTATGTTGGTGGGTACTCCCTTCACAACGATAGGAAATTTCCTCTTTCTTGCTTGTCTGTCGGTTCGTCTTCGTATGTTGTGTGTGGTAGAAGTAACTTCAGTTACTTCTCGAAACTCTGTTGTTGTTTTTCAGTTGGTTAGATCCATAAGTTTGGCGCCGGCATTTGGCGTGATTGAATGAAGGTAAAGGCAATTCCTTGTGCTTACTATCTTATCAAAGATTAGATCCGGAAATGTTGATTTCAACAGGTTGTTGTGGTGAATTTTGTATTTTGTTGTGGTGAATATCCGCTTGTAGGCCGTATACTAAATACCCGGTCTCCATGTTGGCACTAATGCTTAGTGTAGCAACACTAAGTTTCGTGATGAGCACTCTGTAAATACGTGTTTACGCGTTAAGAGCTAACTCACGATTGCGCTCCGTGTCCATTTGCTGTACGCCAGTATGGCATAGATTGGGTGGTGTATTTACGGCTTACCGTAAAGTATGGAAATCCCTCTACATTGATGATTGGCCAATAGGACTCCAGCATGCACCAAGGGTTGGGGTTTAAGGTTCGTATTTGTTTTGACCGGCATCCATGCTGGATGTTCCGAGTCTATAGTGTGAAGGTTTCACTGGAATAAACGGATATTTCCAGGTGATCTGTATTTGTAAATATTTCCTACAGACTGTCCATTGACCCTTTCATCTCATACTGACGTGGTGGCAGCGGTTTTCATTTACTGTTGAGGTTTTCGGATACAATCGAACTGAGCTGAGGTGAAGGTATTTTGGCGGACTTTGCTGTCAACAAGAGCAGTTGTAACTACTTAACCAGAAAGCATCTACTAGTATACGCTACTACTGTACTTGAACGTTTTCAGTGAAAAACAGGTACTGTCATTGCCTTAAGGTAGAAATCACAGTTTTCATTGTGTAGGCCTATGCACTGACTAAATATAAACCATACATTGATTCCGAATACTTGGAAATACTCTGTGCTTAAATCAAACTTGATACTGATTGTGATACTGATAGCCTTAGAACATGGCCTCTACCCATCGCGCTCCGAAACAATGGTGCTTAACCGAAAACGAGACACTTACTTCCGTAGAAAGCTGGCGTCAGAACATTATTTACACCCTGTCATTGGATGCCAACTTTGCTCCCTTTTTAGTTGAAGGATTTACGTGGCTTAAGAAGTCAAAGAGTCAGTTGTTACGTGGACTTACCAGTGATGACAGTAGTGTGCCTACAAGTGAGAGACGTACAGCCCAACAGAAAGTCAGCATGTTGGAGCTTATGCTGGGTCAGATAGCCAATTATTGCCCAGTTATCTCTAGAAACACAATAGTGACTCATTCTACATCACTCGACGGTATATGGGAATCAATTCGCCTATATTATGGTTTTCAACGCACAGGTGGTCATTTTTTTTATTTCGACTTCCACTTAGAGCCTGAAGAGAGACCTGAAAAGGCTCTATCAGCGTCTTGTAGCCTTTATCGAAGACAGTCTATTGAAAAAGTCCGGCAGCATCTCCCATCATGGTGAATCCATTGATGAAGATGAGGAATTAACCCCGACTTTGGAAAATTTGGTCGTGCTGACTTGGTTAAGACTCATTCACCCAGATCTACCACGTTTGGTCAAGCAACGATATGGCACGGAGCTTCGGTCGCGTACATTGGCCTCTATTAAACCAGAGATATCGCAGGCCTTGTCTTCGCTGCTGGACGAGATCCCCAAAGTTGAAGATGCAAAAGTTATGCGTACTGCGGTGTCTAGATTCCAGCAACCCCGCTCATACTCACAAAAAGCGCCCACTCCTCAGTCTCTCCCCCGCACTAGGCGCTTGGAAACAAAATGCCCGTTGTGCTCTCAGGCTGGGAGACCTTATCAGCATTTCCTAAGTGAATGTAGATTTCTGCCTGAAAGTGACAGAAGGTACATGGTACGAACAAGACAGGTCTCCGGATATAATGAGGAGCCAAATTGTGAGGGATTATCTCCTGATGTTGATCTAGACAGGGCACATGATTCACAAGAGGGTTGGTCACCTGAGTTTAGAGAGTTATCTACTTTTACAGCACGACGCGTTAAAGTGAAAGCGTCCCCTACGGTGAACATGTTTCATGGTCACACACCAATAAACATAACTCTTGACTGTGGTGCCACAGGTAATATGATCAGTGGTGAAGCCGCTCGAAGGGCGGGAGCAGTTATCAAGCATTCATCCCAAATGGCAAACCAAGCTGATGGTCAGTCTCCACTTGAGGTCATCGGTGAGACTACAATGACCTTTCATAGAAAAGACAAGTCCTTCCATTTTGAGGGATTAGTAGTGAGCCAGTTAGATGTTGATATCCTTGCTGGGGTACCCTTTATGGAGCAGAATGATATCGCCGGAAGACCAGCGAAGCATCAGGTAATATTCAGTGAAGGAACAGTCTATGAATATGCTCAAAGGTCCGGTATTAAGGAATTGCATTCAATTCGGCGGGCACAAGTATTACGCGCACCACCCGCCAACACAACCGTTTGGCAAGGAGAGTTCCTTGAAATGGACATCCCGCCCAACATTGGGTGCGACGACAAATATTTGGCTCTTGAGCCCCGCTATGACTGTGCTTCCAAGACATTTCATAGCTGTGAGCCGTGCCCATCTCCAGAGGTTGTCCGAAGCGTGGGTCCAAACCTAACTGGGGCACCCATACTTGTGAGAAAAAATGATCATGTGTGCCAAGTGCGGGCTTTGTCTGTGGACCTTGCCAGCGATACAGATGAAAGGCCTTATGAGGCCCCTGACGCTCTAAAGGCACCACACAAGCACCAGACCTCTTGCCCCAGTGACTTATTTTCACAACATATTCAGGTTGACCCCCACAACATCTTGCCCGAAGCAATCAGGTCGGCTTTTATTGACAAACATAAAGACTTTGATTCTGTTTTTGATCCAAACATAAGGTGTTACAATGGCGCATCCGGTCTATTTGAGGCTGTCGTGAATATGGGGCCTGTGGAGCCGCCTCAGAGGAAGGGACGGGTCCCACCGTATTCACGCGATAGACTGCTAGAACTCCAGGACCAGTTTGACGCATTGGAAGCGGCGGGTGTTTTTGCAGTCCCCGAGGCAATAGGTATATTTGTTGAATATGTTAACCCCTCAGTCCTAGTCAAGAAGCCTAGTGGGGGCTCACGGCTAGTCACCGCATTCGCAGATGTTGGTAGATACTGCAAGCCACAACCATCGCTTCTTCCTGATATGGATAGTACACTTCGTAATATAGGACGGTGGAAATACATAATTCTGACTGACTTGAAAAGTGCATTTTATCAAATACCACTCGCGAAACAGTCAATGAAATACTGTGGCGTTGCCACTCCTTTTCGTGGCATCAGAGTGTACCGCAGATGTGCAATGGGGATGCCCGGTTCGGAGACCGCACTGGAGGAACTTATGTGCCGTGTCCTAGGCGACCTTCTGGTGGAAGGGGTAGTTGCTAAGATTGCAGACGACATGTATATCGGTGGCGACACCCCATCCGATCTCTTGAATAACTGGAGTCGAGTCTTGGCTGCATTAGCCACGAACAATCTGACACTTTCTCCGTCGAAGACAGTTATTGCGCCTCAATCTGCGGTTATTCTTGGCTGGATCTGGCAACAGGGAAATATATCAGCTAGCCCGCACCGCCTTGCCACACTGTCCACATGCTCTATACCCGGGACAGTTAAGGGTCTTCGCTCGTTTATTGGTGCATACAAAGTGCTTGCAAGGGTATTACCACAGTGCGCACAGTGGTTAGCCCCATTAGAGGACGCCATAGCAGGTATGGAATCTAAAGAACAAATATTGTGGTCTGATGAGCTTAGGTCTAGTTTTACTAAGGCATAGAGGGCCTTGTCGCGGAGCGCATCAATTGCTTTGCCTCATCCGGATGACCAGCTCTGGGGAGTTACCGACGCTGCTACCCGTCCCAGGGGCATAGGAGCTACTTTGTACATCACGCGCAATGGCAAACCACGAGTGGCAGGCCATTTCAGCGCTAAGTTACGCAAGCACCAAGTCACCTGGCTGCCTTGCGAGCTCGAGGCACTTGGCATAGCAGCGGCCATCAAGCACTTCAGTCCTTACATTATCCAGTAAAGGCATAAAACGTGCGTTCTCACTGACAGTAAGCCATGTGTTGAAGCATTCAGTAAGCTCTGCCGCGGTGAGTTTTCGAGCAGCCCTCGTGTTTCGACATTTTTGTCTACAGCCAGCCGTTATCAGGTTTCCATCCGAAACTTGTCAGGAACTGCCAACATCCCCTCTGATTTTGCCAGCAGAAATGCGCCAGAGTGTCAAGAAGAAAAATGCCAAATATGCGGTTTTGTGTGTGAGCTAGAGGAGTCGGTTGTTCGTAAAGTGACATGTGATGATGTTATGACCAACGTCGCTAAGCTCCTTTTTACAAATAGAAAGACCTGGGCTAATATACAGGTGAAGAGCGCTGATCTTATACGAGTTCACGCCCATTTAGTTCAAGGCACTAGGCCTTCTAAAAAACTCACTCACCAGGGCGACGTCAAAAGATATCTGCGTGTCGCCACTATTGCAAAGAGTGGCCTGTTGGTAGTCGTTCAGCATGAGCCTTTAGGCCCTACGCGTGAACGTATTATAGTCCCAAAGGCAGTCTTAGATGGCCTAGCTATGGCCTTACATATCAGGCTTGACCATCCTTCCTCCAACCAATTGAAAGCGATGATGCTAAGATACTTTTATGCCTTAGATCTCGAGAAGTCTGTACGCGCCACGTCACAGAGTTGCCACCAGTGTGCCGTGTTGCAGTTGGCACCTAAGGCCAGAGTAGAGCAGAGTACAAATGACCCTCCAGCTGCTGTGGGCGTATCACTTGCCGCAGATGTGATGCGTCGGTCCAGACAGTTTATTCTGGTTGTGCGTGAGTGCGTTACCTCGTTTACAAATGCTTGCATTCTCCAGGATGAACGTGGGAATACGCTACGAGATGCCATTATCCAGCTTTGTGTCGGTATGATTCCACTTGATGGTCCATATGCCACCATTCGCACTGACCCAGGTCCGGGGTTCCAGGCAATCCAACCTGACAAGCTCTTAGAAAAACACCGTTTGTGTATGAGCTAGGCCGAACAAAAAACAGTTATAAGAACCCTGTTGCCGAGAAAGCTATCGAGAAGCTCGAAGGGGAATTGTTACAAGAGGACCCGTCTGGCGGACCAGTCTCGTCCATGACCTTAGCTATAGCCACCTCACGTCTCAATTCCAGAATCAGGGCCCTTGGTCTATCGGCGCGAGAGATGTTCACCCAACGAGATATGTTTACCAATGCGCAGCTTCCTTTCACCGACCAGGACGTCATACTAGCACAACATCAGCTCCGTTCCGGTAACCATGCCCACAGTGAACGAAGCAAGGCTCCCCTTGCTAGTTATAGACATGAGTCAGAAGCCAAGATTGGGGATTTAGTTTACTTACATGGTGACAGGAATAAATCGAAAGCTAGGGATCGCTACTTGGTTACCAGCATTGACGGGCCATGGTGCAATATACAAAAGTTTACAGGGTCACAGCTGCGCAATATGTCTTACCGCGTAAAGCGTACCGAGTGCTTTACAGTTCCCACCACATCCTCCGAGTGTACGTCAAATTTGCGGTCATACTCTGTGGATGACTCTGTTGAGGAGGACATGATGGTCCCATTGTTATCTCCTCATTTGTCAGCCGACACGGAACCCACTATCTCTATGGCTCAGCCCGGTAGTTTACCTGTACCTCAGGACGTTGCCGCTCTACCTCCATCGAACCCGCCTAATATTCCAGTTGAGCTGTCTATGCCCAGCGATGCAACTGCCCCGTCTGTGCTTCATCCTAGTGTCAGCTCTGCTTCAACAGACCTACAGCCGGAGTGCTGTGACACGCCGCAGAGAGAGGAACCCAGACAATCAAACAGAAAACGAACTCTTAATGTTCGACTTAAGGACTGTGTGCTGACGTAGGGTTATTTTCTAGTTATTTTACATTGCTGTTTTTGTTTCATTGTTGGTGTCGGCCATATGATGTTATAGTCGTCCCTTTTCTCAAGTGCAATCTATCTCCATGATTCTGTATTTGACTACGCTCTTTACACAGCGCTTTAACTATAGGCCTACTTCCTACATGGTAAGCGCTGTTTGTTATGACCTCGTATCCTGAATTGCTACACCAGAGGGGAGCACTCTATATTTGTCCAATCAGATGAGACCTTGTGCTGGAAGACACGGCCAAGCGAGGAATATACGGAGCTTATTTCGTTTTGAGTGACAGCTCATCGCCCCGGTAACCGTATGAACAGGCCACAGGCTCAGAGAGAATTGCCGCAGACGTGGTTTGCTTAGGGCCTTGGGCACAAAGGATGCCCGATCGGTGAGCTGTAATTCAAACGAAACGAAACAACAAAGGCTGCATGCACACCTCGCGGGCTGGTTTCAGTTCTGCAGACACCAGACACATGGCTACGCTAACACAGTCATACTGTCAGAATCGAATCTGTCGATGATGCGAGAATGAAGAGGGAACAATTAAAATTCGAATGTAAACTTGTCTTCAAACGGCGCTTGAAGCGCAGCTATGGGCGGAGCCAGGATGCCTGTCGCGTGTTTGTTATTGGCATCTGGTTGGCTGCTTGTCACATCATACGCACGTTTTGTTCAGTGGACAACGAACCGCCATCTGGTGTCTAAATATATCATAAACGGTCAAAGCTGGCAGCGTGAAAATCAGTCGCTTCTTTAGAAGCGTATGATTTCCGCTGCCTCGGGAGCGTAGTATTTGACCTACACCTATATTTTACAGTAGTTCCATCATGTGTGATTCTACGTAAGGAGCTAGTGCATGCATCATATGTAGGCTTTACTGCTAGTAACTTTGTATGACACTTTCGTGTATGATTTTCTGGATCTTTAACGGCCGTAATTGCACTTCCCCTTAAGTTAGGTTGTAGTTTCCATAAACAATTGTTCCATTGTTCAGATACCCTCAGAATACGCCATTTCTATAAGGGCGTTGCTTTCTTGTTTTGTTCTCCTTTATACGTAAACAATTATATAACAGAATGAGGCAAAGGGGAAAGAAAAAAGGATAGCGCCAGTATGGCATAGATTGGGTGGTGTATTTACGGCTTACCGTAAAGTATGGAAATCCCTCTACATTGATGATTGGCCAATAGGACTCCAGCATGCACCAAGGGTTGGGGTTTAAGGTTCGTATTTGTTTTGACCGGCATCCATGCTGGATGTTCCGAGTCTATAGTGTGAAGGTTTCACTGGAATAAACGGATATTTCCAGGTGATCTGTATTTGTGAATATTTCCTACAGACTGTCCGTTGACCCTTTCATCTCATACTGACGGTAAAGTTCAGTGACCGTTTTGTTGTCTTTATCAAACTTGATTTATTTTTTTTTTGTATGTGTAAATTGCGACTTGTAATGACATATTGCTAATCATTTGTTTTATTGTAGATCAAATCAAGTTCTATACGATTGGCAGATATGAGTGATGTCTGGATATAAACATTGGCTTGTGACCCACCATGTATAATAACCAAAATACGTTTAAGAATGTGTTAGTTCGCTGATTGGATATTTGGGGGTTTTACCAGTCGGCATATCCCAATGAGTTATTTTTATGTCTCCCATAATTGAAGCTTAGGTGTTCAATCATGGTATATATAACAGCGTTGAGTTCTTACACTCTTGAGTGTCGTGCCAAGGCAAAAAGCCGTATCTCCATCTTCGAGCGGAAATGAGTTAACACGTCATCATAAATGCCAGTCTGTGTGCTATCAGATGTATGCTTTGCTAGGTCCTAGTCCATAATAATAGGATATCAGGGCAGTACATTCTCCACCTTATATAGTTTAAAGTATGATCTTCACACACTACCAGCTATCTTTCAGGAAGTAAACGGAAATTATACTTACTGCTCTTTGCCATAGGGTCAGCATGTATTCCGTAAACTGTCTTTGAAGATACGGCTATATTTGCTTGTGATATTTAAACATGTTGTTTCTGAGTAAAAATTGAAAAAAGCAAGCTATCTTCGTCAGTAAAATAATTCTGCGGCTGTGAAGAAAGGGTTTTGACACATTAATACATAATAGAAATAGAAATCTGCAACCTAATGGATACATACCTCCGCTATGGGAGCACAAGTTTAGTTATTACATGTTGCGCTACAATGCGCTAAACTTACTTTTTTTTACTAAAGACACAAACAAGTCAAATGACACAAATATATTAATAATTTATCTCCTATAATTGAAAAAAAAAATGAAATATACTTAAACAGATGCCCGGCACTGAGACATTTTGTGACGGCTTAAGCCGGCGATCTTGGACCAGATACATTTTGCAATGCACAAAGATGACGCCACAATGTTATTTTTACGTAACATCTTTATTACGCAATATCCCCCTCCCCTATAATATAGGAAATCACATATATCGCAACTTAATATTATGCCATTTATCTTTATAGAACTTGCAATACTGCCGATGCTTAGCAAGGTAAACCTATTTATGTTATACTAATTTGATTATCATAAATCGTCACATGAACTACTTTGATCACAGCTGCCGTGTAGTAGCAGAATAAATATAAAGAGAATCATTTAGACAGGGTGTTCGGTCAGAGTACAGTCCGTTAAACTATTCATTTCAACATGTTATTTTTCTTTTGTGGGTAATTATAATTAATAGTATGACAAACTGACCATCGGACTGATGGTATTTATTTATTTATTTATTTATAATACATATTTAACCAGGATAGCCTATTCAGCAAAAGCTGTTTTTCAATAGGGTCCTGGTCTAGATGATATAGATAAGTACACAGATAAAAAAGCAAATATGAAAGAACTGAAACTAAAATACATGCATACATAAAAAACAGTTATACATACATGGTTTAAAATGATCATAGAAAAAAATCTTCTTAAATGATATACACGAATATTGAGTAAATAAATTTAAATAAGAGGCCTGACTAAAAATTAAAACATGTAAGATCGTGATTTCACAATAAATATATTACATAATGACACAGTAATATAGGTAATGAATACAAAGACGAAAAGGCACCTGTGAACAAGCTATGAAAAATTATATGGCATGAATTGCTTGTACAATGATTTAAACTGGCAGAGACTGGTTGGCAGATTTGACACTTACAGGTAAAGAATTCCAGTGGATGGGACCAGCATATGCAAGACATGCTTTGAAGGATTCTCTGTTTGGTTTGGGTAATGATAAGTTGAAGCCCTGAGAAAAACGAGTATTATATGCACTATTAACACGGTTGGTATAGGCAATGAAATATGCGTAATTTTGGAGTACCACGTCCGCTTATTATACATCTATAAATAACTTGACGCTGTTCTGTGTCAAATATCTATGACTGATCTAGTCGCTGAGTTGACGTAGTGTGACGTGAAAAGGGGCCTTGGCCCATTGGTTATTGGTCATTGGTTCGTACTAACTGGTGCCCTTGCTTGTACGTAAGGTCAATCATGACGTCATCACTGTTCTGTGCATGCCATGACCATTCATGATGTCACAAAGGGTTAACATACAGGGACATTAAATCAAGAATGTTTTAACAGGTAATTAATAATTTTTCCTCTTTATTCTATAAAACAAAATGAACAATACCATTGACGAATGATTTTATTTCACAATACAATATATGTAGTTCTGAAAATACAAAAGTATGGTCAGCTTATAACATTTGTTTGTGCTGGTTATGACATACATGCCAAAATCAAGCCGATAATATATAATGACAGACAAAATGTTTTGAAAAAAAGCTCAGCTCTTTATAATTCCGACGTAAAAGTAAAAGAAAAATAGCTTGCCATGGTATAAATGTTGGGTACCGACTTATTAAATGAAGTGCAAATAAACAAAGACGGATTATGTGTTAACGTTTAAAATGTCCAAATGAATATGATGTCCAAATGAGCGGTGAGATTCAACTTAAAAACAAATGCACGTTAAGTAACTACCTCAAAGATGCTTAGAGCAAATTATCAGCATTGCCTTTTAGATATTAATAAAAAGGTCACTAACATTCAATAATGTTGATTCTTATGATAAAAATGAGATATATTAATGAGATAGAAAACACCTTTTCTGCTGACATAACGGGGAGTATAAGTGATCATTGTTTTTGCTTCCGCCGGGAGAGTATGCGCTCGTCCGTTCGTGCGTGTGTTTGTGTTCTGTTTTACAATATAACTCACGCTTAAATGAACGGAATCTCATGACATTTACAGGGAATTTCGGGAAAGGGCAAGTAAAGAATCGATTAGATTTTGGTGTGGATCTTGCATATGGCCCGAAATCAGAATCGTTAACAAGTAATAGTCACAAAAGTACAATAATTTATGCATAAATGAACCTTGAAATATAGGCCCAATAGGTGAATGCAAACATGGTTTTGGGAACAGCCCATTATGGGGACCCGCGACATGGCGAAGGCTTGCATTCCTTAGAATGTAGATTTTTAGTTTTGTGTATTCATCGTTGCATATTTAGAAGAAGAGTAAATAATCTGCACTAGCAAATGATTGAGTGTTTTCCCTTATTTGCTGTGGCAAAATATGTTTATTCATTTTATGAGCGGAAGAAAGAACAGAATTAAGTTAAGCGTTTAAACAAAATTACACTCAGCTGACAAAGACTAACGCTTATAGAAAAACAATCATACACGTTTTTACATATAGTTATTATACATAATGTCAGGAATTAAATGTAAATACTACACTCACTACGTACATGCTTCGAGTAAAGTAGCCTTAAGTGTACGGAAACAAACGGCTCACATTAACAAAGCCTTCATACGTCTACAAGCAATTCGTCCTGTCTATGTTTGGTTGCGTTTTTGTACTGATTTCCCTGATCTAGCTATTTTGTTCTCATCCGCTGCGAGGAGTCTTTTGATACTGGCTGTAGTTCAGCTTTTGCCGATTTAGCACAAATTGGGATTTTAATACTTTCGGTTTGGTACTCACGGGAAATACCGCCTGTTAATTTCATATTTTACAGAGTTGTATACTACGTTGTTTTAATCAGCTGTATCTTACGGGCACAGTAAAAAAATAGCAATAATATGAAATTATAACATTAATTATGACAACAACATGGAATGTTGATTAGCGAGATTATGTTCAGCAAAGGATACTAAACCAGATCAAATGTCGAACAATTCATGACACACTACTATATATATGCAAGTTGTAGAACGTACAGATGTCCATTGCACATGATCTTCAAAATTCATTTAATCCATGTCACTTTAATTTATTCGTTTCTCTATGCTGGACTGACTGTTAATATAGGGTTTTTTGTCGCTAACTGATAAAGTTTGATGTTCAAGCACAAATAATCAATATATTCTCTGAGAGTTATATTGCAATGACTGTATGTCCATCATAATTTTTACCCTGCATTGGACCCGCCTTGACCGTCACCAATGTAAGCTACACCTATTTGAAATTCCCCATTTTCATGTCTTCTCGTAATTTTCCTTAAATTCATCTTCAGTGATTTTTTTACCTTTTGGCTGAAGAGAAGGAAGAGAAAACTGTTGAAAATAGATCCACTGTAGCAAAACCAGAATGACCAGAAATTTAAGTCTGGTTGAAATAGCAGAGGTATTATGCCGATATTGTATACAGCGCACACAGCCACGAGAGCCCTGGTAGATTTAAAAGCTTGTAGTATCGGGTTTGGTGTTGTTGGGAGGTTGGCCGGTTGTACCTGTAAAAGTTTCATTTTAATCTTCTGACGAATCACCACGAGCATCATCCAACCGTTTGCACAGGTAAGAACACTTAGAAGAAGAAAGACAACGACACGCCCAGAGTAATATAAATAGCCATTATACTCACTGGTGTTCCAGGCCACGCGGGCTGATGGGTCATATTTGTACGTATTCGTTAGAGCTGAAGGCCCAATAAAGGCAACAAAAATTACCCAGACCAACGCACAGGCCACACGCACCCTGGTGTGTGAAACGAGAACAGCTGATCGCAGTGGTTTCACAATGATGATTGTTTTGATTACAGATAATGTTGATGCCATTGCTAAAGACATAAGCGACAGGGAAATTAACAGGAACCGTTGAAAAGTTCCTAATTTTTTTCCAGGGTCTTCTGCTTGTGTCCATGACAAATACGTACTTATCCATCCTACAACTCCAAGCAGAAAAGCGCAGGAAAATATCGAAAGCAAAAGTGGAAACACTTTATCTCTGCGGACGTCTTGACAAAGCAAAATTCCGAAAATAGCAGTAGTGTTGGAAAGAGAATTGCAAACTGATAACAACGTCACTATCACATCCTTGGTAATATCCACTACAATGTCATAATCCATTATCAATGCTGTGTACAGCTATATGGCTACGTATTTTTTTCGTCAAAATGCAAGTGAGATCTTCTGGTTGAAATTTCCAACTTAGAAGCTAGTAGGCTTTAATGCTTGTCCGTTCAAATTCATGTGTTTAAGCTTATAAAGCTGATGTGGTAAAGCTGTCTAGGACTGCTGTTCCCAGCCGCTTTGTAAGATGAATGTTGACGTAAAGATCTTCATTTCTGCTAAAATAGTTTGGTTTGCTGTTTTGGTAGTGGAAAATGTCGTGGTATTCTGGTAACGACCAAGGGGGGTCACAGCTGTAGCCGATGGTCCTCCATTATTCTTTAAGTTCCATTGCTATTGTTATTTGTGGCTTCCACTCGAATGGCCCTCCATACTGTTTTACATTCTTTGTCGGAGAAATGCTTTCCGTGGGCGCGCTCTCACATCGATTCAGTACTTGACGGATGATCAGGCCAGCGGATTGGTTGGCAGATTTGTCATCATCGATTGAACATACAGAGAAAAGTGTGATGATGATCCGCCTACCTTTATTTAGTACATTGTTTAATTAGCACTTTAATTAGCACAGTGTTTCCGAATATTAGATATATCTTACAGGTTGTGTGATCATTAGAGGTGCGGTGAATATGAATATCTTTGACAGTGGCTAATGCAGGGTCACACATTCCGCAAATTAAAGTTTATTCGGGGCGGGAAGGGGGGGGGGGGGGGGTTATTTTAGCGCTTGAGCTGAAATTAAGCAGGGAAACAGCAATGTGCAATATAATGTAACATGTGCTTATTAGGTATTGTCGCAAAGGGACGTGTCTTATTAACCCTTTTGGCGTGTCCTGATAGTTCTCTGAGGATCACTGTCTTAAAGCCAGCTAAACATCTGTTTTTCCTGTAGAAGTTATTTTATTTATAGCTTACTCTGCGTACATATTAATGCACTGTAGGTGATTCCTGCTGAGGTAGGTTCTAAAATGCCTCTGAGACGGATAACTGAGCTTGTTATTTGGAAACTGTTAGTAGTCACAGAACATGCACTTTTATTATTATTATTATTATTATTACTATACCATGGTTTCATTAAGTTTAGTTACAGGTACATTGAGAGGGTATTGGAGGGGGTATCCCTCTCCCATATTGGGAAATAGTTTTGGAAAGCCAATATAAAGAGGACATTTTGAGGCAATTTTCACCAAAGAGTGAGGATTTCCTGTTTCTGGAAAACCGTTCCCTTAGATCTTTGCGTTATGAAGTCGAACTGTAGAGAGGTTCAATATTAAATATTTATATTTCCCCAAAATTTTGATATGAAATTTCAATTGTTTTCAACATGTTAAAGTCAATGGCGCAAAGGCGCATTTACGTTTATAACCTGCAAAATATTATCTTCAAAATATAATTCTCGGATTGAAATAACTGATATGTTGAAGTCTTATGTAAAACTTTGGCATTTTACCAGGATCCATGGTCTCGACAGCACGCAGACCTCCTTAGAGCACAGATAGCGAGTTCAAGTACCGGTATCACCAGAGGAGAAGTGAGAATGTATTGACCCCAACCATGGCCTGGTGCTCTGCAGTTGTTCTGCAGCTGTTCATGATTATCCTTATCCTCAACTAATGAATTTAAAAAAAAATAAACTGCAAAAAACTTAAAAATAAAATCTAATTACTAATAAATAAAAAGAAATATGAAAAATGAAAATTGGGAAATTAGATAAAATGTGAGATATTGCAACTCTACCAGAGGCCTCGCGCCGAAGGCGCCTCCTCTGGATCCGCCACTGATAGCAAAGGCAATTCAATGCATATATATATATATATATATATATATATATATATATATATATATATATATATATATATTAGTATTAGATTCAGTGAAATTCCGAAAGGAATGCGAGTACTGGATGCGACCGCGGGAGGAGGGATGAAGGGGGGGGGGGGACCATGGCCTCCAAACGTCAGTTTGTCAGTTTGATTTTCACTTTTGTTGACACAATTCAGCATATAAATTAACATAGAAATCGCTAGAAGGGGGCCTGTCAGGTCTGATTAAAAATTAACTCATTCCGCCATTGTTTTCTTATTTATTTGTTTGCGGTTCCCGGTGAAAAATAAATGGACCAGTCAGACGAAAATCACATTTACATGAACCTTTTAATCATGTTCGTTCATTTATTTTTTTCATTTATTAATTTATTTATTTGTTATCAAAACAAAGACTTTGAAACGGATGGGGCGTTCTGTTAGCTATTTTATCAGAATAAAATTAAATTTTGAGACGGGCGGGGCGTGCGGTTAACTATTATATAAGAACAAAGATTTTGAGACGGGCGTGGCGTGCGGTTAGCTATTTTATTAGGACAAAATTTTGAGACAGGCTGGGTGTGCGGTTATTTATTTTGTTAGAACATAGATATTGAGACGGGCATGGCGTGCGGTTAGCTTTTTTGTTAGAACAAAGATTATGAGACGGGCGTGGCGTGCGGTTAGCTTTTTATTAAAACAAAGATTTTCAGACGGACGGGGCGTGCGGTTAGCTATTTTATTAGAACAAAGATTAAGAGACGGGCGGGTCGTGCGGTTAGTTATTTTATTATAGCAAAGCTAGATTTTAAGACGGGCGGGGCCCTCGGTTATTTATTTTGTTTAAACAAAGATTTTGAGACAACCGTGGCGTGCGGTTAGCTATTTTATAAGAGCAAAGTTGGATTCTGAGACGGGCGGGGCCCGCGGTTATTTATTTCATTAGAACAAAGATTTGGAGACGGCCGTGGCGTGCGGTTAGCTATTTTATCAGAACAGAATTTTGAGACGGGCGTGGCGTACGGTTAGCTATTTTATTAAAACAAAGATTATGAGACGGGCGGGTCGTGCGGTTAGCTTTTTTTTGTTAGAACAAACATTCTGGGACGGGCGTGATGTTTTACATTTTTATTTGTGAATGTCTGGTTTGATTTGATAGTAAAGGACATTTTATGTTGGGGCAGAACTATGTTCTAGTTTAAGTCTTTCTAACTCCAGTCGTTTTAACTCAATTTCTTTTTCTAGTCTTTCTCTTTCTATTTCTTTTCTAGTCATTCTCTTTCTAACCGTTCTTCACTCTCTTTTAATGCCAGCTCATGTTGCATTTCAACTTTTTAAATTCTAATTGCATAGCAAGGCTATCATTTTTTTTATGTTTCAACTTTAGTCTCTACAATTAAACCTTTGCTAATAAGATCTTGCATGATTATGGCAAAGATATCAGGCTTTCTGAAAGCTTTTTCACATTTAACCCTAAGTGATGTCCCAAACGCAACATTTGGTCTTTTGACAACTGTTCAAGTTGATCAGGGTCGGGATCGTCAACAAATGTCTCAGGTCTGAAATCTGCCATGTTAAGATGTTAAAACAATAAAAAAAAAACACTGAGATAAATCCGGTAAACAATGTACTGTAAACAATATGTAATCTTGTAAACAATGTATGATAAAACAATGTCCAGGTCAAGGCCTAATAAATTTGAATACTATTAAGCATCTCGGCGAGAGCCCCCAATTTTATGTTACGGAACCTATTATAAACAGATCACGTATGCGTGATGAACACAAATTTTGTAATGGAGATTAAAAAAATCAGATTCTGTAGCACCAGGCAGCGTGAAATGTCTAGGGGAATGAATAAGATTATAACAATTATACAGTAACACAGCGTTATAGCAACAAGTCAATACAATCACACAGAAATATAATGGTACAGTACCTCGAATCCTCGATACCAACACCGTCACCAAGATAAGTCCTTTGAATGTAAACTCTCGGAGAATGACAGTCCAGTGGAAAGTTCTTGCAACAACACAGAAACTAAACTGAAGTCCAAATGTATAAAATACAGGTGAAAATCTTTGGAAATGTATAATTGCAGCATTCGTCGGATAAGGTCTTAGAATCTGACACACGCTTCTGCGTCCGCTGGTATCTGCTCTGCTGTCTGCCCCCTGGTTCTAAACAGCAGCCCCTTTATATGCCTTCACACCCCAAGCCGAGAACCTTCCACTTCTCGAACAGTCTATAAAGACCCTACTCCACAATAAACACGCGTTTCAGGAATTCTCTAGGAAGACATCGCTGTGTATCTACACATACCAGGCTCATCACGTGACCCACTACCAAGCGTGAAAGCTCAAGGGCCACATGACAACGAGAGTTCAACCAGTACGGATTAAACATGAAATGTAAAACAACACGAGTTACGCCCGTGTCACACAATAAAAGAGCACCTGTAACAATATATATATATAAATAATGTGTTTGCCTTTTTGTTCGCAAAGTTTTCAAATTCGCGATATTCTCAAAAAAAATAATCTCCCGAAAAAAGCCTCATCGTGGATATTGCAAAATTTTATCCTCGGGTATATGAAGCCTAACACACACACACACATACACACAAACACACACACAATATATATATATATATATATAAATATATATATATATATATATATATATATATATTAATTACACCTGTTTTTATTCCATTTTATTCCATTTATGATCATATTTTACAGGACTTGCAGAAAGTTAATCCCTTTGTACCAAGTCTAATTTTTCAGATATGTATATATAGGATACACCTGAACCTGACGGTTGTTAATTATCTAGAACGCTGAGATCACATGGACATGTAGATATCATGATTAAAGACCAGGGGTACTTCCTCCGTTTTAACTTCAAAGGGATCTATTCCAATATCAGACTTCGATTAACTAAAGAATATCCCTGAGTGGCGGATCCAGAGGGGGTCGCCGTGGGCGAGCAGCCCTGGGTTGAGATGTTACATCCCTCATTCAATCTTTTTCTTTACCCATTTATATCTGATTTATTTTCATTTTGGAGATTTCTGTTATCCACAGATTTTTCTTCCTAATTTATAAAATTTGGATATTAATGAACAACTGTCTGAATTTCTCCGTTAAGATGCTATAATGAGGGAGTCTTTCCATTATTTCAATCTGCTTGGTCAAAACACCGACTACTACATCTTCACTACATCATACATACCCATTTATAAGAATAGTAGCTGTTTAACAGTAAACCTATACACATTTTTAGAAAGGGGCCTCAAAGATCAAGTTTGGGAAGGGGTAGGTCGGAAAAGACGTCTGGTGTAATAACAACACGTGCTGTGGATTTTAAATATTTCGTTACCACAGGTAGCAGATTATAATTGGGATCTTTCCGATGGGTTTTCCGCAGTCACTGATATTCCTCGGTGGAAATGTGAAAGGAATCAAGCCAAAAGGCATAAGATTCATCACTAACTTTTGAAGCATTCTTCCCTGAGGTGTTGGTCATATCGTAAACTAAATTCGCTAGAAATCAAAAATGCTAAACGACAAAGATTCGCAGTGGGTATGACAGCTTTTTTTCCAGAAATCGTAATTACAACGCTAAATGTCCTTGCATTCTTTATTTGTTAAGGGCGTGGCAGCAATCATTATAAATATACAGAAAAGGTTTGCCACGGTCCTTAATCCCCTCTCCAAACCCTTGTACTGAAAGTAAAAGACAAGGTTTGATTGATAGCAATCTTTTGGAAGCCTGCTGCCTGCCCCGTAGAGCGAGAGGGTTCATATAGAGAGGGTTGATGAGTCTATTATTTTCTATATCAGTATTCTCGCTACAGTTGATCACTCTATGTAACGTTATTCAGCTTCAGTGTCCGTGTGGCGGGATAATAAGCCTCAGGGGAGTAATCTAATGTCCAATATCCACCGGGAAAAAAATGAGACGAAATCAACTAAGATGAGATGGGAAAATGAGATGAACTGTTACTGAGAATACGTTCTTGAGGTGTCAAGCAAATAAGAAGACATTATTCATGGGGATGGGGAGATGTCATGACGCTCTGCTGAATTCAAGGAGCCTTGAACAATGGGCAAAAAGACTCTCGGACTGCTCAAATCAATCATTTTGCCAATAACTCCTAGATATAGGTTACAGTGACCTAATTCTACATGCAGCTGCTACTATTTATACCTACCTGACTAATAGAGTGTTCAAATCAAGTTCTTTCACGCAGCTTGCAGAAAATTGGTCAGAGTGACATTTCAGAATTCCAAGGAGATTTTTCGGGACCTCACTGATGGAGGTATGTATGTATGTATGAGGATTTTAGGCTAAATGGATACAATTTGTGCCTCATCTGACTCACTTGGTGCTTAAAAATCATGTTTTCTCCCGTAATTGGCAAAATATAGGTAACCATGACCTAATTTCAGAGGTCATGGCCACATGGCCCACTTCTTTGAGAATTAATGAATTTATTCAGACCTTACACATTATTCTCCGGATTACAGACCCAGTTACGCTCTTTACACAGCGCTTTAACTATAGGCCTACTTCCTACATGGTAAGCGCTGTTTGTTATGACCTCGTATCCTGAATTGCTACACCAGAGGGGAGCACTGTATTTTTGTCCAATCAGATGAGACCTTGTGCTGGAAGACACGGCCAAGCGAGGAATACACGGAGCTTATTTCGTTTTGAGTGACAGCTCATCGCCCCGGTAACCGTATGAACAGGCCACAGGCTCAGAGAGAATTGCCGCAGACGTGGTTTGCTTAGGACCTTGGGCACAAAGGATGCCCGGTCGGTGAGCTGTAATTCAAACGAAACGAAACAACAAAGGCTGCGTGCACACCTCGCGGGCTGGTTTCAGTTCTGCAGACACCAGACACATGGCTACGCTAACACAGTCATACTGTCAGAATCGAATCTGTCGATGATGCGAGAATGAAGAGGGAACAATTAAAATTCGAATGTAGACTTGTCTTCAAACGGCGCTTGAAGCGCAGCTATGGGCGGAGCCAGGATGCCTGTCGCGTGTTTGTTATTGGCATCTGGTTGGCTGCTTGTCACATCATACGCACGTTTTGTTCAGCGGACAACGAACCGCCATCTGGTGTCTAAATATATCATAAACGGTCAAAGCTGGCAGCGTGAAAATCAGTCGTTTCTTTAGAAGCGTAAGATTTCCGCTGCCTCGGGAGCGTAAGACCCAGTAAACCTATCCTGAAAAGAATCTGTTAATTTTAGTTTCGAATATCCCTTGTAATATTATCAAATGAATATGCTGATAATAATACTTTTTTTCATCTTCTTCTTAAAAATACTCTTGTTTTTTTTTTACTTATGCGAAGTTTTTGACGAACCAAATCATTCAATTCTTATATCAGTTTTTGTATATCCAGAAAAACAGGGCCTTTCAGAAATTCATTCCCGGAAAGTAGGCTGAAAACTTAAGGGTTGTTTCCATGTGCGCGTAAATGCGTATATTCGTAAAAAAATCGCTCATATGGTTTTGTAACTGTCAGCGAATATGCGTATGTATGTAAATGCGTGAAAATCACTACAGGAGCGATTTTGACGCATAGGGTCGGCGTGAACTCGGGGATTCGGGTAAATTGACGTCACTTCGCCATCTTTCTGTGGGACACCTGCTCGATCCAAAGTACAATTATACGTCTGCCACTTACGCGTATAGTACGCGCATATAGTACGCGCACATGGAAACACTTTTATTGCATGGTAATGCGCCCCTCGATGACATGTTAATGTAAATTGCACTGATGGTGTAACGCTAAGGAGATAAATTGTATATACCCAAGCTATTGATTGCTCATATTGTATTTTATTTGATCTGCGCATTTTATAAGCCAATCACATATTGTTGACGCCGGAAGCCACTTATGTGTGGACTGGCTATCTGTCTCACAATCGCCAGCGCCGCCTGTGAGGTGTTAAGTGACTAAGTAACTCCCAACAATTTTCACATTATTGCCTGATTTTTAAAAATGTAACCTGTTGACATCGTTTTTTTTTTTCTTTTAATTAGATAAATGTTTTATTCTGCATATATTCTGAAATATTATGGAAAGCCTATTAGTCCATTTTCAAAAATATGTAACTTCTGTTCCCCCCTTAATTGAAATATCATATAAAAACTCACCACAAATGTTCATTATCAACTGCATACTCATGTACTGCAGAAAAAAAAAATTGATCCCCAAAATTTTTTTTTCATAATTTACAAACCAAACAATGTAGATATAAAATGCAATATATCTAAAAATTCTATTGGTAAAAGAAATGTTTCAAGTTCCCCTTAAAACCTTTGTGTACAAAATATAATATATGTCATAAAAATACTTCATAATTTATTTGTTAATACTTATTCGTCAAGCAGTAAGGCAAAACTAATTATTGATATTTCATAGTTTCTGTATATAAATCTCATATATTATATGTATATTAGGGTGTGGTTACATGTTTTACTGGCATCGACGCGTTGGCCACGCAAAGGAAAAGCAGAGGACAGTTCGGGAGTTAGAAGATCAGCCGAGAAACCGTGAGAATTTTCACGGTTGCCCCAACCTCAGCCATGAAATCATATCTCGCAGGCCTTTTTAAAATAAATTCACTAGGATTAAAATTTGATATCGACGTTCGAGTGACAGGCTGTCGCTACCTAAGCAAGGCTTGACGTTCTGCAGGCTGATGAGAGGCCGTGTCTCAATCACAGACTGATTCGGGGTAGGGGGGGGGGGGGGGTTCCTCCGTGTTATAACCCAGCAGATTCAATGAAATCCTCAGCTTTTTTTTAAATTAGAATGAGATAAACTGAATAAATAACCTAATAATATAATCTTATATAACAGGAATCTTAAAAAATGAAAATCAATCACGAATAAATGGGAAAAGATTAAATGAGAGATGATTTTCATCAAAGCCAGGGCGCGCGCTCCCCTCTGGATCCGCCACGAAGGGATATTCTTAAGTTGATAGTCTGATACTGGAATAGGTACCTTCAAAGTGAACACAGAGGAATGAAATTTGATATTTAATCATGTAATCTGCATGTCCGTGTGATCAGAGCATGCTAGATAATTAACAACCGTCAGGCTCGGGTATATTGCCGATAGGCCGCAGGTGATGCCAGGAAATGAGACGTATAATGTTTTCATACAGACACACATTGCTTTGTTCCCGACAATTCAAGACCAAAACGTAAGACTCGGCACAAAGGGATTAATTTTCTGCCACGTTTTGCATTTCACTCTTGAATAAATCGGAAAATGAGAAATACTAGTGCATATAGGAAACCTTGGAAGATCCTCTTCTGTAAACTATTATCATACATGGAATACAAAAAAATGGTAGTAACTGGTTATAAAGTCCATTCAATTCTTTATAAAATAAAATAAAACCGGTGTAACAGCATATATATATATATATATATATATATTTATATATATATATCTATATATATATATATATATATATATATATGTATGTGTGTGTGTGTGTGTAGTGGGTGTGTGCGTGGGTGTGGTAGACTTTAGATTCCCGAGGAAAAAATTCTGCGATTTCCACGGTCAGGCTCCTTTTTTCGGGATAATTTTTTTTCGAGAATATCGCGGATTTGAAAAAAATCGCGAACAAAATGGCAACCAAAATATAGATATAACCTAATTTACATAAATCACGGAGGATGTTGAGTCCAATAACACTGTGACAATTTTGAATAACAACTCCCAGCTATCCCACCTTGTCATGATCTCATTCAAGTCTGTTTTTTTTTTGCATTTAGGAATCCGAAAGACTGTGTATTTCAATGAGTATGAACAAATATGATTTACGTTCAGTTTGATACTGCATGCATAAGTGGTTTAAAATATTTTATTTATACCGTAAATGTTGAAACAATTGCATATGCTTGGGTTTAAAATGCATAATGTGAAAGTAATATTAATATTAATATTAATATTGATATTAATATAAATATATATATATGTATATCTGAAAAAAATAAAAAGATATTTCATAGGTTATTAAATTACCATCCGACTTACACGACCATCGGCTGGTCCAACAAATGGTCATTTTGGCCGGATTTGAGTGTATCTCTCTCTCACACACTCTCTTTCTCCCTTTCGTTCTCTCTCTCTCTCTCTCTCTCTCTCTCTCTCTCTCTCTCTCTCTCTCTCTCTCGTTCACTCTCTATCTCTCTCCCATTCTCTCCTCTGTTCTCTGTATCTCGTTCGTTTTCTCTCCTCCGTTCTCTACTTATTTCTCTCCTTCTTTTTCTCTTTCTCTCTTTGTCCTCCCTCTCTCGTCTTTCCTTCTTTCTCTCTCTTTCTTTTTCTTTCTCTTGTCCTCCTTCTCGTTCTTTCAACTCTCTCTCTCTCTTAGACCCAGCTGTGGCTCTTTAGTATTTAAGACTAGGTCTATCTCCCTATCTCTCCCCCGTTCTCTCTCTCTGGTTGTCTCACTCATTCGTTTTCTTTTCTTTCTCTCTCTCTCTTTCTCTTTATATATCTCTCATTCTCTCTCGTTCTCTCTGTCGTTCTTTCCCTATCGTACTCTCTCTATATCTCTTATTTTCTCTCTCTCGTACTCTTTTTCGTTCTTTCTCTCTCTGGCTCTCTCTCTTTCTTCTTATCTCTCGTTCTCTCTCTCTCGCAATATCGCTCTCTCTATCTCTCTCTATCTCTCTCTCTTTCTCTGTCCATCTATTCTATCTCGTTTTCTCTCTATTTGTCTGATTCCTTCTCTCCCTCTCTCGTTCTCTTTCTTCCATTCTCTGCCTCTTCCCCTCTCTCTCTCTCTCTCTCTCTCTCTCTCTCTCTCTCTCTCTCTCCCCCCCCCCCCCCCCTCTCTCTCTCTCTCTCTTCACCTTCGATCGTTCTCTCTCACTCGTTCTCTCGTTTTCTCTCTCTCGCTTTCTCTACCTCGTTCTCTCTCTATCTCTCTCGTTCTCTCTATCTCGTTCTTTTTCTCTCTCCTTTTTCCTCTCTCGTTTTCTCTCTTTCGTTTTTTCCCTATACATTCTTTCTCCAACTCTCTCCAGTTCTCTATCTCTTATTCTCTTTTCCTCTATCTGTCCCTCTCTCTGTCACTTCCTCTGTCTATGTATCTCCTTTTCTTTATCTCTATTTTTCTTCTTCTCGTTCTCTCTCTCTCTCGTTCTCCCTATCTCTATCTTGCCCTTTCTCATTTTTTCACTGTTGATCTCTCTGTTAGACCCAGTTGTGATCCCGAAATATATAAAGCTTGGTCTATCTCTCTCCCTTTCTTTTTCTCTCTTTGGTTGTCTCTCTCACCCGTTCTCTTTTCTTTCTTTCTCTCCCTCTACCATTTTTTTTTCTATCTCTCTCATTTTCTATCTCTCTTTCTCTCTCGTTCTCTCATTCGTTCTTTCTATCTTGTGCTCTCTCTCACTCCTTCTCTCTCTCTCTCTTGGTCTCTCTCTATCTCGCTCTCTCCTCTTTCTCGTTCTCTCTCTCTCGACCAATTCGGGACCGATGCGCTGCGTATTTGTTACTTATCACCTGCGTAACAGCGCGTACGTGGCCGTACTGTGCGCATGCCTACGTACATCAAACTTACACAAAACAACTGAGATGCATATGAGGTGCGTATTGTGCATACGACTGCGCACTGTGCGTACTCCAATCGAAAGCAAGATCAATTACGAATTTGGAGATTACAGTAGCACATCTCCTGGACCTTCAGTTCTACAAACAAATTTGATGGGAGATAAAGGGGCGCAGCAAACCATCTCTCTCTCTCTGTCTCTGTCTTTCTCTCTCTCTCTCTCTCTCTCTCTCTCTCTCTCTCTATATATATATATATATATATATATATATATATATGTATAATATTGCTGCCACGCCGTTGGCAAGTAAAGATTACAAGGGCGTCAAGCGCTATAATATCGATCGATCAAGAAAATATTGTCACACGCATTGCGAATCTTTTGGTTGTGGCAGTTTGTTCTCGAGTGAATTTGGTGTACAAGATTACTAATACCTCAGGGAAGAGTGCCTTAAAACTGTTTAATGAATCCTGATGCCAGTGTGTTTAATTCCTTTCACATCTTAACTGAGGAAGCTTCAGTGACTTGGAAAACCGATCAACAAGATTCCCATTATAATCTGCTGTATTTGGTAAAGACATATTTTAAAGCCCCATTACATTTATTAGTTGTTCCGCCGGACGTCCTTTCCGACTAACCTCTTCTCAAACTTGCTCTGATAAAACTGCAATGGGCAGGGACCGTCTCAAAATATTTGTCCTAATAAAATAGCTAACCGCACGTCCCGCCCGTAAAAAAATTTACCTTTGTTCTAATAAAATGATTGACTACCACCCCCACCCCCACCCCCCCCCCCCCCCAGTCTCAAAATGTTTAAAATGCTTCAAATTATATTGTTTCATTAAACAAGATAATTGCAAGCACCGAAAGTCTTTGGAAGCCAACCAATCCCCCCCCCCGGAACCGAGCGTTAATGGTGAATGACCTCTGGAATTAAGGCAAGGTAAATATAAATATCAGTTGCAAATACGTCAGCTTTGACTAATATTGTATTTTTATATTGTATATCAGACATTTTTGTTAGATCTGAAGCAGAAGAACACAAACAAGAGAGGAAAAATAGTTAAATATATATATATATATATATATATATATATATATATATATATATATATGTTTTGGCCTGCACAGTCGAGGGGTAAAATGCTCGGCTCTCTCCGCTGGCGGCTTGGGTTCGATCCGTGGTGTGGCTATGAGGGTGGGTGGTAGTTGCCCGTCCAAGCCGGTGGTTTTCTCCGGGTTCTCCGGTTTTTTCCACCCATACGGAATACCGGACGCCATCATCGGAACCATGGAGAGTGCCTTCATTAGGTCTAATAGCTATTTGTATAGCCCATGTAAAATAAAAAGTTTATATATATATACATATATATATATATAATAATAATAATAATAATAATAATAATACAGTTGAGTAGCATGAAAGAAGAATTCAGAAGAATCACTGGTTGGAAGCTTAAACCATCAATAATTTTAAGTAGTGCAGTACGGCCAACAGGTGGCATGCGCGCTATATCTATATTTTGCACCACGATTACTCCCTGTACAACCAATTCTCCACTTGTGTACAGTTGTAGACAAACAGTTTTAGAATGACATACTGACAGATACCAATATATTTCAAATTAAAAACAATATATTTCTTATATATGTAACTCTTGATATAGGAATAGGTTTCTTTAAAATGCCATGTACATGTCGGATGTTATGACGAAAGCGCGTGCACTTACTTCTGGTACAAATGAGAAATAACCTTATTAAGGTAAAACATCAGGAATATCATCTTATCCTCGGATATAAAATGTTTCAGTTTCCCATTTCTCAGTTTAAGTACGCCGATATTAAGATCAATCAGCACAATATTGCCATTGAAAAATAAATGGAAGAATATGATTAGCTCACGCAAATGTGATTTTCGTCCGACTCGCCCATTTAAATTTCACTGGGAACTGCTGACAAATAAATTAGAAAACAATGGCAGAAGTGTTAATTTTTTACACATACGTGACAGGCGCTATTCTAGCGATTTATATGTTATATGCTGAATTGTGTCAACTGTTACTGGTTGACATAAAAACGGACCGAACTGTCTCCTAGTGAAGCTTACTTTTCTAGCGAAGCTGTTGGTACGCCGGACTTGTGCGAAACCGTTATGGGTTCGAATCCCGGATCGGCCCAATATTTTTCCCTGAAAAAAATGTCTTCGTAACAAAATGGGGGCTCGTCCAACGTGACGGTAATCTCCTACAGTTCATTGCTACGCAGGGTAAGCCAGAAATCCAATAGACAGATGCATGTATAGCTGGCTTTAAAAGAGTGATCCTCAGAGGTGTACCAGGACACTCCAAGGGGGTAAAGGGGGTTTATCTGACACGTCCGTTCGCGAAAGTACTTAATTAGCACGTGTCACAACATATTCCACATCGCTGCCCACCCTGCGAAATTTCAGTTCAACCGCTGAAGTACCCCCCCCCCCCCCCCCCCCCAATACATTTGCGGAATGTTTGACCCTGCATTGGCCCCAGTTGACATATTCATGTTCTCCCACCTCAAATGATCACACAACCTGTGAGATATATCTAATATTCGGAAACACTGTGCTAATTAAAGTGCTAATCAAACAAAGTGCTAAATAAAAGTAGGCGGATCATCATCACACTATTCTCTGTATATTCAATCGATAATGGACAAATCTTTCAACCAATCCGCTGTCCTGATCATCTGTAAAGTACTGAATCGATGTGAGAGCGCGCCCACAGACAAGCATTTCTCCGACAAAGAATGTAAAACGGTAGAGAGGACCATTCGAATGGGAACCACGAATAACAATAGCAATAGAACTTCAAGAATCACGGAGGACAATCGGCTGCAGCCGGGATCCCCCTAGGTCGTTTGACGAATACCACGGCATTTTCGACTACCAAAACAGCAAATGAAACAATATAGCAGGAATTTACACCTTCACGTCAAAATTCAGCTTAAGAAGCGGCTCGGAACAGCAGTCCTAGACAGCTTTACCACATCAGTTTCATGGGCTTAAACACATGAACTTGAACGGACAAGCATTTAAGCCTACTAGCTTATCAGTTGGACATTTCTACCAGGAGATCTCACTTGCATTTGGACAAAAGAAGGTACATGGCCATATAGCTGTACCCAGCACTGAGGATGGATTATGATATTGTAGTGGATATTACCAAGAATGTGATAGTGACTTTGTTATCAGTTTGCAATTCTCTTTCCAACACAACTGCTATTTTTGGGATTTTGCTTTGTCAAGACGTCCGCAGAGATAAAGTGTTTCCACTTTTGCTTTCGATATTTTCCTGTGCTTTTCTAAATGGAGTTGTAGGATGGATAAGTACGTATTTGTCATGGACACAAGCAGAAGACCCTGGAAAATTTTTAGGATTTTTTCAACCGTTCCTGTTAATTTTCCTGTCGCTTATGTCTTTATCGATGGCATCAACATTATCTGTAATTAAAACAATCATCATTGTCAAACCCCTGCGATCAGCTGTTCTCGTAACACACACAAGGGTGCGTGTGGCCTGTGCGTTTGTCTGGGTAATTTGTGTTGCCTTTATTGGACCGTCAGCTCTAAAATATACGTACAAATATTACCCATCAGCCCGTGTGTCCTGGTACATCAGAGATGAAAATGGCTATTTATATTACTCTGTGCGCGTTGTTTGCCTTCTTCTTCTAAGTGTTCTTACTTTTGCAAATGGTTGGATGGTACTCGTGGTGATTCGTCAGAAGATTAAAATGAAACTTTCACAGGTACAACCGGCCGACCTCCCAACAACACCAAACCCGATACTACAAGCTTTTAAATCTACCAGGGCTCTCGTGGCTGTGTGCGCTGTATACAATATCTGCACAATACCTCTGCTATTTCGACAAGGCTTACATTTTTCGCCATTCTGGTTTGGCTACAGTGGAACTATTTTCAACAGTTTTCTCTTTCTTTTCTTCAGCCAAAAGGTAAAAACAACACTGAAGATGAATTTAAGGAAAATCATGAGAAGACCTGAAAATGGAGTATTTCAAATTGGTGTAGCTCACATTGGTGACGGTCAAGGTGAGTTAAATGCAGGGTAACAATACTGAAGGACTTATACAGTCATTGCAATATAAATATACCGACGTTCTAATATACCGCCTCCATTTTCTAATGCTAACTTAACTAAGTATATGTACATCTGCAGAATTCCATTCTGGTTTTGGACTACGTGACAGGGTAGTATCACACGCTTCCTCTCACTATAATTTCCTGGCATTAACCAGGCCCAGTGACTACTGCACATGCGGGCCCTGGATGCGAATCGTCCCCATTACTGGGTCCTACCACTAAGGAACCCCAAAAAGGCGCACTCGTTTGTGGGTGAAATACGGCCGTTTGGTACGACTTTCCCATTCATCCTGCATAGCGCTCATCTTGGGTTGGGTCAGACCGTGAAAAATCTCACCACCTTGGCTGCGATTCGAACTCACGATCTCCCGGCTCTGAGACCTGTTTTTTACCCCTGGGCCATAGAAGACGGTCAGTCATTGCAATATAACTTTCCGAGTATATATTGAACATTTGTGCTTGATTATCAATTTTTATCAGTTAGCGACAAGATCCCCATTAACCGTCAGTCCAGTTTAGGGAAACGAATATACTAAAGTGATATGGTATAAATGACTTTTGTACATCATGTGAGAGGGACTTCTGTACGTTCTACAGCATGCATATATATAGAAGTGTGTCTGTCATGAAGTGTTCGACATTTGATCTGAAGTTTAGTATCCTCTTGCTGTAAAAATTACTTTGCTGAACATAATCTCCCTAAATAACATTTCATATTGTTGTTATATTTAATGGTATAATTTCATATTATTGTTATTTTTTACTGTGCTCGAAACATGCAGCTGATAAAAATAATACAGAAATATACAACTATATAAAATATTAAAGAACAGGCGGTGTTTCCCGTGAGTACCAAACCAAAAGAATTACACGCTCAACTGGTGCAAAATCGGCAAAAACTGAACTGTAGCCAGTACCAAAGACTCCTGGCAGTGGGTGAATATAAACAAGCTAGATCAGTGAAATCACTACAAACGCCGCGGTGGAAGCCAAACATAGGCTGGACTATAACTGCTTGTAGACGTATGAAGGCTTTGTTTATGTTAGCCGTTCGTTTCCGTATCCTTGAGGCTGCTTTACCCGAAGCAAGTTAGCAGTGAGTGCAGCGTCTATATCTAATTCATGATATAATGTATAATAACTAAATGTAAAATCGTGTATGCCTGCTTTTCTATAAGCATTAGTCTTTGTCAGCTGAGTGTATTTTTTAAACGCTTAATTTGATTTATCATTTCTTCCGATCATAAAATTAATAAACATATTTTGCAGAGCAAATAAGGGAAAAAACTTAATCATTTGCTAGTGCAGATCATTTACTCTTCTTCTAAATATGCACTGGGCGCAAAGATGAATATATAAAACTAGAAATGTACATTCAAAGGAATGCAAGCCTTCGCCAAGTCGGGAGTCCCTATAGTGGGCTTCTCCCAAAACCATTTTTGCATTCACTTATTGGGCCTATATTTCAAGGTTCATTCGTGCATAAATTATTGTACTTTTGTGAATATTCTTTGATAACGTTCCTGAATATGGGTCATATGAAACATCCACACAAAAATCTAATTGTTTCTTTATTTGTCTTTTCCCAAAATTCCCCGAAAACGTCATGAGATTCCGTTCATTTTACCATGAGTTATATTGTGAAACAGACCACACAAACACGAACGAACATGGACGAGTACATACCCTCCTAAAGGAAGCAAAAGGTAATGAATACTTGTACTCGTGGTTATGTCAGCATAAAAGGTGTTTTGTATCTCATTTATATATCTCATCATTTCATAAGAGTTTACATGATTGAATGTTAGTGACCTGTTTAATCATATCTGACAAGCCAATGCTAGTAATTTGCTGTCAGTTTCTCTGAGATATAGTTATTAAACATATAGTTTTGATATCTGAATCTCACCGCTCATTTGGACACTTTGACATTATATAAATTAACATATTCCGTCTTTGTTTATTTGCACTTTATTTAATAAGTTGGTATCCAACATTTATACCATGGTTAGCTATGTTTCTTTTTCTATGACGTCGAATTAATTAAGAGCTGAGCCTTTTTTTTCAAAACATTTTGTTTGTCATTTTATATTATCGCATGGATCTTGGCATGTATTTTATAACCAGCACAAATAAATGTTATAATCTGGCCATATTTTCGTATTTTGAGTAATACATATATTGAATTGTGGAATAAAATCATTCTCAAAGGTAGTATTCGTTTAGTTTTACATAATAAAGAGGAAAAATGATTAATTACCTGTAATTAACTTTCTTGATTTAATTTCCCTGTATGTTAACGCTTTGTGATATCTTTCTGCAATCCTCATGAATGGTCATGGCATGCACGGAACGGTGATGACGTCATATTTGATGTTACGTACAAGCAAGGGCTTCAGTTAGTACGAACCAATGGCCGTGAGCTACGGACCCTTTTCACGTCACACTTACGTCAAAACAGCGATCAGTCATGTATTTGACAGAATAGAGCGTAAAGTGATTTATAATTATATAATAAGCCGACATGGTACTCCAAAATTACGCATATTTCATGGTCTATCATTGGTCTAATGGTCAGTTTGTCTTACTATTAATTATAATTATCCACAAAAAAAAAACATAGCATGTTGAAATGAATGGATTAACGGACTGTATACTGGATCAAAACCCCCTGTCTACATAATCTTCGTGATATTTATATTTATTCTGCTACTACTTGTCAGCTGTGATCAAAGTAGTTCATGTGGCGATTTATGATAATCAAATTACAGTGGAACCCCTCAATTACGACCACCTTGGGGACTGACCAAAGTGGTCGTAATTTAGGGGTAGTCGTATTTGTGAAACTCTAAAGTTACCTGGATCGTATATTTGGGACCAAGAAAAATAGTCGTAATTGTGGGGGTGGTCGCAATTGATGGGTGGTCGCAAGGCGGGGTTCCACTGTAGAATAAATTAAATATGTTTACCTTGCAAAGCATAGTTGGTGTTGCCAGGGCTATAAAAATAATGTGGAATCATCTTCAGTTCTGACCTATGTGATTCCCTATATTATAGGGGGAGGGGGCGGATATTGCGGGAAAAAAAATGTTACGTAAAAATATCATTGCGACGTCATCTCTGTGCATTGCAAAATGTACCTGGTCCAACATCGCCGGTTTAAGCCGTCACAAAAAAATGTCTCAATGCCGGTCATCTGTTTTAGTATATTTCATTTTTGAAATATTATATATATATACATAATATTCTCAACGAGCTTCCTTGTAATTAACGTTAATATGGAAGACATCAATAGACTGTATCAAAATGTATTTATATACCATTACAGAATATGCTCTCCCCCTTTCCCTTTACAAATGATTCTGAGGTATCCATGATTCTGTCTAATAAGGGTAGTCATACGTTTGTCTGAGTCTCAAACATCAATTACTTGTTTATTTTTTAATTAAGGAGGCTACTTATTAAGCTCTTCGTTCTTAAACTCTTAACATTTCTCCCTGAAAGGAAAGAATATACATAATGTAAAATCCTGTTTTTATTTCACTTACGACAGGCCAGGGTGTAAGACCAGACCTCAGACAGATACCGAAATATCAGAAGAGCTTTTAAATTTAACAGGATAAACAAACATGCTTTTTAATCTGGGCTCTCACGGGAGACCAATGACAGTCAAGCTGAGTGTGGCTTGAGGTCTTGTCGGACTGCTTCGTATTACATGGTTCTACCGATAGGATCCCATAGCTCCATGAATTCGTCACGTTCAATAGCTTAAAACTGCGATAATTGGTAATAACGTGAGTTAATCCTGTCTTCAACAAAACCGCTGTATAAGTCTAATATATCTGCGTGCAACAGCTTATTGGCATGCCAAGTGTCATTATCGACCCAGATGTCCTCTAAACTGAACTGTCGAGGGGTAAAACGCTCGGCTCTCTCCGCTGGCGATCAGGGTTCGATTCCCGGCGCGGCTATGAGAGCTAGTTGAAATTGCCCGTCCACGCATAAGGGTTTTCTCCGTGTTCTCCGGTTCCCGCCACCTCTACAATCTACCGAACGCTACAATCTGAGGTCATGAGTGTACTGCGATTAGTTATAATAATTTTTTTTTGTGCAATCCGTGTATAATAAATAAATTTATATTAAAAAAATATATATATTAAATCGCCGTTTGACAGGTTATAAGTAACAGGCCGGCGTTATTGAGCACCAATTTCTAAAGAAATAAACTAGAAATATGCATTCTAATGAACCCCGATCACCGACGGGTATTGTGAGTTATTCCTTGTTTTCATTCAGTTATTGGCCCATATTCACATGTTCATCGGTGCATATGTTCTCCAACAAGTATTGCTTTTGCTTATTAGGCCCATATTCCCTTGACTGCATGTTCAATCGAATAATTTGAGAATGAATATTCTTGATATTCATTCCTTGATCCGGATCATAGGCCGAACCCACACCACAATCTTATGGATTCTCCACTGGCCCGTTCCCTTATAATTTTATGTAAACATTTATTCCGTGACTGTAATGTTACGCCAAACGGTGATAGATTGCTACACTCCCCCTTACTTACGACGGCACATCAGTCCAGATAAATATGCAAAGGCCCGCCAAATTTGAACCGAGGGCCAGGGCCCGCTTCATGCAGTCAGTCAGCAGCACGCATCCCAGCATAACAGCAGCTTCGCCTAATACCTTGAACAGCAGCCTCTGCGGCAGCAGAAAACTTGAAATCACGACAAATGGGCACAGTCTCCCCATTAAGCCTGCAGAGCGCTCACCCTGGGTGGGGGCCGACCGTAAAAAATCTCACCGCCTCGGCTGAGACCGAACTCACGCTCTCACGGTTTTGAGTTATGCGCTCTACCCCTTCGCCACAGAAGCCGGTTATCTCCAACCAGTTTTACCCCCATTGGCACAGTTCTTGGCTTTAAAAGGGACTGGAGGTGCTCCGGGACACATTGAATGAGACAAGGGGTTCCGGGAAAGTAACCAGCATGGATGTCCAACAAAAGACAGCACAGGAAAACAGCCACCCAGGGAAAAGACAAAACTTGGACTGTAGTGCGCTACAATCTGTATACTCGTTGCTCGTGGGGTTTAACTCAATGGACTTACAGCAGGATGCAGCACACGATCAGCAATATGGTAGGTATTTACTGATTATGTAAATGGTAATAATGAATGTATGCACCCTGACCAGTCAGCAGCGAACGCCCCACCACTACCAGACGCTATCCCCCATTAACAGATGGTCCCGACAAATCTTTTCCTACGCCCCTTAGCAGATGTAGCTTATCTAAAAAGTATCGATTTCGTCTCCCCTGTGCTTGGAAACAATGCTGAGGAAGACAAACACTCATTGGCGTTCCGGGGGGGGGGGGGGTAACTCTGAAATTCAGACCTGATGCCAAAACAAAAGCCTAAGCTAGAAAATGTTACCAAAGAACAATGGTTTGCTGCCTCACTAAAAAATCCTTGAAAACTGCTTATCTCAAGGGACCTACGCTAGGTAGCCAAATTTCGGACTACTTAGCGTACGTAATACACATTACTGATCTAGCCCAGCAATACTTCTGGGTCGATGTCCTCTAGTATGACGACAGCTATAGGGAACAGGCAAAATTAAGGTGAAATTATGGCCGTGAAATCCACATCCTAAATCCAGCCAAAAACACATCTGCATCAAATAGTGTAGTCGCTCATGTAGCAAAATCCCACTCCCGTAGGAACTGAATGCCCAAATTGAGATAGCACTTGTTTTCACTTCATTTAGGTATAAGCTGATGGAAAATGTTAGGTAACAAATTTTATCATCCCCCTGAATCCCCAAAAATCCAAGATGGCCGCCATCATAATACAAAAAGGCTAAATATTGCTATGATTTTGTAACCATCGCATCAAAATGAACAATATTGGATCGAATTATAAGATTTTGAATGTGTACTGGTAATACCAACTACTCCAGAGCTGTCCAAAGGTTAGAAAGGGTATTCAAGGTCAAGGTCAAACTTATTTACCAACCTTTTATCTTATATATTATAAGAATAACATTAGACATCTTGGGTACTACGCTGTCATATATAATGTAATATGGTTTTCAAATAGTCAACAGTATTAATAATTGTTTTGGCAGAATAATATCTCACACGGACGATATTAAAATGCATTACACTAAGATACTGTCATATGGTTTTCAAATGCACCTTAAAGGTACACATTCACCTACATTTTGAAAGAATTTTGTGATTTCTGGCTTCTCTGTGTATATATTAACGCTCTAAAGGAAATTCTGGTTTTGGAAAGTTCTTATAATGCCTCCATGAAGGATGTATGAACTTGTTAATCAACAACATGTTTATAAATACAGCAATATTGACAAAAGGGGGGAAAAATGTAACCTAATATGGTATATGGCGTATTTGCGGAGGCATAAAAAGGTTATTTTTTGCAAAAGGCCATTTGCAAAACTCTCGCCTATCCGACTTGCTGCCCGATGCCATTGTTGATTTTTTTTTTATTTTGGCGGGCCCTCACATATTATAAACACGTTGATATTAACAAAACAAGCAGCCTGTGTGCGTGATATAAACGTTTTCTGGCCTATTTTGAATAAATTCTCCAAGGGATTATCTTTAGGTAATAAAAGTGATTTGGCCCCTTTAAAACATGAAATTGATGTACGTGTTACATATTTCACATATAGCTGATTCTCTGCTGATTTATTGCTTAGTATTCATCGCCAACAGTATAAATGCGAAACAAACATTTTGAAATCAATTTGTGTGGGTAGTGAAAAAAAGATTAAAACAGCCTTGTTGATCCTGTTACAGGAACATGTTACGAAGACAAATAAATGAGGGGAAAATCCTGGGTCGATCCGGGAGTCGAACCCAGGTCGGTGGCGTACCAACCGCTTCGCTAGAAAAGCCAGCTTCACAAGCGAGACAATTCGGTCCGCTTTTGTGCTACGGGAATCGGCCCAGGAATTTCCCCTCATTTATTTGTCTTCGTAACAAAATGGGGGCTCGTCCGGGATTCGAACCCAGGTCGGTGGCGTACAAGTCCGGCGTGCCAACCTCTTCGTTAGAATAGCCAGCTTCACTAGCGAGACAGTTCGGTCAACTTTTATGTCATCCCGTAACAAACAACCTATGGCCTGTTAACTATTCTGTTAACTAGTACACTTCGAGGAGCATTAAAAACCTTTGTCTGAATATCTTTTGAGTTTACCTGATTATAGGCGGAAAAGGGCAGCTATTATTGTAATTGTCACAAAATGATGGAAATAGTATAACAGAAAAATATGCTGCTCTGACAAAAGAAGACAACACAACTGCACGTGCACTGGGTCATACTGTTTCGGTCCATTAAAAAAATTAAGTGTGTACATGTAAATAGCATCTGGCGAATTCAAATACATGTATCTTTGAGAACCCCGTAAGTTAATGTCGGATAATTGGGACCAAGCACCTCAAGATTTAGATACCGTAACCACGGATGATAATATCAAGAATAACTATCAGGTCTGCTTCGACAAGAAGATGCGCGTGCTTAGGAAACCAGAATGCCACAGCAGCTGGTTATAAGATACGCTTAGAACGTATTCGAATAATATTGAGTTGGGCAGTGGAATATGTAATATAAGGATAACTGTTTCAAGTGACCATATATGTGTATACAGATAAAGTCAACATGGATTGATCTTGAACATGGTTGAAATATTTAAATCCTAAGGCACAGCAATGCCTGAAAGACAGTCATTGGTAACATCGGAAATACTTATTTTTCTGTTACAGTCCTATTATGTAAATTCTTTGGTGAAACCGTTGAGCATGCAACTACGGAGGCCGATGATGCTGTGTAAGAGATTAAGTGTTAAATTGGGCAATCTGCGCCGCTCTTCTTGAATTCGAGAAACAATGGAAGATCTCTGGTGAAGGTTCCCTCCTTTACATAAAAACACTCTACTGCATGACCATACTCTTTATTACATACCTGTTATACACGTTGGTAATATCGTTGGTAATATCGGGGGATTAAAGACATTGAAATTCAAAAATATGTTTAGTCAATATTCAATTCATAAATCAAAACACCTGTTATAACACGGTAGTATAATCGGATGATAAAAGCCTCAAACGTTTTCTTCCCAACGTTTCACTGTGCACACGATATGAAAACCTTGATATAAATAATGCCTCCTGTATCGGGAGAAAGTTTTAAATATGCAATTTAAGGAGAAATATTTTTAGGCATTATTCACATAAGAAATACTAGAGTTTTCTGCTCCACAAATATTATCCCATTAAATGTTTTTGGATAATGTGGTTTAACCTTAGTGGGGTTTAGCTTTAATATTTATATTTTTACAAGTTAAAGCTTAGGAAATAAACTGTCGTGCCATAACGGCCATGCTTAACTCCCAAACGAGTGCGCCTTTCGGGGGATCCTTGGTGGTATGACCCAGCAATGGGGATGATTACGCACCTAGGTCCCGCAGGTGCAGTGGTCATTTGGGCTTGATGAATGCCAGGACAAATTGAGAGGAAGCGTTTGATACTGCCCTGTCACCTACTCCGAAACCGGAATAGAAATCTGCAGATGTACATATATGTAGTTAAGTTTGCATTAAAAATGGAGGCAGCTACCTCCCCTCCCCTCCCCCCCCCCCCCCAAAAAAAAAAAAATCTACATGGTCCGTTTTATCCAACAAGTGTACCGTAGAGATATTTTTCTATGTATTCCTGTAATGTACAAACTTTCCTTTAAGAATAATGCGTACTCATATGCCATTTTATATATGCAGATGTGCCTTCGTTTCTGATGATCAAATATGGCTAATTATTTTTTTTTGTGTGCATTATTTGTCTCCTTTTAGCTTTTAGAAGTACCTTATCTATAACTTTTTACAGCAAGACCTATTTCAGCTCACATTCAGATAAACAATATAGGAATATAAAATATCCAGACAACGGTTTCTACTGATCCCCCTGTTCTACAAGGTACTTTAAATAGATTAATATGACATGAATATTTTTGTATCAAGACCACAAACAAAGCTTTTTTAATCTTGGAATCTTGGAATCTTCCATATAACCACGCAAATTGATTCTAAATGTTTGTTTTTCTGTTATATGGTAGGCACCTAGACCATGTAGTACTACTATGAGAGAATTAGCAATATAAAAATGAGATCACGAGCATCAATTTCATCAGGTATATTTCCTTATGAGCACCATATCACATAACATATGACAGTGTTGTGCCCAAGTTATTTTTATGCTTTAAAATATTAGTACTTTGACCTTGCGTACCCTCTGTAACTTCCGACAACTCCTGGTTAGTTGCAATTAACAGAACACAAAAAAGTATAAATCGATCTAATTATTTAATATCATTAAGTTTTATCATTAACTCAATAATCCCATGGCCGCCCTTTTGGATTCCCAGGGGTCACAGAGCTCATAAAAAACTCCTTTTTAGTTGCAATCGACAGAACACATTCAAAGACGTAGAAAAACGAACCAATATCATTAAGTTTTAAGAGACAAATTCAGTATAATAGCATTATCTCTATGTTAAGACTGCAGTGGAGGCCATCTTGGATTCCTTGGGGTCATAAAAATAAATATAACCTGCATTCATTCATCAGCTTAAGTGCAAATAAAATGAAAGCAAGCACTTACTTATTCAATTCATAAGACAACGTCGTTTTGTTAAACATGAAAGTACACTATATCCCCAACACTCAATAATTCCCAATGGTGAAGGCGGCTATCTTGGATTTTCGATGTTAGAGGGATATGAAAATTTGTTACCTAACATTCTCCATTAGTTCATATCCTGTTTATGCTAAATCAGTCATTTTCGTAATTTGGGCATCAAATTCCTACGGAAATACATCCCCGTCTACACTAAAAGGTCAACCGCTGTCAACTTCAGTAAACAACAGAAACAAGCTATCCTGGGCGTCCTTGGTGGTGTCTGGTGGAAAAGTATTTTTGCGCTGCATACTAAATGAAATGGTCCTATTAAAGGGACCGGATCACACCCGCACTCTCAGCAAAGAATTTTTTACAGATATTCGCTGGTGGCTAACTTATCTGGAGCGTTTTAATCGGAAACGAAATTTCAAGCCGAATAAAGAGGTACTCTCACTGATAGCTGCAGCCAAGACGTGGGGACATCAATGGAAGGGCCACACGGTGGTTGTGTACACGGACAGCATGTGTGCCCTAGGCATGCTTAACAAAGGCTCTACCGCAATACGCTGCCCGCCTGATTACAGACCTGGACAAGGAAGTAGCTGTGTACCGCTCGGCCACCTTTGCCGCCTCCACTTAGACAACCTACAGCTCCCACCGGCGTGCCTACATTAAATTCTGCTTATCTCTTGGGATTCCCCAAACACCTATAACAAATCAAAACCTATGCAGATATGCGGCGTATCTTGTTCGCACTTGTAAACAGAGCACAATTAAGCAGTACCTGAATATAATTTGTTTAATACAGTTGGAGGTAGGCCTAGAGAACCCGCTTAAGGATAACTGATTTTTACTCTCTATTTTTTCGTATCAAAAGGGTAAAAGGGGGCAAGGTAACCCACAATTTTCCAAATACCCCTGACATATTGCTGTCTACCAAAATAAAGCTGAATTGGTCTAAACCTTTTGATGTCTTCTTTTGGTCAATATGCTTTGTGGCTTTCTTTTGTCTCTTCCGTAAGGGCAACCTTCTCTTTAAAAATCTCAATGACTTTGATCATACCAAACATATAACAAGAGATGATTTTTTGGTTACAATTTTTGGCCTGATAATCCCCGTGAGGCATTCAAAAACGATTTAATTCCAACAACGCGAACTGTTTTCCGCTCCCTAGGATCCGTAACCACCCGTAAACAGCGGTGCTTAATTCCTTCAGAGTGCCCCTTTTGTCCGGTCAGTCCGCTCCCGTCTTTATTATCAATTAGCAGGCTCATTCCTCCCACAGATTATCTTCAACCCTCGGATTACGCGGATACGACTGCTCCCGTTATTCTGGCCAGAGCTTTTGGAGATGAGGCGCATCGTGGGCCCTGGTATGCGGGCTGTCCTCGGAAGTCATTCAAATGCTGGGAGACTAAGGGAGTTCCGCATACCAACGTTACCTTGTCCTGCCTCTACAAACACATATCAAATAATCTAAACTGATAGGAGATAAACTCCCATCATAAATAATGTGCTACATTACAATTTATTTAATTTCTAAGAATTTAATTTTATCAGGGATTGGGTTTTTTTTCTAACCAGTACCGTTAGGTGTGTTAGATATTGTCTGATCGAGGATGGGTAGCCCCAGCGCTGCGGGTGGATATTGAATAAACCCTTGTTCCCCAAATATACTACTGACTGGAGGTGTAATGTAAACATTTATTCGGTGAATGTGATTTTACGCCAAACGGTGATGGGCCGGAGCACTCACCCCTCACTTACGACGGCACATCAGTCCAGATAAATATGCATAAGCCCGCCAAATATGAACCGAGGTCTAGGAGCCGCCTCATGCAGTCAGTCGGCAGCACGCAGTGAGGACTTACATACAGGTCCTCGCAAACGAAAAGCTGTTTAATCATTATAAAGGCATTAAAAAGGCTGGGAAAACTATGCTGGAGAAGTTTCTTGCAAGTGCTCAGAAAGTACGTTTTGCTTGAAATTCGTTGTGTGTGTGTGTGTGTGTGTATGTGTGTGTGTGTGTGTGACAGCGCCATCTATTGAGAGCTTTGCAAGATGGTTAGAAAAGTGTGCGTGTGTAAGCCGGCAGCTCGATTATTTGTTTAAACTAGTTATCCAACCTGTTTAGCGGTATCAGATATTATTTAGATCGTGAGAAGTTAGAATGAGAACTTATATTACCATGGGTTCCAGGAGTAAACAGGAAGAAAACTAATAGATTTTCTTATCTTCATGATTGATATACCCTCTTATCTATCAAGAAAAACTGAGCAACTTGGTTCTAAAGTTTATAATAGACAGGACGCTTTACATGAAAAAATAATTAATCTTTCCAGCAAGTGTAAATATATGCAAATATGTTTATCGTTTGACTTTTTTTGCTTTGCCCTTATTGTATTGAGGGAGCATGTAACATCATTATATTGTTACATTATTCCTTGATTTCGCAAATCGTATTACTTGCGTCTTGTTTCATTTTGTTGAAAATTATGAATTTACATAGAATTACAACATTCTAAACATGTCTCGTTCTCTCCTCTTCTGTCGGTTTCTTATTCTTTCTCTTTCTCTTTCTCGTTCTCTCTCTCTCTCTCTCTCTCTCTCTCTCTCTCTCTCTCTCTCCCCCCCCCCCTCTCGTTTTTTCCAACTCGTTCGTTCTCATTTTCTCCTCCACCCCTCTCTCATTCTCACTCTCTTTTCCTCTCTCTCTGCTCTCTCTCTTTCTCCTTCGGTCTCTCTCTCGGTCTCTCTCTCGGTCGTTTTCTCTCTCTCCCTTCCTCGTTCTCTCTTCTTCTGTCTCTTTCTCATTCTTTCGCTCTCTCGTTCTCTCTCTCTCTATCTCTCTCTCAATCCCCCCCTCTCTCTCTCGTTTTCTCCTTCTCTCTCTCCCTCCCCCCCCCCCCTCTCTCTCTCTCTCTCTCTCTCTCTCTCTCTCACACACACACACACACTATATCGTTGACTCTCTGTTATTATCTGTCTCATTCTCTTTCTGTCTCATAAATCCCTCTCGTTCCCTTTTTGGTTCTTCCGTTCTTTCTCTCTGTCTTTACATAGTTCTCTCTCTCTCTCTCTCTCTCTCTCTCTCTCGTATACTCTGTGTTATTCCATCTCTCTCATTCTCTTTCTGCCTAGTTACCCCCTCTGTCCACTGAGCTGCAGCAGAGTCAGGACCTCTCTGTGTATTTGCACACTTTTATAAAAACAGCGAAGTAACGTCACGGTAGTGACGTCACAGTGCTACCCACTGTTTGTGTCTTCACAGAGACATTGCATGCAACAGAAATATATCCCGTCATGTAAAAATCAGTAGGATACGGTTGCTCGTATAGCACACACAAACAATTTTTTTTTTCATCTCGGCAACACGGGATAATTATATAGACAGACAATATAGTAAGCCTACATCTTAAATCCTACGCTCCCGAAACAGCGGAAATCTTACGCTTCTAAAGAAGCGACTGATTTTCACGCTGCCAGCTTTGACCGTTTATGATATATTTAGACACCAGATGGCGGTTCGTTGTCCGCTGAACAAAACGTGCGTATGATATGACAAGCAGCCAACCAGATGCCAATAAACAAACACGCGACAAGCATCCTGGCTCCGCCCATAGTTGCGCTTCAAGCGCCGTTTGAAGACAAGTTTACGTTCGAATTTTAATTGTTCCCTCTTCATTCTCGCATCATCGACAGATTCGATTCTGACAGTATGACTGTGTTAGCGTAGCCATGTGTCTGGTGTCTGCAGAACTGAAACCAGCCCGCGAGGTGTGCACGCAGCCTTTGTTGTTTCGTTTTGTTTGAATTACAGCTCACCGACCGGGCATCCTATGTGCCCAAGGCCCTAAGCAAACCACGTCTGCGGCAATTCTCTCTGAGCCTGTGGCCTGTTCATACGGTTACCGGGGCGATGAGCTGTCACTCAAAACGAAATGAGCTCCGTGTATTCCTCGCTTGGCCGTGTCTTCCAGCACAAGGTCTCATCTGATTGGACAAAAATACAGTGCTCCCCTCTGGTGTAGCAATTCAGGATACGAGGTCATAACAAACAGCGCTTACCATGTAGGAAGTAGGCCTATAGTTAAAGCGCTGTGTAAATAGCGTACTTAAATCCTTTGGGTTTCTAAATTTGATTCGTAAACCTGGCATGGAGGTCCATATTGAAATTTTATCTTTTAATTTCAGATCGAATTTGAATAGGTATAAATCAAATTGGCATCCATTTTTTATCAACAAATATCATATGTTTAAGTACTTTTATTGTAAGTTGTTAGTACAATGGTAAGGTCAGAAGATATATTTCTGCAAATAAAAATAACAACAAAAAAAAAAATTACCATCTTTAAAATAAGGGTACTTCGGCAATATAGGATATTGGCCTGGGACACATTACGTGCTGAACGAAACAGACTGTAAATGAATGACATCTGGTGTCACGGCTTCTAACTAAAATCGGTATCCAGGCGAACGTGAAAACCGTCTTGGACTTTGAGTTCACTGACATATGATAAGTTAAATATTGGTTATTAAGTATTTATATTGTCAATTATTTTCTAATCTCCAGTTAATGTTGACATAAAATATTTTTGATATTTTTTTTATTTAATGCACATTTGTATTTATATTTCCAGGTATTTTCTTGTCTCCTGTTGATGATGACATAAGATAAACTTAATACTTTTTATTAAATATTTATAATGACTATTATTTTTTAGTCAACTGTTGATGTTTGACATAAGGTAACGTTAATATTCTATATTAAATATTTATAGTGTCAACTATTCTCTACTCTCCTGCTGATGTTGACATTAGATAACATTTATGTTCTTTAATAAATATTTATATTGTCAACTGTTTTCTAGTTTCCTGATGATGTTGACATAAGTATTTCCCCGTCTCCTGCATGATGGACAAGTGATATTTTTGATTACTTTAAGTTGATATACAACGTGTTGGAGGTCCTATTTTAAATGAATAAACTCCTTAGAACCTCAAACATAGTTGTGGAGAGAAGTCTTTCGAATCTAATTCAGTGGCGAATCCAGATATTTGAGAACATGGTGGGGGGGGGGGGACCTAATACTGAGTTAGCGGTTGATGGGTATTAAAAAAATATAATTGTGCATATAATTTTTGGAATATATATATATATATATATATATATGTATATATGTTATCATTATCATTATTATTATTATTATTATTATACATAATATATTTTCAACATTATCATTTTAGAATGGAAATATTTTTTCTTATTTCCCCTGTAAGAAAAAAATTATGTGTCATGATGAAAATTTTTAAAATGTAAGGTAAAAGAGGTCATTTTTAGGCACCTTTAAAAATATATTTGGATTTTCTGTTCCTCTATTACCGTTAACGTGAACGTATTTGCATAACGTTGTCAAGCTTTAGGGGCTGAGGGTTCACGTGTGGCCGGCTTTAATATTTATATTTTTACAACAAGAATATCAACGTGAAATTTTAAAACATTCAATCTTTTGTAACTTGTTGGTCTGCATGGTGAAAATGCGCATATACGTTTTTACTTGAAAAATATCGTCGTTTATATGTAATCTTCGTGGTAAAATAAATGATATGTTCAAAGGCATTTAAACTTTGCATATTTCCCGGCTTCTGTGGTCCAGGCAGCGCACCAGACTCAAAGCACAGATCGTGAGTTCGGAGTATCAGCCAGGAGCCGTAACATTGTTCACGGTCGACCCCGACCCAGGCTGAGCGCTCTGCAGACCAAATTATGGGAAGGTCGTGCCTCAGTCACAGATTAATTCTTTCGTGATCTTACTTTGTGGTTACCAACATGAGTGTCTAACTTTTGAAAAAAAATAATTTATTTGATTTCTGGCTTCCACTGGGTAACATATCAATCATCTAAGGGTAATTTTGGTTATGAACAGTTATTTAAGGCCTCCGTGAAAGATGTATGAACTTGTTTATTAATAACATGTTTGTAAACACAGAAATGTTGACAAACGGGTAAAAATGTAACCTGAGGTGGTAGGTTGCATATATGCGGAGGTAGAAAGGACACTTGTTGCAAAACGCCATTTGCAAAGCTCTGATGCCGCCAGATGCCCTTGTTGAATTTGTTTTGATTATTATGGCGGGCCCCCAAATATTATAAACACGTTGATATATACAAAACAAGAAGCCTGTGTGCGGTCATTCCACGTATTATTATATGGTTTTACGTTAGCTTTTATAAAAGCTAAATGAAATTACCTTTAGTTTATAAAAGTCAGACACGTGAATGGGCCCCTTTAACAATTTTACGAGGACCCATGAGAACGAGTAGAAATATGTCTCACGGATATGAAGCCAAGTATTAATTTTCTCCTGAAAGGGAAAGTAGTAAAACACAGTATAACAGTTTAAAGAATAAAATATGCCTCAAGAAATGATAAAAATATGTAAAATTAAGAATGGGATGATATTCTACAGAATATCAGATATATTTCACATTTGTGTGTATTGTGTATGGTTTGTTTTGATGTAAACACGATGTAAACAAAGTTAAATATGGTATATATTGTTTATTTATGTTAAGATGTAAACAAGACATAAACTAAATTAAATATGGTACAACTTGTTTATATATATTCAGATGTAAACATAATGTAAACAAGATGTAAACAAAATGAAATATGGTATAACTTGTTTATGTGTATTCAGATGTACACACGATGTAAGCAAGACATAATAAAAATGAAATATTGTATTAATTGTTTATGTATATTAAGATGTAAACATAATGTAAACAAAAAATTAACAAGATAAAATATGGTACAATTAGTTTATGTATATTCAGATGTAAACATGATGTAAACAAGATGTAAAGAAGATGTAACAAAATGAAATATTGTATAAATTATTTATATATATTCAGATGTAAAGATGTTGTAGACAAGATGTAACAAAATCAAATATTGTATAACTTGCTTATGTATATTCAGATGTAACCAAGATGAAAACCAGATGTAAACAAAATTAAATATTGTATAACTTTTTATGTGTATTCAGATGTAAACATAATGTAACAAAATCATAAACAAAAGGAAATATGGTATAACTTGTTTATAAATATTCAGATGTAAACATGTTGTAAACAAGATGTAAGCAAAGCGAAAAATATAGTATAAATTGAATATGTTAGATATGTTAATGAATAGGTAAAATATGTTGAGACAAGAAGAGTTCATATGTTGACAAAAACATGTATATTGTTATGTTAATATATTAACATGAAGATATAGTATACGCCTGATAAAAACATAGATTGATTTAGTAATCCTATATTTATCTGGTGAACTTATTGTGATTCTGTCACGTTTTATTGCGTGTCATGTATCTATGTATTTAACAATGTCAACTGTGTGCAGTAAATATCCGAGAAAAATATTCTGGGTTGTCAATTTCTATGGACCTGTGAGTGGAAGAGCGAACAAGTTTATGCCCGCTATATATTGCGGGGCAGATGACGGCTGTCTATTTTCCCCCTTTCGGGAAAACTCTGGGTTAATTCGACTTAAGTGTCTTCATTTGCCTTTTCAATGTCAAATTGCTCTTACCATGGCGTATATCTTTACCGAATGACAGGCATTCATCAATTGTGAAATGGAATCGCTAAATGTACAAAAATATTGTTTTCAATTAGTGGTCAAAAGGTAATCTAGAAGACGCCATGGTGTTGCTATCGAGAATTTATTTGAATAATTTCAATTTAAAAATATAAATTTTATATATTCAATTTAAAATAATTTTACCTGCGTGGGTATATTTTTTATATTTAGGAGTTAATTCATTACGGACAAATATGCAATAAATTATTCTGAACTAACTAAAAGTTCTTTTTATTTTGCAAATGTTATGATTTTATTAATCAATTCTCTATAATTCATTTGTAGCTGAACATAATTTTAAAGATTTTTTTTTCACCTTATAATCTATAATCTATATAATCTTTCAATTCGTATAAGTGCATATAGCTGATATATTTTTTTTATTTCTAATAAAATTGTTCGAAATGCAGAAGAATACAGTAAATGTGTATAAAAATCTTAAGAATAATATAATTTTACAATAGCACACAGTTCCTGTTGATTATCAAATACATTGTTCAAATGTCGTTTCTGTGTATTGATATCCACTACAAACTCTTTTCACTTTACCAGTGAAAATAGTATAAACCACTATGACAGTAATAAGACAAATAAAAGGTACATCGATTTGGTTTCTGACACATGAATCGTCATTTCACACTTCACTATTAAATTTACTCATATTTCAGGTATCAAAGAAGTTACGGCTAACACAATATAGATCATCGGTTTATACACATACATCACGGAGACGCAAACAACTATAATTGGACAATACATATCTCTGTATTAATAACCATACATTTCTGAATTAATTTTACTGCTACGTCCCCTTCCATAATACAGCCACGTCCGAAATATGAGAATGAAAAACACATATTGACCCCAACATCATACCAATGTAACGTAAAATATCTAACTTCAGATAATTATCTGCGTAACACCATTATTAAAGTAAGATATAACTGAATATCGACACGATAATAATCATATGTATATATGTTTAAGGTTTTGAATAAAACATAGTGTAAGAATAACTAAAGGTAACCATTTGAATAAAACCGCTCATTTAACTAAACTACCACTGTCATGAATTATTCTCTGTTGCACTGCCAAATTCTTAGTCGCTCGAGATTCATATAAAAAATGTAGCATACTATCGATAACACAATTAGTTTTTTTTTTTTATTTTGGGAATTCCAAAGGAATTTTTATGAACCTTGGCATCGAAAACTGCAATGGTGTCGTTTTTATTAACAGAACTATACGAGTAAAGACTAAATTCAAAGAAAAAATTGATTTTGTTATATTATGTACTTTTTGTATTAACATTGCTTTATGTCCAATTTGTACCCAATGGTTGTACGAGAATGTCTCGCCAGATGTCACCCATCGTCAGTCCCCTTCGTTTCGTTTGCCAGAGCCCCTCAGTCCAATAACCCCAAAGGAAAATAAAACTAGAAAAATCTAAAACCGTAATTAAGGTTAAAATAATTAATTTAATAATTATGTTGCTTACTAAACAAATTTCTTAATATTTCAATTCGACAGGGAGTTTTACTGTCAGAAATATGAATCCTTAAACATCCAGAATTTATATCAAAATATTAATAAAATTTGTAAACAGATATTTAATGACAAATTATTTTATAGATTATCTAGCAAAGCAGTTGGATATATTCGCGCAAGCGATATGGCCCAATATTTTCCTCTGAGCAAAATGTCTTGTTAACTATATAAATTCCATGTTAATATAGCATGTAGAGGCGTAAAATTTCATTCGAAAGCGAACTAGTGAAAAAGTGAAATCACAAACGTGGTATCCGAAAATCAGAGTAATATCTAAGTGGCCACTTTCTCCCTTTGTTTATATACTGACCAAATCTCCATCGCGTTCTTTACAATCTTTTCTTGCTATATCCCAGAAAACCCTGATCTTGATAAAGATATAACAGGGCGGACCTCGGCTCCAGGCACCTTCCCGGGGACTTTCAGGATATTTTATGAAAAACATTGAGGACACTGAAATTAAAAAATTATTTAGCATATGTTTTAAGGAATTGAACAATAAAAGTCTGTTTTGAGCATCGAGCTTCTAAATACTGGCAGCTGACGAAAATATATAAATTCATAAGTTGATTTTTATATACCAAATGTACTGTATAAATATTTGCCATGATCTTCATTCTACCGATGATTCGGTACTCCGACACTATATATACAGATAACACGTCATAAATGACACAACCTGTATCATGATTAACCAGTCTATATAAACCATAGGTCAGAGTACTCCCCAAACAAAACACAAGTCAAAATCGTTCTTCCAAATAATTGTCATTTCTTAATATATATGTTTGGGCAAGTATACAATTTATATATTTCTGGTATTGATTGGAATAGAGGAATCGCCTTAAAAGACTTGATGACAAGTCAGTAGGCATTTATGTTTACCTGTAAAGGCCTCCCTTGAGTAGTAGCCACGGCCTTATCGAAATCTTTCCTGCAATGGCCATCTATTGTATAACGACTTTGCTGTACACAAGTGAGGGAATAATAAGTGAATGTACAGTCCGATGTGTAAAATCCAGCTCTCTTGTAACCGCCGTCATTGTCAGCTTCGATTACAAGCATATAACATTTGACTCTTGGGAAACATGCTTGTGTGCGGCAAGTAAACAAAAAACATTCAAGGAGGTCGTCAAATATGTCGAGTTGTAAGGGAACCTTTCCGCATGTGAAAAATGGTTTTGGAAAAAGTGCGACCGAATTATATTTTATGATTGTTTTGATTATTTTAAGTAACAGCGTGCTTGAACAGCATTATGTTTCTTTTAAAATGTGTGCCTCCTCAAGTATATATAGAGTAAGCTTCTCTATTTTGGAAGGCATGTCTTGAACAAAGTGTAATACAGGTCAAGCTTCAGGCCAAGAGAGAGATACATATAAGAAGGGCCCCAGGGTTATGGCCCTTGCTGCTATAGCTGACTGATTGATTGCAAGGAAAGTCGGCGCTTGAGCCAGTAACAGGTCTCCGGAAAATCCTGCCCGAACTGGCTCTCTCAGCAGAGACAAAGTTGGACAGATTGAGTCGGTATACAGTTCGATATTTAAGGCGATAATAGAAGATATTGATAGAGTTGACGATCGTAGTGAGAGAGGTGGAGGAAGTCGGAGAACCCGGAGAGAACTACTGACCTTGTACGGGCGCTACAAGCCACTCACATGGCAGCACTTGGGATCAAACCCGGGTCGCCAGCTGAGAAGGCCGCTCAGCTCTACAGGCGCATAGGGCTTTATATGGGAAATATTTCATAACGTATTATCCTTGCAGTGTCTCTATTCTAAATAGAAAACTCTCTGCCGAAGACCTTTGGTGATACATATTACATATCATTCATAACGGGACAACGAAGGGGAAAATTTAAAGTCATTGGCAACGAACTAGGTCTACACTTTATTACACCCATGTCTTTACTATATTCCGGACATCTTCTCATACTGATAATAAGGAATCGCTTCTAAGGGAATCTATATTTGAAAATCAGCCAATGACAATAAAAGGATGATTTTATTATACGGATAAACGCTCCAAAAGGAACAGTTGCCGTTTGAGAAAATCTAGGCAGAAATATTGAAAAAAATGAACAACAACCGCCCTAATTTTTTTAAAAGTTATATTTTCGCCCGTTTTCGTCTGTCCTCCTGACGGGAATATTTTATACGCTCTGCTGTCCTTGCTTGAGTCCTTTCTCGTCTCTCACTATAAAAAAATCCAAACTTGGAATTATCTTGTTTTAGAAATGATCCAGATTCCCAGGATTACCGTTCGGGTTTTCTGTTGCATGTTTGCGTGCTTGAAATATCTGAAAAAAATGTATAAATGTACTCAAGGTAAACTTTTGTTGAGAGGGGAACATCTAAAAAGGAAAAGCTGATTATATGTTTTCAGTTTTGTTCATCCGCAACATTACTGCGCAATATTAAATTTTTATTTCCGGCAGGTATTTGATTGTGCAAATGCTCTAAATTCCGGATTAAAGACTATTTATTAAACATATTAATAATACTCCAGTTAGGTGGTAAAACTCTGTATACCGTATAAAAGTGCACGTATTGATCTAATATAATTAACACGTCTGGTTAATGCTTATAGTTGTCTAAATTAAGCAAATGCATGTAATTTTTACTACAAATAAATGTTTAAATGAAACAGAAACCTTATTTCGGGGAAATATTACAGTGTAATGCAAGGTTTTTGTTTTTTCGTGAGCTTATATAAATTCAAATACCTCAAACGACGGCCTTCAAAAAGGAGCATCTCAAAGGATGGTGGTTCCTTTATCCTATGTAAGCTCCAAAGGCCCTGACAAGTCGTTTTCTGATTTTTTTTCAACAAGAACCAAGATGAGGTTGCTTTATGAAAAAATGACCTGTCATTTGACTCAGTGTAGGTAATTGTTTGAACCAAAGTGTTGCTCTCGGTCAGTCTTATGTTCTCTTCTTTTATTCTATCAGTTCTGGTGCTTTTCTTTTTATTTTTATTATTATTTAGCCGACAGAAAACCGAATGCATCCTCTGTGTAGCAGCCTGTATAGCGTCGTATTTTTGCTACTTTTCTCTTCCTCATTTTTCTTCCTCTTCCTCTCTCTCCCTCTTCCTCTCTCTCACTCATGTCTCCCTTTATTTCAGCCCTGACCACTGCTCCTTCTGCTTGCCTTCCTTTCATTTGCTCTCCCTCTTCCACAACAAAATAATTCTACTTCTTCTATTTTACATCCTATATCGCCACGTATGGTAGTTTTCTTTTCTTCTGCCTCATATTTCTCTCTCTCTCTCTCTCTCTCTCTCTCTGTCTCTGTCTCTCTCTCTCTCTCTCTCTCTCTCTCACTCTGTCCCTCTCTCTATATCTCTCTCCCTCTCTCTGAATTTCTTATTCACAATATGATGCTGCTAAGTAAACTAAGGAAACCAATTCATATGGTAATTGAAATTTTTATACCCACATTTATTATTGCACTGTTGTTATGCCAGATATTGGTCATTTAACAGTTACATATTGCTGTTGGCTAAGTGACTGAAAGTTTGATGCAGAATCCATCTTGTTAACTTCATTTTGTTGAATTATTCTCATAAGTTTTGTTTAATATTGTAATTACAATCTCGATCGTCCTGTTTTATACATGTATATCTTTATATTTAATTATTGTTCTTTTGCTTAATTTGCTTAATGTATTTCCAAATTACGATAGCATTATTAAGGATAATTCTCCCTTGAGTCTTCCTCAATGGTACGCCAAAAGAAAGTATTATATTTCTTTAAATAATTTTCAATGTTAGAATAATAAAATTTAGAAATATAAATATTAAAATACTTTAAACGAAACAGGAGATGAGTAAACAATCTAACGTCTTCGGATAATGTCATAGTAAAATAACCCGAAATTTAAAAAAAAATGTTAATGTATAATAAATCAAAGAAACCTTTAATCGACTCATATAATGACAGAACATCATGCTAGATTGAAAATATTCATACTTTGGGTCAGATATGGGCTTAAACATTCTGATTGGTCTTTTATGAAAAGGCTTTGGAGCCTGAACCACTCAAGATTGTTTAAAGTATCTTTTTTTATTCTCTTTAGGCAAATGACTTATTTATTCCTGATCGAGCTGGGATCAAAGTTCCCTTGGTCTGACTTTGGACAAGAGTATTCAATTAATGGGCGTGATTATGACATGGATCGAGTTAAATGAACCCAGGTGGGACAGGTTGCATCGATGGCCATAATTATGGTTGTCCTTTCAGTGGCCAACATCAAATACCGTCCTTCAAAATCTCATTTAAATCACATTGAAGAATCTCATGGCCGAGTGGTGGAAAATTATTGATCTCTCCCCCGGGTGTTCTCGTCAAAACCGGTGAGGCATTAGATGGTATCGTTCCTGCAGGGAACAAGATAAATGAAGTCCCATTAAAATTAGAATTTGCACAACTGGACAACAAGGGCTTCTTCACTTGCTCTCGGCCTTTTTTAGGGAAATCCAAAAGGAAATGATGTTTCCTTTTATTGTTTGAAATGCCACTCCTTAGGTTTATATCTGGTTTCAAAATATTAAATTTATTGCATTCTGAAGACATGCAGACCCAAATAAAATACGTCGTTGGTTGTTCATATTATCGGCCAATAAAATGAATGTTGTGAACCCCTGATATTTAGATATTACTAGTACTTCACAAGGCTGGCTATTGAAGCCATCTGCTTATCAGTAGGTCATACTTTAGGTCAAAGGTCGCGACGATTGAAAGACCTATTCCATACTTGTAGTGCAATCTTATGAAAACCCGCATAATGCTGAAGTAAACACCCTCAGTTCAGCTAGGCGGTGACAGATGGCGCTAAATACCTCCTCAGAGCCAGGTCGGTGTGCATGCAGCCGAGCTGTTTAATGTGGTATATACTAGTATTTATCCCTGTCTAGAAATAATTAGTTGAGAACTGCCAAATAACTGCATACCGACTTGTTTATTTTATTGGTGTCTGACTTAAACCATGAATAGCAGATGAAGTAGGCGACAGGTACAAGCTAGACGTAATGATCAAAAGTTGAAATTTTTTTAAAAGTTTTTTTTTTCCGGGTTTCCGTTTGGTAGGGCAAACAGATCCAAAAGAAACAAGGGTTCAAAGCACTCTCTATCGGTCTTTTTAGTATCAATAGGTGGAGGAAACCGGTGGAACCGAAGATAGCCACAGGCCTTGGACGGGCCACTACCACCCATTCAAATGGCCTTACCGTGATCGAACCCGGGGGTGCAGCGGAAAGAGCCCAGCGTTTTACCACTCGACTGCCCATGCCGCGCAAGTGGACTGGAATAATGATACAGATTTTAGTCATGATCGTCTTTTCTTATTCTGCCGTGTATCCTTTTGTCCTCGCTACTTTCGTTTTGTTGGAACAAAATATATAGTTGAATCCACTTTGTTCAACATTGGTTTGAGATGTTCAGAGTCTTATAACCTATCACTGGAACACGTCGAGTACATTCAGCTGCAAATGTGTTTTAATAGACTAGGCGGTCAATTACCCTAAATTCATTGACATTTTTAGCTACTTACTTGTATCTTGTGTAAAGTAACTGTGAGAAAGTTGCTAAAGATCTTCACATCCCTAACGAGACGAAACATAGTTTCTTGATAAATAGGGAAATTTACATAGAAAGACAGAAAAAGAAGGGAAACTAATGGCTAAAAAGGTTGACAAATATGAAAAGACTGGTCAATGACCTTTATACCTAACGAAGCTATACGTCTTTCAAAATAGTATTAAGTCCGCGTTGGCACTGTAATGTACTAATGCAGAGTAAAAAATATTTATGTTTTACACCGTAAGACGTTACTTTGCGGCCCAGCCCACTGACATCTATATTTCTGTATAACTAATAAAATAATGGATGCAGAAATTGTTGAAGTAATGGATGGCTAAGACTATTATGACGGACTGCACTCTCAGTAAGTGATGTAGTATCGTCATCATGTAATATTTCAAGACAGCGGCAACTGACATTGCACTTTCTTTTGGCGCATTACCTACGTGCTGCGTGGATACTGTCGCAGAAGAAACAAAATGTGTCTGCAAATTAGATTTTCTTGGTAAATGATTTCTTAATGTTAGCACTACTGTAATTCTTTATGTCAGCACTACTGTAATCTAAATTAAGCAAAATTTATGAAGAAACATTTTAGCACATATTAAGAAAAACTAGTGAGTAATATAAAAATTTACAAATTACAAATTAAACATAAATCTATAATGTCATATTTTTTTATTTCTGTTCTTTTTGCCAATAAATATATATACATATGTGTAAGTGGAGTATAACGCTTTATTTATATTATATATATATATATATATATATATATATATATATATATATATATAAGATAGTTAATGTTTTATTAGCGTTAATTAATTTTTGGGCTACTTCTAAAGGAATCTTAAAGCAATCACATTTAAATATCAAATGTTAGGTATCATCTCTCAATTTATATAATGCAATTATATCACTAAAACATATTCAATATATTGTTTGAATAATTCACATTACGTATATATATATATATATATATATATATATATATATATATATATATATAATGTTACGGAACCTAATTTCAACAGATCACGTATGAGTGACGAGCATAAACTTTGTCATTGAGATAGAAAAAATCAGATTCTGTAATACTAGGCAGCGTGAATTGTCTATGGGAATGAATAAAGATGTCAGTGATTTTATGTTAACAAATAACTATAATTTATTCTTAAAACAACCATAACATTACAATACATTGCCGCACTTATCGGAAAAGATTAACCAAGCGATCAAGGAAATATGTAATAATATCTGCCACTCGAGTAATACATGCTCGCTTGGTTTGCACTCAATATTGATTGGGCATATTAAAACGCAAAACCCAAGTCTAATAGTGCATTGGTCTTGCGCATCACTATTTCAGAAGGTACCTAATGGTTTGAAACTTTAAAGCACGTTTTCACCCATTTTCTCCTAATGCTACTTTATTTGTTCAGAACATTGCTTGTGGAGTTTGATCAATGGCATTATTTATGGAGGGATTCAGAGAACTGCGCTTAGTAATGAAGGATAAATCCTAATTCAAAGGAAATATTCTGTAACGAATGGCTCAAAAAGGAAACCGATTAGCCACTTAATGGCTGAGAGTAGCGAATCCTGCGGGTCATTTATAAAATTTCCGGAAACGTCCTTTCATCTTGTGAATATTTTGACAGTGTTTTCTACATTTACTTCGATCCAACTTCATGTTCAATTCCATTCTCCTAATGGCATTTAGTTTGTAGTCTTAGAAAAGACGAAAATATCCACTTTAAGCCAATGTTCTTTATCGGCATATTTAAAAAACAGTTCTGGACATTAAGAAAATACCAAGTTTTCAAAATTCCAACATCAATAATTAAGAAATAATTGTAGTTATATTTTGCAGTTTTGTTTGTGTTTACAAAAACATATGTCATGGGATGTCCTAAAATTTGTAAAAGGTGGCCAACCATCGAAAGACTGATAAGAAAACCGTGGAAAAGGTTTGCAGGTCAGAAAATGGGAGAGTCGTCCAAATGTTGGTTTGGAACTCTTTAAAAGGATTACAGACTTAGAAAGACGCCTTGGGATTCAGGCCCCGCTGGGCCAACCCCTCTTGATCTGTTAATGAATGCCCTTTTGAGTATTGTACAATTTACCAGTGACTACAGGACAGAACCTCGCTTAATGCCTCAAATGTTAATACTTTTGTCCTATTTCTATCTCTGGCCGTTCATAACCCTGAAACAAAGAAATTATATTCATGATTTTCTTGAGGTATGTTGTTAACAAACACACAAACACAATACATAGACACACATACGAATGGGGATTAACGTATACCCTTCTGTCCGAGGCCAAAAATATCACAACTGAGTCCGTTTAGGAGAAAAGAAGAGAATACGCAGCATACAGAGAAAGACACAAACGGAAGGCGTAAACGGAAACGAATTATTTTGAAGCAATCAAAGAGACAAATTCACAGAAAAAGAAAGAAAGACGCATATATAGATAGAAACACTAAGAGAGAGAGAGAGAGAGAGAGAGAGAGAGAGAGAGAGAGAGAGAGAGAGAGAAAACAAAAAGGAGAGACAAAGATTCATGTTTCCCAGTAAAAAGAACGACGTTGGGTGATCAATACAAATTAACCTGTCACCCTAATGGCTGTTTGGCATGAAGAGTCCATGATTTCTCCATTTCCCGTTGTCAACATGCGAGCAGCCTCGACAGGACAATTGGTTGTATAGAACATTTTCTTGTCTCTGAGTAGCTTGTCTTGATTCTGGCTCCCCTGTAATGGTCGGGGTAACAAAGAGAGGAAAGTCCTCATGGGTCTCATTCTCTAGCGCCAAATGCCCCAAGTATACTCAGCGCGTGACTGCGGTGCCCTCACTGAATAACTTATAGCCATGTTTTTCTGGCATTGATAACAAGCAACATTTGCTTGAAGATTTCTTTAGTAGACAGGTCAATGATGTCGGAAACGGAAATTTCAAATTCAGATGAAAAGTTCTACACATGGTTATGCCACGTATGCCCCTTAAAAAGGCTAGATAAGGCCAACAAACAAAATGATAAAAGGTATCGTTCTCAGCACCGCCCGCATCAATTTTAAATCCGCGCATCGAATTTTTTTTTATTTTGATTTCAATAGAAAATAAATCTTTTATTACCATGCATTTCCCTTATCATTAGACATTTTTATCGGAACATACAAAAAAATATTAAAAATAAAAAAAAACGCCCGCCCGCATTGATTTCTGGAAAAAGTGCCTGTGATTAGAACCAATTTTTTTTTGCCTAAAGTATTTGAAATGTCATGTCAAACTACCGAGAGTATTGAATTAGTATGTATATTATTTCACGATTAAAATTGTATCATAATTTAAAATCTAAATTTTACTTTTCGCAAATTATTCATAAGAAAGATTTTCGTGGAAAATAAAGGATTAAAAAATCGCTTGTTTTTTTTATATAATGCGGACAAACAATGAAAGACCAATCCTGACTTAATGTCTGAGAAAACTTGTTTAAATTTTATAGTGATTCTTTCATTGATAAACTGATATGACAGAATGATGGCATAAATTGTACAGTTTGTGACTCAGTGGTGATCGCTAAATCGTGCGCTGTTAGTTCTTTCATGACGTCACTAATTAATCCAGCAAAACGTCTTTTTAACTATAATATCTTGGCTTCCATGCTTGTCTCAGAAAGAGAAACAAAGGCTTTTATAATATATCTCCTTATTTTCCATTACACATCGACTTCCTGTGGTTACGGGTGTCACCGAAAAATACTACTGTCGGAAATATTCACGTACTAGCGTTTAACTGGTGATCCATTTCCGTGAAAGCTGACAACTAGAATTAGCCTAACTTTCCTGCTGTAGAATGATAGGAAAAAATAAGACACGTAGAGTGGAGGAACAGTCATGGACATTTAAAAATATAAAATGTAGTTGCAAACAGGGGACCACGGTGCATCTGATCTTTAACAATTAGAATTATATCAACATAGATTGTTGTCATTTTAATATTTTAGCAAATGTGTCTGCGGCAGATGTATCAAATGGATATTCTTCAGACGTTCCATAGTGATAGATTCATAAGTGTAAATGGTGAAATCTTTTAGTTTGTGTATATAATTTATTGAATTTGTTTGCTTTGTGCTTATTGTGACATGTCAACCTTTTCAAAGTCTAAACAATATTATTCAAATTCTCCCGAAAAAAATCAATGCAATCATTACTGAGATATTTTAAAGTATGAATTTCAATTAATCAACTTGTCAAATGTTAAATTTCGCAATTGTGTCCCCAATAGTTCTGAAGCACTGACAGGATCGATTTACTTTATGTTTTACATGTTTAGAAAGATATATGTGTACATGATGCAATGTTTCATTTTTTTCGGGGGTTGAATGCATTTGAATGCATGGCCAATCAAACTTCGACGTTTTTTATTCTCCAGGTTCTCCGGTTTCTTCCATCACTAGTTTACTCAACGCAACCCCTTGGGCCATGGAGAGTTCATCGATTAGTTATCATAACTAATTGAAGAATATTTGTAAAATGAATAAAGATTATTTTAACAAATGAAAACTAATGGGCTCTCGGTCTTCAGTAACTTTCGGTAAAATAATATGAATGATAAAAAAAGTTATCTATTAATGTGATCAACAATGTTGCAGATGCTGATAGTCTACAGAAGTAATATGGAGATATTTATAGTCGTATATTTCTTCAGTGAAATCACATTGGACCTCCGTGTCAAAGCAACAGATATATGTCGTGTGACTTAGCAACATGAATACGCCGTGCTCAATTTGCTCGTTTCATAATGCACAAAACATATGTATATATATATATATATATATATTTATATATATATACATATATTATAACGGAGTGATATAAAAGCGGACCCAACTGTCTTGCTAGGGAAGCTTGCTTTTCTAGCGAAGCAATTGGAACGCCAGACATGTGCGCCACCGACACGGGTTCGAATCCCGGATCGGCCCAATATTTTTCCCTGAGCATTTCGTCTTTGTAACAATATATATATATATATATATATATATATATATATATATATATATATATATATATTTATATATATGTACACACACACACACACACACACACCCTCACACACACATATATATATGGTATCGTAATAATGATGATAGTTCCAAGTGAGAGAATTTACGTGAACTATAACTACTATACAGACTGCGGCAAGGTTTCCCTGAGATATTAAATACCAGTTTGCATAGTAAAATTACTGAGCATGCCTAGGTCATCAAAATCCTAAATTCTTAAGCACGATCACATACTTTTTTCTCACAGTTGTCAGAAAATAGTGATTAATTTAGAAAGTCCCCTTAGACTGAAATAAAATATTGAATTTCTCTGTTGCCTGGCGTTTAGTGTTCCGGAGGGGAATGCAGAATTCACGTGATCTTTCAGGCGGGAGTTACCGTCACATGCTCGGGCGACCTGTCGTATGCTGAGACGGATTTTGGCGGGATGCAGGTGTTTTTTTCTTTCAGACCAGACAACATGGCGTTATCGTTATGGCTTACAGGCTGATAACTGATGTTGTAGCATAAAATCAGGTGCTGGGGGAGCTGTTGAAGCCCGGTTAGCCTCTTACCTCCCTTAAGAAATGTCTGGAGTCTCACACTCAGCTCGGCTTTGTAATTCAGTCACCAGAAACAAATTTATCAGGATTTACCGCCTGCTGAAGTCACGTGATAAACACTAGTGGTCATCAACATTATATGAAACGTTATTCCCAGATTTTGAAAATGACTAAATGCTCTCTCGTGTATAATTATAATATTGGTACACACGATGAAAACCCAAAAGATTATTAGTATTATTTTGTATAGAAATGTGCCAAAACACTTAGATGGATAAGTAAAAGGAACGGTGATGATGATCATATTGTTAGTGATGCCTATTATTATGGTTACTATTACCAACTAAGAAAGTGTGTTATTAATAATATGCAATTATCTGAAAAAAAAAATACAATGAGCAGTCAGGGTATACAATGTAAAAGGCCTACTCAAAGGTCCCGTTATAACACTTTATCAATATTATAACTGACGGTTCTGGCATCACACCATTATCACGCAACTCTCATGAAACGGCTCCGGAAATGGCCGTGTTTTACCATATGTAACAATCCCATGTGTGTCCGCAGGGATCGTTTCCCACATTTCCCCACAAATCCTAATAAATTCGATGTTTTTTCGAATGAGCTTCGCAGCACAGGTTATTAGAACCTACGTCAGTGTATCCGGTTGGTTAACCGTGGCGCCATCTATCGTGTATGGAATAAGATTAAACTGCTCTTATAGTGATCACATAATATCCAAGTACCTACTAATGCAAAGTGCTTCCAGCATAATATGAGCAGTGTACCAGTCTATGAATTGAGATAGAAAATAATGAAAAATTAGTATGGAGCAAATCTGCTTAGATTGGACAACGTGTGCTGTAAGACCTTGACACTGAAAGTTTCAGGCTGAGATGAGACCATACGCCTTTACCAGGAGTGTCCCTGGAGACTAACAAAAATAAGGAGGAAGCGTAAAGAAGGTAAAAAAAACTTTCTCTTATAGTGGCTGGGATAATAAAGTACATGGAGTAAGGATAGGAAAATGCTTTTGTGTCATGAAGGTTACGGTATCTATCAGTGTTGAAAAATAATAGTGCAAGTTTGACATCAATTACTATAAACATTCTCTTGTCTATACTGATGGCCAAGAAAATTCTTTTTTAGACCCATAACGTAGTCTCAGGGCTTATCCTCCAGGGGATTTTTTAAATTTATTTAATAAGAATATATCGTTACTATAAACTTAAATTGTTACTAAAAGCTAAATGGAAGCGTCTTTCGAGATAGATATGATATTTTCCTAAGAAAAAGGGAAGAAAGTATCATGAAAAAGATAAAAGGCAAAAGGTCTAAAGGAATATACAAGAAAAAAATAAACAAACTGTTCTGCATTTCTGCTATCGCTGATCTCTTCAGAATGGTTCCTTCTGAAACGTATATATATATATATATATATATATATATATATATATATATATATTGTTACGGAACCTAATATAAACAGATCACGTATGCGTGATGAACACAAATTTTGTAATGGAGATAAAAAAAAATCAGATTCTGTAACACTAGGCAGCGTGAAATGTAGGGGAATGAATAAAGAAGTCAGTTTTTTTTTTGTTAATAAATAACTATAATTTATTCTTAAAACAACCCTACTATTACAATACACTAAAGCAATACAATTGTACAGTAAAACAGCCGTATAACAACAAATCAATACAATCACACAGTAAAATACACAAAGTGCACAGTACCTGGAAACCACTACCGTCACAACGATAAGTTCTTTAAATGTATACTCTCGGAGAATGACAGTCCCATGTAAATCTCTTGTAACAATCCAAAAAAGTAAACTGAAGTTTACAAAATTTGTGTTCTTCACGCATACATAATCTGTTTATTATAGGTTCCGTAACAATATACCTATATATATATACATAGATATATACATATATATATATATATTTATATATATATATATATATATATATATATATATATATAGAGAGAGAGAGAGAGAGAGAGAGAGAGAGAGAGAGAGAGAATGAGAGAGAGTTACTTACTGATTTAATTGTGTATTAAACACGGCGCTATATATATATATATATTAATATATATATATAAATATAAATAAATACATATGCTATTCAAAACATACACAATTGTGCTCAACATACTGGCTTAACGTTGCTAGAAATGAATAACCCAGACCTCGGCCGAAATGCACACATGTATTGCGAGAGAAAGTAAATCAATAAAGAAAGATTTAAATATTAGTTTGAGTCAGATTAAGAACAGATTTCAGAAATGTCACAGTGTAAATACAGGAACAAATTGAAGTAGCCCTTCAGCGTTTGGGAAAAGTACAGGGCAAGTATGATAATATTCGTTTATTTGATATAAAAGTAGTAATAACAGATGAAATCATGTTTTTAGTGTAATCATAAAAATAATCATAATTTTATATATATATATATATATATATATATAGAGAGAGAGAGAGAGAGAGAGAGAGAGAGAGATACAAATACATGTATATATCTCATATGGGATTGTAAGCAAAAAACTAAGCCCGACTGTATCTGTTCGTAAGCTTTGGTAAGTTTGAAAGTTTGGAGGCCTTGGCTTGAATTCTTCTTAAGATTAAATACCACCTGACTTATTTCTGATTATCGGACATAATGCAATTTAAGGGGCCAGCGGGGCTGGAAAGTGTACATTGGCTGGGCTGGCCCATGGTACTTCCCATTCAAAACACAATGGTTGGTAAACTTTACGAGAACAACTACCAGAAGTTGGTATTCATTTCTGATAAAAAGTCACTGTAGCCGGCGAAGGGAGTGATAAACTTCATCCCCTTCGCAAATAAAATAGATTGTTTTCCGTCTTGCTGTCCAGGAATCACTAGTTTTATAAATCTCCATTCCAGCAGCAGCTTGGAACATGTTGATTTCCAGGATTGTTTCATCAATTTTTGGCTAGTCTGTTATTTTCAGCCCGTGTGTAGTGTGTTGATCAAATGTCATAAGGAAACGTTTTCTACCTTACGCTGCAAGATGAACGACAAGGTTCTATTAAATTATAAACAAACCTTATGCTCCCCATTCACCTAGATTTCAAAGAAGAATTGATATGATTTCTGGCTTCCTCGGGGAATATTTTAAAGATCTAAAGGTGATTCTTGTTATGCAAAGTTTTCCGTGAAGGATGTATGAACTTGTTTATCAACAACGTGTTTGTAAATTGAGCAATGTTGACAAACAGGAAAAACATGTAACCTAAGATAGTAGGTTGCATATATGCTGGGCCAGAAATATGACTTGTTGCAAAACGCCATTTGAAAAGCCTTGGCTTATCTGACTTGCCGCCAGATACTCCTGTTGAATTTATATTGATTATTTTAGCGGGCCCAAAAATATCATAAACAAGTTGATAAAAACAAAACAAGCAGCCTGGGTGTGGTGATATCAAAGTTTTCTGGCCCTTTTCTATAAAGGTCCCAAGGTATTACCTTAAGTTAATAAATGCCAGATAGGTGATTAGGACTTTTTAAAATATATCACGAGACCCCTCAATATAATAATTATTAGCACAACTCAAAGATAGCACTATTATTTGTATTTTGGGAGTGTATGAACCATTTCACGTGTCCTCTAATTTACATGGTCCTTGCTTTACGTTTTACGGGGCCCATGTCCCCACCAAATTTATAAGGGTGGGCGACAAAGTATGTTTTGTCCCTCGTTTCACTTAGACAAATCACAAACTTTTAAAGTCCGTCAGATACCGCCTTCATTCACTGATACACAAAAAATTAGCTGTGTCACATTGGAAAATGTGTTACTAAGATAAGTCGGACCGCCCCCCACCCCCCTTCAGACGCCTCGACCTTTTCGAAAGGTTTCGGACCAAACTTTGCCTCCTGGACTCAAAGTGTAATGTCGGTTGAGGCTGACGTACATAGCCACTAATATCAGATTGTAAAACAGACTCTACTCTTATATTTTTAATTTTTTTTCCTTTTTAATTATGAGATTGTTCCAATGCTGTTTTGCAGTAGATAAAATTTAATTGGCTTATCGATATGAATCGAAGTTATCATTTCTCACGATTTTATACCTTAATTGTATTTATAATGTGTTATCAGACTCGCAACAGTAACCAATATATTTTTGGAAAGCCAAGCAAGCAAGTGTTACTCAATTTACTTATAACATTTTCCAAATTAATTGAAGAGAAAATTTATCTTCAATTCTGTTTCCGAACCGTTTAACCGCCGCCTCAACAGTAAGGGAAATGAAGCTTTCAGCTGGTATAAAAATCAAATGTGCTAGATTCAATTAATGACATTGTCCAAGGAACAAAGGCTCTATGTATGACATTTTATGTAACTATTTTACATGTTGTGATATTTATATAAATGTTATAAAGAATCGTTCAAAACAAAAAGGGCTAAACATTTTTTTTGATTGCATTGAGGGTTTTCAAAATTTCCTGAAGAAGAATGGAATTTGGAAAAGCAATTTGCTATGCAACAGAAGTTGTTAGAGCAAATATCATGATACCTGGCAGAGCGATAAATCACTATCCGACTTGAATGAATGGCCCCTTCGGCAGACAGTGCGCAAGATAGGATTACGGTGGTCGCAGTCAACCATTGTAAAGAGGTCTGATACGGTATCCATTCCCCATGTGGGTAATTGTTACTCCACAAGCGTGTCTTATTGTAGCAGATCCTCTCGCCCACATCATTTTTATCTGGTATAATCATGTAGACTCTACAAGAGAAAACACTACATCTGGGGAATAACATCACCAGATATGGACGGTTATTAAATAAAGTTTTGCAAATGTTACTGCTGTGTTGTATATAAGCCTGACGCTCTCTGACATTTCAGTTCTACAGTTGCAAGCTCGAGAAGATAATACTCCCCCCGAGAGAATTACATCTAAAGTTATACACAAAATTTAATATAATTTAGCTAATAAGATTTGATCATTTGATACAGTTAAGCTCCCACTACTTAATTTGATACAAGTAACACACAATGCGTTAGGGGCACTTATTAACAATTATAAATGCCTTGCCAGTGGAAATGCTACCCTCTTTATACAGTGATCGCGTAACCTTCTTTCTAGAACTGATTCCATGTAACCACTAATTTAAATAGCTGGCTATGCAATGTACATCTGAGAGGGAGTTGGCCCAGAACATATAATTAATTAATGCTCTGATTAATAGGAGCGCTGAATTCAGAGTTTATATATTTTGTCAGCCCCGCGATCCCGTGCTCCTTTTGGTCGGAACATTGGTCGAGATACAGAGAGTCGGTAATTAAAAAAAAAAAAATTGTTGTATTTTAGACAGGTCCTTAAATGATTGATATATTTTTGAGGGAGTAATAAACCTGTTCATCTTCCAATGAATGCGAACCAATTATCCCAATCTTTAAGAAAATATAACCTTTTTCCGTTTCAAACATTTTAGTCCGCTGGGCCGCAGTGGGCGCTTTTATTTTTGTTGTTTTTTTACGAGTTTGTTGAAGCTGTATATACAAAAGGAGGAATCCAGGATAAAGGCATTTTCAACTTGACGCTAAGCGCGAATGTTTCTCAGTGTATTATAGCATAAGCAGTATATATATATATATATATATATATATGTGTGTGTGTGTATGTTTTTAAATACATAAGCTTTCATAAATATATTCTAATATCGTCTAAGACAAGCAAACGCTTGTTCATCTTCTTCAGTGACACTGACACATCCGACTTGTTTAATAATGTAGTTAATACATCTATACTGCAGTCGATGATAGGTTGTGAGATACTAAAAATATATATAATATTTTTTTGAGGGTTGTCAGGCGGAAATTAAGCTCCTATCACTTTGATATCCAATGAGTCAAGTTCGCAAACCCATTGTGTCAAACAACAATAAGGTATTGTTCATGAAGGAATAAACTGTCAATTAGTTAATGACTTTACAGGACAATATGTGAGAGACACGAATAGAAATAAAAAGCAACCTTAAAAGAAAAATAAATGTATTTTACATGTCTATTTAATAAATATATACGGTGTATTCGATTTCTGTCAGGTTGGCTTTAGGATCATTAAGTCGTACTCCCTATCAGTTAAAAGTTAAGTTACGTGATTAGTGATCTCTCTGATGTGGGTTGTCCGAATGTTTCCTTTTAAAGTAATATAAATACATGTAACTATATCAGTATTTGAGAAACAGTCCATATAGAAAAGTGCTCAATACACTTAATACAGCTAAGTAGAGCATGTTTAATGAGTTTCAAACACGTTGAAGCATCGAGTTACTATTCGGATTTTCACGCCGTTGTTGAAGTTGTACACACACACACACACACACACACACACACACACACATATATATATATTGTTACGGAACCTAATATAATCAGATCACATATGCGTGATGAACACAAATTTTGAAATGGAGATAAAAAAATCAGACTCTGTAACACTAGGCAGCGTGAAATGTCTAGGGGAATGAATGAAGAAGTTAGTGTTTTTTTTTTTGTTAACAAATAACTATAATTTATTCTTAAAACAACCCTTACACTACAATACACTAAATCAATACAATTATACAGTAAAACAGCGTTATAGCAACAAGTCAATATAATCACACAGAAAGATAATGGTACAATACCTCGATACCAACACCGTCACCACAATAAGCCCTTTGGATGTAAACTCTCGGAGAATGACAGTCAAGTGGAAAGTTCGTGTAAAAACACAGAAAGTAAACTTAAGTCCAAATGTATAAAATCCAGGAGAAAGTCCTTGAAAATGTATAATTGCCGCTTTCGTCGGATAAGGTCTTCGAATCTGACACACGCTTCTGCGTCCACTGGTATCTGCTCTGCTGTCTGCCCTCTGGTTCTAAAAAAAACAGCCCCTTTATATACCTCAACACCCCAAGCCGGGAATTTTCCACTTCTCGAACAGTCTATAAGGACCCTACTCAACAGTAAACACGCGCTTCAGGAACTCTCCAGAAAGAACAGCGCTGTGTATCTCCACACACCAGGCTCATCACGCGACCCACGACAAGGCGTGAATACCCAAGGCTCATTTAACAACGAGAGTTCAACCAGTACGGATTAAACATAAAATGTAACAACAACACGAGTTACGCCCGTGTCACACAATAAAAAGAGCACCTGTAACAATATATATATATATATATATATATATATATATATATATATATAGAAGGTAGTGTTACCCTCCGATGTAAAGTGCTCTATGGCCTACAGACTAGGCCAGAGCGGTATAACTCTGAAGAAAAACAACACTGTTAATTCACAACAGTCTGTTTCACGGGATGCGACCCGATCATCAGGTGAATGTGGTTAGAATGAAGCTAACGGCGTGGTTTGAAAAGCCGAGACTTTACGAGATTACGAGATTATGCTTTGTGCGATTCGGGTCGGGGGGGGGGGGGCATGTGAAAGACTGACACTGATCCTATTGTCCTCGGGTGCACAATAGGATTGGTCGGGGTACACGTGCGATACTGGAACATAACAGTGTTGTTATATATATATATATATATATATATATATCCTTGTCTGCATGTTGATACACACTCCTACAACAGCTTTTCGCATGTGATACTGCGATCACGCATTTCGGCCGGAGATTATACGAGGGAGGGGAATAATATAATCTTAAGCAGCCTGGTCATGTATTTCCATTTACTTATAAGTAGGTGCCAGTTTATCAAGGATTTGCTGGTCTGGATAAACCTAGCTGGCCTGTCGGATGGCGACTTCCTGCTGTCTCCCGAAAGTACGTCACGTGTCGTCTGCTGGAACCACCTGCCTGGCATTTAAAAGCGTGTTCCTTGTACATTATCAAGTTCACCTTGGGAACATTCGCTTCATGTTGTCGTCTAATTATCTAAAAATAAATCGGGTTTATACTTATGTATTCCATGCTTGATCAAACAATTCTGCAACTCATAATTGTCATGTTAGGTGATATGTACCATCTTCTCTCACATGATTTTTAAGAAGGGTTTGTTGTAAATGTAAGTCCTGCATCCTGGCGGATTTAAAATTAATATAACATAGACATTCAGATATTGCTAGAATATATGCACATAAAAAATCCCATTAATTTTAAAAATTTAAGCCCCAACAAATCTTTTCCTGGACGTTCAGACCTTGTTTCTAGCTGAGACTCCTGGCAAAGTCTTTACCACAAGGGTGCGCTCTCTCCACGCAGGAGTCCCAAGGCTACCATTCGCGACAGTAATCTTCTACCTGCGAATGGGTACTGGTTATGCACTGGCGGCGAGAAAAATGTAAATCGGGATACCCTATTATGTATATGACGGCTTGAGTATGGGGCCATGCTTCCCAGGATTCGGATAAAAGCAGCCAGAATGAAAATGCCCCAGACAACTGAGTGACACCAGACTTTAACCACAACAGTAAACACGAGCTTCAGGAACTCTCCAGAAAGAACAGCGCTGTGTATCTCCACACACCAGGCTCATCACGCGACCCACGAACAGGCGTGAAAACCCAAGGCTCACATAACAACGAGAGTTCAACCAGTACGGATTAAACATAAAATGTAACAACAACACGAGTTACACCCTGGTCACACAATAAAAAGAGCACCTGTAACAATATATATATATATATATATATATATATATATATATATTTATATATATATATATATATATATATATATATATATATATATATATAAAGAAGGTTGTGTTACCCTCCGATGTAAAGTGCTCTATGGCCTACAGACTAGGCCAGAGCGGTATAACTCTGAAGAAAAGCAACACTGTTAATTCACAACAGTCTGTTTCACGGGATGCGACCCGATCATCAGGTGAATATGGTTAGAATGAAGCTAACGGCGTGGTTTGAAAAGCCGAGACTTTACGAGATTACGAGATTATGCTTTGTGCGATTCGGGTCGGGGGGGGGGGGGGCATGTGAAAGACTGACACTGATCCTATTGTCCTCGGGTGCACAATAGGATTGGTCTAGACACACGTGCGATACTGGAACATAACAGTGTTGTTATATATATATATATATATATATATATATATATATATATATATATATCCTTGTCTGCATGTTGATACACACTCCTACAACAGCTTTTCGCATGTGATACTGCGATCACGCATTTCGGCCGGAGATTATACGAGGGAGGGGAATAATATAATCTTAAGCAGCCTGGTCATGTATTTCCATTTACTTGTTAGTAGGTGCCAGTTTATCAAGGATTTGCTGGTCTGGATGAACCTTGCTCGCCTGTCGGCTGGCGACTTCCTGCTGTCTCCCGGAAGTACGTCACGTGTCGTCTGCTGGAACCACCTGCCTGGCATTTAAAAGCGTGTGCCTTGTACATTATCAAGTTCACCTTGGGAACATTCGCTTCATGTTGTCGTCTAATTATCTAAAAATAAATCGGGTTTATACTTATGTATTCCATGCTTGATCAAACAATTCTGCAACTCATAATTGTCATGTTCGGTGATATGTACCATCTTCTCTCACATGATTTTTAAGAAGGGTTTGTTGTAAATGTAAGTCCTGCATCCTGGCGGATTTAAAATTAATATAACAAAGACATTCAGATATTGCTAGAATATATGCACATAAAAAATCCCATTAATTTTAAAAATTTAAGCCCCAACAAATCTTTTCCTGGACGTTCAGACCTTGTTTCTAGCTGAGACTCCTGGCAAAGTCTTTACCACAAGGGTGCGCTCTCTCCACGCAGGAGTCCCAAGGCTACCACTCGCGACAGTAATCTTCTACCTGTGAATGGGTACTGGTTATGCACTGGCGGCGAGAAAAATGTAAAACGGGATACCCTATTATGTATATGACGGCTTGAGTATGGGGCCATGCTTCCCAGGATTCGGATAAAAGCAACCAGAATGAAAATGCCCTGGACAACTGAGTGACACCAGACTTTAACCACAACCTTTACTTTTTTTAATAAGTAGTACAATATCTGACCTCTTCTACATATAAAGCAGACCCTTTTTTAACGGATCAGAGGTTTACCTAAAGAAAAATGAAAGACATGCACTCCTGACAGGCCTGGGTAGTTTCACTGGAGCGTTCGTAGATCAGCGTTCCCTTGACTAATAAATAATTCAACAGAGCCATGATTACAATCTGTATCTTATAAGACTGAGACTCCCAGATGGCCTGGTATCGTTTTACTAGCTATCTGCACCAGTAATCTTTGCTCTGGGAACTGTAAATAATACAGGTATATCCGGTTTTTAGTACGGTACTGTTTTATGATCAGTCACAATATTTTACGTTGTATTTTGATATAACACATATGACTCTATATGTGATGGCGTGTATCTTGCATTGAATATTACAAAGCTAGTTTTTAAATGAAGATCCTTCTTTTTACAATGACAGCAAGGAGTACAATTTGGTACGGCATTCAACCTTCATTTGTGGTTACCTGACAAAGTTGGAGGGAAGAGCAAGTGCTCGATCGGTTTCTATGGTCTAGAGGTAGAGCACAGCATTAAAACCCAGGGATCGTGAGTTTAAATCCCAGCCGAGTAGTGCATGAGGGGATTTTTCACGGTAACCCAGGGTGAGCGGTATGCATGCTTTATGGGACGGCTATACGACAAAGTCATGAATCATTCAGCCCTTTTTCAGCCATCGCGACCTTTTTTGAAGGGATCCAGACCAAATTTTGCTGCCTCCCCCCCTTCCGGATCTGAGGACCTTTTATAGGCTTTGTCATAGTCCTCCTGGTTTGGACACCTTTCCTCCTTTCCTTAATCATGGATCCGCCCCTGCAGGTTATTTTTTCGCACGCAAAAGAAAAACAAACTGTTGGCGGGATAAGTATGGAACCGATATCCACGAAACTTGGTATGCAAGGGAAGACCGATTCGAATTTGAAACTGGTTTGGATAGAAGAGCGTGTCCAGAAGGATTTATCTGGCTTGTTTATCAACTGAAGTATTGTGGCAAACTGCAACCTGCTACCATCTGCCACCTATCAGCGGAATTTATAACGAAGAGAAGGATGTGAAAATAGTCCAGTGAAGATCTTTAGTTTCTTTAATTTCGGGAAAATTAAAATAGAAGGATTATTCAAACGTAGAACTTTACTAACCTAACTGATCTGGTTTTCCATTTTCATTCTCTCTCTCTCTATTCCCCCCCCCTCTCTCAGTCTCTCTGTCCCTCTCTCTCTCTCTCTCTCTCTCTCTCTCTCTCTTATATTCAAAAGTTTCCACCTGGTGCACTTGCCTTCATGTAAATGTTTGGGTATTTATTGGTAATTTAAGAAAGGAAGGTCAACCAGGCATTGCTTATTCTTAGGCGAGGGAGTAAAGTGAAGGGCCATAAATCACTGCCTCGTTATGTTTAAATAATTCACGGACTGACGGGACTGCTGAAGAATGTGAAAATGAAGCTGCCAGCCATGATGTTATCTTGTTGACTGATCATTGTTTTCTTCCTACAGTTGCGTCAGTTTCACCGGGACGGGTTGGGTCCCGGTGACATTGAACTACTGGCGTGTTCAGTTAATTAATGTGCCAATGAAAACGAATATTTTTGAGGTTATTGTCTTTTATTTTCAACTGATCTGATTAATACATGGTTAATATTCAAATTCACTGAAGTTGTAGGTTATATACTTCACTTTCATCCTTGAGAATACACTACACATGACTGCCTACAAGGGCAGATCCGGGATGGTAGTGATTACGAGGCAGTGATTTGTCATGGTCGGTCCCCACACAGGCTTTCCTTGAGGGTTCGACCAAGCAGTAGTCAACGAGCCTGGTTAACATCAGGGTGTAAAATGGGAGGAACCAGAACTTAAATAATTTCCCCTAGATACAGTTTTCCATGTAACCTTGTCCATATATATTCATATTTATTGTGAAGGTTAAAGTAAATATGTGATTGTTAAACTCAATGAATATTTTTAACAAAATCACAGCTGAAAAGTTCTGTTCAATCAAATAAATAAGATATTATAGGGCCGATAAAAAAAATCATAATGATAGGGCCGATCCAAAAAATCATAATTCACGCGTTCTATCAATATTGCTTTAGAAAATCGTGGTCTCGAAATCGATAGGGCACTGGACTTGTAATCGCAAGGTTGTGGGTTTCGCGTCCCGTTCTGACTGCCGTGTGCGCTATGACTCCTAACCAAAGTCATTACCACAAGGGTGCGATCTCCCTCGACCCAGGGGTAAATGGATATTTGTCATGAGCGGCAGGCAAATGTAGAACGAATATTATATATATGAGAGAGAGAGAGACAGACAAACAAACAGATAGACAGATATAATGAAAGACAAATATAATGACATGGATATAAACAATGTAATGAATCATACATAAATAGTAGAAAATAAATGAAGTTGTCAGAATAACTGTAACAATGTTAATTAAAGAAGTGACCAACTAACCTTGCTGCATAAAAAAAATGTACGTCATTTGTTTGTGTGGCAGAATTGTTTCTGAACTGCACACATGCAATACATAAAAAGGACACCTTTGTTTTAAGACGACTAGACGACTAAATGAATCGGCTGTTTTTCTAGATGAAAATGACAATTATGCTGAAAAAAAACATGCTTCCACGTGCCAGGCAGCCGGTTCTGGCAGACGATACATGATGTACTTCCTACAGCCAGCAGGTGGGAAGGCACGCGAGCAGGGAGCGGCTAGACTCCTACGACCATCAGTGAAATGTATTTTCTCTATAGGTTTGGCACCTGCATTTACGTAAAATGGAGACACATGACCCACGTGCGTGGTTACGTAAGATTATCTCATTATTTATCTCACAATAAAGCCAACTCAAATGGGCCCTCAGAGTTTCGCATGGGAATACCGACAGGGCGTGTGGGTTAAGATGCAGACAACAATAAAATACATATTACATGATTTAAAAGTTGAATATCGTGCCGTGTGGTGAATACACTTATAAATGTGTTCAATGATTGTTCTGCATGAATTCAGGATGCTTGAATGTTTGCGTCTTGCTTCCTATCTGACAACCAATAAAAAGATCTCAATAAAATAATTTTAAGGATTTTTTTTATTACTGTATCATTCATATATATATATATATATATATATATATATATATATATATATATATATATATATATATATGGAACGTTATAGGTCCCAACGTTGTTATAGGCTGAAAAAAAGGTAGTTCAGGCAAACTATCATCAATGTCATATTTGATACCCTTATAATAATCTAAAAATATGCTGTCTGTTCGTTTAAAAGATACATTGACGTAAATAAGACTTATTTAAGGTCGACTGCAGACGGCAAAATGTTTCTCGGGATGAAAGAAAGTGGAAAGAAACAAGTTTTTATGTGACTTGGAACCGGTTCTAGCAGACGACACGTGACGTACTTCAGGTAGACAGAAGAACGGTAGAATGCTTTGCTTGTACTAGGGCCTTCACGATGCTAGTGTTATTTTATCGAAGTTGCAAACAGCAAAAGAGTAAAATGGAAACACATACAAAGGTACGTTTCTATTAAATATCTTAACATTTTTGTCTTGCAACAGCTAAAGTCATATTGGTCCTCAGGTTTGCGCTTGTGAAAACTTGGTAGGGTATTAAGATGCATACACGGAAAGTTTATATATAAATATATATTACAATGCGGAAATGAACACTGTGTCGTGTTTTGAATCTTCGGATATATATTTGCAGTGCTTGTTTGTCATGAATTACTGATTCTATAAGGTGTGTGCATGACTTCGAGTGATTTCATAACATCATATTATTAACCTGTATTCATAATTTTATGTATGTTACATTTGTATATAACAAAAGATAATTAAACGGAAACCGATATCTTGCCAGATACACTTGTTCAAATGATTATGCTAAAAATAGGAATCTCTTAAACTAAAGACAGGCCCAACAGACCTGATTATATCGGATTTAAACTGAAATGCTTTTCATCTGTCTGAAAAAACTTCCCTGTGATATTATTATATCTAAAATGTAGGAAAAATAATGATTTATAAAATTTTAGGAAAAGAAAAGTAATAAAATCATACAGTATCATTTGAGATCTCGAGGCCAACCTGAACGGACACCGATCGAGTGCGCCTTCAGGGTCTGTAAAACTTACACACAAACATTTCATACTGCCCTAATAAGGAGTATAAGGGCATTTTATTTTAGTTTTCTACCTATTGATACAAAAGTTTCGTGCACTGTCGTATTGAATCTTTCTATATAAAGAGCCAAAATTTGGCTGCTGTAAAATAAGGAACGATTCTTCAAACCCACCCTTTTTAGCCATCGCACCAATTTTTTTGCGGGGTTGAATTTAACTTGAACATATTTTGAACTTATTGAAAGGCATAATACAAGTAGAAACATGCTTCAAAACATTGATATGTCACAAACGAATATACATTTAAAGCAATTTATCAAAGGGAGCTCGATCTTGAAGAGATATATTCCCCTTCATTAATTACAATACATTTATTTAGTAGAGCAAACAGGGTTCTAAACTAAAACTTTCTAATATCATGGATCCGCCCCACATACGACCATTTGTTAAAGCCCTTAAGTGGCAATCGTGTAAGTTAAAAATGTGAAGTTTTGATTTCCTGGGTATTACTCGTGCGGTTTCGATTTACTGAACGATTTGTTTACCATTCATTTGTAGTTAGTGGTAGTTTTTTCTTAAGTCCAGCATGTGACCCCTACTTAGAAAATGCCAACAATTCAGCTCTTCTAGAAATCTGTCGGCAGCTGGCCAATTATAATCTGATCATACTGTAGTGCTTTAAATGTACCATGGCGAAAGGAACATTCATGGTAATGAGCCAACAAGTACTTTGCAACCCAATTCTGTGAAACAGTGGCCAGCTGTTTATTGATAGCTCTGTTTATGTGAAGTACACTCCTACAATCCTTAAATGGCTCTAATGCCGGGGTCCAAACAGCTGTCGATGACATCAAACTTAGATTTCGTAAACACTTGTAGACGGAGACAGACGTAATATAACCGCAGTAATTTAGTCAAAAGTGTTATTTAACCTAATTCCAACCCGGACTTACCTATAGAATATTTTAATAATTCTGTTGATAGCTTAAACTGATTTAAGACATCGTTTTATAAGAAATAAAACTTTTCTGGTATGTTTTCCTGTCAAGCGCTTCTTGAGGGGGTGTCATCTCTATGGAAATATACAGAACGTATTATTTTTTGTCTGATACTGGTACCATCTTTTTATACTTTAAATCATTTTTATACTTTGCTGTGAAATTTTGCCAGCAGAAATAAAAAAATGTGGTTGAAGCGTCAGCATAAGGAAGTATTTTCAATGAACCGAGCTCAAAACACTATAGAAACATTTTCAGAGTTATTTCTCATGATTTATGTTAACTCTATCCAGGACCCTATTTAAAAACCAGCATACTATGCTGAATGGTAAAATTCTCGATGTAATAAATAATAAAATAAATAAACAACAACATACCTCTTTCCCCCGTTATGTCCCAGCATTGCACATGTACCCCGACTAATCCTATTGTGCCCCCGAGGACAATAGGATCAGTGTCAGTCTTTCACTTGCCCTCCCCGATACGCGCAAAGCATAATCTCGTAATCTCGTAAAGTCTCGGCTTTTCAAACCATGCCGTTAGCTTCATTCTAACAAAATTCACTTGAGGATCGGGTCGTATCCCGTGAAACAGTTTGTCGTGAATTTACAGTGTTGTTTTTCTTCATTGTTTTATATATATATATATATATATATATATATATATATATATATATAAATGAGTAGAAATGCTTTTTGGTTAAGGTATCTTGTTTTATGGCCTGCAACTTCCTCTAACACCTTCTTATCCCTCCAGTTGTAAACTATAAAATTAAAATTAAAAAAAAATGATTTCAACGTTACTTTAGTAGACAAATTAAAGTAACATTGATATAGGGGGTTGCGGGAAGATTTGTTTCAAATTAGGCTACTAAATCTTACCGCAAACCCCCCGCCCCCCCCCCCCCTTCGAAAAAAGAAACACATTCACCAACAAGTACGACATTTTCCAAAGTTGGCAGTTATTGTACCCCTACCCCACCTGGCCTTCCACTGCACACATCACCAAACAGTATAATCTGTATTAACTAATGACTTTGGATAGAGGACCAAGTAGTTTTAAATGCAGATGGATTACCAACGCCGTTTCAGCTTATGCTTTGCCCTGGAACATCATAACTAACAATCCCAAACACTTAACAGTTATGATCTCTGTCTCCTACCTTCGTAAATTGTCTATATTCAATAAACGCCGGGAATAGCTGAAGATTTTAACGGCTGCTAGTTTAATTACTATTGCGGAAAAGGTCAGTCACCATTTTGTTGTATACAACCTTAGTAATTACGTAAACGATGGGCCGTCTATTGACGTCACTGTCAATATCTCTCCGGCAGACCTAATTTTGTTAAAAGGAGGTAGACCCGACAAATGAAGTACTTCCAAATGTGCTATGTCTGGGTCTAATAAATTAAACTGGGGATTTATCATGTTTCCGATCGGACGGAACGCTTAAAAGTGAATCAAGTATGACTTCCTGGAAAAATAAATTTTGTTCATGTAGATATTTTGTCGTCCTTCGAACAAATCTTCTTAGATTTAAATGTTATGCGGCTGGTACTATAAGGTGTTGTAGTCAGACATTATCGAAAATAATTATTGATCTTGTGGATAATTTGCTTTCCTTCGAAACAATCTTCTTAGCTATAAATGTTGTTAACGGCTTCTGGTATTAAAAGTTGTTGTTGTCAGTATTAAATTTTATACCCTGAAAAACCCAAATGTTGTGGAAATGCCGTTTTTACTATTTATTTTTTTATATCTTTTCTCATTTTCTCTCTATGATATTTTGTTTTACCTCCATACCTCTTATCGCAATCGAGTCCAAGTTCGAGTTCGAGTCCAAAATATATTTACTAAGATTCAAATTTGAGATCTCCATGTGTATTTGTAAGCATGTTTACACAAGGCTTTTAATATAATACTGAATATAATTTAACATCTAATGCAGATACTGGGTTTGGTTGACAGTAAAAACTTCTTTTTATCATATTCTGTATTTTATCATATTCATGTACATCTTTATGGTTGGCTATCTAAATTAAATTCCAGGTCTTACGTTCCCAAGTGTTTTTTTTTTTGTCTGCTGGACTCGACATGGACTCATCCTGATTTCTCGAGTCTTGGCCTTCCTGTCCGAGAACAAGTCCGAGTCCAGGACCCTCGAGTCCAAGTCCGTAACTGGTCCCTGAAAGAGTGCACAACATCACCATATATTATCACAGTTATATATCTCCGATTATGCCAACAGGTGATACATCGGTGAAAATCTAATTATCAGATTATTACCTTCAAAGCCAATTTAATTAAATCGACAATTAAGTTTCTAATTTACTTCTGTTCTGTATCAGGAGCTTCCAGTAATTGACCTCTTTGTTTTATTCTCTTACAATGACAGTAGTAATTTATTTGCGATTTTGCCTCCGGGATTAAAATACCTACACGGGCAAAATACCGACTGCATGTATAGAATTTCAATTAATAAAACAGGAACATGAGTCTGGGTAGCGATTATCTTTTATCGAATCACTGGTCGTATTTAATTATATTGCATTAAAAAAAGAATCTTATTATTATTGCAATTAGAACATCCTAACGTGACTTGAATGTTTAAAGTCTGTTTGCATGAGATTATAAATGTCACTCCAATTTCAAGTAATTGTTGCCCAGGGGGAATTTAATCACCATCATAGGCACACAGTTGCATTGCAAATTTGCAACATAACCCATACTAAGCTTTCTGGGTTTTTTTTCTGTATCTTTGATTATTATTCAATTGAACTTGTCTGAAATGCCACTCTTCTTATATGTCCATATACCTATTAACCATTTCTATTCATGAATATTGGTTATAACAGGTATGTTTATTAAGACAATCTGTGAATTTAGAGCACTTTTTGCGAGTTCCATGATTGCGATTTTTACACAGGTTTCACTGTTTATCCTTTATCTCGCTCCGTGTACGGAAAGCACACACAATTCCACGAGCTGAGGGCTTTTGACGTCATTGTAGATTATGCGAAATATTTTATATCGGGCAAATGGTAAATGATACACCTAAGAATGGTATAAATATATATATATATATATATATATATATATATGTGTGTGTGTGTGTGTGTGTGTGTGTGTGTGTGGATTTAAAGATATGCCATAAGAGAACCTCCTAAACATAACATTCGACTAATTCATACATGTGAAATAATCAAATTACCGCTTTTTCTAGTGCCGTAAAAACTTCTAGGAATGCCGTCAATGATAATTATATGATCAGGCATTAATGTAATAATAAAAACAATTAGTGCAATACTAGTAACTGCTTTATTTCTTTTTTTCAATTTATGTGAATTCAGGCTGGTTTTGGGTACAGATTTATGAAATGTAGTTTATTCCATATAAGTTCTTATAACACCGTTTAAGCCTGCATAAGCCTGTTTCCAAACAAATTGTTACTAAATTAGGTACACTCGCCGGTTTTGATCGACAAACCAATAAAAAATCACGTGACCCAAGTTGGTTGACTCTGCACCAGCTATTGTTCGTGAAAGCATGTGTACGATCCATCAGCCGCGGTTACGCTTTGCACAGCTATTCGCTCCGCTGTAACCGATGCACGAAAACGCGGTTGTTCGTCAGGTTTCCCACCAGGCGTTGCTGTCTCTGTGGAATTTTCTCCTGTGTAATATTTAACCTATAAAGTTGGAATACATAGGATGCAATCGTAACCTTTCAGGACAGTCTCTATATTAACTTGCTGGTGTGGCATAAGGTCAGTAAATGCAAATTTCCTCTCTTGAAGTGCCGTACGACGAGCTCAGCATGGCGCAGCCATATTTGTTTACACACTGAGTCAATCAGATTTTGTTGTAAGAGCTCCACATGGGTGAAGCCATTTTTGTTTAAACGCTGAGCCTTTCAGATCTTGTTTTACCTAACGTCGGTTTGATGGGTGTTTGGCTGCTAGCCAAACCTGAAAAATCCTTCCATTACTCACAGCGTGTGAATGTAAGGTCCCCGGGAGGTCACGCACTATGTTAGAGCGTAAATGATGTGCTGAAATATCAACTGTTGTCGTTTGCCGCTATATGTCCTTGCTGGAACCAGCTTCCGTGACTCAGAGTGAGAGCACGAAACGCAAAGCCGAGAGATAGACAGTTCTCATCTCAGCCGAGGCGGTGAGGTTTTTCACGGTCGGCCCCCACCCAGGCCCCCTGCGGCTCCCCCCCCCCCCCCGGCCACGAACCTGGGCGTATGTCAAAGGTGACAAGCCTTCGCCCTCCTAACCAAATTACTATTTGGATATATGGTCCCAGCGTGATAGGGAGAAGGGTGAAGTTAAGCACCGAAGAACCGTAATGACTAAGCAAATTCGTACCCTTAACCAAACGCTTGTCCAACGACTGGCAGTATGATAAGTTTCGGCATATAAATAATCATCCATGTGCCAGATCTTATGGGTATTCTGATGATGTAAAGCAGCAAATGTGTTGTATTGTATTCGAACGTAAAATCCTTTCGTGTAGAGGATTATAGTCACCGAGGTTTTACCCGGTACCTTTTTCTCTAAAGACCTTGGATAAATCTCCTGCGTTACTTGGATCCTGATATTTAGAAGTTGCTGAGGTCAAAGTACCTGGAAAGAGTTGACAATCTATCAATTCATCCTGACGTTCAAGGGTTTTTTTTTACATCTGTGTCGAGGGCTACCAGGAGTGATAAGTCCTGCAAGCCAAAAGTTAAACATGGATAAATGAGGCCAGCCCGCGACAGGAAGAGGCCGAAGTATTTGTCTTCGTTAAATGTTGTTGTACCAGACACGATGTTATTAATAACTAGGGAATACGGACTCTGATAGAGAAGTAGAGGTTTGCTCGGGTTCACAGTGGTGATTCTTACAGTAGCTGTACTTATTTGAAGTCAAATTCTGCCAGACCTGTGAGAGGCATTAACAAATTGTTTAACACCTGTGCGCACACACTGACACACACACACACACACACATATATATATATATAGCTGTACATAGTACGGGGTAAGATTCATCTGGACCTGTGAGAGAAAACAATTTGTTTAACACCTGTGCATCTGCCCCTCTCTCTCTCTCTCTCTCTCTCTCTTTCTCTCTCTCTCTCTCTCTCTCTATATATATATATATTTATATATATATATATATATATATATATATATCATCCTAAGTAGGTGCCGATACCGGCAACGGCGTAAAACTCCGAATTAAAACAGGATGCTCCACCGTGCTTAACGTTTAGTATATATATTTATATATTAGCCTTATAATTATTATAACTATAATTATTATATTATATAAACAGCCTACTGTACAAGGCTGATATGTTATATATAGCGGACTTTGTTTTTAAAATTGGAGGTATTTTAGTTTAACATAATATATTACCTCTAGGTCTCAATACATTCTATCTATAACTCATTTCATCACCCAATGGTTCGAGTAGCAGATTTAGCTATATTTCTCTTTAAAGGAGTGAGCACAGTCCAATGCTCTTTCCAGTGAGATAGAGGTATTGCAGGTATCTTATTTCCTATTCTTAATCGTACGTGATACTTCGGTCCCAGTGGTCCGCGCTTCTATAGGCCCGTACCAACTCCCTATGACGAAATATAGCTTGGCCCCCGACCTGAATAAGGCTCTGCTCGAAAGCTTGGTTGGGATCTAAATATCACAGTTTTTGTTTGATAACGAATGTGTTGGATCTCAAATCTTCCCTGAGTTAATTCGTTAGAATAAAAAACCTATATCAACCGTTCGTGAATAAATATAACCTCCAAGGGCCGTAAGTCAGTCACAGGTTTTCATGTATGAACCTGCTTGCATTAGAATCTGGAGGGTTAGGATAAAATCCTTGTGTACTTTCTATTCATTTATGTATAGACTTACCTTAATCATTAACACGTAATAGGTCTGCAAATTAAAGGGTTTTTAACTCGGCTCGGCATCGTTTACCTGTTCCGGGACGTTTTGTCACATTTGGTTCATTTATTTCCTAAGCAAATTGTTTTTATGAAAAAAAAAAAAAAATGTTCCTTTCTCTTAGCTTAACTTTGTACACTTTATTTCATTCCACTACAGAACACCACGGATAGGATTGATATTATTGTATATTTGCTGCGTCCTATCGCTGTAGATAATATGATACGCCTTCCTCCACAAATATCTTTTCTATAAGGGTCATACATAAGGTTAATTCCGCAGTTCTTTTGTATTTTCCTAAAATTAGCCATTTGATAATGTTTACGATGTCAAAATTGTGATTAAATTACAAGTAGAAATTGAAAAAAAAAAACGTGGAAAAAGGTCGAGGCCTATATACTATCTCAGAAGTTATCTGTACCGCTTGACAAGCAAGATTGCTTCCATTGCGGTCTGTTTTTTTTTAAGTAAGATATTGTAACCGATAAAAAGTTATTTAAAAAAATTAAAAACCGATGTTCAATCTGGTAAATTGAGGGAGTAAATAATATGCCATATCTATAGATATAAATGGAGGGTTTCTCAATTATGTTCATCTTATAAATCTAGTTCCGTCTTGCATTTGTTTTCTTTTTAAATAATATAATAAATTGATGATTTTACTAATATGTTTTTCTCTCTTTTGTCTCTTTTCCTCTCATTTGAGTAAATTGCAACATAGTACTAATGATTTTCTCTTTTTTTAGTTTTTTTTCTCTGGTGTTTGAATCTAAATTTTTTGAAGCTTTAAAACAAATAGAGTTTTGAGAATTGGCCCCCTCACAGTCTGAATAGTTCAAAATATAAGTGCACATATACATTCAATAATGCTCAGAAAATTTACTAGCAATTTACAATTTGACTGGTAAAATCGTATGTTACTTAAATTGTCACAATGAAAATCATAAATGTTTGTCATAAATTCACGAAAACTGTATAAGGTTATCATGTCATCTTTGCAAAATATTCAAGTGTATATACTAGACAGCATTTTATATCACAGGTCTAAGACTGGTCTCCAAGGTCTAAATACCTGTGTAAGAGTAAACTGTGATATGACGGAGAATATCTGTTTTAATGAGTCCATTGTATTTTATCATTTTGGTCTGAAACTTATTTTTACCGCATAATGTTATAAAGTCGTTATTTTTTGAGTATCCCTTTGGGGATCATTAAATTATAAAGTGCACAAAATATCGAGCAAGTAATTGCTATATTCCAATCAGTTCGATATTACACTGATGACGAATAAAGCTTTACAGAGTAAGGGTTAATTGCATAATGGAATAAAATCAAGACTGCAGCGGTTTGTTTTAAGCATAAATCCAAATTTATTGCAGACTGCAGGATGCACTTCCTCCCACGAGGAAAAAAAGACCGACATTTTAAGATATTAATAAAATCCTCCTATGGAAAAGTAGGCCATCTTCCCGGGACTTAATATATCATCCGACTGCGTTCCCGCGGTTCCTATCAGCGGGACCGCTGTGGTTATTTACTGCGGTGCGATGGCTTGACTTCCGCCTCCCGAGCTGAGCGGAAATATCCCCACCAATCATGCATAGGAAAACCCAGACGCTTCCTTACAACTGTGTAACATGTTACAGTGGTCACGTGATCTCACGTTATTTTAAGAAGAGCTCCGTTGTATGCAATGTACTGTAATTTTCCATAGTAACATCAGTAATCTGAAACTGCAATTAGCTTTCATGGAAATATTTTTGTAAGGAAATGCTTAACTTGGATCCATCCCGAAATTATTTCTCTAAAGAAACACTCATCATGCAATGAAACAAACTCTACTCTGGGTTTAAAGAATCGCTTAGTAAGTTAACACCGGGTCTCCAGTGAAGATGCCAGTGGGCGATTTATTTGAGGAAACCAGGCTTAAAATAACTCGGGTCGATTTACCTCTTTGCTTTCCTTTAACATATTTTGCATAATTTGTCGAATGGTTCTTTACTTGCTCAGTCAGAGGGGTGTGTCTGATGAGAGTCGTTGTTCTCTTAAATGGGAACACAGGGCCAGATGAAGACACATTTGCAAATTTGAAGGCCAACAGGCGGCTTTACGAACAAGAGAGAGCTTGCAGACCTTCGCTCTTCCGCGATTCTGGAGTGAAGCGTGAACTACAATTTAATACTCTTTAGCCTTGTATATTCTACACTGTGGATTATTATTATTATTAATATATATATATATATATATATATATATATATATATCAAAAAGGAATCATATCGTTATGATAATAAATATTACCCTACCATAATTAAGCGAGCATGCTAATTCCAAATACTTTTGCTTTCAAAATAACCGTGATTCCATGGATGTTTATTCATCTGTTATTGTCGGAGGTTTACATTATAATGGGGCTGTTAGAACCGTGAGAATAAGCGTCAGAGACGCGTGATACCGGCGTGGGACTCGCGCCTATCAACCCTCAAGCGTCCCATCAGACGCGCGGTTTCAGCTTGCACTACCTCCAGATCAAAGCGGACTTCAGTCACTGACCAGCGAACATTACCCAAAGTAGCATACATGCTTCTTCCGATCAAAGTTTTATCTCTAAAACAGATCACAGTCAAGCCAAACTGTTAAGCCGAGGTTGCAAATAACAATTACAGTGAACCGCCCCCCCCCCCCCCCAAGCCGAACACTCAAGGGACCGGAGGATTTTGACCGTATTAGTGAGTTGTCCTGTTTAAAGGAGTTTGGAATTGTGTCAATTTGTCATTGAATGTTTCTGATATCCTATATTTTCATTAAATGTACGCCTAATTTGAAATAGTATACATACATTCAAATCAAATAATTTTCAAAATAGCTTAAATATGCACTTGCAATTTATGAAATATAATTCTTTAAAAAGAAAGACAAACATCAGCTAGGCCTTGCAAACTGATCTTGGCAGTTTCGCTTCGACGTACCTTGCTTCATCTTCTAAGCAAGCCGCAGTTCATGGATGGTTGCACTAGGCATATTGAAGATACATTATTAACAGCATCCGGACAGCATGACTATTTGTTAGATGATGGTCTTCACCACAATTTCACCATAACAAGTGCAAAATGTCACATGCTAAAATAACGGTTTATTTTTTCCTTATTGACCTGCCAATGTTAATGTTATAATGATTGTGTTATCAACACATTCATAGAAATAAACAACAGTATCGATACTGTTTATTTATATATAACATTCCAATGGTTCACCAAATCGACAGAAATAACGCTTTACAAAAGAATTTGCTATACCAAACCGTATAATATTATCTGGTGGTCTTAATACATATATCTGGTATAACCAGGATAATTGTAAAACAGTGGACTGATAATTGTTATGCACATTCCATTGAAGATTCAAGAATACAAGGGATATTAAACGTACATAATGTAATATACATTAGATGTTTTCAAATGAACCTATCCCAAACCCCGGTATTTAATTCTGTGTCTTCATATAAAACCTTCGTGTGACGATATTTGCAATCATGCCTTTTTATGTAACCGCCGTTCTATTCATGACAAACGCGAGTAGTTCAATACGGCATGAAGTTATTTTATCATAATACACAGAGGGTATATTCATACATTATGAAATCGTTAATATAATAGATAGCAGTGACCAATTCTTTTGTTTTCCTAGCACGATCTCCAGGTATTCTGGCTGATGAACGTATTTATCTCAATTGTACAGTTTATATTCATATACAAAAAAAAACAATGCTTATTCGTGGAAAGTTGCAAGTGTACTGACACGCCTCATTAGGCCCGCTCAATGTCGCTCATATACAGGACAATGTCTTTATCTCGTCAGGGGTTGACGTAATCTAGGTGTTTTTCAGTCAATCGTGTATTATAAATGATGGAATGTCGATACGTTTCATACAAAGCAATATTGTTGAATTGAAGAAAATATTTAAAATACTGAACTTTTGAACTGATTTTTTACTAATTTTTTATTATAAGCTGAGCCTGACTTCACACGAATGGCGCACACGTAACTGATAATAACTAGTTAAGAAGTAAAGCTTAACTTTTGCAATGTGCGGTGTCTTTAAATTTGGCATAATCAAATGAATAATAATAAAAAAAGATAGTATAAATTTGATAAAATGCAGCCCCATCGCGAATCCAAGTCCGGACTCGAGTACTACGTCACTGTCGTCAGTCATAAAACCAGAGAAAGACATGACATATCAGAAATCCAGCAATATCAAAAGATTTTTTAATATTACCAATATGCTCGAATTTCAGGGCATTTTATTTCTCACATGGTGGTTTTGTGAAAAAGCAAGCAAACACACTGGCTCACCTTAAGTGAAGGATATTTGTAAGCGATGATGCGAGAAAAAAGATTTTCCGGTTGAAGTTTTCAGCGCAGTTATAGACGTGTCATTTGATGCCACTCTTATGATCTAGTAACAAGCACTTTATGTTCTCGTTAAATTTTCTCATGAACTGTTAAGGGATTTAGTGAAAACCTTTTTACAAAAATGTATAATAAACGAGTTTTGCAACCGTGTCAAAAATGTTTAAGAGCGTGTTAAGATATGCAAAAGGATACCGTCACCGAAACATTCGGCCTTTCTGTTTCTTAAGTGGAACCATCCTTGATGGTCTTGGGTAGCGATGATCTGAGTGATGTTATCACTACCTAAATATTTAAATGATGTGACTGAACAGTGGTCACAAAACAATTTGTGATGAATTTGAAGTAAAATATTACATCATGGGATGAATACAGATACTCCTTATGGAAATGCAATTAAATATTAACGACTAACTTATTAGTTAGACTGGCCAAGTCAATGTAATGGCTCTGACAGTGAAATCCAACGTTCTCTCACTGTGTCGCACTTAGTGGCGGCACTGCTACCTCGCGGCAACTTACATAACTAATTACTACTCTCTGACCCTCTTAATTCAACGACTGGTAAACTTGGGCCGTACCGGACAGTCAGCGCAACACATCAATTTTTAAGGTCTTTCCCAGTGACGCAAAAATTAATTATAGTGGTCTTGCCCAGAATCTTTTTCAAAACTAACATAGTTAATTCAGTAACCGCCTATTGTGGGCTTCCGGCTAACTATATATATATATTCCCATTAATCAGTCTTAATATTTTAGGTCCTCGGCTATTTGAGTACCGCAAGATTTTTAACACTATATATAACCCTCAGCCTCAGTGACTTAGTGTGTCACCGATTATCAGACCATCGCTTTTCGCAGAAGGCCGGTTTAAAAATGTGTCTCTAGCTCAGCCAATCAGCATGAGATACTCAGGTCCACACGCGACGAACGCAGTCATTCTGTAATTCATGTACCGGCTGACTGAAATAATCACGACGATCAGCGTGTGGCAACTTAACAGTCGCAAGACTTTCTTGTGTAACGTGAACACTAACAAATACACAATACAAAATCATTGCGGCATTGTCTATAATGCACTCAAATTTGGCCCATGGACCGTATGTTCGAACAGCAGAGATATATCATAGGACACGAAGGTCCATGTATGGACTTTCTGAAAACATGCATGATTTCAATGCGAATGTTACCAAACGGGCTGAGCTGTCTATTGCCGATGGGACGCTGTTAGCGTCCTCATAGCAACGATGCCATTCACAGGAGGCCAAGCGGCCTGATATGTAAATGCGAGGGAATCGTCAGGCGCCTTGTGACGCCCTAATATGCAAATATCAGGGATTCACCCTACGGACTTTACAAGGCTTTAGTGATAAGAGCTAGAACTGAGTTACGTCTGTCGGTACATGGAATCACGTTTCATTTTAAGCATTTTAGCAGTAAACATCAATACACGAAAGCCAAGGCAGGGCTTCCTATTAGTTAACAGAAGAAATTCTGGTATCATTGACTTGAAACACCTGTCGAGTTAAAAGACTACCATATGCTGTATTTTACTGAAGGTCTCCCTTAATTAAGTCTTTCTTATGGTTATTCATTCATATATTTGTTAGATATTTTAGAGATGATAACATAGAATCGAAAAGTATCTGAAAACAAATCAGAAAATATGCTCATTTGCAATCTTCTTTTTTTCTAGAAACTAATTATTGGTACGGGTGAAGTGCTTTTAATTAACGCTGCTTCATATGTTAATGTTGTACATCGAAATGGACAATACATCTTATTTTCCTGACTTAATTGATTCGTCATTAGCCGTCGTCTTCGTAAATTAATACAATTTTACCAAGTTTGATCATTTATTGTAAGATGATGTTATTAAGATAGAATTCTCCAGTATTCATAAAATAATCCCAATCTAATTACCACGTACAGGACAAAATTATAGAAGGTAATGCTCCAACCTGATTTAATTCAACATGCAACATTAGTATATGGGTTAATCATTGCGGTTTTTGTTACTTAAACGTTTTGCAGCGTAAACTATTGTTATAGTACACACAGTCTCGATATCATAAAACCACCCTTTCAAAAATTTTGATGATGTTATTTGTTTAGTACTTGGTTTAGTATATTCTTTGACTGCGTCATATCACTCCATTGTCTGTCAATGTTTCAACAGTGCCCGACATTGTAGTCCTAGGCAGTACTCCTAATTCAGCTGACCAGCCCAGGCAATTACTGACCGTTCAGTCCTTCTGACCTATAAGGTCGTTGCCAAGCGAGTCCCATGGTGAGCACCATTAACTAAACCACACGAGCTCAAAGGTCACGCCTTGAAATCAATTGAACGGATTTACCTACAATAGATAATTTGCCTTTCATGAGACATCAACGTTGAATACTTGTGTAGATGTAGCCTCTGTCATCGAATGATGAATAAAAGCAATCTGCTATAATGTACAGAGTCTCTGGGCCCCACACATATACAGCGCGGAGGACACTCGCTTTAACATAGTTGTTTTGCATATCTTTGGGTCAGCTTCTGAAAACTTCTTTAAATAAAGTGTCGTGCACAAGCCGCCGAACGTGACAGTTGTATGGCTCTAAAAGTATATACTTTGCTTTATTTTTAACATTAAAATAAATCTCTAATCTACTCATTTAACCAAATAAGAGAGATAATGGCACAAAATTGTAGAGATTCTATTATAAATAATAATAAGTAATACAATTATTATTATTATTATTAATTGATTCATTGATTGAGTTTAGTCTATGTTTTAAATGTACAAAAAGTACATACATAATTTGAATGGCTTGTTCCAAACCTAAATCTGAGAGATCAAGCACACTTCTACACTAAGCATATACTAAGCATACACGTTCCTGGAATATGAAGTTAACGCATAAGAACTACGGGTAGGTACTACGTTATTACGGTAAACTAGCAAAAAAATAAGAAAGAAGGATTCCACCCTAATTATTATTCTAGACATCCATTTCGTTTTTGGAAGGAAAGATTATATTACAGTTGGACATAAAACGAGTATTGTTCCCATAGATCATCTACTGTTCTAATTAACCGCCCAGACGTCCCAGAGACCCGAGATCTTCCGGTAATTATAACGAGGTAATTATATCAAGAATTCTCCACCGATAAGGATTACATCTGACCGTCAAGGAGAAACACTGTGGCCTTATTTACGGAGGTGGGAACGTAGCAATCAATATTTTAATAATGGCTTGTACTTTACTTGAAGATTTATGGATTATATAGGTGTTATATACACGGGAACCGCATTTAGTCTAATCAGTTATTCAAACGTCTGAGAATCGTTTAAAATCGTTCTACTACTCTTATAAACCAGTAACGCTCTTATCTCCGAGGTCCTGTGAAATGTCTCTACATGATGATTAATGGCGTCTTACTATGAAAATCCTATATTTATTGATAGCTTGTAACTCTCTCTTCCTATTCGGTTCTTTCTCTACTTACAAGTTTCATATCATGTTCCCCTGTTTCTATTTGCGTAAACATCCATATATCCGTTTGCCACCCTCGCCCTGAATTTCTTTAATATCATGTTTAATTCATTTTTATATTCTTATGCTACCATACCTCGTTTATTTTGTCATATAGAGTTCATTTGTCTGTACTCCCTTCCCTCTGTGTCAGCTAAAGTAAACTCAAATTTGAATACTTTTCGCCTCTGATGTTTTGTCCTGCTAAAGATAATAGCGGATACAATTAGAATAAATACGGTATGAAGCACTATTGAGAATATCAAATGTTTCAATGTAGCTTGAATATTATGATATTTTCATCTAGCTACTGGAGTAAACTATTCTGAAAATCGCATCACGTTGACAGCTGGAGACGTACAGGACAGCTTGCCGCTGGGGAAATTAATGGGAGCTGTAACGCCGTTTACAGGGAATTATCTCGTCTCTGTTTCCTAATAAAGACGACGTTGACTTCCGACGGGCTGGCTCTACCAGACGAAGAAGTACAACCAGAGCTGTAGTCAGCAGCTGTTCAGGGTCGTGGCGTGTTAAAAATCTTCAGTGGCACATCCAGACGCTGGAAGGGGTGGTCGTTCGAGCAAAATTAGAGCCTAAAGCCGTGCTAGCCACATAACTGCTGCTGGTTTGGAAAAACAGATGGCCGTCTTTAGTAGTAAGCCGAATATCGTGGCTCGCTTCAAATATGCCCCAAGGCTTAAACTGACTTGAATACCTATTCATTTGACGATCTTACAAAGTACCTGTATTGTTTAAACAAGTGATCTATATAACAGGTGACCTCTGTATTTTTAATGGTGTCAGGCTTTACCATGTATTATAATGCGGATTGTCAGTCAGAATCAAAATCAATAAACTTTGAATAAGTCTGTTTATGTGTCGGGCATTTTAAATTGTTAAAGATATATCGTTTTGTTTTAATTTTTTTCTTGGCTCACCCCGGCCAGATGGAATATCGGCGGCGCCTCCTGATAAACTCTGCTCGCCCCAACTTATCTTAACAGAGTGGCGCCGGGCTCTATACCAAACTGACCCCCATTTCCGCGGCCTTAACCACAACGACAGGTTTTCAAAATATTCCTGGATTAATCGAAAATAATAATCTAACGAAGGAAAACATGGCGCTCTAACGCCGTAGTTCAGCCTCATATAAGCATACATTTTCTGTATTCTATTGACAAACCGAGAAAGATAGGCTGAATAAGATGAGCAAAAAAAATTATCGAGTTTTCAAAAAACTTTAGTCAAGTGGTTTACCTTCCATCGAAATTTCAGAGTAAAATTCAGAATTCTTTGAGATATTGCGCACAAAAAAAACCCCAAAAAAGTAAATTGCATATTTGAAATAAAGCAAAATCTATCTCGATATTTAACGAAATATTAAGATGAAATATCGACAGATTTTGAATAACACCTCCCCGATATCTTAGTCGGATTCTTCTGATAGGAAAAATTGAAGCTCACACCCAAGAGAGAGATAATGGAGATTTTGTCTCTGTGATTTATAACCAATCACCGTTGACCTATCAATTTGCTGCGGCCCATTCGCGCAACTGCTGCAATTTCCTTCCCATAATTAAATATGCGCATAGCATTATCACTCTGAAATTCCATATTTTATCAGGTAATTTAGAAAACACAATATGGATAAACATATTGATTTAGTACATTTCTTATACCTTCACCAAGAGGTGTTTGTCCTTGCTGCCGTTGATTTGCTGTTTGACTGTTATTTTTTTATAAAATTGTAGGGCAAAACACACGGAACAATCCAGTAAATTTTGGAAGGAATTTGGGTGACCAAAATAGCATTTAAGCTTGAACATGAACTAGAAACATGCTTCAAAACATTGTCATATGTCACAAACTAATATACATTTATGCTATTGACCTTTAAGAGCTATATGCCCCCTCATTTATTGCATTATTTTCTAATCAGGGCAAACAGGAAATGGTGAACAGTTAACAGAAAATGTGCATGAATAGTTAAAAACCATGTGTAAAATTCAATTAATAATTCATATTTTGAGAAAATCAATAATGTTTAAGCTTTTCCTTAAACATGTAGATAGACCTGGACGGTCTTGTCCAATACTGATCTGTAAGTATTCAATTTATTTGTACCTTTAAAACTTATAGTTCTATTCATTGCTGCTCATTTGCTGACTGGAACATATACATTTTTACATTGTCTTGTACTACAAACAATAGTATTTACTGACCATAAATTATTAATAAGAGAAGGTAGGAGACCTTTTTGAAACTTATGCATGAAAAGAAGCACAAAATTACCATAATCTTTTGGTAACTCAAGAATAATCAATGACTGATATTAAATATATATTTTATTTAAAGGATTCTTCAGCTCGCAGATCTCACGCCTTAATCACTACCTGTCAGGTGGTAAATTCTGCTTGTAAGCGTTTTGCCGAGGATATTGGACAAACAGGAACGTTTAAAAATTCAATTAACGTTAAATCAGGAAAAAATCTTTTTGATTTTTTTCATTTTTTAACTGAAACTGTCCTAGAGGATTTTAAAGCAGAGTAATACTAATGTAAACATTCGAAATGTCGTTCTCCCAAAGAGACCTTCAAGTAACCTCAAGTGCCATTGGAAACATATGTGAAGAGATTATTAAAGTGGGTTATCTCATATATATATATATATATATATATATATATAATATATAAAATCTCCTGAGAAATAAAGCCGTGAAACATGGGACTAAATATTGGTGTGTAACGGTAACACTTTTTGCTGGTCTGACCAAAGATCCGGGCAATGCCGTCGCGGAGGTATGTGCTCTGTGAGCGCTTTCAAATGAGCCATGAATGTATCAGTGAAGGTTTACCTATAAATATATTAGTATAAAACATTGAATGTACCATTGATATAAATCCATTGCTTGTCACATATGCCTCCTCTGAAATACAATGAAATTGTAATATATATATATATATATATATATATATATATATATATATATATATATATTAAAAACACGGCATAGGGCATTGACCAAGCCGTAAAATATTTCAATTTTAACACAAGAGTGTTAAATAAAAAAAAATATTATTGTATTCCTGACATGTTCTGAACTTTTTCTTCATCCACTAAACTGTCCGAGAGGAATCTAAAACAACGCCTTCGTAATGTCAACCTACGCTTGACATGCCGTCCTCTCAGAGAGACCTTTATGAAACCCTTAGGGTCTCTGCAAACCTATGTGAGAAGATTCTTAAAGTGGCTATAGTCGGGGAATAACCCCTTGAGAAACAAAGCGAAGTTTGAACTGTCAAACCTTGGACGGTTAAGTTAATAGGCTGTGTCCACGTGATTGCGGTCACAGCGTTGCTCCTTCCCTTATCGCCTCGATACCAGTGGCCGGCTTTCCGCCCAGGGAGCTCACAGCAAAGGGAGCTTCTCACGGAACAACTCAGTGCCAATATTTGTCCATTTTCCTAGACTTACTCCATTCATTGCCAATTTGAGGTTCGTTACATGAAGGCAAATAACAGTCACCTGGGAGAGAAGGGTTTGATTTTCGCAGCCAGCGTGGAATAATAATAAACGGAGTTCACACTGGCCCCGGGTCACTTCTCCACTTCCGCCTGTGATTACACCAACAACACAATTTATTCTGGTGGTGCTAATCGTTTGCTGAGGACAACTACTAATTCCCACCGAGGGGGAACTTTGCATGCCGTTAACATAAACACGAATTTTAAGGTAGGGTATTTTCTCGCTTTGCATGTAAATATTGAAACCTATTTATTTGCCCCTTGTTTGCTACCAAGACTCTCCCCATAAGATCCCATTGTATACACATAGCATTTCGCATGTTCAATATTTTCTGATTTTGATTTATGTTTTAAATGTATTAATGTTGCGTGTATCTATTTATGTTACACGGGGGTGGTTTACCTATTGATCCGAGGTTTGACAATCCACACTCGATAACTATATATGACGCAAATAGTCTTTCAGGATATCCAATTGTTTAACCCTATTTTGTTAATACGTCATTATACGAACAGTGTTAAATATTTCACTTTTGACTGTGGCCACTAGAGGTTTAGTCATACATCCTGTTATCTTTATACTGATTTCATCCTTTAAATTGAAAACATAATAATAATAATAATAATAATAATAATAATAATTATGATAATAAAAATGATAATAATATTAATGAGAAGTAGCCCCATATCTTGAACATTACGGAATCATTTATTCATTCTATGAGGGAAACGGTAACATTCGAATTGACGTCAATTAACATCTCAATTACTGCTTGGATGTTTTCCGTTTTAAAACGGTAATTCAATATATCGATTTTAGCGTTAGGCGATGTGTAATCCTTGTTCTTTTATAACCAATAAGATGACACACCGGTTATGTTTAACGCAGACCTGGCACATTTGTCGAATATGCCCTACTAAAACCATAATAAACTTTTTTTTTCAATTATATTTTAATGTTTACCAGTCACAAAATTGCTTCATATAATTTCAGTTAAAAGATCACATTTTCTTTGCTAACGAGATTATTAAAAAGCAACAATTTTAAGAGCAAATCTGTTGATTCAAAATCAAGATGATATTGTATAGTAAATAATAACAAATAATATTAAATATATGTACCAGTACTGTCTTTACCTAACGAGTTTAATGCACAGGGAAGTGAAACGTGACACAAGGGTAATCTTACACTTCCACTCAAAACAAACTTCTTCCTGTTGGGCAGTAACGGAAGGCCGGGACTACTTTTCCCAACTGTCAAACTGTTACATTTCAAGAAAACACCTTCTAATTGCATTTTACATGCGTATTTTTACAAATAGTGCGTATTTCGTAAAGTTCTTCAAAAACAGCCATCTGAATGTAATTTGCCTTTCAAAATTCTGGTGCAACATTTGTGAATGGACTTTATTACGCTCTTCACTATATTTATACCTATAAGGCTTGTATTATAAGAAGCCCCGGTGGATTGTGGGTATAATATTTCGACGATAACAAACCTTAGCCAGCACAGTCGTATTCTTGAGAGTCCAATTCTGCGCTGTGTGGGGTTAACCTTGATGTTTTATCAGGACATCCAAAGACCAAGATGTATGTATTCTTCTGATCAAAAATGCTCTTTTACTCAAAAATATAACCCCAATTCTGCAAAAAAAAAAAAAAAAAACACGAATGATACGGTTCTTTGGCCCGTACTTCACTTGTTTGTCTCGCGGCCTAGACAGGCAAATGTCATTCAGAGTATTACGAAACGTAACGGGGCAAAATGTCTGCTGAATAAACCTGAATGAATGGCTTTTCTTTGATCTCCTGTTCAGCTGAGGCGAAAAATTGTGTCTGGTTGGAGCAAAATTGTCAGAGTAAATTTGGTTCACTCAACTCGCAGGGGAAAACGTGTGTCCTTGTGGTTTTATACAAATGTAAAACCACTGATGAAATCAAATTACCACAATTTTATCGACCTTGTGCCATCTAGTTTATCGTGAAAAACGGCCAAGTTGAAACGTAATAGAATTGCATCGGCCTCACATTGGAAGGTAAAATAAGTAATATCACATTCACATTGCTGTAGCTCTGTATTGCGATTTCTTTGGCCCGGAAATAAAAACTCATTCTGAAGAGTTTTCATTGTAGAAACCTTATATTGCCACTGCCTTTAGTGTTAAAACATTTAAGAAATGCAAAATTTTCAATTATGTCCACGCCGATGCCTCAAAGATAGGTATAATAAATGAGATAAAAAAACTGTTCTTCCAAAAGAAATTTAATTTTGACTTTTACGTTAAAAAGATATTTAAAGTGAAAAATGTAAAATGTTAAAAACCAAATATTATTTTTTTCTTCAACTATGGCCTAGCAAATGTAGTATTTAAATTCCTGTGTGTTACCTCAACTCAAGTTCACTAACCGGAACCTGGTTGCTTGCATTTATGGAGAGAGGGCGAGAGAGAGAGAGAGAGAGAGAGAGAGAGAGAGAGGGAATATCTATTTATTTACATCTATTTATGATGGTAATGGAAGAGGAAAAGTCATAGACTAGCACAGTACACTGGTATTCACCCTATATATATCATATGGATTTATTTTTATCTCGAATTATTCTTGAGGATATCGAAAACTGATACCGTGGCATTTTTAGGTTTAGGATTAACTTATGGCACATCTTATTATTCCAAATATTAACCTTTAAGATGAGCTGTTTCTATATTTTTGCGCAAACGTTTTTAACTTGTGGCACATCCTATTTCAGCGGCGGTTTTCTGTAAGCTCGGAATTATGCCATGTTTAAAATATAAAAAAAGTGTTGCAGGGGCGTTTCCAGGAGGGAACCGCAGGGGGCCGTGCCCCCCCCCCCCCCCCGTCATCCGACTTTGCATGTTATATTTAGAGAAAACATTTGAGACCGTAATATCTGCAAAGAAAATAAAAGAATGAAAGCATATTTTTCTCTTGTTTTCAGTCTAACAATTATAGAAGAATATTAAAAGTGCTTATATATATATATATATATATATATATATATATATATATATATATATACGATTTCTTTGGCTCGGAAATAAAAACTTATGGGAATTCTGAAGAGTTTTCAATGTAGAAACCTGATGTATATATATATATATATATATATATATATATATATATATATAATGTGTGTGAGATTTGTATGTGTACTCCTTGGCCAGCGGGTATGCTGTGCACCCCCCCCCCCACCCCGCTCGAGCCCCTGAACCCCCCCCCCCCCTTCGTGTGCTTATATAAATCTTCAATATGAATAGAGGTATACGACTTGCCACATCAGGGTTTTAGTCTTTAAGAGAAATGGCAGCCCCCTTGAGCTATTCCTTTTTTTCGCGCAAAATTAGAAAATGCAAATAGAAATCTGCATTTTAAGGAATTTGGAGATCCCGGGTATGCGATGCTCACAAAATCTTGTTTGTATTCACTTATTCGGCCAATATTCCCAGGTTTATTTGTGCATTCATGTACATTCGTAAATATTCCTTGACGACGTTCCTGGATCCGGATCTTGCGCCGGATCCACACCTTAATCTAATCGAATCTCAAAATTTATTCTGTTCCACAAATATTTTAAAATTTCATGAGGTTCCGTTCATGATTGAGTGAGTTATGTTGTAAACAAACACACAAAAACACACACACGAACGGGGATGAACGCATAGGGCCCTACCCTCCTAGCGGAGAGAACAACTGTTCCTGAACAGCGGGACAGGTCCTCGAATCTTCCCTAAAGATACTGTACAATCAAATGATATATCGTGATATTTATTTGAAGGCTAATCTATAAAGACAGAAAGAACTTAAGTGGCATAAAACGTACTCAGTTTCTCCTTGCTGACATCTCATAAACTTAACCAAGAACGATAACAGTACAATTTATTAAACCGCTCATGTTTTGTCCAAGGGAAAATATTCAAAATATGGTTTATTAATCGACTGCACAAAGAAATATAACTTAAAGCAAGTGAACTACTGAAAAAAATTCGAACAATTCAAACGTATTTTTTTTCTATAGTGTCAGTGATGTCTTTGATCCTAGTTTCTCGCCTTAAGGAAAGTAATTGATGGTTTTTTTTTTATGAAGGTAACTCGATGATAGTCACGTATCACCCTATATTTCAGCGTTGGACGACTTACACAAGCATTTCAGAAGCGGATCCCGGGGGGGGGGGGGGTCCAGGGGGTCCGGACCCCCCATTTTCATCCCAAGCAACCTTTTATAAAGGGTTTCAGACAAATTTTGCAGCCTGGAACCCCCCTTTTCTGGACCTGGGGATTTTATTTTTTAGGTGTTTCCTTTGTCCTCCTGGGTTGGACCCCCTCCCTTTTCCTAAATCGTGGATCCGCCCCTGCATTTTATTCCCATCTCTAAATGTAAGTTTCCTAGCATTTGACATAAGTGTCATGGGATTTACTCCTGCTTGGATTATAGCCATGGCTTATTTCTTGGAAAATAAATAACATGTCACATCAGTTTTGGTCTGAGGTTTAATAATTATAAATCAACAAGATTCGTAGGGGTCATTTTTTGTTTTCACATGTTGGCACCAATATTAACCCCATTAAAAGTAATCGGGAATTTTGCGTTTTCAGAAATAGTGGTCATTCTTATAACACTAAATCTAGTTTATAACATATTAATTAGTGTTAATAATATATTAATACTAACAATTTCTTTTGTCATTTATCGTGAAAGATTGTTTGACCATGTTACAGGCGCTCTATTACGTGACACGGGCGTAACTCGTGTTCTCGTTACATTCCGTACTGGTTGAACTCTCGTTGTCATGTGGGCCTTGAGTTTTCACGCTTGGTAGTGGGTCACGTGATTAGCCTGGTATGTGTAGAGAAACACAGCGATGTCATTCTAGATAATTCCTGAAACGCGTGTCGTGCAAGTCCTTTTAGACTGATCGAGAAGTAGAGGGTTCCCGGCTAAGGGTGTGAAGGTATATAAAGGGCTTTTTTTTAGATACAAGGGGGCAGACAGCAGAGCAGATACCAGCGGACGCCGAAGCCTGTCAGATTCTAAGATCTTATCCGACGAATGCGACAATTATAGATTTTTTCAAGAACTTTCCTGGATTTTATACATTGGACTTCAGTTTACATTCTGTGTTGTTGCAAGAACCTCCACTGGACTGTCATTCTCTGAGAGCTTACATTCAAAGGACTTAATTTGGTGACAATGTTGGTATTCAGGTATTGTACCATTATCTTTCTCTGTGATTGTATTGACTTGTTGCTATACCGCTGATTGTATAATTGTATTGATTTAGTGAAAATTATAGTTATTTGTTAACAATAAACCACTGACTTCTTTATTTATTCCCCTAGACATTTCCCGCTGCCTAGTGTTACAGAATCTGATTTTTTAATCTCCATTACAAAATTTGTGTTCATCACGCATAGGTGATCTGTTTATATTAGGTTCCGTGACAACCATAATAAAAGTTTTTCTTGATAAATATTTTTGCCTTGGATAGCCAACACAATAATCATAATTATTTCAACTGCGAGAAATATATCCACCAATATTTTAAAGATTTCTTTTAACCTTCAAAGAGAGGTTATGAATATATTTTTTGCTGCCCATTGATCGGTTGTTTTTTTTCAGTTTCCCACTCACGAATTTTATAACTTTTGATTAAACCGCGTAAAAGTGTATTTTTTAGTTAACGTCCATTGAACAATACATCAATCTTTGGTGTTTTTCTTATAATGTTTTGACCACAATCGTCATTCACGCATGTGAAGTAAAACCTGTAATTTGGGGAGAAAATTTACGCCCAATTGGGATCCATTTATTGTGAGCGCCCGAACAAATCTGTGATCCAACCATTGAGCAGACGAACCGTGACACACAATTTTCTCGGCTTGGGTTCCTATATTTCCTGTGCTTACTCTCTGTGCCACACTCTCAAGTTGGATCATAAGCTAGGGAGTATTCTTGACCTAGTGGTCTAGAATGTTTGCGGAGGCATGCGGTCTTGGGGTAATTTCTAATTGTAAATTGTAAATATCCCATAAAACCGTGATGATTTTGCTGCTGTTACAGGTTATTGGCATTTTAATTATACCTACCGATAGGTATTCCCTCGCAGGACAAGATGTAACTTTTAGTAAACTTAAATTACTATTGAAAAGATACAAGTACAGAAACCCATTCCAAATGCTGATACGTTAAAACGCTGTGAACACAAAATGATTGCTTATGTTCATTTATGGAACAAAAAACAGTTGCTATGCCATCTCCTGGTTGGGCGAACATCATGTAAGGAACCATTTGCTGATTTGTCTGGCATATTTCGGACAATCAGCTAAATTGGCCGTTAGAGCAGAGTTAAGTCTGTTATATGTGTGATATTTGGTCGGACAATGACATATGCTGCTAGCAATTTTAGTCCATTCAAGTGAGGGTGGTAATGTTTGGATTGACGATTAGTCTCAGGCTCCTCCGGTGTCTCGGCTGTGGTAAAAAACCATTAGCCTTTGAAGACGGAACATATATGTATATGAGAGGATTGATAAAGGGTTATTGGCGGTTGGCATTTTAAACAAAAATACATATACTCCTTACACTACAAACTGCTTTTAAATTTACGGGAAAATAAACAGTTATCACGGACTTTTGGTATGTAAAAGGTCTTCTTGTGTTGACTATTATCTTTCAAATACATATTCCATGCTCTGCAGACATGCATTTGCCAGGGGCGTAGCCAGGATCAAGGGAGGGAAGGGGCCGATATCTATATATATATATACACATATATATATATATATATATATATATATATATATATATATATATATATATATATATATATATATATATATATATATATATATACCTCACGTTTAATTGTTGTACAAGATGAATAGGTAAAAAAAAATATCATATTTGTAGGAAACTTATGACATTTAGAGTTATCAATGAACAATACATTTATTACTGCGTATGCAATGCTTAAACAAGAAAGAAGTACCAAATCTGAGGATACCGGTCACAGGAATTTCATGATTATGTTTAAGATTATTAATTCATTGTTAGACTAATTAAACATTTGGGCGGACGGGGTAGTAATGGAGACGAGTGTGTATGTGTGTGTTTGGGGGCCGGGTCGGGGGGCATGGCATCATTGTTTATATGCCTTATTTACATATGTTGAAATGTTGTATTTAATGGCCATATGTATGTTTAATATTTTATTGCTTTAATGCTACGGAATCGCGTATTATAGAGGTTCAGCATTATTAACACGTTCAAAGCTCGGGTAACTACACGAGCTACTTATTGTTATAATTAGTAGCAGCAGTAGTAGTAGTAGTAGTAGTAGAAGTAGTAGAAACAGCAGTAGTAGAAAAAAATAATGGTGGTCACTATACCATTTGAATTTTTATAATGAAGGGAGGCTCATTAAGTAGAGCCAATTAACGGATACCACGAACAATCATTAGCTTTCAATACTAAAAGCAACTAAACTAATGTATATTCATAAGATAATTCATTAACATTATTCATGACATCGACCTTGACCTGTCAATGGGATGGCAATTATTCGGGATTCAACTGTATCAAGGCCAAATCTGGGGAGGACTTATGGGTCTGCAGCATCCCCACTCCCACCTATATTGCCTCTCGTTTAAAAAGTTTCAAACATGTAAAATCAATAAGTTAAATGTAAGTGTTTATAAAAATTACCCGTCATTCTATATAACGTGACCTTTAAAGCAAGTTGTGGTGGCCTTTCAATGTATCAGCCACACAAATCCCCCCACTCTTTAGAGCCAATCGTGTCTCGGCTTTGTGTATAACCAAATAGGGAAGGCCACTTCTGAGTATCAACGGATCTAATTCTCTCGAATACTTTTTTTAATTATAACAGAAGCACAATACATTGCTCGTTTGATTCCGTAACAAAACCCAAGACGGGAAGATATTTGTTAGAAAACACATGTCTCCATATCAATGATGTTTACAACAAGACGAGAGCGACATGGTTATGAATTCCTCTGAAATCTTATCGCTTGCCTCACATCTTTTCTATTTTTACATTTACACTTGCTCAAGAGAAAACCTTGAAAACTACCTACGACAGTGTTATCATGATTTATCGCTAAAAATAATATCACCACGAATATTAAGTTTTTTTTCTTAAACATTGTATACACTGATGTCTTCGAGTCACATTTTATCCATTCAGAAAATTACATTTCTTATTACAGTAGAATTGCTCTCAAATGTCTTTCCTTTCCGTTTTGCGTGACGTTTGACGTTTGTTCTTTATCCTCTGATCACTACGGCGGGCGCTGACCTTTAAAGTGTAAGAACTGCGTAAACAGCAAAGTGACTGTGCACAATTAAAGTTGATGCTCGTGACAGGCTCCGCCAGAAACATTTCAAGGGAATAAGAAGTGCTCTTTGACATTTATTTTAACATGACTTATGGATGCAGATTGGAGTTAGAAGAATACAGGTGAGAGTCCGTAAGGTCGAAATACGTACTTGTCTCAGGTATTCTTTCTAAGAATAATATGATCCGTGTAAAAACTAATTTAAAAAAAGTAGTACTTAAACTAAATGCACAAACAGGAGACCTGCGTATGTGTATGTGTGTACACTGCATACTAAGAAGAAAAATGAATATACAGATAGTAACCCGGGTATAGAAGAGAGACGGGCAGATGTGAAAAATGTACATGTGAAACTAGAGATATCATTTTTTTATTATTATTATTATTATTATTATTATTAAAATGCAAAATTTATATAAAAAAATGCTATAAGGCGCAAACCATTGTACTAAGAAAGTATAAAATACAAATAAACAGCAAAAAATGTTGCATTAAAACCTTTCAAATTTACGATTAAATCCTTTAAAGTACTACAATAAAAAAGAACAAACATGATATACCAATATAATTCCTTTAGCACTCAATCCCTCTGAAAGCTTCTCTAGATAAATATGTCTTTAGTTTTGATTTGAATTTTGGCACAGTTTGAGTAGACTGATGTCCAGCTGCATAGAATGCTCTGTCACCACACGAGGACCTATAAGTTCTTAGACGTGCTAACTCGTGGCTGTCAGCTGACAGCAAGGTTCTTGTGGTCGATAAGTTCTTTAAGACAGATGGGTGCTAGGTTTTGTTGGCACTTAAAAGTGAACAACCAAATTTATTTTTTTTTCTCTGTGCTATATATTTAATGATAGAAAGAATCAGAGAATTGTTACTAAGGTTTCATACTTTGTATGACATCTAGGCCACAACATTTTGAGGACTGGAGTTAGACGGGCTTTTGCACATTTGTTATATCACTTAATTTATTATAAGTTAACTTCCCGATATACCAGAGATGTTATTTTATCAAGGTGTCATAAACTGGATAAAGTTTTCTAGCTCAACATGTTTATCTCCGTTCGTTTGTGTGTTTGTGTGAATGGGCCTATGAAGAAACTTTTAGATTTTAGGTGTGGATCCGGTGCATGATCCGAATTCAGGAGCCTTATCAAGATATAAGAACTGGAATATCGGCCGAATAAGTAACTGCACACACTTGTTGGAGGACACATGCATGGCGGAGGCTTACATTCCGTAGAATACAGAGTACAAGTGTTCTTTAAATGGTTGGCACTGTATATTTGTAACATAAACAGAAATACTGTTCCTCTTGTAACCGTAATATTGTTTCCTCAGCACAATACACCATACATAGGTTCCGAAAAGTAACCTTGGAACCTACAGATCTAACCTTGGTTATATAACTTAGAACTATGTTAATGGGGCATAAACCAGGTCTCTCGGTGTAACAGACTATTCTGCCTCAAGAGACAAGAGATCAAACAACAATTCTGCTTGGGTTGATTTTGACCAGCGGGCTTGCCCCGTATATCTCGGGTCCAGACAGTGCCATTGTTAAAGCGAGGCTTGTTTCTGAAGGATTTAAGAGGTATTGATGAGACAAGGAAACGTATTCGTGCGAACAGAACCCTACATTCATTTCTCTTTGAAACTGTAAGGATGCTTTTGACGGGTCGGTGCGACCAATCGATTGTGTCCTGCCTTCCTCTAATGGTCTTGACGGAGCGTTATCCTTGAAAACGGTCGACCTTGCTACTGGAAGATCCGCGGCCGGAATCAATACCAGCCACAGCGGCAGGGCATAAATATCACTGACCCATTGTCCTTCGTCTTTACTTAAACCTAACTCATTTGATTTCTGAGCGGAGAACTAAAGGTAAACGTTCACTTTTCGTCATTTCAGATGAAAATATGTGCATTTTACTGTGTCCTTCTTGTGTATTTTATTCATTTTTTATATGTCTAATATAAATTTTTAAGTACTCGATTTCTGATCATCATATCCCATGTATTTTGGCAAATATAAGCGGCGTCTTGCACCTCTGACATAAATGAGTCCACTGAGATGAAAACGGCCCGAGAGAAATAGTAAATAAAACCTACTTATTGGGAATACGCAAAAAAAAAAAAAATTCGGGAAAAAATATTTGAAGTGGAAATCATATATTTATATATATATTTATGTGTGTGTGTGTGTGTGTGTGTGTAGGAAACGTTTGTAAAGTCACATTCTATGACTGAAAGGTAAAAAACGATAAAATCGTTTGTGATCGATTATGCAAAATGCAGTTGATGTAATCGATTATGAAAGAAAACGACCAATAATTGCTATATATATAAATATATATATATATATATATATATATACACATTTTAATATATATATATATATATATATATATATATATATATGTATACCTCTCGGGGTACCTCAATATTACGTAAATCTCTCTTATTACGAACACCTAAGGCCATTTCCTCAGGAGCGGACCTCTCTAAAGGTGTGCCTCTATGTAAAGAGCGCACACTCCTGGGTCAGTCATTGAACGCGCTTTCATGTTACATATATATCCATCGAACTTTCTACATAAGCTTGGGTTCACATCTTAGACCACATATGCGATATCGATAGTGCATGTGTTTATAAATCTACATGGAGGTCTATTCTTCGCATTCTGTAGCTTCATGTTTGCATACATAGTGTAGGCCATGCAAAGTGTGTGCGTGTGTGTGTGTTTTTATAACACGCTGAGTACACGATGTTGACTGCACACCGAACGCGCGAGGACTTTTTCTTCTTGTGAGGACTAACACATGGGTCCTCGCAAACGAAAAGCTGTTAAAGCAATTGATCTCTCCAATCAATTTATGTAGTTCCTCATGGACTCCTTCCCTACCTGCCTTCACGAACGATGCATTGATATTATCAATACCTGCTGCCTTGTTGGTTTTCATCTTGCAGACTGCCCTTACCCCCCCCCCCATTTCAGTACAGCTATATCACTATCAAAGGCAAGATATTGGGTTTCACCACTTCAGGGGTGAAAGCTCTATTTAGTAGCTCCTGAAAGTTGTGCTTCCACCTGTCCTTCTCAGTCTGTCAAGATGGATTGCTGCTTGCGCTTTGCTGACATGGGTTGAGATGTTGATTTCCAATGAATGTTGTCGACCAGCTGGAACACTTTCCTTCGGTTGTTCGTTCGAGAAGAATGACTTTAAATATTTTTTTTTCCTCCTGGTGTGTGCCCAAGTGGTGGCGGTCACTTACTCCTTTCATGTCAACTCAGGGTGATCCAGCGGCCTTTTTTAGCGTTAGTTACTTCCCCGTGTATCCTTAAATGTAAAAACCCGTAAACATACTTAAAGAATCAATTGATTGGAACAGAGGTTACTTTTTTTTCAACGGGCTGCTTGAAATAACAGGTTAATAAGGTTTAAGTGCTCTCTTTACCAAGGCCCGACGATCGACGGATGCACAATTTTGTTTTTTATCCGATATACTCCCAGGGCAGCCAAGCCTGGAAGAAAGACGATATTTAGAACGCAGCTAATGACTTAATGCGACCGGATTCGGAAGCTTTGGGTCTAGGGCCTCCATATACAGAAATGTCAAACGTATCTACTCTCATCGATCTGTTATGCGCCCCTCGACATTTTATCCGCACGGCGGAATTCAGCGTGACTTTAAAAATAAAACTACTAACATGTGGCAGTTCCCTGGTACTGGTGTTCTAGGTTTGAGTACTCACATTCATTCAAAACAGACTTTAATCGAAACCTAGACTATTTGGACATCGAACTCGTACGAAAATCAAGTTATGTGTCTTTGTGAGAGATGTAACAGATCTTTTGGAAGTCATGAACAATACAGTCTCCATAAATTAAACCGCTAGTTGAAACATCTTTAAATAATTTCATGGTTTACTTTTGATACGATAGTCACCATATGTTTACCTATCAAACAGATCTCACATGTAATTTTTAGCTCAGCTTACTGAAAGTCAGCTAAGCTTTAGCGATAACTCTTCTCCCGTCGTCCGTCCGGCCGTCCAGATGTCCATTAATCGTAACTGCTGGACCTGGAATCTTCTTACAAGGCATCCATGAAGGTCAATGAAAAATCTCTTTAGAAACCTGATATTAGGTCTCTGTTACCCATATTCTCCGAGCTAAAGGTCTCTTAAGTACCCCCTAGAATAATCAAAATTTTGATACAAAGGCTCAAGTATCTGAATAACTACTGCATTGATCATCGTGGTTCTTTGCATGAATATTAAGTTTCGCTGGCTTCTTCGGTGCAGAAGTGCAGCTGCGGCAAAATCGCTAAGCGGTTGTTGTTGTTCCAGCTGTAGCATAAACTCTTGTCTACAGGGTGGCGTCAGCTCATCCATCCTGACAATTGGAGGTAAATACGGCTGACTGAGCTTAGCCCTATATTCCAACAATTTTATAGCAGTTGCGGAGCTGATAGCACCACTGGTCGTTTGGTCTAGCCACAAGTCGGGAGAAATCTTGGTAAGTCGCAATTCTGATCACAAGGTCGTATGACCAGTGTTGCCACCAATCGCGAGGTGGCACGAGCAGTGGCACGACCAATCGTGCAACAAGTTGTCGCACGATGATGCACGACTGGTCGTGCGATGACCAAAGACTGGTGGTACAACCTTCTTGCGAGCTCCTATGACCTCAACATTGACAAATCAGTCGCAACTGGATTTCAAACATATACTTGTGACGATTGCCCGGCGATTCCTCAAATTTTCAGTCGTGGACAAGTAGTAACCTGGTCGTATCTCTAGGGTGGCCGTGGCTTTAAGGGAGGTTACAGATTCACGGACCTGCTTTAAAAGGTCTGCCAATAAGTGGCCGTAAATAGGAGGTGCCCGAAAGTAGAGGTTCCACTGTATACTTAGATGTTTCTCTAAAGATAAATTAAAATGATTTTGTCGGAGACATCAGATCTCTGGAAGGAGTAGTAGAATGCTGCAATGTGTACACTGTGGTCACGGTTAAAAGGACAATAATCACGATCAATATTACACTTATTTTTTTCACAATATCAGTTCACTTTTTTTCATACAAAAGCTTCCAAGCAAAACTGTCCCAGCACACGGTCTCAGTACGTTCTTTTGAGCTGTTTAGCACCGTTTTATTGTTGGTGTGTTTGTTAACAAAGTCCACGTGTGTCTGTTAACAATAACAAGGCTGGGGGGCCGGAGGTCCGATTTTGCATACAGATAACATGCGCCGTTTCAGCCGGCGGGAACATGTATCACATTTTTTTGTTGGCCAAGTCATTCAGGGCATCTCCTGATCGAGGTTTTGTCCCAGCCAGTGCAAGCATTCCCATGCGCAGTGTTTATGTTGACACCTGTGATCGCACCCGGTACACTATTTTTAACACTCCTGTACAGGAGTAAGCCAACGATTTCAGGGCAGAATTTGACAGGTTTCAATTTTTTTCAAAGAGAAAGCACTAATTTTCGTTTTAATTCAACATGCTTTACAGGTTTATAGATCCCTTTAAACAATTCTCCCCAAGGCCCCCTCTAGACCACAAAGTACAACGCAAATCCTACCAGTAGCTCTATTATAATGAAATAGCTGCATGTCCCAATGTGACAGTATCCTTTTAATTTGAGAATTATGGTGGATCATATTTCCTGTAAGATTTATTGAATTATTCCTTGGAATCTTAATTCTCCTAAAAACCTTGCAACACATTCTGTTGTGCTCTTTTTTCCGAAATTTTGCTGACAGAAAACCACTTATGGATTATAATACCTCTCTCAACTTTGCACAATAATGAAGGCACAATAATGAAGCAATATAATATATATATATATATATATATATATATATATATATATATATATATATATATATATATATAAACTTTTCAAAATGGCTGATCCGATTGATTTTATAGTGACTATATAAGTTTGTTCGTGCGATAACAGCATGTGCTTTGAGAGAAAGGCCGTATGCTTTATAATACCTCATGGGCACATTGAGACCTTGCTGTTTTCAAACCGCCACGTGATGTTCGATCTAGTCAGGGTTAAAGAAGGTGACTTTTCCCCAAAGGCTTGGCTCGGCGAATACGCCTTTCAGTAAATAAAATAATGGATTTGAACAGGTTAATGGGTTCAAAGCTGCGCGGGATTTAGTTTATCACTGACAGTATTCAGCAAAACAGGTCAATTCTTTGCTATTTGCGTAAGCTTTTAAGCCAGGGTGTTTGCAAGGTTCAAACAGCAGGCCTTTAACGAACTTCCTAAAAGTCTCCGCTTGCGAATTTATTGGCGGATGCTATGGCTTCATTTTGTATGACTGACGCTTAGAGAGTGTACATTGGTTGGGAAACGAATCGTGCTGAGGTGACTAAAATCTGGGTCATAATTAACGATCTGGATTGATCCGGGTTATAGGGTCAGCGTCAAAATAGCCGTTAATATAGGACTCGGTTGGCATTTATATTGGGCTGGTAAGCCTCATTTGAGTCTTTATATAAGCCATGTGGAGGAATGCATCGCAATGATCTTCCATCGTGTTGCATTGATATTGTGGTAAACAGCCCATAAACAGGATACGAATGTTGAATTAACACAAAAGAATATAGGTGAACTCACAACCATCACATAAAATCCGTCTCTATGGTAAAGAGTCATTTACTATATCGCGTGCACGTTGACTCTCATATAGTAACCCGTGCGAGCCACAGTTGTATTCATGTGGTCAGATATTCAACAAACATGCAAAGGGATTTACCAATATGCTGAGTTAAGGCGGATTTTTATTTTTCGCTCATGGTGAGTTTGGAGAGAAGGTATACTAATAAAGATACCGATTGGTCTGAATTATGTCAAATGACAGCGTACTGTTGGGACATGAGGCTTTGTATAAAAATGACCAAAATATTTGCATCGTCATAGAGCTTGAAACTGCGTTCTTTATTGAAGGCTGTAAAATCACTCTGACAGACATTCCGCTGGTCTTAGACTTTCTAATGACAGAGGGCCAAAATGGTGCTAGCATAAAAGGGTAAACCCGTTTAATCCAGATCTTTAAGTGTACTTTGCAACAGCAATAGTGGGATCGTAATGAATAGTGTTTTAATCTTAATGTGCTGAACAACAGGTTCAGCTAAACCTTTCCTGTCCATGGGACATGGGACTTTGTGAGCACACGATATATTGTTTATAACCCTAACAAAGCATTTGTGGATCATGAACACTAGGTAAAACTAGATTTGTTTATATATATAATAATAATAAAGTTCATAGGGATCAGTATTGTATTGCATTAGTCCACACCGGTAAATACAGTTTGAACATTGAAGCGAGCTTATCAACAAAGTAATCATCAGGTGCACTGTACTTGTTCAATTAATTTTCATGATTTTAAATCATAGTTTTAACAGATGAGAAATACACATTTATATTGAAAAGAAAAAAAAAATTACATAAGTATATAGTAGTACACGCGTAAATTTACACAACTAATCATGACCTTGTTAAGAATAACTAAGAATGAAAAAGTTTTAAATTTACCTTGACTGTAATTGAAATAAACAAGATGAATAAAAGGATTATCATTAGGAGAGTGAAAATATGTTATGGAATTCAATTTAGTCTCTATATATGTATATATTTTTATGGGATACACTACAAAAACATTACCTTACTCATCTATAGGTTGACTTTTCTCAACAGCTTGACTCAGCGAATGTATTTGGACAGCATGATGGACTTAAAGTTGCGCGGGATTTAGGTTATCATTGGCAGTATCCAGTATAACAGGCCAATCCGCTACTGGCGTGAGCTTTTACACCCGGGTATTTACAGGGTTCAAAGAGCCGTCTCTTAACAAACTTCCATAAGGTGACAGCCCCCGAATGGCTTTGCGGTTTGTCGGAAGTCTTCACATTTGAGTTAGAATTGACGAGGTTGCTCAGAACTGAAACGCGACCAAAGTGTGTTAACTAAAGTTCAGGTCAGATATAACGACCTGGATAGATCCTGAGTTGGATAAGTGTTCAAAGCAACCTCAGTTTCCATCAAGATCGATCATTGCAGATACAAGTGTGAATAAGAATGTATGCAAAATCAAATATATATAGCGGCTAAACGTTTTTAACGCATAACAGGTTCAGCGTAAAATTGCTTTTTCATAGATTAAGCTTGGCATTTAAAGAATGCATGGTTTTACATATAACACATAAATATTTTGTTGCAGTTATGTTATAAAATTTTTGCATGTCAATACACAATATATAGGTAAATTCCGGGTATTCAAACATTCCAAAGCCAATTCAGTATATAACTTTAGAAAAGGGAATTTAAAAGGATTAGTCAGTAGCCACGGATAATATATACCTGTACTTAAAAAAAAATTAAATCTCAGGTTTAAGAAAATAATACCCCTCGTCTTGCTATCTGGAAACCAATTTGTTTTTGTTTTTGTCGAGGTAAATGCCGGTTCAAAAGGTTTCTTTACTCACTTTAACCTGTATGTATAGATGTTTAAGTTTCGTTTTGATACTAGATCCCAGGCCATCTACAGAATTCAATTTTGGTTTCGGGCCACGTGGCAAGGCGGTAGCACTCGCTTTCTGTCAAGTTGTTTTGTATAATTGTGTCACCCAGGCGCGTTTATAACCACGCCCTGGGTGCGTAATAATCCCCGTTTTTTTGTCTGAACACCAAATTCGCACTCGTTTTTTTTTCATGAGTGTTATCCGGCTGTGTTGCACAGTCACCCCATAAAGCCTTCACACCGGTCACACTGTGTTGGGGCTGACAATGAAAAATCTCACCGCTCCTCGGCTAAGATTACAACTCACGATTTTCCAGCGCTCACTCCTGCTCCTATACCTAAGACAGAATCCGGTAATCTGGCTCATTTACAATTCAGTATAACAATTATACATGTTTAACACATGTTGCTTTGGTTCATCATTGTATTAAATGATTTAAATCACAACCTGTAGGATTTTCTAAGATATCTTCCTAAAATTTTGTTAATCTTAAATGATTTTTAGCCCTCTGCCATATCTTGTCAAGAATTCAGAACGAAAAATTTCCTCCCGTTTTTTTTCTATTTACATCTTAAAGCAAAAACGCCTATAAGTACATAAAAACCAAATAAACTAAACATGGGTCACAAGTGAAGCTATTTAGTAGCAATATTCCGGTTCATTTATCATTATTTGGGGATCATATATCTTGCAACAGGAGAACACTGTCTCTGTTATGGGTTTTATATTGCAAATGTTTATAGCAAATTTATGTCTCCCACTACATCTACCTTTCCTAGCAACGGGGGACGGGTCCTAGCTGAATAGTCTGGAATAAGCACATTTGTCACTCGTAAGTTTGCTTTACAGCGCATTGGTGTTTGCTGTCAAATTAAAAAATAAAAAAAAGAGTGAAGCCAACCTCGATTGAAGACACAAGAGATGGAGAAAACAAATGTCTGAATGGCAACCAGGTGCTACCATGCGTGTATGATTGGAAAGCGTCTCTCTTCGACTGAATAGTGTTAAGCCGCTATTTGCACATAAGAATGAACTCCTCTAATGCTTTTTCAGTGATGTGAAGTTCATAGATTGCCCCTGCAGTTACTTATGATTATAGCATTCTATGAACTTCTGTACGATTTAACATATTTCCATTTATATGAATTTAATATTTGACCATTGTAAGCATTATTGTCATATTCATTGCACTCTTGCATTCAGGAAGTGAAATTATTTACATTTAGCACAAGTACCTGATCCATTATACATGATTGGCGCCAAATAAAAGATGGTAACCGGGCTATATATGCTTTATTACTCTTTGGACAAATCATTCAATTACTGATGTTACAGGTGTTTGATGCTTTCAAGAACGGTTATCTGAGATAACACCCCTTTCAGCGACGCAACATAATATAATAACAACTATTGCATCGCCGTCGGCAGCAGGCCGCTGTGTGAGCTTGTTGTTGAGTACAAATTATATAGCATGTACCATGGCCTATACATGATCTATCGTATGAAGAAGAAGAATATCGGGTGATAAAATATGACATATTATTATGAGGCCGCCAGCAATTAAAGTCGTTTAATGGTACAATAACATATGATTTGAATGTTCTTCGCAGCGAGAATTCATGATCAGGTACATGGTACGCTATGGAAAATAAAATGATCGACAATATCTGTCATTTACACGGCTGTTATTTAATCCATAAACCATCAGGGGGCGCTGTTGTTGTGTGATGCTTTCCTGCCTCGTCGTTTGAATCATATTTCACTCGCGCTATATATATATATATATATATATATATATATATATATATATATATATATATATATATATATATATATATATATATTTATATATATATATATATAAAGTTATTTGTTTATATATATATATAAATATATATATATGTATATTTTTTTTAATCATTTTTATAGTTGGTATTGTTCTTATCTCAGTTCACCTTTATAATGTGTTTTTCTTTTTACTCCAAGCCAGATTCATGATAGTTAACATTTCTGTGGTCATATCTAGGTTTTCTAAAGGAGTTCCCCTCGTTATACACAAAAAAGGCATTGGTTTGTAGCAGGTGTCAACTTTGTTTCAGTTTCGTTTCAAGAGATTGATTTTTTTTTCAGTTTGGGACATTGAAAGCGGACAAGAAAGCGGGTTATATTACCACTGTTATTGCTGCACGAATGTTATACTGTTTCAACTTTATGTTCATCCAAGAGTATTGAATTTATAATTTTTATATTATAAATCAGGTCAATTTTGCACTCTGATTGCTTGATACTTTATAATTCATTTTTTTTTTATTTTGAGAATGCATACTCTTTTAAATTATTTAAGCAACTTCATGTAAACACTGAAACGTGAAATATTCATTGTAAACCGTGATACCGTAAATAAAATATAAAATAGGCCTGGGCTTGATTATTCGAAGGGGAAACCATCTCAGCTGTATCCCTGCTACTTGTAAGATTTCTGTTAAGCAATACAAATTGGTCTTTGGTCGGATTTGTTAAGGATACCTAATCAGACTTTTTTCCTATGGCTTCCCATACTCCGTAATGCAAAACTAAATCCAACGCTTAAGGCGTTTCTATGACTTCGGCTAATACGTAATCCTTAACTATCTGTGCTTTGCGTCTATGGCTAACGGACTTCGTAATTACAGCTGAATATCAGAACTTGATAAACTGGCGTGGTAAACAAGTTAGTAGTGAGATAACAGTATTAACGGGACGGGTGCTGATGATTGAAAACCTTGATAATTTATGTAAAATGAAGGCATATTATCCTAGCCTTGCCTGAATGATGACCATTTAAATTTCGATGTTATGAAGTGGTCTGAGGAGCATTAATCCCATTGTTGACTCTAGCGTGAAATCAGATCCCGCAAGAAATGGATGGTTTCCTAATTTGCCATCAAAATCTTAGTTTGGGATCACTTTTTTCTGTGTCCAACATATTGACAATCACTTAATTCTCCACTAAAATTAATATAACTGTAACAGAAGACAGGATATTTCACGGTCAAATTCTCATTCTGCTTAAGAATGTTTTCCCTAAATCTGTAATTGAATTTAAATTAGGTTTGGAGTGTAAAGGCAGAATAAAATTAGTTTTTGGTTTGAGATCACAATGCAGTAGGCTTATGTAATGACGAGTTTTGTTTGAGTTCATAAACAAGAACGTTGCAAAGGCCATTTAAAACCAGAGAGAAGTGGATAGACAGATTGAGAGAAGGGGAGAGAGGGAAAATAAGTGACATTGACAGATAGAAGATCGTCAAGACGTATTTATCATTTTCGGATTATGTTACCAAAATTTGGAAGACAAAAAAGAGCGGGAGCTTTCTTATTTAATTATTATACAGATTACAATATCATAACGTGAATAAATTAATTGCTCATTGTTGAACTTTTATATTATTTTATAATCTTAACGAAATGTATTTTAGTTATATTGTTAAAAATTAAAATCATCTCATGAAGTTGCCTGAGATACGTTTGCAACATTGGAGTTAAGATAAAAAAATACTTAGAGTTATTTTGTGGTATTAATTGCTATCACAAGAACGTTTATAAAATTAAACATATCTTTGCGTGTTAGACTATTATCTATGAAATATAACTCACTACCGAATACTTAATCTTACACGTGAACCATTGCAAAACACGCGCTATGACCTTTCGGTATTTACTTTCGGTAAATCGACCCAGGAGTTACCAACGTAAATATAAAGGAAGAAAAACATATTTCAAGTAATATATAAGCTGCTTGTCTGATCCAGACGAATTCAACATGTTTAATCTGATTTACTTAGAATATGCCCTTGAAACCTTTATAAACATATAATTAGAAAAAAACACCAATCTGAGCAACAACAAGACTGATAACCTGGGATATTATATATATTCGATTTACCATTTTTCTATCAAATGTATACTTCTTTCTTTGATATAAATCAGTCAATTAGCTTATTCATCAGAATTTAAAAATTATAATAATCTTAACGTGTCAAATACAGAACCTGAACTGAATTGCGCTAGGTGGACTGTCGAATTTTAATATGGATCCTGAGATAGATTGCATAATCATGAAGTTATAATTATAATGGTGAAATACAATTTCCAATGACTTCACGAAAATTATCCGATTGTTCATCCTCCTGTACAGTAAGTATTATACAACAGATGACATGGAGAGTAACATACCATTTAAAGAATGCCGTCCCAGACAGCGATGTCGTGCAGAATTCCGGACCTGGACTCAAGTTCACTTTTTAGGGATCGGACTTCGACTCGAGTGCCCTGGACTCGAACATGCACTCGGGCTCGTAGAAATCAAGCCGAGTCCATCTCGAGTCCAATAGAATAAAATTCTGTCACATATATTAAACACATGTACACGTGCGAAATACTGGCAGAATATTACGAAATAAAAACACTGTATTTACCAGGCTTTGCTCAGCAGCGGGGCTATAAATATAATCAACCATTTAGTAAAAGCATGAACTAACTTTAAATTGTACAGATCTTCTAAAATTTTCTTTTTTAATTACTTTTTAAACATAGGTGTATAGGATTCAGACTCGGACTCGGGTTACAGATGACTCGGACTCGAAGAAGGTGGACTTTGACTCGATCCTTAAGGAATCGGACTTTTTGCTCGGACACGTTGAGCCTAGACTCGAGTGGCCTGAAATCGGACTTGCAATCGGAATCGGGTGGTGTGGACTCGAATACATCTCTGATCATAGATATAAAATTGCCTTAATCCAGGTGAATATAGAATTGAATTCAGGTTGATTACTTGCTTTTTCCCTCTATCATATATAACCTAATAAAGCCTGATAACGCTTCAAGTAAAATATTCAAATCTTCCAGGAAGCATTAAATTAATAAAAAAAAAATCACAAGATTTTTCATATATTAACCTTTCCGAACTTTATCAAATGAGCGTTTTTAAAGGGAGATAAACGCACCGTTTACCTTGCTTATTCATAGAAGTAAAAAACATGTACCGCATATGAAGAACAACCTTCTTTCGGTCACTTCGTCAATCCCTTTTACCTTTACGGTATTCATTAAGGACATATATAGAGAATGAGTTTTGTTGAAGCCTTACGTGTCTTGGTAACAGGAAAGATTTAACAAAACATCAATAATCATTGATTCTTAAATATCAAATGTGAAACACCATAGCAGCAGTGTCAATGTGTATATAAAAAAAACTAATATCAGTTGACATACACAACCAGATTTTTTAAAGTATGTATCGCAGCGTTGAATACTTTGGTTTAAGCCACTACCCCGTCCTGAAACTTATTACCGATTTCGGTTCAATGATAAATTGGGTTTTGATTGAATTCAATTAAGAGGAGGATACACAGGAATAGCAAAGGGAGAGCCAAGGGATAGCCGTGTACCGGGCTGAAATCAGGACGAGGCCATGATGGATTTGCATTTGTCAGGTGGGTGCTACTTGAGAAGTCCGATTGGCTATCCTTAGATGTTATCACATTAATATAAATAGACTATAAATAGTTAAGATAGAGTAATTGCCCCAGACATGGTATTTAGCTGTAGGCTTGACCCAAAAACAATTGCTCTCGGGAATCGCCGCTACTATATTTTCTTTGATGTGGTAGCTGATTGATTTTCTCCATCCCCTCTAGGTATTCATACAGTAATCATGACACATGGATCAAACTGTTGTTGTTTATATTCACCATTTACAAATTGATTAGAAGGATATTTTTGTATACTTTTATATATTTTTTTTCAGGACTAGCATATTTTCATTGAAACATTAAAACGTTCTCCATGTCTTTTGAGCAGTCGGTGGAGCAGGTTTTAGTGTAACCTGATCATAATTCAAACAGTAAATAAAGACGATTTTTATTCTGACTTACCAAATGGCTTTATAATTATATAATTAAAGATAATTCTACAGTGACAGTAAAAAAGGAGTACCGGTAAGAAATGTGTGTCAACGAACAACAGTATAAACTGTTTATTCCCAGCTTAGCGTCAGAATTGCAAGAAATAATTTATTTCTTGCGTGCATTTAAACGGGCCCACGTGGTCCTAACTGACATCGAGTTAGCTCGCATTTCGCATATTCAGCCAATGCGAAAGACAGAACGGCATGATTTGAATAGGCCGTGACCGCCATTTAAGGCTGAGGCAGGTCAAGAATACCTGTTCGGCTCATGTTAGATCGGATGGACTCTCATTGGTTAGTTTATAATATCCATGATAAACAAACCGTCGACAGTTCACATGTCCACTTCCCAGACTATGTATGTTAATCTGATAGTATTTCAAATATTAAAAAAAATAAAATAGATAGATATTACAGATACTGAAAGGAAGAAAATAAATGTTGAATAGTCCAAGTACTTCTGACAAAAAAATGTCGTAAATCGGAAACACGCAGGCATTTTATAAAATCAGGAGGATTGGGACTGCCCTACAAACGCTTATATACTTGTTCGCCCTAAAGCAATGGAGCAGGAGTCACGTGACTCTCGTTGGGCTAGGCAGAGGATAAGGTTTGTCTTGAATTAAGATTGATACTTTTTTTCTTTGGAAGTATAAATCAATTTCCACTGTCTTCAGTCTTCTTCTGTCTTCAGTTGTATAGAAAATGGTTCCCCTTTTCCGTCGGCGAATCGTATAACATTAATGTTATTCCACCTCGGCTTGCCATTACATAACCATTATACGAGACAGGCTATTACTGTTTTTCTTTGTCTCTATGAATGACATGTTTGGGCTGGATTTTCAGTACGCCAAGAGGCCTGAGGAAATGATGGAAACAATCGTTATAATCCGTTAAAAATTCTGAAGGTTTTTGTAACACATTATATTTATTATAGGCGAGCTTGGCTCCCGTTTCAGCGAAATATGAGGGGAACCACATTCCCGGGCCCATACTCTTAATCGGTATCTTCGATTGACCAGTTTGGGACCCCACAACTATTGTTTGTCATAGCATCTCCCCATAGAGGTCTATGTAGCAATTTGTTCTCGAAAAAAATCAAAAGGAACATATCATCGAAGACCGAAAACTAATCCTAAATACCTTCACCATGTCCCGCCCTAATATCAGCCATACCCCTATAAGCACACTTCCTAAAAATGCCATTAACTGCCTATCACATTAAATAGTTGGAATTCCTCATTCATTTGATTAATGTGCATTCCTCCAATGTATCTGAGATTACTACTCAGTGTTATGGGTAGGCCAATTCAGATAGATTTTATATTTAAATAACAAGAAACCATTAAATAAAAGTTTTTGCTGCAAATAAGTTTTAAAAAAAGATTTCGGTATTTCGGTATTCCTTGACAAAGCACAGCTTGTACCATCTTATTTACACAAAAAAGACAACACTTTAAAACTTAACAAATGTCGAAGAGCAAAGATCTCTTCCAAGTGAAAAAAGCTTGGCAAGTTAATAACTTCATTGTGCTCCTTTAATAGCTCATTACGAATCGTACCTGATTAGTCTGCTATGTAGACTAGGCTCACCTAGGTTTAAGTAAACTAAACCAGACTTTATACCAACATGCCAGACTTTTTATACCATAAGTAGATTTACATAAAGCCTTTGGAAAGCAAGGGCTGGTATGGCAAGAATATTAATATTCGCCATCCGGATATCAGGTTAAATTTATTTCATCGAGGCTTTTGTGTGATTCTAACCGAGGATTTTCATCATTTCATCAGGTGATTTATCCTGCTGACCTGATTTTGTATTTAAAGATGGGATATGACATCAGAATATCTAGCAAAAAAGATCTGTTCCGTGTGCTTCAAGCATACATAAGCAAACCTGTCCATTAGTTTACCGCAGCCACATTATATAAATGAAGAAGATAGTGGTGTCCGTGATTGAAAAAACGCTCTCCTATGACAGCCTTTGTTTAGACGTCGTCATATTAAACGAGGCCCGACAAAAATATAAATTCGGGTAAAACTGTACTACATTTTTTCAATTCACGCGTATACCATTTTGTGTTTTTTTTCTAATTTTGTCTAATAAATGTTAAATTTATTACTATATCCCATAAAACCTCTGTTCATCTACGCCATAAACATAACACACACTTTTAAAAACAATCGGAGGGATATGATTAAAATTTGTTGTCTGCTTAGTGAGCAAGTAATGGTATCAATTATAACGTAAAGTATCACAGCTCTGAAAGGGGCTTTGTGTAGCACGAAGGTATGAGCGTCCCTGCATTTTGTTTTAATTAGTGTATTTTCATGAGTCTGATTTAGTTAAGAAATATGTAATGTGATGGCAACAAAAACGATTAAAACGCCTTCAGGCAGGGCCGAAAAAACAAATTTCTTAACACACACACACATATATATATAAATATATACATATATATTTATGGCCCTAACTCAATTTTTGTGAATCTTGCCAGATAGAAACTAATTAAAGAAGAGTATTGTAATACAGGTGGTAGTTGTAAAGGATTTAATTTTTATATAGAGAACGAATCATTGGCGGGTCCATTCTTTTTCAACTCTTATATTGAAGTTCCAAATGGTACATTTCTGGAGCAGCAAAATTGTGTCTGAATGATTCAAAGATAAAAAGTATCATTTTTCTTAATTTTATTTATTACAAATTTAATGGATATTTTTTTATATGTAAAAAAAATCATTAAAAATCATTTAAGTCTTTTTCAAAGATATTACAGGCTATCATATAAAATGGTTAAAAATAATAGCTATCATTCTTTATGTATGCTTCTAGCACTTGAAAATTACAACCACTTCCTTACCAAAATTAAACGTTCACCAATAGCCCATTCATCCCACAAATTTCCGTCCAAATCTTTCGATTATATGGCTTGGACACACACACACATACACCCCGTACTACTACAAAAATGTAATTCAGGTTTAGCAATCCAGTAACTCCGAGGTTCGAAAATGTATTTGCATTGGTAGAAAAATTGCTTTGTATTTTCATAAAGCATGGGCAATTGGGCTTATTTAGAGCGACACTGACAACTCAGAGAAAAGGTTTGAAAAAAGGATATTTGGATTGGATGTTTTTTACAGTCCAGTAAATCCAAGGTTCAAGTATGTTTGTGCTATGGTAAAAATGCTGATTTATATTTTCGTAAACCATGGGCAAATTTAGAGCGATACTGAAATCCGCTGTAGATCACACTGCGCGGGTTCAAAGAAGGAGACATCCCAAAAGCCAATATCCCTTTAATGAAATAAAACCATGCAAATGAATGGTTAATCCGTTCACATTAGAGTAAGGTTTAGTAATGACAGACCAATCCTTTTCTTTTTAAACAAACTTCCAAAAGTCTCCCCATTGTGGGAGGTGTTGGCAGTCGGACGGGCGTCTTTAAATTTACCAGTGGATTAGCGCGTTTGTATTTTAACGACGATTGAGTGTATTAACTAGAATCTATGATATAACGATTTGGATTGATCTGGATTACGGTAAGCGTACAAAGCGTCCGCGTTTCTTCCACGTAGAATTAAGCATGCGATATGAGGATAACACATACTTGCTTAGCAGCCAACATCTAACATGAATCGCGTGTGTGATGCGAAAACATGTAACAATGACTGGATATGCTTGTCCACGTAAAGTGCAAGACCCCTGTGCGAACCAGGTGTTGGATAAAAATTATATATCAGGAAGCTCACGTGATTTATCCGATGTAGGGGAGAATATCGGATGATAATGCATGATATATTATTGTAAAGTCTTCTACAGTTGAGTCATGATCCAACCAGTGTTTATTTACAATATCAAGTGAACAGTTTACCCCGTCTGTAATTGCGCGATGTAGATATAAAAAAAACTATCATATACATGGCCGAAGTTATCGGTGTTTGAACCATATTTCAACCCCGAATGATTTGCTGACAAGTATTATCTCAATATTATCCTTTTTTTTAAATTGTTTTTTTTTTAACGCAAAGCCAGATTGGCACCTTTCAATACCAATCAATAAAGTTAAACCTCTTGTTATCAAACCTAATGTACATACAAGTGTTTCCCTTATCCTGTTTGCAACGAGCATTGATTCGTAGCAGGTACCGATTTTGTCTCAGTCTTACTTTCCCGAAATTGATGTTTTCATGGAAAGATCTCGAGGCGGATGAGAATGCGAGAAATATAACACTTTTACTGCAGGAACCTTGTAACTTAACTCTGCCCAGAACTGACTAAAGGTCAGATTCGTTGGAAAGTCTACGGACTATTTTTCCTTTTTTTCAAAGGTGCACTGAACAATTGCTTGCATGTATTTTATTTCCACTGCTGTTTTATTTGTATACACCTTCTAAACGTGCCTGGAGGTAAACAGCCTAATACTGAGGCACATTGTAGCGAATCTGGTATTCTGAATGTTATGTTTGATATTGAATATCTATTTTTATTCAGACAATGCATATTCTTAAACATTATAATGTAAGAGAAACCTCAAAGAACCAGTGAAACTCGTGAAATATTGAGTAAGACCTAGGGAAGGCGATATAAAATCTAAATAAAGGCTTACTTTTCTTTGTGGGAACAGGAAGACTTCTCAACTGTATCGCTCCAACTTGAAAGATTTCCGTGAAGCATTACAAATTTGCCTTTAGTTGGATTTGTTAAGGATGCCTCGTGAATTAATTTTTTCGTGGCTTCCTGTACTGCGTAACCCTAAACTAAAATCCAGCGTTTAAAGAGGTTCTCTGGCTTCAGCTCATAAGTAACTCTTAACTGTCTGAGCTTCTCGGCAATACCTCGTGGACTTCACTGTAAAAGCGGAATATCAGTACCTAATAAGCTGGCGTGCTTGACAGGTAGGTAATTATCGTCTTCTTATGAGACAGAGTTAGATAAGAGTAATAACGGGAGGATTGCTGATGATTGCAAGCCTAGAATAATAATGAGAAAATTAGATCGTTGGCATTATCTTGACCTTACCTAAATGATAAGCATTTAAATTTCGAGTGGTCTGAGGAGCATTAATCATTAATTAATGTTGAGTGTCGCGTGAAATCAGATCCTGCGAGAAATTAATGTTTTTTTTCTATTTCGCCATCAAAATTTCAGGTCTGAATCAAACTTTCCTGTGTCGCACTTGTGAAAATCACTAAATTCACCATGCAATTGATTTTACTGTGACAAAGCCAGAATATTTTACAGTGAAATTGTAATTCTGCTTTAGAATGTTGCTCCGTAATTGAATTAGTTTAGTTTGGGCGAACATAAAGTGTTCAGGAGTAATCATTTAAAAAACGGATGCTTATGCTATGGTCAGTTTTATTCGATCGACTTCATATGAAGATGAATTTTGCAAGGGTCGTTTACATGGCCCTTGTCAAACAGAAGATTATGAGGGAGAGAAAGACAGACAGACAGACAAACAGAAAGTCTTATGGATAAATAGATAGAAAGATAGAAAAATAGATAGATAGATGATTGATAGATAGATAGATAGATGGATGATAGATAGATAGATAGATAACAGATAGATAGACCGTTTAAGATAAGCCTAATCTAAACGAAATAGATTATCATAAAACCCTAATTACAACTAGTTCCATCAGTAGCTTGAAATATTTGAGCAAAACGAACATTTTTACGACCTTACATGAATATTGTATTCAAGCCAAGTCGGCTTAGATTAATTTTTCGTGGTATTAGTTATTAAGCTAAGAAAGTTTATTGTCTTTAATAGGTCTTTGCGTGTTAAAGCATTATTTGTGAAAGTACACGGTAATAAATAATTTCCAATTGGCTCGTGTCACACCAGGTGTACCTCTGCAGAACACGCGCTTTGGGCCTTTAATATCAGTGGAAATCGATTCGGTAGCAGGAGCTATTGATGTACTGAGTACCTAAGCCTTCTGCACGCATATGTGTTTACTTATTACTTCTGGTATATACACAAAGATGTTGATTTCAAGTAACAAATATGCTACTTGACTTTTCCAGACGAAATAAATATGTTAAAAGGGCCTATTCAAGAATTTAACGGCAACTAAAGATAACCCTTCATACCATTGATAACAAAATAGGCCAGATAACGCGAATTCAACCGCCCACAGACTATTTGGTTTAATCCCATGTGTTTATAACATGTAAGTGCGGGCCAAAACAGTCCTGCCTCCTTCAACAAAGGAATCTTCAAATCAGAAGAACCAATGTTTTTATTTGTCAATCTCAGCGAAAGCACGGTGTTTACTAAGAGTTTACGGCAAGATGAACAAGCTCATACATCCGTCATAGAAGAAAAGGAATTTTCATAACAGGAATGGACAATAGTTCACTAATATGTACGGAGGGTAAGTGTATATCATATATATTCTACTGAAAAAGTAGATGAATAGCTTCTTTTAAATTAAAGCATTGGTCAGATATATTAAAGAACAATCTTGGCCAGTCATATTGATGCTATAGGGACAACATAAAATTCGCTTTACCAATATTTTTGTATAATAATACGTCGATTTCTTAGATAATGAATCAGCAAATAAGCTTAATCATAGGAATTTTTTTTTAAATTGATTATAATCATGGAAATACAGCACTTAATTTAAGGGTCCACGGTGGAGAGTCAAATGTTTGTGGTGGAAGTCCATAATCATACAATTAACGTAGAAATATATTTTTCAATTTGATTTTTCTGCGATAGAATATCATTTCGGGTTGAGGCGACGTGCCAGGTAGCACAAGCTATCATGGTGTTATCAATGCCCGGTTACTACCGCGCATGCGGGACCTGACTGAAGAGTCATCCCATTTGCTCTGATATTTCACGATATATCTCTATACTTCGCAGTCTTGTTTGTAAGGGATACACGGCTGTGAATCATGTTATGCCCAATAAGCCATTTTAAAGCCGGGTTCTCACTACCCGATTGTAATGGCCTATTCCCAGGATCGCCCGCCTTTTTATGTATACGGGTAAATTATCGTGTTGTGGGACGGCCAAGTGACGCGATTTCTCGGCGTCGGCTTAAAAAATTGGCGTCGCCAAGAGTCTGGCACTGTCAAAGGAAATAGGCCGATTTTATCGGGCGATTAGCAAAATCATGTAGTGAGCCGATACGTGCGACAAAGTCGGCCGATTTTTGTTTATTTTGGTTGGGCTAGAGTGAACAATCTGTGATAATACATCTGCCGTACTCTCTATGCATAATTTCAAATTGATTTCCTTTCCGGGGCGCCAATACAGGCTGGGAAGAGGTATATATTACCCACTCTTTAACAAGGCGCATGGTCAATGTAACCATATATTGATAATTAGAATTATAATATATTTGAACTGGTTTCAAAATTTATATATACTGGAAACATGATATATCTCTCTTTAAACCTTATACACAATTGTTGCATATAACAAATATGTCACATATAGAGGCTGGATCCCTAGCAAACTTTATTGATTGAGCCATCGGCAAGGATTTCCCATCATATATAAATATATTTGACCATATATATTTTATAGAGCCGCCTGATATATAATTGATTATCCCAATTCTACGGCATATTATAATAATAATTAAAACTTAACTTGGTTGCTTATTCTTGTAAAGCTGAAATAAGGTCAGTGCGACTTAAATTTTGCAAAATATGGGCAATAAAACTATTTTAAGCACTCTGGAGGTCTTCCACAGTGATCAATGTTGCTAAACAGATATTTTTCATTAGATCATGAAATTGAAATAATATGCCACACATATAAATTTGTCAGAATATAGGGATTGGTCAAAATAGGCCAACTCACTTTTACAGAAATTACAAGCACTTGTTAAATTTCCCAACAATGATGCCAGATTGAGTAAAATTGAAACATTCTTTGATATACCACTCGTTATTGCAATATTTATCGCATGGATTACTTGGATTACTTTCATATAAAATTCGGCTGGGAATCATGGCCCCGGGGGTACTTGTTTTCTCTTTAAACTTGAGAAACAGAAACTAAGGAAGGAAGAGTAATTCGCTGAGGTTGGTAATTGTGGAGCATTTATTATTTATTTAGGGAGCTGAGCTCATGGGCGGGGCAATCTTTTACTTCCACACTAATATTGGAGATCCAAATGCTAACTTTCTGGGGCAGCAGAATCAAAGATAAATAGCATTTTTTCCTTTATTTTTACATTTATTAACGGGCATTGGTTAAGGAAATTAATCAGATTCATGCCAATTATTCTTTTAGTCTTTCATGCAGATATTTAATATATTAAAGAGTAGAAGGAATATTCTTTAAGTATGCTTCTAGCACTTGGTATATAATAAAGTAAATTAATAAAAAAAAAACGTAATGTGGGAAGGTATAGGATAATAATCGTCTGACTAAAAATACAACAAACTAAAACGAATATAATTTAAAGTCTGAATCCGTCCCTACATTGATGATTTTACCAAATTTTTTTCATACCAAGGCTTTATGTAATAACGTAATAATGAAAACAGTTAACAGATATCTTGCAAGAGATCCCAAAAATTTAACACTAAAATACACCAAAGAGAAACATATCCCTGCAGTACCCATTTGGTCATTTGGTATGTAATAATGGTTTATACATGATAAATAATACACAATAATGCAAGAGTGAAATAACCAAATATAAGCAAAATATGGATCCTAAATATACAACCATCAATTCCATCCCCTTTTACCAACAGAAACGTTTTCGTTGGTTCCTTAACATTTTTATCACAAAACTCTATTTCTGTCGATTCTCAGGAGTGATTTATCTCACAAACTATCGAGATTATAGCTCATTTTTTGTATTTATGTTGAAAAAAATAAAAATTAAACGCTCTTTCTTTTTTCTTTGAAGCAATTACGTGGCATTCTTTGGGCGTTCATTAGTTAAATCAGAATTAAAGAAAGGAATATAATAATCTTTAAAATGAGTACACCTTAAATTTAAAAGATGAGAGAAAATTCTTGTTTATTAAATAAATTTGTTTCGAATTTTAAAAGGCTACCATTCAACAAAAGAAACGTTATCTTGTATACATAACTAGAGTTCTTTAAGAAAGTACAAAAATACTATGTTTACACTGGGGAGCACACAACGTATACTTCTGGATTACACACAATTTCCGCGAAATTCGTTTTTGGAAGTAATTATTTGGGTTATTTGTTTGTAGGGAGAAGACAAATTTATGGTTCCAATGGTGTAAATTAAGCGCTAGAGTTTTATTTTACGCCAAACGTCGAAAAAGGCGAAAAGGAACCTTTAGTCGGAAAAAAATAATCATGATTTTTTTACCTCTACCTAATTTGCAAGGTCGTCGTAAGCAACATGTCTTATTCTCATATATTGGCCCTGGTTTGGGTAGATGTGCTTGTTAGTATGTGTGTGGGGGGGGGGGAGGGGCTTCCAGCAATTTCTTAGCTATTTGACACATCGATATTGGTTTTGATTGCCTGATTTTTTTTTGTCTTCGGCAAACTTATAAAAGTAAGTTTTCAACATTTACAGGATTCTCTTGTCAGACCAAAGTTCCTTTAATAACCATTTTGACAAACTTTATCATAGTAGTGGTTTAATTATGTCTAATGCAAATAGAACAAAGAGTAAACATCTGATATGAATAAGAGTAATAGAGGCATTTACTATAATCGAATCCTTTTTTTTTCTTCTCAGTATTATCACAGACACAGAAAATAACAGGCTCTCTGAAGAGCAGCGTATGGAGAATCGATAATTATAAGCCCTATGAAATTAATGTAAAAATATACGGATATCAAGTCAAATACCAGGCATCTCGAGAAGGACCACATAGAACCATATGCTTTACAAAGGCTTACAACATGACTTCAAGGCTTGCAGAATCAGCCTTTTATTTGTTTATACTTATACACATTGTATTGTTTGTTTATTTATTACTAAGTTTGTTCGATGTTTGTTCCTGTTATCCTTATTGTTTTTGTCTACACTTACGTAGTAAAATAATAATTTTTACATGCATATAACATCTCTTTCAATAGTCTTTCTGTGGACATGATCAGGTATTGAAGTCAGTTGATCCGTAGAAAAAAAAAACATATCTCTTTGGTATAATGGATGATAAGACAGAATCAGACAAAAAGTGTAAATGAATTATCCATGTATTTTAGCTGATACAAACATATATAAAATATGTCGCATGTCTTTAACTTCTACCTGTGTTGACCATACAATGAGGATTTTTTTTGTTGCGGCACCTCAAAACATAAAATTTAAAACCAATATCCCTGTCAATAACTTGAAATCTTATATCTAGCAATAATATCTTATACCTAAAAGTTTACATGACCGTAGATATAAGCTATAACGATCACCTATGTCTGTCTGGCTATTGGGCGGCATGACTCTGTTTGAAATGCTATGTTTCAAGTGTTTCACAGCTAAGATTTGTTTAAACCCTCACTAACAGTAAGGAAACCTGCAGTGATTAATGATGTCATAAACAAAACCAAGGATCGGGGAAAAGAGCGATTGGTGCTTGTTAGCATAGCTGGCTGTAAGTCATCTGAGCTTTAGCAAACACCGAACGGCCGGCCGTTAACAGGGTACAACTCGTAATCCGATCTAGAAACGTTTAATTGTCTCTCAAAGGAGGCCTAAGAGAAGTCTCCTAGCAAGCCTTGACATAGGTCAGGGTGACCTGTATTTTGTAAGCTACCAGTCGTAAACATCATTCTCAGCTACCGATAGTCAGAGAAGGTACGTATTGTATCCGTTAGCCCTATAATCTTCTAACGGTCTGAGATCAGAGTCAAAAATAAAATTATGTAAGTATGGCCTATATCCTGCAGGCTATAACAATTTAATTGAGCACTCCTATAGTCAGATGGACTGAAGATGTAACCGCTAGGTCCAGAATCTTCTTACGCACGACCTAATGAGGTTCTGGGCTAATTTTCGTAGAATCTGAAAGTAGGTTATGGTGGCCAATATTTCCGAGATACTAGTGGAAAATCTAATATTGTGGAAAATCTAATATAATTAGAATCCGACAAAGATCATTGTACCATATTTTCTGTAAGATAATTGAAAGAACATAATTTAAGCAAGCAATTGAACCCAAAATTTTAATTTAATTAAGATCAAGGAAGGTTGCTTTTAAATCATCTTGAAACCCTAGATAGGGTCACTGCGACCTGTGTTCTGTGACCTAGATTAAAGAGCATGATTTAAGCACCCTATAAGTCAGATAGACACAAATCTTAGCAGTGGGACGTAAAAACTTCTAACTAAGCATTTTGTTGAAACCCTGAATGAGGTCGCTGCTAAGCTTTTTCTAAGGATTATAGGCAACATAATGATTTTGAGCATTCTGGTATATTCTACCGATTGTTCAAGGTTCCTTAGCAAATAGGTTTTACCAAATCATATTATAAATAATTTATGCATGCATCGACTTTACGTCAAATTATTGCCTATGATCAAGCTGTTCTCCTTCTCGTTCTTTCGAAGTTCAATATACCTGTTTTCATTTATGCTTGTCTTGATATGTTTGATAGTGCCATAATGGAGATAGAACTGTTAAGAATTGTTTGTATTGTTTCATGTTTGCCCCAGGTCGTATAAATGATTATTTGCATAGTCGCAAGGGTTATATTATTGCCATGAATTGATGGAGTCTTGTTTTTTAGATAAAATGTTTATCCAACATTATGGGACAAATGTCGCGTGACTCACCCAAGCGAATCGTTAATGGTAAATGTCTTGGTTGGGTTAAGCGGTTTTTCAAGTCAATGGAATAACTAGTCTCACGATAGCAAAATTGTAAGTGAATCATTTTGAAATTCAGCCATACATATAGTTTCAACATTTGCGAAATCCTTCTTTGTTATTTAATGTGTCGTGCCAATAGAGCTGCCGGTATTAAATTTCAATATCATTTGTTCACAAGAAAATATAATTTGCGAAGAACTTAATTTACTTAGTAGAATAATATTAGATATGAGGTCCAGGGACTGCCTGTCAAAAGACACTTAGGTATAACACGTGTACGGAATATACTGTTAGCTTTTACATATATGTAGAAACATTACATCATGTCCGTGCTTGAACTTTCAGATCCTGATATAATAATGTGCTGAAGTGTTAGACTTCTTACCCTGCTCTGTTCTCAGGTTACGCAAGGTCCAAGCCAACAGATTTAGAAGTCGACAGAAGCAGTTTCCATGGAGTGTTATAAATCAGTTTCATCTGCGGTAGATTAGATAAATCACCATCATTATAGCAAGACAAAAGTCCCCGATGAATAGAGCCGAATATCGATATCAAGATTCTGAATAGCTGATCCGCATGAAAATCTTTAAGGTATCTTCGAGCGTTTCGCGGCAGTTTCAGTAAAGTAACATTAATCACGTTACAGGCCTACGATAAGGCCTAAGAAATGTACCAGATGTCATGGTGACCGTCTTGCCGTCAAAGTTTTGACTTTGGTATATACGTCTGTTTTCCTACTTAATATCACTTCCATCTAAATGTCACAGGGACAGGCCCATACGGTCAAGTTGGTCTAAAACTATGAACACAGTCACGTTCGTAAATAGCAAATACAAAATTTATGTCGTGATCTAAAGAATGATTTTACCGGATTTGTTCCTAAAGATACAGGGTATAATAAATTATTTCGCTTAAAAACTTATTTCTTAAACCTCTAGTTAAATATATATAAAAAGGAGTATCATGTTTTTTTAATGACTCGGGTTATATGTGTATTTGGTAAAGATAATTGCTAGACTATCCTCATGTTTACGAGTCTGAATCGAGTAATACCTTCCAAGTACGCAGGAGTACGCTGAATTAATCTCTGTTTCAAACTTATCTCCAAATGGCGGCTTTGTCGTACCATTAAATGGAGACACTGTACCACAAGCAAAAAGATTTTTTTTCTACTGCCACAGAAAAATAAATTGATGCAAGACATGAATTTTATTGCTGAATCTATAGCCGGAAGACAATGGGTATATTTATACGCATATCTTTCAGGAATCGTACGTATGTAGCAACATCATATAAATACTAAAAGTGGCATTTGCTCTTATCTTTAATAGATGTCGTTCAGCATTTCTGAACAAAAGCTACGACGTTTATCCTTTTCTTGACAATAAATGTTATTTATAGATTTATGCTTAAGGATAAACTCCAAACATATAAACTTCGACTGCCTACAAAGCTTAATGATTGACAAGGCAAGGTTCCGAGCTCCTGGGTTAAGTCGGCCCTGCTAGCGCATATACTCTACAGGCAAAAGGTTTCAGGTTTGAACCCACAATCGTTCTTTGCACTAGACTGAGTGGGGAACCTTTAAAGGATCCAACGTTAACATCTAATAGGTTGTGCTATTTCGAACCACAACACATTAATCATAACAAAGTATGAAACACAGACAATAAATTGCCCCTTACCTAATCAAAGATATTGTTCAATCTCAAGAAAACTAAAGGTGACGGTAGATATGATAATTCAATCACTCTCTGTCAAAGGGTTTGCAAATGTATTTACAAGACGGGTGTGTTTGAACGCGGGGTATGTGAGATAAGTTCAATTTAGCTAAGAATCTTTATTAAAACATTAAAGCCGGCTGAAATGTTATTGTCAATAACTTAAGGAGATCAATTTATAGATCTTTGTTTATACTAAACCAAAATATCCTTTGACTGCGTACTTAGGTTCTGATAGAATTTTCTAAAAATTGCTGTGAATAAAAACGTTTATTTTGTTATGTAAATATAGATTACATAGTTTTCATTTGATCATTGAAGGAACTTACATGATGGATAGGATGACAGTTATCCAACAAAATATATGATTATTTAAATTCAAATATTTTAATTCTTTAATACTTCAAACAAACAAATTGAGTCAACAGTAGTATTTGAATACACGTTCAAGAAGGACTTCTACACCATATGGCGTGACCCTGGAACAAAATGCCGTCCATCGGAAACACGCATGATACAAAAAAGACAGGATGATTAGAACTTCCCTACTAGCGGGGCGTAAATAGAAGTCTGATCTGTTCGCTGTACGATGATCTGATCTGTACGATGGCCCCCTTTGGCCTCGGTAGAGGATTACATATTTCTTGTTCCTTACTTTTTACTTTGGCAGTATGAATCAATAATTAATTCCATGAGACTCGGATTGCAATAGAAGTTACTGCCTTGTTCCTTGATTTGTAATAATTGTAATTTGTGCCTACTATAGAAGTTCACATAATAATTTAACAAGGCAGAGTATTATTGTTTTACTTAAATATTTTAATGATTTTTTTTAATGATGAGTGCCAGGAGTTGAAGAGACCTGTGCTCACAATGAAGAAATCATTATAATCTCTAGATAATTCCGACAGAATGTGTTATACATCAGTAAAAGCCAAAAATGGTTTATAAAGGAAATTTCCTCAAAAGGAAGCTCAATCTCTTTGAGATGTGTCACGGCTTAATCATTAACGGATGCCACACGAACCTACCCTTGCATCTGCCTGTAGACTCTCTAGAATCCATTGTCAAAAACATTAAAAATACCTTTAAATTACCTCTCCCGCCCTGTCGTCGGCCTTACCCATATTGGCACACGACTTACAATTACGATTAACTGTCTGTCACATTTAGTAGACATGGAGTCCTCAGTCAATTGATTAGTTTCCAATCCTCCATTGTATCTGACCTTGATGTCTAGTGTAATTGTAGTCCAGTTACAATTTAAATAAAGATAACCCATGTGATATTTATTTAAGGACATTTTAGTCTAATAAAGACTTCCTGTGGCATATGAATGTCCCTGGATCAAGCACACATTTTTCACCTTATTTGCCAAAAAGAGAAACAACATATTAAAGCAAAACTATATTATTGGAACTTCAAAATCTCTCCCAAGTTCGTTTTATTGATCAATTTTAAAAATTGATCACTTCTTGATACTTCCTTTATAGCTTTGATAGCTTCTCTTAGTCTGTAAGATAAACTAGGCGCTCAGAGGTTAAAGTTATATTTAAGCCAGACTTTATAACAAAAGCCATAATATATATATATATATATATATATATATATATATATATATATATATAGATAGATAGATAAATATTATATATATATATATTATATATTATATACACGCATATAATATATATCTGTGTATACTGGTATTCACAGAAAAGTCGGTTTACTGCCGATATGAATCGAACCCATAATAATCCCGGTCGGCTGCTTTAATCGAAGTGTAGCTCAGCTTGGGGGTAAAGTAAAATGATATTTTCGGAGACGTCAGAGCCCTTGAAGGAGTATCATAATTATGTTATGTATACACGTTTTTCACGGTTTAAAGACATAATCAGGATCAATATTACACTTATTCTTTCGCCCTCTCAGTTCACATTTGCTTTATACGAAAGCTTCTAGGCAAAACTATTACAGCACACGGTCTCGGTATATTCCTTTGAGCTGTCTAACACCTTGTTATGATTTTGTGTTTGTAAACACAATCCATGTGTGTCTACAATTGCATTGCCGGAGGTCATATTTTGGCATGCGCGACAGATAATATGCGATGTTTTAGCCAGCGGAAACATGTATTACATTTTTTTGGGATCAAGTCTGTGAAAGGTGATTAGGCCCCTTTAAACAAATGTATCCCAAACCACCCCTAGACCACAAAGCACCACGCGGATCCTAACTGTACGTCCCAATGGGACAGTATCCTTTGAATTAAATAAATATTATGGATCAGATTACCACTTGCAACACATTCCGTTGTGCACTTTCTTCCGTAAATCTGTTGACAGACAAAACAAGGGTTAAATATAATACCTCTCGCAACCTCGCAAAGGCACAATAATGAAGCATTTTCATAAAAAAACATATATTAATATATAGCTGAATAATTATAACCACTTTTAAAGGCCTGGTCCAATGGATTAAATAGTGACAGTATAAGTTAGATCATCTGAAAACAGCATGTGCTTTGAGGAAAGAGCCATATGATATTTAAAAACAAATCTTGTTGTTCGATATGGGCAGGGTCAAAGCAGGTGGCATTCCCCGAAGGCTTGGCTCGGCCAATATGCCTTTCAGTAAATAAAATAATGGATCTAAACGGGTTTATAAGTTCATAGTTGCGCGAAACAAATCATGAGAATAATTTAGTTTTCAAACCGCCACCTGTTGTTCCATATACGCAGGGTCAGAGCAGGTTGCATTCCCCCAAGGCTTGGCTCGGCCAATATGCCTTTCAATAAACAAAATAATGGACCTGAACGGGTTTATCAGTTCATAACTGCGCGGTATGTAGTTTATCATTGACAGTATTAAAAAAAAACAGGTCAATTGTTCGCTATAAGTGATAGATTTTAAACCAGGGTTTACAAGGTTCAAACAGCAGGCCTTTTACGAACTACATATAAGTCCCTGCTTGCGGATTTATTGGCGGATGCTTGGGCGTCTCTCAGTTTGACTGACGATTAGAGAGTGTACATAGGTTGGAAAGGAAGGATGATGAGTGTGTTTACTACGATCTGGGTCATTTTTCGCTATCCGGATTGATCTTGAGTATAGGGTTAGTGTAAAAATAAAAAGTGAACGCACGACTCAGTAAGGATTTACATAAGGCTGGTAAGCCTGGTGATATAAGTCATGCAGAGGAACACCTTGCGGTGGTCTTCCTGTATGTTGCATTGATGTGGTAGTAAACAGCAACATGATCTTAACTGTCTACGAATGATGAATTAACACACAACTTACAACCAACACTTTAATTCCGTTTCCTTGGTAACGAGTTATTTTCGCTATCGCGTGCACGCAGGCTGTGATCCTTGCGCGTTATGTGTGTATTTATGCGGTCAGATATTTAACAAACATGCAGAAAGATTTACCAATATGCTTACTTTGAAAGAATTTTTCCTTTTTTTCGCTCATGGTAAGTAAGGTTAGAAAGTACACTTATAAAGTCAGCGATTGGTCTGAATTATGCAAGATGACAGCCTACTTGTAAAACATGAGGCTTTGTCAAAAATTGCCAAAATATTTGCATCGACATTGCGTCTGAACCTGTGTTCTTCATTGAAGGCTGTAAAGTCCCTCTTACAGTCAGTTCATTGGTCGTAGGTTATCTAATGTCAGAGGGCTGAAATGACGCTAGCATGGGAAGGGTTAGACCGCTTCTTTCAGATCTTTCAGTTTAAGTTTGTAGCAGCGTGAATGGGTGCGTTATAAATAATGTTTTGATTTTAAGTTCTTGCACAGCAGGTTCAGCTTAGCCTTTCCTGTGCACGAGTCATGGGCCTGTACGAGCACATGGTGCATTTTAAATAACCCCGACGAAGCTATAGTAAATCATCAGCACAAGTTTAAACAAGATCTGTCCATAAATATACTTAATGAGATTCAAAGGGATCATTATTGTATTTCATTGTTCTACATCGCTAAACACAGGTGGAATATTAAAGCGATTTAAGTTATAAAGTATTCTTCTGGTGCATTTTTCTCGTGGATAAAATTTTATGAATTTTAATCATAGTCTTAACAAATGTGAAATACATATTGATATTCAAAATTTTAAACATAAATAAATTAAGAAAAACACGTAAATTTACGCAAACAAATATAATCGTGTTCTTTAAATCGCTAAGGTTGAAAGGGTTTCTTATCGGACTTGCCTTAAATAAAAGTATGAATAAAAGGATTATCATTGTGCAGTGAAAATATGTTATTGAATGCATTTTTTTCAGTAGTTTATATATTTTTCTAGCACACACTCATAGTATTAAACCTGTTCTCATGGATTAGGTGACCTTTCCAAAGAGTTTGGTTGGAATTTAACCCTAACCAGCTTGTGTTTACAAGAATCAAATATAACGACCTGGATCGATCCGGAATTGGTTCAGGGTTAAAAGGATCCTCCGTTTTCATCCCGATTTATCTTTGCTAGACTCCATAATCAACGAATACACTATGCTCAGCTATTCGCTACGCTGTAACCGCTCCCCGAATCCGCGGTTATCTGCTGGTTTGGTCACCAGGCGGTGCTGTCTCTGTGGAATTACCTCCTTAGTAAAATTACCCCCCCCCCTTCGCTTGCTGGTGTGGCCTGAGGTTAATTAATCATCCCCAGTGTTTGCCAATTTTCTCCCATGCAGTGTCACACGACGAGCTTTGCAGGGGCGCAGCCATCTTTTTTACAGACTAAGCCAATCAGATTTTGTTTCACGAGCACCGCATGGGCGCATCTATTTTTGTACACACGCTGAGCCAATCAGATTTTTCGTTGCCAAACTTCGATTTGCTGTTTGCTTGGCTGCCTGAAGATTCCTTCCATTTGTCACAGCGTGTAAGTAGCAGGTTCCCGGTAGGTCACGCGCTGTGTTTAGAGCGTACATCTTTTCATGCACAAGTTTGAGTAAGAATTATGCAATATAATTATTAATAAGAGATTAAACTTTAATGTATTACAGGTTTAGCTTCGAGCTGTTTTTCAAAGGTGAACTTTGGCATTTAAATAATACATGTTTTACATATAACACTTTTAATCATTTGTTGCAGGTATGTGATATAATATTAATATTTTTATGCAATTTGAGACACCATATACATGTAAATTCCATATTTCAAACATTCCACAACCAATTCGGTAAATAGCCATAGAAAAGGGAATTTAAATGGGGTACTAATAAAATAAAGATTTAAACATAAAAAATAATTATTCAAATTTACATTTGACTGTGTTGGGAATAAAATGGGTGAAATAATATGACAGGTGGCATTTTTGCTTAAGGACAGCTAATGAAAAATATATGGACGTACTCATGAAAAAGATACAAATTTAAGGTTTCGGCTACATGGAAATGTAAGTTCTCATCTTTGTATCTGGAAATCTTTTCGGATTTGTTTACGGAGGTAATTGCCTCAAGTTAATATGCTTGCCTTACTAACCTGAACCTGTAAGTATATACATTCAAGTTCGATTGGAATTATCCGCAGGATATCTGCAACATTGGAGAAGCACTCGCTTCATGTCAAGTTATTTTGTAAAAAAAAGTGTCAATCAGGGCCGTTATCTACTACCGCCTGAAGTGTAATAATCCAAATTGTTTGGTCCTAACACAGAGAACTCCAAACATTTTCACTCGCTTTTCATGGGTGGTACCCGGACGTGTGGCACTGCAGACCGCTCCACTGTGTGGTGATTGACAATGAAAAACCTCACCGTTGGATCGGCTAGCTCTCACCCGTGTTTCCTTCAATATATATATATATATATATATATATATATATATATCTTTTTTTTCACATTACTACCCACATGAATTTCTAAGGTATCAACCTGATTTTTTAATCCTTAGTCGTGTTAACCCTTCCATATATTTTCAAGTATTCCGAGTGAAAGATAACGTCCCATCTTTCAACTTAAAGCAATAAAACGTGTTGTCTCTTATTTCATAAAAGCCATATAAACTATAGATGAGTACAAATAAAACTATTTGTAGCAATATTCTGGTTCATTTATCGTTATTTGGGGATCGTACACTTGGTAATAGGAGTTTCCGTTTAAAGTGTTTATAAAAGCCAACAACTACGTTTCTAAGCGACGGGGTACTGGTTCCAGCTGGAGAGTTTGGAACAAGCACATTTATCGCTCATAAGTTTGTTTTATAACGCATTGATTTTGGCAGTAATACTTAAAAAATGAAGACAACCTCGATTTAAGACATGAACTGAAGAGAACAAATGACTGCATGGCAACCGGGTGTTACCATTACTCGATTGTATGATTGGAAAGCATCTCTCATCGTATGAGTATATCTGAGTCACGTAAAGTGTAAGGCCGCTGTTACCCCATAAGTATTGACTCATCTATTGCTTTTTAGTGGTATGGAGTCCATAGATTGCCCCTGCGATTACCCATATTAATAACACTCTATAAACTGCTGTGCTATCTAATATACCTTTTTATACTAAAACTATTTATACTATACTATTTACCTGGAAGGTTGATTAGAAGACGGGATACATAACGCTTGTAGTTGCTTCACGAATGTTATACTGTTGTCGACATTGTGTTCTGCCCAGAGCCGACTGAACATTTGAACATTTGCTGTAAAGTCTAGTAATTTTTTTTCAAAGATTGACTTTACAATTTCTTCTGCGTTTTTTTTTTTATTTCTACTATTACTGCTTTTTATACATCATCTAAATGCGTCTTGATGTTTATAGAATAAATAAATTAGTACACAGAAACCGGGCAAATCTTGCACTCTGATTGCTTAAACATGGATAACATTTTGTTTTCCATTTTGAGAATGCACACTCTTTAAATTGTGTAGGCAATTTATGAAACAAGTGAACTTTCAATTATAAACAGAAAATCATGCAACACGAAATAAAATTTTAATAAAGGTTAGACTTGTTTATACGAATAGAACACCAGCCAGCTGTATCGCTCCAACTTGAAAGATTTCCGTTAAGCAAAAGAAATTGGTCTTTGGTCGGATTTGTTAAGGATACCTAGTCATTTTTTTACGGCTTCCCGTACTTTGTAATCTTCAACTAAAATCCAGCGCTTAAGGCGTTTCTATGGCTTCGGCTTATAAGTAATATTTAACCGTCTGAGCTTCCCATCTGGCGGGCTGCCAAGTTTCAACTGAATATCAGAAGTTGATAAGCTAGCGTGCTAGACAAGATTTAAAATATGGTTTTCTAATGAGACAGAATTAGGTAAAAGTAATAACAGATTGCTGATGATTGATATCGTATATAAAAATGAAAAAAAAAATGAACTTGTTTGTATTATCTTGACCTTGCCTTAATTATAAGCATTTAAATTTTGATACAGTCAAGAGGTCTGAGAAGCATTATTCCCGTTGTAGAATATCGCGGGAAATCAGATTTAGCGAGAAATGGATGGTTTCCTATTTTGCTTTCAAAATCTCAGTTTTGAATCAAGTTTCCCTGTGTTCAAGATGTTGAAATAAGTAAATTTTCTCTAAAATACAGTAACAAAAGACAGGGTATCCCATGGTCAAATTGCTATTCTGCTTTAGCATGTTTTCCCCTTCATCTGTAATTGGGTTTGGAGTGTTCTGGCACAATAATTTCTTCTTTGATTTTAGATCACACTGCAGCATGCTTATGCAATGGCGAGTTTCATTCGAGTTCATATAAATTAGACCGTTGCAAAGGCCATTTAATACCAGGAGTGTATGAGCGAGAGAGAGAGAGAGAGAGAGAGAGAGAGAGAGAGAGAGAGAAAGGGGGGGGAGATAAACAGGGAGAGAGACAGACACACAGACAGAGAGATGGACAGATGCGTGTTGTATTTGAAAATCTTTCATTCAGTTCGTAGTGACCTATTTATTATTTATGTTACCGACCGTGTAACGTGTTTAATATGCTTCGTACGACGGTGGTCTCATCCTTAGGATAGCGGGTTTAATCAGCGTTATATTACACTAACACAAACACTGAGGCGACCATAATGGCCAAGCGTAAGCGAATTAAGACCATTGCATATCAACTATATTGGCTTACTTTTATTACGTTCGGGCGAAAATGCATACAAAAATTATAAAGCGTTACAAATGGGGCTTTTATCACTTTGTTTGTTCCTAATCTTTATGTTCAATGTGCAGTGATTAACAATGGTTGATTAACTGCGATGCTAGATATCCGTCTCACAAAGCGGGCTCCGTGACAAAGGGATAGCAAAGGGATAATGCACCGGACTGAAATCAGACCGAGGCCATGGAGGACTTACATTTGTCACGTGGTACTACTTAACCCTTTGATCAGCTGACATTAAATGGATGTTACATGAGGGTTATAAATATTTATACAAATAAAACGGAACCGATTGAATAAATAAACTGTTATAAACTCTAAACGAAGGACAGTAATGACCCCAGACATTTTCAGCAGCTTTTGGGCCTCACCAATCAATTATTCGTAAATAACTCGTTCCCTTCAAGGTATGCATTTATCAATTATCAAGAAACATGATTTTAACAATGTATATATTTAAATGAAGGACAATATTGTCTTTCTTCTAATATTCTTTCTGAAATAGCAAGTTTTCAGTGAAAATAAGCAACGCTTTCCATGACAATTGTTCCCGAGGCCGTGGAACAGTTTATCGTAAGTGTGATCCAATGAATATGCAAAGACTTAATAAAGATAAATGTTTCTTCCATACCGAACTCTCTTGAAATCATATAATTATAGATGAATACTACTGTAACAAACAGAAATAGAAGGAATGAAACGATTGACGCAAGGGATTCTGATTGACACACAATCGACTAGAAATTCGGTCGCTTATCACGTATAATTAGCAGTTGACACAAACCGAGGAGTATGCAACATATACATATACATATATATGTGTGAGTATAAATACATATCGCATACACATATATATGCTCTTATGTTGAACCTAACACCGTTATTTCCGAAAATTGGTATCTTTTTGGTGTCTGCAGTTATTGGCCCTTATGCGTTTTCTTATTTGTGCAAGTCAAAGCCGTCAAGCGTAAAAGCATATGAACTTGAGAAATACAGTTCCGGTAGCAAACAAAACGATCAGTGTGAAACGTGAAATATAACTTAAGGTTTATTTTATTTTTGTTTAGTTTAGTTTAAAAGAGAATGTTTCTCAATATTATGTCACTGAAAGCGGCTAATTTTAACTGTTTCGAAAATCAAGATTTATTAATTTTAGTCTTATTACTGATGGAACTAGCATAATATACATAAAATTACAGTTATATAATATTTGGTAATTTAATCTGAGGTATGTTCATCTTACAACATTTCAAACAAATAAAAATAAATTTAGATTACAGATACTATAAGTAAGGAAATAAATGTTATATAGTCTCGGGACTTCCGGCCTATCGGCCCAGACCGTGCAAAAAATATGTCGTCCGTCGGAGACACACAGACTTGACAAAATCAGGAGCATTAGAGCTTTCCTTCCATCGGCTAATATACATGTCTGCCCTCACTCAATATCTTCCCTTTTCAACAAAGAGAACATCAGCTGACAACAATCACCCAGGAGTCACGTGACTCCCTTGGGTTCAGCAGAGGATTATATATGTCTTGGTACTAGATAGATACTTTTTACTTTGGTAGTATAAATCAATTACCACTGTCATGAGACCCTCTTTATAATTGCAATTGCTTTTTTTTCCTTCGGCAAATGGAATAACTGTAATTTTACTACTCCCTAGTGAGCCATTGACATGATTATGGTACCAGGCAAGGCGTTTTCCTCTTACTTCAGTAATACCTGGAATGACATGGTTGGGCTGCATGTTCAGTACAAAAACTCGAATAATCCCAAGCACACCTTAGAAGACATCATTATAATCAGTTAAAAATTCAGAAGGAATTTGTTTTCTTTTTATATTTACTAGGCCATCTTGGCTTCTGTTACAGTGAAATATGAAAAAAAAGAAAACAAATTCCCTGGCTTCATCTTTTATGCATTTGCCTGATTATTAGTTACGGACCCCATAAATATGTGTGAATTTTATACATGTCTACAGAGGTTCACGAAGCTATATTTTCTAGACAGATCCATGGAGAAAATATATATTTTCATCAAAGACCGACGACTTTGCTTAAATTACTTCGGCTGAGTCCCGCCCTGTCTCAAGCCTAACAACTTTTAGCATACGTCCTACAAATATTATTAATTGTTTGTCATATTTAGTAGTTTAATTTGGTTTTTATGTGGTATATGTGTTTTTAATACAGATTGGTTTAAACAAAATTTCAGATGGGTCTTGAATAAATATCATTAGTAGACTTAGGCTTAGCTCTTGAGAAGAAAGTGTTCGTATGGTAAGAATTTTAATGATGTGTTATTAAATGCTATCTGAATATCAAGTTACATTTACCTCCGTCAAGCTTTTCCAGAAATCAAACCGAGGGTCAAGTCCCGTTAATATTTCATCTTGACTTTTTTTTTATTCAAAGCCTCGACATGAATTGATCACTGGATATTTGTGAAAAAAAAAATATCAGCAGTAAATATAATTCTTTCTCGTTTACGTGTGCTTCCAGCAAAGATAAGCAAAGCTGCCCAGTGAATTGTCCGCCAAAGCCAAATTATATAAATAAAGAAAATCACTTAAGAAACATGTGATTTAAAACACGCTCATCTAAACCATTTTTGCTTGTAGTCTGTCACATAGCACTGGAGTTTATAATACAACTAATTTTGCGCTCAAATTGTACTACATTTGCTCTATTAACAAACACTCTTTCCCGATGTTGCTGCCTCATTTCTCTTTCTGTCTGGTATATGTTCCCTTCACTTCTACATTCCCTTCAGAAACTTCATCTCTAAGCCTCAAACACGACACGCTGAAGAGGGAAATTAACATCAGATCTGCCCCAAAATTAAATATTTTCTTCTTTAACCCATGGCCCATCCTCCCTTAAATTTCCATCCAGAATTTTTTGAAGAAAAGGTTCGGACACAAAATCACAAACATATAACCCCTACCGCTACAATTTATAAACATTATATTGTAGTTTTAAGTCAAACGTGGTGTGAGTTTATTGATAAATTAGATGTATGCTTTATTTGCATGCAAGGTATGGTATACACGCTTAGAATAAAAAGAGTATGGCAACACTTTTAAAGGGTACTTGGATTAAAAGTATTTAACAATTCCAGTATCATCCCATCCAATAATGTATGAGCGGGATTTAGTCAGTCATTACCAGTACTGAACAAACAAGTCAATCTGTCGATCTTGCAGTTAGCTTTTAAATAAAAGTGTGACAAGGTTCAAACAGTCACTTTAAACGAAGTTCCTAAAAGTCTCCGCCTGCGGATGTGTTGGCAGTCGGTGGTGGGGGGGGGGGGGTGGTCTTCAACATTTAGCGAGTTCGCATTATTTGGAGTGATGCAGATAATTTTACTAAAATTCAGGTCAGATATAATGATTTTGATTGATTTGGAGTACGGTAAGCGAACACAGGGTTCCCCGTTTCAGTTAGATTGAGAGTACCAGATCATTCCAGAATGTATGTATCAATGTAGTGCACCTTGCTTTTAACAATCATTTCATTTTAAATCTGAACATAAAAAAAAGCATTGTTTCTTAGTGCATAAAGACCGTGTATGCTATACCTGTGACACAAATAAAGCATATTCTGGTTCATTTGTCATTATATGGGGATCATGTATCTTTTAATAGGAGAAAAACTACTTCCTTACGGATGTATGAATATGGGACCAACTACGTTTCTTGGCAACGGGGCACCTATCCTACTTATATTTCTTAAATAAGTGTATTTAGTGTTCATACGTCGGCTTCAAAAGGCAGTAATGTTTGTGGTAAAAGCGAATATAGACGACCTCCATTTCGGACACAAGCAGTGAAGGAGAACATATGACTGCTCGGCATCCAGAAGCTTGCATTACTAGCGTGTATGAAGGGCAAACATGTTCCATCAACTAATAATGCCTGGCTCACGTAATCTTCTAGACCGATGGATGAAGCTATGTTTGATACAAATTATAAAAGCGGTTACATGGCCTATATCTGGCGTTATCTATCCTGTGCTGAAGAAGAGTATCGTATTGCATTTTATTATAAACTCGCCTGCAGTCTAGGGCGTTTTATGGTACAAAAATATATCACATACTTTGCTATAATGTAATTCATAAACCCTCAGATGGCGCTCTACAATGGTTGGATACTTTGCTTACTATGTGTTTAAATCATGTTTCACCAAAGGTTTGATTATAGCGTATACGTAAATGGTTCGTATACCAGTGTTGTCCATAATTCAACAGTTCTTTGTATTTTTTTTTCAAACGCAGATCAGGGCAACCTCTTACCGGCACTCAAGAGAGTGAACATTTTTGTGTTCATGTCCTATTTTTGTAACGGGTTTCCTTATTAAGCACACACCATGCGACTCGCAAATCGGGCATTCTGAATGTTTGATGTCGGATACTATTTCTAGTATGCATAAGCGTAAACACAGAAATGTAAAAACAACTTCAATACATATAGGAAACCCAATTAATATTTACTGAGGATCATGAAACCTAGACAATCCCAAACCCAAAATCTAAATAAAGGCCTGGGCTTGTAAGAAGGTACAGAAAACCCTCGAGCTGTATCACTTCAACTGGAAAAAATTCAGTTAAGTATATACAAATTGGTCTCTAGTAGGATTTGTTCAGGATATGTCGTTGAACTATTTCTAAGACTTCCCGTACTCCGTAACTCTTAACTTTAATCCCGGCTTAAAGCGTTCTACCCGATTCAACTTAAAACTAATCCTCAACCGTTTGAGCTTCTCATCTATGAATTGCGGATTTCCAAATTACACCTGAATATTAGAATCTCATCAGCGTTAATAGTTTGCAAGTCGGTAAGACATAACTAGGTATGAGTATTAACCGGACGATTACTGATAATTGAAAACCTACACTACCAATGATAGTATGAACACGTTGGCATTATCCATACATTTCATATATGATAAGCATTTAAATTTCGATGTAATCAAGTGGTCGGAGGAACATATATTACGTTGTTGAATCTTGCGTGAAATCAGACCCCGCCAGAAGTGGAAGGATTCCTATTTTGTCATCAAAATGTCAGTTCAGGATCAATATTTCCTGTCTCCCTCATGTAAACAACCAGTTAATTCTAAATAAATGATTTTAATTTTACAAAAGCCAGAACAGGTTTCGAGTAGATTTAAATTCTGCTTCCATTTGTCTGTAGTTGAATTTGAATTGAGTTTGGGCAAACATGAAACAATAATTCAGTTTTTGGTTCGAGATATAAGAATTGGAGGCTTAAGTCATGGTCCATCAGAACAAGACATTTTTAAAAAGGTCGTTTACATGGTTATTTTCAACTAAATTTGTATCAAAGAGAGAGAGAGAGAGAGAGAGAGAGAGAGAGAGAGAGAGAGAGAAACAGATAGACAGATTGATAGATAGCTGGATTGTTAAAGATAAGGCCTAGTCTTAACGAAAAAGGTTGTTACCATAATTACTAAAGTACAACGTATTAATACAGTTACTTCAAATATTTGAACAAAACGGAAACTTAGGAGACGTTTACGACTTAATATGCAAAGTGTATTTAGGCCAAGTCGGCTTAGGTTCTTTGTTCGTGGTTTAAGGTATTAAGCTAAGAACGTTTATTGCTTTCACCATGTCCCAGCGTGTTAGAGCATTATTTGTGAAGACATACGGTATTAACCCATTAGCAAGTGACTCGCGTCACACGATGTGATCCATTGTAAAACATGTGTTAGACGTTGATTTCAAGTGAAAAATAAGCTACCTGACTGATTTAGACGAAATTAATAGGTTAAAGGGACTTATTTTGATATCACATGTCTATTAACTAAAAATAAGAAAAAGCTAAAAATGCTGTATTAACCGCCCGCAGACTGTTTGGTTCAATTCCATGTGTTTATAACATGTAGGGGCTGGCAACAAAAGTCATAACTCATTCAAAGAGAACGGGAAAAGAACAGGAGTGAAAGTTAGAAGAAAAAGATGATCAGCAGGAAAATATGTCTTAATTTTTAACGTTTGCTTCAAGCTTAGATAAGCTAAGCTGTCCACTCATTTGTTTACCATAGCCAAATAGCATTAAGAAAGAAAATCCTCCAAGACTTCTCGCATTGAAAATACGCTGTTGTATGACAGCCTTTGCATGTGTTCCGTCATGTAAAACCGGGGGCAAAATAAAACAAATTGAGCTTTCACATTCCCAATTTTGCGGAATTTTTCTCGTACTGTTCGGTCTATCTTCCCTGTTCGTCGATAACCCTTTACACATGTATTAACTTAAGCCACAAACGGGACATGCACGGTCAACAAACAGAGGGATATATATAAAATCCGGTGCTGCTCTGAAACTGAATTCTTCCAGTCCGTCCGGAACTTTTGTTGTCACGGCAATAAGATATTCCTGGTTTTTTTTCAGGAGTCAGATTAAGTTAGAAATTGTATTAGCAAATGGCGACAACAAATCAAATGCCTTGAACGAAAAACACACTGTCAGGATCTGGGTTCTGGGTAACATTTGCAAATTGAGGATACATGTTTTCATGTTTCTAGATTATATATATATATATATATATATATATATATATATATATATATATATTGTTACGAACCTAATATAAACAGATCACGTATGCGTGATGAACACAAATTTTGTCAAGGAGATAAAAAAATCAGATTCCGCAACACTAGGCAGCGTGAAATGTTCGATCTAGATATCTCTTACTTTACATCCATGTAGGTCTTAGGCAAATCTACTAGCAAGGCCGATATAAGTTCATGGTGACCTATATTCTTTGAGCTAACGGTCATTCTAGCACCCGAGCACCCGGACAGTCAGACGGAATACATAATGTATTCGTTAGTCCCCAGAAACTTCTAACGTAATATTAAATGAGATCTGAGAAAAACATCCTTTGAAACTTAAAGTGAGGTCTGTGAGGTCTATATTCTGCAAGCTATAAAATACTTTATTCGAGCACTCTGAATGTCAGATGGTCTAGAAACTTAAAGCGCAAGCCCCAAGATGCTCTGGGCACATCTTCTTATATCTGAAACTATGTAATGGTGGTCTGTACTTTTTGAGATACAGTGGAACATCTAACTGTGTGTAAACCCATATGCCATATTTTCTATAAGGGAAAGAACATCAGTTAACAACCTATTAGTGAGACGGGCACCAAAAATCGTTGCAGTTCGACCCAGAATTATAATTTAATCAAAATCAAGGTAGCTCCCTGCCTAATCATATTGGACCCCTAAATGGGATCACAGCGACCTGTTTTCTGTGAACTATTTGAAACAGTATGACTTTAGCACCCGGTAAGCCGGTTAATCATAGCAGTCGGATAGAAACTCTAAATACGGTGGCTGCTGTGCTGTTTTCTTAGGAGTATGGACAAAAAACATGATTTTAAGCATTCCGGTATATTCTATTCATTTGTCAAGGTTCCTTAGCAAATGTTGTTTTACCAGATCATATCATAATTAGCTTATGCATGCGTTGACTGTATTTCGAATGAAGCTAAGCATCAACTATGTTCTCCTTCTCGTTCCTTTGGAGTTCAATATATCTATTTTTATATCTGCTTTACTTGATCTTTTTTTTTAATTGCCCAAATGGAGATAAAAATGCCAATAAATGGGTGTACTGTTGTATCATTGCCCTAGATCGTATAAACAAATAACCGCATGGTTGCACGGGTCATTCTTAATTCATCCATGTGTTAATAGACGATGGGCGAAATCATTTGTTTTTGGATAAAATGGTTATCCAACATTACAGGACAAATGTCGCTTGACTCACACGGGCCGATCTATAACGGTAAATATCTTGGTTTCCTGGAGCGGTTTTTCAAGTCAGTGCTATTACTAGTCTCCGGATAGCAAAAATAAAAGTGAACCGTTCCGAAGTTCAGTCAAATATTGTAGTTTCACATTTATCAGAATCCTTCTTTGTTTTTAAGGTTTCGTGCCAAAGCAGTTCCCGGGGTCGAATTTAATATCATTTGATTTTGAGAAATATTACTTATAAAACTGTTACTACTTAGCAGAACATAACTAGATTATGAGGTCCAGAGACTGCATATTAAAAGTCACTCAGATATAACCCATGTGTAAAGAATCTACTGTAAATTATGACAGATATATAGAAGCATTATATCAAGTCCGTCTCTGAAATTTCAGATCCTGATATACAAATGCGCTGATTTTTTGGTGTTCTTTTTGCACCATGTTTGACATGTTGTCCTGCTCCTTTCACGTTATACAAGGTCCAATTCAACGGCTTCATACTTTAAGAAAGCGACATATGCAGGATCCACAGAGTTTTATAAATGGTAATAAAGACGAAGATTAATTAACTGATCTGCATGAGAAACCTCTAAGTCACGGAGCTACAGACGTTTCTCGGCTGTTTCATTACAATAACATTAATCATATTACAGGCCTATGAGAAGACGCATGTACGACATTTTGTGTGACCATTATGGCGTCAAAATTGTAACATTGTTATATACGTCTGATTCCATACTTAGTATCACTTCCATCTAAATATCACTTGGACAGACCCATGCGGGCTAGATGTTTAAACTATGAACACAGTGCCTTTTGTAAAAAGTATGCACATCAGTCCTTAGTCAATAGGTTATTTATTGTCATAACTGTCAAGAACCGTAGGTATGTAGCAATATCATGTAAATATTGAACGTGGTCTCTGCTTTTAACTTTAGTAGAAGTTGTTCCGCATTTCTGGACAAAAGCTACTACTATTATCTTTATTTGGACAATAAATGGTGTTTTTAGATATATGCTAAAAGATAAACTCCAAACAGATAAACCACGACTGCCTACAAATTTCCGTGAAGCACCAGACAAACATCATATTTACTATTCTAAGAAAAGGCTATCTTTTAGTGATTAATGGAAACAAATCGATGCCAAAGTAATTTTTTAAATTAATGATATAGCAAGTCTATATAGCAAGACCGTTGAAACAGCAGGTCGTCAATCGGAAAAACGCAGACGTGACAAGCAAGGATGATAAGGGCTGCACTGCCGATGGCGTATATACAAGTCTGCTCTGTTCACGGACAAAATTCCCCAGGAGTTATGTGAGAGCAATCGCCTATCTTCGTTCTCTGTAGAGGAATATAGTTCTCTTTAGTCTAGATTCATACTTTTTACTTTAGTAGTATGAACCAGTTACCAATGCCATGAGATTTGGGTTGTTAGGGAAATAACTTCCTTGTTCCTCAATTTGTAATAATCTTTATCTGAGTCCACTTAAGTTAGCAAGTATAATAATAATGGAACGTGACAGAGTATGAGTGTTTTACGGTAGTAGCTTTAATAATAATAATGTTTTCAGAAGTATCTTTAATAATAATAATGTTTTCAGAATGCCAAGAGTTGGAGAGTCTTGGACACACGAGGGATAAATTATCACGAAACCCTTGATAATCCGGGAGGAATAAGTTTTACATTATATTAACTATTTCAATAAAAGGGCTAATAAAGGATTTTTTTTTTCAAGATGAAGTTCAATCTCTCAATGCGGGTCCAGGATTACTATATAACGGATACGACTGGTAATCCTTACCTTTGCGTTTGCCTGCAGACTGTCTAGAAAGCCATGCTGAAACAAATTTATCATCAAAATTTTCCGCCCTGTCACCGGACATACCCATTTGGTAAAGGACCTACAATAAACATTAATTGTGTGTCATATGAAGTAGTCATGCATTTACAATCCTCCAACGTATATGACCTTGTTACTTGGTGTTACGATTGTCCAATTTAACTTTAAATAAAGACAACCCATGTGATATTCATTTTTTTTTCAAATATTGGGTTAAAGACGATTTCGGATGGTCTTTGAATGTTCTTGGATAAAGAACACCACCTACTGCTTATTTACCAAAAGCGAAACAACATGTAAGAGAAAAACTGTATTCGTGGAACTTACATACCTCTTCCAATTTGTTTTGTTGATCAGTTTTGAAAATGTGTCACTTCATTATGCTTCCTCCATAGCCTTTATAGGTTCTTTTAATCTGTTAAAATTACTAGGCCTTCATAGGTATATATATATATATACGTTATAGATATAGAAACAAAAGCTAGTTTGATCAGAATAATGTGGTATTATTCAGCCACCTAAAGATTATTTTTATGCCGAGGCTCTTGTGGGATTCGGAAAGTGGATGAAATCTCCGGATTTTACCTCAAGACAACATCCTCTCTCACCTGAGCGAATTGCTCCTGACATTTTTCTTCATTTTAAGCTGGATTAGGAAATCCTTTTTAACACTTGATAAATTATTTGCAGCAGCTCAGTGTAAGTCTGTTTCGTTACCGTATGATTCCGACATAGCCAAACAAAGCTGTCCAGCAAAATTGTCCGCCCGAACCTAATGATATTAATAAATATAAAATACTTCAAGATATGTGTAATTGACAGCCCACTCTCGTTTGACAGCCTTCTTCATATAACACCGGGGATGATAATAAAACAAAATTTTGCGCTCGAATTACAATATATTTGCTTTATCCACAAGCATTCCTTCCCAATTTCGTCGACATTTTCTCATTCTGTTTGGTATATGTACCCTTTTTTGCCATATCCCTCTATTACCTTTTCAACATACACGTCCATAAAGCATCAGAAGGATATATATAGCATCCGTTGCTAAGGGTGCTAGAAATAATATCAATAACTTATGGTATCCCACATATGAAACGGGTTTTGTCCTGCCCGATCGGAATTGTGGGTATCACAGCAATATGATGTTAAAATTAATGCTTTTTTCAGGAGAGTGATTTAGTAAGAAAATATATAACCAGATGACGACAACAACGAGTCAAATGCCTTCAGTCAGGGCCGCACACCACAATATAATGACCTGCGAGGTTAGGATATGCCCTGCCTATTTGGGACATATCTTGTTCAAGGATATATTTCTTGAAACGTTAGAGGCAGAATTCGATTAATTTACTGAATATGGAAACAGGATTTATTCTTAATTTATTATTTTATTTTTCATGCTTACATATTAAACAGTAAATGCTATAATTATATTTGTACACAGTTTAAGAGTATATTTTTTATTATGTTTCTACATAAATTACTGCTCATGATTTTTTATATGTTAATAGATTCAGACGAATTATTCTCCAATTCTTTTACATAGATATGACAGACAATCACATAAAACTATCATGTGTCAGATAGCATATCCTTTATTTATGCTACTAGCACCTATTATATATAATGGGACACACTTCAAGTAACGAAATATGTTCTACAGTGGGAAGTTAAGAGGTAATAAACGTATAAACAAAATTACAACAATCATAAAATACCATATTATTAAGAATCAATACAACGCCATACACATAATATCAACTATAAAGCAATGATACCCAAGGTTGATTAAAACAAATACGCCATCTCGGATTATTATCACGTGCAAATATATTTATGAATCATTTACGAAAGGTCCAGCAAATAATAAATAAATAAATAATGAAAGCCATGGTTCTCTCTAATCTGAATAAAATGGATGTATCAGTACTTAGGGATAATATAGAAATAAACACATAATGCGTTTCTTTTAAGGTCTCAGATAACATTCCTCTCGTGTATGACAACAGAGTTTTATGGATGGCATAAAAGGTTTTATATATGTACCAAAACAGAGGATTGGTCTATATCTACATATATATATATATATATATATATATATATATATATATATATATATATATATATATATCACTGGACCAAAGGCATAGGTAATAATAAACATGCATCACTATGTTCATTATATTTAAGTGTCTACTTCAGCATTTATATAAGGATAGACCTGAGGCCTAGCCCAGGAATCTGGTTCTATCTTGTTATACAAAATTACATTTTGTCATTTGCATAAAGTAACTTTTTTCTACATCATACAGTATTCAGACTTATGAAGATTGAGTGAACCGAAAAATAGCATGGTTTGGACCCTAAATATACGATTGTAAGTTGCGTTAACCTTTCAACCAATTACAAAAACATTTCTCTTCTTCCTAACAATTTTTGTCCTTTTCATGTAACAGTGCTTCTATTTTTTTTTCTTCACGGCGATTTTCTAATAAACACTCAAAATATGTTTCCGTTTTCGGTAATGTATTTTAGCAACATATATATGAAATCATTGATTTTCCTGTTTCCTCTAGAGCAAGTACAGCCTTTCGTTAAATTATTTACCATTCTGTAATAACATTTCAAGACAAAAATACACTAAACGTACAATAAATGTCGTAGGCCTACTCTCATGTATTAAACCTTTTCTGTGTACTCATTTCAAAATGCACTACGTCAATAAATTGAAATATCGGCGGAATGCCTTTCAAAGTTTGCATCACTGACAAGATTAATAGAAAATACTCTAGGGTCAGTACCATGCTTGAAATGATTCATGTAGTACTTAATTTAAATATCAGCACAACTAAGGACATATTAACTATTACAAATTTATTGACAATATTTCCTATTACAAGGAGCGGGGTTACGTTGATTGCATAAGCTTTGTCTTCAACCACCTCAGAAAATATGTTTTTTTTTCAATATTTTCAAGGAACCCACAGTCAGAGCAGGGATACTTTAATAGCCTCTATGAACAAGAGTTATCAAAGCAGTTGCTTGATTATTTCTAAGGTAAAAATAACAAAAAGACAAAATCTTGTATGAATAACAATAAAAGCAACGAAACCATTCTTTATCTCAGTATTTTCACAAACAAAGAGTAACAACCTCTCTGGAGAACAGTGTATGGGGAATCGATAACTATAAACTCTTTGATAGAAATGTGATGGTTCACATATATCAAGCTAAATTCCAGTGTCCATTGTAGGACCATTCATAAATACTGCTGGCCAACTGCATTACTGCAGGGGTTGCAAAAAAAAACCTTTTTTTACGTTTAGTCTTAAATGAACATCATTCGTTCGAACAATACAATTAGTTCTCGTTTGCGTTCGTTAAGTTTTTTTTGTTTGCATCCTTGGGAAAAATATTATACGTTTTATAAGAGTTATAGCTTCACTCTATGGATATTCTTCAAGGGTCAAATTTATGCCAATAGCTACGGAATGGTCAATGGATTAAGGCCTTTTTTCCTTTGAAAATAAACGTTAAGCCATCAAGACTTTTGTCAGGATTCTTTGATTTTTGTATGTGTCATGCAAACGAGTGCACATTAAGAACGCAAATGAGTTGATGGAATCAGGCAACTTCAGAGGGTATACCTGAGTATAATCTGATATGGAGAAACAAAACTTAGTACACTTCTTTTTCTTCTCTTTGAAGGTAGAACGTTGCTCAAATTTGGAATTGTTTAAGGAATGAGTATCAGTCTGAATAATATTAACAAAAGTGTTACATAAATGAAGATAACCACACAGAACACAAATAGTTGCGCATTCTGCGCTTCGTCGTATAACTACATCGATATCCCGCACGGATCAAATAATCAAGCTGAGAGTTATGTTTTGTGCACAATATCAAGCTTCAGTAAAGACCCCGTTAAATATCCCCGGTTTATAATTAAAGATGGCCACGATGCTTGAAACGAGGGTTAGTGGACCATGACCCCCCAGATTATGAGGCCTCGGAGCTTCCGCCCGCTCAGACTATGGGTACTTTTCGAACAAAATGCACTATAGTATAACCCGTATGTGAAAAATATTTTGTAAGTTTCAATGTGAGTTAGTTTAAGGTTATAGGTAAGTTCCAATAAAGTTACATCATACACGTCCTTGAACTGTAAGCTCCTGAGCTCTTGTGGGCGATTGTCGCACAATGTCCGACGTGTTGGCCGCTGCACTCTTTCTCAAGGCGAGAGATCTAGAACTTATTGAGTGTTATAAAACATTTTTTTCTACGGCTGATCAGATAAATAACAGTGATATCGCGGCGAAAGCCCAGGCGCAATAAAGCCGAATATCGACTTTTTGCTCTATAAAGCTTATCCCCATGACAACCTTTAAGGTCAGGTACCTCCGTGAGGTAAACACTGTAAGCGGAACTGATAGACATTTTGCGGGTGTGAGATAAAATGACGACCATCATTATGTCACAATAGTAGCAATGGCATTTCCGCATTCTCAAGGACTTAGGTCTAAGATAAGATTATTTGAATAGACCCCTCTAGCTGGTTAAGAATTTGAAGCACAGTCCCGTCAGTTTGTACCCAAAAAAATTTGTTCCTGTGTGTATTAAATGCAAACAAGAACAATACTGGATTTATTCCCAAAGTTACAGGGTGTCATTATCTGTTTGTGCTGACAATCCCGTTTATGTTTTTTAAACAAGCATTTAACATATATTTCAGAATGCAATGGTATCTAAAGTACCGGACTTTTGTTAAACTGACCAGGATTGTATGACAAATATGATATATCTATATTACATGAAAATCATACTATCAACTAGGTTAACTGGCGGATTTTAAAATTACACTATGGTTTATTTATTGTATAAAATATAGAAATAGAAATGAAAATTTCTCCACTGGCACGTTGCTAGTTTACTAGAGTTTAGCTGGTTTCTTAGGCTCAGTTGTATAGATTTCAAAAATGCTGAAAATACCGAATACAACATAACACGATTCGAAGTAATTCTAACCAATTTATCGAGTCCGTATATAGAACTTTACTTCTATAGGAAGTTTGCATTTTAAGACATTAAACGAAATATGCATAGTTATTAAATATATCTTAAATTTTTTAGGTTATATATTTACGTTAGCGTCGAAATTGCATATTTTAAATAATGTAATATCTTTATGGACATTTGTCATACCGATGAGGGTTATCTCTGTACCACTAGAACAAAATATTCTTTTCTACTGCCACCAAATAAGCATGATGCAAACCATAGATTGTTCTGCTAAAACTATGATCGGAAAACATGAGATATTTTTATAGCCATATCTTTAAGGGATCGTATTTATGTAGTAATAGCATATCAATACTTAATGTATTTATTTGTTCTTAACTTTATTACAGGTCGTTCAGCATTTTATTTCAAAAGCCATTATTATTATTATCCATATCTGGACAATAAATGTTATTTTTAGGTTAATGCTACATCCAAGCAGACAGATGCAGCGTTTCTACAAACCTTTTGTAACATTTATGACAGAAAAGACATATACATTGTATTTGATCTACCATCTCGCATACTAAAATTAATCTAGCATTGAGATTAATCTTTAAACATGAAGATTATCTACATACGCACTTGTCTAAACATATTGGAGCTGTCGCTTATGTGGCAGTTCTCAATGGAAATATATTATTACATTAAATCAAACGACCATGTTCCGAACCCTTTGGAAATGTCGGCCCTCTACGCGTTTCCACTCAAAGGGAAACGGTTCCATGAACCCAAAAGGATTCTACTCAATTGACCGAGTAAGGAACCTTTTAAGGTTGCGTTAATAAACTAAAATAGGTTGTTCTGTTTGGCACAAACAAGTGTTTTTTTTTAATGTATCAATATCCATGCAACATTTCTTAAAAAAGTAGATTTCTAGAAATGAACTTGGCGGATTCTGTTAGGCAGGGTTCTCCTCGACTCTTAAATGAAGGCTTCTCTTAAACGTTTCGTAACAATATTTGGATGTAGATACCGTATTTGTTCATTTCCTTTGAACTAACCATAAAGGCTTCTCTTGGAGAGTTAATATTTATTGTATTTATTTATTCATTTATGTTTTACTCGATATCCCTGCATATTGATATTTGTCTCTACGCTTTTCTTTTTAAGTGAAATTAATTTTAAATAAGAAAACAATATTAAAGTATTTCTCTTGAAATGGGGAAGTTCCAGAAAGGCAAATGAAAGTTACTTCTTCATCTTATTTAATTTTATATGCATAATGGGTACTCACAACGAAAACATGGAAAAGTGATGATAACCATTCACCGAGTTCTACAACAAGAGAATTTTTAATCATGCTTGACTTTTTCTGGTATTAATTTAAAAAAAATCCGTTCCCAACAACTGCAAGTTACTTGCAATAGGTACGGACAGCTAACTGAGTTCCTCGAGGATGGGTGTGTCCTTAAAGGAACTAATCACCTGCAAAGCAGTTTGAATAAACAGGAATAATGGAGTCTTCTCTTTGAAATAAAATCACTGCCTTCAAAACAAACACCACCTGCGTTTTCCGTTTACTCTTCAGTTTAACAAGCTGTGTTTCACAACAATACACGTATATGTTTGGGATACTCCAGTCACACGGCCTTGTAACTGTTGACGAAACATACTGACAATGTTTACTAACACGCTGAACCATAACAAGCTGTTAAGCGGCTGAAGGAGTATGAACTTAGACCATGTGCTAGGTGCGTAATGCGAGGAAACGTTTGTATAAAGCAAAACATTATTGATAGCGTGAAAAAGTAGGCATGATATTGCTACCGATGGTAGCTTTTTAAATATAGTTAGAGTTCCACCCTCTACAGATTTCTTGAGTGCAGTATAATCATTCTAATTCTTATAGAAAATTTCATTTTATACATCAGAAAGACGGAACATAATTTAGGCCATCACAAGCAAGATTTTACTCGGGCATACATAATTCCATACATAATTCCATTAGGATTAGAAAAGATTAATTAAATATCAAAGAAAGAGAGAGTGAAGTCATTTAACATAAAAATGAATACACAAAGTGGATTATCACGCATGGATAGCATGGATAAAATCTAAATTTGATTAACACGAACATCAATGGAAATTTAATCCTCCTAATCGATCAAGGGAACATGCACTTATTATCAATTCCGTTATGCGATTAATATGGTAGGTGTTTCAATAATTAAATAAAATCATTTTTTTTAATGAAACGCACCAATAAGATTTTTTTTCCGTTTCAAGTCCAGAAATAGCATTGATTTTTCATGTGTATTTATAACACATGTAGTAGTCGAGGTGCAAGAAGATTTTCCAGTTTTATGCATAAACTTAATATTAAATCTAAGCATATGTTCCTTTTAATATATATATATATATATATATATATATATATATATATAAATACATATTTGTGATCCATAGAGTATCTTAAGATACATTAACTGTGGATCAAAACATATTTCAACAACGGTTAATCTGTGTCCGGTGAACCCCTATTGGACCCCTGGACCAATTTCATCTGAAAATCGGTTAATTGTCTGGTCTGGTCACATCTGAACTCTGCCTAACTTACTTTGGTGGCGTTCCTTTTCCGCGGATTGCCTTCATGTCATCTACGTGATTATAGTCCATATAGATTGGTTCAGTGTATTAGGCTGGAATTGTGCTCGTACTCAAGGCTGGGAGCGCCACCTGCAATCGCTTTCGCGTGGCGTCCATCCGTTCATTTTCCATCTATATATCGTTGTGATATCCATAGATCTTGGATACATCCATCTCGTAATTAAGACTGATGGCGATATCTGCAATCGTTTTTAAGTGGCGTTTGCATTGGGTGAAATCAAATACCTTATGAGTGGTACAATGTATTGGTATGAAATATGCATGCCTGTCCATCTTGGATAGCTTTTTCTCAGACTCAAATGTGGCGCAACTTCCCGTTTTTTTTTTTTTTGGGATATACTTATACCATTTTCTCAGAACGAGTTTGATGCATCCTCTTGTAAATTTGCATGGCTAGGGTTCCTCTTTAGAATGATCGGTTTTGGCGAATATCACATATATTTCAGGAATTTTTCAATGTAGCGACCTCAAATGTAGTATATCTACCAATCTTGGGTAGATATCTCGAACAAAAGAATGGTGTCGCTACCTACAATCATGAATTTGTAGAATCATGTTTGGGCTTTTTCTATGGATGATATCACATAACTCGGGAGTGCTGTGATGAAACCGCACAAATAATGCACGTTAGTCAACCATGAATGTAATATTCATAATTTTTCCAATAGAATGACGTCACCTTTTGTTTTATGACAGTAGGGCATGCAGAAAAAATAACATTTACTGTTAGAAATAGCATGCACCTCTAAAAGCTTGTAAAATGGCATGCAAACATAAAACATCATTATTTTATTCTTTCATTTGCAACAAGAAACTAGAACAGAAATATCTATTCCTCGGACACTAGTTCTTAATTGATCATGAAACAAAACCTAAAACCGATAAATCACGGATTCCACAGCAACGGTAATTGTATAAAAATAATTTTCAATATTTGGAACGTTTATACCCGTTCTCAATGTTTGTTTATCCGATGAATTAATTTGAACTTTAAACTTTTAACAAAAATACAAATGTTTAAAGATGTTTCTAGTTCTTGGCCACTTACGTGGATTTAAGTCTTAATATCACACAGATAGGTATATATATATATATATATATATATATATATATATATATATATGCAGGCGTTTGTACTAAAACTTCGCCCCGCCCCCTCTTTAATCCTGGTAACGTCCCTAAATTTACGTAATATGCAACTCTACACGTTTAGGCATGGGTTAACTGACAGATCGGCCGATACCCTTTAAACGGGGGCGCATGGCCAAGTGATTGATCTGAACGTTGAAACATGAATACAGCGGGAGACTGATAAAACAAACGAGCTCTTTACCCAAGAACCTCACAAGATAAATATAATCTCTTTCCGCCTTCAAGGATAGAGAATGGTCATCTTTGACTCCCACGTCTATCTGAAAAGGAAGCCCGAGCACAAATTACTTTTAGGTAGCATAATACTGATCTTTCAGTAAGAAGTTGCATCTTCTAAAGTTTCTCCACAGGAGTGATGACAGGGTGAACTAAAGTTTCCAGTTGCTTACTTTAATCCATTTATATCCCCGTATTAGTGAAGGCCTTCTCGCCTACTAGTGGTAACGCCATAATGACGTCATAATGATAACAGTTTCATATTGAAAATCCCAAAGTCCCAAAGTAAAACTGCTTAACTGTCAGAAACGATTACCGTAAGACATGCACTATTAGATGGGATCAAAAGTACGGTGCCCTTGCTATGGTATAAAACAGCTATCATAAAAAAAAAACTGTTCCAATCTCAATGTAATACTGCATGGTAAACTCTCAGACAGAGTAAGCTGAAGTCCTATATACAAAAGTGCCAAAGTTCCTGAACTTTGGAAATGACATTGTGTCACTTTCCCTTTTTTTCCTCTAATTCTGGAAATGATATTCTGTAAATTTCTATTTTTTTTTCTCACCTGAATAGGTTCTTATTCCATTAGATTTCTTCATTCGCTAACGTCCTTACGCTGATCAGATCAGTCAGCAAATTACACATTTTGAATTGAGCCTGTGCTCGAGTCGAGACACAAGTCATACGCGGGAACGCAATGCAACGGTCACCCATTACATTGCATCAAACCATGGTAAACTGCCGGTAATCTTGTAATGAGGCCACACATGATGAATTACACAAAATAATACATATGAACACACAAACAAAAGGGTAAATCCATTTAAATGGTAACAGGTAAATTGTATGCGGTGCGGCGTACAAGTTGGCTATATATCGCCCGGTGTTCATGCGGTCAGATGTTCAACAAACAACCATTGGGGATTTACGGAATTTTTCATTTACATGGTATGAGTTGCTAGAACGTACAAAATATATCTAAAGATTTGTCTTGTTTATTTAAAATGACCGTGTATTTGGAGGCTATGAGGTCTGGTAAAAATGAAGGAAAATTTGCATCCTCATCCAGATTTATAAGGCGGCCCTAAATACAAGATTCAAAGGCACTTTGACGCTTGTAGTTAACTCTCTGTTGTAAGAACTTCGAAATGAAACTATATATATCCACGAATATTAAATGTTTTCCAGCTGAAGATTAAAATTTTGTTTAATTTTAATCACATCAAAGAAGTAACGCCGTTGCAGACTAAGTAGATTTTTGGGTTCACCGGATTAGACAAAGGCAACAACCCTCACCAGGATCTTAAAGTGAGCTATCCATCTGTCTCACTTTAAGAATGTATGGAATTTCTGGCTTACATGTTTAAGGACGCTTGGTTATTCCCACAAAGAAATGTTCTTATAACGCTCCTGTGACCGTGGCATGTGGTTAATCTACATCTGCAACATGCTAGTAAACAGTACATGTGCCCGTGTTGACAAACAACAATGTAATGTTACTCGAGGTGGTTGACTTATCATGTTTGGATCACTAGTTGTTGTGGTGAGAATATATACAAACCCTTTTATAATTCTCAAAACTCAAATTTGTCTGATTTGCCCCAGATATCCTTGTCGAACCTTTTCGGTAACGCCCGGAGGCAATGTACCCCATACCCCACCTGACTTTCACATGTTATAAGAACACAGACATTGTTATAAACAAAAACGGATATTCTGTGCAACGTGATATTGTAGAAATTATCTGTATTTGATAGACATCGTATATAGGAATTAGACCACTTAAATTTAACAACAAAGCAACATAGGGAATGCTTTGCCATAGTTCAACCACATAAAACTGGAACTAACAAATTTTTGAATAAAAACTTAAAATTTCTGTTTTGGGAAAGATAAAGTCATGATAGAGGAAACGCACAAAAAAAAAGCACATTTTAGATATTGTCATGGCGTTTATTATTAATCCATTAAAATGTGGATTTAAGTTACTGGTGGGCTTAAAATGGTTTACCTTTTATATTTTTAATGTTACATAATCATGTGGAAATAAATGAAAAGTTAAAAATATTTATACTATCAGGTTTAAAATAATATATATATTATGGGGTCTTTTATGAATATAAACCATTTTTGGATTGACTTTAGATATAGGGGTTTCAAACAGTGATACTACCTTAACCTGGTCTTCCATTTTATTTCAACAACATCAACGATAAACAGAAAATATACACATTCCGATCACTGACCATTAGTACTCCACTGAGAAATATAAAACATTATGAATCCTGAGTCCTTAAATTTTCTCGGAAGGAGCCTATAATAGGATCTAACATCCCACCTGTAACTTGCTGGGTGCTCGCAAATTTCAAAGTCAAAAGACCAAACAACAAATTAAAAAAAAGTGATAATTTATATTGGAGTAGATATTCCACCATTGTGGTGACACATGTAAGATAAATGCACCTTAGAATGAATATTAAGGTTTGAACTGGAGGAGACATGTGGTCTTAAAAGCACTAATACACTAAAACCAAAAAATGATTAGAACCAGACAAAATTGTATGTAATGCGATGTTTAACAGCGCTTAATCTAAGGCTGTCTGTAGAGAGATATGGAGAAAACAATTTATGGCGATTTAGGCTATGGCGACCGTCAGGCAGGGAAACGGCTCAATTTAAGCAAAGAGATCCCAAGCCGTATAATGTCAAGGCAACCCCACAAAAATAACTGTTTCACGGACTGTGAAACAATAAATAGGTGCAATTGATTGGTTTTTTTTAATTTTCGGTCGAGTCACAACACCTGAAAAATCGCAAGCTTGCCTGCAATATGACACAGTTCCCTTCAAATCCTAAAACGGTTAATATAATTATGAAACTAAATAGTGTCTTTCGCATGACTTTAAGAAAAAAATGAGGTAATCAAGGCAAGAACGTAAATTTGCAACTTTAATATGGCCAAGTAAAAAAAAAAATGATCCAGAAAAAAAACGGGAGCCGCGAATCGTTCGAAAGACTTACGTTGTGTTGTGTGGCCTAACGACCGGGCTCTTGCGAGATCTCGCGGGAGACTGCGATGCGGATCGAAAGATTGCAGCGTGTTCCCGGCTAGCCATTTGATTTCATCCCTTTATTCACAGTAACACTTTGCGTGGGCGTCTGTTAACCTACTGATGTTAACGTTCACCGCTTGCTGCTATTTTTACACGTGGATTAAGCACGCGGATACCTTTCAAGGGTTTATAACAAGAAAAGCGTGTTAAATATTCATTTAATTAGTATCATTTATTAGGATCTAGTGTAATTTTTTTTATACGAGAGAAGTGGGCAATAACGGCGGTGTTACAGTGGTTCGTGACAAAGCTTGAAAACGAGACACTAAAACGAGTTACTTAAATAGGGGCCACTAAATGGAGAGCAGATGCCTTTCCCAAATGTTAAGGTTCATCCAGAAGGAGAAAAAAAGATACCCAAATTTCCACTGGGCTCCGATTGGAAACACTCCTGGTGCATAAGTGTAATTTTGCGCAGAATAATTACCTACCAAGTTAATTAGAAATTTTCTGATTTTCAAAAGATTTTAATCCGTCTGGGATGCATGATCATGGAGAGACAATATAGATGGCCGGCGATTTCAAATAAGCCTAAATTTGTACCTCAACTTAATTGATAGCAGTTGAATAAATGTAGGTATAGATATGAATATTTGTTTAAATTGTTACAGTCAGCGGCTCCTGAAGCTCTTGGGTAGAGCACAGGACCCAAAGCCGGGAGATCGTGAGTTTGAATCCCAGCCGAGGGTCCGAGATTTTTAAATGTCAGCCCCAACTCATGGTAAAACGCCCTGCCGGCTTAATGTGAATACCGTTTCCCAACCGACAGTGTTTCACTCACAAAACGAGGGCGCCTATCGGGGGTTCCTTGATGGTATGACACAGCAATGGGAAGGTTTAGTCACCTAGAACCTGGGGGTGCATTAGTCACCAGGTCAAGTTAACGCAAGGCTATAAAATAAGATGAAGCATGTGATACTGCCCTGTCACGGAGTGGAATTTTGCAGATGTACATATATACTACGCTAAGCTAGCATTGAAAATAGAGGAGATTAACTCCGACAAAAAATATATAAAAAGTTTTATTCGAAGAATTAGCATGCAAATATCTATCCCTGGTGCGAAGATAATGGTAATACCAGAAACAGGCTATAATTCAGCGTCTTATTTTATTGATGTGATTATGCCAAATATCACCATATTTTGACATTATGAGAATCAATATAGACAGACAGTGCCATGGATATCTATTGATGTAACCAATCTTGCTACTGAGAAACGTAAATCTATTGATTTTGGACTTTTAATAACAAATGAGATGAGCAGGCAAAATATAGAGTGATTCATTGAAAATGCTCCTGTGATCCCTTGCTTAAAACTCCAGAAAGTTCCTCTTTTCTTGAGGCATTCTGCTGTTAAGACTTTTCTTTTTGGGTAGACTTTCTTTTGATGTAGCGAGTCAACGTTTTCTTTCTTTGAAATCATAAAAGAAACAATCTAGTGATATGCCTGCCGTATAATGTATCTGTTTTCAAACGGATCAAACAAACTGAATTCAAAGCAGATTGCCCTGAGCACCCGCACTCTGATCTCGCCTTCCCATATAGCGACTGTGTATTTTACTGACTTCACCAATGTGTTTTCTGACAGAGAACTAATGGCTTCATTGGTCTTGGGGTAGAGCACATAACTGAAAGCTGGAGTATCGTGAATATCATCCGAATAGGGGCGAGTTTTTTTACGGTAGGTCCCAAAACCTGCGTGCATGAGCGCATTTTAGGTTTGATGAGCATATTATACTACACAACCGTGTTTCATGACAAGAAGTGCGCCTTTCGGGGATTCCTCGGTATTATTAAAATTAAGGTAAGATAAGATCAAATAATTTATTCAGTCCAATCCGAACTAAAAAACAGGTGATTTTTGTGTCGTTGTTAGCATGACAACCGAAGACGGTAAATGATACTTTAAAACTTCAGAGGTACAATGTTATAAGTATTGTACAAGAAATAAAAGAGTTTCTGTGGAGATTGGTTTCGCATGCTGCATCTACTCTTAATATATATATATATATATATATATATATATATATATATATATAAATATATATTAGTATTATAATGAGTTTGGTAAATATTTTTTATTAGCGATGATCACTGTTTTCCATTTTTTTTTCTGATGCGTGGGCACAAAGTAATTTCCTTTCGAGGAAATAATAAAGTTTATCTTATTTTAATATCTAAAGTAAAAACACGGCTGTTAAATTTGCTCTAGCGTATTTTGTATGTTATGATTAATTACATGTTCAAACACGCAAGTTTTCTTCATGATATATATATATATATATATATATATATATATATATATATATATATATATATAAATATATATATATATATACATTTGTAATTAAACAAGATTAAACAAGATTGGCAAGCAGTTCGCAATTATGATTCACACTATATTCTTTACTGCAGTTAGTCCAACGCGTACCTCGAACTTTCTTAATCATTTCTGGAATGACATTCTGTATTAGATTTTTTGTCAGAATTTGACATTAAAGGGCTGAAGCAAAACAAACCTAGATTTTCACAAATATAATTTTGCTGATTAAGTAGAACTATCTTGTAATCAACAAATTACTAAATATCAAATTAAACTAATGAGATGTATTTCATGGGATGCTAGATCCCAGTATATTTTCTTACATGAGTGGTTAGCGAATGCTTCTTTGGCTTCCTTTAATTAAGTCCAAAATGTATAGCATTTCTTATTCTGGCTAGACAGGCCTTATTAACGACATATTGTTAGGGGAAAATCTGAATTATATTCTATATATATATTCCTCTTTATCTTAAAAGGTCACCTGTTTGATACTTTGGTGTAAAATACCTTCAGTTACAGACACCGGACATCTGTTGCTTCAGTTTTATCTGCCAGGTTAGATTTACAGAGGGGACGAGGACGGGAGATGCGTACGTCGCGTCACTTTCCTAAAATAACTGTTCTCTATTTCAGACGAGATTACGAGATGACGAACTGTTAACCCAGCCTGAGGACACACGTATGTTACTGATTTTTTTTTTAAACTCTTGAACATAACTTCTCCCAAGCTTGATTCATTTGATAAACTTTATATTGCTCATGTTTTTTATTGTTTTTTTTTTGTTTTGTTTTAAACCTTTCGGTGGCAATGTCCATTGAATCGGTCTGAAGCCACCTTAAATGCTCCAGGCTAGGAAAAGCAGAGCAGTCATAACGTTTACATGTCGTTGAAGTATTTCAGCTTATCTATGAGTTCCAATCGAAATTTCACTAATGTGCCTCTTAGGGACCCTGTGGGGTTCAGGTGAGTACGTCATATTCGGACGCCTTATTCGACGATCAAAATCCTATCTATTTTAGAACATTACAGACATTACATTTAATAAAAGGAATATGTCATAAAATATTAATGACTGACCACAGAATCCATCCTGCTCATTGATATACTAAAGATACAATAAATATATATTTTACAAGGGAACATTTAATATTTGATATAAATTAATTTAAAAAAAGAATAGTGTGGTGATTGAGAAGTAACAAGGATAGCTCAAATTCACTCTTGAACCCTAGTGTAGGTTTTACTAATCAGAAAACTGAACATATGACCTACAAAGAAAGAAACAAGAACTACTACTACTACACATGCATAAGAAACAAAAAACTACAATGACTGCATAGAATGAGTTCATACAGGTCACAACAAATAGTTACATTGTATTGTGCTAGGAACAATACTTATTTAAAGAAAGGATATTTAATGGCAAAGACAGGACAGTTTTAATTTTAACGGTAGTTTGTTAACAATAGAGCTTCAAGTATCTCCAAGCAAAACTGTTGTCTGGTACTGAAAAAATGGGAATATTCAGAAATATCCAACACATTACTCTTTACAATTGTAACTTTTCAATGTCAATCATATCCACGAAACTAATGAGAGATAACTCTCGCGGTAATTGGTTATATCAAGGAAATAACTGTAGGATATGCTCATGGAAAGAATGACCTGTCCATGTGGAAGCTCAAATCACGTTGTGATTGACTGTAAAGTGACACGCGTTTTGAGAAATAAACCACATGTCGCGGCGGACTCCTGATTAATATGTCTCGGCATCAGCTTAAACAGTCAAGATAATACTTTATCTCGGAGAGTTAGACTATATGGTTAACCTACGCAAGGGTTGGTTGCTGGGAGAATATGTGGACAGTTTTTGTTTTTATTTTTTTTTTTGTTGTTGTTGAAGGTAACCGCCTCCATTTTCTTAATGCTAGCCTAACTATGTCTACATCTGCAGAATTCAATTCCCAATTCGGACTCCGTGAGAGGACAGTATCACACGTTTTCTTTCATTGTATATCCTGGTTTTAACCAGGCCCGGTGACTACTGCCTGCACATGCGGTACCTGGATGTATAATTGACACCATTGCTTGGTTCCCCGAATGTCGCGCTCGTTTGTGAGTGAAACAGTTCCGTTGGGCACGGCGTTCCCATAAAGCCTGCAGAGCGCTCACCCTGATTGGGGGCCGACCGTGCAAAATCTCACCGCCTCGGCTGAGATTCGAACTCACCACTCCTGGCTTTGAGTCCTGTGCTCTACCCCTGAGCTACAGCAGGTTTATTTATTTATTTATTTTTTTGCGAACAGCAATTTAAGTCAAAAAGTGTAAAACCTGTTATGATGCCATTTTGTGGGGAATTATGCTTTCATCCAAGGAACAGACAATAAAGTTTTGGATGTAATCTTAATTACAGTAATATTTGTTTTGTATTTCAAGGGGCCTATTCCATTATCTGATATCTATCAACTTAAGATAATCTATTGAACCTTTTGTAAAAATAGGTCAGTAAACGCCCATCCCACCTCATTCAGTCTGTTCTTTTTTTTATGATATATATTTTTTGTTTGGTGAACCTCCAATAAATAATAACACACTCAACAGGCAAATCCGACAAAAACTCAGATGAAACAGAATGGCTTTTCGAATTCTCCACATGTGTAACCAAATAACTTGGTTTACAAGGTAATTCTGTTGATCAATATTTATATGATTTGTTTACTAACAACTCGTATATATAAAAAGCTTATATATTCCTCTCAGAGGGGTTATAAGAATTATTCTTATTTTAAAAGAGATAACCAACAACTCATTAATATAAAAGGCGGAATAGGCAAGAAATCAATTAAATGCCACAGAAAAGGTAGATAGATAGGAGGCTTGATTATCCCGGCAGACGGCTTGGTTCATTCCCATACATTAGAGACCGCCACGGATCTGTTACGCAGTTCTCACCTGCAGTGTAGCCATTGGTTTGGTGAACCGTGACACACATTTCTCTGCACTCACAAGTATTCTTATATTATCTGTAGCTATAATTCACACACATTTAATCGACATACTTATGACGGGTATTATACTGTATTTGGTCGCTTAACTTTTTTTTTATCAGACACTTACCTATCTGCAGACTTCATAATTACATATTTAATTATGCATAATTACTGAAAATGCGGCCATACGGCTCTTACAAGAATCAATATAATAATTAGGAGTTGGGTTTTTTTCTAGACGACGGTTTACCTGCTTCCGTTCTGATTTGACTCTCCAAATTCGGCAGACGTATCGGTGGTGTGCTCTTCTAAGACAAGTTTATTTTATTTTGCGGAATAATGCCATTTTAAGCTGAATAATTAGTAATTTTAATATTTCTCCATTAGGTGCCCCTATTTCTTTTGTGCTGCAAGGTCCTACACGCCCCTGACGATTTTTCAAGAGGCGCCTCGGGGATTTTCACTGGCCTGTTAAGACCCTGGCCAGCGCGCATGTCCTGCCTAAAAGGAATTTCCGTGCAATACACGGTCGCGCAGGTCCACTATAATCCCCATTGATCCCCCATATCCATTGTAACGCCTCTAAAGGAATTTTCTCTCTCAAAGGATGTAAAGGTTTTTTAATCCAAAGACCACATGACTCCGTCTTCAATGCGAAAACCGTTTGACACATTTTTTATGGGTTCCAGGTATGTTGATTTTTATACCTTCAACAATATCTATCCATGATAACCATGGTTTCAAAAGTTCGGCCAAGCCATGTGTTTTATGAAGATTTCTTTTCTAAAAGAAGCCCCACAACATAATTATCATTCGGGTTGGATGGGGGTCTGGGGATGGGTGGGGGTCGGCTGGGGGGGTTCACATATATTTGTTCACCTTGCGAGTGGCACAACAAATAAATACGAATGGATGGCTTCACACGGGGACAAATGAATGGTCCTTTGTCATAATGGTTTATAAGAAAATATATATTGTGGTGATTCGTATTACCTCCAAAATGAAATGGACTTTTGAAATGTCTTTACCCTAACCCTCTACAATTGTTCAGCAAAACATTTTTCTCCTGTCACGCTTTTTCAGGAGGCGACCTGTAATCCCCACCTCCAAAAATGTTATGGGTTAACGGATGCAGTTTTACTCTACCCCTCTACAATTTTCAACAAAATCTGTATATTACGTTTTTCATTAATTTGCTGAAAGACAATGCAACAAATCATGGCTGAAGTGGTTTTTTTGCAAAATGCTTTCATCGAAATATATCAACCTGTTTTTTTATCCGGGAGAATTGTAAATTTTATATCAGACCTGCTTATTCCATGACAATATACAGTACTTAAAAAAATAATACTGTTGGAAAATATTTTTCTTGGCCTATCTTTATTCACATTGGCAGCTATACGTTTCGCGTACAAGAGACTTCAACGACTTATGCATATGTATACAATTAACGCGTGTGTCTGTTAAAATGCCTTAGACTATACCCTCAACTGACTACACTGAATAAACATCGTGTTTCATGATGTCGCCTGCGCTTCATCTAATACAAAGCATCTTTCATATAATTTCACGGTAGAATGCTTCTTTATACGATCGTTTTATATTTACGATATTTCCGAAGTAAAGAAGCTGTCGGACCTATGTTATTTATCGGAAAAAAACTTCTCACTTAAAAATTCGTACACCCTGTATATGCCTCACGTCTCTTTCCTAAATTTATTTTTTTGTGCAATTTCTGGAATAGAATCATTTTTCTTTCTATGTTATATTTTAGGGGAGGGTGTTCCTGGATAATTCTAGCAGAAGTAATCTTTATATTATATTAGTGAAACACATAAAAGTTCCTGCAAAAACCTTAGGATTAAAATATGCGTCGTTTAGTTCCTATCAGCTCACTACAAAAATATGCATCAGATAGAGCCGTGGATTTTCCACGGGAGTAGCTAGCATACTGATTAATATCCAATCTATAAATAATTAAGTCACTCTTGTGTAACAGCATGTTAGCAATAAATTAAGTTTTATTGCCTAAGCCAAGAGGGTATGCGTTCATCTCCGTTCGTGTGCTGGTGGATGTATATTATTTATATGAGTTTAGTCACATTTATATCGAGATCTATACCTGAACATTGAGGGCAACTGAGACTCATTCTGCGCCAACGAAACAGTACTGATGCACACACCTGAGATTAATTACATGTATGCATATAAATATGAGTAAATTGCTAAATATAACAATATATATATATATATATATATATATATATATATATGTGTGTGTGTGTGTAAGATAGATATTTGAAGATTAAAAGTAATTAACTTTCAAACTTTGCAATTCAAAGGGTCATCGATTCTTCGTTTCTGCAATTTAATCGGTAACGACAAAATCCGATGTAATTATGACTCATAATAATGCAACTCTAACCTGACCAATCAGAACAGTCGGATAAAGTAACTGACCAATAAGATCCCTTGAGGGGGGGGGGGGTCCAGTGGCGGTTATATATATATATATATATATATATATATATATATATATATATATATACATGATCTGTGAGAACGCAGTCTTTCCTCCGCGGTCACACAGCGCTGAAGGTTAAGTAACAGAGCATGGTATATTGAGGTATAAATTGTTACAGGTGCTCTTTTTAATGTGTGACACGGGCGTAACTCGTGTTGTGACATCCTTGCCGGGCCAATTGTTATATTCGCAGTTTAATCCGTACTAGTTGAACTCTCGTTGTCATGCTAGCCTTGGGCTTTCTCGCCTGGTCGTGAGTCACGTGTGGACCCTGGTATGTAGAGACACACAGCGATGTTCTTCTAGATGATTCATGTAACGCGTGTTTACTGTGTTGTGTAAAATCTTTTAGACTGGTTGAGAAGTGGAAAATTCTCGGCTTGGGGTGAAGAGTATATAAAGGGGCTGTGTTTTAGAGCCGGGAGAGCAGCAGAGAAGATTTCCAGCGGACGCAAAAGCGTGTGTCAGTTTCTGGGACCTTATCCGACGAGTGCGGCAATTAAAGATTTTGGTCAGACTTTCTCCTGGATTTTGTGCATTTGGACTTCAGTTTACTTTCTGGATTGTTATAAGAGCTTTACACTGGATTGTTGTCGTTGTGACGGTGGTGGTATCCAGGTACTGTGCACTTTGTGTATTTCACTGTGTGATTATATTGATTTGTTGTTATACCGCTGTTTTACTGTATATTTGTATTGATTTAGTGTATTGTAATGTTAGGGTTGTTTTAAGAATAAATTATAGTTATTTATTAACAAAAAAACACTGACTTCATTTCACGCTGCCTAATGTTACAGAATCTGATTTTTTTTTATCTCCGTTACAGAATCTGTGTTCTTCACGCATACGTGATCTGTTTATTAGGCTCCGTAACAATATATATATATATATATATATATATATATATATATATATATATATATATATAGTAATACACACAGAAGTTAAATACATTATAGTGAAAGTGCTCTATATATAGCATTGACCCCATCAGACATAAACAACTGATACAATACGATTCTGCTTGGTATGCCATGATTATAAAGATAAGAGCTGCAAATAATCTCACATCTGCAAGTGATGCATCTGAACTGCAACTTTTCTAAAAGTAGCAAAGTTATCATTATAACTGCATGAGGTAAATTACAAAATCCTATATATACACATCTTCAAAAAATTCCTTTCAAGTGACAATCTTTTGTTCTCAGCGGGGCGTTTTTTCTCATGGCTTTATAATACGTCAGTATGTATTTTGACACCTGATCTATCAAAAGACGAAATGAACTCATGTCGGCGTCTATCATTCGGGACGGTTCGATCAGTCATGGTATTTAACAGGGTTCAGAGAGGGAGAGAGATACATCAATTTACCACTCGATGCATTTCAATTTGGGTGTTGCCATGACTCAATATAACAAGACAAAGGTAAAGCATTTAATGGCGAAGAAAACTGGTATTAAATTCTTCTCGCTGTTGGTTGGAGAGCCGTTTAGGCATTGGCTTAGAAAGTAATATATGGTGTAAACAATTAGCAAGGCGTAATTAGGGGGCGCATCTAATCACTGACAGAGTGACAGATTTATGTCTCAATCATAAGCCGCGTAAAATGTAGGTTTGGTGATCAATTGTAAATTACCATTACAATGCGATCATCTTCTATCTTGTCCAGCTAGGACGTCTTTTATGAATAACTACGGGATTGAGTGTCTCTTAAATTTACGGATTGGTCGATATAAAGTCAACGAATCATTATGAAGTCTCTGTTTTTTTAATAAAAAAATCATTCTTCATACTAATCATTATCACATGCAAATATATTTTTATGGCAGCCACTATCTGTAGACCGGAAGGTTTCAGATTCAGATAACCTTAACCCAATTGATGGTACCAGTTACTTTGGTAAGACCTTGTTTTTTTTACTTTTATTATTTTTTGTGCGGGCAACCGCTTCCTTTTTATGTTGTCAAATCTAAATCTTTATTAGTTCCATAGTTCCAGTTCGGTTTGGGGACTACGTGACAATGCGGTTGCACTCGCTTCATGTCATATCACCCAGGCCCGGGATCTTCCGCACCGTTAAGTCCCGAGTGTGTAATCATCCCATTACTGGGTCATAACTCCGAAGAACTTTCAACGGACATATTACCTAGTAGATATACGTGGCTGTGGGGCGCTCGCTTTGGATGGGACAGAACGTGAAGAATATCACCGTTCATCGACTGAGATTTGAACTCGCGACCTTTAAGTCCTGCACTGTACTCAATATCACAGAAGTCCAAGTGGGATGTTTATCATTACCACTTTCAGGGGATATACTGATCAGCTTGACCACTCTGTGTCTGTGTGTAGATATTTCATAAGCGACACGATATGTAAAAAAATCGTTACTCATATTCTTTGCTAAGTAACATGTAAATATGTAAGGTGTATCTTATGCAATTCCTAACCTAATAAAAAAAATTTCATCTTATGAGAAAGAAGAATATCCTTCATTTATTCAATACCTTTTATGGGCCTCTGACTCAAATGCTACGTATCATTTACCTCAATATTAATGTACACATGTGGATGATATCTGAGAGCCTTTCAATTTTTGTAATTCATACCTTTACATATGCCATTTCTTTTTGCGTTTTATACATGAAAAAGATCCCATATACGTGACTGGTCTGAGAAACGTAAAACATCAATGCAAAACTATACTTTTTAGTTCCAAGCAATCACTACGCTTTGGTAGAGCGCAGTTCATCTACTCCGTTTGGTGGTATTACTCACAAATTAATTTTGCCGTTTGCCGACAATACTCTTTTCCATGAAAAGCAACACTTGTTATACCGTGGGTCTGTCTTTCTGAATTTCAAAATGTCAGAGTATTTGTTTTTGCAGACGAGACGTCCCACGCTGTTGCGAAGAAATATCAATATGATACATAAAATCTGCCTTCCAAATCCGTAAAATGGAAATTTTGCTTTACCTGACGCGAGACTGCAGACGACATCCGGTATTGTTCCTTTTTCAATGTGATAATCACCGTATGTTGCGTGATATTGTCCCTGTGAGAGACTTTTCTGGAAATATCAAAACCTCCATAAATACTGTTTGAGGGGTTTTTATCGAAGATAGCGAATGTGACACTTTCATCATGACATGGCTGGAGTTATTATTATTATCATTTTTTTTCTCTGACGTAAGAGATGCAACTGTTTCGAAAAAACGCGGGGTAGGAAGATAAAATTAATAGAACGGGAATGCTGCTACATTTAGGATGGCAGCAACAGATGTGATCTCGAGCAAATCCGGTGTAGCTATTTCAGATGATCCCCGATTCAGTTTACCGGGGGCATTTTGAAATCGATTTCAGATTACCCTTGCTAATTTGAAATCAATTTTAGAATATCCCGTCCCACTAGGGTAACTTAAAACCTGTTTCAAAAAATTTTGGGTTGTGGCTTAAAAGCGTAATAATTTATCAGTTAGTTAAATCTTAAATAAGGTTCAGGTAATGCCCTGGGGTAATCTGAAGTCGACTACCAGAGGAACATAGTCTTAATAAGTATTTACACCTTTTCAATAAGAAAAAACAATTACAGAATGGCTATATATTAGAGAACTTTTTTTCTAGATTAGGTCTAAACACGATCGATTGAATGAAGATGAATAGAACCAAACGGCGAGAATGATGCCATAATTAAACCTCATGATATGTGTTTGTATTTACACGAGTCTAGTAAAATATCTTTGAACATCTAACTTTTAATTCTATTGAATTAAAATATTCCTTTCAATGAAACATTTTTTAATTCACTTTCCCAATAAGAAATATACATGTTGAAGGAAAAAAAGTGGTTTTCTATTATTGGTTGTTAAAATTATGTACCAGAAATTATAATTCTCAAATTTGTTAAAATTTCGTATATAAAAATAACGTGACTTTTATTAATACATATACCATCTGAAGAACACTACACAAAGTTTGAAATTGTTCACATACTATATGGTTCTTATATCATTTAAAATGCCTTGATGGTTGTTTTTGATCAAAGTGATTTTGCCAGGGGTGCTACTTTAAGAAATCTTCTTATCTTGTATCCTTAGACAAGATTTTGTCCAAAGATAGTATTATAACACCGGATCATCAGCCTAAAGTACAAAGTTTGAACCTCGAGATTTTTAACTTTGATCAACATTCCGGTACATATGTTTCTCGGTAAATGTAATCCACATGAAACCTTTCAGATAAAAACATGACATAACACATTTATTTTTAATTCCATGGTTCGACGAGGTTTCCGGTAAAGACGATGAGATTATGTTGTGGCTGGCTACAGTCTGTATGTATGACGTCATGACTTCAGAAGGTATAGCTAATATTTGTAAGTGTTCTTTCAAATTATACTTTGATAGTGTAAAATACATAGGCTTAGATCCGCGACCATGATTTAGCGATCATCTCTTAATGTCAAAACTTTAGAATTGATTGTGCTGTTACGTCTATTCCGCCTACGTGGCTCTTTAAAATGTCTGTGCTGACGCAAACAGTATCGATTATTGATAGATAATGAGCGTAAAAGAGCAAATTTGATCCTTTCAAAGTCTTTTAAGAATATATATCGAAATCTGATATAAGCTCTTCCATATACATTACAGGCACACATTTTGTTAATACCTCAAAAATATTGAATAAAAGATAATGTTTCAATAAGATGGTTAAAATTATAAAATTTCATACTTTACAGTACGTAACCTTAGCAGTGCCGAATCTTAAAGATGAATCTACATAATGATCGAAAGAATCGGAAACATTGCAGTTCAGATTTGTCCGTACGAATCTCTTTATATCGGGGATACAATTATCGCTGTGGCTTTGGTTTTTGGTACTGTTAAAACATTAAAAGGTAAGCCCAGTGTGATAGAGTGAAACCATGTTCACAACTATTACAGTTTGGTTTACTTTTTAATACAATGCAATACACAAGCCAGACTTCCAAAACATGTAAAGGCCCCTTCATCTATCTTCTCTAAATGTGTGAAATTGAAACACACGCCCAGCTAGACCCAACCTGATAAATCATAACAGTTATCATAACGTGATGTTCATTATGGGATGATTCCATAAATTGGGCACAGTTTTAAAACTGCAGCTCTTACAAAAATAGTACTAATCCTTTTTTTCAGTGCAGCATTTTCAAGTGTTGATTCTCAAGTTTCGTCATAACCTGTGTGGCATATTCATTATCGGATTACTTTGATGAACATTATGGAATTAAATATATGCATAATCTGCATTAATATTTATTTGCGTTATATTTGAGTGAATGACTAGCAAGTAAACTATGAAACAAATTACCTACATGCTTGTGACCTGTATACAAAATCCTTTAGGAACAACATTTAACCTTGGTATACAAATGACAAAAATCTCCGAAAGCTCAGATGCTAAATGTCACTGGTATATAGCTCGATATAAATACTTTGATTCGGGTTAAATGCGTCAGTGGTGAAATTTAAATTTTAAAGCATAATTACCATTCCCATGGATTTTGTATTGTTTAGGTTTTCGATGACACATGACCCGTCTGATAGAGCCAAAGTACTTTATTTTATTCATCAATTATATCAAAATAAATCTGGCTTAGCACGATAGTACGCTCCTCACTCAGCGGTTAAAAACTGCAGTCGTCCCAGACATCCTTTCGTGTAACCGCTGCTGTGTGTAGAAAGGTTCTCTGGGCATGAACACCAGGGTGCTCACAGAGCTCTGAGAGCGTGGTATTACATTGTGCATCTAGCCCGGAACGTGCGACACCCGCTGTCGTTGGTTCGATTACACCGGTAGACAAGCTATCGTTAATCCGAATCTGGCTCTATGCCAGGACTTGGGTTTTCAGATCAACAAGAGTTGGGCTGAATTCGCAGGGGAATACAACACTCAAAGTGGTCTATTTACAAGCCTTTGCTCTGTGTTAATCCTTGGGTTCGAGCCCAGAGAACCTTGCCACGACTGGGACGACTACAGTGTATAACGCCGGCGGGGAAAGCGTAGCTTCGTGGCCATTCAGTTTTAAAGCTTTGTAATTTGCCTCTATTGGTTAACCACAGCAGTTAATCAGATTGCAAGGAAGTGATGTAACTGCATGGGACTCAGATCCGGGATATCGTGAGTTCGAATCTCAACCGAGGAGATTTTGCAGATATAAATATTTCTTTGATAATCCAGCGAATCCCTTCCGCCAGAGGCAGTTTCTTTTCGACAGGATATTATTTTTGATAGGATTGTGGGACGCTCATGAATACTTTTCTCAACTGTCAAACTTTAAAATCAAAATGAGCTACATTCTAGGAAACATATTTTTTAATATACTGTGCACAAATATTGTAATTTATTCCGTAAGTCCATACCACAAAAAAATTCCCATCTTAATGTAACTTCCCGTGAAACAATTCTAATCCAACAAAAAAAGCTCACCCTCTTCACTACCTTTTTTTATGTAGAAGCCGAGGTGCATTGTGGTCGCAGATTGTGCCGCCCCTAAACCCTAATAGCAGTGCCGTATCAGGCAATAACAATTGAAGAGGTGATCTCCACCAAACAAATTAAAGAAAAAATACGGATGTTCAAATATTTCACCTGAAAGAAAAAGCTGTACTAATGCTCACGTAATTTCTAAGGTTTGTGAACTGTTTTTGTCCAAAATCTTGGAATGAGTGTCCAGAAATTTATTGAGACGGTAAAAAAGGATCGGCCAGTCTTGCGGAGTAACGGTTGACAGGGAATTGACGATTTGGACAACATTTTCCCAAATGCCCCATTGCGCCAAACACACAAGTGGATCGTTCTATTACTTACCGTCCGCCCACGCTGCACTTTTGACAGCCTGCGTTGAAACATTAAGAGATCAGTTATGTAATTGAGTTACATAATGGATTTAGAAAGTGTAAGCTTGGCTCCAAATTCGGCGGTATCACCTAAGTGCACCAGTATTAGGATGCAGTTTTGGTGCTTCGTACTGAAGGGTAACAAAAAAACCATAGCCAACCAGCTGAAAACGGTAAATTACATTCAGCTGCAACAAAATGTTACAAACTTCAAGTATACAGCAAAATCTATGTATATAAAATCATATGTATATATATATATATTTAATTATATATATATATATATATATATATATATATATATATATATATATATATATTTATTTGTTTACATATTCATACGTTTCTAATTGTCATGACTCCCCTCTCATGTTAGTAATTGGTCCATTCTTTCTAATTTCCTTGAGATTCACATTCCCTTTATAAAGGAACATTGTTTCCAGTCCAAGAGAGTGATATCTACTTATATATCTCGTTTTATGATTCTTAAAAGCAACAGATATTCATGATGGCACATTGAGTCAAAGGTGAACCTTGCCCGGTCCAAAATTTGTCAAAAGTGTGGTCTAATGTGAACAGAGACGTATTTAACGGGCCCCTCCATATAATGTTACATATACTGATGCCAGTCAAATGTTGCTAAGTGTTATACTTTTAAATTCAAATACATAAACTGATCAGCTTTTCAAGCATCCCACAATTTAAACTCTCTCATGAGTGCAGAGTCTTTTACAATCATGATTTTGTACGACAAAACTGTTTAGCAACAGTAGTATTAGTAGTGTCAGCACCAGCACGATTCCCAATATAGAGTATCATTGTAAAAGCGAATGAAGAACTACTTGAACATCAATTATATATTTGAAATCACTTGACAAAAAAATCTAGACACGCCACTGATTATCCTCGATACTATAAGTAGTTTATGTAAAACATTTAAAAGCTTGTTTCATGTGATGATAAGTTATTAACTACATGTTATTTATGGATTTAGGGCGTGGCAATGCCGGATGTGCTACCTGACAGTTTCTCGAAGTAAAACAAAATCTCATTTCGCTCTAAGAATACATGGATTTTCTCGAGTCATCAAAGGGTTCGTCAAGTGGAAGGTAGTCTCTCCTTTCATCAGATTATTAATGCAATGATGTTTAGACAGAACTATAAAATTAAACGTTCGATGGATTAGCGCTCCTATATTTTTGCCCATCTTATAAATGGATAATCACAATGTTCCTTGATGCTGCTATCTGTGCTTTTGTCCTAAAATGACATGATAATACAAAATAGGCTATACTTTATGTTTTATTTTATACATCTTTTTCAAGAAATAAGGCACATAGTTTGTCATCCTAAAACCTAGCTTTGCTTCACCTTTTCGTCTCGACTATAAATTTCAGAAAAAAAGAACTTATCCGCTCACTTTGTAATTTGATTGCCGAGTCCATAGAACACCTCATTTGCTGCCCTAGCCTTGCGTGGGTGCGACTGAAGAAAAAAATACATCACACGGAGACAGGAACAGGTGCGCGGACGAGATGACTCATTAAGATTGATTTTGACTGGGTTTGATGTCAGATTACTTCATGCAAAGAAACACTATTTTAATCAACTTCATTATCTGAGACTATTTTTAGAATTATGGATAATCTAACCATATCCTGGATTACCTTGAATTATGTCTCTATGTATGTGTGTGTTTTTACATATATTTCTTTTTTTTAAATTTGGCATTATTCTACATGCTGCAAAGCACTTAACAAAAAATCCAATTATTACATGTCACATACATGTTGAAAACTGTGAGTCTTCTACTAGATAAATTTCAGGATAAGCTAGGGTTTCAGTTGGAGTCATGCAGTCAGTCGTTCAATTTAGGCTTTGTTATTTCCATATGATTTTGTTCTGTATACGGCGGCATGACAAACAAAGTTTCCTTTCTTTTCCTACCTATTCCACTAGCTCTGACTCGGTTTGTCTCGACTTAATTTTTGACATCACTAGCTTAAAACTATGTAGGTTTATTTGAATGTGTAATGCCGTATTATTTAATCTTCTTCCTTTTTATCAACTACATTTTCGTGCAAATTAAGATGTTTAGCATGTGCATATTCCAAGCTGAGAACATAGTACATACACGGAACTATGTTGTACAAAATATGCCCAGAGTAAGTGATGTCCATTTAATTTACCTGACGATTGTATCTTCCAATTAATAACGAAAAAACGGAAAATAACGAAACAGCCAAAGTCAAGGAGGCGTGATTTCTAGCACCTGCTCTTCCGCTAACGTAAAAATAATAAACAGTTAAAAGTCAGCTCTTTGGTTACTACCAGTTACTACCAATTGTAAGGGATAAATGAACAGAAATGGACTTGATATTGCAAGATCAAATCCAGGTGTCTTATCTCCAGAAAGCTAGCACCCGTGGATTATCACTGCTACGTTTTATGAATGTCATTCTCTTAAATATAATCTTATGATACCTGAATTATGCACACACAAAAATGTACTTTTCCGCAATTTACAAAGGATATCGTCATTATCTTTAATTAACTTTGGAAAGTGCCAGCCGCGAAATTGGAAATCATTGATCCATTGAAATGTTTGTAATCGTTAGCATGATGCCCAAGAGCAAGAAATTGGTCCATCTTTGAGTGCTTTGTACTTTGGGACATTGATAATTAGCCATATTACACGGATACGGGATACAACATGCACCTTAAGCGTGGATGAAAGGTAATCTGGGATTTCACATGTCGATTTCTAATCGATTTGTCGCTCTATATATCACCGTAAAAAGCCTCATTGATGAGGACGTTTGTAAAATTAAAAAAGAACATAAGGTTGAATACGGAAAGATACCTTCTAGACCAAGTGCATCCTATATTTCCGGTTTCGCGAGCGTATCAATTTTATATTCGTTAGGAGCTTTAGTACGCTTTGGTCGCTGTTGATAGGTCGGTTTGTGTATTGCAGCGATACTCAAAAAGCTTTTGACGAACTGCGATAAAATGTTAAGGAAGGTTGGAGTAAATTAGTTTAATAAGTTTAAAACATTAGTATGATTTTATATTATTTTATTTTCAGAAGGCTTTCCCAATGTTATATTATTTTATTAACCTTATCTAGGGCGAGACCGTCGTCATTCACTTGTATTCAGGAACACATTAATTGTAAATTTTCGGTGGGGCTCACATTGAAAAGCTGTACCCATTAAAACGAACAAAGCTAGATGATGAACTATGAATCCATACAAATAAATTTCAAGTTCTCAAGCACTGTGCACCAACGTTTGATCCGGATCTGGTGATCCAGAATGTTAGATGAAGTATGCGGTTTCCCAATGTTTTCCGTTGTTTTATAAAGGGAACGGCACGAATGGAAATTACGAAATGAAATTATTATGATATCAACTATTTTAATGGTATGCAAACTTATTATGTGTGAATTATTTCTATTATAAAGGACATATACTAGTTTAGCATTTATTTTTTGCGTTATAACAGAGTTAATATTGCTTGGCCAACGTAGATGAAAACGGCGACACTGTATTAATTTAGATTCAAATACCGTCACTACAAAGCACAAGTATTTGACAATGAGACTCGTCCTATATGCATTCTACTTTCTATTTTATACTTTACATTTTTATGTAACTTCATACCTGGTTCCGTTTTTATTATAAAATCAATGTGCTTACTCGAAAAAAAAAATCTTTAAATTCAGGCAGATTTAGGTATAAAGCGTAAATTCACTTTTGTAAATAAGATGGGCTAGAGAACCGACATATAAACATTATTTCTTAATGTTCTTATATAAGGATTTTTTACTGTTATAACATTTTTCCAATGTTCATGTCCTGTGTATGACATGTTATAATATGTTTGATATAATATATGATACATGGAATTTTCCGATCAATAATGTATACGATCATCTTGAATAAACGTGTAAGAATACACTTGAAAGTTATATATTATATATACTACTTCACGTCTTATCTACAGTTATGTCTAAGAGTCACATTTGTTAATTGTATCGTATGTTTTGAATAAAAGTAGAGCGTCTCTTAACAGAGCAATCACTGTATAAGCTATAATAATGATAATATTATTATAATAATGTAATCAATAAAATAAACCTTTTCTCTCTCTAAAGTGGAGCAAACAAAATTACGTTAAATGTATTGCCTAGTGTTCTCGGTCATAACCCCTTGGTCAGGGTCCGGCCAATGGGTTTTTCTTGGTCTATAAGGAGCTCGACTACATCAATTGTAACTGAAAGACAATTGGTCTAATTTATACTAAAGGAGAACAAATCCTTTCTTAAAATTAGAACTCGAGTCATTTTAGATAGTGATAATTGATTAAAGAATTTAAAGCGGAAAATAAGCATGCCTTTGAAATAGCGAGTCCCACTTTCTTGCGGAATTTTTTAAATGTGGGCGAACCTTTAAAATTTCACATAATAGAAATGCGAGTCATTTGAAAAACTGATCCGTGGTTGAAAAATTCTATTACCGATATTAAACCTGCCTTTCATCTTTTTTAGGCAGAATCAAGAACAGTTCAAACAGCAATCGGTAAGTGCCCATGAAATGGCTGTGTGATCAGATTCTCGCTTTTTAATTCCAGGTACCCCTGAATAGGTATCATGTAATGAGACCAGAATTTTAATGTAGTTCGCCAAACAACTTTCAAGGTTTAGCGACCACCTCATATTAACGACCAACTTAACCTATTCACGGTCCCGTTTCTTTTTTGTCCTTTATACAAACCTCCCTAAGACGACCTTAGCTCTGAGGTTTCCCTTTACTTTTTATTTCTGAATGAAGTATATTTCATTGCTCAACTGACCACTGGAAAAGTACCTGAAGCAAACATAAAATCCGTGAATATGAAAATGGTAAGGTTTATTTGTTATGACAATCCGAAATCAGGCGTTTACAATGTTTATATGGACATAGATATAACTAAAGAAATATCCCCTTTTTTCTTGGTTACATTCTCATATGATTATTCATGAAGCTCTTCTGCCCAGCTCGGGACAATGTTTTCCACCACTAATTGCAAAGCTCCAAGTCACATTCTTTGAATGAACCTATCATTTTTCATTTTTGATGCGCATTGTAATTCATCTGACATATCAACCAACCTGTGAAACAAACATAAATTATAAAAATTTGGAATAGAAAGTTAGATTTAAAGTAATTATATTATTTTTAAGGGTGGGAAAAACTGCTTAATTTCTGATTGACAGACAGGCCGCGGCCGCCCTATCCGTATTTGAAGATTTAAAATATATATTAAAAAATGACAGCCCGCGGCCGCCCTATCTGTATATGAAGATTTAAAATATATATTAAAAACTATATTTATTGCCTTTACATTTAATATTTGGAATGTTTTGGGTTGTTTTCTACAATAACTCATTCTCTTGGAAGTACATCCAGATAAAATATTCAGAAAATAAACTTTCATCGCCGGCTTTAATATTATTACTGTCCGATTTTAATATGTATACATGTGACGCTTCATTCCTGAATGAACATTGTTAACACAAATGTTATATACTTAAAGGAGCTTAAATATTTCAGACTAGTAACATTTAACCAGTGTCTAGTAAATCCGTACATCTCCTGACTGTGGAACCAAGGTTGCTTCATTTATGTTTGTTGTTAATGTATTTATTTTCATAGACAAGTTTTATGAGGAAACTCATAAACGAAATTCTCACTCGACAATTTTTGTCGGTACCAAGTGCTTAGCTGTTTCTAAGTTTGATAAACAATTTCACCTCATAAGTCCGTAATAATCATGTTCAAATTACCACATAAAAGATGGCAACTCACATATTGCTTTTTAATATCTTATACCTGAATTTTCCGCGCCTTTCATGGGAAACACTCTTGAATAAGACGGTACCACCCTAAAACTAGGGTATTGTTGGGATTTTTGTACGTCGGGCGGAAAAGATGCCACATAAACTTGAAGGTATTTTCATTCATTTGACATCAGTGAAATAGCTAATAAAGTAAATGTGCGGAGGCTGATAATCGAAAGAGGATCTCGATATAGGATATCAAATTATATGCATGATCTTAAACGCAAGAGGCATTCCTCAGATCCCAGTAAAACCTAATCTACGATCACCTGCCATCAAAAAAGACGGCCGCAACAATCGACTGCGACTTCTTTGCATAATAACAATTGAGGTCACATTAGGATGACATGCGCACGAACATAAGTCAACCTGCAACTTAGTGTGTATAACACGACTAACCTAACGGATATTTTAACCCCTCCCCAAAGTATGTAGTTAATAAGATAGTACACTCTTAATATCCGAAGACATTGCCAAATGACACCATTACAATCTTAAATAATTTTATTTAAAAATTCCACACAGTAATTCCGCTCATACCCTCTTGTATAAAGTGTTAAAATTCTCTCCTAGCCTTTCTGTATGGACCCGCTGTTTTATCTAAAATCCTCAATCTACCCAAGTGACCTCAAAACATTTACTTAATAGTTTGTATTTTTCTTAAACAATCTCCATCTGTTGCAAGGTTTGGTGATAGATGCGTGACGTAATAAAACCTCAACACGAACATTTTTGGTCTTTCTCTACCTGTCGTTCTTTTTTCATCCCTCCACTGTTCCCACTTTCGATAGTTGTTTCTGAACAGTATTACTTTAACATGTCACCAATATGCAAGCTGTTTGTATTAACAACAGTATTTTTTAGCAAATTCTAGTTTATACACGGTTATAGTTTGTAGCAATAGTATGTACATTATATACACCTTGTTTGAAACGTGCGATTAGGATACTTTCCTTTTTTATAAACCTGACTAAATACAAGTTTGACATTCTTAATATATACACTTTTACAGAAAAGGGTAATCATCTACTCCTGGCCTAGCTTTCACAAGGATATAAACAATGGCAGAAAGCCAGAGTTACCGTATCTTTTGTTTTTTATTTTGCGCAAGCAACTGTATCCATATGTTCAATGCTTGCTTAACTAAGTACTGTCTATATCTGCAGAGTTCCATTTCGGTTTCGGAGTACGTGACATGAGCTTACACGCGATTATCCTGATGTCACCCATAGTCCGTGTACCGCTGATGCGGTCTCGGTTTATGAAACAGAGGAATCCCCGAAAGGCGCATTTATTTGTGAGTGAAACATGACTTTTGTGAACAGACTCTCATGAAGCCTACATAGCGCTCACCCTGGGTTGGGACCTACTGAGATTCAAACTCATGATCTCCTGGGGTTTAGCTCTGTAATCTGCCCCGATACAACGGAAGCCGATCTACCACCTTGTCAAGTAGTTCCCCACCGCCATTTGACCTCTGGACTTTAAAACTAAGATAAGACAAGTTTACAAATTCGAGGCTGTTACCTCTACTAACATATATATAAATTAGAAGCACAAAAATTTAAATTATACACTAATTTGTACTTTAAATTTAGGACAATCGTATTAGTAGACGTCCAGTCCACTTATTAAATAATAAGACAAGTTTAATAATTTCCAATTTTTTTTGTAATTACCCAAAGGAGTTTCTTATGCATGCAACGTCTCTTATTTCAAATCACATTTGAAATAATATGTAGAGCGTAAACATTGTCTCAGTAAATTAATGGGTCATTTCAGCTGAATCCAGCTATGCATTGGCCAAACTTTGGTAGAACATTTAAGTTTGCTAACATTCACTGGCTGCGAGAACAACCGGAAATAGGGGAGGTCTGCTTTATCACGTTGTTCTAATACACTTTATACTTGTAGGCAACATTTATTGTCCTTTAGTATAAAAATAACAAGATCGATAGATACTGTTAACGTAAGGAAAACCCAAGAATTTCACCGTATGTCCTACATAAATTTAAAACACTAAAATTGAATTTTCGTTTATCGGCTTGCGCCAATACTGTGCTTTCCGACCAATTAACATTCGAGAACAACTTGAAAGTATAAAAGTATAAATCAAAATGAAATATAAAAACATACAAAGTTTTTACCGAATATCTCAACGGCTGTATACAGGTAATTATAATTAATGTATCTTCCTTTGAATGACATAATTGAGACATATTTCATGTCATTTTTATGTATACCAAAGCAATTCCGGAATAGTATGCAAGATATATAGAACTGCTAACACATCCTGCGGAATCAGCATTCCATTAAAAAATTGTGGTGTCATAGCACAGGAACATACAAGGAGAGTGCTAATCAAGTTTGGTGAAATACGACGACAATTCTTATTACACGTGGGTAACAGTTGAATAGAGCAAATAAGGCATTGTTATCAACAGCAAAAGGCATAAAATGTGGGCATATAAAGCCACCCGAGCGTGTTAGGTACCCATTTAAATTTTAACTTCTATTTGCCATTTGCGAAAATGATTTATTTCGAAACTTCAAATTAAACGTCGCAGAATCCATAATGTCAAAAACTTGGAAAGTTTTTATAATATTTATTCTTATACAAAGTCTTTTGTGTCATATTAAGCCATACATTTGTAATTTAATTTGTATGAGACATGTTAGGTTCTTTCATTAATGTTTCCTTGGGAATACAATTTGACATTTAATCTCTAATACAACACAATTGGACGGAAAAAATATTTTCTTTCATTCAATACACAGGGGATCCGGGGGAGGGGGGGGGGGGGGGAGGGTGGTTAGTTATTATGCTTACTGTCAGTTGTATGTATGCAAAACGTTTAAATTTTATTTTTCATTATTTCTAAAAGGTTTGAGAACGCATTCTCAAAAAGAGAAAATTATTTATTGTATTGGAATAATTACAATCTTCCAAACCACTGGTTTGCACTCTTTTTTTTTTGCCTGAATAGGAATTTTTTTTCTTTCCTGTTGTTTAGATTATTATTTTGACCAGTTCAGTCTGTACCATCTGAAGTATCTCCAAACATGTTACAAAGTACTTGGACAACCATTTACATCTCACAAGCTTAATGTTTGCTTTTTATATCGTTCATATGAAATATAAACGTGTTTCTGTTAAATGTTTAAACTGATGCTTTTATCAGGTATAACAAAGAAGGCCATATATTGTTTCCGTGCAGATCGGTAATAAAATTAATCTTGTATAGTTGCTGTTGCAAAATGTTTCCCAGACCTCATTTCACAAATTTGCGATTCACTGGGGGAAAATGCCAATCAATTCTGACATTCTTGTTGGTATTTTACTCTACCTGTGACGCCAATGGAGAAGATTTTTACTTAGGGTGCGGGGGCGAGCTGTAATTAAAGAAACCATATTTGATATTTTCCATGGATCATTAATTTAGGTGTATCTGAAATAGCTGTCATGTTAAAAAGTGTTAATGAAAAATATACACCCGGAAGTGCCGCTGGAAGTAACTAAGAACATTAAAAAAAAGAAAGATACGTCTGGTTAAAGCTACATCTCTTTGTAATTATGATTCAAGAAAAGATTTATAGGGTCCTGAATTACCAAGATTCCGAGAATAGTATAAATTGCTATGTAGGAGTATAATTTCATCAGCCAGGCGCTCAGGCTTGAAGACTTTCAGCTGTGTATAAAATGATCCCTAAGAGTGCATTTATACTTATCACTTTCTTGGGAATAATCATTCGCACAATTATGGAAGACTTTTTTTTCACCCATGCAAGACATTTCCCTCAAGGCATGGTATATCAACTTGTTTAAATGATATGATACATTTTCTACTTTATCTTCAAGCCTCTCTTTGTTAGGCAACGCGTGAAAATATAATTGGTTTTATGTATAAATCCTTAGGTTTTATAAGTTTCTTTGTACTGCTCTTAAGAAACCTGAACGCAGTGTTGGTAAATTTGGTTAAAAAGTAATATATCTGCTTTGGTTTCAAGAACAAACGCATACCGTGATGCAGTCTGTAGTTCTATAATAGTTTAATAAAATTGAAAGAACAGTTTAACTTAGAAATAATAAGGATTTATTTTTTTTTATTCTCAGCTTGATGTGAAAAATAAAATACGTCATTTTTTCCATGGACTTTTAGTCCTACCTTCAACCAAATATGGGGGGGGGGGATTCAAAGAGAACATGTTATTCCCAACAGTGTATAAAGGGAACAGTCATTATCTTTCATAAGCTTTGTAATAAAAGGAAAGCTATGGTTGCTAGGAATGTTTTACAGCTTTGCGTCTTGGCCTAGAGGGAGAATTTGATCCCGTACTGAGTTCTTAGTACTTTGAGGGCATAGATAATGAGTGTTAATATTAAAATACAAATAGGATATGCAACTATGGCGTGGATTAAAGAGAACGGATGACTCGGCTCTGGTTCACAGGTCAATATTTAATTGATCTGTCCATACATAAAACCGTAAATAGCCACATTGACAAAGAAACTTAATTGTAAACTGTATGAGGGTATGGTTTATAACCTATAGTTACCTACCGGGCAAATGGTTTCTTTATTTCTGGGTAAGGGAGCGTATTTTGTACCACCGCAGCAGCTGGTACGTTATTCCTGCTGTTGGGTTGTTGGTTTGTATAAAGCAAAGTTTTATACTCAGAAAGTTTTAAAAATAATTAAATATGTTATTTCTTTTAATTGACATTTTTGGAGGGGGATCAAAGGGAATTAGTTTAACATTTTAATTGTTCCGTTAGTCATTGTATATTTAAATGTTCTATTCTAGTTCATTCTGCGTTGCTTACGTATTTTATTTAAAAAGACAACATATTATATCACACATTTTTGGCCAGATTTAAGAATATATGGGAAATATGAACGACAGCACTTGTGCTCTTGGCCACGATTCGCTTGATTTCGGTCCCTGTTCTGGACCCATTGGTTTAATTTTTATAGTCTCATATTATGCCGACTACATCAGAAGAAACCGAAGGATACCTGATCCTTGCTGAAGGAGAACACATTCTTTAACAATAAGAAACTCAAGTCAATTTAGTAACAGATAATTGGTTGAAAATAAAAATGAAATTCACTTTCACTGGAAATCTTGATATGTGATCGAACATAAAAGAAATGCGTTTCATTTTGAAAACTGATCGTCGGTTGAAAAAAAAACTAAAGCGGAAATTAAACATTTTTTAAATAAACAAGTCTTTTAACTTTATGGTCCAAGGGATCAACCCCTTTTATGGCGAAATCATGAACATTGAAAACAGCAGTGAGCACAGACACTTCAAGTAAGTTACTGAGACCAGACAAACCAGCGAACAGACTAATCAACACAGTCTTATACTTAAAAGGCATGATGTGTGTTCTTTTCACTGTGATGGCCATGGAAAAGCATTGTTATCAGACTCTCGCTTCTTAATCCCAGGTAGGCCTCCCCATGTGTCATGTTATTAGAGCATAATTATTATGTAGCTTGCCTAACGACTATCTGCGTTTAGCGACCACCTAAAATTAACGACCCCTTTATTATGGTCCAATGTCTTGGTGTTCTTTATACAAGACCTCCCTTGGACGACCACCTTTAAAAATGCATTCACTTTCTCAAGATCCCGTTGGTTACTTAAATGAAAAAGGATGAAATGTTATACTACTCGGAGGAGCTCTGAAAACTTTTAGCCTAGCTATGTGTCACAAGTGTGTGGAACATCTGCACGCCTCCTGACCGTGAGACCAGTATTAATTTATTTATGTCGTTGTAAACGTATTTATTCTCAAGGTAAAACCATGTATCTTTATGAGGAAATGTCACTCAAAACGTTTTATAGGCACGAAGTGCCCAGCTGCTTCTTAGTTGGATACACAATTTGACCTTTAACTAAGTTCATAATAAAATATTTCGAATTACAAAATTTAGGGTGCAACCTACATGTTGCTCCCTGCACTTGGATATACGCTGATAACTACAGATATTCTGCGCCTCTCCTAGGAAATACTTTTCATTTTTAATAAGACAGCATTGACCTCAATAAACTTTTTCTATGTTTTTTTACGTCTGGCTTAACATATATAACGTTAACTTCGAATAGGTGAAGGTATTATTTTTTCCTTTGGCATCAGTGAAATAGCTGATTAAGTAAATGTGTGGGGATGATAACCGAAATACGAACGCAAAAAGATATCAAATTATCCAAAAGATCTCAAACGCATGTAGCATTCCCTAGGGCCCAGTCAAATATAAGCTACGATCACCTTTGACCGCGGTTAGTCGTAAAAAAAAAACGGACGGCCGCGAAGACAGACTGCGACTTCTTTGCATAAAAGAAGTTGAGGCCACATTAGGATGACTATCCTACAAACATCCCAGGAGCCTAAGACAACCTGCTTCTCGTCTGACATAACGGATATTTGGTAATTGTGCATTTTAGCGGTTTTAGAGGCTTATTTTACAATCTGTAACACAAATTATAAAGAAAAGTTATATACATAAATGTACAAGAGGTGTATAATTTTAGAAAAATAAGGGTTATAAAATGAAATGTAATGTTGTCTGACAGATAAAATGTTTCAAAAGTCGAACTTATTTGTTCAAATTTTCATCGTCTGCCATAACGTGTTGCATGGTGTTCATGACGTCGCCGAGAAAACAAGCTATATTTGAGCATTTCTGATCATTATATCTAAAATATATTGGTTAACAAATACTTTAAGCTTTATTCTTATATAAGTAAACATTTCTCCTTATCGCAGAATAAACATAATTTGGAAATAATGTGTTAAAATAAGCCTTGTACAAAAACCGGCTAAAATGCACAATTTCCGGATGTTATAACCTTCAAGTACATTACCGGATATTTTAACCCGCAAAAGTAGATAATAAGATAATACCTTCTATCTCATTACAAGATTACAAAATTACAACCTTGACTAAATTTATTAAAAGATTCCACACCTGTACTACCTCTCATACCCTCTAGCACACAGCGTTTTAATTCTTACTCCAAATTTTAAGTATCGATGTGTGAGTCTTGAACGAAAATCCTCTTGCCACCACTATGACTTCAAGTCATGTATTTGATAGCGTTATCGTGTCTGAAACAACATCGTCTGTTAGATGATTCGGTGAAAATACTTGATGTGTAAAAGCCTATGCACGTTCATCTGTTGTCTTTTTAACGTTTCTGTCATTCATTTTTTCAAGTGTTCCTCGTTTATTACCCACTTTCGAGAACAGTTGTTTCTTAACAGTATTTATTTTCAAAGTCTTATCACCAACATTCAAGCTGGATGTATTTACAACAGTATATATATTTTTAAAATCAAAATCCAGTGTTTTTTTTTTGTAGTTTGTAGTAATTTTTTTAGTTTCTTGTTAAGTGTATGAATAAATATAATAGTTTGGCAAGAATATACAGGTGCAGTAAACATCAGGCCTGGTTGACACCAGGGCAATTATCAAAGGAGTTTATTTTGCTTTGTGACTTCTCTCATTACAAATCACGTTTGAAATAATATGCAAAGCCTTCACATAGAATTAGTATATCTATAGACAATTTAAGATTTTGCAAGATGCTTAGAAGAACGAGAAGAACAGAATATATGATAGGTTTGCTTTTTCTCGTTTTGTTCTTTACACCCTGTGCTTATAATCAACATTTCTTGTCGCTTATTTTCAAAATAACAGAACAGCTATGGTTAACTTTAAAAGGATTTTACAATATATCCTATATCAATGTCTACATTGTCGAGACACTAAATAAGATTTCCCCCTTAATTGGCCTTTGTCAATACCTCACTTTCCAAAGGTTAGATCGTCGACAGGGAGATAGTGGGGACAGTAAGGAAAAACTCTACTAAGAGCGGGATTTATAGTGCATTTTGGGGTCATATTGTAAAACACAGGTCACAAGAAATCGGAGGTTTCCGAGATTTTTTTTTTTCTTAAAATTTCATCAAACTCAGATGTCAAAATAACGTAACAGAAAACAAAGCATTTTCATGTATTTATTTAAATTCATTGCTTCAACAGGTTTATTCTTACTTCTATCTTTGGCAGTTTAACAGGGTTGCTAGTGGTCAGGGAATGTCAGGGTATTATTTGATATTTTTGGAACACAGGAAAAAAGCCAGGGAATTCTTAATGGTTATGACGATCGCAATTAGTTATCCGTTTGCAAGAGTTCCTATAGAGTTGTGGTGTGTTTATTTTCTTTTGATTCTTGTATAAGATAAAAGGTTGATGATGAAGCATATAGATAAAACATATAACACAATCAATTAATAATGGAACAAACCTATTTTTAACAGTATTATACAAAACAAAGAAAACAGGATCTAATGTATGATTCAAGTGTTCCACACGATTTTTGAATGAGGATTGGCGTTGGGTTGGCTGTCAAATTACAATTTTTTTAGGACCAACTTGTGTGTGATGATCTATCCTTCAAAACTAACTGAAAGCTCAGTAATAATGAAGGAAAGTCAGGGATTTTTTTTTTTTTGCTGCTGGCAACCCCTGTATAATGCATAAACTGGTCTTGTTTCTAAAAGCCAAGGATCCAATCACTGGGAATGCTGTTAGGTTTTATGTTCAAACGGTTCGGGTTGCTTTTTTTTAAAGGGATATAATCAGGAGCAATATTATGCCTATTCTTTTACACTATCAGTTCAGTTTTGCTTTATACAAAAGCTTCCAAGAAAAACCATCCCAGCACACAGTCTCAGTACCATACTTACAGCTGTTTAACACCTTTTTATGGCTATGCGTGTTGGTAAACACAGTCCACGTGTGTCTGACTATAACAAGGCCGCCTGACAGTAGGTCCGATTGTGAGTCGCAAGACGCAATGTTTGAGCTGGCGAGAACATGTCCAATCTCCTGATTGACACGTATTGTGGCTCCGCGATGCAAACGGCCCCACGCGCTGTGTTTATCTTGACACATGTGACTGCACCCGGTGCTCTATTTTAAAACCCGTTTTGGATTAGGCAAACAGTTTCAAGGCAATATTTCGACAGGTACAGATTTATTTTATTCAGAAGAAGGTATTTATCATGTTAATTCAACATGCTTTAAAGGTGATTGGGTCCCTTTAAGATTTTAGAATATGCGTCTTACAAATAAATGATTAATTCAGTTCCAGCTTTGCTTAATTTGCAGTATTTTGCTTTTAAAAAGGCCGGAGAACTAATCTACTGCGACATCTACCATTTATGTTATTCGGTGGTGATGTGGGATTACTATGTACAAATTGTCGTGGTTCAGAAAAAAAAAAATGAACCATGACATTTCGTAAATTGTCGTGGTTCAGAAAAAAATGAACCATGACATTTCGTAAATTGATAATATGGTATGCCTTTTAGAAAAAAAAGATGATGATTGCCATTTTTATAAACACTGAGACAAATCTGATTTCGAGTAAAGTACCTGTATCTATGGTATGCCTTTTAGAAAATAAGCTGATGATTGCCATTTTTATAAACACTGAGACAAATCAGATTTCGAGTAAAGTACCTGTATCTACTTCCTTTATATATCTTCTTCTTTGCACCTGCAACAATGTCAGTTACACAACAGTACCCAATTACCGTCAGTACTAGACCTAAGTGTCCGTTACGAAGGTTCAACTAAATACAAATGACTGAAAACATCTGTGACATCTAGCATTTGTTATCGAATTTCAATACGTCACCAGGATAAATATATCAATTTATAAAGAACAAACCAATTATGCTTCCTTATAAGAATCAAAATATTTGGTCAATCCAGGGAATGGCTATAGGCAAGTTTCTTAAGATTTCTCAATTGTCTGGTCTAGGAGGTTATATAGATGGTTACATAGATGGAGATACAAGCTCTGTCAGTACTCGTGTGTCAGTCTTGTGCTTATTACAATTACGAAGCGATAAGTCCATAAACCCTATTGTGCGCCTATTATACTGCGTAGTAAAGCGACAGCGGCGGCAAGGTCTTTGATATATCGCGGCTGTCAGATCTTTCTGACGCAGTCCGCTGCAGCGCGTAGACTAAGAGCAATATATCCACTAACTGAGCAGAAAATCATAGGAATAACCTTGACCATGAGATATGAATGCACATATCATTTGTGTTGATGAGAATCATGCGGAACAAGTATATGTAATGAGGTTTCATGATAAAGAATGACTGTAGCGAATCTGTGGCAGATGCTGTGATAAATGACGGACTATTCTTCAGCATAAACCTTGTTGTCCTAGAATAAATTCAGATTTCTATTAGTTCTTATCAGTGTACACTTTTCTCACACATATTAATTATTAACCTTATTGGAGAGTATTCCATGGTTACTAAAACTCATTTAGGTCATGTTTGGATGACTTAAACATTCATTTTAAACTCTGAGCCGTCTCCCGCTTCGTCATAGTTGTTATTGTGCTCATTTTATGGCCTATGTGATTACAACTAGTTCTCGCTGTACGTCTACGGAAGCTAACGAGTCGTTCCGCCGAAGGGCGGATTCTCGCGTTGTATCAATTAGCACGGGACTAATCAGCGACATTTCTCTGGGCCTTTGACCATAAAATTTTATGACCCCGGTCAGCAACATTCGACACGGCCAGAACCGGATTTGTTACTCCATTTCATGTAACTTCATGTTTGCATGACTAATAAGGCTTATCAGGTCGAGATTAACTACTAAACTCCTGTCGTCCTGACCTAAACCAATTATTTCCCCAAAGTCGTTATGACAATAATCGGAGCGGGTGTGTATTTCATGATTTTCTCAATTGAGGAAAATAAGATTTACATTTGTAACCATGAAATCGGTGAACCGTCATATGCATGTGCTGCACATGCCCTCGGCGGGATACCTGTGCTGCAAAATTACCATTTCACTGATTCGACCCGCCTTCTAGCCGATTGTAAAGACGGCACGTTATGAATATCTGTGCATATAATGGTATCTCATTCAACCGCCGAGGTCCCAGGGAACCAACATTTACCCGCCTCATGTCTCACATAAATGGGATTGTGTTTGCTGGCACCAGGGTCGTTTTGATTTTAAATTCTATATTTTAAATTCTGAAATTACTTTAATACTACCGAATTGCCTGCATTTTGTGGTATGGTAAAAATAATTGTGATATCCTGTGTGATTTCCGATAAAAAAAAATCTGTCAATTGTACAGTATGTCCAGTCCTGTGCATGTACGTGCACCCGTTGATCCCGTTAATGACGGCAGGACTAGGTGGCTGGATTACCGTCATCGGACACTTGTATTTGTTAATTTGCTGTTATTGTGTAATAAAAGAATTGAAATGATACTTAATTTTGTAATTATGTAGTTTGGCAAATAATTACTATTATAGAATCACGCAGGAACCAGTAACGTTATGTGGGCGATAATAGTGGGGACACAAACGAAAATAAGCTCAGCTGATTGTGATAGAGTCATGAAATAACATTATTATTAAGTAATAATATGGGTATCTTTTCGTAAGTTATATTTTCTGCCATAATCGATTTTTGTATCAAAATATGACATATAACTATAAACAAATAACATATAAGAATTATCGAATGAAATATCAAAGTAAAAAGTATTCAAATGTCTTTTCAAGTAAAGGTCCATTTGTATTAAACAAAGACAGTCAAAGAAATTAATGTTTGGAGCTCTCTACCGGACACTATGCATTGCCTGGTATATTTATTTAATTTTTAATTTTTAATTAAATTTTAATATTCATTTAACGCTTAAAAGTGAAAATTTATTCTCCCATGTATCTGCACCAGGGCTTTTTCCCCAGGCCCCAATGGGGTGGCGGGCGGAACCCATTGACCCATGTCTGAATAGGACCAAGAACGCTTTTTTTTTTTAGCACACCATGCAGCACATTAAGTACTACTTCTTTTAGGAATGTGCATACCTAAATCAATAGCCTTTTGGTACATTCCTTATGATATATCACAGATATGTAATGCTATTAAATTTTGTTAAAAAATGCCCTAAAACAACTGATTTGGGGCCATTCAAAACCTCAAAATGCAGGAGCTTCAGGTGGCTCCGCCCCCTGATCCTTGCTGGGTCACTGCACCTGAACTCTTCAAGGTGCCTATACGCTGGCCCTTCGGCTTTTGGCGCTCGATCTAGTTATCTAGATTTCAGATTTCTAGCTTTCAAATTTTGCTAGACCTGATTGTATCTTTTCTTGCCTTCGGTGAGGTGATATTTCAACATGTTTCGTGTTGTTTCAAGTATCACCAAAAGCATATTATGCATAGTATGCCAGATGTTTAGCTCTGCTAACTCAATCTCTGAAAATAGCAATCCATTTGTTAAATGGTGGTGTCATACCCAAGGACCCAACATGGAGGGTGGTTATCAAATTTAGGATAATACCAAGACAATTGTTTTTACTAATGCGTTACATGTGGATAATCAGATTAGGAATGATAGATTTTATCAACAACAAAAGGCATAACATATCGACCTTTTAAGCCACCTACGTGTGTCAGGTATCCCGTTAATTCAAATTCCTGTTGGCACTTGGTAAAAGTGTTTTTACAGAAACTTTAAATGAAACAACGTAGAATCTAAACGTAATTACTTTTAAAGTTTTTAAATTGTTACTAATACAAAAAGTGTTAACGATATACAAAGCCGCACATTAGTGATTAATTTTGCACGAGACATGTTAATCGTCTTTTATTAATGTTTCCTTGGGAATAATAGTAAGCCCTTTAATTTTTTATACAAAATAATTAAAAAAAATAATTAACTTTCTTTCACCTAATACTCCGGGAATTATTTCTTTTATTGTTAGTTAAAGTACACATAACGCTTAAAAGTTTTTTTATGAAAAGCTATGAAAACGCACCCTCAGAATGAGGAAGATAATTATTGTATCAGAATAATTGAAATCTTTCAAAACTATTGTTTGCACTTTTCCCCTTGGCCTTAAAAGTTACTCGTTTTTTATATTTTCTTTAATATTGCTATGAACATAACTTGATCTGTACCAACTGAAGTATCTCCAAATATTTCAGAGAGTACCAGGACCATTATTTATTTCCAATCTATTTGGAAATCGTCAATATAAAACATTTACTTGTTTCTTTAGAGTTATAAAACTTATGTTTTCACCAGATATAATAAATAAGGCAATGTATTGTTTCCGGATAAATCCGTTATTGTGTCGAATCAATCTTGTAGGAATTTTGTTGCAAAATGTTTCAAAGACTTCATTTAAGGAATTTGCTTTTATTTGGCACAAAAATACCAATCAGTTTAGGCATACTTGTGCGTATTTTATTCTTCCTTTGAAGCCAGTAAGGCACCTTTAAACTAACAGGAGTGGGACGATCTGTAAACAAATGAACAATAATTTATATTTCTAAGGAATAATTAATATAAGTGTACTCAAAGTTACTTATTCCTGTCCAAAAGAACTGTCATCTTTTGTCGTGATAAGGGAGAATATGCACCCGATAGAGCATAAGGAAATTTGTTTCCAAGGACAGAAAAAAAATACGTCTAGTTAAAACTACATCTCCATGTAATTCTGTTTCAAGAAAATATCAATAGGGTCTCGAAGTACCAAGATTTCCATAATAGTATAATGTGGAATATATAAATCTTATTTTATTTACAGGGCCCTCAGGTATGAAAGACTTCAACTGAGTATAAAACAAACTCTTTGCATACATAATACATTTCACACGCAATAAACATTCATGCAATAATGCAAAATATTTATTTCACTCATGCATGTTATTTCACTTGAGGCATTTTATGTCAACATATGTAAACGACATGATGATTAAACATTATTTTCGGGCCCTTTGTTGTTATACAACCTGTAGTACTCTATATTAATCCTTAGTATTTATGAAGTTTTCTTGTAACGAACTGTAGAAACCTGATTGTAGCTTGGTAACTTTGATTAAAATGTAATATACCAGCTTCGGTTTTAATAACTCTTCATTTTGATTTGAATTTTAAAATATATATTTTTTTTCAAGAAATGTAAGTCCTAACAGAACACCTCCTGAGACATCTACAATTGAATACAGAAAGGAGTACAACATAACTTATAGTCGTTATTTATTATTAACTTTGTAAGGTGCCTGCAGCAAAATGGGAAATCCGTGGTTACTTGAAATGTTTTTAGCTTTAGCGCCTAATCATTGTGAGAGAATTTGATCTATTCCTAAGTTGTTTTATTTAATTTACGGGCATTGATAATTAGCCTTAGTACACAGATACGGGATAGGATATGCATCTAAAGCGTGGATTAAAGAGAGCCCGTGATTCGGCTCTGATTCACTGGTCAATATTTAATTGATATGTCTATAAATAACATCGTTAATAGCCACATGCACGAGGATACTTTATTGTAACCTGTGTCAGAATACGGTTCAACACGGATAGTTACCTCCAGGGTCGAATGTTTTCTTTAATTCCGGTTTAGAGAGCGCATTTTTACCCACGCCAGGAGCTAGTACGCCTCGGTAGTTATTAGGCCATCGGTTTGTGTAAAGCAACGGTACTTAACCAGTTATGAAGGGACTTTCATAAACTTTACGGGAGCGTCATCGTACACATGAAGTATTATTATTTAGTGTTTCGTTATGTCACAGCTGGTATTACTTGACTTACATAAATTAAAACCGGTTGCATTGCTTTTATCCTGATTTTTAAACAGTCAACCAAAAGTAAGATGCTTTGAAATTGAGATTCATCACGAATTATATAATTCCGATTGTCATTATATACTTTATATTTTATGCTTCTTCATGCCGCGTTGCATATTTATTATCTAATTTATTTGGATCCCTAATAAGTCACACATTAACTATCTGCCATTTTGACTAGATTTAAGAGTACAAAGTAAATACAAAAACAACACTACTTAATAAAATGAGATGAGCCAACGATCTGACAATAAACATGAATTCTTAACGTTCATATATATGTTCTTTCCATGTGATAACTTTAGCTTGTTTTGATTGCCAGTGCAAATGGGAATTTTGTTAGTTCGACCACAAATATACTTAATCGTCCAAAATATTCGTACTAGAATACATCTGAAAGGTCATATTATATAATGGTATCCACTCCTTTCTTGCAGTCATGACTGGACGTAACTTTTTTTTATCAATTTCATGTTTTGATTTGTAGAAGGTCGTTGTTACAAAGTTGTTGAACTAGCTAGCCTAATGAAATATAGTATAATAATAATAAAATAAAAAAAAAGTTGTCTCTGCCTGAAAAGATCAATCGAAATTTGGGTCAATGTATGGTCTTATTCTCTCGGCTATGATTCCCCGATCTCGGTCCCTGTTCCGGACCAATTGGTTTAATTTTCATACTTGCTCTCATATGAGGTCGACTAGATCAAAAGAGACCGAATGTTACCTGATCCCATATTGCCGAAGGAAAACAAATCCTTTCAAATGAGAAACTCAAGTACTTTTTTAGACAGATAATTGGTTGAAAAAAAAAAATAAATAAAAACGGGTATTAGGCATGCGTTTGAAAGATTTGCCCAAATTTCATGTGGGAATCTTCAAAGTGAGTATATCTTTGCAATTTCACATAAAGAAACGCCAACCTATCGGTGGTTGAACCAAAATTTCAAGCTGAAAGTAAAGCTGCCTTTTAACTGTCCGCTGAAATCGGCAAACCTTTCTATTAAGAATTAAGAAGATTGAAAGAGTAATAAACACGGATGCTTCCAATATAAACTTAAGACCATAAGGACCAGCGAACCGAAAATTTAACGTAATGATTTATACTGAGAAGACCCGTTATGTGTTCTTTGAGCTGAGATGCCCGAAGTAGAGCCGGGCAATCAGATTTTCGCATCTTAATAATTTTAACTCAGGTAGGGCTGCCTGATTGACATGTAATGGGAACAGATTTTTTATGTCAGAAAGAATTATCTTACATTTTTAAGCTGACTCATGGTTGAACATCTGGAGCGGATATTAACTTTCTCTTCGTGATATATGATATTAAGAATTTTATTTGTTATTTGTAATAAAATCAAGCATATAATGGGCTTTTTTTCCAGTCAAAAGAAAGCTATTCACATTTCTGTTCATATAAATATTTTAAACCCGTATCTTAGCAACGAATCAGAAGATAGCTAATCTAACAAGGATGCATACAGATCTTTAAATTGAACAATGTTTATGAGATCTCGTACCAAATAATAACTTAATTGAATAATCATTTGTTTTTTCTTTTTTTTTTACTTTCTCAGTTGATGATCAAGAGAGCCCTTCTGTCAAAATAAGGAAACTTCTTCCAGCAAAGCCATAAATCATATTCAATAAAAAAATAAATAGTAAGCTGACCCGTCATTTTCATTTTGCTCCAATAAGTAGTTCAAACACGTCAGAATCATATATGACACACTAAGATACATACCACACGGAGAAACCCGCACATATTTAATAACCTTTGCGGGTGTGTACATTCATTTTGAGTAAGTTTGAAACAACAGTCTAACTTTTGACATAGATCGAATTCGCGAGTATAAGTTATTTTTGCTTATCGCACGGGGATTATTTTCATTAAAATCTAGCAAGAACTGGAGCATAATCAGTCTGAAATATATGTACTAGTAGAGTAAAAAACAATTAGTGGCTTTACATAGATCTAGAGTAACAGGTCTAGAAGAATTAGTTCGATCAATCATATTCACTAAAACGTGGTTCTGTACTGTTGTACTCATCAGGTTAATATTCAATACCATAGAACATTCTTCAGTGGCTGCTTGCAGAACTTACGTTAAAGTGCATATACTACATGCGTTTTGGCATATTAAATACGTTGATGTTGAAATGTGCATATAATGCATGAGTTTATAATTAGATGTTACCACATTGACGGACTACTCTATATCTGCGTTACTGGTAGGTGCTCAACAACTTAGGTTTAACTTAGGCAATAATATTAATGTTACTAACTTTCCTAGAATAGAAGTTTGGTATGTGATAAGTAGTCCTGCATTTCATGGTACTGAAATAAAGCAAGATAATGAACTATGTTCTCACGGTATTTTCATACATGTCGATTAAACACGGTATCAACGTGACATGATATGGTCATATTTCTATTGTAGGTTAACAGATTTCCATTCAATATCATGATGGATGTCATGTTTATATTTATGAAAGAAAAGTCTTTACCTAAAGCATATTTTTTTTTGCTGATATAAATCGACAATTGGCAATGACCTGGATATAAATGAAATATATAAATATAAAAACAAAGTTTCAAAGTAACCAGTAAAAATGCTTTAATTTGCTCCTCTGCAAAAATGAAAATACATGCCCTAGATTTTAATGGAAACTATAAATATTTAACAAAGGTGTTTTGGATGTCCGTGTAATAAGAAAAATGTTTTGATTTATAGAAAGCGCATGCAACAATGGAACACACGCCTTGGTACACGAGATGAATAAATAATTCTCATATGGATAAGATTATCTTCCATCATCTTCTGATTTTGGTCAAGAATTAAATTCTTAGGTGGCCGCTAGCCGCTTTACCTGTCTTCGAACATATTATATGTACATCAGAAAGTTGTTTACTGACGTATATGTATAACGTGTTTATTGTATTATATCACATTTTATTGCACAGCATATCCATGCACACAGCAAGCATTCATAGTTATGTAACACCTGTTATCATTGTTACGTACCTCAAATAGTGAACAATATGAAGAGAAATGTGTATGAAGACATCTCTGAAAACACTTTTTATGTACTCTGACATAAAATGTAGCATGTTGTATGGGCGGACTTTATGTAATCTTTAAAATACATTCCAAGGCACTTTTGGCCCCGCTGGAGAGTTTGTACACAAGCTGCTAATGATGTGGAAAGAGCACACTGCTTGACACTGTGCAAGTCAGTCTGATAAATCATGAGCATAACTGATTAATTATTATCAAACAGCCTGTTACAACAAAGAGTCTCAGTCTACAGCTAGATAATGCGTGGTGAGATGAGGCACGCATGGGTAATCGGCAGCCGTTAATCAAATTGACGACCCCACGATTGAGCAATTAGTACTGGGCTTCGTTATCCTCAAATGATCAGCCGACAAATATAGTGACACGATGTTTACATTCTTACCCTAGCTTAATCTTGTGAGCACACCCCATTCGTGGCATGATGGCCAGGGATGGTGTATCAAGTCCGTATTTATCAAATTTAAAAAGTCTCAGTTCACGTATTCAGCAGTAGTGAGGTGTCCGCCTAACAGAGGTTCCGCTTTTACATAACATATAGGGAATTTTGAAGGTACTCTGCATTCTGTCACTTATATTACAGGGCCTAATTACCTCCATTACTTAACCTAAGTGTCACTTACAAGAGTTCTTATAGATACATTGTCGATTGGTTATCGACATTTTCTTACCCATAATAATTTAAAAACATCTGCAGGTTAGAAATAATAAATTGCAAAGAACAACATCACCTAAAGCAATCCCGTAAAATAACATTAAAGAAGTTTAGACGGGGTCAAAGCACATATGTTTTAAGCTCTACTAATTGAAGGAATCAAAGCACAGATGTTTTAGGCTCTGATAACTAAGGATTCGAAGCACAGAAGTTTAAAGCTCTGATAACTAAGGAATCAAAGCACAGATGTTTTAAACTCTGGTAACTATGGAATCAAAGCACAGATGTTTTAGGCTCTGATAACTAAGGAATCAAAGCACAAATGTTTTAGCTCTGATAACTAAGGAATCAAAGTACAAATGTTTTAAGCTCTGATAACTTAAAGAATCAAAGCACAAATGTTTTAAGCTCTGATAACTTAAAGAATCAAAGCACAGATGTTTTTAAGCTCTGCTCACTTAAAGAATCAAAGCACGGATGTTTTAAGCTCTGCTAACTAAGGAATCAAAGCACAGATGTTTTAAGCTCTGATAACTAAGGAATCAAAGCACAGATGTTTTAAACTCTGGTAACTATGGAATCAAAGCACAGATGTTTTAGGCTCTGATAACTAAGGAATCAAAGCACAAATGTTTTAGCTCTGATAACTAAGGAATCAAAGTACAAATGTTTTAAGCTCTGATAACTTAAAGAATCAAAGCACAAATGTTTTAAGCTCTGATAACTTAAAGAATCAAAGCACAGATGTTTTTAAGCTCTGCTCACTTAAAGAATCAAAGCACGGATGTTTTAAGCTCTGCTAACTAAGGAATCAAAGCACAGATGTTTTAAGCTCTGATAACTAAGGAATCAAAGCACATGTTTTAAGCTCTGATAACTAAGGAATCAAAGCACAAATGTTTTAAGCTCTGATAACTAAGGAATCAAAGCACAGATGTTTAAAGCTCTGCTATCTAAGGAATCAAAGCACAGATGTTTTAAGCTCTGCTAACTAAGGAATCAAAGCACAAATGTTTTAAGCACTGATAACTAAGGAATCAAAGCTCAGATGTTTTAAGCTCTGATAACTAAGGAATCAAAGTACAAATGTTTTAAGCTCTGATAACTTAAAGAATCAAAGCACAGATGTTTTAAGCTCTGATAACTAAGGAATCAAAGAACAGATGCTTTAAGCTCTGATAACTAAGGAATCAAAGCACAGATGTTTTAAGCTCTGATATTTTAGGAATCAAAGCACGGATGTTTTAAGCTTTGCTAACTTAAAGAATCAAAGCACAGATGTTTTAAGCTCTGATAACTAAGGAATCAAAGCACAGATGTTTTAAGCTCTGATAACTAAGGAATCAAAGAACAGATGTTTTAAGCTCTAATGATCAAATAACTCCGTTGCAAATAGGTGATGTCATAGCACATCACCAAGTAAGGAGGAATACAATCAAGTATAGTATAATACGACGTTAGATTTAATTACGCGTGGGTTATATGATAAAAGAACAAACGAGACGTTTTATAACCAACAACAAAAGGCAGAAATAGCCAATCACTCGTGTTCTCTAACCCTTGTTCGTTTTAATTCCTGTTTTCAATTTTTTAGAAGTGTCTTCTTTGAAACTATTGGAACCGTAAAATCCATAATGTCAAAAACGTTGGATTTCTTTTTAATTGATTCAGTTGTTCCTAATACAAAAGGTGTTTACTGTCATACAAAGCAACACATTTGTTATTTATTATGCACGAGATATTTGAAAGGTCTTTCATTAGTTTTGGCTTAGGAATACCATTTTGACATTTCATTCCTAAATACCAAACAATGATTATAATTTAAAAACTATTCATTTATCTTTCTTTCATTTAATACCCCGGGGGTAATTTTTCATTTTTAGTAAGCTTAACCTTTTATAATTGCCTTTTCATTAACTCTGTAAGATATAAAAACGAAACCTCAGACTCTGATTTTTATTTTATATCAATTAAATAGAAGTCTTTTATTCTAAAAAAAACAAGTTTTTCTAAAGTGTTTGTATGATATTTCTACGCGCACTGACTTAATTATTTATTAAATTATTTATACATTCTCTTCGGTATTTCATCCCTGCTGTGACGCCAGTGAAGAACCGTTTCACTTATATGTTTTAGAGCGATTCATAACCAAACAGATAATATCTTATAGTTTTTATTTATCATTATTTTAGATATACCTGAAGGTACCTTTTTCGTAACATAGCTGCCTTGTTAAAACGGATAAATGATAATACGCACCCGGTTGAGGCGTCTGAAATGTGCCAATCACTACAATAATACAGCAGATAAATCTGGTTTAAAATCCATCTTTATTTTTAAATATTCTTTCAGAATAATATTAATAGGTTCTTGAAAGATCCAGATTTACTTAATATTATCAACATAAAGCGAAACCTAAGAATACATAAATGCTCTTCATTTCTATTGGGATAAAGCCTAAACTAAAAAGAATTTCAAATACTTATACCAGGAAGCTTCCAATGAACAAGGCATATCGAAATGGTATATCACCATTAGCACTTTTTCCGCGTTTCCTCCAAGCCTTTGGTTGTAAGGTCACGAATGATATATAATTGGTCCTCTACTTGAAAACACTTTATTTTTTAAAAGGTTTCTTTTAAAGTAACCTGATCGCAATTTGGCCATTTTGGTTAATAATTAAGATACCTAACCTGGATTAAAAAAAAAACATATGACGTGATGTGGTTTGTAGTTCCATAATGGCGTATTGAGATTTTAAAAATTATACAATGATTTATTTAAATACATACTGTCTGTTTCAAAAATCATTAAATAATATATCTCTTGACGACGCAATAACAGTTCAAGCACAGAGGCAATGTGCCCCTGCGTGTGAGCATGTGTCCTTTGTAGTCATAAATCTAAATTATATGGTTGAAATTCCTATCAGTGAAGCTCAAAGTGTTTTCCAGTGATCTTATCAAGTAATTTTTATGCTGAAAGGTTCACGACAACTGGATAAGCGTTTCCTCGGGGCTTCTCTGCTAAATATTCTGTCATTAAAAAGGAAACAGTCTTTTTGAAATATCTCGACTTATTTAAAAATGTGTTCCCTCTTTTTACAGGGGCATCAAAGACAACAAAATCTGCATTGGTTGTTAGGTATTATATCACATTTTTTGCTCACAGAACCAACATAGGTAAACATAAATTGCTCCTTTGAAATTTCCTGTTGTGTTATATAACTTTAAGGAAGAAGAAAATGTATAGACTTAACAAAATAATATAAGTAAACATTTTTTTTGTGACTGAGAACTAGCTTTTATCGAATGGAAATGTACATGCCCTGAACTAGGTAGTCCTGTCTTATAAATGGCAGGTGATTATATGGTATTTTTGTACATTTAAGAGCTTTTTTGGTTGTTAACTAGACGAATTCTTTCAAAAATAAGCTATTTTATCCTTTCTCATATCTCTATATAGCAATGGTCATACTTTTGTTCTGGAGCCTTTATCTTGTTGCACTGAGTAGGCAGAAAGATATTATTTGGAAAATAGACGCCTTCATTATGAATTCTTTAAATCCGTATTGATGAGCTTAATTCTATGGCACTCTAAATCATTGAAAAAAAATAACAAACATAAGTTAAATGAGATAAGATAGGCAAAGACGTGCCCTATTTTCAACCAAGTATACATTTTCTGTTTTGTCTTGCACATCTGCCACCCCTGCTATTTATCAGATTTCTTTTCGTGTTTAAAGCTAGAAGAAGTTTTACGGAATGTGAGTAATGAATAAAGTATTAAACCAATAACAATATATGTCGTCATTTTCTTCTACCAATAAAAACGCGTAATGATTAAATAACCAGCTAAAACTAAGATTACCCGTTCTAACGGTGTTTATATTGATCTCAAATTTCATTGTATAATGGCCACATGGCAAAGGGCCGTATAGTTATCATGTTTTGTTTTATTTGGGGTTCAGAAGATGAGGGATAAGTTTTCCCCTTTTTGGAAAGCATTGACTAAAATCGTCACAAAAGCATTATTTATCTAAGTGTAGGCATAACCACTAATGTTATTAAAGAGCCGCTTGTGAAAAATTAACCCAGTCTTGGTTTATTTTTTTTGTCTTTGCTGTTTGCAGGTTTACGAAAGGCCATAGTTTGTGAATGTATGAAACATCGGTCAGAGAGTTCCCATTTATTTAAAAAAAGGCTAATAGGATTGTATGCTGAGCTCAAGTAATTCTTATTCTTGTTTATTTCGTTTCACCTTTAAAAGTGATATCGGCTGGAAGCGTATAACACAATCTTCAAATGACGTACCTTTTGACGTGTATTTTAATATAGAAACAGAAGGATACATACCATTCGGTTATTTGTTCTTGCTGAAACTAATTTTATTCATGCCCTGTTAAAATATCCATGTGTAATTGTTCATTGTAACTTTTTTAACTAACTCGGCACTACATGTTTACCTCAAATTACTTTACTGTTCATATGCTGAAATCCGTCATGTCATAACACTATACGGTCCTCTCAGTTTTGGTTTATCCACCAGCCAAATGATGACATATATTGTGATGGCGTGCTGGTCTTTTCATAAGGTGTTGCCTCGCCTGTTGAGGTTAAAATTGCAACAAAATACCAAACATAACTATTCTTTAAGGAAAGTGGGGCATTTACAAGTCCAAAAGTGCTTAACTGTGTAAACCCATAAAATTTATGACAAATTTCCCATTACGGGGAACATTCATTTTCATTTGTCCTCATGTAAACCATCTCAGTTATTTATTATCGTAGAGTGTGGTTAAAATGCCATTAATACCAATTTCCTACAAAGAGTTCCAATAGCTTATAATGACAGGTTACCATTTATTTAAATATCTACAATAACCACTACGTAAGTTTGAAAGACTATTCCTTATTCATCAATATGTAGCATTACCTGAACAATTCATACATCTTCCTGTAAAACCTTGTACCAAATATCGAACAGCTTGACATTTATATTTATAACTGCCATAGAGCCCAGGGTGTTGTCTGGCTCACAGCGTGTCTGGCATGTCTGACTTAGATCTTTTTATGCAAATTCGTCGTCACATGACAATTTACACGTCATTATCAGGGGATTAGTCCATCTCCTTTCCTTTGGCGCGGTCTTCATGTTTTATTTCTGAAACATTCTTGTAACTGCCAAGTATAACTACTCCTCAAAAAAGTAAGACACATTCACAACTTTTGGTGACATATATAGGAAATATACCACTTGTACATTAACATACCTGGAAATAAAATTAATTCTACCTTTCAGATGGCTGTCTTTGAGTTATTGAAGAAAACCATTTCTCTATTGTATTTTTATATGTTTAATACATAGATTATAACCATACTAAAAGTATTGTCAACCGAATAGTCACTATAACAACTATATTAATATACAACCATCAGCATGTACACGCTTATTATATATCAGTGAGGGGAGCGTCATCTAAGTTTAATGAACAATAGCACCGTAGGGGAATAAGGAAAATAATTCAGGAGAAAAACTGAATATTTGTGGTACATGTTTAAAATGTGTTTCATGAAAATCCATCAGCTTTTCGCAAAGTCATCACGATGCCACCGTAGTCTGGTGATCTCTGATAAAATTGTTTATGCATGAAGTTTTGCCTTGAATCAAATATAGGTGAGATATTATATTGGTTAATATTTCTTTCGAATTTCACGACAATACGTCATATTTTTGGTAAGTTATCATTGCGAAACCACGAAGTAGCCTGATCTCTGATCTCATTAAAAATGTGTGGATTTGCATATGATTTAGATTGGGTGAGATAATCAAGAATAAAATCCATCAAAACCCTGTTAAGTTATCGCGGTGATACATAAAGTTGACCGACGGACGGACCGTTGGTAAACCATGAAATGTCATGTCATAGGTGGAATATTAATATTTTACCAAGTTTCATCTTAATTGATATATTTATGAGGACTTATATACCTTACATTAAAAAATAACATACAAACATTATAATATTAAAATCTTTAAATATATCCCTGGCAGTTAAAATATATTTTTTGTAACAGACAGGATTTTTTTTGTTTTAAGTCCCAGTCTAGGTTTGATTGTTCATATCTTGTTTGTCTGTCAGAAGGATTATACAAAACTGCTGAACCGACTTCCACGAACGTTCTTAGAGGATGAGACACTGACCAGAAAGGCAGAACCCTGTAGAACCCTGCAGATTCAGTTACAGGACAAATCGAGTGAATTGTTTTGCCTTGGCGGGAGCATGTGGGCAACTAGGTATCATGAAGTTTGAGACTGCCGGCCATGAATTATTTAGGAAAAAGAGGCCTTTGGGATAGAAAAGTTCTTTTAGAGGAAAAATGTCGCATAGATGTGAACCACTGGGCGGTTTTCTATGATTCATTGTCTGGTTATAATCAAATTCAAATGATGGAACCTGAACTATACAATCTTCCCGTCTCTTAAACATATAATTGCAGACTTGAATAGTTTTTTTTTCTTATGATGATATTTATGATATTTATGTTTCGAAAGAGCGTGCGAATAATTCTCCTGCAATCGTCTATAGAGTTATGATCACTTGATTTGATGGTGTGAAGAACGAGGAACATGCAAATATGTTCTTCATATAAACTGAAAAGAGCTTTCATCTTTAGCATAACCGTCAAGTAGTTTGGCGAAGTTTAAACGTATACTGTACATCCTTTTGTGACAGAACTTTGCAAAGGCATTCATGAAGGCGTACTCTGATATCAATAGTACGTAATTAGTCTCCTACTGTGCGCGTTTCGGGTCTTTATATAACACTGTATGAACAATGATTGCCTTGTTTGCTGTGTATACCCTCATGTTATTTCTAGCTTAATTATGGAGGAACAATCAAAGGAATTAATCAAGGGATTAGGATGTCTCCTGTGAACCGGCAGTGACGCCCTACCTCATTAAACTAAGGAAACAAAGCTACTTTGTTAATTATATCCGTAGGAAGGCGAGACGGACACGTAATCAGAACATCATAATGGATACATTAATGTTAATCAAATGCTCAAATCAAAGTATGCATCACATATATGTCAGGAAAAGGTGACAGATGGCCAGCTTTGTTCAACAGAAAAAATGTTGTGTCGTATATAATCGGATCTGGTGGATAAATATTAAAGCATACTATACATGTACCTTTTTTTCTGTAGAATGTATGTGATTTCCGCCTATAAACACGTATTAGTGAATTATAATGAATTCCTGTTTACACGGTTAGTGCGCCAATGTTGCCCAGAAACACGGACCCTAGTGGTTGGTTGCATAGCGGGAGTAATTGCCTTTAGAAAACAATCTGTCGTCTGCCTTGTTTGCAGATGTCCTTTTTGAATGTGTTTTGATTAAGTTGCCCCCCCCCCTCGACATTTTACAAGCCGGTGTGTATAAACCAAACCAATAGCCTAGAATGGACAATATTTGCCCATTTCTTAACATAAAAGATTTATAGGATAATATATTTAAATTTATTTTAAAAAAATACGGAAAATATTTGATAGAGATGTATATCTGAAATAAATGACAGGAAATTGTTATAAAAAATGGGGGGGGGGGGATTGGCCATAATTGTGAGAATGAAGAGAGACAAACAACGAAGAAAGAGGAGAGGAGAGAGAAATACAGAAGGAGTGTCTGAGTGTAGAACGAAAAAGGATAAAAAATAGACCGCGGCAAAGGGATACATAGGAGAGATCACAGACAGATAAGAGGGGTAAGAATTTGACAGAAAGGTTGAGACATTAAAAGGGAGAAGGATAGAAAATTGAGACAGACCAGTACACTGACATGAGTGGATAGACAGAAAAACTGAAAAGGGAAAGCCAATGCTAAGTGTTCTTCCACGTTATTACAAAATATTGCATGACTGTTCTAAGAAGGCCTTTTACGGTATAATTTTCTGAGCATTCCTTTCAAATAGGTACGGTCAATTGTTTACGACTGTAAAGAATTTCTGCAACCACATTCGCTTTGATTTGATTATATTTTCTTCGGTTCCCTACGATATGCCATGAAGCATCCACCCTTCTTGAATATGCCCGAAACACAAGGATGTCATTAATCCCTAGCTTACGATGTGGTACGATTTGCTAGGACCGCAATATGCTCTATGTGGACTTACGTGCTCCGAATTCTTATGATTTATTACAGAACCTTATCAGAAACTCATAGGATATTTCGCCATCTATCCCGATTAATCGTAGCCAGAAAAACCTGTAATGTCGAAAAAAAAACTCCAAGAAAAATCAAATCTGATTGACCGAGATAGAGGACGATCCTCTCATGTCCATATAGCGAACCATCCTGCGATAAGCAAAGATTCTATTAAGATTATTCACGATTAATCATAATATGTTTAGGTCGTTGGGTATTATTCAAAATCGTGACAAACTGTACAATTTCGTGGTAACGTCGTGCCACATCCGTGGAGAAACCGTTGGAATTGTGAAGAAATGGAATCCGACGGACTAGCATAAACCTCGAGTGATGCCGATCTGACACAGGACTGCCTCCCGATCAAGCACTATTTACTTACGATGGAGCAACAATTTTAAGAAACCTTTGTGGACTAATTGCAATTTTGAAACGGTCTAAAACTGTCGAATTTCTCTCCCGAACTAACCCATAACGATCATCACTGTTTACAACCTCAGCCATGACTTTGATTCCAACCACCAATTGCTAGTCCAAATCTTTCAAGTCTCAGACTACAAGCAAACCGAGCTCAGAAAATCGTTGAAATTCTCAGGGGTAAAATCGTACGTTGGGTCGGTTTGCTGAAAATGGTGGTTACATATGTCTATAGACTGCCATATCCTGAAACAGTCAATAAACACTTACATGTTGTGGTCGAATAACCTGTATTTGGACGACACAAGCACGATTTATGGTACTGGGTTTTCTCTGTTGTAAGTCTATTTGGTGACCCTGGTATTTTGACTGATGATCATTCATATACACGGTACGTTAATATGGTTTTTAACTTGTAACCTGGAGTGGAAAATTCTGACGAAAAATATCTTAACATCTTTATAGTAGCATTGTTATAGTTATAGGTGTAGCATAGGCTTTTTGTATTTATCCTCAGATATATTGCCAAATGTGACAAGAATTTTGTTGAAATTCAGTGAACATGTAATTTATTTAGTATGTCAATAAATTCGTTATTAAAGTAATGTCTCCCTTGGCGAAAAAAAAATTACAAAATATACATTTGCATTATGACATATGTAACCCTCTCCATAAGCATTCTTATAACCCCTTATTAAATAAAGATAAAACTAAGGATTAAGATGTCGGTCTTAACATTTGTTTCCATAATTATCGTGAGCCATATGAGATAATTATCACGTGCACATTAAACACTGCAGTATGCACACGAGATAAATGTCACGTGCGCATTATATACCAGCGCCTTATAAAAATGTGTATGTCATGTCCGAGCCACCATATTCTAACCCAAGTTTTCGTTTAACAATATTATACATTAGCTGGCTCAACCAATGACGTAGACAATGAGCGACTTGTGAGATGTTTTCTCCACGATCTTTAATCCAGCCGTCCTATCTCTGTGTATTTATTACATCAACTTTGTCCCCGAGGCGGCAGTCGGCATTTCGACTCTGTCACTTTGGGAAAAAATGTGAACAAAATACCCTTTAGAGAATGATCGATGTATAAAAGCTGAAACCTGATTCAATCTCGTTCAGCTGACCTGTGACCTTTACACCACATAGAGATGATAAAGCATTGATTTATTTTCTTTTTTATTTATACTTCACCACGTGACCTGAAAGAAATAACCAGGCAACCAAGCGATGGAGTCTAAGAAACATGTAAAATATTTTCCCAGAGTACGTCAGGTATATTTTATTTATTTGACTTATATTCAACTGATGACGTCAGGAATGAGACTGCAATCAATCATGTTATGGATGGGCAAGATGCTTTTGATTCAGCAGAGGATCAGTCTCTAGATCCGGATTTAGGATAGTTGTTGTTATTATTCATTGCATCTGAGGGCTTCTTAGCATGGCCTTATGGGATTCCCTGCTGCCAAACAGTTCGGATTATCCATTCAGATGTTGTATCTCGCGGACTGGGAGGAAATATGATCTTGAGACGACATGAAGGCGGCCAAAATATGTTATTACAGAGCTGATTATCTGCATTGTGGAAAGGTCAAGAAAACAAACCCGGCCAACTTTATCTGAAGAATAAGATTTCTTCCGAGAAAATGCCACAGTTATTTTATCTCTTCTTTTTTCTGTTCTTTTTGCGAGTTTCTATTTCTGCGTATCCGTTCTTCGTCTTCTGATGTTTCTAACATATTAATTTATATTAATCACTGTAGTGCCTTTATATTGAATTACTATCGTTATTTTTTAGTGATTCATAACTTGCGATATGTAGATCTTTATTAAGCATCAGAGGGTTTATTTCAGATATAAATTTGCCTTCATTAGAGATATATATTATTCAGGTGAGCGCTAAAGAAGGTGGCCAAGAAATATACTCGAAGCTGTGACGTGTTTTCTAAACCAAATGTATTTTTTTCACTACAGACTGTGTATACTCAAGGGAACTGGATAAGGTATAACCTGGACAGCTAAATTGCAACGATGGTAATACTTCTACAATTATATGACTATTCTATTTGATAAAAGTGTCCACTTCATTTAAGCACTCTGTCAAGATGATGGTAATAACATGAGTATTGGAAAAGGCTACATAAGAAAATTTGAGGTTGAAAAAGAATGATCCCGTCAAAGACATTTATTGATCTACAGATGCACTGCTCCAATAATTCGTGGTACAGTCTTTTTTTCTGCAAAGGAAAGCAGGTCCTGGGTTATGTTGCTAATGTGTGCGGTGACACATATTCCCTAAAAGAATTCTCACAGGTATAAGGTGTTATGTAGGGTGTATTCGTGCTCGGAACGCGTTCCTGTTCCAGCAGTTGTTCCTAACCGAGATCGTTTTCGTGGCGTTCCTGGTCCTTGGTTTAGAAAAAGTGAACCACGTTGGGGAGTCGCTTCGGCCGTCGGAGGGCGCACTGAAGCGAGGTCAGGATGGAGAACAGAGATACAACATGTATAATATTTTTATCGAAATCACAGTTTATTGAAATTTTGATAAAATTTGTAATGGTTCTAAGCTTCCTTGGTATGAATGAATCTTGAATGGGTCTGTATCATTTTTATGAAACCACTTACACCGGTCAATGATGAGTTTGTTTCATGTGTGAATTATCGCTTGGACCCAACTGTTGTAAACATTGTGAATGTTCATTCAAGTTTCCATTAAGCCATTGCTGGATCTGATATCACCCAGAATCAATATAATAACATTAGTTGTTTTCTACGTCCGTACCCAGACATTATTTACTATAGGCTTATACAGACTTAGTATTGTTCTTGCATTTTCGTGATGGAACAGGAACACATTCCTGGATACACTTTTTGTGGTTAGGAACTGGAATGTGTTCCAAGAGCACGAAAGCAAACCACTGATTTTGTGTTCATCATTTACAGTATTTTTAAAAAAAACTTGAGCACTTTTTGCACATTCTAGCCAAGTTCTGCGTATTATGTCTCGACTTAGGGAAAAAAAGAATACAAACATTGACCTGTTTGTGCCAAACTTTTTTTCAAAGAGTTCGTAGAACAACAGCCTCGGTGAAAATGTAATTTCTGCTCTTGAATGAAGAAAAAGAAAGCCTATCATTGGCGTCAATCTTTCCTCAAGTGTAAGGGATGATTCACAGGCGTGGGATGGTGATCGAGGCTTTTTAAAAACATATAAACGTTTTAATATATATATATATGTACAGTCTAGTGCTGTCCCCTAGTATGATATATTGCGATAATTTCTCGTTTTGAGATTACTAAATTAGCTTATTGCATGTTTTATCTCTCTTTATTTAATGATACTTTTTCGGTGACAATTTATCTTGAATTATCAAGACACTTGTTAGATAATATGTATTTTATTACATAAAAGTATTCAAAAGAATAAGCACAATAAAAGGAAGCTGTGTGCAGATGGTCTATAAAAAAGGTTTTTACATTTTATAAGCACAAAATGGCAAAGCAGCATGTGGTGTTTAGCATTACCATGGGAAGAAATAATTCTTAATTATATATTCTTTGAAATTTATTCATTTTCTGATAAAAAACACACATGTAAAAAAGCAAAGACAATACATCACTAATCTAAATACTCGCATCTTAAGAAAACATTATATATCAAGTAGACAAGTATTGAAGTCCATAAAACATTTGGTGTGTGTTACACTTTCAATGAATTTGTTAACTTGTCTCAATTCTTATTTCGTGGTGAAAAAGTCTATGATTGAAGATTGTTTTGAGCAAAGTGCACGTGGAGTAAAGTGCACGTTGCAGCTTTGCATTTGCTATTAGAGAGTCCACGTTGAACAACATTTCAACAGTATGAATCGTAATGTAACAACTGATAAATAAACACTGTCCTGGTCTAGTGGGCATGTACCTGACTAGCTGTGGTGGACCAGAGGGACATTAAGCTGTTTCACCTCATCACACAGTATTAATTGTGTGAATAAACAGGGCTTCCTTCCACTCTTGGTAGCCAAACAAACAATATTAATTAAATAGCACAGGGGCATCTAGTCTGATCTGATCTCTGACTGGAGCCGGCGCAGGCATATCAATCTAATTAGTATCCGTGCATCCCAAGCTAAGTTTTGAGTCTAGTATATTATAATCATTATTATGCAATGTTCCCTTGTACACCTCTTAACTTGGTTAATTTGTTTTGATTGTTATTATCAAAACGTATTATTATTATAATTATATAATTAAGAATTAATATGATCTTAATAACTTTGAAAGCGCTATAAAGGAGGCTATAAGGAACCTTGGAAACCAAGAAAATCCGTGAAGTGCCTACATTAGCTCTGGAAAACTGCCCACTTTGTAGAATATAGAGGTGCCCACATTAGCTAAACATAAGAAAGAGAAGAAAAAAATGGACTGCCTAAAAGTGCCCACTTTATAGTGGTGCCCACTAGGTTCCATTGTGTATATATTCATTTCATTTAAATATAAGGTTTTAGAAAGTACGGTTTTATGTTTCCAATATACCTTAATTCTAAACCAGGTAAAGATATGTAATATTTCATATTAAACTCAGAAATGGAACCAAAGTCTAAATTATTTTTCCAATATAAAAATATTATTCTCTAAATAGCAGGGGGTGATTACATTAACCATCCCTTGCTTGCTAAAAAGTTAGGGATATATCCCCCCCCCCCATTCCTCCTCACCCCCTTTATTGTTGCCCCTGACTTGATATTGTTTATTATATACGACCCTTACGTCTAACATGTAGTATCGACATTGGAGAGAACCTATGAGGTACTATCAGGATTTCATCTTTTGGTCTTTGAGGCTGCAGCGGAGATGAAGCCAAGGACGTGTAGATCCAAATAGACCTTTCCCGTTAAACTTGCGACACATGTCGTCGATAATTGACATTGAATGTTCGGGTCTTTTATTTCGATAAAAAGTGTAACTTGTTATACCTCGGATGCTTCACAGTAACAAACATACCTTTTCTTAACCTGTGAGGTTCGTTTCTAGTTTGTATTTGATTTAATTTTTGACCAAATGTGTGATGCTGGCCAATGCTGCAAACGACCGTTATGCATGCTTGTAGAAAAGGTATATTCCTTTACCACTGGGCTGAGCCCTCTTCTCATACCCGGCCTCGTATAAAATGAAGCCATCACTTCAAATTTATAAGTGAGGCCAATCGGAATATTCATAAGCATGCTTCAGTCTCTAATTGCTTCTTTCAGCAAAGGTACCAATGGTTTTATTGGCCCCTCTCGCGTAGATATCATGGTTAAAACAATATTTACCTGATTTTATCGTAAAAATAAAAGAAATTTTGTAAGCAGTCAGCTGAGGCCCACATAGATTGTGAGGCCCTGGGCTGTTGGCATATCAGTCGATATGTAAACCTTGCCCAGCATTTGGAGTACTGCAGCTGCAGCCGTAAATCGTTAGGTATTTAAATTAGTCAGGTAGGACATCTCTCTTATGTCGGAAGGGCAAAACTGGAGTGATCTTGATAATGAATATATTTCTTTTAGGCGGTGATTGATGAAAATCCTTGTTTTGTATGATAAATACCATAATTCTTTGTAATAAAATCCTCCTCAATTAATCATGTGTGAGTATTTTTAGAAAAGGGAAAATTTAGATGTAAGTCAGGCATATGAAAACCTCATGCGAGACTCTTAAATGATTTTTTCTGTATCTGTTGATGAATTTGGTTTCACGACCCAGTGATAAAGATGATGAATAATCTCGAAACGTCTACTCTGGTGCAGATTGAGGTGTCATTAAAAACCGATACCTCTCTCTCTCCAGATTTTTTCTACGTTTTTGTGCCTTGACGAATCGTATTAGTTCAACAGTTCGTGTGAAGCGTTCATTACAGCTTTGTGCAATCAAGCGACTGAATGACGTGTTATCTGTCACCTTGCAGAACGTTTTAGGTCACTTGCGGTAGTTCAGCCATTTTATATGTCAGCTTTTTGGGCCATTTACGGTAGTTCAGCCATTTTTTACGACAATTCCAACTTCTTCTAATCAGAGAAAAGACATCTTCGTGGGAAAAACACTTCTCGTTAGACCATCCACCTGAAATAATTGCTGAGAGAAAAAGCACTTAAATGTACTTGAAACTTGAGAACTTTGACTACTAAGCCAGAATGATAGAAGGAGGAAATTGCCTAAACGGAGTTATTGTAGAGTTCAGTGCCCAGAAACCTTAAATTTGAATGTGATCTTCAATTATACATTAAATGTTATTAAAAAAAAATTAAAATAATTAATGTATATGTGCTTCACTAGAGTTGTTATTTCTTTCTGCACCAATGGGTTAATGGTCAGTGGTTATCTGTTGAAAGCGGTGATGCTAGAACTGGGGAAATTTAACGCTTAAAAAACCCTATTGCGTTTTAGAACAAGTAACCTTTTCACCTCCGCATACATGCAACCTACAACCTTAGGTTATATGTTTTCCCCTTTGTCAATATTGCGTTGTTAACAAAACATGTTGTTGATAAACAAGTTCATACATTCTTCACGAAGGCGTTATAAGTATTTTTTTCTCATCAAAAATTACACTTTAGATCATTAATATACACAGAGGAAGCCAGAAATCACGTACAGTCTTTTTCCAAAATGTAGGTGAATGGGCATTTTTAACAGTACCGGGACTTACCGACGAAAAATTAGATTTTGAAATCATTACCATGAAGTAATTTATAGATGTAAACACACTGACCTGCCCGTAGGCAAGTGGACATCTGATTTAAGTCTTATCATTAGTGGAGCCTTTTTGTGTTTTAAAACATCACCACAAACTGTTGTTCTACTTTCAGGCATTTAATGTTTGCGTCATTCAGAAGACAGCGCTTATTTGCATGACTATTAAGAATTTAAAGATAACACCGTAAATTTATTTAATAAAATTACTTAAAATGAATGACAGGTGTCACAAATTTGTTTTTTTTTTTTTCTTAATGAAATGTTGATTTTATCTCCTTTTTTTTCCAGGTTCCTTCACGTTACAAGGAAGTGGGTTCCATGTGACTGACGACTGATTAACCAACAGTACATTGGTAAGTTATTTAAAAAATAATATTTTTTTCCAAGGTTATTACAAACTATCAACTTCAACGGTAGAAATTTCAATATTTTCATTCTGTTTATTACTATTTGCTTCTTAAATAATAATAATGATAATAATAATAATAATAATAATAATAATAATAATAATAATAAATAACAATATAAATAATAAAAATGGATGTATATGGAGTACTTATATTCCTAATATTCAGAATCAATATTTTGCTTATTAAGACGACAATAGTACATTTATTCCAATACTCTTAACAATACATACAGAATGATGTTTATAATTTTGTTTACACACATGAAATTTTTTTTTTAATCCTGTAAGTACGTTCCTTATTGCGGCACTATCACGTATTTTCTTGCAACAGAAACACAAATTCCACAGCTAGTTCGGCTGAATTTACGCGACTCAAGGTTTGATTAATTACACAATATTTTTCGTTAACCAAGTACAAACATGTCTCATCCATCACCCGTGTCCTAACCTGGAGACATGATCCCAGGGAAACGTAATTAATTTCACGATTTATAACACCAGTGTCCTAACACAGTTTCTTGCATTTTCCCATAGCATCCAAGTTTGAAGAAAGAAATGACTATATCTAACGAAACAAAAACTTAAATAATTCATGTACACTGTATTTATCTCTGTATATTTATGAATGGATGCTGTAGCCTTGTTCCTCTCCTTTTATCTGGAATGAACAATTGTTATTGGTGAAGAGCCGTGCTATGTTAGGGAGGGTTGTTGGCTACATGGAAGTATATAAAACGCCCTTTATGAACTGAGCAAAACATTATATGTTACCAAGTAGGCTCTATTTAAAGAAGATTTATTAGCGGTAATTTTATTCCTCTGACATTAAAGAGTCTACCAGAACGTCAGAGTGCCACCACATTCTTGTTAAAACTGCTCGAAAATTTCGATATATTTGCGAAATCCGAATGGATGAATACTCTATGAATACAGTCTAATCTGCACTCAGGCCTGTATATGCATGAATTATAAGGTATATGATGCAACCATTCTTAAACATAATATAATTGAATTACAACAGTCACAAGAGTAGTAGCAGTAATGAATATAGTGGTGATATTTTAACATGTGTCTAAAAATACACTTGATATATTCTTAAACACGCTAAACTCTACATTTGATCAGAGAAATTATTATAAACTTATTATAATTAGAACTCATGAGGTGAAATTTAAACACATATTTGTATATTATTTTGTCTTTATGAAGCATATATTATTGAATCTGTGAAACGTCTTGTGACATTATCTTAATTTCTACAATTCGATAACGTGGCGCATTTGTGTCGGCAACAGAAAAAGTAATAAAAATGTACAGGACCTCTTGATCCTTGTTTTGTTAATGTGGTTCCTCCATTTTACCGAGAACTAATTAAAATATTTGAAACAGTCACTAAATCAATTCTTAAAGCAATTATGTTGCACTCTGAAAGTTGAGTAACTTCATTATCAAAGAAATATGGAAGCAATTATTATTTTTAAAGTCTGTGTAACTGCTTTAGTACTCCTAACAGTTATTCACACTAAGTAATTATATTCGTTTTAGTACGTTTTTGGGGCAGTGACTCGATGGGTCTTTAATGCCTTTAATTAGTTTATGCGCAAAACTACAGCAGTGTTGGCCATATGATGAGAGCCTATTAAAATTCTCTTCAAATTAGCCTAATGTGGGCGATAAATATTTTAGCATTTTAAATTAAAGAGGAAAACCTTTGGATGAGTTCCAGCATGTAAACATTGTAAATAATATTAAGCTAATTTAAAAGTCTCTAAAACAACATTTTTATTATATTGTTATGAGCTCTTGAAATCTTAATCAACACTAGCCATTGACCGCCCGAGAGTGGACAGAACGTTGTTGCAATGTCATCTTACCTCATTATAGTTTGCAACCATATGGATCTAGAGTAAAATTGCATGGTGTTATGATACTTGTTTATATATTATGCTGTTAATGGATGTTATTTTTAGTCTACTTCTCATCGTTAAGAATAGGACATATAGATGAGGACATGAGCTGCTGATAAAAATGCTTTGAAGTTGAAGGTAGCAGGTTCGATACCGCGAGATTAACTCTTAGTGACAGGCTTAAACTGTTGGCTCAATTCTTGCCCCATGAAAAAAGAATTCAAAAATCCCTAACATTTAAAGAAAAAAACACGTATTTTTGCTCGTATGAATATTACACTTTTCCATGACCCCATCTTTTAGAAAACCACTATCTATTGGCTGAAACGAGTGATTGGTGATAAGTGTCTGGTCTTTTGTTCTAAAAATACATGAATGTCACGCCGTTTTAACCCAAAATAATATACCGTCTTTCACCCTATCTACGAAATATAACTGTGTTCACATTTACCAAATTAGAATGTTTTGCTTAGGCCTGATATATATATATATATATATATATATATATATATATATATATATATATATATATATATATATATATATATAGTATAAGAAATCAAACGCTTGTAAGCTTACAATCGTTTGATTCTTTACACATATTTTCATATATATATATATATATATATATATATATATATATATATATATATTATATACCATGCCCTGGTTATACTATCGAGCACTTTGCCCTCAGTGCATTGCAAACAGCCTAGAAAGATCAATTGTACATTGAACGTTGTGTCGAACTCGCTTAAGCCAAATACCCAGCTAATAACGAAGTTACAGACTCGATATTCCGGACAACTCTATTTAAATTATTGCCAAATAAAATCCGCTTCTGTCGAACTCCGGATGTGTCGAAGTTTTCTTAAGGTCCCTTCGACTTCGACACAACGAGGTTTCACTGTAAATATATATATATATATATATATATATATATATATATATATATATATATATACAAAATTGTTCTTCATTCTAACCAAATTCACCTGATGATCGGGTCGCATCCCTTGAAACAAACTGTTGTGAATTTACAGTGTTGTTTTCTTTAGAGTTATATATATATATGTGTGTGTGTGTGTGTGTGTGTGTGAGGGTGTGTGTGTGGTGTGAGTGTGGGTTGGCGTTACAGTTATCGAGTCTTTAATCAACTATTATTGCGAGAGCAGCAACAATCGTATGTGTATCGTCATATTTTTACATATATGTATATTGCTCTACTATTCACCAACAAATACTGAGTTTTGTTTTCTTGATATCATCAAACGATAGTCGTGAACACCAAATAATAACACTTGTTGAATCTTCCTTCTCTGAACATAGGCGATCGCGTCACTTATTTGATTGAGCACCGCCGTCAATACTAACATTTCATGCACAGATCATTTCCCCTCTGTAACTGACAACACGTATCCGTCTTTTTTCGAGATCACGTCAATTGGTGCCTGGCGAGAAAACAAGGTGCAATTAAATGTGTTTTCAAAGGGTAGCAAGCGTAAAACATGTCGAATGATCGCTCCTGAGAGAAAGGTCAGCTCAATAACATCCGGAAAGCCATGTATCAAAGTTTTATACGAGGGATCCATTAATTATCCAGTTTGGCTTTTATCAGTCTGGCAAAGAATATTCGCCACTTTCAGATAGTAATATTAATCTGCCATACAATATGGACGTCTACCCCATTTTGTTTTGACTAAATGCCTGTTTTTAATATCTCACTATAGTTCTAGGATTTTTTTTTAATCGTTTTAGATGAATTAAAGAAAACAATGGATGATCTCTTATTTAAAATATATAATATATAACCAGTTTCCCATGTCACATATATATTCTTTGAAAATAAGTGCTCCCCCCCCCCTAGAATTTTAACCAATTATTAAAAACACAGATAATGGGTTGGTGTTAAATAACGAAATGCACGTACTGGATCACTGCCGATTTCAAAACTACGACGTTCATCATCACTTAAGTTTGCACATACGTTATCAGTGAGATAGGACTCGGATCTGAGTTAAATGAATGAGCTTGTTTATCTACAAGAGGTTAGTAATCATGGTAAATGCAGCCATGTTGACAAACAGAAAAACCATGTAACCAGAGGTGGTTGTTTACATTTGTGCGGACGTTAAAAGGTCACTAGTTATAAAACACTCCTATTTACTTTGCTTCCTCTGCCTTTCCATGAGACGTCCTTATTGAATATTTTTGGATTACTTTTTGGGGCCGCCAGAATATAAACTTAATGAAACGCTCACGAACAGCTTATGTGTGATGGGATGTTCATTTTCGAGAATATATTTCTCTTTTAAGTTAATTGTCATATTATTTCGGAAAAGGAACCTTTAAGAGACAAGGACCAGGACATAAACTCCGGGATCCGGGACGTGTGTTAAACTAGGACGCAAAGGTCAGAAGTCGAGATATTCCAGTCCATCTCAAATTCAGCAGAAATATACATTCAAGTCGAGGAAAACATTATTTATAGTTCGATTTATGGTTCCTAACAAATGTAATTGTATTATATAAGATTATAGGCATGTTGTTTTGGTAAAATTTTAAAGTATTTCGTAATAAGTGGACTCTCTGCTATTGATCACGCAATACCCATATGATGGCAGAATCCATATCTATAGGCGTGTCTTATGTCTTTAATTAGTATTCTTTCCTCGATTATGATACACAAAGGATCCGCCATTCTCCCTCCCAGCGGGAATAATCAACAAAATAGCCCCCCTTTCCTATTACACGCCACGCCCTATGACGTCATTTTCAGTGTCACGGGAATTACCATCTTCCCCGTGCTTAATCCCTTTGATAATTATTCTTAACAAGACTGGACAAAATCTTGAAGCCATACATGGGGCTTAGGGAAATTATTACCCAGAAAATGTTATACAAATACCCTCATCAGGCACGCGCGGAGGTCTAATGACAAACCCTTGACGCCACTGCAACGGAAATATCTATACCTTTAAGCAAAGGTTGACTGACGTTACCTAACGATTGATGGCGTCAGTATTCTTGACAAAGTTTGAAACTATTATCTTGAAGATTCTTAGATGCAATCTGACTTGTCGGTTTGTTTACAATGAAAACTTTTAATCAAATACATTTTCAAGAATGTACCAAACACCATTCACATTTTATTTAACTGGTACCATGAAGCGATAAGTTTAAGAAAGATCCTCCAAGCCACTTTTATTTTAACTACTCCCCCCCCCCCCCCTCTCTCTCTCTCTCTGAATGTTTTTCACTTGTATTGCCTCCGTCAAGAGGGTATGCGAACATCAATTTGTGTTGTGTGTGTGTGCTGTGTATGTGTGTGCTGTGTGTGTGTGCTGTGTGTGTGTTGTGCTCGTGTGTTATATCGCAACCATGAACGGAATCGGAAAAAAAATTGAGAGTATTTACGGAATTGGTCGATGAAGAATCGATTAGATTTTGGTGTCGATCCGGCACCTGGTCCGGATTCAGGAAAATCATCAATAAATATTCACAAATGTAGAGTCACGTATACAGGACTGAACCTGGGATTACGAGCCGAAAAAGAGAATACAAGCACGGTTTAAAGAACATGCAATAATAGGGACTCCCAAAATGAGGAGGCTTGCATTCATTAGAATGCAGATTTCAAATTTTATTTCAAATTTCATACTATCATCATACGAGCATCATAATTTTGCATATACTACAGACCTAAGTTCCCAGCCGTTCTGGCATATAACACTAGGATTAATAATTTAATTCCTCTAATTACTATCTACTAATTCGTTGGCTTTCGTGTAAACTCCTATTGAGTTATTTATTAATGAACTGTCATTAATCAATCTGTGAGAATATAGTAGTGACCCAAGCTAAGTAAGATTATGTTGTCGTTAGCTATTGCGACAAATAATCTATTTTAGTTTGAAAGAATAACAGCCCAAGAAGCATATCTTTACCCAATGGGCAATGTTGACATACATACCATAGTGATGACATGTGTGCCTTAAATAAGCATTCACTGCAACAAACTCTCTGACCGCCGAAGGTTTCTCCAAGGGGCACTATTTAAAATATTGACTTCCATGGCTTATTAACAAACAAAGGTTCTGACGTCAGTACCGGTGTCAGGGGAGTTTTTTTTTCTCCGTGTTTAATCCATGTGATAATTACTCTTAATCAACCTCAGCCTTCTTCCAAGACATGCAGGAAAGCGCTGTCCACAAGACATTACGCAAAAACAGTAATCAGTCAAATTTAATTTCGTGTCATTTGATGTTACAGGACGGATTTATTAAGTTAAATCTAATATCTGTGTAACGGTTCACTGACAGTTGTCAACCTCGGATCACTTTTATCTAAGACGCCCAGGTAAAACAAGAGATAGACAACAGAATTTTACTGTAAATTATTCAGTGAAACATTAGAGGCAATTTATAATTGGCACATTAGTAATATGTTTATTTCTACTGTCTTTACTAACAGCTTATTGATTATAAAGTTCATTCATCCATCACATAGTCGTTAACAGGACTGTTTTTAACAGGAAATACCTAAGGCTCATTAATATATAAGACCTTTTCCTATAGAAAAGGTAGGGAAATAATTAGCTTTAACATGTTATAGACTTGGTAATGGTAATGCTAGCAGTTATTTCCCTGATATTAAAGTAAACTCTGAAAAAACTAATATATATATATATATATATATATATATATATATATATGTATATATATGTATATATATATATATATATATATATATATATATATATATATATATATACAGTGATTGCCTTTTCAAATTCGCGATAAACCTGAGAGGAGAATATCGCGAAAATAGTTCCCGTCATCGAAAGGACTTGGTCGTAGGTAATAGATTGATATTATGAATATTTATAGATCTTGCATGTTCAAAAATTGCTATTATATATGACATGACATATATCATATTATCTACAATTAATGAACAACAATCTCTTTTTGTTTGGTGTTCCATTTAGTCTCCGTGCGATTGATAAGACTTTATGCACTTATTATTTGATATAATCAATGCATATAATAATGGCTAAACTCCGTGTAGGTCTTAAGTATAGTGAGCCCTCGGAAATGAAATCCCCGTGAAACAACTAAAAACGATTAAAATCATGAAATGTTAACCCTGCTAATATAAAGCCAACCAATATATATATATATATATATATATATATATATATATATATATATATATATATATATATATATATATTACAGAGCGTAAAACATTTAGCATCTGTGACATTGATCCCTCCAAAACGCCCCTTCAATGCAATAAACTGTCTGACCGCCAACCTTTCCTCCCAGGGGTAACACTTAACAAAATGACTTCAATTCCCATTCTCTTTAACAAACAAATATTCTGACGTCAATGGCGGTGTCACGAGAGTCGTTTTCTCCCATATTAAATCCCTGTGATAATTATTCTCAATCAACCCGAGCATGATTCCAAGACAACATGACATTAACAGAAACCGTATGTTCATAGACATACCGGAACCAAGGAATATTTTCGTCTTACATAATGTTAGAATATCCTTCTAGTAATGTTTGTGTGGGTGTGTATTTGTGTTTTATTTTCACAACCTAGCTGACGCCTTTCCGAGCGGAATAATATGAAATGCAACGTCTTTCTGGGAACTTGCAATAAAGAATCGATTGCATGTTGGCATGGATCCGGCAGATGATCCGGATTCATGAACCTTATCACGGAATATACACACGTGTAGAGTCACGTATAACCAAATGTACCTGGTAATATGAACCGAACATGTGAATGCAAACACAGGTTCTGGAGCACCCAAATATGGGCACCCCCCCCCCCCCCTTCCCTACATAGCAAGACTCGCATTCCTTATAATGCCGATTTCAAGTTATATCTAATAACAGTTCAGAGGTTTACTGACAGATTTCAAAATGAGCCTAGTCGTATTTTGTTAGAAATTGTTGATAGACAGAGAGAATAAAAGAAAAACAGAAGAAGCCTATGAGAGAGAGAGAGAGAGAGAGAGAGAGAGAGAGAACAGAGAGAAACGTTTATGCCCATGGTTATAATTATAGAAACAAATTCATGATTTGTTTTAGACACAGGAGTAAACTCAAGCTTATACACATAATACATCTTTATCAAACCACTTTCAGTAACATTGTGCTTGTAATAACCCCATGTCTCTTGTTTCTTTTTCTCATTCTCTCTGTTGGTCTGTCTTTTTGTCTGTCTCTGTCTGTCTCTGTCTCTGTATCTCTCTCTCTCTCTCTCCCTCTCCCTCTCTTTCTCTCTCAGTCATCGTCGTTCTTTCTCTCGTATTTATACTGTGAATATTTTGACAAGGAGAAAAGTGTAATGCTGTCGATACAACTCCACCCAGGTATGTGAGGCCATGTAATTAAAGGTGCTTTATCGATATCAGATGTCTGTAACCTAAAGCTATTCCCGTGAACCTTTCATAAAAATAGGTCAGCAAGATTGTAACTCACCGCACACAGGCTGTTCGTTTTGTTTATATCCACGTGTTCATAACATGTGGGGTACCCGACATGTGGCGGCAAATAAGACAAAAAAGAGTTTTGCAAAGGACATTTTGCAACGTGTGTCCTTTCAACTTCCGCACATACGCAACCAACCTTTGGTAGTAATTGTGTTACAGGTGCCCCATTTATTGTTTGCGGCGGTCTTACAGATGATTGTTTTATTGTGCACACGAATGTTCCATGTGTTGTTGGCATTTTGTTTGTGTGCCACGCGTAGCTCGTGTTGTGGCGGCCTCGCCTGGCCGGACGTTGCAGGCTCGGTTTTCTCGGCTTGGGGCGAGAGATTATAAATAGGGGGCTGTGTTTTAGAGTCAGGAGAGAGAGGTGAGAGAATATTCCAGCGGGCACAGACGTAGGTATGTCAGTTTGTGGGACCTATCCGATTATCCAGTAATTTCAGGGAGTCTACTATGAGAAACATTTTACAATTTAGTGCTGCCTGTCTCAAACTTTCTTGATTGTTACAAGAGCTTTACATTGGACTGTTATTCTCCGAGAGAATTTGTGTGAACTTTTCATCCGGCTTATACATTTTAAAGGACTTTTCGCTGTGACAGTGGTATCTAGGTATTGTGCACTTTGTTTATTTTATTGTGTGATTGTATTGATTTGTTGTTATACTGCTGTTATACTGTTTAAATGTATTGATTTAGTGTATTGTAATATTAGGGTTGTTTTAAGAATAAATTATAGTTATTTGTTAACAAAATAAAAACGCTTACTTCTTTATTCATTTCCCTAGACATTTCACGCTGCTTAGTGTTACAGAATCTAATTTTTTTTATCTCCATTGCAAAATTTATGTTCATCACGCATACGTGATCTGTTGATATTAGGTTCCGTCACATAAATTGTACGGGGTGACATAAAAGCGGACCGAACTGTCTCCCTAGCGAAGCTTGCTTTGCTAGCGAAGCGGTTGGTACGCCGGACTTGTGCGCCACCGACATGGGTTCGAATCCGGGATCGACCCAATGTTTTCCCCTGAACAATGTGTCTTCGTAATAAAATGAGGGCTCGTCCGGGATGACAGTAAACTTAGTGGCCCAGGGAATAAGCTCAACAAAGTGTGACTCCTTGGAGAATTAGTCTTGTTCTGATACCAGAACGCTCTTAAAAAGGGGTGTTTTACGGGGTGACATAAAAGCGGACCGAACTGTCTCGCTAGTGAAGCTTGCTTTGCTAGCGAAGCGGTTGGTACGCCGGACATGTGCGCCACCGACATGGGTTCGAATCCGGGATCGACCCAATGTTCTCCCCTGAAGAATTTGTCTTCGTAACAATTGTCATCTTTGCTGTATTAACTAACAGCTTGTGCATAAACAATCTTATAAATTGGTCATACAGGCTTTAAAAGAACCTTCAGTAAAGGCATTATCTAGAGTTCATTAATATGCACGGGGAGTTAGCCAGAAATCACATGATTTATTCAAAGGGTAGGTTTTAACTGTATCCCATGAGGAGTTTAATTGTACATAGCTCCATCCAACTTAGTTTGTTCATTGCATAAATAATACATAATACAAATCGATTTATAAAATGTTCATCTAATATCCTATTTTGCTCATTTTAGCATGGCAAATAATAAATATAAAGTCGATCCCTAATTTTATATTATTATTATCCGAACCACCCAGAAACAGTTGTGAACTTGTATGTTATATATACACATCCATGAGGATGGATATAGCACAGCTTTCTTATTCATGCCTTTGAAAAAAAATCTATTCAGATAAATCGTCTGAACGGAGCCCCACAGGAAGTTCTTACAACAATTGATTTTCATGCGTTCCTTACGGCATGGCTTCTGACGTCATTGTCGGTGTCACGGGAGTGATCGACTTTGTGATTATTCCCTTGGATAATTTTCTTAATCTACTTGAACTTTATTAAGCTCTACGCAAGAGATACTACGTTAAGAAAAAAATGTTTATTTCCTCTTTCTCTCAGAAAAGGTTGTTTGAGGTCTAGTATGTTTACACTGTGATACAGACCAGTAAGAATAAGAATGGACCAACATGTTGTCCGGGTGAAAGTGGCCAGCTTATTTATTTCATGTTGAAAATGTACCTATCTGCTTGTAGAAGCATGTGGACCATTCATGTATAAGTATGGAGCATTTGAGTCTCTATTTATTAACATGCAATGCATCAAACAAATCTTTTTTCCGGTCTTTGTATAAAAAAGAGGGAAATGAGTTGTCGTAAATTCACTATTTTTTTTTCCAATTCCGATTTCAGAGCACTCTCTCTGGATTCGGGCATTTAACTAAGAAAGGCCTGAATAGGCAATTGGCATGTTATTTTAAGAGATGGGACGACAGACGCACAAAGGACACACTAGATGGTATCACAGGTAATCAGATAAACGATTACAAGGAATATAGGGTAATAGAGGCATCGTGTCAAAGAATTATAGATGTACTCATCATGTAGCACAAAGGGAAGATCGAACGATAAGGGCAAAACGGACACAATAGATGGTATCACAGGTAATCAGATGTAACGATTACAGGGAATATATGGTAACTGAGACATCGTTTTAGACAATTATAGATTGGTACATACTCATTTACCACATTTACCTTTCGCAGCTGTTTTGTAACTCCATTTCGATGACAAAATCTAGATCTTCGTTGCCTTGGAGATAAATTCTCAAGGTAAGAATGGGAGAATTTGATAAACATCATCTTATGTTCATAAAATAGATGTGAATAGTTGGTCACGTCGTCTAGGAGATACTTAGGGCTGAGCCGGTATGTGTGTACATCTTTCTTGATCTGTTGTCAGCTGTATATTATTTCGGTAACTTGATACACGTATTCCTTAAGACAGGGAAATCACGGAATAAAATAAACATGTAATTTATTGCTACCAAGAGTTAATGAATTGATAATCCATCTCTCGAATTGCTATTTTCTTCAAACTTCTTTTTCTTATTCTTCTTTTTTTTTTCTTTTCTTCTTCTTCTTCTTCCTATCTCTCTCTCTTTCGTCATTATTAACATATGTGTAGGTTTGTTCATATGTGTTCTCTCTTTTAAGGGACACATGCCCTAAAGCCCACAGGAGCAATTTTGAAGCTCGCATAAGCTACCAAGAGATATATTGTTACCCGCTTACTGCAATATTTTCGTCGCCTGATACTTCTATGTTTTTTCTCTTTCCGCTTCTCGCTCTCTCTCTCTCTCTCTCTCTCTCTCTCTCTCTCTCTCTCTCGTTAATGAGGTGAGCCTTAAAACAGGTGTAGGTACATTCGTGTTTATTTGCGTTAATTAAGCGCACATGCCTCCTAGGACAAGAGAGTAATTTTAGGCTCGTATATGAGTACATCTGTTTCCCAAAGAGCGAGAGGAACATTTCACATTTAGAGCCAATGCTTCAGGCTGTTCTTTCAGCTTTACAATCGATAACCGCGACAGACTGGGCAGAATAAAGAGCACGCTGTGACCACCAAACCGTCCCGTGCGGCAATTCCCACATGGTTGATGTCCGACGATCGTGTGTTGTTTTGGCGAGATCGTAATCATAGCGAGTACTTGCCGAAATTGCTAGACCGATTTCCCAAGAGGGCAGCGCAAGCCGCGTGTCTTTGATGCAATGAAGCGCTTGAGCTGCGCGGAACATCTGTAGAAAATACGCAAATAATTACTTCACTGCCAAGAGGGGTGTTAATACAACGCCTGTATGAAGGCAAACCCCCCATTAGGACGGTGGTTTTATTATTAAAGTGCATTGACATAAACTGGACATTGCCCCGAGGGGACGCGTAAAACGTGACAGATTTGGTTTGTGATTGCACTTCAATGTGTAATGTCATTATGTGCACCGTGCTTTTAAAGGCCTTAAGTTTTTGTTTAATCTGGTAGACTTTGCTGATTATTTTCGTAGAAATGTTTTAATGTTGTGCCTCCGAATCTAAGCACCAATTAAGTATCAAATGCCAATGCCTAGAGTTTTCTAGGATCTTCAAGCAACAAGCCGTCCCTGTCTATCTGTCCAACGAAGCACTTTTGCTGGCAGCCTGGCACTGCTAATTTTAACTGAGGTTATATCTTATCGAATGCTGCTATTTGATTAGGCACATCTCTTACAGTACTGGTATCTTTTCTACTTATTCTACTGTCATTATTGTCACTCCTGCTGCTACTACTAGATTAACCATATACTAACACTATCATTAACTATACATCTACTGCTGAAGCCATAATTGTATTAACAAGAATTGTGTTTTCAACTGCATATATTAATATAACTTGTTTAATATTAATACTACTACTACTACTTCTACTACTACTACTACTACTACTACTAATAATAATAATAATAATAATAATAATAATAAAGATAATAATAATAATAATAATAATAATAATAATAATAATAATATTAATGTTATTATTATTAATAATAATAATAATATTAATATTATTATTATTAATAATAATGATGATAAAATTATAATAATAAAAATAAAAATTATTATAATATAGAAAGAACAGATTAAGAATACAGCTGGGAGGAGAGTGTGCATAAGCTGTAATAGTAGTAGCAGCAGTAGTAGTAGTAGTAGTAGTAGTAGTAGTAGTAGAAAATGTATATTATCAAACTAATTTCCTTTAACATTTGAGAAACAATGATTTGTCAGATCTAAGTAAAAAATAAATCTTTATTCACCAAAGATCATTTTGAATTTCATTATACACTAAATGTGAAGTTTAATATATAACAAATACAAACAAAAATACTCTAACCGATAACACATGTATGTGTATCTCTGTGTTTTGACTCTCACTCTGCTTGAACAGAAAGGGGTAAAGCCGACATGACGGTGTCAGGAACTTAAATGAACGATAAAAATTACAATTCTAGCTGAAGATAAGAAAAAATGAAATTCTCTCCCGTTTAGATATCCATTCATGTAGTCTTTTCCCGAGGAAAGAATTTAACCTGCTAGCATTAATTATACCAATTACATCTTCTAAAAAAATATTTTTTAATGTAAAATAATAATAATAATAAAAATTAATAATAAAAATAAAATAATAATGAAAATAATTACGATAATAATGAATAATAATATTTATTATTATTATTTTAAATGATTACTACTATATTGTTAACTACTACTTATACTGCTACTATTACTTCTTCTTCTACTATTACTACCACTACTAAATACAATATTAATTTTTATTATTATTATCATTATTATTATTGTCATCATAAACATAGAAAGAAGTGAAGAACAGCTTGTAGAACTGGTAGTAGTACTAGTAGTTGTAATAATAGCTGTAATAGTTAAATTGGAAGTTTTATTTTTGTATTGTTTCATTGTATAATTAAGTTAAATTCTTAGAAAAGGTGAGATCTGATAAAGCTATCGAATCTCTGTACCGTTGCCTCGGATAGCGGGGAGAGGTCCCCCACCCCTCCCCCCCCCCCCGAGATTTGTGCGTTCTAAAGCTGAAAACAAATTGTTGGCAGTATTTGCAAGAAAGTTCTAAAAAGACGCTCTATTAATAAAGTTCCTGTAGAGAAATATACCCACAGAAATGTCAATTTAAGACGAAACATTTACTGCCCCCCCCCCCCCCACCTCAGACTCTGCTCAGGCTAAGGCTCTGGGCATGTTTAGGAAAAATAAACGGTTATTCACGGGAGATCATTTTCAGTATTTCACTGAATCATTAGACAGTAAATGTAGGTTCTATTCAGAATAAAATATTTAAAAAATTACAGTAAACAGGGGCGTCAGTATGGGGGGATGGGGGTATATATCCCCCCCCCCCTATTTGGCAAGATGGGATGGTCAATGTTATCATCGCCCCCCGCATTTCAGAGAATTATATAAATATATATATATATATATATATATATATATATATATATATATAAATATATATTGTAAAAGAAATATAGATTTGAATAGAATATAGACAGGCTCCATTTATGAGTTTAATGTGAAATATTAAATTGATATATATATTTGAAATGTGATTATGTATATATATTTGAAATGTGTCATACATGCGAAAAGGAATATATATAAATAGTGTATATATGTATGTGCAGGGGTGTCGGCGAGTCATCCCCCCACCCTGGAAGAAACATTGACGCCACTGACAGTAAACAAAGATTTTTGCAATACTGTTATTTCGTGACATGTATGTCCTTGAACGGTAAAGGGTAAAACCGAGTCGAAGTATCCAAGTATTTCAATGGACGATAAAGAAATGTTAAATGCGAGCCGAAGATTAGAAATAAGTGATATTCTTCCATTTACTTGTTCATTCATGTTATCTCATTCGGGAGGAGGAATTTTACCTGTTAGCATCTATTATACCAAGCTCTTTGAAGTCCGAATTCAGGGGATGCCAGTTAAGTGCAGCGTCTTGAATGACAAAACTACCAAATCTCGCGAGATCCCTGCAAAGACTCGGTCTCCGCAGTTCTCATTAGGAGGAAATAAGCGAGCATGATTTATTTCCCCGATGTACCGGATGAATGACAAGCTCGGCGATTATATCGTAATACCTTTTTTTAACTGGTAGATCAATTTGCGGAGAAGCGAGGTTACAAGGTTTATTATTGCTGCAGACAATAACGGGGGTTTGCTTGATAAATGGAAAAGCATAAATCTGACAAATATCCAACAAAATGTTGTCTGCGACAAACTTTGTTTGAGGTCACTTGGTTTCTTTTTTTAGGCTAAAGGGAGTTAAAAGCTAATTGTATTTTTTATTTCTATTCCCATTATAATTTCATATTACCAGAAATGTTTTATATTTTAAAGTGTTTTTAGATCTTTCCTGTGTGAATATTATTTTTATTAAATTTAAAATTTAATTGAATTTTTTTTTTCAATTACAAATTGTGATTCCATTGAGCATATTCGATACAAACTATCTGTATTGACGCCCAGTGTGTCCTTCTGTCTTCGTATCTACCCAACCCCAATTTAAAATCTTATACTGAATTGTAATATATTTAAAATGTGTCAGACAGACGTTAAAGGGCCTCTCTCTCTCTCTCTCTCTCTCTCTCTCTCGTCCAAATCTAGTCTGCTGCAGTTGATAAAAAATATCAAAATGAATTACTCTCCCATTATGTAGACCTAATTCATTAATTAAGGATTATTGTATAGTTAAACCATCCGTGACCCTAATTTTCGTTAAGATAGCATCTTTGGCAAACGAAATAAACGCACATATGAAACCACTCGTAGCGTTTCAATACCATAGTTACTGTAATATGTTTTATCGAATGGTATATACTATCGACTAATATTCTTTTAAAGTTTTATTATATATTTTGGAAATTAGTAATATATAAATCATTAAAAATTAAGTTTCTTCTACTAGGTCCCAGCTACATCCCAGCTACGATAATTATCTATCTGCGAGGACAATGATTTAGATTCCAACTCCAATTCGCGACGACAACATTATAACTTTGCGGAGTAATTACGTTGGTGAAGGATTTGATCAATATCTTAAAATTGGCTGGATAGTGGCCTTCAATAATTTCTTGATATAAGAGGTATATTTTTTACAATTTATTGAGCTAATAAAGTTAACAGGTACCCAGGGCGCAAGGTTTCCGACGCTTGTTTATTGATGACATCAGATCACGTGTTAATATCACGGTGTCCTTCATAATGTCCAATCAACCATAAATAAACCACGCCTAAGACATAAAGTAGATATCGGACTCATCTCGGTTCATGTATACAAATCCCGCCTAAGTACCGCTCTGCATCTCCGGTTTATATCGACCAATAGATTGTTCTGACTGTTGCGCGCGACTTGTGCCGGGTCCGTATAACATGGGCATTTCAAGGACAAAGCTCACTTGCTTAGCGGCGTAGTTTCGAATAGCCGCCGCTGTGAAAAAAAAAAAAAAACCCTTCTCGAAATGTCCCGAATAACACCAAATTCCTCTGGATCATTGAAGAAATACGAAAGATGACCCCTTGGAACAAACGAGACATCGTTCCAGATACGTCAAAACCGAATAAGGGCATTTCTGATGCGCGCCTAAAGATTTTAGTTTCGTGACAACAAATTGATGCCAATGTCTTTTGGTCTGAGTAGTAGAAATGTTGAAAATTATAAGCTATTATAAAATCAGTAGGGCTGGGAATCGGTAAGCAAATTTAGGTATACAGTGCGTAATTGCGATATACTTAAAGCGATACCATATACCTAATGACGATATGCTTATTTTTTTCTCTATGTCTCATTGTCCGTAATATCAGTCTATCATTGTCATAGAAGCACCGAGAACTGTATATACATTTCTCACCCAGTCGACAATATGTGATATTTTCAAGTCTTTAAAGGTTAATTATGAAATAAAAAGCAGCTTAGCCTTTATCAATACCTCAGACTATTATTAAGGTTAGGGTTGTCTGACATATATCTATTTGTGGGCTTTTGTTGTGTGTGAGTCATCGATACGACGATAGGCCCACAGTACGCATATGGGTAACTGTATTGATATACCGTATCGATATGTATCGATATATTGATACGGCCCAAATTATAATGCATTATGACCTTCACACAATAACTATGTAAGTGTAAGTTCCCTTGTTAATATATTTCTAAAGGGATTCGTCATTTGACTCCATAAATACGAGGATCCTTTCATCATATTAAATGACCACTCATTAAACTCGCACACATGATCACGTGACTTAGATAATAAGCGAGGGTTTGAATCTGGAATGAATAAGCGATGAATATATATACGACTGTTTTCATAAGGTTAATATTAACATTGATGTTGAACACAAAATAATGGCAAACATGTGAAGGTACAATTTTTTAACTATGCACTAAGATATGTTAATCGATCGGTGTACATGAAATTATCAAGTTTCAATCAATGTATTATTTATTGAATAACGTCTAGATCGTATTAAATTATTCCGGTATATTACTCGTTATATCAAACACTACTTCAGACAAACTGACTGGTAAAGTGAACAATGAGGCGATACACAGTGAAAATAATATCTCCGGGTACGTCAAAAATATAGGGGTCTTTCCCTGCTTTCATATATGAACCGTGGGTCATCCGAGCTAGGCCTAATATTGACCTCAAACGTGCTTACATGAATGCAGATATAGGGGAGGGGGTTCGCCCGCTCCTTTGACGGATCTGTGACGTACTGATATGCTAATATGAGGGATTCATCCCATTCAGTTCACAGGCCGTAAGTATGAGCAACTACAAAACCGTGTCAAACCCATGACGTCTATATCCAGGAGCTGGAGTATATTACATATTTTAGTTGCAAATAAATTTAACGGGTTAAAATAGAAATTCGGCCGAATGTGGATACGGACCCGTCACCTGTGACACACAAGTGAAACGTTTTACCGCTTCGTTAATAAAGCAAGTTTCACTACCAAGGCAAGTAGGAACGCTTTTGTGTGTACGGTTACCCCCCCCCCCCCCCCCCCTCTCTCTCTCTCTCTCTCTCTCTCTCTCCGAAGACGTCCTGTCCATAGAACGTGGAAAACTATATCATGGGTCACAAGTGAACTGGGTTTGGCATTATGCCACGACACCAACTCCCCGTATCCCACCACTGCCACAATTTGTAACAGGCCAAAATAGAAACAGGGCTGCATGTGGTGTTAAACGTTCAATTACTTCGCTAATAACGCAAGCTTCACTAGCAAGGTGTGTAGGGACGCTTTTGTGTGTACGGTTAAATATAATTAGTAAAACCTGGCATTATAAGGCGATGTGATTTTGATCTACCAGTTGGAACTTCTGTTTGAATGCTCATTACTCCTTTCTTCAGTCCATTTGACATCGGAAGCATTACCGTTGAAATATATATTTATACAAATGTCCGAACAAAGTACATTTTCAAAGCAAGAAAGTGGTAGGAGGCCGCAACCACCGCCAAAATCATAATCAAAGTACATAGCAAGCAAGAAAATGTTTATCTCGGTTAGGCCACTCCATTCACGGGTTAGTTCTATACCAATGGCGCTTAGCCTCGACTGGGACAAAAGAAATACCCGTATGTCACAATCGAAAGGAAGCCTTTAAATGAAAAAAAATATATAAAGACCAGGGCTTTCAATAGGAAAAAAATAAAAGAGTAGGAGACGCTCAGGCAAAAAATTTGGGGAGTCCCATCTGAGTAAAGAGCGTCCAAAGGGGAGATGAAATGTGTCCAAATCTGAAGGTTATCTAAAATCGAATGGGTTTTTTTTTCGTATTTTAAGTAATTATCATGTGATTATATCATTAGATATTGTGTCATTATATGAATATTTGCTTATAGCGATACGTAAGCCCTAGTTATCAGCTCGGTGTTTACACAGCTGACGGGTTCGTATGAGGCAGCCGGTAATTGTCATTGACTGCAACAAGGTCCTAAAACCAAAAATTCGCGCGTCCCAACGGACGCTTGGACCCTAAAAACCGAGCGTCCGTGAGAGATTCCGAGAGTCAGATACGCTTACACTGCGTTCCTCAAAGATGATTTAGATCACCTCCAAAATTCAACGGATTGATCCTGGGTGTTATCCTATTCTTCTACAAATTTCCATCAAATGTGCGTAGAGACAAAGAAAAATATCTAATCTAAGACATACTAGGAATACCTCTCTTCACTTAGCAGAATAATTTATAATATTGATAGGACACTCGAGACAGGTTAAGTATATACCGCTAGCTTATTTTACACACACATGATTAATCCATCAATCTGAAAATGTTCAAGCAATAATATAGCAAATTAAAACACCTCATCCCGGCAGTTTCTCAGCAAATTTATTGAGCCATTTATAAAACACAAAGACCAGAGACCAACGCACTTGAATGATTTATAACCTTTGTGCATGGTTTATTTCTCGGAAATAACAGCTACAGACCCCTGTAAAACTCACTGAATAAGGAGGAGACATTTGACTTGTAAACTATCCATAAACTTTAAACTTTAATCGAAGCACTCTTTACCGCTCAGATGGCGGCGTTCGGTAGCTAGTAATGGTGTTGGAAATTGGCGAACCCTGGGAAAACCACCGACCTTGGACGGACCACTAGGAAGCACTCTCATAGCCACGCCGGGGATTGAACCCGGTCGACAGGTGCAGACTGCACAAACCCGACGGTGCAGGTACATATGTAGACTATTTCTTATTTATTGATGCCGTAATGTACGGGGACGGATTTAGAGAGGGCGCAAGCTGCGTGCGTGGTCTTTTCGATCTGAAGAAATCTGGAAAATACTATAATACTCACTCAAGGCCGGAAAGCAGCGCCGGGATGAGCGCCTAGCGCATACAGTCTTCTTGTTTACAAGTATTTTGCTGTGTAGTTATGTATAGAGTTATAAATTCTGGCAACATTCCGGTTTGTTTGTCCTGTGTTTGGCTGTTAACCCCTGACCTTTCTGAACTCTTATATCTGCTCTTGTTTTGCTAACTTATTTTTGTCCAATGTTACAGCAGCTATAGGATGGTTCAGTTTGTGTGTATATTTATTCACCTATATTCCATGTGATGCAGTAAATTATCTCTACCTTATGCCGGGGGCGTTCTCCTATTAACGAGCACCCTGGTTTTATTTGTGTGCTTGCTTTAGGAAGGCTGGGGCCAGTGTAACGAAAACAGAATTGCTATAGCAGCAGGCAGACTACATGCACACTCGGGAATCGTACATTCAAAAATGACGTGTGGGGACTGTCATAGGTGAGTGTTGAATTATCACTGGCTAAAATGTGCTTTTTAAATATTTAGTGCACTGTCCGGTGCGTGCACTAAGGTCAGCAGATAAATCTCTCCTTAAGGTGCTTGGGGCCAGGACACAGTACGGAAAGAGATCATTTAGATACTCCTCCACTATCCTCTGGAACAATCTTTCTCGTCATATCAAGGATGCCTCAAGTGTTCCGTATTTCAAAAGACTGCTGAAACATACCTGTTCCAGTTGGCATATTATATGCCGTTGTCATCCACTTTGTTTGGATTCTTGATTTTTAAGTTCTCTGTATATGTTTATTTTTAGTAATTTTCATTTTTAGTTGTGTTATCTGTCTCTGAAATTCTTTTTTAATTATCTTTTTTAATGTATCTTACCTCGTACAGTGCCCTAGAGCTATTGCACTTTAATGCAGTGAACTTGGCACTTTAATGTACTATAAATAAATAAATAAATAAATAAATAAAATAAAAATATTTCAGTTATATTTGTAGGATTTCGATAGCTATCTCTAACGGTATTATTGAAAATGGGCCCTTAAGCTCTCCTGTGTGTTTTTGCCACTGAAATTGAAAAATTCAGATTTCAGTATTAAAATAGAAACATGACAAGGAAAGAGCAAAGTAAATGCGGGTTTACAATTTTGTTATGTAGTATAATATTGCATATATAGTTCACCAAAAGTGGCTTACTGTTTCTGGTTGCTAACAATAGCAAACCTATCGGATACAATAAAACAACATATTTGAAAAATGTTAAATCATTATGTTAAAAATAAAGGAAATGATCAGAAGTATGTGTACTATCAGAAAGAACAGTGTACTTGTTTCAAAATCATGTAAACTTTATTGGACCTAGTCTGAATTTGAAATACTGGACTGATTTTAGGTTTTTCCCGGTGTCATTAAGCTTGTCTGTGTTATAGTATCGAATCCTGCCGTTTCGGCCACATTTGTCGCGTGTGGGGTTGGCGTGTTTGGGCTTAATCTTCAAAGCTCAGGGTGCCGGGTTTTAATATTATCACACGTTCAACATCTGGATAACCGTTACGCCTTCTAGGTAATAATAATCCACGCTCCTGACGCCCATTAAACATTTATCATGGATCCTCCTGTAATCATGTTTGTACTCGTGTCATTAATAATGCCGGGTGCATGTATTAAACTTTTATCTAGCGCCATATCTAGCGTAACTAATAAAAATTGTCATATTAAAAAAACAGTTGGATATGATAGGAAGAAGCGGGCTATAGTACATGAAAACAATACCCGGCCACGTGCCACCTTTTAACAGCCTGCTGAGCAAACACGGCGCTAAATGATACACTTGGAATTTGTGGGTTGTTTGCTTACCAGGGTTGGTACTATGAACTCGGTCGTCTGAACAAACAGCGCCTAGGTTTATTTCTGTTGCATCTTGTAGATGTAAAAAACGCTTCCTGGACCGAAGGCTGCAATTTTCCTCTCACGTCTGTTTTATTAATAATGATCTGAGAATTTGAGACGTTGCGTCCATTTTATCCATGCGCAAAAGATATAAGCTGAATATAAACAAATGCACACTGCACCCGAGTTAGAAATAAAGTTAAGCATTATGATGTCCATGAAACATCATTGAGGTCCATTACTCCGAGGAAACTGGTAGGTACCCTTCTTTCTTGTTTCAAATTCTTAAACTATATGTCAGGACTGCAGTCTGTTCTTTCATGTAATATTTATATACAAACTGATAGGAGATAATCCATATTATCTCCATGGAGCAGCCTGCCACCAGCAAATATGAAATTAGTCAATCAATTTCAATAAAATATGATATATATATACCAAAGCGCTAACAGAACGCGACATGCACATAGGTAAACATACAAAGGTTACAGTGTCAAATTAAGAATATCAGTAATTTATCTGACAATTTAAAAGTGACGTGTCCTGTGACGTCAGAGTGTATTATGTTGACACCTGTTCACCTGTCTGTTAAAATTAACCCCTCTGGGTGTGTTTCCTGCCAGTGTTGGCCATTATCGAGGGCTACGTAAGTGCTGACAGTTTAATCTCGATAGCTATAGACAGGTAAGAAAGGAGGCCGCAGGCTTTAGACCTTTGCCATATAGTATTTTCCCGTTTTTCATATCTGGTCTTTATGTGAGTGGAATAAAAAGAATGAGCCTGAATAAAACTGTTCGTTCCTAAACAAAATCAAATAGGTTTTAATTACTCGTCATAGCCCTCTGTTAAAGTCAAAATATTAATAAATGACTTTGTTCATTTTTTTATGTTTTGTATTGTCATCTTCCGGCTAGTAAAATTAATCTAACAAAGAAGAAAGATTAAGTTTCCATCATGCAGTCTCTCAGTTTAACTGTGGAATTTAGGTTTTAGATAATGCTCAGGGGTAGAGCATAAGGCGCAAAACCGGGAGATCGTGAGTTCGAATCTCAGCCGAGGCGTTGAGATTTTCACGGTCGGTCCCAAACCGGGCTAAGCGCTCTGCAGGCTTAATGATGGGACTGTGCTCAAGATGTTTCACTCACAGAGTGCGTTTTCGGTTAAACATCATTCAATCGCTCACGCATTTGTCACTAACCCCGTCTTCGTGCCAAAAATCCCCCGACATATTTATATATATTTATATATGTCATATATCTGCTGTCTTCGTCATCAATTTGTGTGTCGCACTGTGTGCTATAGCCTTGCACCCGCTCTATTCTCTCACACCTACTAAATATCCGGTAGACCATCCTCAATTATTGATTTTGTCAGTCAACATAGAAAATGTATAGTATATATAACAAAAATAAACACGACATTCCTGATTGGTTTTGCTTATTTTTCAACAGACAAGAGCTTCAGGAGGGAATGATCTATACTGAGAATAGAACAATTCTACATGTGCAGGAAAATGGGTAGTGAAACCTATGTCTCGCTGAAATGGCGTCTGTGAATAGGGTACCAGTCTATCTAGTCTATTCATAACATGCTGGGAACTTGATTAAGAGACTCGACGTCTGTAATGCTAAACATTAACTACATCTTAGCCATGCTGCATTATGTGATGACGACGGTAATGGCGGATGAAATTGGGGCCTTTGTTCAGTAAAACCTACAAAGAAACGAGATTAGGTAATGTGTTTTATGGTCAATTTAGACATTTCGGTGGCATCTTCTAGGCCCATAACCATCGCACTGACACCACTCTTCCAAAATGTTCCATTGTGTCCCCTGAACCATCAAGTTAATTCAATTTCGCTTTCTGGCCATTAAGATGTAATCGCATTTCGGCTTCATTGTGGAACGAACACTGTCTGTCTGTTTACGGCGTTGCAGCACATGAAAAGTATATTTTCCTGCTCATATGAATCACAAAACATGTCAACCGTATGCCAATTCCATTTATAAACGAAACAGCTTTCTCATCATATTTAATTTCCATATTTTAAGCTTTTGCATTATCTTCATTGACAAAGCCTTACTGATATCAAATACGGAATAACAGAGGGTGTTCCAAGGTTTTCTAATGCCAGCATGTTGTATTAGCTGCCTTAAAGTCGAGCTGAGCTGTCGCGATCCCCCTCTGTCTACATGCCATACTGTTAAGCTTCAACTGATAACCAAATGTTTGCAAACCTTTAGTTCAGGATTGTTTTATAATCAAATATCTATCAGATACTTGGTCCAGTCTTTCTTCTCACTTGGATTTTGAGAAACTGTTACAATTAAAAGTAAGTTCAGTTGATGAACCATGTCTGTGGTGTCGATGTATAACAGTATTTGTGAAAATATTCGAAATAAATTAGAAATTGTAATTGTATTTATTTGAGACTTTAAAGTTTATACACTGATTTTAAAACAGAGTGTTCATACATTCCCTCCACTTCCTGCCTGTATGTAAACTTTTGGCATGTGAATATTATTTGAATGACTTCTTAATTTGGTAGTACGTCTCTACTGGTTAGTGATTTTGGGCACAGAAATCCTTTCCTCACAGTGCATCGGGCCTCCAAATAAACAACTAGACTAGGTACGAATACGGCAAAGAGGGCAATGTTGGCCGTTCAATTATATTGGATAAGAATTCATTCAAGGCAACTTACATGAACATAATCAAGACTCTTTTGTAATAGGGACTTCACGGAATGAATAATACGTGGCAAGCATGCATATAAATTGTGACTTTTTTTTAGTTTAAATTGAGGACAGCAGTCTCATAATCCAAAATTCTATTATGTTCGTTTTTAGCTTAAATGAACTTTTATGGAAGGGTTATTATGGGTACGTCAGTATTGTCGGAATTCAGGAACTACAGAATAATAATAACACACACCTGTATAGATGGTTAGGATCAGGTCGCCTGTAGTACAGACATTAACCAGTGCGTAGGTGCTCTTGTCCGTTTGTATGTACAGTTATTGATATTCTAAATCCGCGTGCAGGGCGTTTCCTTCCCTCGTGATAATAAACCTATTGTGCCACGAGTCTTTTACATGATTGTTCGTCTTTCAAGACTCGACATGTTCCATCGCAATCGCATTCAGCAAGGCTTACATATTATGTATGTATTAAAGATATAGAAATAAAATATGTTAAAGGGTCCACCCGAGATTTGGGAAACCGTTCCCTTAGAGTAAAATCACTAGTTTTAGCTAAACTGCAGAAAATAAACATTTGTTTCATCAAACACAATAAATATGCGTTCAAAGCATCATGCAGATTATAACAATGACCAGGTCGGCCTATCTCTCCATACTCAATGTTAAATTGGTACGAAGACTGAATCATAAGTTGTCTTTACGATATATTCGTTTTAGCTCCTCGGAGGTATGACCCAGCGTTGGGGACGATAACACATCCAGGGCCTGCAAGTGCAGTAGTCACCGGGCCTGGTAAATACCAGGACAAAAAAAGCGAGGAGAGGCGCGTGCTACTGCCCTGCCATGCAGTCCGAACCCGGAATTAAATTATGCAGAAGTAGATATTAAGTAAAGCTAGCATTTAATAAACGGAAGCGGTTACCATCCAAAAAATATAATATAGTTAATGTTATTCTGTGCAGATCCAGATTAGATGATACATCATACAATAAGGACATCTTATATACATTACCTTCACTTCCCGCCTGTATGTAAACTTTCGGCATGTGTACCGGCTTCTGGAGCTCAGGGGTAGAGCGCAGGACTCAAAGCCTGGAGATCGTGAGTTCGAATCTCAGCCGAGGCGATGAGGTTTTTCACGGTCGGCCCCCACCCAGGGTGAGCGCTCTGTAGGCTTAATGGGAAGGTCGTGGCCAACGGCCTTGTTTCACTCACAAACGAGTGCGCCTTTCGGGGGTCCTCGGTGGTATGATTACCAACCAAGGGCCCGCAGGTGCAGTAGTCACCGGGCCTGGTGAACGCCAGGATATAAAATGAGAGGAAGCGTGTGATACTGCCCTGTCACGTAGTCCGAAACCGGAATGGAAATCTGCAGATGTACATATACTTAGGTAAGGTAGCATTAAAAAATGGAAGCCGTTACCTCCAACGACAAAAAAAATACTTTCGGCATGTGAATTTTATTTGAATGAATACTTAATTTGGTAGTACGTCTCTACTGATAAGAGATTTTGGGTAAGAAATTCTTTCCTCACAGTGCATCGGGCCTCTAAATAAACAAGTAGAGTAGGTATGAATACGGCAAAGAGGGCAATGTTGGCAGTTCAATTATATTGTATAAGGAATTCTTTCAAGGCAACTTAGATAAACATATTCAAGACTCTTTTGTAATAGGGACTGAATGACACGGAATGAATGATACGTGGCAAACAAGCATATGAATTGTAAAATTTTTTTTAGTTTAAATTGAGGGCAGCAGTTTCATAATCAAAAATTCTATTATGTTCGTTTTTAGCTTAAATGAACTTTTATTAACGTGGGTACGTCAGTATTGTCGGAATTCAGGAACTACAGCAAAATAATAACACACACTTGTATAGATAGTTAGGATCAGGTCGCCTGTAGTACAGACATTAACCAGTGCATAGGTGCTCTTGTCCGTTTATATGTACAGTTATTGATGTTCTAAATCCGCGTGCAGGGCGTTTCCTTCCCTCGCGATAATAAACCTATTGTGCCACGAGACTTTTACATAATTGTTCGTCTTTCAAGACTCGACATCGCAATCGCATTCAGCAAGGCTTTCATATTATGTATGTATTAAAGATATAGAAATAAAATATGTTAAAGGGTCCACTCGAAAATTGGGAAACCGTTCCCCTAGTTAGAGTATAACTAGCAGTTTTAGCTAAACTGCAGAAAATAAACCTTTGTTTCATCAGACACAATACATATACGTTCAAAGCGTCATGCAGATTTTAACAATGACCAGGTCGGCCTATCTCTCCATAATCAATGTTAAATTGGTACGAAGACTGAATCATAAGTTGTCTTTACGATATATTCGCGCCCCAGCAACATCTGAATGGGGAGCGGTCGACTCAAACTGGAAAGTGAAAGTGCGAAACTCTCTCTGTTACAGGGTTTAGCATCCTGACCAACCACCTCAAAATTGCAGGGGACCAATTAGTGTGAGTCTGTTTATCCCACCATGAATAGCTTCCGTAAGTATTTGGTCAGCGCCATTACAAATAAACTTACAGATAGCCGTTAAGTAATATTTCGAATTGGATTTTGGCAATGAATTAAAGCAAAACAAAAAATCTTTTTGTATTACAATAATGCTTTAACAAGTACTTTATGTGGCCAAGAGATTCAGTTTCAAATTTTATTAATTGTAATTTGAGTGTATGAAACCCGGTTTTATAAGATATTGTAATTTAGTTTCGTTTAACCAGAGATGAATCTCAACATCTTTTACCTTTTTTGTAATCTAATTAATTTCTGAAGAGTTATCTTTTATCTCCGGGAACTCAAGTTGGTCTAACATTAAAAATGATGGTTTCTCAATTCCAAAGTACAACAAGAGAAGGAAATTTGAAAAATACTTTACTATCGAGAAAATTACGAAAGTAGCCCCCTATGTGCCTTAGTGAGCTAATATTTTTTTTATCACAAACGAGTGTGCCTTTTTTTAGCTCCTCGGTGGTATGACCAAGCGTTGGGGACGATAAAACATCCAGGACCTGCAAGTGCAGTAGTCACTGGGCCTGGTAAATACCAGGACAAAAAGTGAGAGGAGGCGCGTGCTACTGCCCTGCTATGCAGACCGAACCCGGAGATGAATTATGGACATGTTGATATTAAGTTAAGCTAGCATGTAATAAATGGAAGCGGTTTCCTCCCTAAAAAATATAATAAAGTTAATGTTATTCTGAGCAGATCCAGATTTGATGATACATGATACAACAAGGACATTTTAAATACAGTTGAGAAAATGAGCAATTGGAATTGAATAACCGTCCCGGATAATGGTAAGAGGAGGCAGCCGACGGAGTGTCTTACCTTATCTTTTATCCTATGGTATGTATCCTTTTCGTCTATATTTCAGGTGGAAGGGTCTCTGTTATTAATCCGTGGTGTTTTTAACAGTCCATCAGTTAATAGCAGATTAACAGGTCATCCAGTTTGGGTGTTAATACCCTAAAAGAAAATGTTATTTAGTATTTCCTGAATTAAAAAAAAAACTCTATTCCCAAAGCTACGCCAAAAGCAGCACAACACGCAAGCCTATTGTTCTTTTGATCTCTTACACATTTTTTTCTATTTCTCTTGTTTTGAACAGGTAAATGTATTTTTTTGTATACACACTCTCGACTGCATCCTCTTACGAATTTCCTGTTTAAAACAAGAATAATAGAAAAAAAATAAAACAGAACAAAAAAAATTAAACCCATTCCACCAATACCGTTGAAAATCAATCATATAAATCACGCCATGTGTTGCGACCACAATGATGTTATGTAGACCGTGTAGTAATAGGCACATGTGATTTTAAAATGATTGCGAATCTTTTTAACTGTGGAGGAAAACATGTTTGTGTCACAAATGGAAACGTTAATTTGATTTATTTTGTATGAAGAGTAAAAAAGTATTATTGATGTTGGAGACTAAATAAAACGTGCTTGCTGATGGAGGAAAATAGAAACTCAATTCCATGTTATCATATGGTTGATTTTTAATATAATGGATTATTTGGACAGGTCTGTAAATCCACCCATGTTACACGACATGGCTGAACCCTCCATATGTTAAACTATTATTTCAAAGGCATTGGAAAATGCTCACAAAGTTTAATATTATGTAATCGAAGGTCTCCATGTAAGATCCATAAAATACAAATCCCTACTTATGTAAGGGATCAAAAGAACGCTTGGCTTTTGTGTTGAGCTGCTTTTGGTGTAGTTTTTTACCTTCAGGTAATACTGTTAAAGCATAAACACCTATGGCACATAGGGTATTAACTCCGGATGAACTGTTAATCTGCTATTAAAAGATAAACTGTTAAAAACCCTTCGAAAAAAATGACAGTGACCCTTCAAGTTGAAATATTGACGGACACTATAAATACCTATTTCCACACTAACTGTGGTCCTGTTCAATAGCATAAAAGATAAGGTTATCAAAGTTACGTACTAAAAAGTATGTACCATATATCAAGCAACAAGACTAAAATTGTGTTTAAACATTTGTGGGTATTGTGGGAATTAAAAAATGATAACATAGAAAGAGTATTTGCATTATAAAGTACACGAATATGCGGCCTCCTATAAGAAAATAACATATTTAGTATATATTAAAACATCATACGAAAATGAATGAGAATCACCAACACATTATGAAATAAAATAATATATACTTTATGGGGTCTAGTATGATTTAAAGTAACGTTTTGGGTTGTTTAGAGGAAGAGAATTTTGCTGGAAGTGAAATCTTAACGCAAAGTTGACCATGATACTCAAAGTTTCTTTTCAGTAAAATGTAATTTATCGATAAACAGGGTTTCGTGACCTTCGGGTTTTTCTTACGTAAACGGTCACCTTTAAATAATACATACGGCGCTTTACGACAAACCATCAAATATCAGAGCAAGGAATTTCTGCGTAATATAAAAGCATTAACCCTCAAAAGAATAATTATCCCAGATGCCACATAAAACTCGAGAGTCTGACATTAGTAAAAGTTAAGGTCCGCGTGCATCAAACAAGTGGTTAGCTTCCACAAGTTTTCCATCTAAAGCAATTTAGAAGGACTACTTCTATTTCTCAACAGCTTTAATCTAGACAATGCATGCAATTATATAAATGCTATTACGAATTCCATGCCATGGGTCACGGTTCCTCTATAGGCTATTGTGTACGTTAAAAATTATTTTGCGAGATTTAAGTCACTGTGTATGCTTAAAGGTTATGGGGAAAGGTATTGATTTAGGTATTTAAGAATACCAGGAGTTGAATAATTATTATGAAATCAAATTGTATATAAACGGTAATTTTTACCAGCACTATATCTATTGTTTAGCGGGATTTTTTCTCTCTATACAACTCTAATCAGGTTAGTAGCAATGCTTCTATGCACGTTATTACGAACTCCTTTGCATATGGTTATGAGTCATGAAGCTTAAATTAGTAGAATATTTGGAAGATATGTTACCGACGTTGATTATCAGAACCATCTAGTGTTAAAATCTGAGATGACTTTTCATTTCAAATACATAGTTCATACGCTTCCGGCATCCAACATGCGATATCAGGGATTTAGTCCGTACAAAACAAACAATGTCGGCCACAAGCTTTTTAAACTGGGATGAATGAAACACTTAGTGTCTGATAAGTAAGGGCTGGAAAACACAACACGAAAATACATCGAGGAGAGTGCATTTGTGCAAATCTATTTGAGATAGTAATTTTGAGATTGGATGTTGACCGGCTTGGAATTCGCTTGTATAACGGAAATGACGACAAATTATTGAAGGATATACGGCAAACGTTAATCTTGGGCTTTAATTATGTATTTGCTTGGGCCTTCATTAAAACCTTTCCGTTTCTTCAATTTTTTAATCAGGATAAAGAACTAAAACTGTGAACAATTTCATTATATATATTTTCAAATATTAATTGGAAAAATAATGATTTACTAAAATAAAACTCAAAAAAATAATTCAGCAAAGGTATTTGTGCTTTGTGTTGAAATTTAGAGCCAGAAGCCGTTTAACCTTACTGTTGTGGTCGCTTGGCTGGTAGAAACCTTGACTGGCTGTATTAGTCAGCCCATTCGTGGCTAGACTTGACTTGATAAAAGTCGACTGACTTCAGATGTTTGAATAGAATTCGCGTGTTCAACATATCCTAACTGCATCGTGCGTCACTTGTTTAAGCCAGCAAGAAAGATTTTAAATTAGTTCAACTTCAACTAAAAACACCACTTATCTCGTTTGGGTAACAAGCGAGATTAACATGAATTTCTAGGAACTCATTTGATTGTAGGGACGTACATGTCGGTTTCAGCAACTGCGGCGGTGTCGGGTGCTGGTGTACATTTTCATATTTCCACATATATATTATATATTCACTTAACTATAATCAGTGATGAAGTCGAGTGAGGGCATTCAGATTCGAGTCCAAGTCCACCGGTTTCGAGTTACAGTCTTTTAGAGATCGAATCAAAGTCCGAGGCTGAGTCCAGTATCATTTAATGATGTCAAAATTATTTTTATTACGTCCACCATGGAGGTTTGCCGGCGTTGGTTTGTATGTCTGTCTGTCTACTAACAACATTACTCAAAAAATTATCAAAGAATGTTGATGAAATTTTCAGGATAGCCGGGCAATAATACAAGGAACACTTAATTTAACTGTGGGCTGATCCGGATCACCATCTTGATCCAGGATGCTTTAAGAAAAATTGCTGTATGTCTGACAATGCCATATGAGGGTTATGAGCTGATATGGGGGAGTTCTGCACTCTCTAGTTTAACTCACTATAATTGGAAATTTGAGATCAGCATGAATATTTCTGTGATAGTTAACACTTTTTTCATGTTTAGCATTAAGCTCCTGACGTTTGTGCACCATCAACCGAGGTCTGTGGACCCATCTAATCATGACGAGAAATTGAATCCTCTGTACTTGTGAATAGTGCCAATCTCAGTCCCTGCACCTGTGTTCTCTCATGCCCGTTGGGTTTCTATAGCTTACGGTAATGGCAAAGGTCATGAAATATTAATCAGTAGTCGTAATAGACAAATTACCTTTGAATGATTTTCTTTTATTTTAATGTACTGCACGAAGCTTATTGAATGTTATAGCATATTCTATGATTGCCTTTATTTTTTTACGGATGAAAAGCTCTCTAACATTTTACGACATTTCTAGACATTTAAGTTTAATTTAATTTTATATGAACAATTTTATCAAAACTACCCTACTGATTGCAATAAACAGTCGATATTATTATCAGGTGTATGTTTAATAACCCAACACAGGGGCGGCTCCAGGATTTTGGGAAGGGGAGGGTGACGCCCAGGAAGACTGAAAGTATAGTACTAAAACCTAAGTAAAGTGCTCTGGTCCGGAAAAGAGGAGGTCAGGGTCGCAAAATTTGGTTTGAAACCCCCTTAAAAAGGTGTTTCGGCTCCAAAAGGGGACCCCATCCTCAGTCGGAATCCGCCACTGCACCCGAATCACGCAGATATTAGCCTTCGGCAAAGGATTCTGCTAAAAAAGCAGAAATATTTAATCAAGTATGTGTGAATGCCAGTTTTAGATGTTATGGGGGCGATATTATGTTTTTTTGGTTAGTTGGTCCTTTGGATTCCTGGAAAGTAGGTTTATTGATCTGCTGGTTTATGTTTGAGAAAATTTCAAAATCAAAAATTTTAGTGAACTTTTATTGAGGGTAAGAGTAACACCTAAGCAACAAACAGTTGTATTTGGAGGTAATATGTAACAACTATGATAGGTTTTTGATTAAAAAAATCTATTTGATTGAAAAATCGGGAAACGGAAAGTTGGAGTTGTCTCCCTTTAGAACGGAGTTGTCTCTCTTCAGGATTAGGTAGACACTTTAGGTATAAATGTCTTCACTGGATGAAATTTTTTATCTCCAGAAATCGAAGCCGTCGAGTTGATAAACGGGAAACACATATATTTTTATATGCTTATGTTTCCCCCTCGTAAATATCAGACAGCAAACGTTCTTTGTTTTCCAAATATGGTGATTCATAATAAAACGTAAGCATATATGCGGTCTCTGATTGCTTTTGGGTTTCTAGTGAAGACACACAAGATTGCCGGATGGTGAAAATGCTTTGTGCGATTCTCCGCGACGGTGCGCGAGATATTACGTTACCGAAAATTAAGCTATTCGAAACTTGAAGGTAAATAATTACATCTAACGTTTATTAGGGTCAGTTCAGTACGTCCGTGTTCGAGTACCCCACACTGTGACAATATTCGCAGTTCTCATAGACATGTTAATGGCATCTGGTTTAGTAACAGTATGCATTTTTAACGCTTTGAGTGTTCATCAAACATGGTGAAGTTATACATAATGGATAACGTTAGATGAAAATATGTTCAGCAAAATCGATGCCGTGTGGGCCGTCATTTGGTTGGTATGTTGATTCTTGGTCTGGTGGTAAAAGCATTGAGTGGATAAGAAAAGGTCAGCAGTGGCGGATCCGGGGGGTGGGGGTTCAGGAGGTCCCGACCCCCTCCCCCCCCCCCCCCACACTTAGCAACCGAATATATCATTTTTTAAGAGTTTCAAACCAAAATTTGCGACCTTGACCCCCTTCTTCCCGGACGAGAGGACCTTTTGATAGGTTTTTTTTTAGTCTTCCTGAGCGTGACCTTCCCCTTTCCAAAATCCTGGATCCGCCGCTGGTTAGAGTAATAGGAGCACAGTTCCTCGCAGAACATAAAATGTTAGAATAACCGAAACTCGGAATATGGAGAGATTCCGGAATTTTGCATTTTTTTCGCATTGATTTAAGGAACAAACGACCGGGTTCAATACGGTATAAATAGGAACGCGAATTCAACTCGAACAAAATTCACTTGAGAGCATTACTCCACCAAGACGTTCGGAACAATATTATTGGATCTTCCCCCTGATGCTATCCGGATCCTTACCTGACCCATTATGCTTATCCTTCCACAAGGTTTCGTGGGATCGGTCCAGTAGCTACCTTGCTAACTTTAGACCGATTATGGTCGGGTCACGTTTATTGGCTTCGGGACATGTACATCGGGACGTGACGCCGGTCAGTTTGGAGATTTCACAATGACACGGTGTAAACAACGGTTTTCTTTATACTTTCCGCGCAAAAATCGCACCTTATGCAATTATTAAGCTCAACATCCGCCATTTTCCGGGATCTCGTGACGGAAAAAGCGACATCACAGGTCTACCTGGGAGATATATCCGACAGATGTCTTTCCTACTTTGCCGACACCGATTCTGTTGTACAACTCTGTCAATAACAGGGTGAAAATCGTGTAGAAAACTACTGCATAATCGTTTGATAATTCCTATGATAATTTCGTACGACAAATGGAAAAATATGCATCTGGTTTATTAGAAAACCAGAACAAACAGCTACACCTGAAAACAAGTTTATTACACTTGAAATATTCAGAAATCATAAGAGGATAAAAAAATGTAAAAAATTATCCTAACAGAACAACAAGATATCTTAAAAATGCTTCAGTGATTTATTCGTGTATATTCATATATTATATTTCTGGTACCCCTTGATTCATTATTAAACATAAATATTAATGTGATATCGATGAAACATTTTGGTCGACCTTATGAACTTTAGGATTTAAATCAGTCGCTTTATTATTGTTCCTGCATATGTGAATTTAACTGATCTGCATTAAAAAAATCTTTTCAGATTTGTAGATAGATCTCGATATATTGATAGCTGTTACAAAGCAGTTTCTGGCCTGACTACCGATATGACTCTCAGAAGGCCCTGCTAGTCCAATTTAAATGCCTACCGATTCTTGTATCCACAACTGTCCTTGACCTTGCACAAGCAGTGGTGTGTGAAAGCCTTAAATAAATGCAACTTATTTTGTAAGGACAGTTCCTAATACATAGGACGAGTTCAAAAACAACATAAGCCTGTCCTCGTTGTATCTTTATCCGTCTAAGGCGACCTGGAAGCGCTTGTACAGTGTTTGACTCACTCTAATACCGTTTCTTCAGATCATATTATCGGCACCTCTTTTATATATTTAAAGGGGCCACGACACCTATCAGACTTTAATAAACTAAAGGTTATCCTTTGGAGCTTTTATAAAATTAGGCTAGACAAGTTAGATATCACCGCACACAGGCTGCTTGTTTTGTTTTTATAAAAAAACTATCTGACCTTTATAAATTTAAGGTAATCTCTTGGAGATTTTATAAATACAGGCTAGAAAACGTTGATATCACCGAACACAAGCTGCTTGTTTTGTTTTCATCAACGTGTTTTTAATATGTGGGGGCCTGCCAAAATAATCAAAACAAACTCAACAAAGGCATCTGGCAACAAGTCCGAATAGCAAGGGCTTTGCAAATGGCGTTTTGCGTTAACTGACCTTTCTACCTCCGAATATGCAACCTACCATCTTAGGTAAAATGTATGTCCCCTTTGTCAACATTGCTGTGTTTACAAACATTTTGTTGATAAACAAGTTCATTCGTCCTTCACGAAGGCGTTATAAAGGATTTCAGTTTACTACGGGTGTAGTCTGGACGTTGCTTCAGGTAAACCCCCCCCCCCCAACTGTTCAGATTACCCCGACGCTGATTCCACTAAATGATAAATTATCATGCTATTAATTCATGATATATTAACTTAATAATCCATAAAAAAGGTATGAGACTTAAAGTGAGAGTCAGTTCATGACAGTTGTAACAAAATGATAATTATGTTGTTATTTATATATATGTTGACACACTTCACCGAAGCTCATGACACATTACAAACAATTATAAAATATGCAAAGATTCAAACTAATTTAGGAAATCAAGGAGAAAGAAATCCTATAAAAAAAACTAGTCTGAAGAGGTAACCGGAGTAACCCCCCCCCCCCCCCCGGTTACCTGTAGAGGGGGAAATCTAAAATCGCTACATCAACGATATCGCTTTACCTTTAACGCGTGTTCATACTGACGCGGAGAAAGATGTGCCTATTCATATGAAAACGTGAATGTATTGAATGTCGTTTGAACTGTGAGTGGGTTTATAGCAAACAAACGGTGCTTGAAACATAAGTCGGTACGGATGTAAGTTTGACAAGACTGTTAAATATCAACGTAATTGAGACCTGGAAAAATAGACCTGAAATTAAGAGGAAGTTTAATTACAGATTTTGAATTTTCCTACTGAAACTGATCTGTTTGACATTATTCTATTTCAATTATTGCACTAACGAGTGTTCTCTATCCCCCCCCCCCCCTCTCTCCCCCCTCTCTCTGTCTCTCGAAGGTTAACTGTTTAATTTTATTGTATTGATTTTCCATAAAGAAAATCCACTTGGAACTAACTGGGACTTCAAATAGACCTCGCAGACATACAGAACCATACCTTTGTTTAGTTCAAAGTCTTGCGTCCTTGGTGGGAAAAGCGTCATTCCCTGTCCCAAGGAAACCAACTGAGCTACGAGTCCAGAATTTAACACCTCTAGGGGGAATACAGATAATAAAGGTAGTGCTTCAATGCGTGTCTTAATAGGCATTGTCTCTTTACATTACTTCTTCCTTTATCTTATATTCTCAGACTTTCTATTTTTTGGGCTTTTATCATGGAGTCTTATATTTAAGGCATGCTTTCTTTGCTTTTGTTACCTTTTATTGCGTATATATCTTAACATGACATTTCACTTCATTATCTGTTTCAATTTGGATTTTTTTTTACGCCTGCTGATTTTTTCCCTTGCTGTAGCCTTGAACTGCACTCTTAGTCACCTTTGATTCATTGCCATGTTTTTATTTTCTCATTTTTACTATCCTCCGCCGACCCCCCCCCCCCTCTCTGTCTCTCTGACACACATGTACAGAATCTCTCTTCTCTCTCTTTCTTTTCTCTCTCCCTCTCTCTCAGACACACATGTACACAATCTCTCTTCTCCCCTCTTTTCTCTTTCATCCCCCCCCCCCTCGCCCTCTCTCCCTATCTCTCAGACACACGTGCACACGATCTCTCTCTCTTTCTTCCCTCCCTCCCTCTCTCTCTCTCTCTCTCTCTCTCTCTCTCTCCCACCCACAAACTCATATGTACACAACCTTTCTTCTCTCTCCTTTTTTTCTCTCTTTCTCTCTCTCTCTTCTCTCTCTTTTTTTTCTCTCTCCCTCTCTCTCAGACACACATGTACACAATCTCTCTCTCTCTCTCTCTCTCTCTCTCTCTCTCTCTCTCTCATGTATTTTTTGTCCTATATGTGTGCCTTTATTTTTGAGTTGCGCTTAACGGCCTTTTTTAATAAAACTTACAGTTTCATCTATCTATTTAAAAAAATGTGAGAAAATGGCGATTATTCCTTGAATATTCATGTAACCATAAATCCTTACATGACATTTCACGTCATTATCTGTTTCAATTTGGATTTTTTTACGCCTGCTGATTTTTTCCCTTGCTGTAGCCTTGAACTGCACTCTTAGTCACCTTTGATTCATTGCCATGTTTTTATTTTCTCATTTTTACTATCCTCCGCCGACCCCCCCCCCCCCCCCCCCTCTGTCTCTCTGACACACATGTACAGATCTCTCTTCTCTCTCTTTCTTTTCTCTCTCCCTCTCTCTCAGACACACATGTACACAATCTCTCTTCTCCCCTCTTTTCTCTTTCATCCCCCCCCCTCTCCCTCTCTCCCTATCTCTCAGACACACATACACACAATCTCTCTCTCTTTCTTCCCTCCCTCCCTCTCTCTCTCTCTCTCCCACCCACAAACTCATATGTACACAACCTTTCTTCTCTCTCTCCTTTTTTTCTCTCTTTCTCTCTCTCTCTTCTCTCTATTTTTTTTTCTCTCTCCCTCTCTCTCAGACACACATGTACACAATCTCTCTCTCTCTCTCTCTCTCTCTCTCTCTCTCTCTCTCTCTCTCTCTCTCTCATGTATTTTTTGTCCTATATGTGTGCCTTTATTTTTGAGTTGCGCTTAACGGCATTTTTTAATAAAACTTACAGTTTCATCCATCTATTTAAAAAAATGTGAGAAAATGGCGATTATTCCTTGAATATTCATGTAACCATAAATCCTTACAGTTTTCCCGTTACTATTTTGCGGTCTTGATCTACATATTTTACCCTTCTAAAAAAAAAACTTGAAATACATTGTGCTACAGTTTTGGATATTTGTTATTAAATATCTTGATCAAGTAAATTCTCATCTACATGAAGAGTATCATAAGAAGGGAACCAGTCTATGTCAAATGGATTTTACGGAAGGAAATTGGTGAATTTATGGAAAAGAAAACAGAATTATTTCCCGATTATCTATAGAGACACGCGGCAACCGTAAAAATGAAATCCATGTTTTCACCGGAAGCAAACAAAGAGATTCGGTGGATCTAATTGGAGCTCCAAACAGCGGAATTGAAGGCAGTGGATTCATGACAAAACCAGTAGTAAACCAGTCATATCGTTTAATATTTTATCCGTTACCAGCCAAGATAATAGCCGGCGTGGTTTAACTTTATTGTGTGACGTGCATCCGGAAATTGTCGGTATGGGGAAAGGCGGTTTTCAACAGGGACACGCAGGATTTACGAAGCGGTGTGGGGTAAAAACTATTGTGTCTCCATGATTAATATTTTAAGACTTACTTTGGAACCTACCGATATAGATGCAACGGTGGGTGGATGTGCATATTTTATGTGTCGTGAAACACCAGGGCACCAGTCTATATCTAACCTGACGAAGGTGCATGGTAGCATGTAGCGGCAGTCTGCCATTCAAACGTCGTTTTTTTTAATTTACTGAAGATGTTGAGGTGGCAGTACAAGCTATTGGGAATTCTAATATGTGCAGAGGTGCACGCCATTTCTAACAGTACTTTTTCATTTACACTTGTCGAACTGTGATTTTTCCGCGGTAAGACATAAAGTGATGTTATTCTGTTGGGAAAAGTAATAATTATCACATTCATTGTTAACTTATGTGTATTTATGCATCAGTTATTGATAAAGAGACTGATTTTACTTGAAAAGTTTGTCTCTGCGTCAGTCATAAGACATAACAGCTTAATTGACAGCTACGTGTGAAAAGGTGTCATAGAGGAGAAAGCAGATAATTCATGTAATCAATTTTGTGTAACAACAATTTTCTTCATGATTTAGTAAATTTAACATGACCAGTTAAGCCTCTGATATCAAATACTACCACACAGCTAATATTTTGATCAGCCCCTTATAATGGATGACTTGCATCTTGACTCTAAGCCCCCTATCAGTTTATCTTAAAAGACCTGAGTGTCATGTTGTCATAGCTAGGTAGCATATAAAACGGTACTTTTTTTTATTAAGAGCTGTTTATTCAAACTATACTTGTTTCAGTAGGAACTGTAGAGACGACTTTTATGGTGACGCAAACTGTACATTTTTATTGGTATTTCAATTAATTATATCCTTTTTTTAATTTTGATTCATGCGTAAGGTTTCTTCAAACGTGTATATAGAATTGTGTAGCCGCGGATCGGCTGATAAAGAACATCATCGACATACTCTGAATGACAGAGCAAGTCATATTGAACACTCCTATTGTCCTACAATTGAAGTACATTGTTTTGTCTAATAAATCAGGCCAACGGTTACTTTTACCACCGAACGAAAGCCACCATGTGCAAAAAAACTGTTATTAAAAAGCATTCTGGCACGTCTCTCTTGTTTTCCGCCCACCTATATGAATACCACATGGTCCAAGATTGACAACCGTGTCGTGAAAGTCGCAGGAAAAATCGACGGGTCATCATAGCGATGGACTTAATGCACTTGGATGTCCATTTACGCGTATCCGAGTAAACTCTTTAATTATGCTGTTTAATGTTGAAAATACTATACAGCTACAGAGACATTGTAGTAATTGTATTTCATAAAGCATGGATGGCCGTTACAAAGCAGTTTTCGGCATGACTTCCTTCATGACTCAAAGTAGCCACTACCAGTCCAATTTAAATGCCTATCTAGTCGTGTAATCACAGTTGTCATTGCCCTTGTACAAGCAGTGGTTTCTACCTTCTACCAGTGCCTCTTTCATGGCTTGTCAGCTGTAGCCAACAGTTGATAAGTGACGTAAATGCCACTTCTGGGAACAGGTATGGGGCAAACCAGAGTAAAGAGATCCTCGAAAGAAACAGTAAGAAACGTAAGCAGCACGTAAAAAAAGGACGTTACCTGTCATTAAATGTTTATAGGACTGAATGTACGTTTGTTCCTCGTCTGATAGGCAATCTCAGCTTGGACGGAATACAAACCAGCCATCTGCAAAATGAAATTTCTTGATACATGTATATTGTTTTCTAAGTATTCCAAAAGTCTTCCCAGGAATCTACGCAAAAACTGCTCAGTCGCCATTATATTTTTATTTTCTCTCAGCTTATACAAATAAGATACACCTTTACAAACTAAAGGTAACCCCTTGGGGCATTTATAAAACAGGCCAGGAAACGAGGATATCACCGCACATCAAAAATCTAAAATCGCTACATCAACGATATCGCTTTTCCTTTAATGCGTGTTCATGCTGACTCGGAGAAAGATGTGCATATTCATATGGAAACGTGAATGCATTGAATGTCCTTTTAAATGTGAGTGGTTTTAAGAGCATACAAACGGTGCTTGAAACAAAATAATTGGACACGGATTTAAGTGTGACAATACTATAAAATATCAACGTAATTGAGACCTGGAAAAAAATAGACCTGAAATTTAGAGGACGTTTAATTACGGATTTTTAATTTTCCTACTTAAACTGATCTGTTTGACATTATTCTATTCAATTATTGCACTAACGGTCAGAGCTATAAAACTTTCAGAGCTCCCCCCCCCCCCCCCCCCACACACACACACTCTCTTCAGAAGCAAATCAGCCAACTATTCTTTTTCCTGTATTGATTTTCCATAAAGAAAATCCTCTTGAAACTAACAGGGACTTCAAATAGACCTCGCGGACATACAGAACCATACTTTTTAGTTCAAAGTCTTGCGTCCTTAGTTGGAAAAGCATCATTCCCTTTCCCAAACTAACTAACTGAGCTACGAGTCCAGAATTTAACACCTCTAGGGGGAATACAGAAAATAAAAGTAGTGCTTTAATGCGTGTCTTAATAGGCGTTGTCTCTTTACATTACTTCTTCCTTCAGATTATCTATTTTTGGGGCTTTTATCATGGAGTCTTATATTTAAGGCATGCTTCCTTTGTTTTTGTTACCTTTTATGTCGTATATCTTCTTGACGTGTCATTGCACTTCATTTTCTGATTCAATTTAGAAATTTTTACGCCTTCTAATTCTTTCTCCCTTGCTGTAGTCTAGAACTGCACTCTTAGTCACCTGTAATTCATAGTCATGTTTTTATTTTCTCATTTTAGCTACGGAGTTTTGTTTCAAAATGAGAACCTCCCTCCTCTCTCTCTCTCCCTTTCCCTCTCTCAGACACACATGTACACAATCATTCACTACGCTTCGGCCTTTTGAAATCAGTTCGGCAAAGTCAAAACGAAAGGCTTCACTCACACCTCCTGGTGGGTCTTCCGGGGCTGCCCTAAAACACGAAACGGAACGGAATATGAAACGGCTGACATGGGCATAATTTACTGAACGGAACAGAACAAAGATATTAAAATTGTGTTAATATTTTAATTAGGTGAATGTTTCATGACATAATTTATTGTAATAAACGTATTTCAACATATGCGATTTGTTAAATTTTTTCTAGCCCCTGTTCTACGTTCCGTGTTTAGGGCAGCCCCGGAAGACCCCCCAGGAGGTGTGAGTGAGGCCTTTTGTTTTGATTTTGCCGAACTGATTTCAAAACGCCGAGGCGAAGTGAATGGTACACAATCTCTCTTCTCTCTTTTTCTTCTCTCCCCCTCTCTCTCTCACACACACACATATGTACACCAACATTCTTCTCTCTCTTTCCTCTCTCTCTCTCTCTCTCTCTCTCTCTCTCTCTCTCTCTCTCTCTCTCTCACACACACATGTGCACAATCTCTCTTTCTCTCCCTCTCTCTCAGACACACATGTACACAACCTTTCTTCTTCTTTTTCTTTTTCTTCTTCTTCTCTCTCTCTCTCTCTCTCTCTCTCTCTCTCTCTCTCTCTCTCTCTCTCTCTCATGTATTTATTGTCCTATATGTGTTCCTTTATTTGTGAGTTGCGCTTAACAGCATTTTTAAATAAAATTTACAGCTTCATCCATCTATTTAAATAAATGTGAGAAAATGGCGATTATTCCTTGAATATTCATGTAACCATAAATCGTTACAGTTTCCCCGTTACTATTTTGCGGTCTTGATCTACATACTTTACCCTTTCTTATAAATTAAAAAAAACCCTCGAAATATATTGTGCTACAGTTTTGGATATTTGTTATCAAATATTTTGATATATTAAATTCTTATTTACATAAAGGGTATCATAAGAAGGGAACCAGTCTATACCAAATGGAATTTACGGAAGGAAAGTGGTGAATTTATGAAAAAAAAAACAGATTTATTTCCCGATTATCTATAGAGACACGCGGGAACCGTAAAAATGAAATCTATGTTTTCACCGGAAACAAACAAAGAGATTCGGCGGATCTAATTGGAGCTCCATACAGCGGAATTGAAGGCAGTGGTTTCATGACAAAACCAGTAGTAAACCAGTCAACTCGTTTAATATTTTATCCGTTACCAGCCAAGATAATAGCCGGCGTGGTTTAACTTTATTGTGTGACGTGCATCCGGATATTGTCGGTATGGGGAAAGGCGGTTTTCAACAGGGACACGCAGGATTTACGAAGCGGTGTGGGGTAAAATCGATTGTGTCACCATGATTAATATTTTAAGACTTACTTTGGAACCTACCGATATAGATGCAACGGTGGGTGGATATGCATATTTTATGTGTCATGAAACACCAGGATACCAGTCTATATCTAACCTGACGAAAGTGCATGGTAGCATGTAGCGGCAGCCTGCCATTCAAACGTCGTTTTTTAATTTACTGAAGACGTTGAGATGGCAGTACAAGCTATTTGCTTCGTATTAATTCTAGTATGATCTTTGCCATAGAGGAGAAAGCAGATAATTTATGTAATCAATTTTGTGTAACAACATTTTTCTTCATGATTTAGTAAATTTAACATGACCAGTTAAGCCTCTGATGTCAAATACTACCACACAGCAAATATTTTGATCAGACCCTTAGAATGGGTGACTTGCATCATGACTCGCACGCCCCTATCAATTTATTTTAGAAGGTCTGAGTGTCATGTTGTCATGGCTAGGTAGGAAATAAAACGGTTTTTTTATTAAGCGCTATTTAATCAAACTATACTTGTTTCAGTAGGAACTGAAGAGATGACTTTTATGGTGACGCAAACTGTACATTTTTATTGGTATTTTAATTAATTATATCATTTTTTTTAATTTGATTCATGCGTAAGGTTTCTTAAGACGTGTATATAGAATTGTGTAGCCGCGGATCGGCTGATATGGAACATCACTGACAAACTCAGAATGACAGAGCGAGTTATATTGAACACTCCTATTGTCCTACAATCAAAGCACATTGTTATGTCTAATAAATCAGGCCAACGGTTACTTTTTACCACCTAACAAAAGCCACCATGTGCAAAAAAAAAACTGTAATAACAAGCATACTGGCACGTCTCTCTTGCTTTCTGCCCACCTATATGCCTACCGCAGATTCCATGATAGACAACCTTGTCGTGAAATTTTAAGTCGCAGGAAACATTGACGGGTCACCATAGTGACGGACTTAATGCACTTGAGTGTCCATTATCCGATTGAGTAAATTCTTTAATTATGCTGTATAATGTGGGAATACTAGACGGCTACAGAGATATTGTAGTAATTGTATTACATACAGCATGGATAGCCGTTACAAAGCAGTTTTTGGCATGACTACCGTCATGACTCAAAGTGGCCACTACCAGTCCAATTTGAATGCCTACGGAGTCGTGTATCCACAGTTGTTCTTGTTCTTTTACAAGCAGTGGTTTCTCCAGATCATTTCCCGCAGTACCTCATTCATGGCTTGTCAGCTGTAGACAACAGTTGATTAGTGACGTAAATGCCACTTCTTGGAATAGGTATGGGGCAAACCAGAGTATAGAGATCCTTGAACAGACAGTAAGACACGTAAGCAGTTCGTAAAAAAGGGACGTTGCCTTTCATTAAGTGTTTATAGGACTGAATGTACGTTTGTTTCTCATCTGATAGGCAATCTCAGCTTGGAGGGAATACAAACCGGAAATCTGCAAATATAATTTCTTGATACATGTATATTGTTTGTTAGGTATTCCAAAAGTCTTCCCAGGAATCTACGCAAACATTGCACAGTCTTCATTATATTTTTATCTTCCCTCAGCTTATACAAACAAAATAAACAGATCGTTACGGAGGCACATAATAAGTAACCGTGGATAAACATTCCTTAAGGCAGGAAACCTTCCTACTAAACCCATTATTGATGTCACGGAAATTTAGGCATATCATCCTTTTACGACACGCTACCACCGCGTTACGGCTCCTGCGTGTACTTTACGACATACTTCTAGCAGTGAGCTTTGATCTTCCTAACATAACGTACCTGCACAAATGTTAACATACTTCTGTAAGGGCCGAGTAGTCCAGAGTTAATTTGAATTTGCGTGACTTATCTTCCCGTTATTGGTCACGTGACCGTTGTTGGCACGAGAAGTGAACTAAATTTCTTCCAGGTGCAGCGACTACGAACACTAAAGACATTATATTTACCTGTAAAATAGTGGTTTAAATATCAATTATTGTTCGTGAAGAACACTTATGTATGTGTGGATTTATAGGGCGCGATTTCGTCTTCAAATGTGTAGGATGCGGATGTAAGAACCCCCCCTCCCTCCCACACACACACAGTCACACAGGCCCTTGCATGATTTAACTTATTAATTAAATTAAATTTATTAGATATGGATCCGGATCCGGGGGAGAGCAAGTGTTTGCAGGATTCAATGCGGGGGTGTATTAGCCGAGAGACAGGGTGTCAGAGATGGTGTTCCCCTTGTCGAGTGTTTTGTTTTTACAATGTACAATACTTTATAATAAAAAAAGGGTTGGGCGAATGTACTCTGTGTCCCCTGGATTCGTTGATAGATATTTCGCAATAAAACATGGAATGATTTATAACCTTAGGACCTGCAGAAATTGCTTAATTTGTGAGTTTTATGGCTGGGTTCCACAATGTCGTGTATACGTGTAATTTCTGGAAAAAAAATTCATTGTTATTTGAGGAACTTGGATACAGTATTGTTAATAACCGATATTATAACGGATTTAATTTGAGCCTATTTTATGACAAATTGGCAATTTATTGATTGGCAACATGTGCGGGGTATAACATGGTTTGTCCTGTTTATGAAAAATTGGGGAGGAAGATGACCGCCAAACCCCCCCCCCCCCCCACCCCCCCACCCCCCAATATAACCACATTAGGGGCCATGTAGATTGATAGCTCTTTGTAATTACATATATACATGTATATTCTCTAATGAGTTAGAAGGCCATTGTCATGACAAGGAAGCACATATATTCAGTATCTAAAGGACTACTTTAATAAATTGTGTATAATATATATATATATATATATATATATATATATATATATATATATATATATATATATATTAATATCCAAGTGTTCACCAAATAATGGTACTATCAATCTGAATTTCGAATTCTTTGTAATAATAGATGATTTACTAAATGTCGCTCTAAGTTGTTATATGTAATGCATCAGTGACGGCCATCATGTCTTTTTTTTTTTTAATTATTTGAAAATTATACTAAGTAAAGTCTCGGTTCTCGGGAAAGCGATATATAAAGGTATACAAATTGACGTGCAAGATATATATGTAGTTATAAAAGCTGGGCGTCTAAGAAATTTGTTATGTCTATTACTGGTATATAATTAAGTTATCGAACCTTTTCTATTCACAAATCCAGTCACATACGTCATTGGCCTGCAATCGCGCGCTGACGTAAATGGGTCGCAGGATGATTGACAGTCGTTACAGGTGTGGTCCCGCCCACCATAATTTCGATCGCAGACGACATCCTCTGGTCGATCGGTGCTTTAACATTGTTCATCCCGCGGAGCTGCTGACAGGCTTACAAGTGTTTGCTGTCCCAGTCTCACAGCATTCCGTCTAGCTATATGGACTACGCAACTTGCTGTTTGCTGCCTAAGTCCGTGTTACTCTCCTTTCCGTGCTTTACAGCCGTGCAAGGTAGGCCAAATATCATTTCAATGTTTACCGAAGTATAATTTTAGGGACGGGACTTCGCGGGCAACAAGGTTTCATATTGTCATTGTTACCATTATAGACCGGTTTAGTGCTGTTACGTGTGATCTGTGTTCTGACTTGTCAATACATTGTAGAGGGCCTCAATCGTGTCTCTGTTTTTTTCCCCGTGTCTACTGAAATATGTATGATGGAACTATATGTATTGTTTCGAAGAATCTATCGCCTAGGAAGTGCGTAAGACATACTTTTCAAGAAAATATCGTGATACCTTCGATTAAATATTGGAAAATATCAGTGATAATATATTTCTTAATTTAAAAAGTATGTTAATTAATCATACAAATCAACAAATTAAAACAGCAAATAAATATTTAGATAAAATAGCCATTCGATCTCAATATATCATTATGTATACCTGTAGACCGACCTTGTAATTAATCATACCGGGAAGCATGTTTTCATACAGCAACAGGATAGGCTTCATATTTTAGGCATTTAAGTAACAGAATGCAATATCAAAGAATCAACTTAGATATTAACCAATAACTAACCTGAAATCGGAATACAGGTATTTTTTTAATAATAGATAAGTATCCTTTTTGCAGGTTTTAAGATACTTGGAGGGCTCAGGTGTCTTATCATTAACAGGGATATGTAAAAGGACATTGAGGCATGTTGACCGGCACTTACATGGAATACATCATTACTTAAACTAGTAATGTGATATTGAGATGTTTCCAGTATCATGTGAATCCAAAGATATATATTGATATACTAGTACACATTGTGAGGAATATGTCAAATGTAGTTTGAGACAGAAGCTTAATGTTCCTATATTAAGGTAAAGGTGTGGGTTTATAGTCTGATATCACCGATGGTGTCAGTCTCATCCGATTTTACACTTTGCCTTCCTGGTCTTTCGGGCTGTTCATTCTTGTAGCGTTTCTCGGCTCCCTGGGGAGCAACAGCCCAAGCAGCCATAACAGGCGCTGGAAGGTTATTTGTTCTACATTTCCTTGCCACCAATGACCAGTACCCATTGACTCCTGGGTCGAGAGAGCGCACCATTGTGGTAAAAACTTTGGCAGAGGGCGGTCAGATCGAGACACGAACCCACAACCTTGCGATAACAAGTCCAGCGCACTAACCATTACGCCACCACTAACCATTACGTCATATCCACTACTATAATAGTCTATTCAACCAGTTAGTACCCATTGGAATCTGGCAATTATTCCTCAAACATAAAATTTATAACACGCTTCTACACTAAACACGAAATGTAGAAATATCATGATCCTAAACCAACATTTATACCTTACAAGCTTCTATTTGTCTGGATCTCGTGACTGTGTGACTACTAGAAAACTGCATTTTGAGGAATGCAAGCCTCCGCATTAGTGGAGGTTTCTATTGTGGGATGCTCACAAAACCGTGTTTGCATTCACTTATTCGGCCCGCGTTCCCTGGTTCATTTGTGAATTCGTGACTGTTATTCCTGATTGCTCCCTGATGTTATTCCTAAATCCGGATCTTTGTTCCGGATCCTCACCAAAATCTAATCGATTGTTAATTTGGCCATTACAGAAATGTCCTGAAAATTTCATGACAGTCCGTTCATGACTGCATGATTTATGTTGTGAACAAACACAGACTTATACAAATAAACACACACATGCACGCGAACGGGGATTAAAGCATAAACTCCTGGCGGAGGCTATAAGAATGTGGTGTACGCACATAATTAATTTAATCTGGTGTTGAATGCTCTCCGCTGGCGGACCCCTGGTTAATCACCACCGCCGGTAGTTCCGCTGATCAGACCAATTGTCATGTGATAAATTACCCCCGTCATTTGATAAATATCAGAGCTACCAAAGGCTCACAAGCAAGGCAGCAAAACATGCTGTGTGAAACAACGAAGGTAGAATCAGTACGGTACCGTTACCGTAAAATCACCAATGCTGCGCCCATTAGTGTCAGTACGGTATCGTTACCGTCCATACCCTAAAGCCTCTCTCGTTAGCGGCAGCAATACATTCCTCTGTTGTTTGTTGACCAGTTCGTTCACAGATTTTTTTTCCGGATCTGTTTGGAGTTTGCTTGGAGAGTACTTGGAGAAGAACGCCTGTGGTTGTTATATCATCTGCCTCGCATCCGTTTTCCGTAAATAACACCAGGTCACCCGCGATTAGCCTAGTAGGGAGTGACTGATCCGTGCAGCTCTCACACAGGGCTCCCTGCGCAATAATTCACAGTATTGTACCGTCTTGGTATTTGAAACTGTAATGTTAAAAGAATGTTTAACAGTAAAGGTAATGTCTTGTCTATTAAACAATCTGCATAGGTGTTTGGAGTTTTGAATTTAAAACATGCCACCAAAATATGAATTATGTATCAGGAAACCCCCAATTGTTGGTTAATCAAATCATAGTTCTGGCTTTGGGAGGAAAACAAAACTTGGAAGAACCGAAGGGTTTAGACATTTATAAACAGAATGAAAAGTGCTGTACGTGTCAACCAATATTGCACAGGCATAAACCTGTTGAGATTCACTTTTAAAATGTTCTAATTAATTGCTTTGAGAGAGAGAAAACGGTAAAACATATGACACCTTTAACCTAGATTTAAACAGATAGCCCATTATTCCTGTTGTTTACCTTTAGCAGACCATGTTGTTCTGTTGTGATAACATATATCGTGTAGGTACATGTAGGTACTTACACTCATTCTATTGCACTTTTCAGTTCCAGTGAAACACGATATCAATGAAATAATACACATTTCCGTGTTGCCAAAATTTTACGTAGATGTTCCGTTCATTATACTCGTACTCAATTTTTCCTGGGAGTCACACGACCCATAGGGCACATGCTTGTGTGAAGTCAAACTGCAGGGACTTTTAGTAAAATGCTCAGTTATGACGGAATGTTTTTCGCAAATGCGCCCATGTTATCAAAAAGTACACACACAAAGTTAAACAGCTGGCCCCATTAAACTTTATAGAATGTGCCTGAAGGCCATTAGGTCAAAATGTGATTGAAAAAAAAAAAAATGTTTCATCTTCAATCATTTTTCGTGCAATTTATTGCATAACAAGTTCAGTCACTCTGACATGACGGCAGACTGTTTTGAGTCAAATGGGGCACTCCCGATAGGCGCACTTGGGTGTTAAGGTTGTTTCAGAGTCTGGATCACAAAGAGTGGGATGAGCATACCGACTTCCTTGATGGAATCAGATCGATACCGGTGCACATGAAGCAGGAGTTAGCTGGCATAAAGAGATACACACTCTAACATGAGCTACTAACTAGCATACACCGATTGGGGTCAATAATATGAAACAAATAAACGGGACCCACACCGAAAAAGCTATACATCCTACTATAATATTATAATAAGGTCGCGGTTATCTAAAAGCGTTTCTCCGGGTTCTGCTTGGAAGATACAGGTCCAGTGCCCACCAAACTCCTCATATAAATTCTCACTAAGACTGTACTTGAAGTGCTTGTCTCTCATATTTTCGTACCATTATGAAACCCTGACCACGCAAAATTTCGAAACTGTTCATTAGGGCTGCCATTTGCGAACCGCATAAAACCCACTTGTTGGAATTAAGGATGTACCGCTGGTATAAAAAAAAACAAGCAAACACTGCAGTTTAACCATGACTTCAAAAACTACATCAGAAGATGCCCGCATATTTCGACGTCGGGTTCAGACAGAATATCAGAATATTAGTATGACCATAAAAAAGTAGTTGTTCTATGGATTCGCGTTTCGTACTCTTAGTGGATCAATAAGGGATGGGGGCATATGAGGACAAGGTCCTGGGTGAGGTTTTTATTTATTTGCTCTTGCATCTGATCCTTAAAATTGGATTGTTTATCATTTTCTTTGATTATTTAAAAAAATGCTCGCTCGCAAAGTAATTTTTGTTCTGACATTTCGTATAACAAATCTTTTGTATGTAGCTTCAGTGAGAAACTCTGGCGGTGTCATGTCTATTGTATGAGGAAAAAGATACTGTAAAAAATATATTATGTTCACTGATGCTTAAGCATTGTGCTATGAGAATGCTAAATATAGATACTTAGACAGAGGTTTCCAATATTTCGTTTAATTTTCCATCATCTTTCATATATGGTTTTTGATAGTTTCGCTGCGGGTATCGTCACTGATAGTCAAACGCCGGAGGCACTAGACGACCCAGGATACGTGATCAAGAGCTTAAGCCCCATGACACTCCCGATAAAACAGAGGTCAAAAAAGTGTAATCGCTTTTCAATAAAGCCCAGATCACGCTACAAGATAATCCTCTTGCGACCACTTTTTCCGACCTAAGTTGGTTAAGCATCAATTTCTCGCCAGGATACAGTGTTCATGTTTCCCAGTTAGCGTACCCTTTCATCTTTCTTACAAAGGATGTACCCGGCTTGGTTCCTTCCTTTTACTTGGTTTTGTACGTCTTTCATGTTATATTTTTGGTTAATCTCATTTTCTCTATATGTACCAACCCTTTTGTTTAGACTGACGCTGCAGGGTTCATGCTGTTTTGTGACTGTCTAATGCTGCTCCCTTGGGGCGTACCTATATATTTCCCGGTACTTATGTTCCCCGGTACCTATGATCATCCCCTGTATATCAGGGTATTCTCTAATTCCTATTTTTCCCTGATCAATCTATCACACTAGTTGATTGTATTAGACACACAAAACAAACTTGTTTGAATGGCAAAACAGAAATGAAGAAGCAAAAAGGTAGACTCGATCAAGCTCAAAGTACGGGAGCACAGGTATTATGGAATAGAGGGTTCGACCCGCTTGAATAACTGAATACCCTGGAATGTTTAGACTGACTTTCCCATTTTATCTCACACCCCAATCTGTGTCCCTTATAAACTTGAATATACATTTCCTCTTATTGGTCTCACCTTGATCCGTGATCTCTTTAAACTTGGTTTTCATGTTCTATTTTCTGTCTCATTTTGACCCAATCCTTGTTAGGATACGAATTATTGTATGTGCGCGCAGAATTTTAGCAATTTAATGATAATCCGCAAGAAAAATCAACCGTGTACATGTTTTTATTGCCAGACAATATAAAAGATCAACTCATGAAATCAATCGTTGATGTACATACCATAAACAATCTGCTATAATTTGCATACCGTATCAGTCCTTTGCATTTTTGGTGTAACCATGCATGCCGTGAATGCGATCCCGATTAGGCTTCTGTATAAATAACTTTTCAACTGTGTAGCTGAGGCGGTTTATTCACTAAGGTTTTATTTCCCCCCCCCCTGGGGATTCGGGAAGATGACCACGTTCTCTGGCGAACTTAAAGCAAACCACAGTACTGTAGTACGATGACAATTTGATTTCAATACACCAGACAGCGCCATATACCGGCAACAGACCTAACCTCAAACAAGATGTTGTCGGAGAGTTCATACCCGCGTGCTGTATAGGCCAACCTGTCATGGTTCAACAAGTCCATCCCAGGTCACCTTCCGAAGCATGACAACCGCTAATACCGATCAGCAGCTGTATTAGAATGAAATTTCATTTACAATGCGACAGAATCTTTAAATCACTGTTTTTTCATGGTGAACCGATTTACCTCAAAAAAGTTAATCGATTATTGTCTTGGTGGTTCCTAACCCACCATCATCTTAGAGAAAAGGTTTGCGTAAGTTTACTGAAGCTTGGCGGAAGTTTGAAAACACTCATATAAACCAAGCATTCATCCCATGTAGTTTATCTCTATGAAAAATCTTAAGATTAATGTTTACGATCTTCAAATTTCAGAAAGCTACAAATACAAAATTTATCTAAAATGAGTGAGTGTAGTTTAAAACAAAAACAAATGGGTGCCGGATTTATTATTCTTTGCCTCCTCTATATTTCTATTGGGAGGCGGAAGGCAATGAGGTTTCTGTTCCAAAACACCCCCAAGAAGTAAAAAAAGGTGAGAGGCGGTGAGGTCAATGAACTGATATTTTGGGAATCGCGGCAGACAGTCATAGTCCACGGGGACGGATATTTGGAAATATTTCTTTCCGTTTGGCCTCCAGGGGTTTAAATTATGCGATAATCAAGTTATTTGGTGTGGTGTTATTGTCTACACTGAAGTCAGATTGATGCCATACCCTGCTCTCTCTCTCTCTCTCTCTCTCTCTCTCTTGTTGCTACGGGCTCTTCCTCTTCCTCACTGTCTATCTGTATCGACGTAATCTCTATCTGTCTGTGTGTCTGCTTGTCTTTCTGTCTGTCTGTCTATCTCATTTTATGCTATGAGTTTTATCAAGATCTTTGATATAACTCTCTCCCGCTCTTATTGTATTGTTACGTACTTTTTTCCCATTCTTTCTGTCACGACGAAGTCTCTCTCTCTCTCTCTCTCTCTCTCTCTCTCTCTCTCTCTCTCTCTCATGGGTTCTGCTGCTAGTGTTCATAAATGTCTTACATATACCCCTCTCTTGGTTCTGTTCCAAAACACCCCCAGGCACCAAAAGACGTGAGACGCGGTGAGGTCAATGAACGGATTACTTTGGGAATCCCGGCAGACAGTCATAGTCAATGGGGACGGATATATGAAAATATTTCGTTCCGATTGGCCTCCTGCGGTTTAAATCATGCGATAAACAAGTTTTTTGGTGTGGTGTTATTGTCTACACTGAAGTCAGATTGATGTCATACACTTCTCTCGCCCCCCCCCTCTCTCTCTCTCTCTCTCTCTCTCTCTCTCTCTCTCTCTCACTGCTACGGGTTCTTCCTCTTCCTTTCTGTCTATCTTCACCGACGTAATCTCTATCTGTCTGTCTGTCTCTCTGTCATTCTGTCTGTCTGTCTGTCTCTCTCTCTCTCATTTTATGCTAAGTGTTTTATCAAGATCTTGGATATAACTCTCTCCAGCTCGTATTGTATTGTTACGTATTTTTCCTCATTCTTTCTGTATATCTGTGACGACGAAGTCTCTCTCTCTCTCTCTCTCTCTCTCTCTCTCTCTCTCTCTCTCTCTCTCTCTCTCATGGGATTTGCTGCTTATGTTCATAAGGGTCTCAGATATACCTCTCTCGTGCTTTTGTTTTATAATAACGTGTTCCTATATTGTCTTTCCTCTGTCTATCTGTTACGATGCGTTCTCTCTCCCTCTTTCTTTCTCTCTCTCTCCATGACATAAAACGTACACGTGCATTGCCGTCCTGTCGTGTTATATAAATATCCAAAGAATATACCCTGCCTTGGGCAAACAAATCTATCGTCGATAGCGGAGACAGAAATCTTGTCGATACAAATGGGGCGTACATTTCTCGTGGCGAAATTAACTCCGTGCGCGGTGAAAAGGCCAAACGGCATGGCTTAGATTTGATCTTTCCTGTGGCAAGCTATCGTTTACTGTGAAATCAGACAACTGCCGTGGAGCTCTGTGCAGAGAAGAATTCATTATTTGACCATCGATCTCCAATACCTGTATTTTTGACGGCACTTATATTTTGCTGGGTTTTTTTTGTGTACTCGTTAGAAGTCACAGACGGTGAATTTGTTCTGTGAATCTCGTTTCCTGTTTTGATATTTTTCTTTACCTGGCGTGTTTTTTTCGAGTTATCTCAATGGATTCTCGCTTTGGTATGTTTTACGTTCTATTTCTATTCGTGGTGTAGGTTTCTGCATGCATGGCGTCACTGTTTCGGTTGTTTCTCCTTTGTTTCTCCTGCGTGCGCTACCTCGTTTCTGTGGATCAAGTTTGAATGGCAAAAGAGGCGGATATTCACCTACGTCACACTTGGTAACGTGCCACTTGCTTTTGAACATTTTGAATTTATTTATTTCCGTGTTGTTTTATTTTTGTTGATCAAAGAGATACAATGTTCATCATGATAATTAATTCACCCCTCTACCGACGGAAACAAACGAATAGTTACGTCAGTGAAAAACAAGACCAGTGACTTCCACGGAACGTTAACTCCACCTCTCCACCAGAGGTCGTTTCTACTCAAAACCAGCTTTTTCCAGTTCCAGGGATTGTGGAGATGGCCGAGAATATTAGTCTAAACATTCAAATAAAAATATAAAAAAATGATCACAATGGAATGAGCGCCTTCTTTCTTTACTGAACGTGAGAACGCGCACCAATGTTCACTTATTTAATAAACTCCTATTAACCAAATAAGTTAAAATTGCATGAAGCCGTCAAAATATTCCTTTTGATTTCCCTGTTTAACTATCGTAGTCCCAATCTCGCTTAGCGCTACGATCACGTGATCACAAGCTGGGAACCATGCTACTATTTTATAAACCAGCATGCCAGCAGTTCTGTCAGTCTGGCACAGATGAAGTATATTGGTGTTGATACAAGTCTATTTTTGAGATAATAAGATACCCAGGAAAGATATTTTGTCCATAATACCAACACTTTCTTTAAGTGGAAGTATGATTTATTTATAAACTGTTACGTCTCAGAACGGGATACAGGTCGTCGTGCACTGTTATGTATTTCTGACGTTATCTTATAATTGATATCATAGTTGCAATATAAATTAGGTTACATGGGATATATATATATATATATATATATATATATATATATATACATATATATAATAATAATAATGTTTTAATTAATTTTCAGTCAATCTGAATATAGTTGCGATGTTTTGATATGCTGAATATTTCAATAAACGGAGAGAATAAATTTAAATTTATATATCATTTAACAGAGTAACACGAGTGTGTTTATTGTTTCTATATTTCAATGCTTGTAAATTGTAGTTAAGATTTCAAATGGAATTCAAGACGTCTCGGAGGGATTATGAACGAACTAATATAAAAACATTGCATTCTTCAAAACTGACCTCCAGTTAAACGTTTCAATAGAACCTATCCGATAGGCTTGTCAACCCTTTGTTAGTTGTTTGTCGGTATATATGTTGGTAATTATGTTTAAAATATAATGACTGGGTTTAATCATTTTTGTGGAGAAACGGGGTAACTCCCAAAGAAGAACCCATTTATATTGAACTGATCCTTATTGCCATACTCAGTTTGAGAATTTAGTTTATCCTGGGTGATAGCGAGACCTTCGTGAATCGTTGGTATAATGGGCGGGCAAAGTTGATCTGTGGTATACAAAGTGTCAGTTTGTGTACCGTGCCAGACATTTTTCGAATATATCATATATATATATATATACCTGCGCTAAAGCGCACACCAATGTATAATAGTCCGGATCTGGTGGTCCAAAATTTTGGCTGAGTTAAACATGCGGTCTCGGGTTGCTCTCTAATGTTGCCAAATTAAATATCAGTTTTCATGAAATTGAAATGTTTCCATGAAGAGATACCTCGCAAAAACTTGAGACTAATAAAATGTCATATGCAATTTTCTAGTCATAAAGGATGATAAGGGACTGGTGATTTCAGTGGCTTTATGAACTGAGGTTGGAACCAAAGTGTATGCAAGCAATGTTGGGAGCGACCGATTTACGGCAACGGGTTGAGCTTTTACGACATCGTCTGTCACACGGCTCAACATCAATGGCGGCAGAGAATCAGCGGGTCGGACCGGCCAAACAACTCGCCAGAACAAATGACGTGATCACGTTTCTAACGGCAGTAGAGCAGGAAAATTACTGAGAATAACATGGTCTCAACGACCGAATAGTTGCCGCTGTCGCTGGAGCATAGCAGACGTGCCGTCAATATGGCCGCAAACTGGCCAATAAACCTATGGTGGTGATCGCGTGCAGATTACGTTGTGCCATATAAATGCAATGTGTGACTTTTTAATGATATTTCGAAGACCTCTGTGAAGCATCAAAGAGACAAATTTACTAAAATTACCAAATTCAATTAACGGATATGTGATATGGATACGCGATTAGATAATCTCGTGCTGTAAATTCACATTAAAGACACATTTAATGCAATAAATGCAGCCGAAGTAGATAATCATAAACTACTATTTCCCTAATGACCACTTTGTCCTTTAATTTGGATCTGTTTCGTTTTATCTCTGTAATTAAATTTAACATTTCTCGATAGGACAAACACTTGCTGACAATTTTATCTATGCACATCACATTATTGCCGGCACTCTTTAAAGAGATAATAAATTTATTAATATTCACGAAAATTCATAACTTATCTCACCCAGTATCGTGTTTTCTTACTACTTCTTTTTCTTCTCTCTCTCTCTCTCTCTCTCTCTCTCTCTCTCTCTGACATAAAACGTATACATGCATTGCTTTCCTGTCGTGTTATATATATATATATATATATATATATATATATATATATATATATATATATATATATATATATATATATATATAACCAAACGAATATACCCTGCCTCGGGCAAACAAAACTGACGTTGATAGCTGAGGCAGAAAACTTGTCGATAAACATGTAGCGTACATATCTCGTGCGCGGTATAAAGGCCAAACGGCATTGAGCTGATTTGATCTTTCCTGTGGCAAGCTATCGTTTACTGTGAAATCAGACAACTGCCGTGGAGCTCTGTGCAGAGAACAATTCATTATTTGACCATCGATCTCCAATACCTGTATTTAACAGCACCTATATTTTGCTGAGTTTTTTTTCTTGTCCTCGTTGGACTCCACCAACAGCGTAATTTCTTATTTTTGATGTTCTGCGAATCTCGTTTCTAATTTTTTCCCAGTTGTCTCCACGGATTCTCACTTTGGAATGTTTTGTGTTCTTTTTCTTTCCGTGGTTAATGTCTTTGCATGCATAACGTTACTGTTTCCGTCGTTTGGTTTCTCTTTTGTATCGTTGCGTGCGCTATCTCTTTTCTGTGGATCATGTTTGTATGGAAAAAGGGGAAAATATTCACCGACGTGACACCTGGTAACGCCCAACTTGCTTTTGATTATTTTGAATTAATTGTTTCTTAGTTGTGTTACTTTTGTTGATCAAAGAGATACAATGTTCATCATGATAATTAATTCACCCCTCTACCGACGGAAACAAACGAATAGTTACGTTCCTGGAAAACAAGACAAGTGAAGTCCACGGAGCGTTTACTCCACCTTTCCACCAGAGGTCGTTTCTGCTCAACACCAACTTTTTTCCAGAACCAGGGATTGTGATAAAAAAATTTTTAAAAAATTATCAAAATGGAATGAGCGCCTTCTTTCTTCACTGAACGTTAGCATGTTTATCAATTTTCACTTATTTCATAAACCCTGTGTAAAAAAATAATTAATGTGCATATAAATTGCCTTTAAACAACCCTTATCCTATATGTATCCTTTATTTAGCCTATATTTAAAACCTCAACACTTGCGCAATCGAATTCCTATGGTCACATGTTTTTTTTTCCAGTTGGACAGCATGGAAACATGTACCCTGTCCACTTATAGCTTGTAGATAAGAACTTGTACACTTATAACAGGGGCTATATAGATAGTGGTTTCAGCAGAGAGTGTATGTACTTAATACGTTTATAAAGAGGTCCATCAAGAATTTGAAGGAAATTAGAGCAACGGGAAGCACAGATGGTGCATTATGGGAAGGGCAAATGGTTTTCCGTGGAATATGTCATCAGTATAGGTCGGTCCTATTCATCAAACATGTAAGGTTGCATGAGGCTGTCAAATCATTCCCTTTGATTTCCGTGTTTGACTTTCGTAGGTCCCATCCTGCCTTGCGCTACGATTACGTGAGCGAGGCACAAAACAGGCTGGGAACCATACATTGTTTGACAGACCAAAATGCCATCTCTGTAAGTCTTGCACGGATGGAGCATATCGAAGTTAAGACAGGTCTATTTTAGATATAATAAAATGCCCAGGAAAGGAAATTTGTTTATTGTACCAACAATCACTTTAAGACGAAGTAATTTATTTTTGAAAACGTGTATGTCCCAGAACGGGAATACAGGTCGACGTGCACTGTCATATATTTTTGACGTTAATTGTATCCGCAAGCACAAAGCTTTGTGAATAGTATGTTTTGACCGGGTTCCGCCGCTCCCGCCGCCGCTTTCATTTCCGGTATAGAACTCTGGGACCACAGGACAGATGTTTCCGAAACTTTACACAATTATCGGGTCACATGTGAACCGGTGCCGAAATATTTTGCGTTGACCTCTGACCTTCCCCTTTACAGTGCGACCATCTGTGCCCCTGTTTTGACACATTGACCCACATATCTTCGGATTCCTTTGACCAATCACGTTAAAATTTTTGCACAAATGTAGCCCTATGATAGTTTTTATAACATACACAAAACAGGTGGCGCCACCTGCAACCATTTTTGCACAGCGTCCATCTGCTCATTTGCCTATAGGATACAGTCACTCATATCTTTGCAGTGTTGGACTTATCCGTCTGAAATTTTTTGCATGTGCATACATCCTGGATAGCTTTCTTGAATTTATGATAGGTGACGCCACCTACATTCACATTCAGGCTGCAGACATCCAGGCTTATATCTCAGGACTGGCTTGACGTATCTTCCTGAAATTTTGCAGGTGTATAGATCTCTCATAGTTCTTTATCATACGTCCAGTTGGTAGCGCCTCCTGCTACCATTTTTGCACAGTGTCTTTCTGTTTGTCTGTGTTGGATAAAATCACTCATATACAAGCAGTGGTTTGACTTGTCTGCCTAAAATGTTGCATATGTATACAGCTTGGACAGCTTTTTGGATTTTGTTGCAGGTGGGTCCACCTACATACCCATTTCGGTCGCAGACATCCATGCAACACACCTAACTCTGTTTCCCCTTGCCACTCAATCCATGCCTCACTTCACCCGTCCCACTCTGATTTCGGCGGAGACACGTTGTCGCTTGTCCACTACCCCTATTCTTGCTTATATTTAATTGATATCATAGTGAAATATAAAATAGGTTACATGGCATATATATGTATAAATGTATATAATAATATGATAATAGTAATGATAAAAATAATAATATTGATTTTAGTAATAATAATAATAATAATAATAATAATAATAAATAAATTAGGTAACATGGCATATATATATATATATATATATATATATATATATATGATAATAATAATAATATTATTTTTAAAAAAATCAGTCCATCTGTTAATAGTTGCGATGCTTTGATATGGTGAATATTTCTGCAAACATGGAGAATAAAATAAAATTGATATGATATTTTAATAGATCTCGAGTAACTCGAGTGTTTGTATTGTGTCTATATTTGAATACTTGTAATATGTTGATTTCAAATGAAATTCATGACGTTGCGGAGAGTTTATGAAAGAAATAAAATAAAAACTTGGCATTCTTCTAAACTGACCTCCAGTTAAACATTTGCCAATCAAACCTAAGATATAGGCTTGTTAACCCTCTTTTAGTTCTTGATTGGTATTTCTGTTGGTATTTGTGTTTAAAATGTAATGACTGGGTTTAATCAATTATGTGGAGAGTTAAGGATAACGCCCAAAGAACAACCCATTTTTTATTTATATTTTTCATGTGATCTTGATCACCATAATAAAATTTTATGTTGAACTCATCTTTTTTGCCATTCCAAGCTTGGGAATTTAGTGTATTCTTCTTGATGGCGAGACCTTCATGATTCATTGGAATAATGGGCCGCCTTTATTTTCTGAAGGGCATAATTGATCTGTGATACAAAGAGAGAGTTTGTGTACCGTGCCAGACATTTTGTTTTATAAGCTAAGCTTTGATATTGATAAATATATATATATATATATATATATATATATATATATATATATATATATATATATATATACGCTTAAGTAGCAGACTCCAATGTTTAATAGTCCGGATCTGGTGGTCCAGAATTTTCAGCGGAGGTAAACATACATATGCGGTCTTGGGTTGCTTTCTAATGTTGACAAATGAAATTACATGAAATGTAAATGTTTCCACGAAGAGATACTTCGTGATAGCACGAGAATTATTAAATGTAGTATGCAATTTTCTAGTCAGAAAGGAAGATAAGGAACTTGTAATTTCATTGGCTTTATAAACTGAGGTTGAAACCAAAGTGCATGCAAGAAATGCTGGGAGCGACCGATTTACGGCAACAGGTGGAGTGTTTCGACACCGCCTGTCACATGGCTCCACAGTAATGGCGGCAGAGAATCAGCGGGTCGGACTGGCCAAACAACTCGCCAGAACAAATGACGTGTTCACGTTTCTGACTGCAGTAGAGCAGGCAAATTATTGAAAATAACATGGCCTCAACGACCGAATAGTTGTCGCTGTCGCTTACGCAAAGCGGACGTGACGTCAATGTTGCAGAAAACGGGTCAATAAACCTATTTTGATGATAGCGTGCAGATTACGTCGTGCCACATAAATGCAATTAGTTACTTTTTAATGATAATTGGTAAACCTCTCTGAAGCATCAAAGAGACTAATTTACTGAAATTATGAAATTCAATAAACGGATATGTGATATGGATATGCGATGAGATAATCTCGTGCCTTAAATTCTCGTTAAAGACACCTATAATGCAATTAATGCATCCAAAGTAGATAATGATAAACTGCTATTTCCCTGACCACTTTGTCCTTTCATTAGAATCTGTTTCGTTTTAACTCTTTAATTAAATTTTCACATTTCTCTATTGGACAAACTCGTGCTAACAATTTTGTCTATACACATAGCATTACAGCCGGCACTCTGTTAAGAAATAATTAATTTATTAATATTAAGAAAACCCGTTAATTATATATCTTAGTGTCGTGTTTTCTTCCTTCTTCTTCTCTCTCTCTCTCTCTCTCTCTCTCTCTCTCTCTCTCTCTCTCTCTCTCTCTCTCTGTCTCTTGGGTTCTGCTACCTATGTTCACAAAAGGCCTTAGATATACCTCTTGCATTTGTTATATTACAACGTGTTCTCATATTCTCTTTCATCTGTTTATCTGTTACGACGCTCTCTCTCTCTCTCTCTCTCTCTCTCTTCATGAAATAAAACGTATGCATGCATTGCTTTCCTTTTGTGTCATATAAGAAACTAAAAGAATATATCCCCGTCTCGGGTAAACAAAGCTAACGTTGAAAGAGGAGAAAAAAGCTTTGTCGATCGATCTCCAATACCTGTATTTTTTACGGCACCTGTATCCTGCTGAGTTCTTTTCTTGTCCTCTTTGCACGCCACCAATAGCGTAATTTCTTATTTTTGATGTTTTGTGAATCTCGATTCCTGTTTTGATATTTTTCTTTACTTTGCGTGGTTTTTTTTCCAGTTATCTCCAGGGATTCTCGCTTTGGTATGTTTTGCGTCTATTTCTATTCGTGGTTTAGGTTTCTGCATGCATGACGACACTGTTTCGGTTGTTTGGTTTCTCCTGCGTGCGCTCCCTCGTTTCTGTGGATTATGTTTGTATAGCCGAGAATATTAGTCTAAACAGTCAAATAAAAATTTAAAAAAAAATGATCTCAAGGGAATGAGCGCTTTCTTTCTTCAATGAACATGAGCACGCTCACCAGGTTTCACATTTTTCATAAACTCCGTGTAAAAAAATTGTGATGTAAATTGCCTTGAAACAACCCTAATCCAAAATGTAACCTTTGCCTATATTTACGCCCATTACTACATTTACACCTTCGCCATTGCTATATTTCGGAGCCACAATGCATTGTGGGGAAATGATTTCTCTACCCACAATTCCGCAACAGGAGTGTTCCGTCTGAAGCTCATTCCCTTATCTTTTTTTATTAATCAAATTCAATCTCTGTAAATTTTCATAAAAAATAAGTCAAAGCATCACCGATAACAACCTATGGCGGCAAATCAGATTACTCCGAAATTGCAATGACTAATTCTCTCCCCACCAACAATATGTGAATATTTAACTTCCGCACATGCGCAATCGACCTCCTATGGTCCCATGCTTTCCAGTTAGACAGCATAGCAATATGTACCGTGTCCACTTATAGCTTGTAGATAAGAACTTAAACACTCATAATAGTGGCGTTATAGATACTGGTTTCAGCAGGGATAGTCTTTACCTAATAAATACATAAAGAGGTCGATCAAGAATTTTGAATGAAGTAGAACAAGGGGAAGCACTATGGTGCATTGTAGGGAGGGAAATGTTTTTCCGTCGAATATGTCATCAGTATAGGGCGAGCCTATTCATCAAATATGTTAGGTTGCATGAGGCTGTCAGATTATTCCCTTTGATTTTCCGCGTTTGACCATCGTTGTCCCCATCCTGCCTTGCGCTACGATCACGTGAGCGAGGCGCAAGACATGCTGGGAACCATACACTGTTTGACAGACCAAAATGCCAGCTGTGTCTGTCTGGCCCGGATGGAGCATATCGAAGTGGAGACAGGACTATTTTAGAGACAATAAGATACCCAGGGAAGATAATTTGTTTATTATACCAACAGTCACTTTTACACGAAGTATGAGTTATTTTTAACTGTTAAGTCTCAGAACGGTGTTACGTAAAAAATTGTTGAGGTGGCGCACATGTCCGGCGTTCCAAAAGCTTCGCTAGCGGGAATACAGGTCGTCGCGCACTGTAATGTATTTCTGACGTTAATTGTATCCGCCAAAACAAACTTTTACGGATACTATATGTTTGACCGGGTTCCGCTGCCGCCGCCGCCTCGTTCGTTTCCGGAATAGAACTCTGAGACCACAGGACAGATGTTTCCGAACCTTTACACCATTATCGGGTCACAAGTGAACTTGTGCCAAGATATTTTGCGTTGACCTCTGACCTTTCCTCTCTCCAATGCGTCCATCTGTGTGTCACTTTTGACACATTAACCCACATATATTGGGACTCGTTTGACCAATCAGGTCAAAAATTTTGCACAAATGTAGCCCATGGATAGCTTTATAACATACACAAAAAAAAGATGGCGCCACCTGCAACCATTTATTCACAGCGTCCATCTGTTCATCTGCCTTGGGATAAAATCACTCATATCTCTGTAGTAGTTGGACTTATCCACCTGAAATTTTGCATGTTTATACATCCTGGATAGCTTTCTTGATTTTATGACAGGTGGCGCCACCTACATTCACATTCACGCTGCAGACATCCAGGCTTACATCTCAAGATTGGCTTGACGTATCCTCCTGAAGTGTTGCATGTTTATACATCTTATATAGCTCTTTATCATACACAACATTGGTGGCGCCACCTGCAACCATTTTTGCACAGCGTCCGTCTGTATAAGTCTACTGTGGGATAACATAACTCATATATCGGCAGTTGTTTGACTTATCTGCCTAAAGTTTTGCATGTTTATACATTTTGGATAGCTTTCTGGATTTTGTTGCAGGTGGCGCCACCTACATTTTTTTGTCTATGCTGCAGATATGCAGGCTTATATCTCATGACTGGTTTGATGTATCCTCCTGAAATTTTGCATGTCTATGGATCTCACATAGCTCTTTATCATACGCAAATTGGTGGCGCCGCCTGCAACCATTTTTCACAGCGTCTGTCTGTTTGTCAACCATGGGATAAAATCACTCATATCTCGGCAGTGGTTTGACTTATCTGCCTAAAATTTTGTAGGTATATACATCTTGGAAAGCTTTCTGGATTTTGTGGCAGGTGCCGCCACCTACATTTATGTTTACGCTGCAAACATCTATGCTAATATATCAGGACTAGTTTAGTATATCCCCCTGAAATTTTGCATGTGTATAGATCTCACGTAGCTCTTTATCGTACACAAAATTAGTGGCGCCACCAGCAACTATTTTTGCACAGCGTCCTTCTGTTTGTCTCCTGCGGGATAAAATCACTCATATACAAGCAGTGGTTTGACTTGTCTGCCAAAAATTTTGCATATGTCTACAACTTGGATAGCTTATTGGATTTTGAGGTAGGTGGGGCAACCTACATACATATTTCGTCTGCAGACATCCATGCTAATATGCAACACACCTCACTCTATTTCCCCTTGCCACTCACTCCATGCCTCACTTCACCCGTCCCACTCTGATTTTGGCGGATACACGTAGTCGCTTGTCGACTACCCGTTTTCTATTTGATATTTGATATCATAGTTGAAATATAAATTAGGTTACATGGCATTTAATAATAATAATATTAATAGTAATAATAAAAATAATAATATTGATGATAATAATAATAATAATAATAATAATAATAATAATAGTAATAATAAAAATAATAATATTGATAATAATAATAATAATAATAATAATAATAATAATAATAATAATAATAATAAATCAGGTAACATGGCATACACACACACACACACACACATATATATATATATATATATATATATATATATATATATATATATATATATATATATATATATTTATGGCGATACCTTCGTGATTCATTGGTATTATGGGCCGCTTTTTTTCTGGCAGGCATAGTTGATCTGTGAAAAAAAAGAGCGAGTTTGTGTACCGTGCTAGACATTTTTTGAAGCTTTAATATATATATATATATATATATATATATATATATATATATATACACGCTTAAGTAACATACACTAAATGTTTATTAGTCAGCATCTGGTGGTCCAGAATTTTGGCGGAGGTAAAGTAGCTGTCTCGGGTTGCTTTCTAATATTGACAAATGAAATATCAATTTTCATGAAATTTAAATGGTTCCATGAAGAGATACTTCGCGAAAACATGAAAATAGTTAAATATAGTATGCAATTTTCTAGTCATAAAGGATGATAAGGGACTGGTGATTTCAGTGGCTTTATGAACTGAGGTTGGAACCAAAGTGTATGCAAGAAATGTTGGGAGCGACCGATTTACGGCAACAGTTTGAGCTTTTACGACATCGTCTGTCACACAGCTCAACATTAATGGCGGCAGAGAATCAGCGGGTCGGACCGGCCAAACAACCCGCCAGAACAAATGACGTGATCACGTTTCTGACTGCAGTAGAGCAGGCAAATTATTAAAAATAACATGGCCTCGTCGACTGAATAGTTGGCGCTGCGGCTGAACAAAGCAGACGTGCCGTCAATGTTGCAGAAAACGGGTCGATAAACCGATGGTGATGATCGTGTGTAAAATAACGTCTTGCCACATTACTGCAATGTATGACTTTTTAATGATAATTGGTAGACCTCTCTGAAGCATCAAAGAGACTAATTTACTGAAATTATCAAATTCAATTAACGGATATGTGTTATGGATACGCGATTAGATAATCTCGTGCCTTTAATTCTCGTTAAAGACACATTTAATGCAATTTATGCATCAGAAGTAGATAATTATAAACTGCTATTTCCCTTATGACCACTTTGTCCCTTCATTGGGATCTGTTCCGTTTAACTCTGTATTTCAATAACCAAAGTTCTGATAGAACATACTCTCTGTTTTCACACTTGCTGACATTTATGTCATGCATATAGAATTTCTACCGGAAGTTTATCGAGAGATAATATATATTTAATAATATTCGAGAAAGCTCTTTAATTATCTCTCTCAGTGTAGTCCTTTATGTCGTCTCCTTCTCTCTCTCTCTCTCTCTCTCTCTCTCTCTCTCTCTCTCTCTCTCTCTTCATTTTGTCTCCGTTTCAGATTTCGGCGGTAATTTGTAAACTACTTACATTTCCGTTCAGTATGTTTAAAGGTAAAGCAGTGTGAACTTGAAATTTGCACTTCCGCCAAGGCAGCTTATTACCCCCATATGGCATTGTAAGAAATGTAGCATTTTCCCTCCAAATATTCCTGGGTCCAGATAGTGATCCGGATCACCCCCAAATTTAAATCAGTTAATCCTTGTATCAAAACCGAGTAATCCTGAAAATAACTTTTTTTTGCGCAACGTACATAAAGACAGAGAGACTAGCAAATGCCACCAAAGACAGAACCTCCGCAGCTTTTCGGAGAAAATATTCCGGCAATACATAATGACACATTTGATTTGATCTGGTAAAATGTTTACATTTCAAATTTCTTGGGTGTTTCTTCATGAAATGAACGCGTATGATTGCTTCTTTTAACTGGACTTTCTTTTAATATATTTATAACAAAAACCTACTACCGTCATCCGTCAAAAGGTGTCGTTGATCCAATCGTTTGAGTCAATATTTCAGAATAAAAATATACTGATGTCTTTGGTATTAATTTATTTTTACATTCAAATTCTTTGAAAAAATGCCATTGGTTTCATATAAAAATAATCGCAAAAAAAAAAAACACATAGAAATGTTTGAAAACGTTGATTTTTTTTAATATCTCTATAAACGGATGGGCACCCATATGTGGGTAAGACTACAATTAAATCTATAATCCTCTAGATTGAATGGTATAATGTACACTTTTCAATATTCAATGTACAATACTTCGTAAAACCCAGAGGCTATAAATGCTAATGTTCGAATAGTCAGTGTTATGGCCGATCCGCTCACGTGCCGTGTATGAGAAAATGAGACTCTCAGATATGAAATCTTAAGGAATCTCAATTTAGATTCCTGAATTATGTTTGGGGGCGTCACGTCAGGCTAAATGTCAGATATGTCTCGTAAATCCCTTGCGCCCTCTCTCCTGAATCAGTCCTCAGACTGGTGTATTAGATCAGCCATATTTGTATTGCAGCAGCATCAATGGGACGTTCATATTTTATTTCGACCATAGAAATCCAGACATAGTCTATAAGTATTGCCCAAGTCGTTTGCTTCGTAAGAGACCCTTTGTCAAGCACAACGCCTACCCGGAGCACCCTGGGATTTCATACGTCCCTTTGTTACGTCTGGATCACAACTTAGGTGTCATAATGATATATTACCCTGTCTTCCTGTGCAGTATACAAGAATTATCGTCGGCTTTTTAATCAACTGAGAAACTGTAAATAAATTTCACTTTTAAGGGGCCTATTCCGTCTTCTGACGTCTATTTACAGATTAATAACAGGTCAGGAACTTCCGAGCCAACAGCACACAGCCTGTTCGTATTGTTTATATCCACGCGTCGATAACAAATGGGGGCCCGCCAAAATAATCCAAACCTATTCAACAAGGATATCTGGCGGCAAGTCATACAAATTTTGAAATCGTATTATGCAACTATCGACCTCCGGACTTTCGAAAACATAAAAACAAGTTGCAATGATTTACATGTTTTGTTTTCTGTCAGTAAACATGGGCACAATTCGCTATCATCTTGTAGATAAACAATCTATGCATCTGTGACGGAGGCATCATAAGAACGTGTTTACATTATTACCTACAGCTTAATACAACATACGCAAAGTAAACCAAAACTTTAAAAAAATTCTTTAAACAAGATAAGGCATGTGAACAACTGGCTCCCAGTAAAAACAAAATTGAGAAGCTGGTGAAGATCTGGTATTTTTTCTATGGGTCTAAATATGTTCAGGTACATATACTCCGTTTCACTAATTGAAAGGTTTCAATGGTGACAATTTTTTTGGCTTATATTGATTTTGCAAAGCGTCCATTAATATGGATAATGTATAAACACACAATCCAAAGTTGAATGCGCAGGTATGAGGCTATATTAAATAGGCATGCTAAAATCAAACCAAAATGTTTCTCTTCTGAATGTCACAAGAAATTATTATCCCAAAATATTATAATATGTGATTAGATAAGGTGTTAATTCAAGAATTGAGAATGACTTCGTTTTCGGGATCCCCTAATTAAATTCTCTGGGCTTGATTCACTCATATGTTGATAAAAAATTGCGTTAACCTCAGTATCCGCGCCTGTGGTATTTTAATAATGGAAGTAATGATGAATGCTTGTCTCCGAAGTTCTACACGATTAATTAGCTGAACATGTTCCTTGTTAAATTAGTATTGGTTTTCCAATTATCTTTTTTTTAATTATTTTTCAGGCTCGCTTAATTTATGAATTTAATCTTGTTAAGAAAAGAACATGATTTTTTTTCATGCAGAAAATGTATCCTCTTTTTGTGTTTATAAGGTTTTGATACACAACATATTTAACCTTGTGATAATGTAAATGCGAGATCATTTGTGTACAATACAGTTGTGTGCTTCTTATAGAAGTATGGGAATTAGAAATATGAATATTCATTAAGTAGATTGAAACATGGGAGCATGAACACCTTGAATAGTGCGGAAACAGGGGAGACCGACAACCACTAGAATTTCACGACATCACCAGTGCGAGAATGTTAACAACCGAATTACGGTAATCACCAGGTATTTTACGACACTCTCTGCCCTCAAGCCTAATTTCAACAGAGTCATGAAATCGTTGGTCCGGACTCCGTAAACAACATTAATTCCTTATAAAATGAGAAATTATTAGTGCAGGCAGGAACATAATGGTAAATTTACCTTTTGTTGAGTTCATTGCCACGATAATTTGGCGAAATATAAATGGCTGATGTTGTTAACTCAGATAGCTCAACGACCAACCTTAAACTCACCCCTTTGCGTGACACCTTAAATATGTTGATTTTGTCGGACAAAATCTGATTTGCTTTATGTGGCAGAACCAAGGGACGCTGGGTGAGGTCCGCTCAGAGTGGCAGGGGTGAGGTTAAAGGGTTTTGGCGAATTAGTTTAATAAAGTAGATTTATGAGTTTATAATTACCCATAAGTAATTTTCCCGGGTACAAATTTTGCTTTTCTATAGATTTCCGTGTAAATTTGAATGTTTGCACGTTTGTAAGTTTTACGGTTTTTCGGCCAGTTATAATAAGCTCCAGTCTTTATGAAGTTTGCGATTGTTGTTGTTGCCGTTTTCTGTCTGGCATCAAAACCAAACCCATTACCTTAATTGAATTGTTTCGTTATTCTTGTTTTCCATATGTTATCAAGTTTTTGGAAAGTTGATTAAATGGGTGGCAAATCGTTGAAGGTGTGGCTCTAGGTGACACAGACGCTTTAGTCACGTCTCCCCTTTGCTTCAAAGTTTCTTATTAACTTAACTAAAATCAACTCAGTCGACCAAACTATCAAGATAAACATCAAAATGTGCAGTCTAGGACAAGTTACTGAGATTATTGTCAAACGTGTTATAATTAATAATATAAACAACATGCATAAAAAAATAGACTAAGCAGTTTCTCTAAACTGACGTAAATTATTTTGTCTCTCAAATGTTGCCAATTCAAGTCGAACCATGACAGTTAACTGCCTACACAAGCCAGCTATGTTTGGTTAAAGCCAACCACTCTCTATCCATGACAACATGACATTTTGCGAGTCATGATTCGTGTCAGAATTATTAGAAAACCCATTCCAAGGGTCGGATTAAGATATTTGTTGTGTGGTAGCATTGGTTTTAATTGGAAAATAATTAAGAAAAAAAATGTGCCTTCATGAAGGACGGAGAGACGAACTTTCCGAGAAAAAGTAGCCGGGGTATTTATAATTGCTGCATGAGTACTCTTAAATCAACCGTGAATGTTATATCCATTATTTTCCCCAACAGAATAATGTCACATTTTGTCTTACGTCGGGAAATTGATAGTTCGACAAGCAGATGAAAATGAAAAAAACTGTTAAAAATGGCGGGCACATCTTCTCATAATAGAATTGATCCGAACCCTCTTGCTTGTACTGTCACCTCAACGTATTCAGTTAAGTAAATATCGACGTTCAGGTGGCAGGCTGCAGCTAACTACACGAGCCAGCCTCACACAAGTACGGGTAACTCGGCTACGTACTCTATTTATTTTCCTATTTTCATTCTTTATTGGAAAGAACCAGTCTCTGCCTGCCACCATTCAAAGGAAGTTTCCAATGCAACCATACAGCCTGGCAACTAATTTTTTGTTTGGGCTTTTCACTGGCTCTGTTACCGATAGAAGCCCATGTTACAAGGAGGGTCGTCTCAGGTTACATATATAAGGCAGAATCTGTAGGCAAAAGCGGCTTTTACCGGCTTGAACTGGAAGAGTATTGGCTTAAAGGACACGCGTTAGAGTTTACAAGAATGTTAGGAATATCCTATTTAAGTTTTCTATCCTGTGATTGAGTCCATTGAGTTCGGAAGCGCATCAAAGCTAACCTTTGAATATTCTTGCGTAGGAGGTTTCTTACTTATAAACAATTCTCCTAGATATGACATGGGTGTTGCCTCTTCTACTGAAGGCAATATTTTCCTTTGAGTAAAACGTATTGCCATAGCGAATGTGATATTTTTTATCAAAATGATCCTATGCAAGCAATTTGGTCAGTCAAACAAGGAGAAGACAACTTTATAACATTGCAATCTCTATATATAACAAACTTTATATAAGAACTTTACTAGCATGTATGTATTAAACATAATGTCGTGACTGGATTATCGCATGACTTTATTGTTGATTCCACCATTCTGTAACAGAACAGCAAGTTGCCGCCAAGTGAAGTCGTATGATTTGCGATTTTTTTAGCATCATGAATTTTCGTTCCTATAAAGGGTTTTGTACCTTCAAATACAAACGCTATGGCAGTGAAAGAAAGTTGGCCCTTAACACGTTGGCCATCCGTAGAACAAAATTACATGAGTAAGGGTGCGTGCGGCAAATTAAACCTCCTTTTGTGGCGCTAAACACTCATATAGGCAAGTCCATGCTTTTGCACGCTATGCCGAAAAAAAGAGGCAATTTAATTTCACCCTTAAAGGGATTACGTTCTAAACCAATAGCAACACAAAAATGCATAACACGCCGGTCGTATGTGCTGTGAGCTCTGACTTCATTGAATATGCGCAAATTTTGCAGAGCATTGAAATCATGTGAGAAACTCTAAAGGTTATAATGTATAGTCAGTTTCATGAAAATCCATCAATTTTGTTAATTAAAACCTGATTAAATATGCTTAGATTAAGGAGTATAGAACCCAAGCGAGATAACCTATTGGTTAATAGTTAAAGAGAGTTTTGTGATAATCCATCAAATCCTTGGTAAGGTATCGCAGCGACACTTAATTTCAAATTAATGGACGCTGTCCTTACCTCAAACCCGACACACATTATCAATGAACATTCTCTTACAATAGAGACTATGCACGCCTAATGATTGTAGAGAAAAATGAAAATCTATTTAGTACTTAACCTAAGGTATGATAGTTGTCATTAACGAGAGGGTGTACCTGTCACTTTTATACCTCCACTAGATTTCAGCTACACTAGTGATATATCGACGCAAGCAAGAGAAATGTGTCTCATTTTCACCGAAATCCATAGCTGCATCAAATGCCAACATTGTGGGCCAGATTAGAGGCCCCTAACACGACTGATCAGCTCTATAAACCAGGAGTGGGATAAATATGTTGCCAGTTTCTCAATGATTTAAACATTTGATGTCTCAAACATTTATTGATTTGAACAAAAGCATTATATTAATCGATATTACCTCAACAATTTGATACAAACTATCTCTTAACTTTACTGTATTGTTTCTTGATGATAGTCTATCCTTCCAAAAAAATCATTAAAATTATTCTGTAAAATTCTAAGTAGTGGCTAACAGTCAAACAAAAAAAAATCAATGTAACAACGAAGGTAAAACATTAGGCTTCCAAGCAGCTGTTTCACATCCGTATACTACACACCGTTATACAATATTCATGTTACTTCGAAAGCATATGGTGGAAAACGTATTTATTTAATATTCTTGTATTTTGTCAGTTAACCTTTAATTAAAATTCTTTTTTAACTAATTTAATTGAAACTGATTATTTTATGTGGCATTTGGTCCTGATAGTTTCCAGTAATAACCTTTCTTATTTGCTCGGATAAAGGGTGCTATAATGACTTAACATGTAATTTAACGGGCGTCTGCGCTAAAGTACCTCCCCCGCGCCTTGGATAAACTGCGAAACGGCACGACCAATCGGTGCTTTGACCTTTTCAAGGCATGCAATGTTGATTATTCAGCCACTTTCCGTGATATATGAACTGTTGCGTACCAGGTGTGCCTAATTTACTGACGCAAAAGAGCACTCGATCCTTTCGGAAGTTTCTTCTGACAAACCCACGTCTTGATTCACTCTCTCCACCTGCTTGATTTTAAGAAGAGGACAAAGCAGAAATTTCCAGGCGGTGGTGATGGGTTACCTAACAGCGTTTTCTTGTGACGAATTGGAATTAAATAGCTGGTTTTCAAACGATTTATTGATTAACCATGTGTATATGTGTGCGTGTTTTAGCTATAAACAGGTAGTTTGGCTTATGATTGCGACATTATGGAAAGAAGGATAACGAGAAATGTGTAATCTAAGGAAAGCAAACCTCCGCCTAGTGTGGGGGGTGGGGGAGTCCCTAATGTGTGATGCAAAAGCCGTGTTTGCCTTCACTTATTCGACCAGTATTCCAAGGTTCATTCGGGCGCAAGTGACTGTACATTTGTGAATATTCTTTTATGACATTTCTGGAACCAAATCAGGTGTGGAATCTGCACCAAAATCTAACCGATTCTCCAAAGGCCCCATTGCCGAAAAAAAGTTTTATCAGGTTTCTTTCATGATTGCGTGTCACAAATACACACACACAAACACACATACCCACGAGGATAAATGCAAACCTACATAGAGGAGGCAAATCTGTATCATTTTGTCTATTTTAGCTGTGTCAGGTACAATAATGCCTCTATACATGAGATGTAACGCAAAGAATCTGTGGAGTTACGCTAGACGAATACTTGTGTGGCTCGAAATGTTTCCATAAAGCCCAGTTTTAATGTCTACGAACCAACTTCCAGCTTACAGAAAGAGAGTCTTAGTCCAAATTCCGAAGGTTGTCTCTGCAGAGGGAACAGGTCTGAGGAAATTATATCAAATATGACGATAAATTTTACAATATTTTCCAAAATTTGATCCCAAAAATATTGTTTACTGAAAATATGGAAACTACATGGACAGCAGAAACAAATAAGTCGGTGTACACCAGAAATACAGAAAAGATTATTTTGGAGAAACATTTCACCTGAAAAGAAATTAGTAAGCTCAGATGTTTTCTACGAAAACTTTACAAAGTTTTAAATGTGGACCAGCTTCTGTGGCTCAAGGGTAGAGCGCAGGACTCAAAGCCGGGAGGTCGTGGGTTCGAATCTCAGCCGAGGCGGTGAGGTTTTTTCATGGTCAGCCCCCACCCAGGGTGAGCGCTCTACAGGCTTAATGGGAAGGCTGTGCCCTACAGCCGTGTATCACTCACATATGAGTGCGTCTTTTTTTTTTGGGGGGGGGGGGTTCCTCGGTGTTATGACCCAGCAATGGGGATGATTAAACACCCAGGACCCGCAAGTGCGGTAGACACTGGGCCTGGGTGACACCAGGATATAAAAATGATAGGAAGCGAGTGCTACCGCCCTGTCAAGTAGTCCCAAACCGTAATGGAAAGTCTGCAGATGTACATACTTAGTTAAGAATTAGTTAAGTCAGCATTAAAAAAATGAAGGCTGTTACCTCCACCAAAAAAATTTAAAAAAAAGTTTTAAATGTAATAAATACTTGTTCGGCTTTTTTCAAGATATTTTCTTATATTTCAGTGGAAACGGAAAGATATAATGAACCGTATGTTGCATGGTCATTAAACATGCATTAGAAGTTGGCCTTTAAGTTAAGCATTGTAAGGAAATGTCGTATATGAATTAACCATGAGGGAAATCCTATACGGCCAAGCCAGGAAATCTAATACCGTGGTCCATACATTCCGGCTGTATATTTAATGTCTCATAAAAATCGAAAAAGAAGTAACCAGATTATTTTCTTCAGAAAAAGCACTTAAAGTTTCCTCCAACAGGAATGATTTTTCTCATATTTTTTTTCTTTTTTTCCCCCAAAGTATATGATCTCGCTTGCTTTGTCCGCGGCAATTTCCGGTATACGAGAAGGTTACACAACATATATGGTTTTAAAATAGAGATTTCTTACAGCACAGAAAGAAAGTAATGTACAATATCATTAGAATGAGATTGGATACGGTTTTTATCTGCTCAGGATAATTTAATTATCTAATGCGATGTAATGGTTATGATACACGAAATTGAGACGACTTCATTTTCCTGAAAATGACTAATTTAAATTTGAATGATACAAGCAAGAGGGACTGTGCGTGAATTGTATCTTTATATATATATATCACTCTGAAGAAAAACAACACTGTAAATTCACAACAGTCTGTTTCACGGGATGTGACCCGATCATCAGGTGATGTGGTTAGAATATACCGTTGCTTGGAAGACACGGAGTATTAGACTGGGAAGCTAATTGCACATTATGTTTATCTCACTTTATTCTACGTTTTATTACATTGTTTACGTATATAAACCTGTTATTGATTTATATTCATATTATTATGTATTTTTATAGCCAAGGGAATTCAATTAAAATACATGTTTAATCTGATTTATTAGACTCAAGTGTCTTGTTACCTCATTAGGCGTACACATATATACCCTTACAATGCTGAAAAGATTCAATGGGATAGATAAAAACTCGAGAAATCCCCTATAACCACGACAAAGCGGCTTATCTGAGGCCGTATATGAGAAAGCCTTAACAACTGCCTGACAAATTTAATAGCCTCTGGCTGGCATTCCGCTGGTAATCTCACTGGTCTCTGTGATAAAATTCATTTCTTATCTGAAATAATATATATCTTTGGATATACGAAGGCAATTACTGCTTCAGCGTCCACGGACTGTCGTAAACCGTAATGTTAATGATGGTCATAAATTCCGCGACACCATGACTCCCAGTACCACTATTCCATGGATAAATGACATGTTCTAGTGATTAATAAAGGAACGTGGTTCTACCTCCTCTTGGCATTCTCCGTACTCACAAAAATTGATTACATCTATGTATAGTATTCTTTCCATTTTATAAAAAAAATCCCTTTTTGAATGATTTTTTAATTTACTTTCCCTAAGCCTTTAAGACAGAACAATTGGCAAAACTCCCTACATCTAAAATCATAACAAATGTTATTTTAAATTTATTGTAGACCTCATAAACTATATATACCGAGTTACTGTTTTTATTTTTCTTGTTGAAAAGTGATTTATTTTTTATATGAACCAAATTTTTAAATTTCAAGATAGATGGAGACATGATAGAGGATAAATAAGATCAAACAGATATATTGAGATATTGTCATATAGTTTAATATTACGCCGCTAAAATGAATGGTTGTTACTGGGTGCTTAAAACAGAGTACTATTTAAACAATTTATAAAATATAAAATCTTAAAATATCATATCAAATGGAATGAAAATTAAAAAAAATAATACGTATATAAAATAGATACATCAAAAAGAAAGCTGTACTAGGTTTAAAACTGTGTATACTTCATAGGTCTGTTATGGATTCAACAGACTTTTGGATAGATGTTAAATATATACGTTTTTGCCATTTTGCTACCTTAATGTACCCCAGTCGCCAGGATCGGGTAACGGCCGTCTGCTAGGTACAGGTCATGTGACACAGCACAGCAACACATTTGTTAAATGAAAGCAGATACATTCCAGTCTCGTATAAGAATGGTTCGTGAAAAAAAATGCAAACATGTAACGGCCATACCTAGTTTTACACTTACGCGCAGGGATCTTAATACATTTGTACTTTGAAATGTTCACCTTTCCAACGAAAAGGCATTAATACAGGTTTGCCTTTTTCCTAGAAAAAATGCCTTTCCGCCACAGATGCATCCTTCCATCATATCAAACTTTCAGTGCCACTTCGCTCAGTCTGAACCTAATTCTGCCATCTTAAATGTCATCCTACATGCACACTAGCATGCAAAAAGAAATGAATGTTATAAATAGTAGGACTGTTATATCAGAAACACGATAATGCAGGGGTAAATGGAACATGCTTTTCCGTGCACCTGTTTGCCCGTTAGAGACGGCAAGAAAAGGTCATTACGACCCCTGAAGTGAATTAAGCCTCATTTGAGATTGAATCCTTGAAGGATCAACATTTACGTGTTAAAATCTTTTGAAAACCCGGATTTATTTGGGACTTGTGGCTGTAAGTACCATGTCTTTCAACCATACTTTGACAGTAACATTTTAAAGAATATTTTTGACATTAAACAGTCAATCAGCAGCTTTGAAAACATCTAATTGTGCCCGTGTCCAATGACCTGCATTAATATATTGACATGATAGACTTTTGCACGGTATGGTATTAGTCTGTATCTAGTTAATTAGGCCATAGCCTCATGCGTTTGTGACAGCTCATTTTATTTTAGAATCGATATGACAATTTAGTAAGGATTTATTAAAAACAAAATCAATGGGAATCCTATACGAAACAGAATTTGGTGCAGAGCGTCAAAGCAACACATAATTTTAATGAATACATAAATCTAACTTGTGCTTGCGAACCAAAATTTATTGATTAAATATCGAAAGACGGTTCTTTCAATTTCATGACGCACGATATGATTATATATGTATTGATCTTATTCATTGAAGATATACGTTTCTCGGAATCAAGGAAATTTGGAGGACGAGGGTTTAATTGTGTATAAACCCGCCATAAAGTTTAAGCTTGTAGGTGTCAATTAAATAGCAACTGACAATTAGCCTAAGAATGTCGCGAGTAAGAAAGAGATCCATTAGGAAATATGACCATGTAATGCTGTACATAAAATGGATAAAATGGGCTTAGAAAATCTGGATCCCAATATATCTGTGGCTAGATTTTGGCATTCACTGATGCGGTTCTATATGAGATAGGTGACTCAGCGCTTTTTAGTTAGCTCATGTTTCAAAAGAAATTATTAGACCTAGAAAGATGAAACTTTAACAGACCAGACGTAACATTTACAATGTAGGAGTACAATGACATGTTTAATAGGGATGTCTGTAATAAATTTTTAAGAATATGCAAATAACGAAAACATGACCTCACCATGTACAGTACACCCGTTTAACCCCAAGGAGGGACACCTACAATTGAATTCTACTTTACAATACTAGAATTAAAACTAAGTTATTATAGCATACAAACACTTGATTCAATAGGGCTATAGATAAAGGTCACAGAAGATCATCAGATGTAAATTAGCATCAGCATCCTTAGAGTTTGTCACTTCAATTCATTTCGTTCTGACACACAGCTTCTCCCTTTTGTTGGACCCCTAACTTTCAAACTCCAGTAAAAGACGATGTCTATACTTATATTGGCAGTGCAAACTTTGTAATGATATCTGTATATCTTTTTGAATAATATTTAAATTAGGAAAACGTGATGTCACCATTCCCAGCTCAACTGTGGAAGGACCTATCATATTTTATTCTGTTTAACAGAACTAATAGTCCTTTCAAACTTTCAGAGATAAATAAGTAAAGTCAGAACGGGGGAATAGTGAGGAGTGGTGAATCAAGGGGTTGGGGGGGGGGGGGGGGGGTGATAGGTAGAGATCCGTGGCTGTGGCATGACACCTAAAAGAAGTATTATTATTTATTTAATTTTTTTATGGGAACAACCTCTGGCTTCACGGTGATGTGATGCATAACTCGGTTCTGGACTTTGACTCTCTTTTTCACTTTCTCTACTTTTCCAGGGGCTCGAACTCGAATGTATCCATGAAATCCACCAAAAATCCAGAGCTAGTATGTACTGGATGTTGCACCCTTTCTGCCGATATTATAAAAACAAAATGATCAAAGTTGTCGCGACTCAGAATGAAAACCATTAGGAAATTTGATCGTATCCCGCCGGAATCACTGAAACATTAAATAAATTTGCCTTGAAAAATACACCTGTGGAGAACGGAGCAACAGAAACTGTATCGATCATTATCTTAAGGATGTAAAATACAAAAGAGAGTTTTTATTGGTGGGTTCTAAGAAAAAAACCAACAACACAGAGTCTGATATATATCCAACATTGATGTAAACGTACTTTATCAAAGGGGATTGACAGTGCGATCCTAATTAAAGCCTGGCACTTGTATTCCGTACGGTTTAGCAGATTCGTTCCCCATGGTGTACTGGTAATTTCAAACGCGGATAGGCAACATGTAGCCATTGATGATCTGAGTCCAACTTAAGCGCAGATCTGAAACTGCTGCCCTGGGAAGCTGGCAGTCTTGATTGCAAGCTGCAGAGATGCTGCATTGGTCTCCAAACAGCATCCCTAAGGCTTACACGGCGTGTGATCATTAGGTCTCTCCCATTATGTGGTTACTTACATAGGTTTACCCCCACCGGGGGTTATTAGCTCTAATGGAATAATTGCATAGTTATAATTGACCGGAAATGACGCAACGGAAGTACATATAGAGTAGAATGATGACTTTCTCTTCACAAAGGAGTCATCCGGCTAATGTCATGGATAAACATCTGTCCTCATCAGTGCGCACTGTACGCCAAAAACGTGTTTTTTTCGCGCAGGAATTGAAAATCTTTCCAGCTCTGAGTAAATGGAGCAGATATAAAGCAGACATCGACGACACTTATTCCAAATATAACAGACCTGAAGTACTTGATAGTGAAACATATTTAATATTTGTTTTCAATTCTATTTTGCAATCTAAATTTTGGGTAATATCCATCACGCGAAATCGTTAATAATTATATATATATATATATATATATATATATATATATATATATATATATATATATATATGTTAATATATAAAACTAAGGGACGTGCATGTTCGGTGATAAAACGTGATACAACTGCTTCCAGAATTGATGAAGATGTAAAACCAATCTTATCATGCATTAAGGTAACCTGTATGAAATGTAGGATGTTATTTGTAGCATTCCTTAATAAAATGTAAGAGCACAGGGGTCGAGGGATACATAATGTTCGCAGTAGTAACAATGTAAGTGGGCCAGAAACTGGGCCCCAGGCCTGGTCAAGCACGCGTTTAGATCCGTGTTAGTCTTCAGCCGTGACGTAGGCCTCAATCCCAGAATTTGTCTCGAGTTCGTACTGATTCGATTCCGCTCTTAAAGAGACTCAGACTTGAACTCAAAGTTCCTGGACAGAATCTGGGTGGACAAGACCTTGGAAATCAAGATAGGTCCATCTCGAGCACAGACGAAAATATATGTTTGTCACCTATATATGATTTGAAAGAATGATTTGAAGACTAGAAGCTGTACCACAAAAACATATATGTATACAAATTATAGACAGATCATTTCAAACCCAATAATAATAATAATAATAATAATAATAATAATAATAATAATAATTTATTTCGTATATAAAAAATTTTTCATCACATTGTTATGTTCAAATGTGCTTCACGAGGATTAAAAAAAAATAGATTAGATGAATAAAACATGCAGACTAAAATTCTTCAAAGTTAACTAAAGGATAAGTGACCAGGTTTAAACTAAGAATGAAGACTCAATCTGAGTGAACAATTAATTTTTTCAATAAATATGTCTAAAAATGTTATTTAAAAGTTGTGTTACACGTCTGACATTTGATTGCACTTGATATAGAGTCACCGAGGATTGGTGCTGCGACTACAGAGGCTCTTTTTCCATACCAATGTTGGTATCTTGGTCAAGAAAGTTGTTTAGATGGGTGGATCGTAGCTCCCTTGGTGGAATATATTGATGCAATAGCTCTGTGATGTATGTTGGTCACATATAATGTAGTGCTTTCCTAATGATTTTAAGGATCTTGAAAACAATTTGTTGCTTGACAGGGTTCCAATGAAGATCTTTATATGTTTCAGATATGCTGACATATTTAGATGATCTAGTGGGAATCCTTGCAGCTGTGTGTTGAGCTCTCTGTAATTTTCAGTAGTTCAGCTGCTAAGACAAAAAGCAATGAGTTGCAGCTATATAATCTGGAGCTAATGGAGGCATATGCGATATTTTTCAGTGGCATCCCTGGTTAGTGAGCTCCTGATGGCAATGAAAGTCTTGAGATTAAAGTAGCTCATTCAGCATATGCTGTTGCCATGTTGTTCCAAGTTCATAGTCTGATCAAACACACAACCTAAATTTACCTAACAAGTTGGTTTCAGAAGACAGCAATAGTTTAAATATGTGTTATACTACGTGCTTCAATGACAAGGAATAAGGTCACGCGGTTCTGCGACAAGTTGTTGTAGAAAATCTGGGTAAGAGAACGCCATTTATTTTGACATTCTAAGATGAAGTATATTATATATTTATTTTCTCCAGCAAGTGGTAGATGTAAAACTGTGATCTTTGTATCTCCTTCCTTTTGACTCTTTGTTCCTTACCCCAATCTTTGACTCGTCAAGCATCTTTACTTGTTTATTAACCTTGTACACAATATATCTAAAAGTGTTAATAACTGTAAACGGTATTTGAATAATTGACAAAATACAGAGATAGATAAATTAGTGGGCTAGTCTTATCAGCGAAATTCACACCTTTGTATGCTTGTCCAAACTATATATCCTCCACAAGATATAAATTTCAGTAAAATTTAGTCATTATATAGTCTTGGCATCTGTTACAAATTTCATCATGTAATGAAACATGGCGTTCTCCGATTTTTTTTTAGGTTTGTCCGTACATATATGTTAGTACATTCAAGTTCTTCATTAACAAATGCATTGGCTTAACCACTGACACTGTTTGTAAAACGATATTAAATTATACTATAATAATATACAAATTTACGGTTTACTAAGGAACCGAAGTTTGAGGTAGAGTATCAATTATATAATTGGTTCTCGATGTAAGAGGCTCTAATTCTGGTAGCGATCATGAAGAAACCACCACAGTTATCCTTATTTGCGATGACATAGGACATGTTTAAGCGCTTAAGGTATACATCTTTTGGATCAATGAAAACCACCATACTCTTTAGTTATCTACTTTTGGCGGATTAGTAACCTTGTGTATATATTCACCTTATATATATATTTTCTTACACAAGAGACGATGGTTTATCAGTACTTTTAACCTAAACACTTAAGACTTAGGCACTGTTCCTTTTTTTTAATAAAAAACAGATGGGCCTGTATGACCACTGGGTCGCTTGTAGAAGTTCTGCATGTTCTCCAGAGATGGTATGAGTCTGTAACCTCTATTATCTGAATGCAGAGGACATGACCCTGCGGTAAAGGTCAGATCTCTCGGAAAAGGCATACTAATAAATCAGACCGATTAAATGGTCGGAGCAATTTCTGTAGCAGACTTTAGACTATCTCTCTGGGACCTCCTTTATCCTTCAGAAAGAATGAACGAAGCTCCACCTTGTAATTAAACGGATAGTTTGGGCTGTCTGGGCAAGCAAAGGATAGTGTATAGGTCTGAGGGTTACGAATAATTCATTTACTGTCCTTGTAAAATCAATGGAATAGAACAGACTAATTGACCCGGCTTCCGGTGTAACGGATTTAATGGCACGCCGGCCAATTTAAGCCTGGCCAATTGCCCGTCGCTTAGAGGGTGACAAAGTAATATTGATGGACTCTCCCAGGAACACGTGGCGAGCGCTGGCTCTCACTGTCGTGTGTAGATTTTTTTCGGGATTCACTAGATAACAGCCCAGAGTTGGATTTTTATCTATACAAATACGTTTATCCACCTCGATTCAGGGTCAGTTGTAGCAAAGGATGTAGACCAGAAGTGAAGAATCACTCGTAACGTTGGTCTTAAAGCAAAGGTTGCAACAATGGATTTAATCATTACCGATTTTAGATATAGCTAATACACATTAACCATTTTATAAAAGTTTTTTTTTTTTCCCGATATCCAGCGTCTATTAACTAAAAATAACCCCTTGAACCTTTATTATAAAATAGGCCATAATAAGTCGATGCTATCGCTAACAGGCAGTTTGTTTTGTTGTATACACATGTCTATATCATGTGGGGGGTCGTCAAGTAACTAACATGTTTAATAAGGATATCTGTCGGCATGTCCCAAAACGGGTCCAGCGGGGGACTTTGTAAAGGCTTTTAGAAAACATTAAGATGCCTGGACCCCCCCCCCCCCCCCACCCCACTTTTTCTGGACCTGGGAGCCTTTTCTTTGTTTTTCATTGGTTTTGCTGGGTTGGACCCCCCCCCTCTTTTTTTCCCTAAATCCTGGATCCGCCCCTAAAATGAGTTTTATTAAATGTGTTTTGCAAAATGTTACCATTTTACTTTTGCACACGTCACCAACCACCCAAGTTACATGTTTTTTTTTGTCAACATGTGCGGTGTTTACTAACAGCTTGTGCATAAAAAAAGTCCATATATCCGTAAAAGAGGCGTTGTGAAAAAATGTCTGTACCGAAAATGCCTACGGTTTATCAATATGCACGCAGAGAAGCCAGAAATCATATAAATTCTACAGAAAAAGGAAGATGATTTTTTAAAATATACAAATGCATACCCAATGAAAACAAATATGTAACAATTTCACACAAATATAAAAATGAGTAGAACTGTCTTTTTTAGGTTTTTCATCCACAGAATACAGAGCGACCCAAATCAATTAATGCGAGATCTCATATTTTCGTGAACTGTGCTGTTTAATATATTCGGCCGTGACTTTAAACAAAGATTACATATTAACCACTGATACCCGGCCTAATAGTCAAAGCACGTTCAATAGCACAATTTTAGTTTTTATGAACGGATGAGTATTCTGTTAAACTAGAAAGTCATGATAGGTCTGTAGAATAGAGTAAATACAATTACGTGTCCTGGTTCAGAGACATACGTGGATGTTAAAGAAATGTAAATATATTCAAATCATGGAACCGCAGACAGAAGACGATAATTCACTCTAGAATCTATCTATACCTGAAACGTCTTAAAGTCTAATCTCATCACGACCCCATCCTAACAAGCTGCTATCATCATAGCCACAGGGGCCGATCCAGATTTTTTTTCAGGCAGGGATCAGAATTTATTATCCTGAAGAAAATGCTCCACATCTTCAGAAAGGTAGTTCAGCCTTATTAATCCAGGAAAAATACTGCTAAAACGATTTCGTTATAATTCAGAAAAATTGCCTGATCCATCACTGTGGCATTCAACCCTGAGCCAATACAATCACCAAGTACTATGCGTTTCTGAATAGTGTCCTTAAATGGGTAAAACTGCAAAACTCCCAATGCAAAAATTGATTGTTTCTTTAATCAGATCAGTAAGATTGGCCTTCCCATTTCCAAATTAGAATCTTAAGAGATAGGTTTAAATTATGAAAACTATTTTTTTAATGTACACCGAAATACGACTAAGCAATTATAAGATCATGGCAAAGCTAAGTTTTTCTTTATATTTTTATATGTATTTTTTTCTATTCAATGTAATGTTTGAGTATCTCGACTTAACCTGTATTAGGCTAATGTATGTTGTTTCTCGCTTACAAATGGGACCTAATATGTAGGAATAAAAATCTTTCTTCGAAACGGCTAAAGTACAGGTCTCAGTTACTCATGAGAATATCGACATTTGCAGCTGCAAACTTCACTTTAGTTTATTATTAATTTATTTAACAAGTGACAAGACATTAAACTAACTCTACATATAATACTAAATTCCATAAAGTCGTGTACTTGACCTTTAATGGTATTCTATCTTAGCTTAATAGATAACTTTGTCAACATTTTGCGTTGCGGTAATAGCGTATTTATAAAGGCCATACGAATTTGCTACCATCCTATAATAGTCACAGAAAGCCATACAGAAGGCCAGAGTGAACTCCGTAAGGTTTTTCTCCATAATTTAATACTAGTTCTCCCATTTTCGGTAGCAGGTGCTAGTAAAAAATGGAAAAATAAAAGCCTTTTCGGAGACATCACCGCTAAGCCCTGCAGATACTGACCAAAAAGTATCGACACCATTTACCGTTTCTGAAGCCAGCCGACCAAAAGCGCTCGATCATGTTTTATTCATATTATAACGTCTTTGACGCATCTGTCGCGGTGATGATCACATGTAATGAATGCGCCTTTAGTTTTCTACCGACTGGCGCCAGTTTTAAGCCATACTCACTTCGCTACAAGCGACGGAGGATTTGGCAACAAATTGTCAATTGATGCTCGCCTCCAAAGAAAGATTTCCTATTTGGATGCAGGGTGTTTATCCATCAGGTAGACGGCTGACAGTTCCTTTTTAGGCAACTTCCCCCGAGAGTAAGTCAGAATATTTCATCCTGACATTCAAATAGGAAAAAAGTTAGTTTTTACCAATAAAAGAAAAATCTTCCTGATCGCCTCCGGCTGTCTGCTTATGGGGATTCGTTTCTGAACTTGTTTGAAGACAGCTATTTTTTACCGTTGGTGTCAGGTAATGAGTTCACAAAGAGGTTTTTAAGTGATGGTGATTTTAAGAAAAACAACATCAAAGCCGTGTTTGCAGGGAAGTGGGTGACACGGAATTTCAAATTGAACGTGTTTAATCATTAAGGACAGCGATACCGAAAACGTATCGCCAGGTCTCCGTGTTTCCGTGTGTGTGCGTTAAGTGGAGGCTCAAATGCTGTTTTTTTTTTCTAAAAATCTGGAATAGTTTGTAAACCTAATATATTTTTTAATATATTTAAATATACAGATAGCTTTGTTAAGATCTTCATCAACGTAATACTATGACACACAATAAACGTTTATTTAAGTTCATAAAAATATCTCCAATATGTCTGCTGCATCCTGACGTAAAGGATTTACAATTATAAAGTTAAATGCTAATACCGGGTTTTAACCGAGGCTCAATTGTTAAGATCACCAGTACAAACTGTTGTCGTTTTATGGTTTTATTTTACAAACGAACATACATTTGTATGTGTGTATTTTTGTGTGAATATAATTTCTTTTACAATAATTCAGAACTTTATAAGAGGATTACAGGTAGCTTAACCAGAAAAAAATTGTAAATGAAGGACAGGCATGAGATATATACTGCTTGAATGGTAATTACTCAAAAAGAACCGCGAGATCGAAACTTTTCCGACGATAGGGGACTTAGTGGTTTATGTTGGAACGTTCTCTGTCCAAGCCCCGCGAGTGCCTTGCCGGTATAATGGTGAAACCTGGATGTAACCTTAGTGACTTTCTCTAATGTCTGAATGACAGTTATTATTCCTAAGGTATTATACATGGCATCATGCATAAAATAACTGTCCAGGGTCCTGTTGGAATATCATTAGACTGGACTTAAAGCCCAGTAGCATTCCTTAATACGATTGTTATATTTGTGATGTCATAATACTGATACCATACTGTCACACAGATGTCCCTGTGCTAAAGTCACCTAAATGACTTAAGTCACCTTATATCAAAACACCTCCCTTATCGTATGAATACCCTAATCCCCATACAACGGGAGTACCACCAAAAGGGTCATGGGCCTATTCTTTCGAGAGAAAAAATAATTGCCCGAAGGTACTCCGGTCACCAGTTACTGTAGCAATATTAGAATACTGAGCATTTTTTTCTCAATGTGGGCTATAATAACATTAACTTTTCGACCCGATTATGAGAAAAGAGGGAGAGAGTCTGTTTCGATATTGGATTCAAGAAAACGGCATTTTTGTCTGTGACGTGTGAAAACGAATTGAGGCCAGGTTTTGCCAAAAAACGTTCCGCTACAGACAACGGGCTGAATATATCCCTGCATGTGCTATAATAGCTAGCCAAAACGGTATGCGTTACTGTAAAATTGTGTGCTTGAAGTGTGCCATCTCTGAATATGAGTAATTAATCGAATTACCAATCGAACACAATACAAAATACGCTATATATGTAATGTGAATACAAAATTCCAGTGTTCTCTCTCTCTCTCTCTCTCTCTCTCTCTCTCTATATATATATATATATATATATATATATATATATATATATATATATATATATATATATATATATATTAGTCGACGTCTCTTATTATCTACGCAAAGAAGATTATGTTTTCACCCGAGACTGTTTCTATTTGTGCTTTGTTTGTCGGCATTTGAGTCTGTAAGGAGAAATTCGTATTATTAAAAGTAATAATAATCCAATTTTATGACTCCTTGTGGAGAAATAATCGGCCATGGAGGACCCGATTAAATTTTGCTTTAGATATCGGGAAACAGGTTCGGAACCCTGCTTTACTGTTTGCTGCCATTCTACTCTCAACATGAATAATTATGATTTCAGACATGGGATATATATTCTTGGTTTTGACCACCCATGCCCCATTCCTGCAACACCTCCTGAGTTTCATTACATATTAATGTGGCGAAAGTGTATCTAGCTTACCGGTCTTTGCCGGCACGTACGATCCAGGTAGTCAGATGTGTTATTCATGAGGTGAAAGTTATTTGGAAAACAAGTGCGGTGTACTGGAGCTGTGAGCTGATCCTGACAGAAATGATAAATGGCGTTCACTTTCCGTGTTCCAAAGTGCAGTTTGTATTTTATGCCTGGCCTATTTCCGGGTTTACTTTATTTTACGATTCCGATGGTTCCGGATTGCGAAATGGTGTGTTTTATCTATTATGTGTTCGTATTTTGATTGTTAACGATTTTTTTTATTATTATGAGATTGAGAAATATCATTCGAGAACAACTACCCTCATATTTTTTTTGCGTTGGCACCTATTATATTTGGTCATATTATTACTATAATTATTATTATTATTATTATTATTATTATTATTATTATCAATGCATATCCCGTTCTTGCGTCGAAACAGATATATGCGACCACGGCCAGGCTAGTCCGGAAAGGGTAATAATAATGACAAAATAAATGATGTAAGATCATAATACTACTTATACTAATATACAAATACTGATACTGAAAATAATAATAATAGTATTAGTATCGGTATTAGTAGTATTAGTGTTAGTAGTATTATTATCTTACATCTTTTATTTGCTCATTCTTGGAATTCAGTACTTGCAACATGTTCTAAACTTACTACTTTAAACTGCCTATGTCAAACGTCTGCACCAATTCGCTACTAATTGTTCAATTATAAGAGAGAGGCCACACCAAAAGGATGAACAGTTCTAAATAATCGCTGCTGCTTTTTTTTTACATATTCAATTTTTGTTGATGAATAAGCACAAAGTCCTCGATGAAAATTTCACCAATTGTTAGTCATTTTTGCTTGCTGACAAATTTCGACGTGTTCAGTTTCTGATGTTAAAAAATCAAATTCGCAAGCTTACTCCATATTATTATTAACATATTTTTTTTTTCTTTTGCTTTCAGACGGCGCAGAAAAGGTGGAATTTTAGTCACGTCTTTCATAGACCACAACATGCTCGGATAGAGCGGTCATTACGAGTGCACTGAGGTCACGCTCCAGCGAACAGAGTGCAGGTAGACAGGTTGGCGAGATACGAATCCTCTTTCGGAATTGACTGACAGTCCGCACCGATGGACATCATCTCCACAATACTGGTCTCTGGAAAGCCATGAGAGGCTCTGTGCAGGACCACAGTGGTGTCAATAAACGCGCGCGGCATCCAAGAACGTGAGCGGCCAATTCTATCGTCTGCTGTTGACTCATTGTCGTCTGCTCAGCCAGCCTTGCGCTACGCGGGAAAATCCTCGCATGTATGTAGAGTAAGGGTCGACATCACGCTCTTTCAGCAGAATTTTCTCATTACAAGTCCTAACAAAGGTCTTTTATCATAGAAAAGCCAAATGCTCCAAAGGAATTTGGATTAATGGGATGTAAAGGATTTCGTGACGTGTGCTTAGACCAGAAAGTGATCATTTCCCAGCCGCTTATGCGTAACTGAATTTTCCTGGAAATTGCTATTTTTTGGTTGAGATGATAAAGAGTGATTCAGTCATTGATTGATTGTACTGGGACGTTTCTGGTGCCAGGGAGTGTTACCATTTTTCTTTCAAATGAACTCTTTTCAGTGATGCAATTCTGGAAGCCCTAAGGAATACATGCGTAAGCTATCAACGTTTTTTTATACTGATACCTATTGGAAGATTTGAAAACTTATTGAGAGATGATGGATTGTTCCGGCTCTGCTTCATCCCGCTGGACTTGATATAATTGGTTTAGGAATAAAATGGACAATTTTGCTATTATGCCAACACCGTATTTCTGAAGTTGAGAATTTGCCATATTTGGTAATCCTCGGATTTGACTGACATATGTTTCCTGGGCCAGCGTTTCTGCATATAATTTCAAACGGATTTCAAAAGCAACAGAGGTGACGTCATCGTGGCTCCGCAATGGTGTTCTCGCGAGATCTAGCTTTAAAGTCTCTGAACATTTTTGTGATAATATGCGTGTATCATATTTCAACAGCGCCCCCTGTTTTGGGGTGTTCGGGGAATACTAACGCAACATGCCCACCTCCACCTCCTCCGAAACCGAAGCCACCAAGGGGCAATGGAGGTGGGGAAACACACAGAAGGCCACGCGAAAGGCAAGGGAGGTACTGGCTTGTGCCGCCATTTTTAATTGGTGCTTCGAGTGTCGTTATCGTTTACGTCATCGTAAACTGCTTTTATATACATTGCTACGCGAAGAAGAAATTACAATGTTTGGTGGCGCAACCCCAGCAGGGAATCGTGATTGGCGAATTATCGTCGTCTCCGACGCCATTGACGCCATTGACGCCATTGGTTCATTTCGATGGCGGATACGGACGCACCGAGCTGGTGTCTACTCCGGTGTATTTTTCAGAAGCTCAGTTCGAGACAAGTGATCTATTTGATGAGGAGGATCCAAGTGATGCTACTTCACAGTGCTTACTTCGGCCACCAGAGGATATCGCAAACGGTGTGAGGCGGAGCGTGTGTTCGGCTACAGCGGTCTTGTCGGGACCTCGAGAGAGCGGGGAGAAAGTTGACCAGCGTAGATATACCCGCCCCAGTATATGTTACGTACCCCTCACGCGCGCTATTAGTGACCCCACCGCGGGTATGCCAAATTCTCGGTCAAGCTCATCAAATATTATGTTCTCCCCTCTTCTTGTGGCTCAGGGTCAAAACGCTTGTGGCGGTAAGGAGGAGACCACCAGCCAATCAGCGTCGCCGATTTATCAGGGGTCGCGGTACCTGTTGGTGCCTCCTGTACAATATGGAAACCAGAGTCCCCGTAAGGCATCAATAGTCAGTATGGTACCGCTTATTGTGCCGCAAGACAGTGAAGACGGTTTTCCGACTGACTCTGACAAAAACCAGGAGAGGCGGAAATCAGCGCAGCCAACCTTTGTAACAGGGACCAAAAGTGAAGAATCCCAACCGGAAGCCAAGACACAACCCACCGGAGAACAAGTACGCAGGCAATCCGTCATAGAGGGCGCTGGCGGTCAGCAATATTTGCTGGTACCAGCAGGTACCGTTCTGTGCCCTTCAAGCCGGAGGTCAAGTATGGTGGGCATGCTTCCGGTTGTGTTCCCTGATCCTCAAAATGTGCAGCAAGAAGCCGCTGCAAACATGCCTGCTAAAGATACTCCCGGGAAACCTACCGGAACTACGGCGAAAGAGGAGTTTAACCGCTCGACACCTATTGCAATAACGATCACGGAACCTGAAGATATGGAAAGTAAAGGCAGACGACCGAGCCGTTTCCGGTTACATAAAGACTCTATATGTGAAGAGCGGGAGCCGGGAAGTAGTGAAGAGGAATTAGCCCCTGACGCAGAAAAATGAATGTTTTTCCAACAGATCATTATGATCTGGTACAGTTACAATGACATATGCTTGATCAGCTGGATAAGATCATGAATCACCTAAAAATGCTCCTTGATCATAATATGGTGATCATTAGATGAAAAGCTACTGTATTTAACGATATGGGGCGTGGCCACTCTATTGCGTTATTCCCGTCTCTTTTTGCGGCTATATGGGTCCAATCGCCGCTAAACTCCCCCTGCAGATAAATTAGCGCCTTGACACTGTTTACTAAGTAACTATGTGTCATACTTATCAAACTCTGATTCATTCATTCTTCGTAAGCCTTGCAAAAGGATTCATGCGGCGCCGCCATCTTTTGTAAGACTAAAACCCGGATGTTGAAAGTTGGATGGCGGATGTAAAGATGCAGAAACTAGAACAGCACGGACGCAGCTCGATTCAGTAGAAATCGTAATGCATCATCCACGTTGCACCAGACTATCATTACATTAAACCACCTCTACCAAGACATAAAAATGATGAGTCATACAAGCCATATCAGCTGACCACACATCCAGATAAATTTGATCATAAATGCCACATGGGGCTAATGGTCATACTAAATATGTTAATCTAATAATTAATTTTATGCAGGAAGGGTTAGTGATTCCTATATGGTGGCACATTTCTATACAACATTATGATAAATCATGCAGCTTATACATCATAGACATCGGATCGTCTTGAGCTGTATTATGAACGTTCGCAAGGGATGCTTTGCCTTCTCAAGGGACTTGGGCGGCTCGGGTTTCTTCGAGGCGTATCATAATGTTGTTATCTTGTTCGTATAGGGCCTGATAGGGGTGCTAGTGCTTTGTGTGACGAAAAAACCTTTCTGCCAAATACAAAGTTTAGTTATGAATGTTAATTAACGTGTGATAGACTCATCTGGAAAAGAATTATAGAAATGTATCTGTGTTGATTATTGTACATTATAGACCCAAAGAGTCAAAAGCGACCCTTTTTTTTGTTTGTCTCAAGAAAATAAAACAAAAAAATTATGACATTGTGTACATGGCGTCAGATTGGACATCAGAATAGTCTGTTCCGGTTCAAAGGTCAGACCTTCTGCAGCTGTCGTCCACTCTGTTTTAACAGCGAGATAAAACTAAAAATATATCATTGCTATTACGTGCGTAACGGTCTGTAAATACCTAGTTGTTGAACTCGTCGAATATGTTTAAATATTTTAGTTTCTGTATTAAGAGGGATACCTATAACAAGGTTGAATTATTTAACTGGGTTTTGTACATGAACCCTTAAGTCGGATTACAAACTGCAGTTGACGTATTGGGAGTTGACGGTTACCATGGCATCGCTACTTACAAAAATGGTTCTGTGATTCAGATGTCTCATGTCAATAGTTATGCCAAAAGACAAACTGTTTTTTTTTTTTGCACATTCTGCAGTGTCTACCCGTCTAATATTTTTTTTCGATGATATAACATCCACGGACGACTCTACTGTTTCAGCCTCAATAGCACGGATATTTTGTACGGTTATTCCTTTAGCGGGTTTATGACGCCAACGTAGGTCACGTAAGAGTCTTATGCTGACCACAAATTGCGGAATTTTTATTTGAATGGACAGCCGAGTCTCAAAACATGCACGGGTGGATGTAATATTACTGAATTCGTGTAAGACTAAGGTATCTACTGCACTTCATCCATGAAACGATGCCATATATGTCCCAAGGGGGATTTTCATCCGTATTTAAGCCTAACTTTGAAGAAAATTCACAATGACTTGCGAAGGGGCTATCACAGCGACATCTATAAGAAAACACGGGTGAACTCGCCCCATGAAAGACCTGGATGTTGCAGGGTGGTTTGCGACCACATTAGCGACATCATTTGGCCACATCGGACACTAGAGACTGGATCCAATTAAGTTTAATGCAAGTCATGCGGAACCTTAAGACAAGATATAGGCTTGCTCGATACATCACATAGAAACTCTCATACAGGAGGCTTCGTGGCGACAAAGCTATGCAAGGCGTGCAGTTTTGTTACCCTAGCATCAGCGACAAGGCGATTCTATGGAAAGTCCTGTTGTATTGTTTGAAAGATAATTATAACAAATTACCCATGCAATCGAATTATATTTAAAGAGAACATTTACATACAAGCACAAAATAATTAAGAATTTCGGTAACTTACTCTTTTTAACACTGTATATTTGTTAAGCACTGTTAACTTAGATTTGGTATGCTGGATTTGGCCAGGAGAGGGCAATATTGACTTATTGGATAATTTGCAATAGGCATAATGATTGGTTAATACGATTTGTTGACTCAAAGAGCTCTTACTTGCATGTGTACCTCCGAAAAAGTGCTCTCCCGTATCGCCGGCAACCTGAATTCGATAAAATATTGTTAGTTGTTGATAAAGCGCCCAGGAATTTATTGGTTGACAGATGGATCATACACACGATGCATTTCAGGGCATTGTCTGGTAACAATATTGTTCAAAAGCTAGTACAATTGGCAGCGTATCGACAGGGCAAAATATTCCACGTCCTTCAGCCGCCTTGCGTCAGAACCATCAAATGTCAGTGTAACCGGAAGCGTACAGAGAAAGCATAGTATGCTGTCTATCCACGGCCCCGGGAGCGTTTTGATTTCTTTGTTAATTACTAAGTTTGCCTGGTCTGTGCTCGAAGATGGAGTGAAAATATAGAACATATACGCTGTATATAAAAGACATTGTGGCTCAGTGGAATTTAATACGGTATCGGATTGTAAATATGTATGCTGGCATGGTCTCCGATTTTCATATTGGAAGTCGGAATCACAGCCAAAAATTCTTAGTAAAAAATAAAGTTGTAAATACATGTGTTTGATGTTTTTTATTGTACACAAAAAAAGACGTTTCAGTAAAATATGTATACAATGTATGAAAAATCAAACTTTTTTTTACAGTTGTGTTTCATTGTTTTACTAATTTAGGATTCAGAGACATCCATCCATCTACGAAAGACCATTTAATCATTTATAACAGCAGTATAGTTGACTTTAGCTATTGATGAGAACGAAAATATGCCCACGTTAACAACGATAATGTATAGGTGAACATCCTGCTGAATTCAGTAAACCAGTCTGAAAGCAATCCTACTACAATTTTTGGAACAGGGCGAGGTTATCTCCAAAGCGTTTCTTCCTCCTCTACTTGTAAGATACAGATCTAATGCCACCAAACTCCCTCCGCAGATAAATGTCCGCCTCGGAGTACTTTCCTCTTGCGTTTCCATGACAATATTTATCCCTGGCTTATCAATTACTTCGAAAAAATGCAGCCTACCATTTTGCGTACAGTCTAAAAAGAGGATATCGCAAGTAGAATGTTGGAATTAACCTCTGGCGTTTGTAACTGGCGCATGATGCAATGACACTCGGCCAAAATACGATGATATATTTATTGCTAAATTTTTGTGAAACTCTTAGGGAGTTTTAATTATATCTTCCGGTATTAACATGTTTGACTTCAGTAAAAAATGTTCACTTCCATAAATAACTTATAACTCATAAGTTATTTGGACAATTTGCAGCTTCGGACCTGCACGCAGCAACCTATGGATGTGAAACACCTATTCGTATAATTGAAGGGGCTTATTTCGATAGCTGACGTCTATCAATTAAAATAAATTCGGTGAACCTTTTATAAAACTAGGTCAGAAAACGCACAGAAACTGCTTGTTTTGTCTACATCCTTTACAACAAGGGCGGCGCGCTCGCAAAACTACATTGAACAATAATAAATGGCAGCAAATCAGGCGAACCAGATTGTTTGCAATGGGCGTTCAACTTTTATATATATGCCACCAACCACCTTAGGTGACATAGTCTTTTCCGTTTGTCAACATTGCTGTGTTTCATAACAACTTGTAGAAAAACAACCCCCCACCCGTCACAGAGGCGAATTAAAACACTTTTTCTAACAAAAACTAAACTCATTAACTTGTGTGCAGCCGGAGCCAGAATTCAAGTAATTCCTATTAAAATTAGGTATGTGAATAGCTTGCTTTAATATGTATTATACCATTATTCCATCATGTTTTCTATTATAAATTTATTATATTAGCTATTGACGTTAACTAAGGAACTGATTTGAAACACTGGACAGCCCTAACAACATGAAAACACCGCGTCTAATGAGACGTCATCACTATTACCTCTGTAAATAATTTTTTACATATAAATGCTGTTACGTAAATTACAGTGTCTAGACACAACCTTTATGAAATAAGAACGCCCATTTGGTTATTGTGTGTCCTGCTACATTAAATTATTGTAGATTAAATCTTCCCACAGACGACCGTAGGTGCGAATGACGATGAAAAGAAGGTGAAAAACTTAATGTAATTGAATAATTGATATATATATATATATATATATATATATATATATATGCATGTTAATTAGTGGTTTGCCAATTTATCGATTATTTCTATCATTGGTCTTTATTAATCGATTAAATCGATTCAATTTTGGTATAATCGATCACTAACAATTATATACACACATCAAAAGAAGTCATTTTATCCCGAAAGAAAATATTCTCATTCTGTTTGAAATATAAGTAATACGGCTAAAAAATAACAGTGAACAAAATTAAAACTTAACCCTGTGTAAAGAATGAGTGTCAACAATCCGGCAATTAGCTTGACCTTTCAGTCTGATGTTCATGTTGAACTGAATTTACTCGGTCAATACTTCACGTATATTTCTATAAAGAAAATTATGGTAAAATATATGGTACTAAAATAAATGATAATCGATAATCGGTCGTTTTTTGTTTTCTTCCGATTATCGAATATGATTTAACAATCCTACCTATAATTAAAGTGCACGTATATTTCAAAAATGGTTCAGATGTCTATTCTTAGAGTATATGTGTTTGTAGGCCATTTGTTATTCATGAGATATTTTGTATTTATGGGAGTCATAGAGCATTCAGACAAAATTTACCCTTGGGAAAGTTAGGTATAATTCAAGTTGATAGACAGATATAGCCATCAATTATAACAATCGTATCACTTCCAAAGTGGGGTTTTGATTATCTGCATCAATATGACTCGCAGATTTTTCCACTACAGACATAGTTACGTGTGTTATAGACTGATATCCCAGATGATATCGGAAGCAACCAGTTTGGTGCGTTGATTTCCGAGTCTTGCTGACCTTACAGCTTTTCATGTCCCCTTGGACCATGAAACCCTTTTTATAGACATGGACTAGTGTCATGGCGTTGGACGTCGGAGTTGAAAGTCGATCTCTGGTTCGATATAGGCCAGTACGTATGAGCCAAAATGATGAATTCACACGAGAACCTCAGAGATCCTCGGTGATGTCATGACGACAGATCATATAGGCTTTCTAAGACCAAACAAAAATAAAAGAAAGGTTGCTTTTATTTGAAACTTCGCGGGGTGACCCCGCATCAAAATGTTTGCTCTGATTTACAGCAGATTACAAATTTTGCTTACAAGCCACTTATATTATTTTTAATATGTCTATAAGAATTTTTTGTAATGTTTTGCATTATCAGATTAACAAAACAGTTCTGTTTTAACATGTTTTTCCATGATCAAATGAAATATTTATTGAACCCTATCATGAAAAGGGGAAAACTATCATTCTCCGGCACTGACTTAGAGAATAGAGAGGACTCACTGATTACTTCACACTTATTACTTATCACACCATCTCTGCATCTATATACATTGTACCTATCTTAATAACTTAATAACTAAATGTTAAAATGCCTATGACAGTTAATCAATGCAAAAGGAAACACTTGCGTTTAGGACCCTATCCTGGCAGTTATAAGTCAAAGGCCTTGCACAATCAATAAAAAGACGCTTATTGTAACGTTAAACAAGTTTTGTCAAATTATATTAATAATAAAACCACACTATGAATATACAAGGCTTCATATAATTATTTTAAGAACGATATCATTATTCCTTCACTCTTTTTTTCTATCATTTTACAAAACGAGTAATCGACAATATTTATAAACTTTTATCTACCTTAAAGTATGCAATCTTACATACTATATATTCCAGTTTATACAAGGCAGTATGGTGTCAAAATAGGAACATAATAATCCTTTTAATCAAAATGTTTACTTAAATTAAAAAATAAACGTAATTCATGCAACTAGGTGAAGTGTGTACATCTGCAGATTTTTTTTTCATTCCGGTTTTGGCTACGTAAAAAAACCGTTGCGCACGATTCTTTTCATTTTCAACTGATGTTAACCAGGCCCGGTGACTTTCGCACCTGCGGGCCTTGGATGTAATCCTCTCCATTGCCGGGTCATACCACAGAGGCACTTGCTTATGAGTGAAACACGGCCATGGGGCACGGCCTCGCATTTAAGCATGCGATGCGTCCACCGTGATTGGTGGTCCGCTCGTCAAAAATCTCCCCTCTCCTCGGCTTTGATTCTCTGTTCTACAACTAAGCCACAGAGACAGCTCTGATATTGAAAAGATCGCACCAGGTAGCAACTACCATGCACCAGGTAGAAAGCTCGATAAATACTTGGCGCTTTAACTTTTATCTGAGGGTCTGCATTTTTCGTTTTCCATGACCTTTTAATATTTCATTACACAAGTACTTGACAGTACTGTATGTGCTCATGCGCCTAATTACTGCCATTGACTGACACAATTGGCTCATATGGACGGAATATGTGCTTGTCAACACTAGTAGACAGCATCAATACGTGAATGCGCGCATGGTACGCTCTGAACACAGCGCGTGACTTCCCGGAGACCTTCCACCCATATGCCGCGAGAAATGAAAGGATTCTTCATGTTTGGCAAGCTGCCAAACACCCAGCCAGTTTGCGCTGGGAAAATTCAAATCTGATTATCTCAGCGTGTAAACGAAGTTGACTGCGGCCATGCAGAGCTCGTAAACCAAATCTGATCGGCTCAATGGGTAAACAACAATGGATGCGTCCATGTGTAGCTCGTAGTACGGCACTGCAAGAGGGAAAATTTGCAAACAGCTGGGGATAAATAACTAACCAAAGACCACACCAGCAAGTTAGTATAGCGACTGTCCTTAAAAGTCAGATTGGATCCTGTGTATACCAAAGGGGGGGGGGGGGGGGGGGGTTAAATATTATGCATGAGGGAATTCAACAGAGACAGCACCGCCTGGTGGCCAAACTTTACTTGTAGCCTTGCAGCGTTTAGTTGAGCATAGCGTAACAATTGCTTATGGAGCGTAGCGCGCATGGGTGCTCAGTGTGTTTGTGTATGTGTGTGTACAAATTTAAAAAAAAAAGAACAGGATAAAAAATAGTCTCCAATTCACTCGGCGCCATCTTCAAATTGGATGCAAGAGTAGCTCACTGAATCAAGGTCTGTGAAAGTGTGGCAGCCACAGACTTGATGGTATGATGATGCTTGGCACACATCAACCGTAAGCTGCGCTTTGGGTAATTGGGAAAATACACAGTTAACCATCTGTGGCAACGCTGATGTTTATGAAGACGAACTGTCAAGGCAAAATGAGCCGTAAATCACCTGTGTTGCTGCCTGGTAAAACCACGCGGATAATTAAGGTCCACCGGTGTTGTTATTGCAAATACTAAATCACACGTATCTTAACTTGCCCTTTGTCCAAGTCGGAGACAGCTAAGCTACGCCTCATCTGAGGCATTGTCAATAACACAAATTTTGAAATGTCTTTTTCATAAAATGCATTGACATTTTCATTCCCCGTTTCCTAGAAATGATAAATCTCTAGCCTATGCAGCCGACCCGTCGAGGGAAACAAGTTGACATTAAGCTTTTGTTATTCGTAAAAAGTACATCAGTACTTGGCAACATTCCAGTGCTAGAATAAGCGTTTACATGACGCATATTGCAGAATATTTAATGATATTAGAAGTGAGTAATCGTCTAGCAGTCGCTGGGAGCTTCTCTTACAATATAGCCCGCAACTGAGTGGTAACAGAGAAAAGCTATGTTAAAAATTATGTGAAGGTTAAAAATATAAATCAGAATAAACCTGTTACCTAGGTATATTAGACGATGGATCAGTTTAGGAAAATCAGAGATAATAATATTTCTGTGTATATTGAACAAAGGAACGGTGGACGGAAGGTGGGGGTGTTTGGGAGGGGGGGGGGGGGGCGGGGGTATGACTGATTGTGCTTTATACCGGGAACACGCACTTTATAAGTAAGAAAACTGATTGTGTCTTCTTGTCGATTCTGAGCAGGACGAACTGTAACAACCACATAACTGAGACAATATTACCGGAAACATGACTTGACACTTCCGACTAAGCATTAGTCGCTAAGAACGCTAAGCATTCTCCACACAGGTCTATCTATGAAACATTTGCCTCAATAGATCATGTCCCTGCGTGGAGGCTGGTTAATAAGCAGGAAGAAACGAGTCTTCCGCTTCTTGACGTAAGAACATACCCCTGATTATGGACACTATACAGTACAGGGCGAAATGAACTTCTTGTATATGGACACCAGACAGTACAGGACGAAATGAACTTCTTGTATATGGATACTATACAGTACAGGACGAAATGAACTTCCTGATTATGGACACTATACAGTACAGGGCGAAATGAACTTCTTGTATATGGATACTATACAGTACAGGGCGAAATGAACTTCTTGTATATGGATACTATACAGTACAGGGCGAAATGAACTTCCTGATTATGGATACTATACAGTACAGGGCGAAATGAACTTCTTGTATATGGACACCAGACAGTACAGGACGAAATGAACTTCTTGTATATGGATACTATACAGTACAGGACCAAATGAACTTCCTGATTATGGATACTATACAGTACAGGACGAAATGAACTTCCTGATTATGGATACTATACAGTACAGGGCGAAATGAACTTCTTGTATATGGATACTATACAGTACAGGGCGAAATGAACTTCCTGATTATGGATACTATACAGTACAGGGCGAAATGAACTTCTTGTATATGGATACTATACAGTACAGGGCGAAATGAACTTCCTGATTATGGATACTATACAGTACAGGACGAAATGAACTTCCTGATTATGGATACTATACAGTACAGGGCGAAATGAACTTCTTGTATATGGATACTATACAGTACAGGGCGAAATGAACTTCCTGATTATGGATACTATACAGTACAGGGCGAAATGAACTTCTTGTATATGGATACTATACAGTACAGGGCGAAATGAACTTCCTGATTATGGATACTATACAGTACAGGGCGAAATGAACTTCTTGTATATGGACACCAGACAGTACAGGACGAAATGAACTTCTTGTATATGGATACTATACAGTACAGGACGAAATGAACTTCCTGATTATGGATACTATACAGTACAGGGCGAAATGAACTTCTTGTATATGGATACTATACAGTACAGGGCGAAATGAACTTCCTGATTATGGATACTATACAGTACAGGGCGAAATGAACTTCTTGTATATGGACACCAGACAGTACAGGACGAAATGAACTTCCTGATTATGGATACTATACAGTACAGGGCGAAATGAACTTCTTGTATATGGACACTAGACAGTACAGGACGAAATGATCTTCCTGATTATGGATACTATACAGTACAGGTCGAAATGAACTTCTTGTATATGGATACTATACAGTACAGGGCGAAATGAACTTCCTGATTATGGATACTATACAGTACAGGGCGAAATGAACTTCTTGTATATGGACACCAGACAGTACAGGACGAAATGAACTTCCTGATTATGGATACTATACAGTACAGGGCGAAATGAACTTCCTGATTATGGACACTATACAGTACAGGGCGAAATGAACTTCCTGATTATGGACACTATACAGTACAGGGCGAAATGAACTTCTTGTATATGGACACTAGACAGTACAGGACGAAATGAACTTCCTGATTATGGATACTATACAGTACAGGGCGAAATGAACTTCTTGTATATGGACACTAGACAGTACAGGACGAAATGATCTTCCTGATTATGGATACTATACAGTACAGGGCGAAATGAACTTCTTGTATATGGATACTATACAGTACAGGGCGAAATGAACTTCCTGATTATGGATACTATACAGTACAGGGCGAAATGAACTTCTTGTATATGGACACCAGACAGTACAGGACGAAATGATCTTCCTGATTATGGATACTATACAGTACAGGGCGAAATGAACTTCTTGTATATGGATACTATACAGTACAGGGCGAAATGAACTTCCCGATTATGGATACTATACAGTACAGGGCGAAATGAACTTCTTGTATATGGACACTATACAGTACAGGGCGAAATGAATTTGCTGATTATTTACTGATTTTTATCAATTCCGTATGCGACATTTTTAATAATATGCTAGTAATTAGGTATGTGGTTCCTGTTTGTAGATTTACTTCACTATGCGTGTGACATCGGTTAAGAAATTAACCGCTTCTCGTGGTAATGAGGAATAATATGCTAGATGAGCCACAACTCAAGTTTCTATTGAGGTTCTTGGTTTTTTAAACTCCAAAAACCTGGTTGCCGCCACTAGGAGTGTATGCGTTCATCCCCGTTCGTTTGTTTGTTTGTTTGTTTGTTCACAACATAACTCACACAATCATGAACGGGATCTTTCAGGACATTTCGGGAATGGACCAGTGAAGATACAGTTACATTTTGGTGTGGATCCGGCACCTGATACGGATTCAGGAAAGTCATCAAAGAATATTCATAAACGTAGAGTCAAGTGTGCACGAACGAACCTGGGAATATGGGCCGATTAAGTGAATGCAAACGTGGCGGAGGCTTGCATTCCTTAGGATGCAGATTTCTGGCCGGATATTATTATATGTTATATTACGAACAATATTCCTCTTATTTAAAGAATTAAGATAAGATGATTTACCAGAAGTTATATTCTTATATAAAGTTGCTGAGGTTGTTCATTCCCAGCGGTCACTCAGTATGTTCCTTAGGACTCTTATTTATGTTATGGTCAGTAAAAACACAGAATTGGAATATAAGAATACGACTCTGCTGGTTAGGGTTTGTGGGCGTCAAATCTGTCACCCATCATGCACTGGGACTTTTTAACACACAAGCGGCGTAGGTATAAAAGTGTAATGTAGTCTGTACAAATATATTGGACAAGAATTGTTTCAAGGCGAGTTACATAAACATGGGTGTTTTTATGTTAAAAAATTCGCGGAATACGTAATATTTAGTTAACCGTATATATAATTGTACAATAAAGCTGGTTAAACAAATCAATTTTTTTATTTTAAAGTTTGGAAGTTGAGAGAAGTAGTCCCGACGCTCCCCTCAAGGTGTCACTGGTGTCAACAGTGGTGATGATACTAGGCTATAGCTATTTTATCGCCTGCGATGGAAAAGGGCCTGGCATTCACATTACAAGTTTGCAAAATATACATGAAGTAAGGTGTCTTTCTTCTCCTTGTTGTGGTATTGTTGCGCATGCGCAAGATCCGAGATCTTGTCACGTAGTCGATATTGTAATGGAAAGCAGACATACGTTGAGTGTGTTTTCCCACACACATCGCCCCGGGGCATCAATAAAGGGGTGAGGTAAACATATATGCTTTTATTGTAAATGAAATATTTAAATAAATAAAATGAATAGAATTTGGTTCCTTTACTATTTTTTTCTATGAAATATTATGTTTCTAAACCTGTTTAGAATTAAACTATACTGGAAACCTTACACTTAATTGTAATATATTTAAACTGTGCTTTACAGATAATAAGAAAGTAGATATGTTTATAAAAAAAGTTGTCCAGACTTTGAATTGTCCTTTCCCGCTTGCGAGTCATTCTCCGTCCTACAAGACAAATTGACGCCACTGACAGTGCCACAACAACATGTAATACCGGTGAATTAAAATTGTTGTACCCATAACGAAAGATAGTACACATATTAACTGAAAATATTCATGTTTCTTTAGGTTTACCTAAGTCTTAAGATTATCATAAGATGTGGGAATAGTACATGGCCCATAGCAGATGTTGAGATATCATATGTATTCTCTGTACTTTTAATTCTTTCGGCACTGTGCGATTGTCCCCGATTTTTAGGAGCAAAGACTAACTACAAGGGGTAGGCTTTCACTCTGGATGTATGGTAAAACCTCACTCGGAACTCCTCGGCCGAATTCGGATTCTGACCTCGGATTGTCTCAAGGGCGCAGCCATATTTCCCATGGAAGTAGTTCGGCGGAGAAGGTCAAGGCCGTGTTTTGGGTTGTTTAAGAACAAACCAACATTTAAGAAGAAAATCTCTAAATGTAATTGGTATTATTAATTATTTTTAAGGAAAATATGACGAGAAACTCGTACATTACCTGCACCTCATGTGCTTTTTTTTTTTTTTTTTTTTGCACTGCGGTAGTTTCGCCTAGTTTTGCTGCATAAGGGTAAAGGTGACGCCAGCTTATACGGTTTCTGGCTTGAACATTACTCTTGTGCTGTTTCACTCTTCCCATTGTTGCCATGAGATATCTGCAGACGCCGTGCGGCAAGAAGAAATACGTTACTACAGCGCTTATAAAAAGTGTTTTAACATTATTTTTTTTCTAAATGATCAACTATTCTTGTTTAATCAATGCTTGGGGATGAAGATTATGAGGGATTATTTACTTATAATCTGTGGTTTTTATTCTCCGTACTTCCGGCGCAGAAAATGCCCATGTCGTGGGGATATCCTAGGGTCATAGATACATCCGAGCCTAATATCGAGTGACTCGCGAGATGAGGCGAGATGTTCCGATTGGTAAAACCTAGGACAGATTCTGCCATCTGACGGCAAATTATATAACTATTTCTAGGACTATTATGTTTGCCTTGTTTCCATAGACAGCACAGAATTTGCGGACTAAGTTACGTTTTAGTTTTCATATCTCAGTGACTAACATAATTCATAACTGCCTGTCAGGTTTAAGAGTAGCAGCTATATAATCATCTTGGTTCGTCCTTCTAACATATATATATATATATATATATATATATATATATATATATATATATATGTCAATCATCTCCTGAAAAAAATATCTCGAAAATGCAAATCTCGCATTTTGTTACAAAGACGAATTAACCTGTAACAGGCGCGGATCAATGATTTTTTTGCCGGGGGGGGGGGGGGGGGGTCGGCAGGTGTTATTGTGTGAACATTCCGAACAATTTTCATGTCATGGTTTAAAACTGGCCTGAAAAAGCGTTGGTGGGTGGGAGCAGGGAGGCGTTTTGACCCCCAAAAAACATCAACAAATAATTCTATATAAATACTACGTTCATACATCAATATGTGTGCACGGTAGGCCTTCTGTTAATTGATTAAGTCGGGAGTAAACCTCCGACAAGTTCTGGGGTAAAATTCTTGAAACTCGGAACTTTGGCGACTGCCATGACTTTTTCTTCAGTGTTAACCATGCAAAATGCATTGCCAGGTGCAGGTGTACCACATATTAATTTTGTTATATTATCTATATGATTATTGATTTCTCCCGTGTTTTTGTTAGAACTAATTGAACTGTGACGATGCACATGCAAATTAAAACCTGCCCATAGTGTTCTTATCATGTCATTCTCACTTCGATATCAGACTTGATATCAAAGTTATAGTTTACACAACAGATCGCGGCAGGTTAAAGCTTTTGTAACGTTTTTAAGGAACGGATGAGTCAGGGTTTTTTTTCTGGCAGTGAAGTACAACGCGAAAGTGTCCCGAGGTCGGTTCCAAGGCATGAATAAATCTGCAATATAGTTTAGGGGCGATTGGGCACATAGCCGCAGGGAAGAGGCCTTAATAAAGCGCTTCAGTGACCATTCCTATCTTTTCGTAGCGTAAGCATATTATGGATGGATGGTGGAGACTGCCGAGAGTCTGCATGTGGTCGTTCCTTGGGAGACAAAACAATAAACAACAAAACAAAGCATCATCCATAAATGTTTATTAAAATGGCAAGAAAAATACAGACGCAAAGTACGAGCGAAGAAAAATATACAAAATATCCCTGAAAACGAAATAAAAATGAGTTAAATATGTGAAATATGACAGTTGGTGGAGATTTAATACCGGCGGTATCGTGCATTTAAATGAGCAAGATTTCAGATAAAATAAATCGGTAATACCGTAAAATATCCATAAAAGCGTGTCAGTAACCTGCAAGCATAGTAATAAAAACTCTAGCCATTTGATAATTTTACTGAAACATAAGAAAAACATAAGATAATCAAAAGGCACACAATGTATAAAAACTGCATATATATTTATAAGACGATTCTACGATGACCTCCAGAGACTGGAATATATATTATGAAAATGCTTTCTGAAAAAAAAACTAGTGCTTATAATGACCAGTTGTTTACCAAGTGTTCAAGTAGAGGGCGTGAGTTTACTTGATCACTAAGCTCTCTTTTCGTAAAAGAAAGGTTGAAATCTCAATTTTATTAAGACGATTAACATGCGACAAGGCATACATTTTAATACTTTTAATTGATAATTAGATTAAAGAAACAGTATTAATTAGTCATATAAATGATTCAGAAGCTCTCATTTTTACATTTTGCAAAGTCTGCAATTTTACAGGAATACATAGAAAACATTTTCAAGTACATATTGTCTTGACTTCATATCTCCTGGTTTTCAATGATGTTCCGACTTTAAATATTATATGGATGTGTAGACTCAAGCTGTCATAATCTGATATGCAAAAACACCCGAGAATTGTGATATAATACACGATGATAACGAAAATTTAAATGCAATGCACAAGTGCGGCTCGTCAGTGATAAGATGTTAGAATGGGTATGCAGATGATTTCAAACATGCATATAAAGAGAAGAAATATTTACAAGATTTATACTGAAGTTGACTTCACATTTGGTGCAATAAGTAGAACAACATAATTTATTTACAATAATATGAGTTGGTGTGCGTTTTAAATCATGCTAAAATGTGCATGTATAAATATGTGAACATCGCCATGGTCATGACAGTTGTCGTCCTATTTATTGTTTTAATTAACTTGCTATATGTATTCAATTAAATGTGTTCTTTATGTTAATGATGTTAATTCAACATATAATCACCACTATCACCAAGTAACTACAAGTATTAAGTAGCTCTGTGCTGTATGTTACATATTTTCCCTTCGTCGATATGAAATCACTTTTTAGAAACATTATTTTATTCATACTGCAAATAACAGTTCTGTAATAAAATTAATTATGTTACAGATATGAAATTTCACAGAATTTCCCCACAGCAGTCCCATATTTGGTATATCATGTCAATTTTATAACCAGGTTTGTGCCACACGAATTTCTCTGCGAATAGATGTTATAGGTTCTAATATATTTCAGTGCATATACATCATAACACATATACGTCATAACACACATACGTCATAACACATAATACGTATTCACTCCTTCAGTATCTTTGTAATTCATAATCCATATTAAGGAGAAGGATCAGAGTGAGTTTTATACTGATTCCGGGCCTAGTGTTATGTTCTTTGGCCCCGGTACGAGGATGGAAATGTATCTTGTTGGAACACTTTCTTTCGATGTCACTTTTGTCATTCCTCCTATATTTATGTTTCAAATAATCGATAGACGATTACTTTTACCACTCACGTGATAAAAAGACGCCAACTGATTGGTCAATTATGCAGACGTTATCCATCGATATTTGCATTTTCTGCTCATACCATTCCAACCTCAGATAATGATATATAAAATGTATGACGTTTCAAACTTCTTCAATCAGATCATAAGCCTTTGTGACGTAATGTGCTCGCTTAAAATGGTATCCACAAACCCGTATTAGTCCAAACTAAATACAGGCCAAACACCCTTGGCTTTACTCTGCTGTGTCTTTTTTTTCGGCTCCAGAATAACAGCACTTTAAGATCAAATGTCACGTCCACTGCTAAATCTCTTTCGAAATAATTCTTTAAACCGACGTAATTCCTTTTTTTTGCCATTGGATACCAACACATCTTTACCAATCAATTCTGAGTAATTCCTCTGTTTTTGCTTTTATTTTCTATAGTTTTCTCCATCACGCAGAAATATTGCAGATCTCTAAATTAGTTTCGGCATTGAAGTTTATGTTGATAAAACATGCGGCATTATACATCAAATATTTAATCTTTCTATGCCAGTTTTGTTCTAGTAGGATGTACATGGTCAGGATATTCACTCATGACTTTTTTTGTAGGGATGAAGGAACGAATCTCCGAATTGTCACCTGATTTCATCTGACACCTTCCGGGAACCTATCGAACTATAAACTGATGAATCTTTCTGTATATGTACATAGCAAAATCAAGGAAAATGTAACCTTTATCACGCATTTGAATTAAGGTTTGCAAGGAAACTTAAAACTGCAATGAGTAATGAAACTATATCATTTTTTTACGTTCACACACCTTTTGAAATAATACATATTTACGGTTGAATAGTAAAACCAGAATTGTATATATAAATATATGTTCATAAAATGATATTAAATACAGGTGGGTCATGTGTTTTCTTCGTGAAACATGTCAAACGCTTACACAATCCGACTTAGTAATGTAATAGTTCCGTAATCATTCGTGTGAATAAAAAATTGTTCACAACAGGTTCCATTAAAATGGCGCTATTAATCCTGAAGCTTAGCGAAGCAGATATATAACACCTCTTTTGATGACAAATGAGAGGGTTTCTAACGGATACTCCTAGTATTTTCTATTTTAGAATGAATTCTGGATAGCTTTTCACAAGAGAATTAACAAACATGAGATCGTGACATAAGCACCGATAGAGCGTAAGCATAACATTATATGACATCTGTCGTGCCTAGATCCACGACTTCTATGTTTCACCGTGTACCCGATAAGAAACAAATGTAGACATTTTAAAAGAAAAACATTCTGAATACACGGTTTGTATACAAATATTCCCGTCAAAAGTCATAAAGTTAAAGATGATGTCTTGGGCCTGTAATCAAACATTCAATTATCCGTCACCTTTTTTATTGCTGACAGAGTGCCTAGGACGAGTGTCCCTGGCTTCCGCATGCACGGTCCTCTAGCCAAAAATTCTCCTTCATATGTTTATTTGCCTATTTTAAAGGCTTTGATCATTTGTCTGTGGCTGCACCTGGAACTACGAGTTAAGCAACCCCGAATCTTGACAAATTCCGCTTGGGTACGTCCTTCCTCTTGCGACTGCGTTAATGCTGGGGGTCGTTATGCCGCACCAGCGAGGTCGGGTCTTTTCATCATAGTAAGTTTCCTTAAAAGTTTTTCTTTGCATCATAAAATTATAAACTGAGACTAGATTTTACATTTTTAAATCGACCAAAGTAGCTATCACGCATACACTGATGTCACATTGTACTATTGGAAAATCGATCGGAGAGCTATTCCGTACAAAAGCAGTATAAACTCCATCTTCGTATTGATATTCATAAAAATTCTTTAGATTTCGAGAACAAGCCAAGCTGCGTCCACAATATTCAAATATCTTGTTCAGTCACTGTTAGAGGAAAAACTGGCGGACTTCGCTTGATCAATATGCAAATGGCTCATGAAAAAAGTGGAGACTTCGTCCGGGATATATTTTATTTTTTCGGAATCAATTTCTGGATCAGTTCCTGTTCGATTTAAACTCATCTTGAATAATATATACCGAGGAAGACAATAAGGCCAATGCAGGCAAAAGCGAGAATTCCGGCAAAAATCCAGCGGTACCGATGTTGTCGTCCTGTGATGTTACCCAGGAAAATAGGACCCGGGTGTCGGTTCTTAGCGTGGTTGGCCAGGTCCTTTGGATCAATCAGCCCTTCATCGTCGTACGATCCACCACCGGTGTAATAGATTCTGAGAGAAAATAAAATCAATATGCTTATCTGGCATCGGTATATTTGTAGAGATAGAAACAAAAGTATTTGATTTCCAGTAGAAATTTACTGATTTTGAGAGCCAGCCGCTCGGCCATTTTTTAAAAAGAAATAAAATAATAATATTTCGATAAAATTACGAGCTTATGTTATGAGTTTATTCCTGTTAAGCAAAATAATTCTGTTATAACTATCATGTTGTTTTCTGATCATATGGAATATAAATCATAAATTTATTATAAAATGATGATATAACACCCCCCCCCCCCCGCACTGATTTCTGAAAGAAAGTGCCTGAGAACCCAACCTTTTTCAACCTTGGTTATATCTTAATCTTATATCGGTCGGAAGTAATAAGTATTATTAGTATTGGAATGCAAAGCTTTAAATTTGAATGCAGTGTAAAAGAATAGATAGATATCTCTCTTAAGCATAGCCACTTAAAAGGGACGTTTAATGTGATGAGAAGTTGTTTCTTCAATTAGAGGTACGAATTAAAACCATGTGATACATAAAACAAGAAGAAAAATATGGCGATCATAAAAAGCAAGAATGCTAAAAAAGTCGTTTTGATTTAATGTTTAAAATTTAATTTTGCCAGATGCAGGACAAACCTGTTTTGTCGAAGTTGGACGCATTATAAAATTTCATAAACTACATAAAATGAGTTTCCATTAACAACATTTCAGGTTAGCCTTATCTACCTCAAACTGTGAATCCACTTAAACACGTGGTCTTCCTCGTCCTCAGCACACTGCATCGGGTTGAGAACCGTCTCGGCGCTGACTACTTGGGCTCCTGGAGAAATATATCTACATGAGTGTGAAATGTTGAGTATTATCATCACCACTATCACTGAAAATGAGTGTATTTGATGCAGTGAGGTAGGCCTGGAGACCAGTGTCAAGGTTACTTCTTTTACATGCCATATATACAAATATCTCCATACAGTGTATAACATAGCATTAACCGAAATATGTTTGTGTCAAAGTATTAATACTTTACTATATCATTTGAGAACTTCGCTGTCAAATAGATATCTTTCATCAATACCATTGCCGTAACTTGACCTACTGATAGACTTATTTCCAAGAAGAAAAAGTTCGTTAACAAAATTTTCGTCTTGGACTGATTAATTATCTTGTACTCTTTTTCTTTTTCTCAATGCAAAATGGTCTCGCTTTCTTTTCAGGTCTGAACTTCGACACCGAGCAGACATAAGATACAATGGTTGGTTCGGACGTAGAATTGCAGATCCAAATAATCATACGCATTTTTTCTTGGCCATATCATAAATTTACAAACACACGCGTGCGCACGCGCACGCACACACGTAAAGCGGATATAACATAGCCGGCTCATTGCCAAAGTCCGATTGAATAACAATGAAAGAACGATCTGAATATGACTAAGGTGCTTTCAATTGAGAGATGCCAATATAAGGTTTACGATCACTCATAGGCTTTTATATTTCTACTATGTTAGCCACTTGAAAAAAGGTAAAGACAACTTGAGATGGAAAACGTTTTGCAAATTTCAAGATTTTTATTTTAACACCTTTCTGGTGTTTCCTGACTAGTGACCAATTACAATGGTAGGTAACATAAGGAGTCAACCTCCTATTTGATGGCCATCATTTAAGGATATCTGAATATTTTAAATAACAAAAACAACCAGCCATCCAGGGTATATTCTGACGTACAGTTACCCCCCCCCCCCCCTATTTATACAGCTGAAATTAGAAAATGCTCACATTTAATGCTGGATTTGAGCAGTTTATATGTATATATGTATATATATATATATATATATATATATGTATATGTATATATATATATATATATATATATATACAATGGAACCCTACATTTACGACCACCTTAGGACTAGTCAAATCGGTCGTAATTTGGGGATGGTCGTATTTGTGAAACTAAGTTACGTAAGTCGTATATTCGGGACCAAGAAAAGGGGTCGTAATCTTGGAGTGGTCGCAATTTCGGGTAGGTACCAAAGCGGGGTTCCACTGTTTATATATATATATATATATATATATATATATATATATATATATATATATATATACACACTGACTGAACCTACATTTATGTCCATGGATAATTAACTTAATTTATCGAAGACTCATAACAATGCTATACACCATCTTTTCGCTTTGTTATGAGTTAACAAACATGCCGTCATATTTCTATATTTATAATTCATTAGATAAATGAATATATGACCGAGCACCGAATTGAAATTTTGAGGTCCCCTCTGATTACCTTGGTCAATGCATTTGGCTTTTGGCCTGAATTTATGGTGACCTTTGTCTGTTGAGTCCAAAATTTCCTCAGAATAAACTCTGCACTCAGCAGCTGTTATGAATATTTTTTTTTTTACCTACGGCCCTAAATATCATCACTGGGTTTGAAGTGGTTAATTTTTTAAAGACACCTTTTTTTGCGTGAATTGTTCTTTTCAGATATAATGTATATGTAATTGTCAATGAATGTCTAATATTGTGTAATTAAGATGGGCTATGTAGTATTCCTTCACGGATAACAGTGAAAAAATAATTTCCCTAAATATCATTATACCAAACCGTCGAAGGACGTATAGACAAACCTGATTCAAGCAGGAACTGCGTGACTTGAGCAAATACTTCTGATGTTCGTTCTATCCTTGGTTTACCGGATTCAGACTCTTTAAGAACTGTTGGCGTGAACATCTCGTAGTTTATCGGGCTCACCACGCGATCTTCCGTTATTCCGTTCGCGTTATCCGACAGCTGTGCGTACGGGATGCGCAATATCCTAAACCATTCTGTTTCAGCGTCGCTTTCTGTGCCCGGAAGTGTGAAAAAGCAGTTGCTTCCGGTCTCTGAATGTGGCCCTGAAAAAGTATTCGATAACTGATAATGAAATTTATGAAAACTGCCATCCAAAAGGAAATAGTGAGAAAGTAAAACGTAATACATATGTTTATTGTATATTCATAAGCGAATCTTTATTTAATTCCTGGAAGAGTTCACCAATGTTAAAGTTGATACTTTATTCTTTAGATTCTATAAAAATATACATTTAGACCGTTTTGAAGAATTTCAGGACAAACATTATACTTATGTGTTACTGACTCTTATCCTCATTGACAGAGATTCAGTGTAAATTTTCTGCTATGAAACACATACACAAGTTGCTGTTTAGAAAAAAAAACAGATTTGACCAACAAACAGATATACTCTTATCGATTTAAAGTTAAACTACAAGGTATACATGCTTAAAAAGTTAGAATAATTTAGATGATACATTTTCCAAAATAAAAAAAAAATTATTCGATCTGTAATCTTCGGCAGTATGTGAGCATTCAAGAGCCTTATGTTTCAAGCGATTTCATTAACTGGGAGAATTCTTATTTTTGTTTACCATATGCGCATTGTGCTGTTAATGTAAATGATATGTTATGTATAAGAACATTGTAAACATTATGCAGGAGTTGCGTGTGTGCATAATGTAGAAAAGTTTGTGTGCGTACCTTGTGGTACTTTTATTTCATACATCATCCCAAAATGCTATCATATTAACCACTACGCTTTTAAGATCATCGTTCCCGGAGAGTGTCGCCCTCTATATTTTAATCGGTGCATGTCCGTGTGTGTGTGTGTACTTACCTAGGTCTTTCTGTACCATGACAGACTGCATGTTAAGGATTCTGATGCCGCTCTGGTTTTGTAGCCAGTCATTGGCTCTGTCCACCAGCAAGCCAAACTCCTCATAACCGTGATTTGTCAGCCGGGGCACAAAGTCTCGCACCTCTGAAAATAAGGAAAATATAAAATTTTCTACACAATGTGCTAACTTTTTTTCTATATGTGGGGGCGCCTGCCTTTTTAATTATTGCTTAACTGAGTATGCACATATACAGAATTCCAATCAGGTTTCGAACTATGTGACAGGGCAGCAGTAAAAACATCCTCTCGTTCTAAGTCAAGGTATTGACCAGGCCTGGTGACTTATGTACCTGCAGTCTCTGGGTGTGTAATCGGCCTCCTTGCTGCATCATACCACCGAGGACCCCTTAAAAGCGCACTCTTTCATGAGTGTTTGCTTGTTTGGGTGTTCACGACTGACGGCTACCCTGAAAAATTTGTACGATCTTTTTTTTGAATTTCTCTTAATAAAGGGTGAGGTCAGAATAAACCACACCAAAAATAGTTATATTTCCAGAAATTCATATCTGATTAAATACCAGATTTAATACTATCGATTAATACTGTAAGAGTTGCTCCGGTTTTCTGTGGCTCAGGGGTAGATCAGAGGGCTAAAAGCCGGACGATCGTGGGTTCGAATCTCAGCCGAGGCGATGAGAATTTTTACGGTCGGCCTACACCCGGTGTAAGCACTCTGCAGGCTTAATTGGGAGACCGTGCCCAACAACCGTGTTTCACTCGAAACGAATGCGACTTTCAAAGGTTTCTCTGTATTATGACACAGCAATGAGGATTTGCACACCAAGGACCCGCAGGAGTGATATACAGAGCCTGGTCGACGCCAGAATTATCGCGTGTAAACCCCTGTCACGTAGTCCGAAACCGGAATGGAATTCGAAAGATGTACATAATACAGAGTTAAGCAAGCAACATAAAATGGAGGCGGTTACCTCGACCAAAAAAATCTTTTAAAAAAGAATAGAAGAGTTGTTATGAGACAACGTACAAAACAAAAATAGACTATTATTTGATATCCATTGAATAAAGACACAATGGCTACAAATTCATTCGCTAATATTCATAATTTTTTATGGTAAATATAGTTCCCAAGAATATCATGTTAAGTATTCCCGCTCCTCTTTCTCAATCAGGGAGAAATACAATGTATTTCTTAGAGAAAATTTGAAATTTTGAATATTAGTTAAATTCATTCGATTTAAATGTATTAACGATTTTAGTAAAACAATATTTTTCAAGGATTTTCACGGCTTTACACCATCGAACAAATACAATGATGCATTGTTTGAGCATTTAAAATCACTCTGAGGGAAACAATCTGTATCAATCTAACTGTATGGAAAATCTTAAAATACTAGGAAAACATACATTATAAAATATTAATGTTTAAAATCAACACATTTCGATGCATAAAGTATGCTAAATTTTTCTATATCATGAACAATAAAGTCACAAGTCGAAAACTTGAGATACCTATTTTTTCTTTTGCAACATTTTCCGATACCGAAAAGACACGAAGTGCTAAGGCGCAGAGACTGTCCTTCTCTGGTTGGTCTGTGTACATCAGGCCATCTGTATTAAACTCTCCATTGACTTCCGGTGCGATCATAGTCTCTACGGTAACAATTTTACCTGCAAAATACGAAAGAAGATCTTTACGGTAATACCCTAGTGTATTTGAAACTTTACTTTGGTTACTGTACGGTAATTATTGGGGGGGGGGGGGGAATATTTAGGAAAATTTACAGTATGTTACAGGATTCAATACACTAAAAGCTACAAATATGTCTTCATTGTTGTCGAATTGTTGAAACGAAAGACATGTACAAGATATCTAAAGAAGTGTTGTGTGTTTAAAATTCCAGTACATTGATTAATTAAATTGCTTGTTGAAATAGGTCTTTCAATGCGGTTTGATAAGATCTATTAACAAGTAAACGCGGTAAATAATTCGTAAACAATATTTGATTGAAAGCCATTTAAAGATTATATTGCTAGTTGAAACCGATCATAGAGTATGAGTTTAACATCGGGATATCAACATGTTAAATGATTTAATTATATTTTGGATTCAGTCATTAAAAACACTGAATTAAATTTCAAACCATTATAAATAAGATACTTTCATTGCCGAACCCGGTTGTTCAATATAGTATGAATTCAATTCTAAAGATTCAAATAATATTCGCTGAAACGGGAATGTTAATACCATTTTCATATTTTCTTGTTTGGGAAAATGAATATTTAAAATTTCAAAAAGATTTAAAAATTAATGCATGTAATTTCAAAAGATAAAATTACTTTTTTTTTTAGTTTTATTCAGCCATTTCATTACATCATAGAGCGCCGATTTCTGCGTCTCGCACCGATTTCTTACCTATAATAATGCCTGCGAGAGTCCCACCCCCCCCCCCCCCAAAAAAAAAAAAAAAAAAATTTAAAGACCCTGTGTCCGCCCAACATCAGGTATTCTGTATCAGGCTTTTTGGTGACTCTAACAACGGTAAACACAACATGATGTGTGTGTGTGAATGTCTGTGTTTGTGTATGAGAACCTACCTTTGATCTCGCCGCTGTCCACCTGGAAAACACAACATAATGTGTGTATGTCTGTGTTTGTGTATGTGAACCAACCTTTGATCTCGCCACTGTCCACCTGGAAAACACAACATATTATGTGTATATGTGTCTGTGTGTATGTGAACCTCCCTTTGATCTCAAGGCTGTCCACCTTGAAAATACAAAATAATGTGTGTATGTGTGTGTATGTGAACCTACCTTTGATCTGGCCGCTGTCCACCTTGAAAATACAAAATAATGTGTGTGTATGTGTGTGTATTTGAACCTACCTTTGATCTCGCCGCTGTCCACCTTGAAAATACAAAATAATGTGTGTATGTGTGTGGGTGTGAACCTACCTTTGATCTGGCCGCTGTCCACCTTGAAAATACAAAATAATGTGTGCGTATGTGTGTGTATTTGAACGTACCTTTTATCTCGCCGCTGTCCACCTTGAAAATACAAAATAATGTGTGTATGTGTGTGTATGTGAACCTACCTTTGATCTCGCCGCTGTCCACCTTGAAAATACAAAATAATGTGTGTATGTGTGTGTATGTGAGCCTACCTTTGATCTCGCCGCTGTTCACCTTGAAAATACAAAATAATGTGTGTGTGTGTATGTGAACCTACCTTTGATCTCGCCGCTGTCCACCTTGAAAATACAAAATAATATGTGTGTATGTGTGTGTATGTGAGCCTACCTTTGATCTCGCCGCTGTTCACCTTGAAAATACAAAATAATGTGTGTGTATTGGTGTGTATGTGAACCTACCTTTGATCTCGCCGCTGTCCACCTTGAAAATACAAAATAATGTGTGTATGTGTGTGTATGTGAGCCTACCTTTGATCTCGCCGCTGTTCACCTTGAAAATACAAAATAATGTGTGTATGTGTGTGTACGTGAGCCTACCTTCGATCTCGCCGCTGTCCACCTTGAAAATACAAAATAATGTGTGTGTATGTGTGTGTATGTGAACCTACCTTTGATCTCGCCGCTGTCCACCTTGAAAATACAAAATAATGTGTGTGTATGTGTGTGTATGTGAACCTACCTTTGATCTCGCCGCTGTCCACCTTGGCCGTAACCCTCTCTGAGAGTTTGGTGATGTTCTCCTCTTTCTCTGGTGCAAAGTCATGATAAGCTATCTTTGACACCCGGTATTTCGTGTGTCTGTCCCTAGGCACTAACCATAGTCTGTAATAAACATTAAAGTATAGTAATATTTGATTTTAATGTATGAAAACAGTCTATTTTCACGACGCACAACGATGGACCTAGCCATAAATATCACATTTTCAAATCATGTAAGGCCAGTACGTTTGGAGTCAGTTGATATATTTTCGAAAAAAAACTTAATTTATAAATATCATTTCCAAAATATGATGGGAATTTAAATTCAAATAAGACTAACAAGTCTACTAGAAAAAGATAGAGAAACAATAAATAAAACTCTCATGACTTAAGTGTAAAAAAAAATCTCCGATGAAGAATCTAAAACAGAGCAAAGGTGTAAAAAGGGGTCATCGGTCTTCAACGAATATCGTAAATAGTTTTCCACTGGATCAGCCACGCTGTCCGACTTGTAAATATCCATATATCTCTGGTTTTATGTAACTGAAGAAGCAGTCTGAGAACTTGCTTATTTTCTGTAACTGAAAGTCCTCGAGCACCCACTTAACCCTTCAGCTATCGTAGTGATGGAACGGACCTTAGCGGACAGGCGCTTAATGGAACTTTGAAATAAAGGAATACAATAAAAATCCCAGATAAGAACGTGGGGATTTACTCGGAGAATAAAACGTAGACGTAATCCCATTCCTTTCCCATCAATATCCATAATCTAATCTAGCTCTGAAATATCTGCATCAACTGATAATCCTTAACAATAAGGTACAGACAGGAGTAAAAAATCACCTTTATAATTTCTTGCGAATTATATGTAGGGTTTTGCATGCCATAATGTCCACAGTTCCTATTCCTACGATAACTTGATGAAATATAATCTTGTCTGCTTGTTGCATTATCTAATTCTTGCGATAATCCGTAATGATGGATTATAAGATGGGGTGAAAAGTCCCTTAAATGTTTCTCTGTATTCTATTTACGAGTAGGTATTGCGTGTAATGACGTAATCCATCTTTTTAAACCTAATCTGCTGCAGAAGTTCTGTCGCTGATCTACTCAGCATTCTAACTGCTTTCTGTTACGTTTATTCTAGACTGCTCCAAAAGAAATGGAATTACCTTAGGTCCGCTGCGTAAATTTCAATTACATCTCATTCCTCCATGCTGAGTAGAATCGAATTATTTTATTTTTATATTATCAAGAGAGTCTTATTTTAAGCGAAAAAACCTTAAGACGTGGCCATTGGGAGTCATTCACTATTCCTTTTCTTTTGCTAATATGGTGTACAAGTTTGCCATTAAACTGAACACAGCAGGCATTCAACAAAAACAGAATGCTTCCTGGGCAATTTAGGAGACAATAAAAGGTTTTGTAATCAATGGTTCATTACGCCTATATTATTTCATTCATGTTTTATCCTATCAAATTCGAAGAAACTTCCTATATTTGCGTTTATAGCAATAAAATGTCAACACATACAGGTCAATCTTCGTAAACCCAACCAACCTATAACACGATTTATTTCGTTCTAATTACTTGATATTGGAGAAAACAAAAATATATTTAAAGTTGAGCTCATTCCCTTTATCTTAACTGCTTCAAGCATCGGAGAACAAAATCAATGTGTTATCCAACAATATACGGAACGAAACAAACATGTTGTTGCCTTCCACATATGTTATTTAACTATAGAATATATTTGACAACATCAACACCGACATGCATGGGAGAATCAAAATATCCAAGTAGTAACTTATTTAATAATTAAATATAGTCCTAGCAAACTGCATTTGTAGAGAGTACGGTTTTCTCGGTTATTTTTAAACTTGACTGGATGTATCATTTAAAATTATAATGAATCAATTTTAAGTGTATATTAATAATTTAGGTATATTTTTCGTCTATTATCGCCTAACTTTGTCCATATACAAGTAGTATACAGCCGTGATTTATATAGATTTGACAGATTCTTTTCACAAAATATTCACACTTTACAAAGTCGGCATTGATTCTGATCATATCTTCCGAAAATTATCCTTAAATACAACACGGAGCATTAAGTAAACCTTGCGACATGTAATTTGTAATATTCAGTGTGTATTCCTAACAAACATTAAAAAAATAACTAAGTACTATTTTGCTCTAAATATTCAATAGTTAGAGTGATATACGATATGTACTGTTGCTAATTAAGTTTACACTGAATGAACTCCTCTCAATATGACGTTGGGCGGTAGATGTTAAAACAAGGAACAGTCAATTTTGGAGAAACAATAAAGGTGATTACACGATATGGCGGTTCAGATATTGTTAAATTAAGTATTTAAAATGGTTAAAAACATGTGCGGTAAATAAGTGAGCATCAAAAGGGATACCGAGGAAATAATGATCAGTATACACAAGAAGTGTAGAAGAGAAGATAAGTGTAAAGTAAAATGATAATTAACGGCATGACGCAGAAAAGGAATAATGTTTGAATATTATATCCCAATAAACGTACTAAAACATATCTGGTTTACATAATGATAAAGCCAGCCTTGAAATAAAACTTAAAAAAAAAATTAAACATAACGAACTGTTAAAAGTAATTTTCTTACAATTCAACTACTAATTCAGGTTATTGATTAGCAATTAATTAAGAGAAAACCCTCCTACTCAGTTCGTGCCTATTCAATTAATTGATTGGATGTTTTGAGAGTTGTTTTATAGAATGATTGAATGACTACTAACTGGTCTGGGTGAATTTACCAATTCTATTTGACATTTCTGGAGAACAGGTAATTCCTGTTTTGCTACGAATTTGCATGCTAACCGGGATATGTGTCTAAGCGACCAAACGTATTTTGATTTTATGATTCCATGGTATTTTTTTATCCAATGGCATCAAGCACCTAAAGGGTCTGCCCTTAATTGCGCCCAAAAGCATGTTTATGCCACTTAAAATTAGCCACTGTGAGCGATGTTTTTTTCACGGACTTTTTACGAGGACCATTCTGGATGTTTAGCCGGATTTACACTCTAGCGTTCCGGCCGACGTTTTGACAAACGTCTAGCTCCACTGGTGGAAGTTGATGAAAGTAGAAGTTCGTTGGCGAACGTCGTGGTCGTTGAAAATTTTCAACATGCTGGGAATCTGCCGACGTTTGGAAATAAACGTTGGTGAAATTTATGCTCCGTTTGTAAACGTCCCTGAGCGCTTGGTTAATTTGTGCAAACATTGCGTAATTTGAGCTCCACTTGCGAATGTCGAATGAGACGCTGGCAGTAGTGGGAATGCACTTCGAAAGCTTCAGAATGCCGAGAAGCGTCCACAAACGCGCAGCTTGTAAAGGAGCATCGCCTCACTACGACTTCAGCTGACCTGCGCTGCGCATTCGTTTCCATAAATTCTTCTAAGTCGGCAACCTCTGCACACACGCTAGGTCTAAGTTGGGGAAAAGTTCTTTCTCGCTAACAAATAAATAATGCAACGTTAAAAACGTTCTTAATTGGATATGCGCTAGACTCAAAACGTGTGAATAAAAAAACCTTCCCGTGAATGTGATTTCACCGACGTTTTAACTAATTTCTCTAACTTTTCTTCGCTGGTTCGCTGGTACAAACGTTCGTAGTGTGAATATAACTTAAGCCAGAACACTCTGGGTCGGATGGTTACGACATGTCCAATGCTATCCGATGGACAGGAACTCATTTAACCTAACAAGGCCTACAGACTTAATGTAAACTTGTGCAACGGGATATACATCAGATATAATGCTTCCAAGATAACATGCTTGTCATTTATTTGAAAGGTACTTGATTACTTTCCAAGTACATGTGTGACATGTACATGTACAAAGCAAGTACATTTTGAATACAATTATCAATTTCACAAACGTCACTCCCGAGACACTGTTGTAGTGTGATTTTTTGGGTTTTTTTTAACATGAAGTGAATGATTCATTAAAAAATATAACGAATCAATATCAAATATTTTATTTAAATTACATGCAGTTGATCACATCAGGATTTTCCCGAAACTTCGCCCAACAACAACAACATACAGCTCCTATACAGCCATGCTTTACATAAATGTGATGGGTCTTTGTAGTCATTGTAAATAATTCTAAAACTTTGTCGAAGTAATGAGGGTGTATATTGTAAGAACAATGTACTTAGAGTCTAGGAGTTTATTTAAATATCCAATAAAATGAATAAGAGATTTTTACTAAGATACTCATAGAAATCATTTCAAAAAGTAGCATTTAGTATCTGTATTTAGATGTTAAAACAAGAAACGGGCAGTATTCGAGAAACGATAAAGCAGATGATCACTGCATGGCTTAAGTTGGATTTAAATCAGGTACGGTATATAAGTCAGCATCATAATGGATGCTGAGGATGATACCGATCAATATAAACATGAATTATATACGAGAAGATAACAAAAATCAATGAACATATATAATAAAATGATAATAAATGGCATGACGGCACTTACAGAATAATGTTTGAGTATAATACACCAATAAACGTAATGAAAAGATATCGGTTTTACATAATTACATAAGCCAATCATAAATAAAAGTGCAATAAAGTATACATAACGGATTTTTTAAGTCCATTCCCATCATAACAAATACTGATTCAAGTTTTTGGTAAACAATTAAATCAAGAAATAAATCTCCTACTCGGTCCCATCCTTGTCTAATTAACTAATTAACGGATTGGTTTGTGGATTCTTCTGTAGATTCACTGAATTATTACTGACTATATGATCTCAAGAAGAAAATTCCAGTTCTGATGACACGGATATAAATAAATACCAATGGCTAAAAGTCATTATTCGATTACTCAAATTCTGGTTTAATGGAACATTATATATATCATATTTACTCGAATATAAATGAAGCCGACATGCTAAAAATGAATGCAAAAAAATTAAAATTGTATATTTTTGTTACAGGTGCCCCTTTTATTATGTGCAGCGGTCTTACAGATGATTGTTTTATTGTGCACACGGATGTTCCATGTCTTGTTGGCGTTTGGTTCGTGTAGCACGCGTGGCTCGTTGCCGTGGCAGCGTCGCCTGGCCGGACCGGGTTGGCCCACGTGTAAACCCTGACAAGGCGTTCTCTGTTCGAGTATGTTCTTTGAGCGTGTGTACTGTGTATTATGTTAGATTCTTTAGACTGTTCGAGAAGTGGAAAATTCTCGGCTTGGGGCGAGAAGTTATAAATGAGGGGCTGTGTTTTAGAGCCGAGAGAGAGGTGAGAGAATATTCCGGCGGACACGGAAGCGTGTTAGTCAGTGTGTGGGACCCATCCGATTATCCAGTTATTTCAGGGATTCTACTATTACTAACACTTTACAATTTAGTGCTGCCAGTCTCAAGTCTACTTTCTGGATTGTTACAAGAGCTTTACATTGGACTGTTATTCTCCGAGAGCATACATTTTAAAGGACTGGTCGCTGTGACAGTGATAGTATCCAGGTATTGTGTACTTTTTTTAACTGTGTGATTGTATTGATTTGCTGTTATACTGCTGTTATTCTGTGTCATTGTATTGATTTAGTGTATTGTAATGTTAGGGTTGTTTAAAGAAGAAATTATAGTTATTTGTTAACAGAAAACCACGTGACTTCTTTATTCATTCCCCTAGCCATTTAACGCTGCCTAGTGTTACCGATTTTTTATCTCCTTGACAAAATGTATGTTTATGTTCATCACACATACGAGATCTGTTGATATTAGGTTCCGTAACAGTTTATATTTCAGACTGATGTGGTGAAAACCTGCTCCAAATCTGAATCTTTGTAAAAGTTTTTGCATATACGATTTTCAGCAAAAGCAATCATACCACGATATAAAATATACTTATATATATATATATATATATATATATATATATATATATATATATATATATATATAGCTTAAATAAAATCCCGATTTATTAACTACAAATGCCAAAGCTCTACAGATAAACAAGTGATAGTGGAACGTGTCTGAAATAACTAAACATTTGATGCGTATATTCTCGTTTTTGTCTTACCAGATTGTTACATAAATCAGTATTATGTGTTCTGGGTACCAATTGTCATTCAAACCTTTGTATTAAGAAGGCCTGATATACTGCGTAACAGTAATCATGGAAAATAAGCTGCCCTTGGCTGTAAAACTAATTGGACTTGACATGCATACCTGTTGATTGGAGCCATACTGGCTCAAATAGCAAGTTTTCATCCCGCTGGTTATTACCATATGTGTACTTAATTATTTTAGAATTTTGCAAGCACATGTGAAATAATGTGTGTCCTAGCTAACAGAGACAAAGAAGAACAGTATCGAGCATTACATAGAAGAAGATTAAGAATAATATGTTCTTTAATCCAGTTATTACCTACCTTTTCTGTATAATTTATGTAATCTCTGACTTATTCGGCGGGTATCTATAAAATTCATACGCAGTTTTTTTTCTGGAAAAAAGGTTTACTTGCTTCCGTTCTGATTTGGCCGTCACATTTCGGCACATGTATCGGCGGTGCGCTCTTATAGGACAAGTTCGTTAAATTTTGCGGGATTATGTCGTATTTAGCTACATAATTCATAATTTTAATATTTCCCCAAAAGGTGCCCCATAGTTTGTTTGTGTTTTTAAGGTCTTTCGCGCCTGTCACGGATTCTCAAGAGGCGCCTTGTGGTTTTCCTGTACTTTGGCTCACTGGCCACAGAGGTCACAGGTTCACTCTATTTCCTATTGATCCAAATACTTCCATAAACAGGAAATAAAGCGTTTTTGTTCAAACAAAGACCACACGACCACAGTGTGGTTAACACAACGACAAGTCACACGACCACCGTTTGACCTTTTATTGGTTTACAGGTTTGATGATTTACATACATCATAGATGTCTTTCTGCAGTCGGGGCCTAAAAACCTCGACTAGAATCATCCCATCAGTCTTGTGTTCAAGTGTTCACTTTTAATGCATAGACACTTCCATGCTTCAGTGATTCGGATCCACCAGGCGAGTGGCAAAACAAATGCATACGAATGTGCGGCTTCTACATTGGGAAAAAAGCATTCTTCTTGTCATATTGAAATATAAGAAAAACAATTATGTCTTTTCTGATTACCTCCAAAATTGTATGGATCCTACCGTACAACGCTAACCCTCAGCGAATTTTCTAAGTACAAAAGAAGGATATACCTTTTCACGTTTATTTAACTTAAGAAAAAGCCACGAATCAAAACTGAAGTTACTTCTTTGCCACGGACTTGCACCGTAAGATATTAACCTGCCGTTCATCTGGGAGCATCATCGGTTTCCGATCAACCTGATGACAAGCAACAAAGCTCATGACAATCATTTAAAACTGCAGGAGTCTGCTGCAGTGTCCTCGATTTTGTTTTTCCACATTGGCAGCTTTTAGTTGTCAAATGTTGACAAACGAAATAAAAACATATAACCTAAGGTGGTTGGTTGCACACAAAGGGACCTGATAGTCATTTGTTGTAAAACACCCTTTGCATAACTCATATCACCTTGTTGATTGTGTTTGGATTATTTTTGCGCCCTCTCACATGTTATAAACAAGTGGATATAAACGAAACCAACAGCCTGTGTATGGTAGGATCTGACCTATTTTTATAAAAGATTAAAGGATTACCTTAAGTTTTAAGACGTCAGATATCGGAATAGGCCCTTTTAAAGTTCTCAAGTGTCGAACAAAACACTTTACCTGGAGGACCTCCTGCAACGGAGTGCTGCGCCAGAAAAGCATGTGGATAAATTAATCTTATATTTGCCGCATAAGTATATATATCCAGGTGCTATTACTTATTCAGCAAAAAGGTTATCCTATTATCATGTTCCATGACTTTATGAAACATTTATGGAAATTTATAATAAACAGGTAAGAAAGCGTGTTTTATTTTTACCGGAGACATCGCATGCTGTGTGTTGGTAGATTTGGAGAGAGACTTCGACGTTGTATGGACAGGTCTCTGTGACGTAAATCCGTTATATCTGTGGAATACCGTGGCAGAGTCTCGCATGCCCGCACAATCAGGTCTCGCTTACTCTTCAGCCAACTGTTAGCTTTGTCCACCAGTGATCTGCAAAGATAACCCAATAAACATTAAATATTAGGATTAAACTGTTTATTGGAAAATGTGAACTTTCCTTTATCCGTGCTGTGATCTAAGCATTCCTTCGTCTCTGTCGTAATCCATTCATTTATCCTTATTGATAATATGTTTACTATGAATGACCATATGTTTATATTGCATCCGAAGTCTACAATTCCATTAATGTTTCCAAAAGAATTTTAAGGATTATCATTAATAAAATGTGATAATGTATTCAGGTTTTCATTACCATTAAGTTTGATTAAAAGATGTCTGTATTCTCTTCACTTCGATGTACCATAGCCCATGAATATATTCGTATTTTTCCTTGGAACTATATTAAACATTGTTGAGCTTGTTACATCTCTCTGCATCCGTGGTCTAATTCCCTTATGTTTTTTTTTACGTTTCTGGATATTATTCTTGTGTTCGCGTAAAACATAGCTCATAAAGAAAATTTTACATCAAGTATAAAGGAGACAGGTATGTATGGTATGGTATATCATTGTCATGAAATATAATATTTTTACAAGAAATTGGCATGAAGTACTATGTATAAACAATTCTTTAAAAGAATAATCAGGGTAATGCCCGTTTCTTTCAACCAGGTTTGGCTGCCATAGGGTGTCATGTGAGATACGTGAACTTATGAATTATAGTAGCACTAACTATTAGAAATTTTATATTTGAGGCATATGATGCCCATAGAATATCCACACTACTAATCAGGGAAAATATTATAGCAAAAAAATTTAAAGTATAAATGTACTTATATTATGTATAAAAGATAAATAATAATTTTCATTTGTATAGATATATAAATTATGTATATCATTATTTATAATTATTCTTAAAATATTTTCTTAAAATTTTAGCCGTAATCCATGTGCCCACTCGCACCTTAGGGGAAAATTAAGTCCTTCCTGTATACCAACATGTAGGTTTTTCACAAATAAGTTTATTTGCTCCAAATTATATTAAAATTATGTGCCAATCATTTTTTTTAAACACGTTTACTCAGTACACATCTCTTTTGACTGTGATATACTGTGTTTTCTATTAAATCAAATCAAACTGTGTCATCGTTGACATATGAGCATGGCTGATTAACATTGAATTACAGAAAATGTGTACGAAAGGGCCGTCCTCAGACGCACTGACGACCTTCTGACACAGCTACCTTTAAATACTAAAATTAGAGTCAGAGAGCGACCAATGTTGTTTAACCGATCTATCAGTCAAGAGTATATTTGACCAATCAGATTCAGTATGTACATTATGCGCTTTCTGTGGCATTCAGTCAAACCGTTAAGGACCAGGCGACAGTAAACATCTGGGTTAGATAATTATAATGGCTTTACGATATCTATACGATTAAGGATCCAAAACAATGACGTCACATTGTGTGTGAAAAATAAAAAAAAATAATTGTCGCTGAAAAATTTTTATTGCTTTTCTCATGGGATAAATTATTTATACTTTCTTCAAAGTACCTCCTAATTAATGTTCCCTGGCAATTTGTATTAGGTTTTCCTGTGATTTCCCTGGACGCTCGTCTCTTTTTTTATGTTGATTATCGGGCTGAATATTTAAAAACATATACATTTGAGTTTGCCAAAATAAAAAAATTCAAATAATTATAAGCTGAAAAATTCGTTACAAATGAGCAGCAATCTGCACTGTGCACATTTCTTGTCCTAGGCGGAACATTCTTTTTAGTAACTATAAATCCTACCAAAGGCCATGGCATGAGCTGCAAAAATTTAACCCCGGAATGCTAATTCAAGTAATTACAAAGATGGTGACAACTGCGATATCTTTGGAAATCTTGGATCCGGAATTGAGCCAGTTTGTAATTAGGTGATTCCGTTTATTTAAACGATAGACTAATCTACCCAACATATATTAAACCAATAACTCCTAGTGATCTGGTCAACACATGCATATACCTCCTTTTCGGAAGTGAGAATGAAAGTCACTGAAGCAACTGTTTCTCTCTCTCTCTCTCTCTCTCTCTCTCTCTCTCTCTCTCTCTCTCCTAGATTTTGTTAACACGTTTTCAGTTTCCGTTCTGGGTAATTAGAACTGGCGGAGCGACATAAACTCTATCATTGTCCTCAATATTCGGCGCCTCGGGAATACGCCTGGCGAAAACAATCGTTCACTTCCCTGAAAAGAAGCATTCTGTCTTCTCTTTCATTTTCCGAGTTGTCACTTTGAAGCTGTTTAGCGCGACAGATGGTTAAATCCTGGCGAAGGACCCAGCTGGAAACCATGCATAACTAACAGCTCGAAGCAACCCAAAGCGTGGACACATGATTTTACCGAGAATTTGTAATGTGATGTGAATGAAGATGGTGTCTAGCACAGGAGATTAGGATGCCGGAAGTGATTTTGTTATCTAAATAAACATACCTACACATCATGAAAAAAACAAAGTTCATGGCAAAAGTACAGAGTATGTTGTTACGTTTACCTCTCAGTTGTAACAAGGACCGAAACAGTAAACCGTTACTGGACTCGGTACGTGTATTTCTACATGCAGAATGTTTTCGAAACTGCTTCAACATCCAAAACTGCAGTATTCAAACAAAAAGAAAAAAAAACAACATTGCAGAATGTCCAAATGAGTGTCTAATAATGTTGTTTTGACGATCGCAATATTATAACTGCCTATATTATAAATACCTAAATCATAGCAGGCCATTATGCACAAATTATAAGTTTACTAGATCAACGACCAATTGGTTCACTTGAAAGCAATAGATTTAGTCTAAATAGCGCCCCCCCCCCCCCCCCCCACCCCCCGCCTCAAACCAAATAATTCATGAACCACCAAAATTCATTGTATATGTTTTCATGACACATACGGCACACAGGTGAAAATGACAAAGCCGCATGACCTAAAACTTCGGTTCCGACATTAGGCTGAATAATTCATAATCTATCGCATTTAAAGTTGGTTTAGTGAACATTCCGTTTTAGTTTACCAAATACCCAAGAGCAAACAGTTCATATGATATTTATGTCCATACAGGGTAACTGCCTTATCACCGATGTGTATACCGCCCACCTTCGATGTGTTTAAATTATTCATTTGAAAACAGGAGTACGATTTTTTGTATAACCAATAAAACACAAAGGAAATATGGAGTTGTGCAATCTATTGCTCGAAGGCTTTGGGTTTTTAAATATATATATATATATATATATATATATATATATATATATATATATATATATATATAACGACCACATGTGTATTGAGACCTCCCTTGAGTGAACCATAAACATTAACATTGGTTATAACAGACATACATATACACCAGCTCAGTCAATTTTAAAACATGCAAGATCGATTACTTTTATATACCTGTTGGCTCTAAATGTCATTCAGAGGCACGAATTATTTTTTTCAACCCTTGTATTTCCCGCGGTCATTCGTATTCCATTGAGGCTGAGTGATTGTTCATTATTTCTAAAGCGTGGAGGTAGCGGCATGACGAACGGGAAAGAAAATTAAAAGCCATGACTTGGAATTACAACACTAAACATTACTCATATGTATCGTGTATTGCATCATTTGAGAAGTATTGGGACACGTATCGTATCCTGAGATTTTGTATCGAAACAGCTCTAGATTTTGCACAATAATGTGTTATACTCATTAAGTCCGTGCTCTATCTTACAGTGCTGCAGCCAATGGCATCAATTTTTCTTCCAGGGTGATGGGATGACTGGCAACTAATTTATTTTTCAAACACACACAGACACACACACACACAAATATATATATATTTACCCTTTTATTATCTGTGTGACAAATAACAAATATATTACAATTAAGTGTTCTGTTTTAAAAAATAAGGTATTATATTTCAAATATGTGCTAATTCTAAATCAGGTTTATATTTATAACATTTCATATTAAACTCGGAAATTTAACTTAAGTCTGTATATTTAAAAATAAATATATTTCATTTCGCATATATAAATATTATTCTCGGAATATCAGAGGGGGATGATTACATTGACCAATACCCCCCCCCCCCCTTACTAAAAGTTGAGGGTTTATATACCCCCACCCCGTTATTGACGCCCCTGACTGCACCACTTGAGTCCTCAAGGCTTGCAGTTAAAAAAAAAACCCGATTAACAAGCTGGCCTGGTAAACATAAATAGGGCTATGATGAAGGGCTTGACTTGTGAAACCCGGTACATTAACCCAAGCTTTCTTTAGGACGGCCTAAAACGTGGCCTCTCTGCGGTAAATAGTCTCCATATCGCTCACTCTTACAAGCATCGCTTTGGAAAGCTCCTAATGAGCTCTTATGGTGTCGAGTAGAGGCTCTAACTTTTTGTAATTTATTGCAGCGAGGGAAATCCTGCTTTCCCGCGCACTGAAGAAGTCGTCCAAGTGAATAATAGTCTCAGAACGTGTTTTGGGTCTCTATTTCACCGGACTGATGAGTTTAAATTGATTTTGTGTTTTCTTTTAGGTTCTGCAGGGCAGCGCTTATTTAATCCTAAAAGTCAACGAACATTTTGAATACTTTACACACTTGCACATTTTAGCAAGGGAAATAGTGTGGAAAAGGAAAAAAATATATGTGCCGTGAAATATGTGTAGAAAAGTTTTTTTTTTTTATATTTCTCGCTAATTTATATAAGTATTCCCTACCTTCCTGGTATCATAGTTAACCCCTTAACGTATGTTAATTCGCAATATAAACAGACACAATACAATAATTCAATATTACATGCATAAGGCCCCGTTTTATTTTAAAATATAAATGTACAACATAACTTATATATATTTTATTAATCAACATTTACTACACAGTATAATATAATTATTTATAACTCCACGTATAAGGCAAAAAAAAATAAAAGGTATGGTTCTCAGGCACCGCCCGCGTCAATTTTAACACCCCGCATCCAACATTTTTATTTTGATTTTCATCTTTCAAGAAGATAAAACAGTACAATTTTGATACGATTCCTTTTGTTATGTAGTGCTTTTATCGGTTTAGCAAAAACACCCTTTTATTTTCATGCTTTTCCATGGTCATATGACATTTTTATCGAAAAATACAAAAAAGGTCAAAAATAAAATACCGCCCGCCCGCAGTGATTTCTGAAAAAAGTGCCTGAGAACCATACCTTTTTATTTGACCTAATACACCAACAGTGTAATGCAAACAAGTTTAATTAAGAACCAAACCAGCCAGTTTATCGTTTTATTCCTCAAAACAGTGAGTGTAATGTTCTGGATATAAAACTATCATTAAAAAGACTGGTACATGTCAGAGAAACACCAAGCCCCCTTAACCTCACTACCAGTCTCATTCCCCTTCACTGATGACATAACTCAGTGAGTCAGAGACATGTCACATGCTGTTACAGCTCTGCTGCACAGCATTCAGAACAGCAATCGCAGGACTACTTGAGAGGCCGCTTATGTAGGCGTATAACCGTAGCATACCCAAGAGGCGCTCTGAGATTAGCAAGGTCTCAAGAAGAACAAACAGGATTTTTCAAATAAAATCTTATCTACAAATCTCCAAACGGGTAACAAAACAAGGTGCCTCCCCTGGGTACTGGTCTATAAAGTATTGAAATTTATTTCTGAGTTAAACTAAAAGGCAAAACCTTTAGCGATATGGTTCTTTTTTATTTTGTTTAGGTGTTGTGTGATTTTTTTCAAAAGTTACGTATATGTCACGGTAAAAATACAAAGATGATCAGTGGTGTTGCAAAGGGTTTCATCATGTCAAAATATTAAAGATGGTATTCAACTCGAAGCCTATTAAACATGTTGTATAATATATCTTAGAAATTTATTTTGATGATTCATTTAGGAATGAAAATTTACATAAAGTGGTAGTTGATGAGAAACTGCATAAATCAGGCAGTAAATCATGCTTTTAACTCTCATTCCCAGAGGCTCTGTATATATGTAGGCATGTATGTCAGTATGTCAGACTTGTTGTTCGCAAAAGAATGCAGATATATGTCCACTTAAAATTTTATACAAGATAATTCTCCAAAATATCTTTGTCCTACTCGAAGATAATCTGAAATCCAGATTCTAGAATTCACAGGTTGAAATAGTGTACTGAGGATATTAAACTGAAGTTACTCATTATTCTCCAGATGGCAGCAAGGGTCTGCTGTTTCTGTATGTTTTATGGTAATGATCAGGAACTAAACAGAGGAAGAGGAGACAGGGAACGACATCGGTTTCCAAAGACCGAACCACCGCCTCATACCATTAGGCAAAAAAAAAGAAAAGAAAAGGTCTGGTTCCCAGGCACCGCCCGCGTCAATTGTAACACTCGCATAATATTTTTAGTTTGATTGTCATCACGGTGATCAAATAAAACATGTTGATAAAATTCCCTTTGTTATGTAGTGCTTTTAAGTGGTTAGCAAAAAAATATGTTATTTTCATGCTTTTCTCTGATCATATGACATTTTTATCGAAACAAACAAAAATGTTTTTAAAGGTCGCTCGCCCCCACTGATTTAAAAAAAATGCCTGAGAACCATTCCTTTTTTGGGGGGGTCTTATTCTCCTGACATGTAACAGTCCATTATCACAGGATCCCCCCGCAGCTGTCCGATGACTGCGGATCAAGCAAGGCCTGTAGCCCAGCAGTGTATAATACCCCAGAGACGGGGCAGAGGTTTAATCCAATAGATCCCAATGAGAACAAACAGAACACTTCAAATAACATCCAGTGTACAAACATCACGAGGGCAGAACTAACATCAGAAATCTATGTGTAAGCTTTAGGGATACTGGCGGGTATGAATTTCAGAGCTCTGTTTATATTAATGGTTCAAACGCTGAACATTGGTCTATTGAATATCATCTTTGCTGGATTTAGGTTTGCCTGTTAAGCCGGTATCTCCAGTTATATGATTATACTCCATATGTCCTTTATAAAGGGACCAAATCACCTATACAGGGGCGGATCAAGGATTTACGGAAAGGTGGGAGGGGGGGGGGGGGGGGGTCCAACCAAGGAGAACTAATGAAAAACCTAAAAAAAAAAAGATCAGAGGTCCGGAAAAAAATTTGTCTGAAACCCTGAAAAAAGCCTGCAGCGGATGAAAAAGGGCGGGTCCGGACCCCCTGTGCCCCTCCCATGGATCCGCTTCTGCTATACGACCTGTATAAACTAAAGGTTATCCCTTGGAGCTTTTCCAAAAATAGGCCAGAACACGCATATAACACTACACACAGGTATATTGCTTTGTTTATATCAATATGTTTATAATATTTGGGGGCCCGCCAGAAGAAAATAAATTCAACCAGGGCATCTGGCAGCAACTTGATAAGCCTGAGCATTGCAAATGGCGCTTTGCAACATGTAACCTTTCTACCTCCACACATATGCATCCTACCACTTTAGGTTACATGTTTTTTCCGTTTGTCAACATAGCTGTGTTTACAAACACATTGCTGATAAACAAGTTCATACCTCCTGCACGGAGGCGTTATAAGAACTTTTCATAACAGGAAGTACCCTGAGATCATTAGTTTATACACAGAGGAAACCAGAAATTACATACTGTGGTTGGCTTCATATTCGCGAGGCTGAAATTTCGCGATTTTTCCATTTTTAATGTTTTGCGAGGGTTTCATTTTTGCGATCTCACAAGAACCTATATCAAATCTTTGGCAAAGCCATATACCTGTGTGTATTATAAAATGAGAATAAGTCATGAGTTTGTGACATTTTCTTATATAATGATAGGCCCGCACACACAGCATAGGTGGTTTAGTTCAAATTTAAGGCTTACATTTCCCAATACCTGCAAGGATGTAATTTATTTAAAAAATTTTCTCTGTTTTAACCTATTACTATACAAGTATTGATTACACTAAATAAGAAGGACATTCTCAATTGGCCGATTATTCCCGAGTTTTTCATTTTCGCGAATATTTCCCATTCGCGAATATCGCGAAATTAAAACCCTCGCGAACAAAAAGGCAACCACAGTAAATTCTTTTTCAAAAGGAAGGTGAATGGGCACCTTTAAACTGAAATTTCACAATTACTCATTTTCATTTCTCCGCCAAGTAGCGAGGTATTATATTTCCCCTTGGTTGGCTGGTTTGTCTGTAAGGAACTTTACGCCAAAACTACTAAAGATCAGGGTGAAACTAGAGGGGTAAAGATAATTACCAATATGCATCTTCAATTCAAACGATTATTAACCATTGTGACATAGCCCAGTAAGGTAGAGAGGCATTCATCGGTATGAAGGGTCCCCTTCAATTGCACCTGTGAGGCTGTGTCACCTGTTGGTCAAGCAAAACACTCCGAAAAATGGAGGAGGTTTGTACTTCTAGTTTATTTATTGATTTTATTCATTGGTTAATATATATATCCATGAATTGAACAAGCAAATATTTGCTAAAAAAAGAAAGCTTTTATCTTTTTACTAAACTCACACTCAGCCGCCGATTTATTAAATATTCATAAACTCCGTGACATTTAACGTTTAAGCACCTGTTACGTCATTAGAACGATTGACATATGTGTCATTGTATTTCAGTATGGGGATGCAAGGTATATATTTTTATATTTAGCGACATGAATTCGAAAATTGCATGCGTCAGTATCGTTAAGCCTTCTGATGCAAACTTTACTCTTTCATGTTTAGTCTCATAAATATGAAATCCTCCATTTTAAGTTCATTAAAATGAATGACATGCGTGGGTCCTTGACATAAGATATGAGGATGCGAATTTTACCAATCTTCCACTTTTACATCGCTGAAACTTATTGAAATTGGCATATATGTGTCATTAATATTAATTAGGAAGAGAAAACACGTTTGATGACGTAAATGGTACAGTATTACGTTGTTAAAACGATAACAGATTGACAAATATGGCATACAAGGAAGCCCCCTTTAACCTTTTGTGACATAGATATTAAATAATCAAGTATTACATCATTAAATTATTGCCATATATGTTTGACTGTCGTTAGGCATGAGGGTGCGGACACAAGTTACCCATAAAATTGTGTAACTTTAACTCAAAATCTTTAAGTTTATCGCTGATATAAATTGGTTTTGCCTTGCATGTTTCAGTGTTGTTAATCTGTTTACAACTGTAATCTGTTATACTCAGTCTCATGAATTTGGTATCTTCCATTTTGTAAATACAAAACAATAAGATACGTATTACCATTTTTCGCACTTAAAGAAAAAATGTGCAGAAATAGTAAAGAATACTTTTTCATACAAAGTTTACTATTTTGTAATTGAATACTGGTGGATAATCTATTTTCTGAGATTCTATATTCTAGCCCCTATTCAATTACTTATTAATAATTTGTAAGCATCCAGAAACATAGTTGTCACTTACTGCAGAGGTAGTTCCCGTGAAAAGATTAGGTGGTTATTTGTTTGAATGTATTTTGCTTTGATGAATTCTTGACTGCTTGAACATGGGAGTTGGTATCACTTACAGTAAGTCAGGGGGTTTGCACTTCTATTCATGCAGTTATTTGTAAATGTATAAACCCTGAAAATGTTTTTTTTTTGTCAAATGTTATTTGTAAATTCAATGATTATTTGATTATAATTATTGAATAATAATTATAAGATGTTTGCTGTTACAAGGCCCAGTCATAATGGATGCAAAGTCAGTTTTTTTCTTTTCTTTCAACACGTTCTGCATGTACAACATAAAGTTGTTTTGACAGTTGTTTCGGTTTATAAATTCTATAACCGTACCTCGGCCTCGCATCATGTATTATGGATCACCGGGTGAAAGCCCATAACATCATTTGCTGTCAAGTCATGGAGAAGTAACCAGTCTAAAGAATGAAGTATTTTAACCTTGTTAAGGTCACAAGTTGGCATCCTTCGTCTTCAAACTACATGGTTGGCATGTTTACCAGAATACACAATATGTTTGGAAGACACGGGTTCAGTGCACGATGTAGTCATATGTTAAATCAAGGAAGTAGTCCGAGACCGCCAACTCCGCATATATCCTAATCAAACTACACGAGAACACAGGAAATATTTGACTCGGTTTAACATCCCGATTGTAGGTAACCTCAAGCGCAAGGTAAACCCCTAATACCATTTTCTGGCTCAAATGCAATGACAAAAAGCGAATTCAACAATAGGATAAAATCCGTAAGGTTTAGAATATATTATTGTGATTCAGATTACTTCCTAAATTAAACAGACTCTCCTTGGGCGTACCCCGGCCTCCACAATTTTAAGGAAATTTTCTGTTCAGAACTTTCTTTTTGACGATCTAAGGGTAAAACAAAGCACCACTTAGAGGAGCTGTATACCTAAAAGAGCATTTTCCTGTGAAACATTTTTCTATGACTTTGAAACAAGATACCAAGATATATAAGATACGTCTCTCGGAATCTTTTAAAAGGGAATATATAATATAACAGCCAAAAAGAATGATTACTACTATACGACCAGTGTTGTGAGTAGATAACATAGGTCACCCTTATCCAGACAAGTTTTAAAGGACTCGGATATTTCAGCCTCATAAAACGGAATATTACGCATGTATAAATATTGGTTAGTCGGTTATCATACATATAACTTATACTGGCTTTTTTATTATACATATTTTTATATATGCTGTGTCATCCTATGTATCATAAAACGGGATATTGCTCATGTATAACTAAAATGTAAGTCAGTTATCTTACAAATAACCATATTGCCTTTATTATGATACATAATTTTGTATATTCCGTGTGATTATTTGTATCACTTCGACTGAGGCGCAGAGACTCAAATTCATTAATGGTGTGTAAATACAGCACAGCTAACGCCCATACGATAACAAAGCACTGTGGATGTTAGGCGTATCACATTTCACATATAAAATATTATACTATACGAAACCCAATTACTAAGCTATGCATTAATTGGTCATTGGTCCCAGAGCTCTTCGTTTTTTTTTCTGTCGTGTGGTACTGACCTTAACTGTATATTTAATTCTCAAAAGTCACCAAACAGCACGCACCAGAATACTGCAATGCAGATTTCAGCTCCCTGATTTAATTTTTCGAATGTTTCCCTTATGATCAATCCATCATCTTCCTAATTTTGTTCCACATCAATCCAATAGATGTCAACACCAAAACAGTTCCTTTTTCATGTTGCAGATGTATAATAACATATACAAATTTAAGTTTTGCGTCGGAATCTGTCTAATCTTCCAACAGCCTTGATTAGTTTTCATTATACGACAAACAGATAAGAATTCAAGCGCTTCTCAGTATAGGGTATTGGTAATCCTGCAGGCAGGAAAAGACCTTTGACCATTTTATCCGAGAAACAGTACAGCTCTCTGAGGAAATCATTGAGGGAAATTACAAGCTAAAATTGTTGTGGTTGCGATAAGTATTTATTAAAATTTAAGAGAAAACATTTTGAGTTTTTGTTCCCTTGACCTTAGTCCCATTTTGATCATAATCATAGGCTTTGTGGTGCCTTAAATCAACTTTTGGTAAAAGTGTCAGAGACACTGGAGCAGACATATTAACCACATGCACTACTGACCTTATGCTTTTGCAATGCCAGAGTCAAAGTCCATAGTCTGATCATCTTCCGATTGTGTAGGCAGATATAAATACTAGTACTTGATTCGTATATCGTGGATTGGGCGATAATAAGGTCATGTGTCCCAGCGTTTGTATTATTGATTCATGAAATAGTCCTCCGCGGTGAATGGCTCGGCTCGTTTTGGTTGGTTGTTAAGTGCTTCTCTAGGAATGTTTCCCCATTACGGTGAAGCCATAATAGCAAATATGTTTTTACGGCGTCATTCTCAAAACAGGAGCTACTTTCGACTGAATATGTTATTAAGAGGCGTGCCATTTTCGCACGAAATTGCCTTAATCTAATGCACTAGATGTAACCAATGTTACATGATCTTTATTACTTAATAAAATGATAGCCTCGTGGGAGAAGTGAATTATATGACATCACCATGATATTAAAACACGAGAGTTCTCTGTTTATGTGTGCACAGAAATAATCACACCCAATAGAGTGTCTCAATGCAATCGGCAATAAAAGGTTTTTAGAGCTATCTGATCCCGTCACAAAACGTCCTAATCACTACAACCATGACCCATTAAAGTCGGTACTACTCACTTAAATAATCCAGGGGTCACTATTAATTGGAGATAAACAATACTGAACGAGCAGCGCGGTTTCTTTTGATCCATCTGAACCGTCCTATCGATCTTTGTTACCCTAGAAACCGTAAGGGCGGTCAGTACACTCTTAAACTCTCAGCTACGACCAGTTACATGCTTGAAGACACCTGTGACATTTTTCTTTTCTCCTGTTGAGAAAAGAAAACTCCTAGATCATCCACTTTTGGAAAGCCATATGGCTTAACTGGAACGATAAATGAGTGCTTTGGTATTGGCTACACAGGTGTGCCCAAGGACTCAAAATAGACCACTGACAGAAATAATATAGAACTTTAGCATTTGAAATTACATTGTGTGAGCTATATATAGCCAAAATAGCTTTAAAACTTTCGGAAAAATATTGTGGATATTGAAAAGTTGAATTATATTATGAGTAACATTATATATATATATATATATATATATATATATATATATATATATATATATATATACAGAGAATTACTTTTTTATATTTTTTGTTTGAATGATTTAATTAATGTAGATAATCACCTATTGTGTTATACAGTGTAATTATCAAAATACTTGTGCCGTCTTTTCAATAGAAAGTATTTTCGGAAAAAAATTTATTAAGACCCTGAAATTATTTTTACCCAATTCATTATCATAAATTCTAATTTTTACTTGACAAATGTTACCAAAATAGCGCACTATCATCTCAGTTATTCAAATGTAAATGTATCGATTTATATACATATTTATATGTATATGTGTATGTATGTGGGGGCATATGTATAGGTTTTACATGTGTATTCATATGTAAAATGTACAGCATTTGTAATACAGTGGAGCGCCGTTCATCCGTTCACATTCACTTCATTCTATGTAGGCCTGTACAGCGTATATGGACTTTGGACTTTATATGGAGTCTGGATACAGTATATTATTATTATCAGTTGTTTTCCCACAGAACTAGTCTTTATGAGTTCTGTCCTAATGAATTAAACAATCATCATCCATATTAATTGACAGTTAGCTGCTGGTAGTCTAAATGAGGCAGGACTAATTAGTTGATTCTCGCGATCTCATCGTCCTCTCAACGTTGCCAGTGTTAAGACGCGCTAATTAAGAACGTGATTACAGCGTGACTACAGTACTCTCGAAAACAAAGTACTTTCACTTCATCAATTAACTGATAAAATAAGAATGTATTTTTTTTATCAAGACAAACATTTATACCATTCTGAGCGCCATCTGGTGGCGGAAATTGTAATTCGGTGAGATAAATGAAGCCCGTTTCAAATATTCACACATCTGAATTTGACATTGTTTCTAATGGCCCCTCCTTTTCCGTTGGCATTGGCAAACCGACGTTAAGCCGTAATGTTTCCTCCGGTGTGCGAGGCCCCTGACATGCGGAAAATGTCATACTCATTGGAAAACTCGTTCCGCTGGTAACACGCGGAACAGTGGCCACGTGACCTGGTTACCATGTGTATGACCTACGACCCAGCAGGTGTTAATATCACCAACGCCATGTCGCGAATTTCTGCAGCATTTCATTATAGCAAATAAATACCCCATGCCAATTGATCACGAATTCCGTTAACCCGCTCCGATGTCAGAGGGGATTAGGAATGGGACAAGGAGCGTGCAATCCCTCTTTTTTGGCTAAAATTCTTGGAAATTGAATATTTTTTATAACTGCGAAAAGCCTTTGAATGTGCGTCTTACATCCTCTCGGTCCTGTGCGGCTTCATGAAATATATATATATATATATTATATATATATATATATATATATATATATATATATATATATATATATATATATATATGAATGATGTGTACTACCACTCAAGGCAAACATGTTTACCTGTGCTGAGGTGATGAGGTCCCCCCCCTACCCCCACCCCACATTTCTTGTATCCGCCCTAGCGAATATAGCCCGTGCCAACTTAACGTAGTTTCATATTTCATATGAAGAAAGAGCTGCCTTTCAGCTCATACTGATTTCATCTTCTCTTTGGTACCCTTGAAAGGACGTGAAAAATTGTTATAGGTGTTGTAAATCCAGGCACCTGGCGGCCCAATCGACAGATTACGTGTCAATGTAACAAACGTCATACCATATTGACATAATTACTACATGTTGCGTGATTGTTGAGACGAGATAATGATATTTACGTGTACAGGTCCACGAATGCCAATGATTCGATGTTGTGTCTTGATTCCAATATTCAACAAAAAGTGCTTAGAATTTGTTATAAGACAAATATCGCAAATCAATGTTTGTAACACATATTTTATTCAGTATTCCTGATTCATTGACTAGCTGATGTTTTTATTTCTCCCGAGAATGAAAAGAATGAAATAACAATACTTTAAAAAATATTCTTAAAGCCAGCTAATCGCTTACCTCTACTGTAGAATGTATGTGATTTCTAGCTTTCTTTGCATATAAATATAAATGAATGGTTGGTAATTCCTAATAAGAACATTTCTTATAAGGCCTCTTAGCGTCACATCGACCCTCTGGCATTACGGCCATACAACTGGTGCCAGAGTGTCATTACATCTAAGTCTGAGGAACGCATTATAAGGCCTTATGAAGATGCAAATATTATCGTCATTTCTGACAACGCTTCATGGCCTACTGGTACCCTGTCATACAACATAAACCAGACCAATCGTTAGCATTTTTGTGTACTTTCTAATAAAAGCAAATATGAGCGAGAAAAGTTCCATTTTAACCCAGCACATTGATAAACCTCTCGGCATGTTTGTTGAATTAATGACCGCACGAACACAAGCATGGCTCGCACGGATTACAGTGCGCAGGTAGCTTGCAGGCGATACAGGAAATGACCCGTGTCCATGGAGACGGTTTTTCAGTTTGAGTTGTGAGTTAACAAGTATACTATAGTGTTTATTCATCATTCTTAGCATAATATTGAGAATATTGGCCGTTTACCACAATATGAATGCAACCTGATGCAATACTACTGCGATTCATTCCTCGATATCACTTGTATCACGACTCGAGTAGGCTTACCAGCCCAATTATCCGAGTGCCTGTTAAGTCGGATTGAACGCCTCTGTGATGGAAATAATAACTTATTAATGTTCAAGCTGTTTGTAAACACAATACATGAGCGATTGTTTACAAAAAGAAAAAATACGGAACCTTAGTAATTGGTTGCATATATGCGGCAGTTTAAAAGTGACAAGTTGGAAAACCCATTTGCAAAACATTGGTTCCTCCGACTTCCTGTCAGGTGTCCTTTTATTGAATATGTTTGTATTATTGTTGGGGCCTCCATATGTTATATACCAGTGGATATAAACAAAATGATTAGCCTGTATGCGGTGGGATGGGAATTTTCTGGCTTATTTTTTAGCGAAAGTTCAAGTTATTACTTTTATTAAATAGACGACAGATTTCAGAAAAGGCCCCTTTAAGTTATTGTAAAAACAAGAATAACTCTATATATATAACACATAACACTAGTACCGTTTTTAATGATGGTTTCCCCTATTTGATGAACAGTTGCCCTGGTGATTTCTTTTAGAACGCTGTAAAAAAACACAAACACAATTGTCACTTTCATTCATGTGATTGCACTATTTTCTTCTATAGATAATACTGTGGCGTCGGTGCAAATAACAGCTGCTCGCAGACAAAATGGTTCCACGGTTCAAAATTTATTATACATATGGATGTGAAATGCGGAGGCGTTTAATGATTTATTAATGCAGTATTAAATATGGTCTCGTCTGGTTCGGTAATCTCGTTTACGGGGTAATTGACCTTCAAGGCCTCTAGATTATATCGCATGATGTATTTGACCTATATTATACATAAACACCTTCGGTATAGTCTAGACGAACTGACGGAAAATCCAACAAGCGCTGCCTCACCTCGGCCCTCTGGAGATAACATCAAATATAATCGGTCGACGCATCGGATGGTGTATATTTACTGTATATAGCCCGTTCATACTTTTTATGTGATTATATTCACCTACGATATTGAGGCCCAACCTCCATGCACTGGTAAACTCAGACTTGACTGGATACTGCAAACGTTGCAATTATAAAGTGTTCAGTGTAACCGAGGTCAAAATATATCATAGTTTCTGCAGAAATATAAAATTTTGTTCTTTTGAATTATATGAGAAAAAAAAATCAATGAACTTGATGTACACTCAGTCGGCAAGAAGCATTAGAAGCCTGTCCACGACGACCGCAAGTCAGCGATATCAGCCATGGCGTTTGTGACCTAAGGAATAACGTCAAGGTCACAATTAAATATCCATGGGACCTTTGACTAATATTGTAAGAAAAAAAGCCAACAGCTCCCTTTCCTACGGGCAATTAAATAGCAATTTTACCCTAAAAAGTCTTAATGAAATATTTCCGGCCACAATCTAGGATGTATACATATGTCAAAAGTAATATTCTTAACAGTATTGCTCCTTGAGACAGTATGATATGTCAGTGTTTTTCTATGGTGGCAGTATAACTTATACTGCCACTGTGGATTTTATGGGAACAGTATAAAATTTCACAAAAAGAAAGTATCAAATTGTATTTAAAAAGTCAGAAACAAGTAGAAATCAATTCCTTAAAGTACAATTTTACAGCGTTCAATATTTGTTAATAAGATTCAAGCATGGAATTTACAGTTATGTAATATTTTATATTACCAGCGATTTCGTCAAACATTCAATTTGGTAATACCACAAACATGTTTAGTGAGCTCAGTAAATTCACGTAAACAGCCTAAAATCACTACTTGAAGGGTATGATTTTATAGAAAAGTATAAGAACTATTAACCCCTGAAAAAGTATGAAAAAGTATAAATAAACCTTTCATGTAAAAAATATATTACTTTTTATAAAAAAAATGATAGAGTGGCAGCGATAATAAATGAAACCCACCATAAAAGATCACTCACCATGTGCTTCAAATATCATCTTACCAGTACCTTTTTTACACGTGGTCATGTTGTTCAAAAGTAAATATGTATCTAGATATTTGATATCTAAGTTTAGGCGAAGGAATTTTTGTTCCGAAAATGTCGATGAAGTTATGTCTTTGAATAAAGAAAACTTTTTCTACCCCTTAAGATGGCTATAACTCGGATGTTGAACCTATAATAGGGCTTTTGCGGTCACGGAAAGAACTTGAGCAAAATAAATACAGATCTTTCCCATTTCCCGGGAGAACGTGCCGACTTTGGAGGATCTATCAATATTGTATCTGGACGAGATGAGTTTGGCTTTGTTGTCGCGCCGGGAGACGAAACTCGTTAGTGGCCGACAAAAACACTCAGGGTATAAGATAAGTTAAAAAGTAACCGATGTAGCACTTCAGCAGGCTAATAGAAAAAACTTACTCAAAGCTTTATCTGATGTTTATCTCTAAAACACCCAAACGATTTTTGATTTTGATCTATGGTTACTTTGTTCAGTGACGAAACAAAACTTAATCGGAAGACTAAGTTTAGTGATAAAAAGATATGGTCCCCGACCCATAATTATACTTCCTTTTTTCCTATTTAAAGGGAAGGGGGGGGGGGGGGCGAATGATTACACAAACTTCGGTTCACTCCGAATAGGAATCGAACTCATGACCTTTCGTGTGAAAGGACTTTTCTGTCTTTTTAGGCTTTATCCCTCTATATACTTTGAACAAGCACACAATAAAAGAAGGGGCGAGAATTTAATGTAATATCCATGAAGATACAAATGTATTCTTGGCACAATGTCTGTCCTTTCAGTTCTTTAACTATGTAAAGCTTAGATGATTTCCCCATGGACATTTGTGGACGTTTAATACATGAAAGATGTCGGGACCATCCCAACTTGTTTACCGCCATTATAAAGAAGACCCCACAAGAGGGATATCAAGAGCATATTAAGAAATATGATTTCAAAAGTTTGGTTATGATGAGAAGCTTAAAGAAAGACAGAGGCATGAGTCTGTTAAGAAGGCAAGGCGCCCCAATGGGTTCGTGACGTCTGTCGTTTAAGACAACCATTTTTTCTCATGGCAAGACGCTCTTTGAAATGGCCTTCCGGATATTTGACGTGAATCTTTAAGGTTCCCTCAGACTGTGTTTGTTCTCTTCTTGTTCCGATAACACGAAAGGTTAATGCTTCATATTTCCAGGGGCTTTTCCTGTCGTGGAGAAACATAGTTGCATGACGGGCCAATGCCTTATTTTTTGCACGCAATGAACTCTACCTTAGGTTGACCCACTGTTCGTCAGATAACTGTTCAGTCTCTCCTGCAAAGCGATACTCAGAGAAGGGTTCTTAAGAAAACCTTTAAAGGTAAAATACAGCTCCATCGGGACCCTTAAAGGTTCTTCAATGAACTCATGTTACCTTCTTTCGAAATTCTTTAACATATCATTTGAATGTTCAATTTATACACATTAAAAAAAGTTCTATGAATAACCTCAATGTCCGTTAGAATCTTCAGATATTCTTTTAAAGTAAAAAATTTATTCATTTTGATATATAATTGTAGTAAAACAATTCAAGGTATTTCTGTAAGATACATTCATGGGAGAATCCAATAAATTCCTTTTTCGACTAAGGTAAATACAAGTGATGCTGGTGCCGGGGTCTTTTGAACGAGGATGGGAATTAACATATAATACGTCTTGCCGTAGTTACGTATTGTCTACTTCAGTGCAAAAACCTGATACATGTAATACATGACATCAACAGTTTTTTGTTGTAACACTTTTCTACAACTGTTTCTAACGGCATATGATAATCCCTTTATTCGCAAAAATGGACAACGATATGATAATACAAGCTATCAAACTAATAGAGACGTCATGATTACGCTTCATTAACGGTAGTGCCCCTGTCCCTTATTTTGATATATATTGATCCTAAACATATCATTCATGTAAATATTCGAATAACAAGGATCATATATTGTCGTAAATTTTATTGAAATATCCTATCCATGTTTCAACAGAATTGCTTTTCAAACCAAAGTAAGCATTACATATAATAATGCTAAATGCAAACATATTTTTTTGTCGGGAAGAGGCGGATTATATACATTTTTTGTAGCCTGCATTTCTGACTAATTGCTGGAAAACATATGTCGGCATGGCGTGTGAATTTCATGAGTCCCCATTGGTTATTTTATTAATGAATTATTCATGATGCGATACGTCAAGATGAATAATAAATAGTCGTACCGATCTCCCTTAAACGACATCTATATGTCACTGCGATCAACCTTTAGCCAGACTGACGCCGTAGCTCGGGGCGGGGCATTATGTACAAGACATCAAGTGTTTATAAAACGAATGACTCAGCAAACAGCGCCATGCAGAGTTTAGACATCAGCTGTTTTTCTCTGCTGACATTGCCAACATTGCCAAGTCAGCACATAAAAAGTATGAGTGGTATGTAACAGTTTGTAATAAACAATTGAGCAAAGATTGTTTTCGTAAAATGAAAATATTTGTTTCATAAAATGTAATGGGAGTGAAGGAACTGATGATTTACTGGCAATTTGCTTTAGTCCTGATTGTCAATGGTAGGGGTGGCGAGTTGTTCATAGATGTGGGTGGATGTCATTATTTAAGCTTGGGGAGGGCTTCTGTCGGTACCATTTTTGGATTGCCTCCCCTGGCATTTTCTCAGCCAACACGTAACATGTACCTGAGATAAATATATCTTAAATACTTCTAAGAATTATAACTCAAATTACGTAAATAACTCACATACGTAATGTGGGAAAAGATACGCCGAATAAAACATATTTGTAATTCTAAAGGTATTAGAATGTTTATTTCAGTTAAGAGCTGGTCTTATGGATAGGTATGGATATATATCTTTGTTACTACAGATTCGCGAACATTTCTTACAAATACAATATATCACACACTAATCTATCATGACATCATAAACACACACGTTTGCCATTGTCACATTAAATACGGAAGTAAGCATAACTCTCCTGGAACCTAATTATTTGTGATTACTTTAAAGATAATAATAAATATATACTTTAATTACAAATAAACCTGATAGCGCGGATTTACAGTAGACTTTCACGTATAATGCTTTTAACTTAAAACGTCAATATCAAATGAAACCTTGTTACGCATTTTAAATATATAGTGCTAATTATCAATATTTAGTACAGGGTAACCGCTAAAAAGGCACAAAACCTGTAAATATAAATTGAAGTAATTTCAACCATGAATAAAGGAATGCCTTGAACCCTGGGATGAATAAGGCGACATCACGTCAGTGATAAATATAGCTGTTCCTTGGTTAGGTGCAATGTCTCTTAGGGCGACGGTAATACACTTAGATATTGCTCAGAGAACTATGCCATTCATCAATCAATGGCCGAGCTTTTGCAGATTGTCCCGTGAAAGATTTAGGTTCACGTTGAGGTAAGCATTAAAAACTTGGATTTCCGCTGACTCATTCAAAGCATCACGCCATATTCAAATCAATGTGGCGGATTTGTTCGTGGATTTTCCAACCTCGTACGATTGTTGGTTCCGAACATATTGATGTCACATTGTCCGGGTAACAAAGTGCAAGACAGCAATCAGAGAATTCAACCATTATATGAGGTTTTACGCGCGGTCTCAAAATGCGCCATGATTCACAAGGAATTCTTCAAACTGAAATATAGTCAGGTAGATTCTATGACAAAAGTAAAACTATTCCTGGCTTAGTTTATGTCAATCTCTGACCAAAACCTATTCAAATTATGACACTAGTGAGGGGGATTTCGTAGCTATTTTCTGATTTTAAAAAAGCCAGTTTCTGCAACTGGCCTTTCACGTACAACATTGTTCCATTTTATATGATCAATAAGTTTTATGTTCATAGACAGATCATCATGATCAAGCATTATTCACTTGTAAATATATCAAAATTGATAACGCTGTTCAACATATATTATTCTTTTAATTAATTCCTTACATTCCTTCGTATATATCATTGTGTTTTAATAACCTTCCATTGAAAGTTCTTAGCCTTCCACCTTTACCATGCAGATCGTTGTAACACAAACATTGGAAAGTCAGATAAAACACCTTTTTTAGCAATGGTTTGCCATACAAAAACCATATCAACAAGATTGATGGGTCATCTAATTACAGACGTAGCTGAAGCGGATCCAGGGGGTGGTTTCAAGGGGTACCCCCCCCCCCCCACCACACACACACATTTTTTTATTCAGCCACATCAGCCTTTTAAAGGGCCCCAGACCAATTTGTTTGCGGCATGGACTCCCACCCCTTTTTTTCCGGACCTTGGGACCATTGTTAAGCTTTGTCATTTGTCCTCCTGGATTGGACTCCTTTTCTTAAATGTTAGATCCGTCCCTGCGTAGGAATGATTGTTAAGACGAAAGTGGGCCACAACCTCCCAAAAGGTCCTCATCGAACCACTCGTCACCACAGGAAATATTAGTCATCAACTCCATTCACTGGTTAGCTCTCTATTACAATGGCTCTGGACCTCGACAGGGACACAAGATGAAACCGTATGTCGGAAAGAAAAGGAAGGATTTGAAAGAATAAAAAAAATATGATGGTAATCCAGATAACCTCCTACGTTTAAGTGTTCTTTGGGCGTTTTTCTTACCCTCCACAAAGTTTCTACAAAATCTGTTTAGAGCTTTTTGGGGGGTAAAATCACACACATACAAACCAAGAGTAAAACCTAACACCTCCTGCGACCAGGCGTGGGTAAACCTATACTAAACATGTTATAAGTAAACCCTATAGAATGAATTGTGGGTAGAAAGGTAAAAAAATTGCAAATCGATTGGCTAGTACTTAGTGGAACGTTACGTGCCGGAGTGGTCTGTGTACTTTGATCTATGGTACACAGGTTCAGTTTCGATCGTACGCCAAGTGAGATAATGCTGTCAATCATCCGATGACAAAATACCAGACCCCGCCCATCAAATCCCCCTGCCGGAGTACTGTGTATACTGCCGGTAGGTCGCCCGTCAGTTAATGCACTAACAACAGAGGTCCAGTGTTCGTTATCCCAGATAATACTCATAATCCTCGCCCAACACTCAAGCAGATTTCGCCTGGGATTACTGACAATTTATGTCGCTCGATCATGTGCCAAGTATGGGGTGTTGGTCTCTGATGGGGATGATATTGGAAATTGAGATCAGCTCATCCGGGGACCTCATGGACTGGTTCCACGCCTCAAATATAATCCCACGTTGCATCGATGTAAGTTGAAGCAGGGTCAGTAAATAAGGGACACTTCGTGATAAAATTGGTATGGACCTATTAAATGCAAAGTGCGTGCTCTGTACGAGCTACTGAGTAACAGAAATTGGAGTATGGCGCCTGGCGATTTAGATTTTAAAACACGATTCAAATTTATATTACATCAGTATTTTAAAAATATCTTCATATAATGACAAGAATTTTCAATCGTTCGATGGTCCCCTGAGAGCTTCCTTAACTATTAAGTTTTTACGCGAATATTAAATTAAATAATTTAAAAAAACACTGCATGTACTCTAGCTGTGTAGTTTAGTGTTCGACGAGATATCGAAAATGGAGAGTATTTAATTAACGCATGATGGCGCCACTTCTTGATCAATGAAGGTTTACCATAAATGCTGTAAATGTGGATGCGTGGGAAATGTTAGCACCGAATCGTACTCACAAGGGTTCAACTCTGCTTTTGAAGGATTCTGGATAAAGAAATTATTTTTCCAAAGTGTTGTTTTTAAATAATTATTGTGGGTTGGTAATATGTCACGTTAAATAGTCACAGAGATACAGGCCATTCACGTATGTTGATTGGAATTGCTTCAAGGCAAATTACATGCAAACGAATGTGTTTGTGATAATTATAATTAAGGAACTGATGTTTTAAGTTACATTTGGTAAGCATGTCTACGGGCAATATTAACAGAACGCTTTTATTAGATTGTGAACATGTTCATTACTGACCTATAACCGTTGAGATAAGTTGTCCTGGCCTTCCCACCGTCCCTAACTGAGAGGGATTTGTATTCAACAGAAATGGCCACTGGCGAAAGACTGGCATGTGACTGTACATTCCATCCGGTGTCCTAATAACCGCCTTTTAGTGACACTGAGCAGACTTGGACTCACAAGAATACGACTCTGCTGTTTAGGGTTTAATGGCGTCAAATCTGACTCACACAGTGCACCGCGGCTTCCACATACACCGGCGGCTTAGGTTAAAAACGGAGTGAAGAGTGTAATGTAGTCCCTTCAAATATGTTGGATTAGAAATGTCTCAGGGTAAATTACAATCATAGGTGTTTTTTATGAAAAAAAAAACGTCACGGAATAAGTAATATTGTGTTACCTTGCGCATGTGAAGTATAAGCAGAAGATTTTTCCTTGAAAAGTAAAAAAAAATCTGAAGTATGACAGTTAAGACAAGTAGTCCCTGCCGTCCCGCAGGATTCGTTTCGAGTAGAACCACATCTGGCGGAAGTGTGCCTTTTGGTTTCTTGCAAACTCCTCTCTCAAATACGCTTTTGGAAGATCGTTAGGTTGACGCAGAGCCATCATTATGTTGTCCATTAGCAATGCCATAGAACTGACTCAATGTCCAACTATATTATATGAGATCAGGAATGGACATAATTTGACCTGGAGCCAGTCCAAATCAAGTTATCAAATGACCTCAGTCTGGATTTATCTTCGAGACGGGGACCCTGACGGGAACTCAATTAGGGCGGGCACCAAGAGGTGAGCGCTTACACTATATACACACTGGCCGCAAATAGTAGATGCAACAGCCTGGACTTTCCATAATTTTAATACGGGAATTAAGAAAATGCAAAACAAGCTTGGGAGTCAGAAGATAGGCTTAATTTAAAACACTTGGAACAGTACAACCTCTCAGAAACTGCGAAAACTTTACATTTTGTTTTGCTTTAAATCATACATGTGATATTTTGAATGTCAGAACCCAAGGACGTCAGTACTTGGGGCTGGGGGTATATATCCATCCAACCCCATTTTGGCAAAGGGGGAGGGATGATAAATGTTATCATCCACCTGCTATTCAAAGGGTAAGACTTGTGTACTTGAAATAAGATGTATCAATAATTAGAATTAGAGATTTGTTAAATATCTGCCTTTTGTTTGGACATATCATTTAATATGATTCTTGGTTGTAATATCTCAAATACATAAAGGTTTTCACGCATATATATATATATATATATATATATATATATATATATATACGCATATATATATATATATATATATATATATATATATATATATATATATATATATATATAGATGGAAAGGGTATACACAGAAAAGTGGTTCACTGCCAGTGGGAGTGAACCACTTTTCTGTGTATACCCTTTCCATCTATATAAAAAAAACAATGAACCAGCATGGCTATTCATATATATATATATATATATATATATATATATATATATATATATATATATATAATTATATGAGATCAATATTGCTATAAGTTTAGTAAACAAGTTGCTGCAACCTATCCTTATGAGTCATCCGCCAACATTGAAATAAATTGACGCCACTGAAATTGCCTATTTCTGTAAATGCATTGATCAGTGGTGATGTTACGGTCTACCAATCAGAATCTGAGAACGACACCGTAAGGTCCGATACGGGAGACAGAAACAAAGAGATATGAGAACTATGTCTTGAGACCATATGTTCAAGGGCAGCTATTCTCCTTTCTTTCTTGTACAATTTTAATCATACTCTGTGTACATCTGAATAAACTCTATGTTTATTCCTGTTAAGAACATTTCTGTTAACGTCTCTGTGATTGAATATATGGGCTTGTTAATATAAAGGCTGTTAGTCGACACGGTATATTAACCATGTTGAAAAACAGAAAACGATGTAGCCCAAGGTGGCTGATTGTATACTAGTATGTGCGAGGTGTAAATGGCACTTGTTGTAATACGCCCTTTACATAACCCTGGTTTGTCATACAAGCCATAAGATATCCATGTTGAATATGTTTGGATAATTTGGGGCCTTACCTCAACATGTTATAAACCCGTGCATCAAAACAAAACGATCGGCCTGTGTGCGATGGGATAATTGGGCTTATTTGTATAAAAAAATTAAAAGCGATATCGTTTGTCAATAGAGGTCAGACATCGGAGTAGCCCCTTACCAATAGTCATTTACTCCAACTCCCATATACAAGGGCCTTGTATACTTGCTTTTTCAAAACATCAGTTAGCCAATCATAAGTTGTAAATGATATATGTGTGTGTGTGTGTCTTCCTGCTCTCAAAGTCTAATCCAGAATAGGGGCCGAGACCAGAACGGTCCCTAGACAAATTGTCTAGGTAGACACTGTACGGACCGAAGCGTGGGCTGCCGCCCTGTTAGCTAGAGGCTTCTTGCCCGGATTCTGTGCAGTTTTATACGAAATATTATCCTGTGAATTTTATGACAAAATGATTCAAAGGAGACTCATTTACCTATATAGGTGCTAATGCATATGAGCCATATCCATTTCGTACAGGAATATAAAACCTTCAAAAGACTTGTAGCCATAAAAGTGAATGTTATATGATGACAAATGAAAACTGTATTTCTAATGATTAATATCAGATAAACTATAGGAGTTTTTAGTTTCAGTTTAAGATTATGCAAATAGCATGTTTCCTAGAATATTTAAGATCTCGAAGAGGCGATTGTAACCTCGCTCAAGACCATCAAAGAAATATAAGTTATTAATATTTGAATTATAAAAGCGATTGATATGATTAATACGTCATGACTGAATGATTGACATGTTTAACTGTTTTTGATCACAGATCGTAAGTGGATCTCTCAGTTTAATGTTTAAATGTTTAAAATTAAGCAGGTGCGCATGACTAAGCCGTTCTGTAGGAGGTGGTAAATCAGTTTAATTGCTGCAATAAGCGGACATGTCGCAATAAATAAGATTACAAGCAATAAGGAGCTAAACAAACTGCGGGTCTCAGTGGAAACAAAAACCAATTTCACCACGGTCACATGAGGCATTAGGTGATAATTAGTTAAAGGAATAATTACTCCTCTCTGAAATCTGTTAATGGTATTTTCACCGTTATGTTCCTCCTGCTGTTAAAGTTAAGCTTTCCAATCAATTACGGATGATGTGGTACTCGACATCTGATGGATGGATACAAACATTTAAAGGTAAAAAGTTCTCGGTAAAAGTATTGAGACCGCAGATGATGTCATTCCCAGTTGGCTAGGACTTTTATATATGATGTGACTCCGTTGGTATTGTCGATTTTTTGGTCCTTGTGGGACAGAGAGCCCGAGAAAACACGAAAGAAGATTTTCTTTTACTATTTTAGAACAAGACATGGCCATTTAAAAGGCTCCTGCTGGGAAAAGATAAAATTCTTTACTTCTCTATTTGAGAATTTTATGAATTATAATAATGAACGTATGGAACTCATTGATCAAGAATCAATTTACTGAAAGTCTACCTTTTTACAAGGTTAATTTTTAGTTTGTTCTCAAGTATATACACTTTTTAGAATGCTTAATATGATAACAACACAATTGTTTATCGGTAGCAAGTTGATCACCTGAGCGCAAACATTTCCGTTTTCGTGTCAGAACCAATTTCTTACTTTATACCTTTGGGAAATGGATATGCGTTATAGATTCTGTCAGTTTCTGATTTTGCGGGCGGCAGATGCAAGCCAGAACTCGAAATTCATATTCTATGGAATTAACGTATTTGCATACGGTGAAAACTTGGTTGTTAAACTGATTATTCACGCACCGGGCCACGAGGAAAGAGGTCTTGACATTTATAACCGTGTTACCCTGGATACTACTCGGTGATAATTCATACACCTGGGCAACTGTGTAGGGTGCTTACATTAATTATGCATGTTCCAGGGCATTGGCCCGTCCACTAGAGCAGCCCACCGGGTCCGGCAGGTGATGCAATGAACCGGTTGACCTTATCTGGAATTTCAGCAGAGATAATTCCTGTATTGATTCAAGGCCTGGATGGTTTAATTTCCTTTCTTTCCAGTGTGAACTAATCCATTTTGCCATAACAAATTGTCACCTGGGTATGGTGCTATGGATTTAAAGCTTGAAGTGCAAATTAAATGTCACAGAGTGCGACAAAAAGATTGTTTGAAGTATCAGATCGCGCCACGTGTTAGAATCATAACATTTAAATACCCACTGAGTTTATTTTACTGAAACGTGTAGAAAAAAGCTTAAGTGACAGAATAAAATAAAAGTTTGCGTCACTCTCTCAGATGAATGTTTTTTCTTACGCGAAGTTGATTTAGTTCCTTAATGGTGAAATACCAGGAGAGAGAAAGTGAGACTGAGACCGAGAGACAAACACTGAGAGAGAGAGAGAGAGAGAGAGCTTATGTCAACCCCAATATCTAATCCTAAAATGCAGTAGCGATCTTTTCCTCGCCAATATAATATATTTCAATATTCTTTCCTTTTTCTATGATAATTATGTTTATTTGCGCAAACACACATCGTCTGAGAAAAAAAATAACTAAAATCCATAACTGAATTTCGCTAGATACCTGTAAACAAACAAAACAAGAGAAAACAGATAAAAATATGTATTTTTCTTGTTTCATCATCATGAATCCGATATATTTTAAATATAAAATTTTTATTAAAAAAATTACCAACGAAAAACGTAGTTATGATAAAAAAATAGTGTTAGATTTTCTTAACACAAACAAGACTGGTAGAAAAACGGGTAGAAAATAAACAAGCATCAATGGTGGTAATATATCCCCCGTCATATGGTCTGAGGTAATAAAGTAAAAGTAAAGGAGCCATAGCAAATAAATCAAAGGAAATATAAATATTAGATACACAAAGAAAACAACAGAAGAAACATGAAATGAACATTAATTGTATATAAAGGAAAATACTGGGAAAATAAAAAGAACAATATAATTAAAATGATAGGAAGCTCAGGGAAAATTAAATATAATGAAAAATAATGTAAAAATTAAATTTAGACGTATTGAAAAGTAAATATAAGAAAATCCAAAGGAAATAAATCATTGATTCTTTGTTTAAAATATGAAATCAAATTACGTCTGGATACCGCACTGCGCTTACATAATACGGAAACCCCCGAGGTTGTAGCTTTCATGTGACGTATAATCGAAAGTTTCCATCTTATCACATGTCAGATTTAATACAAGATTCGCCTTCATCCTCAGCTAAATTCAATTATTCATAACTCGTGACAATGTCCTCTTTTGATCATGAAATAGTCAAGGCCTGATACAGAACCCGCTCAATATTGGAAGCTACTGGCTACCTTTTCTGACTGGATCAATAGAATGGCTAGGGCTAACACTTTCCTTTTTTTAAATCGTGTCATTGCCATTATTAGCTGTTATTTGTTATTTTCCAATAATTCATAATCTTATTGACATTTACATCATCAACAGCCGTTATTTTTGGTCATTTTGAAAAATTATCAATATCTTTTTATTTAATTTCCCTTCTATTCAAATCTTATCGATTCCTACAGTATTTTTCTGTCAAACTGTCATCTTGGCAGCAGCCTTTGAAATATGATGGTCATTCTGACGATTAATTTTGTTGAAGTAATTACATTACAGTGTTTCCCTTTACTTACTATTCAAACACACATGCACCACGATCGAACTGCCATGCTCTGGTATAGAATTGGAGAAAATATCGCCAACAGATTTAAATTCTGGTCATCGAGTGCTCTCAAAAAATGTGTCACCGTCCTGATGTAGAAAGGCTTCTTCGACTTCAAGGATAAACAATAAGCGATAATAGGGGACCAAGGAGAGCGATCCGCATGGGAATACTAGCGTACTATATCAAGACCAACATCGTGGGCCAAAGCACTCATCACATTGTGTTTTTCTTAAATTTATTATATTGGAAAATTAAATCTAACAGACAACCATAAGAACAGATAAACTTTGGTTACAATATAGCCCTCCGAAAAAAGAAAATGCTGAAATGACTCTGTATTAAGCCAGGCACCATTATAATTCTGAAGAGAAATTGTATTGGACTTCCAACAAGAGATCGCATTAATGTTCATAATATTTTATCATTTTTCATTTATAAATATTCATATTTCATTCATATTTTAAAGGGTCACCAGTCATGCATATACTTTCACGCAGTAAACGTATTAGTCAGCTATACTTAGTTGTAGGTCCAGAATCTCATGGCACTTAATTAGACAGCTTACTTATTGATTTTACCAGCGACATACCCATAATTTCGAGAGGAACAAATGATTCCTGGATTCAGGATTTAAGCAAAATGGCAGCCCCAATCAGCGGTTTCGAAAATATTGGACAATTAAACCTGTCAGGGGTTTGATAATGGCGCGGGGATGCGTCACGATAGTACTTCGAAGACAGAAAATCTTTCTATAGTGAGAGATTGGTAGCTAGAGTACTGTATCGGCAACGTTTAGGCGGAATAACGCTTTTTTTAAACCACGTCAACGTTATCAGATTATAGTAGGTTTAATATTTGCATATTCTCAGGGTGAAATAAATAGTATGGGTGGAAAAGGAAGATATCTTTATATAATGGGTACCTTAAAACAATATTGTGTCACTGGTTTGAGAGTAAGTTGACATATAATTCTAAATATATATATTACTCTGCACAGAATTCTGAAATAAAACTTGCATATTCCTCATTTTCTGTGTCTTTTGTATTTAAAAAAGACATTTTTTAAAGATTCTAAGCAATTTTTTTAAAGAGTCCAACAATTAAAAGGATGTTTTAAAGAAAGTGTTAAGACCATGAGGCAGAGCGCCTGAAACACTCAAGTTCTTAAGCTACAAACATGATTAAAATCTCCTTGTTTATGTTATACGCATACAGTCCATTATCGAGCTGTCATGAGCAGGATGCTGCATGACAAGTTCTTTTAATCTTTTTATTTTGATGATTATAAATCACAACAGGCCAATGAAAAGTGACAGCATATTGTTGCAAATTGCTTTACAACTATTGTTTTGTACAGTTAAAAGACTTTTCAGAAAGAGAAATCACGTCTTAAATCCCTCGACAGTCCGATATTAACAGAAACCATGCTATCTAATGGCACAGTAATTACATGAAGAAAATTAAGCCTCAGATTTATTATTTGTCGTATCAGAACTGTAATTACCGCGCACTTCTTTCTTAATTAGCTCCGTGCCACTTTTACCATGGTCTCATCAGTGATATTCCAGCATGCCCGGGGCATTCTTGAGCTTTGACAAATGGCTTTCATTTCCATCAAAATGATGAAGAACGTGGGGGCTTAAATGAAAAGATCTCGTTAAGGTCCATACCGTTTCCAAACCAAACTTGTAATGAGACATAAATTTAATATTTTATGTCTTAAAAGAATGGAGTCTACAGGTTAAAAGCATAATAGATTCCTTTGATATCAATCTGAAACACAAGGTGCTCTCAAACCTCTCATCGTCCTGTAATGTTTGGAGATTTTATATATAAGAGAACAATGTGATCCGTGATGTTTGTTCATTGTGCAGTCTATTAATTTGAATTTAGCTTCACCCTCCCACGTAGTAAGGGCAGACTGATAGATGCTGATGAGTCTATTTTTAAACCCATATTTGGGTTATAAAGTTCTGTTTGAAGACCTACTAACACCCCCCCCCCCCTTCCACCGGACAAATCCTTCAATTTCATATTTATTTTTCGGTTTTTTTATGTCATTTTTGGTATGCGCTAGATCTTCAATATGGCTGATTTTCAATATCTCAAATTGGGGCACAATATTATTCTAAGGTCACGGTTATAAGTACCCTCCAATCCCGATTCCCCATTAACGCTCCGTTGCGGGTGTTGGGAACTGACTTACAGCTGTCGCTTGGAAGTTGCAAACATCTATTCAATAATAATAATAATAAAAATAATAAATTATTTCCAAAGTTGTGTTAGAAACGGTTTTAAAAAGATTAAATAAATCCCAATTTATACATTTATATGTTTATATGAATCACTGAATCTCGGCGGAATCGTTATCAGTTACCTTGTTTTTAGGTACATAACTTCCTTTGAACTTGAACCTAGTAAAACAAAAAACAAAAATATGAGTTTTATTAAGGATCATGTGTTGCATTAAGTATATGCTTGGCCATTCATGATTTAATACAAATAGGCAAAGAACTGATTATAAAAGAGTAAGCTCTAGTGCATTCCATTTTGGTAACATGTCACCAACTAGACAATAGTGATATCATCTGATTCTTCTGGAGTGCATATGTAAGAAATGGAGCTGCCGGAGAGGGAAGAAATCATGAGCGAACGTCAGTGACGCTGATTAACTTACAGTCATGTATATTCCAAGATCTTGGAATAGTATGTTAAGTCATGAATTAGATTGTCCTGGTATGCCTTGAGGTTAGCATTCTTAAAATGACTCGTCTAAACCTCGGGTCACACCAGGGGTTCAAAGGTCACTTGATGAAATTAGACTGAAGGATTGAGAATCACCTCTTATTCAGGCTTGGGTGGGATAACACTACATTGAACGACTGGAGATAAGAACGTTTAGAACACAGTTTCAGACTGTTGCGTTTTAGTGAATGAATTTAGAAGCTTCACAATTTGGTATAACCACTGCAATTAAAGAAATGTTCAACACATTTAGAAAAAGAATATCCTCGCAGTAAGTCTACTTTCCAGAGTATTAAATGATATTGTTGCTTTATTAAAGGATATTTTTTTTTACCAGACGCCGTGATAGCTATACCGACAATGATACATACATACACACATATATATATATATATATATATATATATATATATATATATATATATATATATATATTTCTTTAAGTTGTCCTAACTGATTAGCCTCCCACGCCTGTCAACCCCCTCCAATCCGTGCGAGTCATCCCCCATCCAAACACCCCGCACGTCAACCCCCCCCCCCCCCTCCCCTTCCTACCCTTGAAGATAAATTGATACCACTGCTCATAAGTATCCAAATGCGTGGGAAACATCATTTTTACCTTGAGGTTGCTGCACACATATAAACTTTTGTGCACAAATTTTCACTTATAAAATCCTGAACATGGTACCTTTCAGTGCTGTGAGAGAATTTGCTTACTTCAATTAAGAGAACGAATATTTACTTAAGTTGCTAAATTGATACGTATCAAGCCTTAATGACGTTTGATTTAAAGAGGAAATAGTTGATTAAAGCATAATAAAAATGAGCCGATTTAATCACAGAATAAATAGCAAATTATTTGCATTGCCGATACGAATTTGATTACCGAAATTAAAATCCCGCTCCTAAAGTAAAAACTCATCTTCGTCTAATTTAGTAATCGTGATGCAGCCTGTCCGCGAAGATAATAAGTTATGGCTGCAAAACACGCAAAGCCTGTTGAAATTAAGAGATACGATTGCGAGATAGTTGGTATTTATTTTTTTAAAACAAATTTAAATTCTGTTCAAAGTCAGTTTATGAATAATTATATCTACATGTTGCCGAGATATAAAAAGTATAAGAACTAAAAGGAGTAAAAAATCATATATAATCGAACCACATCTACAAAGTTTATAGAAACAATGAAATGTTAAAATAATACATATACACACATACTAACGTATATTTTATGCAGTGTAAGTATTATATGTGTATGCATAATATGTATACTAACAACGATAAAGTGATAATGTTAATTATGTATGCCACATGGCTGTTTAACCACATGAACAAAAGAAAGTGATCGATTTATCGACTCTTAAACGTAGCAACAGACAATCCCTTATCTTAAATGAGTCTGTTGCACAGAAAGCTCAGTCAAGCTCAGAGCCAGGCAACACGGCAAACAACTCTGAACAGCCCTCGTGAGCCCCGGCCCAGACGCCGTGATAGCTATACCAGCAATGAAACGGCCTTGAGTGACACTTTCTTCAATCAAGATTTGCGACTTGCAGATTCACACCCTCCCAAACGTTCGATTACCTTATGCAAATGAGGCCCGTGGTGTATATGTATTGAACATCTAAAATTTTAACATTACCGCTCCAACGCCCGCATAATTGGACAATTTTACTGTTTCAAAAGTTTATGTCACACACACTTAAGTTATGGTGACGGTGTATTTCCACGGTTCTTTTTACTTCTCTTACTTTTAAAAGTTAAAAAAAAAACTGCCCCTAAGATGTGGTGCTGTGCTATTTCATTGCGCATGTCCGAGTATGTGTATTTTCTTGATTCGTACCACATGTAATCAGATCTCTCTCTCTCTCTCTCTCTCTCTCTCTCTCTCTATATATATATATATATATATGTGTGTGTGTATATATATATATATGTCTGTGTGTGTATCTCTACAGTTATCCACTGGTCCCACGGAAATAAAGACACAATCAGGAATACGACAGACAGCTATAAGAAAGTGAAGAGTTACAGTCTCTAAAATTTGCATCCCGGTGACATTATGCTATAAATAAACCATCTTCACAAAATATCCCCTTACGCCTGAAGGTCTTGAAACCAGAATATTGTCCTAAAATATTTCATTTTTACTTAAAACATATGATTTTAACAGAAAATAAAATTTTTACCAGTAATATTACAAGTATGTTGTCATCCGTTTTCCCAAATATAATCAATTTTTGACTCACGACAGAATGATGTTTTGATTTTGCCTCTGTAACCATAGCAACACTTTAAGAGATCGATCGTTGGACTGGACAGTCTGATTTCGAAATTGACTGAAAACTTCTCACAGGAGTAAGTCAAAGGCGCCAATCGGGACAAACATGTTCCCCTGCGGGTCCTGAAATTTATGAGATCTGGTTAAAAGACAACTGATATGGCGCGCCTGGGGACAGTGATTACACTTTCCATTTCTAGGTCGGCCATATATACGCGGCATGGATACATATAAGTTTCATCTGTGGGAATTTTTCTGTGGCCGGGAAATGGCCCAGGGCTATATTCATTACAGAGCTTTTTTATTTTTTTTTCTGTCCTTGCTAAGTAGGATATCGACAAGATTTTTTATCGCAAACGTTAATTTAATTCTGTGATGTAATTATCAGTTTTCATATTTTTTAAAATTTGATTACTAAATGATATTCACTTTTTTTTATTTGTTAGGTCTCATTGACAGAGAGTGAGCACCAGGTAATATTGATTGTTAGAAAATTATTAAATTAAGCGGTCTTTCCATCTCCCAAGGCATATTATCCAATTACATAATAATTATATTCATAACATTGTTGACAACGATATAACTGTATTATTTATATTCAAATTACCTCTGGCTCTGATGTAATGGTTATCATATAATCTTTCCCTCTCCTTCTCTCTCTCCCTCTCCCCCCCCCCCCCTGTTTCTCTCTCTTTCTCTCTCTCTCTCTCTCTCTCTCTCTCTCTCTCTCTCATTAAAGAATAGACTAAATATAGATACTACACTCTCGGTCGAGGGTAAAACGCTCTGCTCTCTCCGCTGGCGACCCGGGTTCGATGCCCGGCGTGGCTGTAAGAGTGGGTTTGTACTTACCCGTCAAAGGTAGGTGGTTTTCTCCGGGTTCTCCAGTTGTCTCCACCTCCAAAGACTACGTGCCTTGTATCGGCATTATAACTAGCTGTACAATCCATATAAAATAAATTTATAATTTAATTTATACCTTACTCTTAACGTGAAACTTTATATTCCATCATGATCATGTAGTTCGGACTGTTTATGAGATCGAATTATATATATATCAGCAACATATAAGTTACATTCTTGAGCCTTCTGTTTCCACTGATCAATTCAATATATATCTTATCAGTCGAGTGGTAACGAGCTCTGCTCTCTCCACTGACCATACAGGTTCGATTGGACGTATTGGTTCGTGTCTAGTATTATTATTGTGACTACTTTGTACAATCGAATATAAAAAGAAGTAAAGATTAAAGAAAAGACGATTTGTTAGATATCAAAGATATCGGTATTCAGACCGGAGTAAAATTTTTTGGCCACATGCATATACATAATGTCTCCACAAATACGTGGTATTTTGTGGAAGTATGGCCCACATATTTATTCGCACCAGGAATCCCTTCAGGTCAGTCCTTTTAAGATCGATTTGGAGAATAAATGTCTCAGAGCTAAGCCGGACTGTCTGCGGCCTGACTACAGGTCTCATGGAGATTGGTATTGCCTGTCTTTTGAGGTCTTTCTCAGATCTGTCCCATCAAATTAAGCCAGGGGTAAGGAGACGATATATCACCGAAGCATAATCAAGTATAAAGTGGAGAGCACATAGGGAGTACATACATCCACCAAAGAAAAAGCAAAGCCTTTAAAGAAAAATACTATTCGTGAGTCAGAGTGACCTCCAAGATTTATTTAATTCTTCCTACATTCAAGGTTCGCATGGCCTTCTCACTGTGAGCATGAGAGAAAATAAATCCCTTTTCAACTCTGTAGGAGGTGGTAAAGTTACGACCTGAGCACGACTGAATATTGTTTTGATATATTATGTGATTATATTTTGCTATATGTCCAAGAATTCCATATAACTCTGCATTTCATTAATTAAGCAGTTCAGGGAAGTTCATTTTCAAGAAGCATAAGCATTGCCAACTTAATAGTAGTTTTCAAATATTGTATACGAAGAATGCCAATAAATGTAACATTCAAATATAAATGAGAATTTTACTTTGTTGCAATGGCGAAGACGAGACAGACCAATGAGAGACCAAGTCCGAGACCAAGAAAGAAAAGAGACGGACCAATGTCTTGTGATTCAAGAAAGAGATCAATCCAGAAAACATGTGACCCGAGAACAAAACCAGGACCAAGGGAGCCAATCCTTCAAGAAAAAAAAAAGTCATTAACCATCACTGCCAAAAATAGAATAAAAATGTTTTTGCCCTCTTTAATTTAATATCTTACCATAAGAAAAAAAGTATTTTTTGACTAAAAATGTCTCTTGGGAGTGGGGCGAGAAAAAATGTCTTAGGTAAAAGAAAATTTCTTTATAACAAGAATTATTTTTCTTTTGGTAAAATAATTTTATCATGCATCAACATAATGCATGTGCTCGAACATTAAAGAAATCTTTCTGTAAGAAAATAAGTCTTATGAAAACAAAAAATGTATTGCGAGTCAGTAAGAATTTCTTCGTCTTGCGCTGATCAAGAAAATATCTCTTCTGACAAGATAATATATATTATCTTAAGAAAATTAAGAAAAAAGTATATTGAAGATTTCTTGTCAGAAGAAAGTTTATCATGTCAAGAAAGTTTATCTTAGTTTAACTTAACAAGGAAACATTTTTTTGGCAGAGAGCTTTATACGCGAGCTTGTGCGTTTTTGCACAAAATATCAATGAACTACACAAGCAGATAGCGTTATATTCATTAGTGTTATAGACAAACAAACATTGAATGTGGACATAAAATATCTCTTTTTAGGAACTAAAAAATTGACCAGAGAGCATAGCACATGCACATCTCGGATGAATGAAGCATACCTCTCATAGAAAAAAAAAAAACCCTTTTCTTCTCTTGTCCTGAAAAGTCGATATTAGACCGAGGCTTCAGAGAACTTATCGAATGACAGAGAAACCATGACCTCTAAGAATAAGACCGAGATCTGGAGAAAATGATCCTGAGACCTGTCATCTTTGTTCACTTCATCTTACGGTACAGTTCATTCATCGGTGTCACACACCTATATAATGCAAGTTTGGGTTGCTCAGTTCAATAATTCTGTCCACCATTCTGTGACGTCAGCAGGTGGTCATCTCATTTTTTAAAGAAACTCGTTATGATTTTATTTTGTGTTGATTCATCAGACATCATCAACCATTTACATTTGTGTGCTTAATTATTCATTAAAAATATCGTACATAATTTCTTTTCCTGAAATATAATTTTTAGGTAATTATATAGTATTTATTTCTTACACAGAAGAAATATAATGAGGTAAAAAAGTTTAATACAAAAAAAATGGAAACAATAAAATATGGATGGTAATAATACAATGTGGCGGGGCAGATCCAGGATTAAGGAAATGAGGGTTACAATCCAGGAGGGCTAAAGAAAGTCCCCAGGTCCTCAAAACGGGGGGGGGGGCAAGCCGCAAATATTGGTCTGAACCTTAAAAAAGGTTTCGATGGCTGATCAAGGGGAGGGTGCAGGCCCCTTGAACCCCTCCCAAGGGCCGGCTCCTGTGTAGAATCACTTAACTTTTAGCTGAATGAAGACAACGTCAATGAAACCTATATTAAAATTAACACTGTCGGTTGTGTCATCTCTTAAATGCACTGAGTGGAGGCCGACGCTTCCTATAGCTTGCTCCTCTTCAGAGAATTCTGGAGACATTACTGGGAGACATGATTCGTTCAATCTAAACCTGCTCCTGTGGCTCAGGGGTTGAGCGCAGGATTCAAAGCCGGGAGATCGTGAGTTCGAATCTCAGCCGAGGCGGTGAGATTACTCACGGTCGCCCCCCGCCCAGGGTGAGCTCTCTGCAGGCCTAATGGGGAGACTGTGCCAAACAGTCGTGTTTCATTCACAAACGAGTGCACCTTTCGGGAGTACCCGATAAATGGGGATGACACACACCCAGGACCCGCAGGAGTGATACACCGAGCCTGTTGATGCCAGAATAATCGCGTGTCACAAAACATACCCTGTCAGGTATTCCAAAACCTGAATGGAATTCTGGAGATGTACATATACTTAGTTAAGCAAGCATTTAAAAAATGGAGGCGGTTACCTCAACCAAAAAAAAATTTAAAAATAAAAAAAAAAAATAAAAAAATTCAGTCTAATCTGATGTACATTAATTTTGTACTTTTTACATTTAGAACCAAAACCAAGGTTGTTACCTTTAAAACCGAGTCAAATTATATTTCTCTCTGTGAGCCACGACAAAAGCCGGCAAATATTAGAACATCGCATATAGTTTATATCTTTTCTATCCGCAGACACAATGGAAAATATCCAGGAATTTTAGTGACAGCACAATATGTGTATTCATAAAAAGGCTTTATCCCCAACTCTTGTAAAATGAAGTGAACATATCCCCTATCCCTCCTTGAATCAATCAAGGGTTATGATTCTGGCATTTCCATGCAATTTATTCTTGCTTATATAGCCACGTTTACCAAACATTTGTTACTAGTTCATTCCCGCAGAGCTAATGTATTATTCATATAATATAATATCATAAACGGTTGTTATACCGAAGGGATTTCATTGCACATCTTACTTTAATGTAGAATAACAAACGACTTTTCCTTTTTCTAATGCGATATTATCAGAACAAATACCTCAATGAATCCGAAGAACAATAAAACGAAAGGGAATAATGTTGCCTATTTGTATTAGACTAACAAATTAAATTAATTATGAAAAGGGCTGTTTTAATGATGGAAAATAAAACGAACAAGTTATACCCATGAACCCTATAAACAATAACACGAAAGTTTAAAGATATTTTTTAAAAGAATAAAACATTAATCCATGCATTAAAATGAATACATATGGCTGATCTGGCATACTCTAACGCATTGTTGATTGTATTTTAGCATTATATCGTCTTCATCCACATATTTTTAACAAATTCCATTCCAACGATATTTTGTCAGTACCACCCGTTTCAATAATGATTAATCAACATTCTACGTACTTTCTGTAGATGAATTGCGCAAATAAGAAAAATAAGTTATTAGTGTCTCTGTCTAAGAATAAACATATTATTACTAAATAAGCCCAACTGGAAGCAATAAATCACAAAGCAAACATTTTTGTTTTATCTAAAAGTTTATTTGAAACAAATTAATTAGTTCTTGCTCTGCATCGTTTCTTTATATACCATTAATAAGACTAGAATTGTTCCTAATAATCTAATAGTTAAAAATAAACCCTTCGTATCACACTTAAAATAAATGGAAACAAAATTGTCGGCACTATGGGTTACTAAGCCATTTGCACCTGTGTGCAATTCGAAACAAACGGTATCTGCACTCGTTAAACATGTCAACAACATATCTTAAGAATATATTGCTAATTTAACTTATTTAAGAACTAACTCCCATGAAGCCATTTGTTATAGTTTTCTAACGGCTTATTGATTACCATTGCCTAAGCTATATGAAAACATTCCATTAATCGTCCGTAAAGCACACTAGCTAATATAATATTATTTGTCGGTTTTAATTTAATGTCTGAAAATAAAGGTAATTGTTTAGTAGTAACTAATTTTATCCTAATTTCTCGTATATAAGTTGCAACCGTACCGTTAATACGCGTTTTCGTTCTTCACTACCAGGACGCCAGCTATCGGACTTTTTATTAAAGCCATATTACCTGATGGGATTGTTCCCCATTGTAGTAAAATCCGATTTAATGAGAATCAAAGATTACAATGGCATTTTCTTTTTCGATCTCTCCAGCTAATGCCAGGTAAAATGTTTTTTACTGGATACGGAATCACCAAAAATACCCCGGCAACTGACATTCAATTACACAATAACATGAATAAAATATGTGCTTTCTCGGTTAAATCCCCATAGCCTGCCACAAGAACATTTTTATCCAATTGTTTACTATCACCCATCAGAGGCAACGACCCAGTAACCGTATCGTGCGGGCCAGGTCATTTAATTACATCCCTTATATATAGAGATGGCATGTTTCAGTAATGTAAGAAGAAAGGTGGGTAGTACTGCATTTTCCACAAGAGGATTCCGATCTTTCAGCTATATTTGTCTGCTTAACCAGATTAGGTACTACACTTGGGAATTACATTTAAACCAATGTTGGTTCCCCATGACGAATGGTGGGGGATAATTATGCACCGTTTCGGAACCTCTGGCGCGCGCATTTAAGCCATATGTATTAAACCATGAGCGCGCAATGAAGTACAGTCATTGATGTGTTTTGGTCTTCTTGCTGTCTAGGTAAGAAATACTCATTTTTACAAAGAATCGATCATCTGGTCCTTGTACAAATATTACAAAGTAGGGAAAAAGCGTTGGGCTAAACGTATGTAAAACATAAGAACCAGAAGAAAAATTCTTCGCACTGTTTTATAAATCATTTGGTAAGGTAAAATGAAAGTGTCTGGTGGGAATAATTACTGTAGTAAGCATGTATATATTACCTAAATAAGTGATATCCCATTTCTCTGAAGTCTTTATTGACTTGAAGTGAACTACGTTGAACCTATTGGGCTTCCGTTTGAAGATCAAAACCACACTTTCTAGTTCTCTGAAAATAACAGATATCCTGTTTCATCAAGTCTCTATGGACTTCAAAGGAAATTCTTTATACACTTCACTTTGAAGATAAAATAGGTAAAGGGAAAGCTACACCAGTACACAAAAGTAAAGCTGTACGACATTTTTTTTTATATTTCATAATCCGCTGTTTTTTTTTCATAAGAGGTTAATGTATCCACTTAATTTGTCGGTCTTCTTCAATTGTTCTCCAAATGTGTTATTTATTCATTCAAAACATAATATACCTCAATTCACCCTTTGTATTTGGGTTAAAAAATTTCATGAAAGTCTATGTCCCATTTCATATTTGTAGCCCGGTGAATTTAACGTCTCTTTTTGGTGTCTCAGTATGCCCTTTTTTTATTTTTACACTTTGCTTTTATCATGGGACGAATATAACCCTCTTCTTGCATTTATAACATTTCTAGTGTCATATAAGTTAACTTAAGTTATCATTGTTACTTTTTAACTTAAGTTCTCATCATTCCTGCTTCCTTATAGGAAACCTTCGCTTGAAACGTTCTTGGTCATACTATTTAAAAAAAGGAGTAAAGCTTAACAGATAACACATTAATCGAAACATTTACAGTCCCAAATCTGAGACAACAATTGCAAATGATACTGTCCTATATTGCATTTCATATAGATAGAAATGGAAGGATTACACATGCAAGAAAAAAGTGGTTTGGTTCATCATTCATTTTTCAACCATACATGACTGAAAGTTTACAGAGCTGTTTTACTTGTTTAATCAAAGCGGGCACTCCACTTTGGGATTACATTTGAGAAAATGTCACGGTTCCAAGTGACGAATAGTGACTGATATTTATGTAGCGTTTCGGACCCATGGCCGCGCAGTGGCGTTTTGCCTTGTGAAATGTAGGTTCTTCTTACTATCTATAGAATAACAACTGATTGGTTCAAGGAACCCAGGTTTACAAGGGATCGTGGTATTTATTCTGCCTAGGAGACAACCGTAAATGACTAGTTCTTTGTAAAGCATAGGCCCAAAGACAAAAGGTCCTTATATTCTCTCTTTTATCCACATATCATCTAACAGGATATAAGAAATTTTTTCTGTAGGGACCAATTTGTGGTCTTTCTGAAAACTGTAGAGCTGACCTAAATAAGTGATATCCTCTTTCTCTACAGTCTCGGTTTACTTGTTGCGGGAACTGTTTTGAATTTATTGCAGCTTCTTTGGCAACTAAATGCATTTTGTTTGAATGCAATAACATGTCATATATTTCATGTATTCTTCAAACACACTTACCTGGCTATTCCCTTGTAGTTTCTGTCATGTCCCTTGCAGAAAGTTCATATGTGTCATTACTGTTATTTTAGCTTTTTGTATCAAGATTCCAAATACCTCAGGGTGTCGTTTAGCTGAATATTTATTACATCTATTGCATTTTATATCACCGTTTCTTCTATCTATTGTAATTTTGTTCTTTTTAAATGTCAAAATATTTTTTCTAACATCAAGAGTTTTGTTATTTTACTTTTTCTTTTCTAAGCTTTAATTTGTAATATTGGATGTGTAAGCTGTATAAACAAAATTAAAATATTCAGTCATGCAGTCAAAATGTTATGAAGAAAATTGCTGAAATAAATGAAATTTACCCTGTAAACAAATGTAATGTGTTATCTATCTTTTTTTAGGCGGTAAGGCATTAGGCATACTAATAACAGGTCCATCCTGAAAGGGAAATTGCAGGATACTTGTAACATTATCATGTTAAAATAAAAATATTTTGTGGTAGTTCTTCCTTTGAAATGTAAGAAACTGCATAACATAATTCTATAATTCAAAAAATGCACTGAAACTACGAATAAGATTCTTTAGGTTTCCTTTAACAAAAAAGAGAAAAATGTTTTTGGTCGTTTGTAAAGTTGACATTTGCGAAAGCGTTAATTCAAAGTCATTTGGTTGTGGGCTGTCCCCAGAGGCCGTATCCCTGATGGAGTGGTCTGATTACAAAATAATCCGTACAAATTGGCAATAAAAGACTCCAGAAACACATCCTGGCCCTTAGTATCAGCGTTATCGGCGTCGGGTCGGGTGGCTCTACAAATCATCTCCATGGCAACGGAGACATTTTACACGGATTTAGTTTCAAAAGCACATAAAGGACACCACGTGACTGCATTAAAGCTTCTACTTTTTATCCGTTTTCATTAGACGAATAAAATATCCAATAATCCGTGCGTCTATCACCGAACAAAATCAGTCGTTTTCTACGGGTAGTTGCTTGTCGTCATGGTAACGATTTATTGTTACTTTAGGGATCAAGTCAAATGCCGCGGAGGTGCCGACTGCGAATTTATTGGTGAGTTTAGCACTGCCCGGGTGATGAGGCGTCTGCAACGTAATTGACATGGGTGTTCCGGTCTGTCAGGCAAGATATTTTCATGTTCTAGATACACAAAATGTGTACCGTGTTAATTCCCCCATCCCATTTTCAGTGTCAAATTACTCTCAAAGATGAACATACATTTTGCGGCACTTTTTATATCCTTCGCCAACAAATGTAATATGTTATCACCCCTCTCTTTATGTTAGTCTTTCTTTTTTTTAAATCTTACTGTAACGCACCATAGCGAAGGAGGTTATGATTCCATCTGTGACTGACTCTTTTCTATTTCCATGATTACCCAAGAACTGTTGAATCGAATTGCAGTAAGTTTTTTAGACGGATCCAAACGGATTGGTTTGCACTTTTGGTGTCCTCTGCATTAAGTGTCAATCGGGTTGGTTTGTATGTTTGTGTTACATATTTCTTTAAAAATCAATTGTTAAGAATCAATATTTCGTAATGTTGCAAGAAATTGCCAACGGCTTTGTAATGTGTGGATTTTATTTAATTAGGGATACGCGTCTTGAGACCAGGACATACTGATTGAACAGTTGAAATAGATATGAATTCCGATTTCATAGTTTGGCTGTTGGTTGTGTTCAAGATATATTAAAAGGAAAGAAACTTATTTCAATCAATTTTATTGAGTTAAAATAACTCTCATTGTCAATCAAGTCGCTAATATCTATTACTGGTCTATGTTTTTTTTCCAAAGAGTGGATTTTGTTCAAATATCAAGAAAAGTGGTAACTCCGTCAAAGGACACTAAATTCAATTTGTGACTTTTTTCCAAATAAATACGAATCATGAAATATGAATTGATGGTCTACAATGCGCTGTTCTAGTGCTGTTGCTGAATTAATAGAATTAGCAGCTTTATCTGTTGCCTTTAGAAAAAGCTCTTTTCCACGCGAATTTTAAAAATACACACAACTATGAATAGCATAAATTCTTCCTTTATTAAACGTAAGCAAGTATTGTCTGGAATTCTATAATCACGCACGTCCATGTGTCTTTGTCACGCAGACTTTGTTGTTCGGATGAAATGAAAGCCGACCAGTCGTTAATAAGCAAACAGTCTTCTGTCCACGGGAACAGAATTCCAATATCCGCAAAATTGCCCGAAAGAATTCACAACTTAAAGAATTTCCACCCCGAAAATCAGAGAAACGAATAAAGGAGGTCTTATAAAGCTGAAACTATGCGGGAAATGCTTTGACAATAAGCTTTCCGCTTGTCATCCCGTCTACAGTAGGGACCCTAATCGCTTTTCAGATTCTTTAGTTATGTGGTGTTGCAGGAAACTTGCGTGGAATCAACAGAGTCATTCGGGTCCCATAAGTACGAATTGCAATGGAGCTTGACCGTGTATTCAAGTTTGTTCTTGTGGTTGAGTAGTTATCACGCAGGTCTAAACTTCCACCACTAGGATTTGTCGGGTTTTTTTTTTAGATTTTAGAGGTGTTAGTCACCTGGAGGAATAAATGCCCCTTGTCTCTTACCTGATCCATAGCCAGGGGATGGGGTCATATGGTTGCAATCCCCTCTTAAAGGGCTAGGGAAACAGGCCTTGGGGTTTTATATATTTTTAAATTGTTGCTTCGTTATCAGTAGTTTTGAGATGAAATGTATATTTAAAATTAAATTTAAAATATTAATCTTCATCAATATGTGTGCGTGTGGGCGGTTGGAAATTCTTAGTTTGGCCGATATTAACCCAGTATGAAGCGATATTCATTTCACGTAGGTAAAGTTGGCGACGAATCGTTGAATGAGAGAGAGAGAGAGAGAGAGAGAGAGAGAGAGAGGCTGAAAACCTATAGAGAGGACACAAAGTAAATATCTCCTTCAAGGGGTCTTTGCTTGTTTCCCTGAGGACAGACTTAAACTCCTTTGATAAAACTCGGATTTGAAAACATAAAACAAACCATATCGAACTATATAAGTTTGTTATCCCCTTCATACAATCCAGGCGTGCCGCTGGCGTATCTAGACACGGGACAGATTTAAAGACCTGCTTGCTAAGACTTTTCGTGAGGGTTTAATTTAATGCAGCCGAAATTGCTTTCAGGCTCTTAAAATAAGAAATTGATTTTACCCAATCAGTATCCCTCTTAAAGCACGTTTCTTGCTTCTGGACAGTTTTGAAGCTTTTTCTCGTCGTCACAGTCGCCATGGAAACACATTGAAATTGGTTTAGCTTGTCACTGAATGAAATAAGACGGATTAAGCTAGAGCCCTGTTATCCTTTAAGCATTATCTCCAACCTATCAAGAACTTCAAAAAGTGCAAAGGAGAACCTGAAAAGGATGTGATGACGACAATGGATATCAACATGTGTCTTTTAACATGAATTGTATTTCGTCCTTTCATAAGTCTTGGCTTATCTTACGTTTCGTCTTTCAAATTATTTTCTAGTCTCTCACAAAAAAGGGACTATCTATTTTTTTATTTCTTTCTTCGTGATATTGGATCATTAAAATGACAGATTTTAAATTCCAGAACAAATTGTTCTGGAGCAACATAAATTACGCATGAGCAGCGGTTAGTCCTGTATGGTCCTCTGACGTAATATTACCATTCTATCGCAATGCACCTGAGGAATATTAAAGAACTGATAGATGATTTGCTTGATTTAACACAATGGCTAGAGCAATGCGGCCCTGTGTTCCTATTTTTATTACTCTGAACTGAAACTACATGGGACTACATACAATTCAGCCTACAGTTGCGTATGGATTATGCGGTGGTCATACATAGTAAGGCATGTTTTGCAGTGTCCTTTTTTCCGAACGATAGCTCCGCAATGGTATACGCGTGATGTATTTAAGAATCAGTCATATTCATTTTTCTACCAAAGTAATTCATTAATCAAGTTATACTGGTCGGAATCACCTGATACTGAAACACTTGTATCTGTTAACGATATTTTATCTCGCTGATTAGAGGTAAACTCTCAATGGATAATTAAGCACTTTCTTTTAGATTTGATCTTAAAGACCGGACAGGTTAACAGATTTTCAGGAGCTTTTACAACATAATGTTTCATTTAACCTATTGTATAGGTATGATTCAGTATGATTCAATGTATTATACTACATTTCCCTGTTTTGGATATTTAGGCACGATATACAGGGATGACCCCATGAATATTAAAATACTTCTCCTGAAGTGATTTTTAAAGGCTGGTTGCATAGAGATAAGCAAACGGATATTAAGTCATTTTATTACATAATTGTTCTTTAAACATGTGGTTTCAAATGTAAATCAAAGGGTATTTAACTACTTTTCGGTATAATTGTCAATGTTTAGGCTTGACAAGAGTATGAATATCCTAACGTGTATCAACTTACTTTTCTCTCTTTGTGAATATATTGATTTGATAAATATAGGCACACCCAAAGGGATATTAAAGATTAGAGCAGTTCTCCCTAGGAGACTTTACACAAAAGAACGAGGCATGGAATGAAATACTATGCCACCGTTCTCCCTGAAGTAATTCTTCAAACATGCTATATAGGAAAATGCAAACGGATATATAATTTCTTTTTTTTTTCTTCCAATACATGGTGATTCTGAATACATGATACCCCCTAAGGGTATGACTCTGCCTTTACTTTATGGTGATTCATAAAGCGTTGCATCTGCTTCAATATTTTTTTTCACTCCTATACAGGCACGCTTACGGACAGCACCTTTTCTTCTTTTTTTTTCTCCGAGGAAGCCTTGCTTGGCCCCGTTGAGCTACATGTATCGGTGTTTGCCCATGATCTGTTAATCAACATTGGTCATTCAAGAGTTCTTATCTGATATCCAGCATCTTTCCTTTAAAACCCTGTAGAAACCTCAATTACCTTAAATATTATGTCTGATCATGATTCAGAGAACTCGGATGATGCCTTAGTAATCAAGACTGATAAGCAAATCCTTTGCGCCGAATAATGAAATTATAACGTATATCCCTGTTTCTTTTAAATATTGGAAGAACATTTCTTTAGAATGCCACTAATTGTAGTAATATATCAAAATGATTAGCCCATTTTTGGCGGTGAAAATTTATACTAAAATTTATATTTTTTAGCAACCTGAAGGTCCGTATGTTTACTGATTATGCAAATTACCAATTGCCAAATGTTGTGCCATCTACATTATGTTATGACAATCAGCTTATACTTCAATATTTTTCACTCATATAAATAAATATATATATATATATATATATATATATATATTTATGGATACGATAAAGGATATATTCTGCCCTTGTGATTCTTAAAGATGGATATACATATAGACACGCCAACGAATATAAAAATCGTATCTCCCATAGGGACTTAAAATGCATAGGAAGATGAGAAATCGGACATTAAGTACTTCCCCCATGGGGAGTTATATTCTGCCCCACTGGACAACCGGTCGGATATTAAAGTGTTTTACACCTTTGGGTCACCATATTCGATCTGCCGAAAGAATGAAACAAAACCAAATGTAAAAAGAAGTCTCAACATTTGCGCATTTCCGATCTTGAACATATTAATGGAGTATTGATCCTGCACAAAGACTACAGGACTCGTGAAGCTTTAGGTATAGCGGGCGTTATTTATCTGGCGTCGGTTTACATATGTCTGGCATGTTGACTGGGGGATTTATGACGATTTCCTCGCACTATGCCATCCATGTTTACGGTAATGCCAGGCACCGGCTTAAAGGTGGCTAGAAGGGTGCTTTTGTCATAACAATAGTATGTAATCATTTCAGAGTGATATTTTGACTTTGATAAATATAAATATAAATATTGTGTGTGCTTTTTGGTGATATCTTTAAAATTTCAGAAAATTGTCATTCTTTCAACTTGTGTTCACTTCATTATAAAAACAAATTGCACAATGAAGTTTTAAACAATACGTTTATGACTAAGAAGAACATTGTACAGTAATACACTTCATCAATCGGAAGTACCTTTTGTTTAATCATAAATTTTAGGGAATGTGGTAGGCATATTATTTTTCTAGGGCACGGGAGCATTTTATAAGACAGTCATCAAGTGAATGACGTTATGCTTTTTAATTGTGTTTTTAATTGTCGAACGTTCCCAATTAATTACCACCTGACGAAGAAGTCTTTGTACTTCGAAAGCTTGTGTGTTAATAAACTAGTTAGTCTATCTAAAAGGCGTCACTGTTAATCTTAACTTTCGCTTCAACTATAGACTAACACAGCTATACCATATATATATATATATATATATATATATATATATATAGATAGATAGATAGATAGATAGATAGATAGATAGATAGATAGATGGAAAGGGTATACACAGAAAAGTCGGTTCACTGCCGACTGAACCGACTTTTCTGTGTTTAATCTTCCATCTATAAAAAATGAAACAGCATATATATATATATAATAAACCCATGTACATCAAACGTAAGAAACCATAATACTTTAGGGGATAGGTAAACGAGCATCCATTAGCGCAAATGTCTTTCTTTTACAAAATCTGACTGATCATTCAAGATAAATTTCGAGCAAAGCACTTATTTTAATGTGGGCATTCTTTATTTCCTGTATCAGCCTCCATGTTTTCATGAGTGGCACTCATACATCATGTAGCAGTCTACAGACAAAGTCATGCTCCTGTGATATGATCAGTCTTTCCTATCCATGCCACACATGTCACATGATCAAATGTCACATGATAAAGTAGGTGATATTAAAAAATTGATGTGTTTCTTCACAATTCGGAGCCACTAAAAGCAGAAGCTATGCCGCAAGGCTGCTAATTATAATTAAGTATGAAAGCATATGCTTAGAGGCATGACATAAATTGCTCTTTCAAAAACTGTTGTTTATCTCATGGGTCAAAGATTAATAACCATCAATCCCGGTTTCTAACCGTAATCCACATCCCGAGGTAAAGAGATTCTAGCACTATCATAATCAGTGTTACTTTCATTTGAGTCAGACTCCATGTATCCTCTTAGACAGTTCTGTTTTTAAATTACTTATGTATTAAACGTTATATCACATCTACCTTGTGTGTTTTTATTTTAATATACTCTTCTGATAAATATTACAATATACCACATTTCTGTTATTTCTGCTATATTTTGAATTTTCAAAGGACTTAAAAATTGAATTTAAAAAAAGTATGCCTTCCGCAAAGAAATGGTTAGTGCAGTATCGTATATTTGTATTTTCGTAATTATATTAGAAGAGTATAAAAATCTTAATTCATGTTAATTCAGTTATACAGATGATATATTTTAATATTGGGCAAAAAGTGTAAGATGCCACCAACAACGGGTATCCAATTACTTTTGTTGGCTTTTTGTTCGGGTTTCAAAAGTGAGATATTCTTTTTTTTTATATTTTGGTGGCGGTAACCGCTAACTGAACTACGTATATGTACATCCTGAGAATCCAATTCCGGTTTCGGACTACGAGACAGGGCAGTGTCACACGCTTCCTCTCATTTTATATCCTGGCGTCAACCATATCTGGTTACTACTGCAACTGCGGGCCTTGGGTGCGTAATCGTCCCCATTGCTGGGTCATACCACCGAGGAACCCCGGAAAAGAGCACTCGTTTTTGAGTGAAACACGACCGTTGGGCACGGTGTTCCCATTGAGCCTGCAAAGCGCTCACCCCCTCGGCTGAGATTCGATCTCACGATCTCCCGGCTTTGAGTCCTGTGCTCTACCTCTCCGATTTTCGCGAAAGGGAAATAAATAGCAAAAATGAAACCTTCATGGTTAGGCATCTTATCTAGACAGATGAACAGTCATTTTAATATTGTCTCATTGGCACTGCATTTATGTTATCCATGCGACAAGGCCTTTAGGCTGAAATGCCGAAGGGCAAATTATTGATGTTATAATAACAAAAATATTTAACATTACCTATAAATCAAAGAAAAACATTATATATGATGCTAGATTATTCAAATTATTTGCCTATGGGGACAAAAATTTCCAGTCGTTGTCGTGGATCCTCATTTATTGTTAAGATTAATTAAATAATGATTGTGATATTATTTCTATATGTAGGTTCAATTAAAATCGCAAAAGTTTGTCACACGAATTCGAAACCAACCACAAAATTCAGACACAGGAGCAATCAGGCGAACGTGCCACTAGATATGTTAGAGGCATCATTCATTCAAAACTGATCGTGTAACCCCTAGAGGCTCATCGCAACCTAGCAACGGTAAGACTGTAAGCACTGGTTCGGCTTGACTTGGCACGCGGTTCGCCGCTGTGCAAGGCTGGTATATATATTCTACGCCGGGCCATAGCGCTGACCCAGTTTCACTCCACCGTGGTCATTGAGCACAAGAACGAGGCTGCCAAACGATCCTCGCCGGGTCACGTGATCTTTGGTTTGTCAATATCCACAGATTGTCTAGCTCAGGAAATCCTATCTAAATCTAACTATTCTGATTTAATTTGCTTAACCATGATCAAATGTCTTCCAACAGCCATATTCAGTTCACTGTTTAGCTTAATATCTTTCACCTGATCTGTACGAGATACCACACAACCTGTAGCTTTAGTACAGTAAAAACACGAATATTCGAATAGTTTTGGGGACATAAGATTTGTTCGGACATTTGAGGTAACAGATATACGAGGTTCACATTTTTCTCAGTGTTTATACCATTTCATTTGAGCCTAAGTTCAGGTACGAGTGAGCATATTACGGTTCCAATAAAACATAAGCTAGTACCAGTTACTAATCTCAGAATATATTTTCCAAACTTTTTTTTTAATGAAAAACAGCGAACCACAAATATATCTCTGCGACCGACACGAGAAAATTTTAGTCTGAATGCAAGCTAAAAGTAACATGGGTATTCGATTCATATTAATTTTAAATCTAAACTAACATAGAAATTTAAAAAAAAAATGAAATATTATACATAAACAAATAATGAAAAAAACAGTCCCTTCGCAAGGTACACATTATTACTAAATAGATTGAGCATGAATATCTTTGAATAGAAATTGTATTAAAGAACACATTTTAAGAAAGAAAATCTGTAATAAAAATGTACTAATATGGTAGTAATTATTGTGAAACAGACTGATAACTCGAAAAAAGGAAAACACCAATCTTTATTTGTGGAGAAATTAATTAAGTAATATTATTAATGATAGTCAAGCTTTCAACCCAACGTTGTTTATTGATATCCCTAGGGAGATGAGATTTCCTAAATTAAACTTAAAAATATTAATTGAATTTAAAGAAAACCATTTCTGTCCGTGTCGTATTTATTACCTCGCTTAATCAAAGCTAGTTTGGCATGTATGGTACTCACAGTAAGACAGGGTGACAAATTACCATTGAGAAATGACGGATGGTTTAATGGTTTCGAGAAAACAATTAAAATTATGAATCCCCTATTCTTATTGTTTTGACAAATGAATAAAACAAAGGGCCTCTAACACAGTTTTGTCAATTACTATTATTATTATTGTTATTATTATTATTATTATTATTATTATTATTATTATTATTTTCATTTTGTTATTATTATTATTTCATAATTGTGGGCATTGTTGTTGTTATTATTATTATTTATTTTTATACTTTCAACACTATATTGGCATCATCATTACAACGTTTATCATTACAATAGTCATTAAGGACGTGGATTAATTTAATAACGCTGTATTCATTAACACTCCCCTGAAATTCTAGTCATGTAAATATCATTGTTATCAGCTTTGTTGGTATAATTTTTATTACTACTATGAATGTTGTTTTTATTTGCTTTATTAAATTATAACACATATTTTCTTCTTATCATGAGCAGAAGTGTAAAAGTACTCAACCAGAATACTTATACCACTGTTAATGTTGGTAAAAGAAATAAAAAAAAAAAATTGTTCCGCTAAATTATGACGAAATGAATATCAGGCAGTAGATTTAAATCAAAAGTATATGGCTTTTCGGAAACTGGGCGCTAATTACACGGAGTTATTTTAATAATCATAAAAGATTATGATGGTTACAACAATACCGTCATTGTTTACCTTGATTGCCACTTGGGATTAAATGGAATCAAATAAAAGGTCTCACCATCTAGTATAGCCAGGATAATAAATAAATCACCAATTTTTCTGAGCTGTAGCCCTCAGCGATAGGGAATAAAAACCATATAAAACATGTTTGGCATAGGAAAGTTGCCACTTGGGCCCAGGGACACATGAAAACAATGTTTATCTATTCATCATTGCCGACCGCATTGCCGAACAGACAATGTTAAAGATCATTAGGACATGCGCACGCATGTATTTGCATATTCATGAGCTTCCCCTCGAGCAGGTTGTAATTGAGACATGTTTACATGAGAGATGGTCGGCGACACACCGCATGAAATATGCATACACTCATCAAACTAAGCACGATTCTTGGTACAGCATTGTTATGATTATAATATTGTTGCTATGAATGTAAAACAGGACAGAAACAGTCTAGATGTTCAAGTGGTTAGACCACACCAAAAAAATAATTGTTCCACAGATTCACCGCTCCTGGTTTATTTCATGGATTTTTTTTCAAATGAGGACCAGTTCTTTTCGGTTATGCTGGTTATATGTGCCCTTGTCTGTCTCGATTCCTACAAATTGAATTGAATATATGAGGGATGAGCCGATGAGGCGAAACCCACGGTAGTGATCCAGATTCATCACATACCTTAGCATATCATGCTCTGTTGCAAATCTAGAGCGACAGGAAAGTAATCCGAGGACAATATCAGGCCGGAATATTTTCTGAGGAGAGAGTTTGGTGGCCGTTAGACCTGTGCATTTCAAGTGAAATCTGGAGGAATGCTCTTCGGGTGACCACGCCCTCATCATGAGGCGCGACCGGCGGTAGTGACTCTGATCTATCACTTACCTTGAAATATCATGCTCTGTTACTAAACATAGAGCACTGTGCGAAATCATATCTACATATATACATATATATATATATATATATATATATATATATATATATATATAAACATACATACATAATTTGGAAAATGCTTTCACCATTAGTAACGCTAGCATGTGACCCGTCCTTTTGTTGAGACCGGTCACACACACACATATATATATATTACGATGACAATACATCTTTGTCAAGCAACCTCTCTTGGCCACAACTCGGAAGTGCCGATGCTGAATGTTTCCTGAGGTGTCAATAAATCCTGGATAATTAAATAGAAATTTAATCACAGCGCCCCCTTTGAGACACTACTCAGTGTATCCCGCAGATGAACTCGGCTCATGGAAATCCGAACCGATCAAACGTGTCCGAGACGCCGAGGGCTTTCGAAAAGCAACACTGGGATATATTAAAGTGTTTCTAAAGGTAAAGGAAAGGACATTTCACTAGGTTAATATGTAGGGTAAAATATCTTCAGTGGATATATATATATATATATATATATATATATATATATATATATATATATATGGAATTTGGTCGCGTGGCTAGCAGAACACAGAGCAAGAATACCGCGATCACTTAAAATACGTAGGGATAGTGATATGCTCATGACTAGCCACAATACGGCAGTTGTGACATTTCAAGTTCATGGGTTATCTAAATGCTGTGACCTTTTGTGACCTTATCCTAAACATGTTGGTTATATAATGGTAAAGTGGTGGATCTCGTAGCTAATTAGACAAGATGTAAAATGACCCCTTTCCTATACCTCCCCCCCCCCCCGGGATATAATCTGAATTTGGTCTCATATTACCCCTTGGGTTAGCCTGGATGTTGTGTCAGATTACCTCCGCATTGAACAGATTACCCCCGCTCTGATTTAACTAAGTGATAGATTCTTACGCTGTGATTAAGGAATTATAAAATTACGTGAACGGTAAAAGATTAAAAGCTAGAATCAAAATCTGAAAAAAATGCTCACTGTTAATCATATTGATATTGACTCATGTACTTCACCAAAGTGTATGTCAAATATAAATGTATATTATACAAGGATTCAGGATAATTGAATAAACAAAAAAAAAAGAAATATTAAAATAATTATACATGTACATAAATAAAAATGTTATGCGATATCAATGAGTGTCAAGCGAAATCAATTTCAGGTTACCACGGAGGTAATCTAAAAATAATCTCTGCCCCACCCGAGGTAATCTGAATGCGAATTAAGGTGAACGGGGATAATTTGAAGCGTGGTAATCTGAAATCAATACGCCTGGTCTGTTTAGCCCTAGGCTAATGCCAGTTGATTATTTCTGGCCCTTTAGGAGAAAACTCAGAGAGTTTTCTTACATACATACTTAATCATAGGATTATCTTCATTTTCCTCCATTATAGTATCATACATTAAAGAATATACCAATTTCTGACAAAATATGTTTTTATTCCTGATTATAAATGATATTTTACTCATACAATGGATACGTTTTTCACCACATGTATTTGATCAAGTGTTTGGTGAGTAGAAATGAGAAATGAATTATGTATATTTAAAGGGACATAATCAGGAGCTAACTTATGCCACGGCACACGGTCTCATTTCCTCGCATACGGCCGTTTAACACCATGTTATGGCTCTGCGTGTTGGTAAACACAGGCCGTTTACCATTACATGGCCGCGTGACCGGTGGTCCGATTAAGAGGGGCAACACGCGGTTTCAGCCAGCAGAAATATGTGTTTCATTTTTTGGGCCAAGTCAGTCAGGGCTCCTCCTGATTGACACGTGTATTGGCTGAGCAATGCACACGGCCCTACGCGCTGTGTCTATATTGAATACTGTCGTCGCGCCCGGGCCACTGTTTTTAACATTCGTTTACAAATGAAAGCAAACGGTTTCAGGGCTATATTTTGGCATGTTCAGATTTATTTCAAAGGGAAGAACCTATTTTTTCGTGAGTCAACATGCTTTATAGGTGATTGGGCCCCTTTAAAAAGAAAGAGTTGAGTAAGTATATCGACAAGTACTTTTTTAGTTAAGTCCATGATTCCACATTTTAGTTCTATTTAATTATTTAATTAAATTAATTTCATGAAACGGAATAAATTTTATCGAATGGAATTAATCAAGAAAATATGTAATGCAAGTGAATATATATCATAATTTTCATGTTTTAACCATAGAAAAATATTCTGGTATTCTGCTAATGTAAGCAAAATTTGACAATTTCCAATATATTACGTCTACTAATAAAAGTATTTTACTTCGCGCTAGACAGCTATCGAGATAGTCAATGCAAGACGCCGGTTTTGGGTTATGGTTATTATACACGATGAATCTTATGGTCACGTGAAAATATACTGGCAGCTCTAAGTCTGGCGGTTAACCTCAAACATTCATGTGTCGTCTGCTACACATAAAAAGCTTCAGACATTTTTCCCGGTTCTTTTTAAATCCCTAACACCCAGTTAGGTTTATTGTCCATTTATCAACGCCTTAGAGATATCAATCGACAAAAAAAGGGTGTAAAGATTTTATTTATAAGCGGGCGTTCGGAGCCTGTTTGAATTTCAGCATTAAAACGTCTTTGCGGCGCTATTGTTTATATACCTGTCACCCAGCGCCCCGCTACCCAGAAAACCTTCCATTTAATAGAAAATTAGGCTGGTAACTATGGACATTGGAACAGGTTTCGGCCGGTCACAGGCGGTTCTTACAAGGAATTGATGAATTTGTAAGACGCAATTCCCGGAACGCAAGGTAACATCAAGTATGTCTGACAATGTCAAACTAACCCGAGGTATTGTTCAGCCAGGTATTGTTAAAACCTTTATAATTACTTTCCGACAAACATATTATGGATACATACAGTGAATTATATAATCATATTAAAATTATTTCTATATTTATTTTATTGAAATTTCGGGCCGCTGGTCTAATGGGCGCCGGCGCTAACCACTTGACTAATCTAATAAAAATCGTGTGGATGTAACTTTGATCCACATGAAGATTCTAATCAAGTGTGTTTATCCAATCAACTGTGGTGTGAATCTATTTCAATTTATCATTAATAATTCTCAGAATATAAAAATCATGGAAAAAAAAGAAAACACGCCACTTGCAGGCGTAGCTAATCAACCACGTATTTTTTTTTTTATTTCCTGTCATATATGAGTTGATCATTAAGACTAATCATAATAGACGAATAAAAATATGAACACCCCTCAGCAAAATTGAAAAATAATTGTTTATGCTGATTTTCCGTGTTGTAAAATGCGCTTAATGATAAAGCAAATGTTTAACTAAACTAGAATTATGGAAAACTGTAATTTATTTTTAGCGAAAAGGGTGACCCAAAAAAACCCAATAAAATCAATTTGTTTTATTTATTATTATAGATTTGCATTTCTGTTTATTCACATCTGGTTTTTTTTGTGTCCAGAATATCGTTATAGATTACTAAGCGGATTTTTTATACCCATATAACAATTTCTTTTAATTTTGGGGGAGCGAACTGTATTTTTTTATATTTTGACCTTGTCTATAAACCCGACAACGGCTTATTAGGACATTGTCACAGTTATCTCGACAAGAGTAATGACTCCCTACTCGGAGATAAGCGATATGATAAAGTGTAGTGTGTAGCTATGAGGTTTTGTACAGAGGTAATTATCTTGGGAAGGCTGAACAGAGCTTCGTCTAGACGTGGCAGGTGACAACCCAACTAGTCAAAAGCTGTCCAAGCATATATGCTGCAGGGAATGCAGCAGCTGTTGTTTCAATATGCTGTCAGCTTGCTGTTACAGTCTGTAACGTGAACAGTGTTATTAAACTGTCGGCCAGCAGCACCTGTATGTAAGCTCTGGCTGTAGTCACGCTTGCCTTTAGTTAACACTCGCGGCATTACAGTCCAATATATCGGTGCTTAACGCAGTGTTGTACAACGTTATTACATAATAAACTGAAGTTAGGGACGTGTCGGCATTAGTGACGTGTCCTCCTTATAGAGCTTACAGTTATATAGTTATATACAACATAGAGGAAATTTTAAAGTAAGCCCCCCCCCCCCCCCCGTTTGACCAACAAAATTGAATTTTGGGGCTGGTTACAGTTTTTATCATATACATCTGCATGGTCGTATTCAATAAAATCAATATCCCAGTATCTGAGAATGCAGTTTAGCATCTCAAACCCCCGCGCATGTCGATGGGAATACAGCCAATAATCGCAAAATTAATTTCAATGCCCACCTACCTTTGGAACAGTCTTAATTATAAATTATCTTAAATATGTAATAATGAAAACGCCGTAGATAGTAGAGCGTGATATATACAATATATGTAATGTTGGTTATTTTTAATGTGTAAAACTTTCAAAAAATAAAAAGTAGTCCTTTAAAATGAGGATATAATAATATCCCGCTGATCAGGCCTGACGGTGCTAACATTTCTGTACGGGTCTCTTGTAAGTATTTGCGGTAAAACAATGAACTCTCTTTTAAAGGAGGCCAATAAAGATCAATCAGTCAAAGTCGGAGCAACGGCTAAGATATCTTTACCTACACGGTATAAAAAATGTGATTGATTATGAAGGATGAGCAAGAATATAGGGCAGCTGCACCATTAGAATCTTTATTACGCTCAAGTTGACGTTGTTTTAGGTTACCAAGTGTTTTACATGATTGTTACTGAAATATTGATGGCAAACCTCTTCCTGAATACAGATTTATTACTTGTTGAAATAGCTGCCAAATCTCAGGGGATTAAAATAAAACAGAAAATAAAAGTAGGGTTAGAATAAGAATAAGTGAATAATTACGAGGCGCTCAATACACTAATCTCCCTGTTTTGACGTCTCCTTCTATTCGTCCATATTTATCGTATATGATACCCCAGACTAAATTAATGGTATGCTTTGATATGTTTGAGGGCACTCTGTAAAAGGACTGTAGTGATATTAAGTACGTTTATGTTCTTGTTTTTTGTATACTACTTTCCGTCTATATTTATGATTTGACCACACAGACAATAATTAATGGCCGCTTTCATATATATATGTATATTGAGTGTACTTTGTCATAAGGGCAATTTATGTTTAATGTCCTTTTCTTCCTTTGATATTTGTACGCCTGTCTTTGAACTGAAATACAATACATAACATAGATGACTGCTTTCATAATTTATTGAATACAATACGTTAGAAAAGATATATTAATATAATTTAAGCAAAGACGGGAAAAAGTGGTGACCAGGATATCGATATGGGCGGTAAACAACTTTCCGTCCATATTTATGACGTAGATGACAATGGCGTAAATTAATAACCAGTTCTCGTGTACATTAATTGAGTGTTTTTGGTCAAAGGAGGCGAATAATATTAAATACCTTAATCTTTCTGTTTTCCTTTAATAGATATTATTATATCTTTGATGTGACGGAAGTGACAACTTTAATCTTTATTGAATCCATTGTGACAAGTCAGAAATATCAATTGAGTTTTAACCCAACGTTTTTATGGAACGACTGAAACCTGATACTTAAAAAAAGATGTGTTTTTTTTTCAAGCTATCGTGATGTACAGTGCCAACGGTAGAGAACAAATTACCTCCGCCCATGTTTAATATTAAAATTGCCCTTCCCATGTGGAATATTCAGTCTCGTGAAAGAAATTTAAACAAATAGTTTACAGCAGTGTAATATGTGAAAGAGGAAACTACGGTTATCCAGGCCAGAATCACGATCTAATTAATTCATAATTAAATAAAAAATTAATTTATTCTTTTGATTTTGAACCCAAAAAAAAATAACTCGTATATATAAAACATTAAGGTTAAGGAAAACATTCATGTTAAATATTAAAAATCTAAACTGTATTTATTTACATGGTACTCTTCAAGGCTCGAATGATGTTGGCGTTGGGTAGTCGTTAGTAGTGGAAGAAACCGGAAAAAAACAACAACCTTAGACGGGACACTACAACCAATTTGATCAGCCACGACGGGGAACGAACCCGAGTCGCCACCAGAGAGGGCCGAGTTTGTTACCACTCGACTCCCCAGGCATCAAAACATTGTAAATGGAGTAATAGTGAAACTGCTGATTTCAATATTAGCATGCTCAGCCGCATAATAACCGTAGTTACGCCCGGGACCTTTACTTCCTGCAGGAGCCGAGCTAAGCTTCCATGCAAGGACGCAATAACTGGTTCCTCTTGAATAAAACAATATTCCCAGACCGGAATTGTCGCTGGGCCAAGATTTTCCAAAACATCTGAATTATTCAATATGCGGCGGTTTGAGACTCCAATGGACCGGATTCACAAGGAAAATAACTTAAGAGTATGATATATCCGTTGATCCTATCAAGTTATGCATTGACAATCACATCCAGGAAATTTTCTATTCTGGCAGCTGTTTCGGTAATGAATTACATTATAACTACCCGAGTATTTCTGTTTCATATTCAATAAAGAATACCGACTCGGAAATTCATACAATCATTTTGTTCATGACAAGGTAAAATTATTTAATAAAACATATATGAATAAAGTACGCAGTACGTTTAAAAGAGATAATGAAATATATAATAACTAAACACCTGCAGTCATGACATGAGATTTGCTCCAATGTCAAGTATAGAAAGAATATTTTTTTTTTTAATGTGCTTATTTAAAAAAAAAATATATAGCTGTTTTAGTACATGTTAATAACATACAGTCTAGAGACCAGGAATTTGAATTTACTGAATGTAATAGATGCAGTCTGACAGTTTATATTCCAACAGTTGACCCCCGTTCTTCTGCTTCTTGTAAGTGGTAACCATGCAGTTGTATTCTGGATTTGTGCAGTTCTGATTTTTCTACGTTTCCATCAAACACTGAGTTACCACTTTTATGTCTAGGAGGTAATATTGAATATCCCCAATCATTCAAATCAAAGCTACACACCTCAGGATTGTCTAGGGTATAAGGTTGAAAACAATATTGTATAATATTTTAACAGGTGTTTACCTATTTTCATTCATAAATCATATTATACATTTATACATTATAGAAATAAGCTATATGTGCAAACTGCAGATCAACCGGTAATGGTTTAATCTTAAAAATAAGAGGCCTCTTTTTCAGGTGAGCCTGGTCCCTTATCTTTCTATTTCTTCGTAAGTTTGCCTTATGTATATCTTTAGGTCTTATTATATCATAATGGAGAACGAGGGATGACAAATGTGTGCAATTCTAGAATATCCTTAAGATGTACTCAATATTCAAATATTTCAACCCTCATAAATATTTTGAAATTTTAACTTATTTTGAACTTAAATTTTAAGAAGTTAATACAAAAATATACTTCTTGAAGCCTAAACACAGTGTGTACATCTTCCCCGGCAAAAAAAAGATATGGATAAATAATGAATCATAAACATTTCTCAGAACTTCAGACGGACAAGTGTTTACGATCCCACAAGTTGCAAACAATTTTTTGATAAATACAGACCAGATCTTAAACCAGCAACACCATTTCCTACACGTTAGAGCCTTTCAATACAACAGGTAGACCTTTCCGGGCTCAACTTGTAAAATCTGCGGGACCTATAACCTCAGTAAAGTCTACCATGATACTTATAGCCGTTACAAATTGAACTTGGTGACAGTGGGTACCGTTATGAATTAGGGTTTTCTTTAAATTCCTTGACCTTAGTGCTGTTCGCCTGGGCCTATGGTGTTTAAATTATCCCTAGGTTACGTTTTCGATTAACCCCTGTGCTTCCCGCTAACGCCAAAACTCGACGCTTAATGGCGTCTGGCTCTTTTTCACGGAAGCACCCGTTTCCTCCCGACGACCTGGTTTGCATTAATGATTCATTTCCCTCCTACTGTCGGCCTGTTTGGTTAAAATTGTTTGTTTTTCTTATTAATTTGTCTGCATAATGTAAGGTTATAATTCCTATTTCATTTATTTCAAGCTATCGGAGCAGAATTATGTGTTACTATTTAATATTAACCCAAGAATGGAATAAAGTGTTTTTATTAAACGGACATTCCCTGTCGAAGATTGTCTTGTTTACGTTAATAAACAATGCAGTCACTTATTTAGTGATAGTTATTGCGTCTAATTTGCCGAGGTGTTTACAATGGATGTTGTCATTTTGCTTGGATGTCAAACACTGCATTTTTTTGTTAGTTATCATTTTATTGACATTAATTATAAATTTGAAATAATGCCCGGAGCAGTTGACCCTCCGGGCAGTTGACCCTTCAAGAGGGGATTGGTTGTTTGCTATATTGCTTAAAATTGTGGTAATGTCTTTAAATTTACATTCGGGGCGCAAATCAGTGTTTTCTCCAGTGATTGACAAATCTAACTTGACATTCATAACAAACCGACTTCCATCTTTATATTTCTTTTTTTTTTGTTTCAGGATTGGTCCCTGGCCTGTTGGTGACAGAATATATTTGACTTGGAAAATTAAGGTTCTTAAGTCTTTTGGTTTTTATTTTTTTATATACATGAGATAAGGATAACCTGTATTTAAGACAGCGCAAATCTTTGAAGTTCAATCAAGATTAACCATTACACAATGTTTCGAATTTAGGACATTCCGCTTTTTTTTTTTTTTTTTTCTTTTTTTTAAACAAAGAAACGGTTATACATGCGTATAAACACAATAACATACAAATGCAACTTATTTTTATCATACTTATAATATGAAGAAACATGCATGATATAAAGCATATCAAATAGAGAACGTGTCAGTGCTTATGTAATATATGGCACACATCAATAAAAGAATGAAATATTACAACATTAGTCAGTTCACATATAAAAATTCAAGGTTAATTTCCTGATCCAAAAAAATAAGTTTTCAGTCTGGTACGAAGGTTTCGTGTTTTAAAAGTTTTTCTTTTGATACTGCCACCTGGTTTTTTTTTCTCAATAGAATAGTGATTTTTAATCAAGTTAATGTCACTTCTAATTGACAAAAATTGATCTCTGCATTTAGTTATATATATATAATATTCACCATCAATATAATTTTTACTAGCAACCGATCTGTGCTTATATTAAAAAGTACCTCGGTATGTGATAGGCTCTTAAGTCTGATGGCTTATAACCACTAGGCCACGTCCTGCCCAAAACATTTACTAATTTTTACGACCAGTTAATGAATCAAACCTGTTACTTCGGGATGAATTGGGATTCACTGCCATATGTCACTATTTATTTTTTTTTCTCTCATAAAAATTGTCTCACACTATTCCTTATCCCTGAACTATGGGACCCAGGGTAATGTAAATATAGGTAAGCAATTTTTGCATGTACTTATTCAGCCAGCCTATAGCTGTGAGCATATTTGTCAATAGGAAAATATGAGGTTGATAAAGACTAACAATATTTTAAATATTCTATGACAAGAAGTGGTAGACACAAAAAGTAATAGGATTATAAAAACTTTTCAGTCATCCTTAATCAATAAAATCTATAAATGCCAGACATGAAGCCAAGAAAAAGCTATCTGTGCTTGCAGCGTTAATCTTTTTCTCTAGGGAGACTCTGTTTTGTTTCTTATGTATAGGCCTCCATCCAGGATTTTCTTGCATTTCGTAGACGTGATTTATATTTGTTTTCTCACCTGATTACGTCAAACTGTTCTTTTAAATGTTAAAGATAATGTTTAAGAAACGGCTTCGGAAGTTTAATCAGCACTTGAAATTATGGGTTTTCAATGTCTCCTCTGTTTTTTTCCGCTGATTTGTATAGCAAGATTCATTGGGTTTTGCCACCAGGGCTGGCACGGACCAAAGAACTGTAATTAGATCTACGAGAGCGTGTAAGCATGGTATCTCATTATGCATCGAAACTCCCAATTTAAACCCGCCACACCCAGTTCATGTTGGTCTTATTCTTGGAACTGTACCAGCCTTGGTACTGGAACCCCGCAAAACCTGCTGAACAGCTGGAACTACTTCAGTAAATAACTGTTGAGTAAGATGTGCACCTCTATGAACGAATCAACCCTTCTAAAAACTTAACAGTAAAATGGAAAGTTTATCCTGAAAATCCTTCGTTAACAAACAAATCTTTGTGGGAAATAAACATGCCCGGGCTGTCTATAGTGTAATACAATTGATTCCGATAGCATATCTTTGAGTCCCTTTTCACTCGCCCATAGTATGAAACATATCCAGCATGACTTTTTATTTCAAGCCTACGTTCCTTTATATTAACAACTATTTTATGGTGACACATGATATGTCTCAAGGTAGAGAGTCTGAACGAATCTTTGCATCAGGAGGGTTTGATGAGATCTGGTGTCAAATGAGCTGAAACTGCAAATCAAATCTGCATCCAGAACCACACAAAAAATCACGTAAAAGGGTTCTGAACAGGACAAGTGGTGCACTTGCTCCTTATACGATTAATCTACCCATTTTCCGCCAGTATGGCTCGGCAGTATTGCTATGACACTGTGGCCGGCCCAATTTTTATATCTCTGGTCGGAAAAATTGACTGCCAAAGACCAGAACATGCAACACAAGGAATTTCTGACTAGGAATTCGGTACATGTCATGACGGAAACGAAAAATTTGTCTTATTTTTTATCCAAACGTTTCTTCTTTTATCGTTCATTACGACAATAGTAATCCTGGTGATGAAACCGGAAGTCACAAAACCTGCCGGAAATATCGCGTGATCTGCGTCCAAAATCTGTAGATTTCGTAGAGGTCATTAGCTGGATGGCGAGACTTCAACGTTACCTGTAGGTTTGTCTCGTCACATTATCGGTAGATGGAACACACCAAAGTTGGTGTTTAGGGATTAGATACCTCATCGCTTGGGGATCCGACCTTAATCCTCATCAACATAAAATACATAAAACATTTTTTTTTATAATCTGAGGGCAATCCTTTGACATAATCTAGATTGGTTATAAAATAACAATGGTTCATGATGGAAATGTGAGTACTCATAGAGATTCGCTTTAATATTACCATTATTCTCTAGATTGACGTCTATATCAAGTCAAAATAGTAATGGATGAGAAAACGGTGATGAAAGTATAATTAATTGCTAATGGTAGCTTATTTATCTTTAAGTCAGAATCTCGACAGATCAAGGACTAGATGAATTTTTCACATTTATTTTCTCTTTCAGAGGTTCTCTGAGGTACGTTTGTACGTTACATCCTGGCAGGTCATCAGTTAAAATAGAAGGTATTATTTATTTATCTGATAGTTTATTTTGACCACAATGAACTCTCAGAAAGCCATTCTTATTTTTATCGCCCATCGTAGGCGGAATATGAAATATGTTGAAACCAGTCAACGTGAAACAGATAAGATCCGGCTGTCTATGAATGGTATGAAATATACCAGAACAGTGGTATCTCATCAGATAAATTATATTTGGACGAGTAAGAGGAGGAAGCACAACTTAGGATGCAGACTGCCTTTTCGAAATGTAAATTCAAGCAGTAATAGCTGTAACACATAGCTACTAAAATAAAAACTGAATATAAAATAACATCGAACGATGGTTTTTCGTAGATCTTATCCGGCTTTGCAGGATAGATGAATGGCTTGTTGATGTCCCTGGGTATTGAAAGAGTATGATAAATTGTTATTATGCCTATTGGATTTAAGGTTTTTCATACACAGGTTCAGGAATAATCCAGAAGTCGTAACCAGTCATTAAGACATTGGAGCTAGTCTCTAAGGTTCAAGCGAAATTTCACTATTATGCCGTTGAAGCGTCCCAGGGATTCAAACCTCTGACTTTTAACTCCCTAGTCCAACGCCTTAACCACAAGGCTATGTCTTATGCCTGGCTAATTTACAAATTTATAATGAAGATAACTGGTGTAGTTAACACACGTTAAAAAGAAATTTGTAAACATAGCCACTGCAGAAAATACACAATTATTTATTCATACTGACGCATTTTGAAATGTTAACTAAACATTTTGAAAGGCTGAAAGCAACATATGAGCATGACCATTTAACCCTGCACACAAAATTAACCACATTTTCCAGCTACATAACATTTCTTCGTTCCTCAGGATAAACCATTAAATTGACCAAGATAGTCAAAACATCTTAAACTTTATTGACCTTTGTCGCAAAAATATGCCCTGATGTAATTAATATAAAATAAGATTTTTAATATATCTCATTACTTTTATGATTGTAGGGTAGTTGCACTAAAGTTCAACAAAGGCTTAAAGCTGTACTTTGAATCTGTAAACAACACAAGGAATATATACCCCGTGAACTGGTATAAACGTTTTTGAGTTTTAACCCCAGGCCATGATCTCACGACTCCCTCGCACAATTTTTTTTATCCTTGACCTGCACCCGTGACCAAATCCCTCCGCCCAGGTTCATTTTTATGCCAGAATGGAGTCTTACCTTCGTGTCCCACGACCTCCATGGAGACTGAGATGCTTCATCAAATCTACCATAACATCCACCTTGATCATAAATCACCATAGCTCAACAACCCGTAATAAATAATTCAAACAGTTTTTTTTATCTCTTCATCCTGAAAGGCACATTAGCATTCAAACACAATTCTCACACATGACCTATTTAAACCTCTTCCCGTTGCACTTAACATTGTCTACATTTTGTCTTTTTTGAATTGTTTTATCGATCTGGCCTTGCTAAATGCTTCCGCTGGCTGCATAAATAAGTGATGTGCGGTAAAACTTATGACCGAGCCATTTAAACAAGATAACTGTACTCTCGAAGATAATTGACATTCTGTAAGGCATGGTTATGCTAGTTAATCAGAAGCTACGTTTTATATGTCATTATACACTGACAACGGCATCAGTTAATCTGTATCGGTAAAATATTATATGATAATTACAGATTATAACTCATAATCGTATTGGAACTTGGTCAAACTGTTATATAATCATCCATCACTAAACCAGAATAACACGAAGAAGATCATTAGGTTTACCAAGGTTTTTTTGGTTCCACAAAAACTTGAAAAGGTCAAACCTTACCAATGTCTGATTGCTTCAGAATATTTTGTAAAAATCGCAAAAAAAAGTAAAAAATAAAAATTGAGTAATGTTTGCATGATCGTGTTAGCAAATAACAAACACATAAACACGGGTGAAAAAAATGATGTCCATGGCGGAGATATTAAATAAACAAACACGGCTGGGGGTAAAATCTCAATATTGGTGGTGGTAAGAAAATAAAATAAAGGGACATACGGAAAGCATGCACACCGTGAGGTAAAATACATGGTCGAGGAAGCTAATGTTACGCTTCTTTAATTTTATGTTTCTTTTCACGAGGGTGAAAAAGTTATCGGGTCAGATAGATAAATGGTCATCTTTCCAATTTTGTATCTCACGGACCATAAGTTTTTAGCAGAAATGATAATACATGATCATTGACCAGATGATCAGGGTAACATGTCAGTCATAAATCATGAACTTTGAACTCCTTAAATTATCAGAGTAAATTTTTGTCTCAAAAGGACTACGCATTACATTGGCATGAAGACTCAGTTATATTTTATCAGGATAATTATATTTGCGACGACTTCTAATACCGAATCACTTGATATTAGTGATATGTACGAAATAGATGGATCCGAATCATTTTAAAATCATACTCGTGTAGTATTAAATGTTAACAAATTTTTTTTTTATTTTTTTTATCCCATAATATCGAGGACAAACACTTTTGAAGATACAGCCTTTTTCTTATAGACGCGTCTTTTATATACTTCAAACATTATAAAATTCAATGATGGTATGATACAGGTCTACTTTCATTTTTTGGGAGAAAGACAATCTTGCCGAAACAGTCACGGGACTTTAACCCGGCATTTAGCCTTTGTACTGAGGGGAAAGCAGACCCACATTCACGTCTTGGACATCCAATCCTCTGCATTGCGGGTTCGTTATCCTTTGAAATTGAGCAGACACTTTGGATTCCCACAGAGTCCATCACAATAAACCCACTGGTCCTGCCTTTGAACCTAGATCAGCTCTGTCTGCTTCAGTGCTACGTTCTGTGGCCTGCAGGTCCGCATGGGAAATGTCACAGCACCCAGAGACCCAGAGCAGAACTCAAAAAGAGGTAATCAAGTCAAACCAAAACGAGGCTCCCCAGGAAGTGGCAGAAAACCCAGAACCAAGAAAAAATTTTAAAAATCTATTATCTGTCCCAGCTTAATGAAAGGAAGTCCACATATTCACGGCCTTGAAGCCTGTAAACCAGATTCCTTTTCGGTCAAAGGATTATACCCGATAGTTAAGTCGAGTTATCTCAAGGATGTTTCACGACATAATTGTAGCTTGGCCATTGGAGATATATTCTGGTTAGATATATCAAGTTGATGGCCGTGATACAGTTTTATATCCAATTAGGCGAACAGGCCTGACTGATAAGGCTTTTTTTGTTTAAAGAAGAATGTCGTCCATTGGTCGAAAAGGAATTAAATCTCGTTAAGTGGGACAAATTATACAACACTGTGTATAGTATGCAGTTCCTGAAATATGACTTCTTCGGGGGATTGAAAATCCCATTTCTGATTAGGACATAAATTTGGTACTTCCTTTTCATTGACACTGGATATCTAGGAAGATAATCTCATTTACACTTACCGTTAAGAGCTTTCAGGGTTTATGCTCATTTGCCTGCCATAGGAAAGCTCGTAGCCCTTGGTACAATTTACTATATTCCACTTCATAGTATGAATATATTTCTTGAGCTTCAAGTTTTCTTGAGGATTGCCCGGCAATTCCAAATTATGTTTACCAATGATTTAGAATGTCTTTATATTTTCAATACCAAATCATGTAAGGTAAATGTGTAAACAAAACATTTACATGTGGTATGAATATACCATTTGGAAAGCTTCACTGAACATAATTGTTGCATTCGTAAAAAATAGGATATGCTCCAATAAATTTATTTGAATTAGATGTATTACTTATCCAAGTGAAATAATTGATCCTACATTACAGGATCCCTAATGTTACTGATATAACCCATATAACCATTATAATTTATACCATTTCATATCAGGTATGTGCATCCCTTCGTATTTCGCAAAGTAAGGAAATAATTAACGCTTCAGTTGAAACTCAGTTTAAATTTTTACTTATTTGTACAACTAAAACGGTATGTAAGAAAGCCAAATATACACTAAGAGATATATCACATCGACTGCCTATTGTTTCATTATGTTGCTACCTGGCAGACGTTATAGATCAGCAGCATGCAGGCACAACCATTCGCCATTGAAACTCTATTATTCCTATGGCTATAACCTTGTGCAATATTAACACATAAAACTCCCCATACCATGGTGTTGATAATAATTCCATAGGCTTTCTATACCCTCTATATATGACGCATCGAGGAATACGAATACCAATATTCACTAATTTTACAGGAATAATATATAATTGACCTGTCAGAGCCGTATACTATATATCAATATGTTATAAACGTTTGTAAATAAATGAAAAAAACGACATGTTTTTGGATACCACCTTCATCCCTTCCAAACGTTTCTTCGTCATCTTGATAAGTATCGTTTTTGGGATAGCCTTCGCCCTCCCCCGAAATAATTACAAATAATAAAGTCACTTTCCCGCCTGTGTCTCGTCACCCCAAAATGCGTTAACAGAGTCACCTGTTCAATAGCTGGTGACGTCACACCTTCAAAATGTGGTATTTGTAGGGGACAGGGCGTGAGGCTCCTGAGACCGAGGCAATCTATTCCCTTTGTAATAAAATATGTTTTCACCTTGACACTATACACATTCTTTTCATGTAAAAATAGTCTGTTGACACTGCCGGCTTCAGGGGTGCCGGCTTCAGAGTCCAGCCAAGGAGGATTAATGACAAAGCCTAAAAAAAAGGTCGCCAGTCCAAAAAAGGGGAGTCCAAGCCGAACAAACGGGCGAAAAAAGGTTTACGTCGGCTGAAAAAAGGAGGTGGGGGCCAAGCACCCCCCAATCCGCTTCCGAGCTCTATTACTGGAGTATGTTTTTAATAAAAAGTATTTTTGTCAAATGTCACATTAATTTTATCCTGACCAAATCACACATTACCTTTAATAAAGGAGTCCTTGGTAAATTCAGTGTATGTTTCAAAGAGAATTTAGAAGTTTCTACGGAAAGCAGATTTTTAATTAAGACTTGTAAAGGGTTAGCCTCGACAACCAAGGCTTGTTCATAATCCCCGACTCGCATGGCCCGTGCAATAAGTAGGGTGTAATCTAATTACCGGCTTTGGTATATTCAATGTCTGGATTTCGTGCACTGGTAAATGTGGTCATAATTAACCACTCTAAATGCCAATAACCGCTTCAATACACACCCTCTCGGGTCAAGAGGTCATTTAAATTAATATTAATGAGAAACATACATCGGGATGCATATTTATACAAGGTTAACAAATAAAGTACGTGGTGCGTTGAAAGCACTGAAATTAAGTCCCCCAACAGGTGCAGACCGTGGAAAGATTGATTTCTATTGTACATTTCCTAGCATTCCAAGTTATAATCCATTTCTCAATACGGGGAGAAATAAATATATTGTTTATCATCACTTTGATACTGTAAAGTGCACGGATACTTTGCGATAAAAGGTAAGATATCGCATTGGCATCATCCGAACATAATGTTATATACATAGGCGATATTTGAAAATAAAATAGATATATCTTTGCATTGCTTAATTTTATAAAATTTAAAAGACGTTATTAAAATATTTCATTAAGTGAGTGCATACTCAAACAGGCTCAAGGTCAAATCGAAACTAGTATGTGCGATTAAATGATTAAGTAAATTTACACTTGGATTTAATATAATAAACCCTGTATTTGCATTTGAATGAACAACTTAAAACATGATTTTTTAATGCAAATATACTTCTTAAGTTTTAACTCAGAGTTATAGTATCAACTTACCTAAGAGTCATATAATATTTTTTTTAATATATAAAACATAACTTCTTTCAACAGCTCCATAAATTAAATGATCCATTGCATTACACACATATGTTGATATCAATTGGTTAAAAGGGACCTTAGGTGCAAATTCAGTTGTAGGTGCATTTTTATTTGCATTTGATAAATGAAACATTTGCATTTTAATCCACTGGGCTGCATTTGAACCAATCTTATATCCCCGATATTAACACGTTAGTTCTCCAATGTAAGCAGGCAATTATTGTCTTGCTATATCATGGAAAACCATTCATCCCCTCCGTGGCACACTAATGATAGTACATTATTTATTTACTGCAATGCGGATATTTTCTTCCTCTCCCAACAAATGGATCACATCCTTTATAAAACATTTGTGATGGCCTCCTATTTAAACGTTTCTAGTTTATATGATATGTCTGAGATGAAACCACAAAGCTTGTAGACATAAACCAAGTTCTTTCCGGGTGAACCTATTAGAGAGGGGAAATAACCCTGCAGTTTATATGTGGGCAAAAAGGGGATATGTCAAACATACTTCCCTGTATAACATGACGGCATGCCTTGGAGAGCAGTTTTGTAATATAACTTGAGATTTTTCGACAGAAATATCAATGTTATCATGTTCGGGTCATGTCTGCAATATAATAAGGAATGTCTTTGTTCAACTGTATTCCTGCTTGTCGGAACGTTAAGAGACCTGAAAAGTAAATTACGATTTCGTTAAGAGTCATGTTGGGCGACGTCCAACTGGACGAGGCTATTAGGTCCGCGGTACATTTATCCGCTCTTCATAACCTGAGTGAAATAGACGATGCAACATTCAAATTCGTCGATCACAGGACCGTACAACGTATTTCAATCTCATCATAGCCTCCGTGGTTTCAGATTACCATTCTGTAAGCGGGGTCATTTTGTCACATCTCTCATGATAACGGATGATAGAATTTTATGTTGGTACCAGTACACCAATCCTATACATGTATGGATGATATCCCCTTATCTTATCAGCCGTACTGGCACCAGGAATTTTCCATTAGAGTACTACTGCTTCAATACCCCGACAACATTTATTTCCGATCAAGAGTTTATCGTTCGCCGATGGGGCCTTTAACGATTTGCGAAACCAACCTATCAATTTTTATATAAAATGTCCATCTGAGTAATATCAACAAACGTTTATCTTTCTGTTTCTGTCCTAAACACTATACAAAAGTCGTTTTGATACAAAGTGCTTGCGTCAGCAGCCATTTTTTATCTTTCGTATTACACAGTACATGCAAATCAAAATATATAATTTTGAACCTATTAGATTACAAACTCGATTAGATTAGAAACATTCGATTGACTTTGTGCTTAAAAGAATACTCGGGTACTCCAGTTCGAATTATTCTGTCCGAAATCAGAATTTATACACTTATGTCTGCATGTCTGGACATTTAATTATTCATATGGATATTAATTGTGCTTGTGTATTCCATTTCTTTATGACCTATATAAAAGGCGTATGGTCTCCTAGAAGGGCCACTTCACCCCTTCACACGGCTAACCCCCTACGTGTACATTCATTATATATATATATATATATATATATATATATACCATATCGGTGCATGTGCCATATTCTTATTCAAAGATCATGTGTCATGATAAAAACATCAACATTCCATTATATTATTTTTGTATACTGTCATTCAGCTGGGAGTGTTGCCATATATACGATTACTCGATTGTGAGTAGATTAATGGCTGTACAGGGTAATAATGCTCAAGGCCAAAGTTAACTACCATTACAAGCACTACCCTGACACAAGATTGATTTTTTTATCTGAAGGACACGTAAAAAACTCAATAGGGGAAACAACTATCCTCTGATCGAAAAAAAATTATATTTAAGAAATAGATGGTATTTTTTTCATAGTAATATGAAGTTTAATACATGAGAAATAAATTATAATGTATATATATGACCACCCTTTACCGATACCTTAGAACATGACAACCGTTTTACCATCAACATATTCCATCAGAGAGCAATAAACTAATATAGCTATATGTGAGTTTATTCTGATAACAATAAGGCCATTAATCTCACCTAATAACAATGGTATTATCTATAACCAACTAATATATATGCAGGGTTTGTTTCAAACTATATCGGCATCCATTCCTTATAAAAGGTCAAATAAATATATATTTTTAGCTAAATCGCTAAGCAAACATGTGACGCCGCATTGCGTATATATTATGACCGACAGATATCGTTCGATCATTGGGGGCTAATCCAGGATTTTTCGAGAGGGTGTGAGGGGCCCACACAGGAACACTAACGGGGAAACCCAAAAAAAGGTCCTCAAGTCAGAAATAGGTCGGGTTCCAGAACCCCCCCCCCCCCCCCCCCGCAATGGATCCGCTTCTTCTGTTTAACAGAAAGAATCAAACTATATTAATCAATCTACTTCTTGGTTGATAACCAGTGCGACACGAATATCACCAGATGACAAGACTACCAACTGCAAAATGGCACATTACATGCATTTTGCTATTCTGAAGAGTTGCCTTAGGCAAATACCATGGTGCATGTCTGTATAAATAAGAAATAAAATATAAAAAGGTTTATTCGGCTCGAAGCAGGCTAGCCAACTCATTAATTTACGTTAGTGTTAGTGAGGTGTTATATGAATTATATTTTCCGAGTCTACATTTCACGGGACCGGATCATTAACCCGCTATAATGTGGAAGAATATGTTACAATAGTGTCCGTAGCATATTATAGTATATTGGTGTTCCTAATATAGTGATCCGTTTTATAGAGGATTTCTTAATAAAGAGGCGTTCGTAATACATAGGTGTCATAAATATAGAAGTGTTCGTAATAAAAAGGTGAGTTTAATACAGAGAAATTTCCATGATATCGAGGGTTCCATATTACAACTGTATTAGTGTCCGTAATATAGAAATTACTGTAACACACAGGTGCCAGTAAGATATATTTGCTCGTATTTCAGCGGTCCCCATAATACTGAGTTACCGTGAAAGTGGTTCCCCTGCCTAATGGCCCTGACCTATGAAATAAGAAATAATAAGTCGATATGCGCGGTTTCACCACGATTAGCTGCGGTCCCCTGCCTTGAATATCTGACTGATTGTTTACGTTATTATTTTTATTATTGCCATGCTCCAGCAAGTTATCTGACGGCAGCCAGATCCTACGAAAATAAGTATTTTTATAAAACCCATTCCCTATGCGCTCCGGAATAACGTAAACCATCACATGGAGCTTTGTTTTGAAAACCGAGCTCTTTCTGGCCGAAGTTAAAAAAACCCTCGGTTGAAGCAGACGACTCTTTCATTTCCGGTAGCTTGACAGCAAGTAGATACTCTGACAAGTAAAAGCCAACGACAACATGATGGTATTGGCTTTCTCGTCTCCTGTCAGGGGTTTTTAGCCGTAAATCAGAAAAGCAAACGGTATCTTGGAAACGGAACCCCTCAGCTAGTGCCTAGCTTCCCGATTTAAATAGACGTACTGTTTATATACCGCATGTAAAGTTGTCGTTATCAATATAAGCTTGAAATGTATGTCAGCCGTTTTTTTATGTTGTATTCATTTCTAACAAGCATATATATATATGTATATTTATACCACAGCTATATACCAGGGTACAGAAACATAGTATATGCTGATTATCCATATCATTTTTATTATTCATGGGCGACTTGCTCGGTTTTGTTATCAGCATTAGTTATTATATTTCAGGATGGCTGGCTCAATGTTGTTTAAAGGATTATTTTAATTTTTAGGATAGCTGGCTCTATATTGTTATTAGAATGAGTTATATTTACGGGTGTTGTATTGTATTAAGAACGAGTTGTTACTTAAGGACGCTTTGTCAGAAGAATAAGCAGTTATTTAAGGGCGACTGCCCTATATAATGTAGATTTTTTATCAGAATGAGATGTTAATTAAGGGAGTCTGGCTCTTATGTTACCAGAACGAGCTCTTTCGTATTTGGCTTGCAAAATTGTACAAACGGAGCTGTGGGGGCCGAGATAATAATGATGTTATAATGATATATGTTTACAGCTGTGAAACTAGTTATTTATAAAGTAGCACAACGCCAAACAAGAAGCAGTCAGAGACCAATTACCTCCACCGCCAGAATCCTCAGCACGCTGCGCCCTCTACACAACTGTCGCGGTTCAACAACGCTACCTCAGGTCACCTCCAAAACAATGCCGCTCACAAACACTAATTGATAGCTCTGTTACAAAGAAATAGCCTTAAGACGTGGACCAGTGGTTTTTACTACCTAGCGGAGGGTACTCGGTTCACATTAAGCCGGGAAATATGAATAGAACCACAGAGATTGTTAACGACAAATTGTGACTTCGAGGTTATTTCTGTCCCCCTGAAAATAAACATCAGAAGGCTTAACAATATAATAATCAATCTGATTTGTGCCAGTATCTTTTGAATAGACTGTACCATCAGCAAGCTATGGGTGGCTATTGTGGGGGAAAAATCACAAAACATGTATTTGTTACTGAAGTAATATACAAATAAACATTTTTTTAAAAGTCTTGCTGTGGCTGATTTTTCTGAATGGATGGTGCTGCCCTGAGTTGAACACCGGCGGGAAAAAAAGAGGACTGCCAAGACAACGTGGCAGAGGACAGTAGAGAAAAATGGAGATTGATGGTATTCCTTGGACAGCCAGACAAACAACCAAAATAGGCACCAGTGGATTGGTATGTGCAGATCTTATGCGGGGGGGCACTATTTGTGAGATAGATCAATAAACGCTAAATACGGAAAAAAATGAGCCGGTTTTCGCATCATGATGCATTTTAAATTACACCTGATTGCACCATTGCTCCCTAAATTTAAAAAAAACAATCTACACTATGTGAGGGTGATATCCCCTAACTCTCAGTGCCCCCGCCTTACGTATTCCCTAATCCTGGAAAAATGTTCTGGAAACATGTTCAGCTAGTTAATTTGCAAACTGTCTTGTAGTATGCCATTTTTTCTAAAAAGGGACAATTTTGAAGTTTGCGACCGATCATGATACGCTAAATAGACTTATATTCCCCAAGGGCGGATATTACATATATATAAGCTATACAAATTCGACATAGTACGAAAACATAAATAATGAAAATCTGAACAAAATGGCTGACATTGCTCATGGTTTACGAGAAAATTGGTCCCATAACGACCATAAATTCAGCGTCATCAGTGCGTCTCCACATGTATATGTTTTTTCTCCTATTTACGACTCAATACTTCTTTGAAAAATTAGCCATCGTTCTTATCTGTTGTATATTTAGTCCTATTTGAGAGACGTATATATGGGCCTACTTGTGCAGTTTTGTCAGCCAGAATTATCGGTTTTTTTTTACGAGTCTGTATTTTCTTTAAAAGTGTCGCTATCGGTATTTTGTTGTGAATTTACTGATTTCTTTATATGATATATTATCGTAATCTTGAACCATACAATTTCTGCTTGAATTTTCTTGCTTTACAATAAGGGTAGGTGTTCACATATATCAAAAGAAAATTAATCATTTAGAGAATCTCGTTTCCATATGCTTCCCCTGGCAAAATCCGATTAATTAAAGTATATCTTGGTTTTAAATTTTCAAATCACCAAATTATAACGTTAGCAGTTAATTGAAATTGGAAGAAGGACATTGAGGAATATTCCGATCTCATAAAAAAATATTTCATGTCATGTCACATGCTCCGGACATCCGGGTTTTAGTCTGAAAGGAAAATGTGATGAGCGTTCGATGAGGGACACGAAAGTACTTTGAGGACATCGTACAGGCGAGAATACATCTGTGGAGAAAATCTGGTGGCAATGGGGCGTGTATTGGCTGGTATGAATGGGTATAACACTTTTCATGTGACCACGCCCAAAGAAGGCTAATTATATTAGGATTCGTGTTAATTAATATTATTAGCTTTACTACCAATTCGTCTCCAAATGTCTAGTTTATTACACTGGGCACCTTGTCAGAGTAAACGATTTCACCCGTCCCAGCTCTCGGCATGAAAATATAACAAACAAACATAGCTAAATAAACGCTTGTATTAATATTAGTATCCAGTATTAGTAATTGATATATTTCAGAATCATTATCAATTGGTCAAATTTCTACTGCTTTTTGCAACACCGGCTCGGTCCAAGTGACGGTAACAATGGATTTCGGTAAAACAAAGTGTTTTGTCTTCCAGCTGATTTGTTAGCCGACGGCTTTGTTACAGCGATGCAGGCTGGGGAAATCAGAACAAACGTGCTGCGTGTGCCGCATATATTATTTATCGGGCAATGTCTAGGCTAGACTTTCACAGAAAATGTTCGGCAGATTCAGGTTGAATCTTTCAAAATCCACTGTCACTCGCCCTGGGTTTAATTTTGTATATGGACCCGTGCATGGCTAGATGGTCCTACTATAGCGTAGTGCTTTCAATATGTTTAGTCAACATCCTGAAATGACGCAGTGTCGCAAATCGCAAATTTGAATATTTATTTTTTTTTATTTTCGGTAATGGTTGTGTTGACTAACTACTTTTCAATGTACATTGAGAACATGTATTAAATTGATACAATACCACTTATCTTTATTATAATTTTGTATGTTGGCCAGGTATAGGACGCATCCAAGAGGTTAAAGAGTTTATGGAGGAGATAAGATAATCCGAGGTTCGAACCCCGCCGGTGCCAAAAAAAGCGAACTGGTTGAATTTCGATTTGACCTCAGGGTCTGCTGTATTGTTTTAAGAAAAGATGAGCGTTCTGCATTAGTCTTTGCCCCGTGCATAAAAAAAAACCTGAAATCAAGAAGGCTGAAATTTTCAAACTTATTTTCATTACGTATGATTCGTTCACTCTCATTCAGTAGACAGCGCCAGCAACAGGCCATGGACTTTTCTTTACCAAAATATTTATTTAAAATATATAATGGCTTGTAGGTATGTTTAATTCTTATGCCCTACATAGTCAGTTTTCTTTTTTTTTTTACATAACGCTTTTTTAGCTTTTACGTATAACAAATACATGTATGAGCCATTATCCGCTGCTGATATATAGGATATATCACAAGGATATATTCATATTCAATACACTTATTTTTCAAAATTAATGTCGTCCCAGTCCATTTGAAATTTATTTCTAGAACTTGAGATTTCCTTTTCCGAATCCAGTGGTTTCTTGAAACAGTCCGGCGTAGGAGATGTATCATAACGTTCACAGATAACTGATACCGAAGTTATTTGCAATCGAGTATGAAATATGCTTGCGTAAGCTTTATATTAGGGCGTGGCAGACTCAACTGCAGAACACAAAACACAAATATATATTTTAAATATGAAAATATTCAGGTGACTCCTTGACAGGCAACTGTAAGGTGTTCCTCAAGTCCTGCCACAGTTATTGATATGTACTACCAACCAATCCCTGTTCTTCTTCGCGTTAAACTGAAAATGTAATATTCAAATCATTGCTTAACTGTAACCTTCTTATACATGCCTAAGCAAGAACGTACGCATGCTGATCCAATAAATCAGGCATGCAATATAAACAGCCGGTTATGGTCGCGAACTAAACCAGAAACGTGGACTTCGTGGTGCCACATAACCTGGCGGTTTAAACTTAGACAACCTAATTATCGTCGTGGTTAATGACATACATTTACACCAGGAAACCGAAACAATCTCCTTTGTCTGAATAATTTATGGGCAGGACATAGGGCAGGTGTAAGAGTGTTAAACTGTTATATGGCGAAGATTTTCTCTCAAAGACAGAGCCTAAAAAGCACAAATGATGAAAATGATGTTTTGCTAGAAGAGCATAAAATATTCTTTACTATACAGGTTTGGCTTCTCTAAGGATATTAAACCTTAACTCTTTATAATCGTTGCCGAAGATATTTATCCCTGTTAGAGCCTCTAAAACAAATGATGAAAATGATGTGCTTCTAGAAAAACATGAGCGATTATCCCACATGTCTTTACTATACCATAGTGCTTACCTGAAATGCTCAATAATGAAATAACTCTTATTGCATAATTATTATTGTGACACGCATTACTCCTGACACTAATCATAAACTATGTCACACACAGTCCGTGGATCTATCCTTTGAATATAGACACTCATAACGGTTTGTTCTCAGGCCACACGTGAAAATTCTTATACCAAACAGAATTCACTAATCATCATTTCCATCATCATCACAATCGTATGAATATTTCATTCAACATGCACTGCTTTTCTAGCATTCTTATGTTAGCCGATGAGACAAATGTAAACGGGGTTTGTTCAAGCAGCTTTGGAAAAGGATATTCTCCTATGAATTGTGAATAGGTCTCGTCACTACAAATTCCACACAAGAAAACACGTGACTGAACCCCGTTAAGGACGATATTTTATTTCATCAACAGTTTACAGTTCCCGGACAGCTAATTGTGTATATTTGACCTGCTCAGAAAAGCAGCAAACAAAATAATGTTTGACCATTGTACCAAAATGGGCAAACCGCCGCAAAAAGTAAGCATTTATTTACTTTTTTATCCATAGGGGAAGGTTTTGTTGTACAAACAGTTACTCTATATGGAGAAGGCGTGTTGACTAAGGTATGTTAAACATAGGAATGCCCATTGACAATTGGCAATACCTTTGTAAATTGAAATATTTTTTGTTTTTGTTTTAATAACCTGCAATGAAGGATTGAGATATATTCCTATATAACTTGTATACAACCAAAACTATGCCGTGTAGACTATTTAGAGATACAATAGAATCAATATGTGAGAAAACATTTTCACAGCATGTCAATCCCATTGGTGAATAAGGTCACGTGGTTGTATAGTAACATAAATACTCTGAAAAAAGTAACAATCATAAAATGAGGATTACAGAAGTCATGTCACCTGGACACAAAGTCAAGAAAAATCAGATGGTTGCAAAATATAAAAAGTGTGTTATGAAGATTTTCGTCATACATTAAGGCCTTCATTCCTACATTCCCTGAAATGTCAGAGTATGGTATAATATTTACATTTGAGAGATTATTCACCAAACGGGAATGTGTACCCACTGGTGGAAGATAATATAGTTGCTATATTATCTTCCACCAGTGGGTACACATTCCCGTTTGGTGAATTATCTCTCAAATGTAAATATTATACCATACTCTAACATTTCAGGGAATGTAGGAATGAAGGCCTTAATGTATGACGAAAATCTTCATAACACTATTTATATTTTGCAACCATCTGATTTTTCTTGACTTTGTGTCCAGGTGACATGACTTCTGTAATCCTCATTTTATGATTGTTACTGTAGCACGCACTCTCTTAGAGTAGCCACCAATGTAATTCATTTAGGCATACGCCCACCTATATACAGTGTTCGGCTTCATGCTCTCTTGGTCCAATTTCTTCAATGAGATACTGGAATGGGTTAAAAGCTGAGGTCAATAAGTCCTATTAGAACGGTGCTTAGAGCTTGTACATTGATCAGCCGAAACCACGACACTCTCCAGGCAGACTGCCATCGCGCCCATTAAAGATGCGCTTGAACCACAAACTGATAATGACGGGAGATTAGGATAACCTCCACGCAGATCGCCACTTTGGTCCATCAATGTGGGACTTCCGCAATGGATTGATGATGACGGGAGGCCTCTTGCTTGGTAATTGTGGTTAATGGTACAAGTGACCGTCTGCTTTCATCAGTTACTAGTCACGTAACATTTATTTTATGACGAAGTGAATGTCTAAGAGTAATAGAAATTTAAAATGTATGGTTTATTTACATCCAGTTTTCAAATAATCAGTACATCAGTAAATAAATGTATGCAACTGAATGTAACTATATGTTACTCTTTTCCCTAAGTAAACCCAGTCACTATTGTCTCTCCGATACTTCTGTAAAAGCTGTCGACCCCCCCCCCGGACCACTACCACCTCAACCCCTCCTCCCTACCCCTGACCCCACTCACACACTTCTGCAAGGAGCATGATATTGTTTTTGAGCATGCTTTCCGTTATTTTTATTAACTGTCCTATATTTCTATAGAACTTCGATGCCATATAGATATTCCTCTGACCAAGTATTTCCATATTTTTAATCTGTTAAATGACTTCTCTCTGATAAAGAAAATCACATATTTTGCATGTATTATAATGGACTTTTGAATTACACCATATCCAATGGCTTGATGAATAATTTTAATCTCGGATCGTTGTCGATTTAATTTCTTCTTTAGTTTAATGTAGCTTTTTAATCAAAATATCTGAATACATATGTAGACACATTACACAGATTTCACTGCCAACGCCAATAGAATCATGTCCATATTTGCCCAAAAACCTCGAATCTGCACCTGGCAGATTCCATCCAGGAAAGCACATAAATACACATATGCGCCATTCACTATGTGGATTTAACCACAACATGCGGGTTCGGCTTTAATCTAGTTTTACTACCATCAACTTGCGTGCAATTTACATCAACTGCTAAAATCGTTGAATTTTACTGCGCAAGTCCAAGGTCTATTGCAGTAAACACCATAGCAGAGCGTAACCATTACACCACAAAAAGGCATAGGCCTTGACATGTATATAACACATATGCAGAAATTAAAGTTAGTTCATATATATATATATATTGTGTTTGTGTAATATATGATATATTAGTAATATATGATATATTATTAGAAGATAACTTACTGGAATGACTGTCCCTTGGCGATTTTGTGGTCACTGGTCAAAACTGGACAAAAATCCTCATATCGTAGCTTCCAATTTTGGTCTTTCGGTGAGAGCGAGCCATTCTGGGCGCGTTTGGATTCCAGGCCATCAACACCGTCCCTTTCCCCAATTAGAGGGCTTCTCAGTTGAGGGGAACCTGCCGTAGCCATCGGGAAGGGGTAAAAAGATCCACACTATAGCATAACACAACTACTGCCCGACGACGCGATCAGGGTGCTAACCCGTCGTCTGCTACAGAACCACTACGCCCGTGTGGCACTCGGCTTGCTGGTGACTCAGTTATATGAAGTTCAACGCAGTCCTGGTTATTTCACAGCATTCGGACCATTTCTAGGAACTCCCACAAAACCGACACAAGCAATGCTCACAGTTTCACGAATGCGTTTTAACCATCCAAATTTTGCATAGCACACCTGCAGCCTAAAGTGAAGCAATTTTCTTTTTTCAAATTAATTTTAAAATATCGGAAACTGTGTCACTGGTGTGTGGGTGGGAATTTCTTGGAACCGCACTATTGATGCCGAGCGTTGTGAGAACGCGGCAGCTTTGTATTGACAGGCCGGCGTGAACCGCATTCGACTGCTGGGCGGCCCATAGAAGGATACGGAGGGATTGGACGACACACAACCGGCACCAACCAGGATTTTCAATCGATAATACACAACACAGACCAGTGCAGAGTGAATGCATAAGTTGGCATTGAAAACATGAACTGAGCGGCCACAATTCACTGAACATAGTGGCAGTGGTTTCGGGGAAGTCACCGATGCGGCGAGCACGGCTGACGATAGTGTCATGCTGACCTGTTAATCTAATAATCACTTTTCCTTTCATCACGAGTCTCTTTAATTACACCGCCTTAAAGTAGGCTCTGTTTATGGTCGGATGTAAGCTGCAAATAGCCCCAGGCCATAGTGGTGTTCACTTGTGTATAATCATTCACTTGCGCTAATAGGGAGTCAAGTTTCCGGTGTGCTGTGGCTCGTCTAATAATCGCCTGCAGTGTTTACAAATAATTATTCGGCGAGTTATAATTGGACGGCAAACTGGACAGGCAAAGAAGAGATTACTTTCCCGTTTATATATATATGTCCTACGAATATTACAACAGTCTATTTTCATATAAATATATAGGTATATATATATATATATATATATATATATATATATATATATATATAGGTATATATATGGTTATTTTACCTTAATTTTAATTTATTTGAACATGTTTTGCATTGGTGTGGAGTTCCATAAAATATATTTTATATTGGTCCGTGACAAGTTTAATTGCAGAAGCTTCGTTTATTCGTATATAGCATAATTATGGAATGATTAAAAAAAGAGACACAACAAACCATAGGCTCCGCCAGATGCACTATCTGACTTTTCACCTGGGCGACCTAGAGACCTTTATCACCATGTGATCAATCATGTGACCTTGTTTGTATTTAAAATATAAACGGTTCACGGCCTAAGTTTATATAGGCGTGTTGTAAAATAATTATGATCACGGCTCTCACTTTAAAATACCATAAAGGGTACTATGAAGGTACAACCGCCTCTATTCCAATGTTTACCTGAATATATACATTAACATCTGCAAAATTCCATTCATGTTTGTGACTATGATACAGAGTACTAGCACACGATTATGCTATGTCAACCGAACTCGGGTGTACCGCACCTGCGGGTAATGGGCGTGTTACCATTCCTTGAAGAAAATACAGAGGGACTCCCCAAAGACGCACTCGTTTCCTCGGCTGAGATTCAATATCCGAGTTTTTGGGAGTTGTGCATTATCACTAGACCACACGCAAAAGCTGGTATTTCAACCATTCTTTTTCCTAAATAGGATTTACTAGTCTCAAAACAGTTTTATTCAACAGTTAACAGTAAAGACCAGTCAAATATAATGCACTGAAACCCGTATGTTGCCATATGATTTTTAAAGGTATATATACCAATTTCTAATAATATGTGTATTTTCTCAGGCTATTAGTTCATTTTGACTGAATACAAAAGTTTCCAAGCAAAACCATCCCAGCCCACAGGCTTGCTATCTCCAGCTCTCCTGTTTTATACGTTGTTATTTTATTGTATGTGAGTAAACACAGTCCACGTGTGTCTGTATCTTTAGGATGGGTGACAGCTGAAATTAAAACAGAAAAAGGTAAAAGTAAAGGTGGGGGTTTAACGTCTGATATCACTGACGATGTCAGACTCATGCGACTTTATACTTTGCCTTCCGGGTCTGTCGGGCCTGTTCATTATTGTAGCTTTTCTCGGCTTCCTGGGGAGCATACAACCTAAGCAGCCATATCAGGCGCTAGAAGGTTATTCTTTCTACATTTGCCTGCCTCGCATGACCATTATCCATTCACTCCTGGGTCGAGAGAGCGCACCCTTGTGGTTAAAGACTTTGCCTAGGAGTCTTAGGGCAGACGGTACGCGAACCAAAAACCTTGTGGTCACAAGTCCGGCGTCCTATCCATTGCGCAACCACGCTCCACAGAGAGAAGAAACCTGAAAAAAGAAACACCGGTTGGAATATTGATTTGTGAAATTCCACGGTTCGACTACAAGTTGGTGTTCATGCTGTGTTTATGTTCATGGAACTGATCGTGTCCGGTGCAAGCTTTTTGCCACAGTCCTACAGGAGTAAGCAAACGGTGTTAGAGCGAAATATTGACAGGTACTATTCATGTTTTATGGAGAAAACGAAACATCGCATGTGTATTAATATACCTGGCACGGTAAAAATTCCCTTTAAGTTATTTATTTAACGAGACATAATCAGGCGCAATATAATGCCTATTCTTTCACACTATCAGTTCAGTTTTACACAAAAGTTTTCCAACCAAATCTTCCAAACACACAGTCTCAGTACCTCGCTTTCGGCTGTTTAACACCTTGTTATTGTTCTGCGTGTCTGTAAACACAGTCCACGTGTGTCTGTTTACCATACCATAAGGTCCGATTGTTAGCCGCAACACGCGATGTTTTAGCCATTTAGTACATTTTATGGCCAAGTCAGTGAGGGCGATTCATGATTGAATCTTTTGGCCCAGCGAAACACAGAGTCTAACGCACTGTGTTTATATTGACACCAGTGATCGCGCCCGGTCCACTATTTTTAACAGTCATTTACAGGAGTAAGCAAACGGTTTCAGGGCAATATTTCGGCAGGTACAAAAGAAGCTATTTTTCGTGTCAATTCATCATGCTTTATTGGAGATCGAGCCCCTTAAAAAGACTAGTGAACAATGATAAACATCTTCAGTCTTCTGCCGTCATGTGATGAAACTAAGGTAAGTGTTTTTATATCATACAGTTTTAAGCCTCAGATTGTTTATTTTAGCATTAAATTAATAAATGTCAAATCGTTCTTACCATATGGTATTAACTTTATCTTAATTACCCTTAATATTCTTGGAAGGGAATATCGACTCTGATTCTTTTAACAAACTGAATTTGGGCTAATCGTGCAACCGTATTTTCATTCATTTGTTGGCCGAAATATGCAGGTTGCGTGAGTTATGTTGTGAACAAACACACACACGCGAACGGGAATAAGCGCATACCCTCCTGGCGGAGGCAATAAAAAGTCTTTAATTATACGGTGATTTCTAGGTCTTGCTGGTCGCTACATAGTAAATTACGTCAATCATTACTGAAAATAAGTATATAGGATCCAGATTTGTAAATATTACTGGGGGTATTTTAGATCCAAAGTACGGACAGAAAAGAAAAAAACTCACCAACCTCTACACGCCCCTCAACCAGATCACCGTTAGGTGGTGCAGTTTAATATTCAAAGAGGACCGACGAGAGGACTGACGGGGGTATATAACCCCCACCCCCCACCCCCCCACCCCACAATTTTGAGAAAGTGGGATGGTCAATGTTATCATCCCCCGTGCTATTCAGAGAAAAATATTTATATATAAAAATGAAATATATTAATAATTAAAATTATAGACTTTGGTTCCATTTCTCAGTTTACTATGGAATATATCTATTTATTAAAGTTGGTATACAGGAAACATAATACCTTATTTTTTTATCTAATACTTTTGTAAAATTGTATTTTTTTTTAATCTGTCACATAGACAATAATGTGTGTGTTTATAAAAAAAAGTTATCCACCACTACTACCCCACCCCTGGAGATCAATACGCGACGCCGGAGATCCCTGTTCTTCTGTAGTGGAGGCGCTTAGGTGCTGCTGCACCAGCAGACATGCGGGGAAAATCAAACATGTCTGACAGTATTATTACAGCGAACCAATTGTCACTACATTGTGCAACCGATTTTAGCATTAAGACCTTTCAGCAACTGAGAGAATTTCTCACTGATACGGGAGTTCAGACTTGGGCTTATAAAACAGTCGAACTTATTTGGCTTGCCCAGCAGGCAGAGCGTTTGGACATCGTCGGCCATCTTTGTTTTTGCCCCCCAGTAACAATCGCGATAGGGGCGCACCTGCCGGCGATAGAGAGCAAACAGGGTGACGTTTTGCCTCCAGCATAGGGGATCGAGGATCTCCGGCGTCGCGTATTGACGCCACTGTGGATAATTTAAATGCAAATCAAAAACTTACAACTCATTTAACTGGCCCATTCAGCTAAAAATACGGTGAACACAAATGTACCCAACACAAAACCTACCCAGCCTGACTCCATTATGTAACGCCCCCTAACGTCTCTTCAGTTAGGCATATGTAAAAAACTCCTTTCGCATAACCGTTCTTTGAACACATATTTTGAGCAAATCTCAAAAGCTGTGAATCTATATGGGGCCTTCAGGAACTATAAATACGCGCTATCTGGGACTTCTTTGAATGTTCAGAAAGGAATTGGTAAATCTATCATGCGCTCTGTACCCGACAACTGGTCGCAGGTGTGCAATACATTTCCTTTCAAATCGTGAAACAATAAAGCACTCAGAGACCACATACCTCTGCCAGCATTATGGACCGGAATATTATTAGGACTATAATGAAACTGTGCTGTGTATTACATAAGCGAGGGAAATATATTAATCCTAGCATCGAGAAATGAGTGTCACGGATCACCTGCTCGATGGTTGGATCGCTGAACTGCAAAAATATCACAATGGAAAAATGCTTTAAACACCACATATTATAATGATCAAGGTTACCTACAAAACTGTGATGAACTTCATCTAGGCGGTCACCTTTCCAACGGATTGCTACAAAAAGAAAAATGTATTTCCTTGCACGTGTTTGCCTGTCTGTCTGTTTAAAACCTTATATATAGTAGTAATATAAATGATATGTCACACTTTTCAATATTTTCAATATTTCAATATTCATAGGCTTACAGAGAAAAAGTTGTCCCAAATATTCATAACAATTCAATGCCTCCGAGTCCCCCACTCCCGCCCCCACCAAAACCATCACTGTTAAAGATAACTTTAAACCACTGGCCAACTTCCTATTATTAATGATATTTATGTTATTAATATAAAATAAGACTCCGCTGGGGAGAAATATAACGGCCTTACATCTGAGACACGATAAGCAATATTTATCTTCAGAACATGGACAGCACTATCCGATTATCGCTTCCCAGGTCCCAAGAATTTCCATTCCCCGACGCTAGGCAAATACTTTATTTTCCACATCGCACGTTTGAAGGTTAAGGCTGCTAGAAACACTTGGGAAAGCGAATGATTTTAGATATGGGCATCTAGTATACGGATAAGATTAAACCTTTATTGTATTACTTGATATAATTATCCAGAAATCTGCATTCTAAGGAATGCAAGCCTCTTCCATCTCGTGTTTCTTCCGGGATAAGCCCAAAACCGTGTTCGCATTCATTTATTCGGCCCAGATACCCAGGTTCATTTTGTGACTCTACATTTGTGAATATTTGTTGACTTTCCTGAATCTGGATCAAGTACCGGATCCACACCCGAATCAAGTTGAATCTTCATTTGCTCCTTCTTGAAGGCTCTGAAAATTTCATGAGATTCGGTCAGGATTGAGTGAGTATTGTTGTGGAGAAAAATTACACACCCCCGCACAAACCTACACACGAACGGGGATGAAAGGATACCCTCCTTGGGGAGTCAATGATTGTGTCCAAATTACCTTTCACCAATGCTCAGAATTTAAAATTGTAAATCAATTTTATTTTGTAAAGTGTTATTCCAGATGTATAGCAAAACAAATGACTTATGGGTAATAACGCTCAGCATGATATTTTTGATAGCATTCACAACTGGAATTTCATCATCTGAAACTATATTTCGATTAATATCAGATGTGATCTTGACCTTTGATTTTCTGACACCACAGTCAACATGGTTCTTCCGTAAGTGATGGGTCACACAAGTGCAGACTTAATCCAATCACGACTGGTTGCATACAGGTTGTATTAGAGAAGAATAAGATCAAGGTTACCAGTTTTCAAACTCTTCTGACAGGTCATCATGAGCTAGTTTCAAGTTTCAAAGAATATTTGCGAAGGACCCTGAATGTTGCGTTTGAAAATTCTAGACCTAATGGATGCAATATTAGCGCACGTGGTTCAGGTTTCCCAATTGTACCATTTTAACATATTTTGGAACAGAGGTATCTTTCAATTGATAAAAAATAGGATCGTTTGTTGTTTTCACTTATTGCCAACTGCAATGTCCTGTGGAACGTCAAAGAAGGTCACAATGTCTAATTCTTGAACACATAATCAAATGGCCCATCGGATAAAGATTCAACGCTTGTGCATTGTTATGGTTGAGCATAATTCTATACTAATAATCAAGCCCTCAGACAGACAAGGGCACAGTCGGGGGGGGGGGGGGTACCGAAAAAGGCTATGCCCCCCACCCCTCACCACCGGCTAGCTTTGCATGGAATACAAAATTAGGAACAAGAAAAATATATTTGCTATGAAAATTATAATATGAAAGTTCTTTTCCAAACACGATAATAAAGGTCGTGTTTACATCAAGTTTTATCACTGTACACTTTCATCTGTAATAATTTATACATGGAAAGGACTTATACTGGGGACATTATTTCAGAATTTCATGAGTTAACATTCCAAACCGATGTTTAATAAGCTGATTTTAATAAATGACACTTTTCATCCATTCTCAATTTTCAATAAATACTATGATAGATGTTTCGAGTATTAAAAATGGTACACGAAAATTGAAGGCAAAAACAGAAGCGGATATTGGGAGGCGTCAAGACGGTCCAGACCCCTCCCCCCCCCCCCACCCCCACCCCTTTAGCGACCGCAAAAAAATGTAATGGGGTGCAGACTATTTTTTCGGGGTAGACCCCTTTTCTTGGATCTTGGGACTTTTCGTAGGTTTTTTTATTGGTCCTCCTGGGTTGGACGCCTCCTTTTCTTAAATCCTGGATCCGACCCTGAAAGTATAGAATTTTTGGATTTCAACCAAAACATATAACTCGCGTTCTACGAATAACCTTCCAGCGCTGTTGGCCAGTGTATATCAAAAGAGTGCCACATACCACCATAAAACCATTCTTGTTTCATATCAGATTAACAAATGGAGAATAGACTAAAGAGAGACACGTGGACTGAGAGATAATAGACTTCGTGGGGTTCTTGAACCAATCTTACTTAGATGAGACTGCTGAGCAGAAAAACCGTTTAACTAAAAGTTAAGCGTTTGTCGTCTGCTAGTTCATTTCCCCACGTCTGAACCTCTCGTCTGCAGGATCCCTTGTCGTCTGCTCTGGACTCCCTGTCGTCTGCTCTCGGATCTGCGGTGTTTGGGTCTGACCAGTTGAAAATCCGTCTTTCCATTACAGCCAGTCGCTGACGACTGTTCAATTCTCCTCCCGTCTTCCTAGTTTTCTTTTCCAGTTTGTTATTGTCTGTTTTGGTGTTTGTGGTTTCTATTTCAAACAGTTCTGAAACAAACATAACACCTGTGCCTTACTTTTTTATCCAAGTTGGAGAAAGAATATTTCTTATGATATTATTTAAAAATTAACAAATTATGTGAGAGAACTGAAGGATAGAAGTGAAAAGTGAGAGAAATGAATATAATTTGTAGATGTAGATCAAACATTAAGAATAACTAATTAAAATAAAGTGTGTTATTTGAGTGTTATTAGCACATGAAAGTTATTTACCTAACAAAACATAATGTACCCTTGATAAATAGGGCAAGGCTTGCTAAACATGATTCATCGATATACGAAATCAGTACGGTAAAATGACAAAAAATAAGGCCTTAAACGACAAATTAACGCAAAATTCAGTCACTTTTGAATAGTTAAGGAATTACAAATAAATAGCTAAAACACGAATTGGCCTGCATGTATATCACATACATTAGCTGTACTATTATCAGTTATTATAGCTAGACTATATGCCAACTGCTCGTTGTATGCCTTTTTTTAGTTTTGTCCTGTCGATGTTGTATTCTTAGGACTCTCCATCTTGTACTTAGTCTGTTATATCTATACTGTAGACTTGTCACTTTCTCCAGATGGTCTTTTTGATTCTAACTATTTGTCATTGATAAGCTGACGTCTGTTCGTGCGATTTTCCCGGCTATTGAGTTGTTTCCTTCTCCCCTTCCAGGGTCGTAGCCGGGATTGTGAGGGGCGAAGAAGCTGAAATATTTGGCGAAGGCAATTTAGGTACATAATCTACTGCGGTTGCCTCTTATTCGCGAGGGTTTTAATTATGCGATTTTTGCGAATGGAAAATAATCGCAAATATGAAGCGCTTGGGATTAAGACGGCCCTATTGTCTAAGATGAAGAAAAGGGGATGATACATCTGCACTGTCAGAATTCCTCTACAAATTTTGTTCGATAATCAGCAAACATATGTGTGCGTGCATGGTTCCGGAACTGACCCATGGACACACGCATAAATTATTGTGAAACATGCGATTTTTGTCTGGGATACATTGACTGTTTCACATATTATAATACATCACTAACAAAAATGAATGAGGTATTGTGAGTTTTATTCCTATCTTATAGGACATACAAGTACTGCTGTACATGTACTTAGAACTTTTAATGCTTGTAAAATCGCGAAAATGAAGCCCTCGCGAAAAATTGAAAATGAAGAGACCAGGAAAATTTCTGCCACGCGAATAGAAAGGCAATCACTTTATCAAAACACATCGACACAATCATTCCACACGCTTCACCCGATGTAAGAGCACTTTAGAAATATTTATAAATGAAATAAGGCCAAAATCTACGGATAGCAGTGAAACGAATTTCACGAATGTGTTTTAGAGAATTTTATCATTATTAGACTACGTGAAATTCTGTGAGGACCGGGAGTAGTGGAGGCGACCGGGGGACTGCAATGGACTGACTGTTGTCTGTCCGTCTGATATTGTCTGCTTTAGACTTATTTTCTTCTTCCCTTCTTCTGTGGACTGACTGGTGTCTGCCTTTTTGATGTTGCCTGCCATGGACTTTTCTCCTTGCTCCCTTCTGCTGTGAATTAATTGTTGTCTTCTCGTTTGATGCTGACTGCCAAGGACTTGTTCCCTTCCCCTCTCTGCTGTGGACTATTGGTTGTCTGTCCGTTTTATGTTGTCAGCTATGGACTTGGTTTCCCTATCCCCTTCTTCAGTGGACTGACAACTGTCTGTCAGTTTGATGTCGTTTGCTATGGACTTGTTTTCTTCTCCCCTCCTGCTATGGACAGACGTCAGTGTGATTCACGGCCCTTCATTATGTCTTCTGGTTCTGAATCGCCTCCTGCCCATTGCGATTTCCCTTTCGTCGACAAGACAGATGTTTGGATCCTGACCTCTTGTAAATATTTAAACAAGCAGAGCATGTCTTTATCAAGACTTTTTCTTTATGGTAATTTTCGCCTGTTTATCTGTTGTTGTCTACCAGCTGCCATTTTCTTGTTCGCTGCTGTCTGCAGTGGTCTAACTAGTTTGCTATAGTCAACAGCTCACTCGTCTGCTATCGCTAGCTATAGTCTGTTGTTCGCTTGTACGTTTTTATTTGCAATGGTCTAGCTGACTACTGCCTGTTCGCTGTTGTTTGTAGTGGTCTGTCTTTTACTCGTTCGCTGTCGTCTGCTTTGCACTAGTCGTCGCCTACGTATTCATTATTACTTTCTGTGGTCTAGCTTATTTTCTGCTGGCTTGCTGGTATCTGCCCTGGACAAGCGGTGGTATCCCAGTTATCACCTGTCTGTTAGGAATTATCAGCCATCTGTTGGTTTGTCCTTTGTCTGCAATGAGCTAGCTGTGGTCTACAATTTCTCTTTTGTCTGGTATGAACTAGTTGTCGTTTGCTGGTTCGCTCTTTTGTTTCTGATGGAATTCCCTGTCATCGACGGCACTTGCTGTTGTATCCTCTCGGATCCTGGATTTGTCGCTAATGTATGTTATACCTTTGTTTATTAACACTGCGAAAAGCTTGGGTTATTGTATCACTCGATTCTGTACGTGTGTGTGTGCGTGTGTGAGTGTGTTTAAGCAAACTTATTGTTCTTGAGGACACGATATTGACTGCACACCAAACGCGCGAGGACTTTATTTTCCTGTGAGGACTTACACACTGTTAAAGCATTATTAAAGCATTAAAAAAGCTAGGAAAACTATACTGAGGAAGTTTCTTGCAAGTCTTCGGAAAGAACGTTTTGCTTTAACGAGTGCTTTATTGTATTTTGTATAGCACAATTTCCACTTGCACTTGTTGCATGTGACCATACGGCCATCTGTGGAACGTGATCCCGTACGTCACAGGCGACAATCACCTCACGCCACGCGACGTTTCCCTGAAAGGTATCAGTAAACAAACGTAAATAATGGGGAGGGAAATAGCGGGATAATTGTTGTTCGTTCTGTTTATAGTAAAGGGCAGAAATACCACTATGTCAAGGGTGTTTTTTTTAAATATTTTATGTTACAAAGTTCCCAGGAATAACACGGGTTTAATTAATATTTCACTAGTTTTGATACACTAATTATTGGCTATCCACTTGTTTCCTGTCGTTAATTAGTTCAGTGTCATTAGCAAGCTAGCTCTTTTTTTTTTCTTTAGGTTTCCCTGATATATGGCTCGGTCAGCTCACTCTGTACAAAATCGGACTCACAAGAGTGCGCCTCTGCTGATTAGAGTTTGTGGGCGTCACAATCTGAACCCTCAATAAAACTCGGCTTTTAAGTACACCAGATGGTGTTAGGAATCAATGAAGTGAAATGCTTTTCCACGGGCATACGCACTGCACGTAATGTTATGGTCGTCTGCTGGGGTTGAGCCAGCATTGCGGGTTTTGTTCAATGAAAGCAGAGACATGCCACAAACACAGAAAGGAACCCCACCGCCCATGATAAGACAGGAATCTTTTACTTTTTATCATTTAATATATAGCGAAAGTCTCCTTTTGTAATATAACGGACCCGAACTATTCGTGTTAATATTCGCCAACAGATATCGTTAGTGTGGAGGAATAATAAGTAATATTTAGTAAGTATACGCATGTGAAATGCAAACAAACCGTGTTTCCTTCAAATGTGATATATCTTGATGTTAAGTTTGACAGTTTAGTCAAGTAGTCCCGGGTTGTCCAACGGTGCCTATCGTGCAGTAAGAGATTCGTCTTGAGTAAAAACCACCTCCAGCGGAAGGGTGCGGTCAGCCGAGCTCGCTGATCTGCTGCTCTCTGTTTCTTTGACAATCATTCATCGTTCTGACGATGTTAGGTCTGGTGATACCGCCATTTTTCAGGAGACAGAGGAGTATCCGCTTTTAATCAATACATCTTAATACAACATCCAGCAGTAGTAGTAACAACCAGAAGTCATCTCAAAAGGAAATTCATTTTATTGCTGGCGTCAATGTTAGCTCATCGGTGCACCGAAGGATATTGCCGTTAAAATATTCTGTGTCGATTATCATCAGTTGAATAGGCATTCTCGTTTATTTTTTCACTTACAAATAGTGTTAGTTTTTTTAGAGTATATAGGCCCTGTTTGCATATTTGTAAGTTTATGAGTGCAATAGAAGAAACAAAATGTCATGGTTAAATATAGGTAAAAAATATAAAAAAAAGGTATGGTTTTTCAGGCACCGCCCGCGTTAACTTTGACCCCCCCCCGCATAATTTTTTTTTTTATTTTCAGTTTCATTTTTCAAGAAGATAAAATAATACAATTTTGATCAGATTTCCTTTTTTGAAGTGCTTTTACTTGTTTAGCAAAACATTTCATTTATTTTCACGCTTTTCCATGTTCATATGACATTCTTTTTATCGAAATATACATAAAGGTAAAAAAGAAATTATCGCCTGCAGGCACTAATTCTAAAAATAAAGTGCCTGAGAACCTTTTCTTTTTTAAGCCTTATCGTTTACTTTTTAGCTACAAATATGAATGGTCTTTTAAGTATGTAGGCTCTGTAAACGTATTTGTGAGTTTACGAGTTCGACGGAGGAAATGAAATACCAAGGTTAAATATATAATAATGTTGTAACATGAATTTTAACATGAATGAACTTTCATTTCGCAATAACAGAGGCATTTGGAAAAGAGGGTTGATATGGCGAAAAGAGGGTGTGGAAAAGGCATCACTCTCCAGGGCTTTCAGGAACGCGGGGTAAGCTTCTCGGGTGCTCGAACTTTCTTAGGGGTCAAAGCGTCCGATGGGACGACGCGCGAATTATCTCGTTTTAGGAACTTGTATCAGTCAATGACCAATACCGGCTGTCTAAAACGAACCCGTCAGTGATGTAAAAATTCGCGTTGGCAACAGAGGCTTACATCTAGCTTAAAGCATATGAACATATAAAAACACGATTTCAAATAATAAATCATATATAATCAAATACATCATATATAAATTATATAAAATGCGAAAAAGATTCAATTTTTACAAAACCCTTCAAAATTTTACAAATATCAACTCCCTTTAGGAACGCTCTAAACTCAGATAGTACTCTCCATAACTTACCACGGATTCGATGGATTTTCACGAAACTCACCATAACTACTCACCAATAGATTACTTCGCCCGAGTCGGATTAAAAGCAACATCCACGCATATTAAATGAGGTCAAAGGTCACGAGCTAACTTTGTGGAACAGGAATAAGAAATAAGAGGGGACGTATTATGCACGTTAGCGGTGCTTTTGTTTTGTTATGTTTCCCTTGCGTTTTCAGTTTAAATGGCATCTGAATGATGGCTGAATCTGGTTCAAATTAGCTGGATTATGCTTAAATGATGGTGTGAATGTTAAAAATATGAAATTCCTGGTAAACGTGTGCACCTTATCTTGCTTAGTCGTCGGATTTGTTTGTGTATATTTACGTTGATTATCTCTATTCACCTGTGATCAGTGGTACTTGCTACAACGGGTGCTTCAGTGCGCGGTGGCTGTAATATTCATAGGCGAATATATGTTGCCCAATCTACTATCCTTCTTTGACGTAGAGCGGGGCGCGTATACTGGTCACGGTTTTATCAATATTATCCGTCACTAATATATATCAAATGGGACGCGGAGCGGCGACAGGCGTGTTCCATGGGCAAATTGGGTACTATCTCCACAGACGACCTTAACAAATAAGGGAAGAATCCCTCATATATCTACAAATTGGTACTTCATGTAACTGTGGAAAGATATGGTAATTTGCAATACTTTGCTTGTCTATTCTATATAGTAAAGGGAGTTATAAATAGAGGGCATCTAACCGAATGACAGCTTTGGCAAAATCCAAATTGGGGTGATTCGACATCGACATAAAATAAAACGGAAACGTACAATGCCGTATAGCTTCTATGGAAAGAAATTGTAAATTTAAAAATGATTCTTTATGTTATATTTTAGTGATGAATTTCATAATCAAATCTAGCTTATGAAAGGAAAATGTAAAAGACAGATGGATCTCGGTCACCAAAACGTATATTTGATTATATTCCTTCCAGACCCGCCTCACGAATGTCCCACATCCGTCGGCGCTTGGTCTACGCGATAAATAAGAACAAATAAGTGAGAGAAATATTGCTTTATTTGAATGCTGGTCAGAAATATGAAAGCCCAAAACAGTCTCCCGCCTGCCTGTCACGAAATAAAGCTATCGTGTTGACAAATTGGCCCTCAGTAATGTGCCCCACGAAGGTAATCAGGATATCAAAGCTATGAATAAAACATCTCAGTATACACTTATGTATCTGGCTGCAGTGAATATGTAACAAATGATCGTGTGGTCAAAGTGGCACCCGGCTTTTTCGTGATAGTTCAATGTAAATAATTGCCGAATGTTGTGAATTTCTGCTGCAAGTTCACGCGAGCGTATTATAAATTCCATTATATTTTTACATATCTCATGTGCCTACGAAAATTAATGTATATTTTGCATGAACTGAATCCATTTATTTTTTTTTTGTATTTATTATTTTTAAATAACATGAGTTTGTTTGATTTGTTGAAAAGTATTTGTCAATGGAACTCTCTCCCCATTTTACCTAAAATTCTCAAAAATATAAAACCACGCGTTTAATATGAATACACGTCGCTACTTTCCCTTCATCCCTCGCCACTTAATTATTTTTCATATAAAAATGGTCTATAATATTTTATACTTTCCGGTTTTTACGCCATCATCTCCTGTTATCTCCTCATACTTTCCGGATATTTTGACTGCATAATCGTGTTTCTGATATAGTTGTGTTACTATTGTAAACATTCAGTTCTTTTGTATGTATGTTAGTGTGCATGTAGGATGACATGTAAGATGGCAGAATAAGGTTTACACTAAGTGTTAATAAAAGTTTGATATAACGGTAAGGTAGAAAGGCAATTTTTTTTTTGCGGAAAGGTAAACCTGTATTAATGCCTTCCAGCTGGAAATTTGAAAATTTCAAAGTATTACAATTCCTGCTTGAGGTCTCCTGCGCAGAGATAATTCAGGGCACAGAGATATTTAGCACTTCTAGAACCTGTTAGGGAGGTTGAGAATGTGCTAGACTGGTTCGTACAGAACAAGGTTTATTTTAAGGGATATATTCAGATACCAAGCATGGTTACAAAAATATTAAACATACCGCCCAGCCGCCACCAAGATTTTTCAAGGTTACACACGGTATTTCATCTGTGATTCTTCTTTCTAATCGTGGAAAGCATGATCGGACGTCAAGTCATGCAGTCTTTGATCCAGGATATAGGAAGGGAAGGGGGGGAGGGGGTCACATAAAAGACTGCACGGGAAATAATTTTACGTGCAACACAGTCATCAATTGGGCTGGATAGTTTTGCCATCTGGCGGTAACATCAAGCACTAATAAAAGTAGCATAATGAATTCTGACCCATAAATAAACTGAATGAATTGAATTTGTATATTTATACATGTTTCCATGATTGCTTATACATACATCTTTCCAAATCCATTATACGGCTAAAAATGAGAAAAGTGTATGGTTCAGGGTATATACAGTGTGAACCTTGGGACTGTAAAGATTATTATTATTACTTTTATTATTATTATTATTAATATTATTATTATTATTATTATTATTATTATTATTATTTTTATTATTTAAACATATTTATAAAGGTAACCCGTTCAGACAAGATTGTCTAATCTGCCACAGGGCCCTATTGGTCTATACAGTTTATATAATGTAAAAACATGTAAAATGCAGTCACAATTAAATAGAAATGCAGCAAAATGTGATATAATATGATATAACGATACAGTTAGTTATGATGTAGTTCACGTATTGCGATACATGTCTGACATAATATAATTTACATTCTCCTTCAACCATTGGCCTAGAACTCTTGACACAACTGCTAAAATGTGTCCTAAAGAGTAAAGTTATTTGGAAAAGAAAATAATGGCGGCACTATATTCAGGGTTATCAAAAATATACATGAAAATTATACTATTATTATAATTTGTAGTCTTACACGCTACGAAATCATACAAATATCATGTCTAAATAATTTTAGCGCAATAAATTAAACCACTCCTGAGAAAGTTGTCTCCCACTTCTTTCCTCCTGGGAAGAGCTCTCTTTATCTTAGCAGCAGCCCGCCGCCCAAACGTCGAATTTTAATCAACAAGCTATTGGGTTCGCATCAATTCTAGTACATGTACATGCAGATGTGCACGCAATTTCTAACAGTACTTCTTCATTTTCATCTGCTTGTCAAACTGTCATTTTTCCGAAGTAAGACATGCACTGACGTCATTCTTTAGGGAAAATAGTAAATATTACATTCACGGTTGACTTACGTATATCAATGCTGCAGTTATTAATAACGAGGCTGGTTTTACTCGGGAAGTTTGTCTGTGCTTCCGTCATCATGGCTAGACACCTTTGTGTGAATCGGTGCCGTAGGGAAGAATCGAGGTTAATAATATAACTAATTCTAAATCTAATTTTAACAAAATTTTGTTTCTCAATTATTTTGAAAATATGTAAAAAACTACCACATAGCAAATATTTGATCCGACCCTTAGAATGGATGTTCTATTATGACTTTGGTCATGACTCAGGGCCCCTATCAGTTATTTCAGAAGGCCTGAGTGTCATGTTGCCATGGCTATAAATCACCATTACTGTAACTGTATTACTCGTTCCCAATTTAATATGAATAATTGTTACGGGGTGACATAAAAGCGGACCGAACTGGCTCGCTAGTGAAGCTTGCTTTTCTAGCGAAGCGGTTGGGACGCCTGACTTGTGCGCAACCGTTATGAGTTCGAATCCCTGATCGGCCCAGAATTTTACCATGAGTAATTAGTCTTCCTAACAAAATGGGGGCTCGTAAAACATGACGATAAAACTTTGTGGCCCAGAGAAAGCACACCAAAGTGTGACTCCTGGGATAATTAGTTTTGTTCTGATAGCAGAACGCTCTTTAGAGGGGGTATGTTACGAGGTCACTTAAAAGCGGACCGAACTGTCTCGCTAATGAAGCATGCTTTTCTAGCGAAGCGGTTGGAACGCCGGACTTGTGCGCCACCGTTGTGGGTTCGAATCCCGGATTGGCCCAGAATTTTCCTCTGAATAATTTGTCTACGTAACAGTAATATATGTGGAGTCATCAAAATAAAATCATAGTTCCTTACTAGATGCATTAGTTCACAAGTAATGGAATGGATACATACGCCGCATTATAACATTCAGTTACCACGTACAGTATCTGTTGTGGAACACTTTTGAACATTAGAACAAATTTATAATATTGTAATATTCTTTATTTGATATTATTCTATTTTAAGCCGCACATTTACTCATGTAGGCCTAGACAAAATCATATAGTAAATAAGATAATATACCTTGTCAGAATTTTGTGAACTATTACAAACGAAATGAGTTTTATATTGTCTTTGCATGGAAAGAAAAAAGTATATCCGGTATAGAATTTGTAAACAATTGGCATTTGGTAGAATCTTTGAGAAACCATGGACATTTGTATTTGTTGTGCACAACTATATAGAAACCAGGCTCCAGCCAACCGCCGGTAGGCCTACCTTATGCACAACTGGTGTCGCATAATAAATTGTTTCCAGAAAAAGGCCGATACAAGTTATTTTCATGAGAATTCCCGTATTTAATTTTGCTCATAACTGGAGTTTATTATATTAGAGGGGGAGGGGTTCGGGGAACCTGCATCGGTTCCCCGTCTGAACGGGGGTGTGGGTGCGGAGCCCCCACCTAAAGCTTAATTCTCCTGTTCAAATATTAAATGGTTTCCCATTTTCGCGGTAGATGGCGCTTCAATCGCAGATATAAATGAACAAAACTCGCTGCAGCTGGTATCTCGTCTTCACGGCTCACTTGGTAACGTGTAGGGTTCCTAGTCTAGAGATCATAGGTTCGATTAGCAATTTAAGCGACTTTTTATGCTAAGTAGTTGATATGTTAGAAGAGTTGAGTGTAGGGACATCTACAGGGAAAAATTGGAGTTAAAATAGGGAGTGAGAGGAGACAGCTTTATTTATATTTTCCTCAATAGAAGCGAGTAAAAAATTAAAACTATAGCAAAATGCCACATACAGCAAATTATATTACAAGAACTTATTTGTACAATCTTCACAAAACCATTTGTTTTGAACAGTAAAAAGAAACTAAGTGTTGTTGCATTAATCCATTGTTAAAATGTTCAATTTGTTTGATTTCTGGATTTAAACATAAATCAACTGAATTTGCAATCGAACATGTTCAGTCTCCTGATGCTAATCGTTGTCTCTGGCATGGCACAAATAAATTAAATCTTGCCCAAAGAATTAACCTGCTTGCCCAAACAACTGAGAGCTGAATTTTACGTGAATGTACATATTTTTTTATTATTAAGGTCATTTAAAGGTGAACAAATATGTTAAGAGTAATATAGTTAGAGATTTTAAGTAATTTTAACGTGTATTTAAAAGTATCATTGCATATAAAAAGTTCTCCGCAAATTCCCACGAATTCTCCGCGAATTCTCCATCTCTCCGCGGATTCTCCGCGTTTTAGACAGACCCGTCAAAGGCCGAGTTTCATGTATTCAGCCAACAATATGGACCAGTAAAGTATATTCATAACTTATGTAAGTATTTTTAATCGAGACGTTATTTTTAGGGGGGGGCACGAGTCTAGAATTCAGGTTGCTGTTCAGGACACGTTGAGACACAACGGATACATGTGAAACGTTGAAATAAGAAATCCAACTAACTCCTTTGTACGTTAATGGAATAATGGTATCACAATATATCCGGGTGTGCCTAAAACCCGGAGGGATCCGGCCGGAGGTAAAAGTAAAACCCGGAGACGTCCAATAGGTTCTCTAGCATCAACAATTATCATGTTTAGTAAGAAAATATTTTTCCTAAATTTTGACAAAGTGCAATATGTTTTTCGCCCATAACAATTAATGTGATAATTTAATTCTTGCATGTACGTACCAAATATATTCAGAAATAGTTATGCAAAATATGAACATACCACTGTTTTCATAGTGTGCAGTCTTGAAGTGTAACAACATATTTATGGAAAATGGAAGTTTTTTTCTTAAAAATTTGAAGGAATGAAATTGCAGTGAGCCTGTTTGGTAGGAGAACGTATGGACATCTAACTGCATGCAGAATTTTGAATTTTTAGGTGCAAAAGTTTCAAAACGTTTCTTGTTAACGGCCGTCAAGCTAGACAACGGACACAGGACCATCGTAAAGCTCAGATGACTTATAGTCAGCTGAGCTAAAGAAAACTCAGCAGTATATTGGTATTGATCAAGTAGATGTTACAACATGAGCATACCTGTAGCATGTTTAGTATATACACAAACAGAAAAAAAGATAAGAACCATAAAAAAAAGACGATTGCCTGCAATACCTCCCATCATTCTGGTTAAAATGTTTTCTTATGCAATACTAGCAGCATATTTTTCAACATGTTATGCTTTTCTATAGTCCCAATTCAGGAATTTTTTTTTATATCTTCTGATGTCAATGACATGAATGCTGCTCCATCCATATAATTCTGTGAAAAAACAAAGGACTCAAGAGTTTTTTCTTAACATTTATTTAAAATAGTTCATACATAAAAATACTCCAGCCCTTTAAAGCTTTGGCAGAGGTTGTACCTCAGTCTCTTTGGATAGATGACAACCTCCTACAGAACTCCCACTAATGCTTGGCAGGAATTAATACTAGGCCTTACATTAGTTACAAGAGATTCACACCCTTGGTGCAAATGGCAAAGATTAAACCAAGGAGGTGAAGGGTTCCGTGAAGGTAAGGGTAGAACATTCTGCACTGAACCAACTGAAACCAATTTGTAACTAGATGCCCTTGGGTCTCAATGCTCAGCAGAATTCGTCTATAAGGATAATTTATGGGCTTTTACAAACTTTGGGTCCTGTGACCTTAACCCTGTGACCTAGAAAGCCGAGGACTAACTATCCTTGAAGTTACACCATTCATATTTGCATAATAAAGAATTCTTGCTAAAGAATGGCTGACTAAACGGCAGACAAAGCACCATCCGATTCCCTACACCTCAGTTTAATTTCAGTCAGTGGGGCTAAAAACAAAGAAATGAAGGCAAGGTCAAAGGTGCTTTAATGTTCAACTGACCTGTGGTCAATTCAAACTTTTTGTATAGCAGTCTTATAGAATTTCAATTCCAATTCAATTCAATGTGCTGGAGAAAAATATCAATTCCAATTCAATTCATATAGTTTTGGTTCAATTTAAATTCAATTTGCAGTTAAACAAGTTGAAATCATTTGAATACATTTAATTGGTGTGTAATGTGTGCCATCAAAGGTGATTTATTTGCACAAGTACACAATCTACAGTTTTGTTCAGAATTAGTTAGATTCGTCCCAGAATTAAATAAAATATCAGTAATTATAAGTTTTATCATTTCATGTGGTAAGGCATAGCAGCCAGACATGTCAGGTTTTTCTATTTTAATGTACAATTATATTCCTTAAAATAAGGTAAACTGTCTAAATTCAGATAAAGATTTACATGTGTATTTTGAGTTCAAATGAGATGCCATAAAACCTGGTGCAAATATTCTTTTTTTGATGATTAAAAACATGAAAGATCTCAGAATCATGGTGGGGAACAGTGATCACTGTTATATCCCCTAACAATAGTAAGGTCAACAAACTTGGTGCTTGAATGCGCACACATGTGTAATATAATTTTACTTATTTTAGTCATACAGCAGTCTATATGGGATATACTTTGCTATCTTATGGCTCCCCTGAGTCCAATCACACGAAGATTTCCGTCTTGCCACTGGACCAATACAAAAGAAAGAACTTGAAGCCCTATTATGTGTGATCTGCAGTTTTAAATTGTAATCAAAACAGAAACTTGAAACTTGCCTCTTCTGCACAGTAAATCTTGATTTTGCTGGAATCATAATATAAATTTGTAACCTTCAGTTTCAGAATACCGGGATGGCTATTAGGCCAGGAAGGAACACTAATTCAGACAACTATATATCAAAGGAACAGTTAATTTTTTTCTGAAATGAATTTTTATGCAGTTCTTACTGTTCACATTTTTTGTCTTAAGCAAGTAAGCGACTCAAAGAAAGTAATCACTGAGTGCCCAAATAACTTCAGGGAGACATAGCTCCATGGTACTACCATATATATATATATATATATATATATATATATATATATATATTAAAGAGTATACAGAATAGTCAGAAAAGGTAGGTACCAAGCCAGGCCTGCCATGTGTCAAGGGGAAATAACCACAAAAAAGAGCTAGTGCTAGAGCTGGTAAAAAAAAGAGTACAGGTGGCCTCCTTTAAAATTAAAGAGTGAACAAAAGTAAAATTAGACACAATTCCCCATCTTTTAACAGATACTGAATAAAATTGCCATTTGCAAACTACATCTAATATATATCGCTCCCAAAGTCAGAAACATGCATGTTGCATATACCCTTGCATGAACACAATGGCATTTTCCACATGTTGAGGCGCATGCTGGACATTTACATTTTTGTTCCAGCTGGTTAGTTCTGTTCTGTGTAATAGCAAAAGAGAAATTGCAGTCATAGTATATATCAGAATTCTTTCACTGATAAAGGGGGTGGGGGGGGGGGGAGTGCTGTTCAAAAATATTTGACAGGCCTGTAAGCATCATGTATTCAATGTTTTGCCAACCCAGAGCCTCAGGCTTGATGTGGATGGGGGTGGGTGGCAGGGTACAAGCTCATATCAGTGCCGTAAATAATGATAAAAAACCTTTTCTCATCCTGGATATGCAAGTATAAGATAACTAAGATATAGTGATAAGTAAAAAAGCAAGGCTTTTACATCATATTCTTTGAAAATTATTTGTCAGTTTTTTTCCTTCTGTTCATGTCCCTCATTGCTTACCTTGCAGTCCTGCATCTATCACAACCCTTTGTACAACTATCCCCTTGGATCTTTGGGACACTCTGCTCGGCACATCTTGTATGGCAGATGTAGAAGAAATCGACAGCCTAGAGGACTCTTTAGATCCATCATCTGAACATGGATGATCATCAAAACTTTGCGAAAACAGTACACTTTTTAAGACAAAAATTCAACATCTGCCTGTAACGTGTCCCGCGCGTCTGTTACACAAACAGTAAAATAAATCACCCCGGATAATGCATTATCACTACCATCACTCATCTCGTTTTTAGGGGGAAATCCATGCCAAGTGTCCCCGACATGTCTTAAACATGTTTGAAACATGTAAAGGAAGAAGTTGATGTTTCGTTTAGATCATTCTGCAGGTAAAGCTATAGTTACATGTATCAAACATGACTCATCTCAAGACATGATTATATATAATACATGAAACGTGCTTTTGAAATGTCAGGGAAACGTCACTTTTTACAGTGTACACTTTGTCTTCGTACTGATCACAAAATTATTTTAATGAATTTAAAAGCACAAAGCTGACTGGGGCATCTAGTATAAATTCTCTTGAGGATACAGGACTGCTTAATTGACCCATTCAAAAATATTGGCCACAAATGTGTTGAATTTGCATTAATGTTGAAACCAGAGACATATAATGGTGTCATTTCACCTGGCAACAGTCGTGTGGAAAGGATTCATTTGGAATCCCTGCCTCCACTCAAGATACTAAATGTTTTCTGTTTCCTCACATTTTTATCTAAACATAATTACATGACACATGCATACACCAGAGTCATAGATCTTTGCATGCAAGTCATTTATATAAATAATATAAACACATATGCTTTTCAGTCACGATCACACAAAATGGAAACGTGTGCAAGAAAAATATGGACATACTCCAAAAGCTTCTTGATTCACAAAAGATATGAATCAAATCCTCAATATTACACATTAAATATGCAAAATAAATTCTGGGAAATATGTATTCTATAGCAATTCCTATAGGAATGGTTTGTAAAAAGAGAAGTTATTTTTAATGAAACTGTAGCTTTATTATATCCTTTGAAAATTGACTTAAGTAGACATGTTACTATAGTTACCTATATGTTACTATCGACTCCTGCAGTTACTTATGATTTTTTATAGGTATTTAAAATTGACTATAATATTCTTTAAGTTACCAAAGTTTCCCATATGATACTATAGTGTCCTATAGGTACCTTTGATTTCCCTATAGGCATTGAATATTTACTATAGTTCCCCACATTTTACTATAGTTTCCTATATTTTACTGTAATTCCCTATAGGTTACTACAGATTTATATAGTAAACTATAGGATATTTTTGGCTGGGAATTGGGTCTTACAGGCGACCGCGGTACTCACCTACTTAAGTAATAAGTGATAGATGGAAAGAAAATGTTTACAAAATTCGCCTTGTGTGTGGTAAAAGTTGTGCACTTCATTCTAAGTTATTAACAAATCATCAATTAGTGATAATTATTTTTTCATTACAGCACTCTTGCACGCATTCTTTCATCGCAATGGAACATTATCATCAAAGTTATCATCAAAGACGCCATTAAATTTTGATGTTGATTGACACGACTCAACGGTGTCGGTGCATAATTAACAGTAGCTTGGTCGCAAAAACAAAACACACGCTAAACAAACGCGTTAGAACAAACAAAGGTTTCATAATGGAAAGAATAGAAAATAACGGTGTCGGTGCATTATTCACAGTAGCTTGGTTGCAAAAACAAACAAAAAAATCGCTAAACAAACGCGTAAGAAAAAACAAAGGTTTCATAATTGAAAGGAAGAAAATAACCGTGTCGGTGTTTAATTAACGCTCAACAAACCCATAATGCTAAGGTCACAAATCACTAAATGCCGCCTGCCGGCGTGGTAACTGCCAGTTTTCACTCAAATTCGTCAGGTGGCAGCTCGGTGGCAGGCACAATCGGCAGGCGGCAGTCGGCATTTTAGACCCAGCTAGGACGCTGCTGAAATTTTAAGAAAAAGTTAAAATTCTGTCTGCCACCGGCCGATTTTTTCCAATTATGCCAGTCCTCAGGTCGCCGGCCGGGCGCATTTCGAAGTCGCGCGGCGGCTATCAAGCGGCAGGGGGGCAGCAGCGCAATTTTTATTCGGTCGTGGGGCTCGAGGTCCTTCAAACTTCGGCCGGCGATCGGAAGGATCTAACTGCCACTCTCTAGCATCCGGCCTGATGCCGTTATGCTACCGACATACCACAGTACAATTTCAAAATATCTGCCGGCGGCAGGGCGGAGATTGAAAGGCAGCTGGGAGGCGGCTGTCGGTGTTGGTAGGTGGCAGGACGGCGATCTGCCAAGTGCAGACTCCCGGACCCCTGTATATAAATCCGAGATCATCCACCCTCGCTGCTGCTGCTGCTGGGATCTCGCTGGGGCGGGGGCTCTGGTCTCTTGCGCTTTGGTGCTGGCGCCTTGTCCTTTCCCTTGCCTTTAGGGGGCATGTTGTTGGAAGGAAATGGTTGATAATAATGGTTGATGGAAAATGGTTGATAATAAATGGTTGATGGTACACTTTGTAGTGATACGAAAGCAATCTAGGTTTATATATCCAACCGGGAATCAGACTGCCGCCGTCAGATTATCGGGCGGGCGCCGGCCGGTGGCAGTTAGAACGCCCGATCGTTGGCCGGTGGCAGGTGTAAATGGCCGGTGTCCGCCAGGTCACCGGGAGGTGGCAGGTAAAATCTGACGGCTGCCGGCCTGTCGCCTAACTGCCACCGGCCAACACCCTGATGACGTCACACACCCCCTCGAACTTAGACACTGCCTTGGGCCGCCCGGAGCCCGTCAGGCGGCCTTTTACTTGCAGTTATTTATGACCACTCGCACCTATTTGCAAAAAATCGGCCGGCGGCATGTAACTTTAAGAATCCGCCAATGTCTAAAAATCAGCAGGCGGCAGTTTCACATTGTGACCGTAGCATAAGAGATTACACGGTGGACTTAGTATCGGGAAGTCACGTAAAACTGTAGGCTCCGGCCAGGGTCCCACGAAGCCAAATAATCCAGACAGGAAAATTCCGGGAAAATCGCATATGTTACAACGGAGGTTATAGGGGGGGGGGGGGGGGGTGGCACGAAGCACGCCGATTTTTATTACATCAATTTTTAGCTCAGCTGACTATAAGTCATCTGAGCTATATTCGTGGTCCATTGTCCGTCGTCCGACGGTCTGTCCGTTTAGAAATTAAGGAAAAACCTCAATTTTTTATCAAAAACCTATTTTTACACTTCAGGACTGCCTAATATCAAAACCACTCATCTGTTTTCCTCATATTTACCATAATTATTCCTCTATATAGTTCCTATGTACATGCCAGAAATTATGTCTGTATTATGTAAATTTAAAAAGTTATGGGCCAAAACATAATGCATTGTGTAAAAAATCAGGAAAGATATTTGATCACTTAACACAAAATATGTTAAAGCTATAAACCTTTTTTCCAGTAATATAACTTTAATTAATCAAAATTAAATTGTATACCCAAAATTAGATCAAAATCTTTTAAATTTTTTTAAAATATCAACAAAAATAAAAAATTGGTACCTTAAATTATGCCCAACTTTGACCATGGCACGTTTTTTTCCTGTAAGTAATGTGGATTTAATGTTCACAGCATGTTTTTTTTAGCATTTTGTCTGTAAACACCAAAAATTTGAAACCAGTTGATCAAAAACTGTAGATTTTATTAAAGTTTTCAAGCACCATGTAACATATTGTTTACATCAAGCGAGTGTCATGCAGTTTGCAAGTGCTCAGTTCCACAACTTCAGCTCTCAGTTCCTAAAATTTGGCATACAATTAGATGTCTCAAAAATCCCCTACCATGCCAAGAATTTGGTCACTAGGACTTAATGCCTTCGAGATATTAATGAAAAACTTCATTTTTCCATTAAAAACCCATTGTTACACTTCAAGACTGCCTAATATCAAAACCACTGATCTGACTTTAATCATATATAATATACATATTTTTCTATACATTCTCTATGTACATGCCAGAAATGATGTCAGTAGTGCATAATTGTTTTAAGTTATGGGCCCAAACATAATGCACTTTGTAAAAAATCAAGAAATATATTTACTCCCTTAACAAGAGGATTGCTGAAGCTAGAGATTTTTTGTCAGGGATGTAACATTATTTAATCAAGATTCAATTGAATACCTAAAATTAGTTCTGAATTTTTCAAATTTTATAAGTTATTAGTATAAATATAAAATTAGTACCTTAAATTTTGCCCAAATTTTCCCATGGCATGTATGTTTCCTGTGAGCACTGTTGATATAATTTTCATATCATGCACACATAAAGATTTCAGCTTTTTAGTTTAAAAAGCTGAAAGAAATTGGCCAAAAATTGTAGCTTTTATCAATGTTTTTATGAGACCATGTCAGACCTTGGCTCTCTGTAGCACCTCTTGAGTCACCTGTATGTTGACCTTTTTGAACTTTCAGCAAATTATGCATGCTTGAGGCGAGTCATAAACTGGGGCTCCAGGCAGCTTATTATATAATGGCCAGCCACAGTTGATCCAGGTGTCCAACCCAACTCATTTAGTAGTTTTAACCAACAACAAAACAATAAACACTAAATTAATTAATTTTTATTGGTTTTTAATAACAAATTAAAGAAAAATAGAAAAGGAATTTGTTAGTTGATAATAACAGGAAATTAACTTGCAGTTACCGATGATATAAGAATCTTGTATCGATGGATAGAATGTCACATATTCCAAATAACACCATGCAGTCACCTATGGAATTTGCAGTTCAATTTTAATGATAAAAAAGTAAATCATATTATTCATTACTAATCATTAGGGATCATATGAAGGAAACTAATGATGGACAAAGAAGCAGTTGATAATATTATTATCTAGATTCCTACTGTGTCTATAGTTAGTACATTGATGTGAAATTAGTCCAAAATGAATATATTACATTTTTTTAATATAAATAAAAGCCATAAAACCAGGTACTTATGATCATTATTTAAATGTGTGAATTTTGTATATTCTGGATTCTCAACATCATTGTTTGGTGAGAACTGAATAAATACCAGACATGTTGCGAATACTTTGCAATTGTATTTAAACACGAATATGAATATGTACTCCATTATAAAATTTCTTTCATAAGAATGGGAATTCAGGTAAAAATGAAAGTATATGAATACCAGTGCAAATACTTTCAAAATGTATTAATGAATGCATTCATGAATATATTCTTTAATATTATTGTAATAATCATTTCAGTTACATTTTATTAAAAAAATATACTATTCTCTTATTATTTTTAATAAAAATTATATTTGGGACAATATTTGTAATTTTTTTTAATAAATAGTTAAACTCTTATATTATATGTTCTGCTTATAAGTTATATGGCCAAGTCAAAATCTTGGTGACAATTGCACTTCATTTGTTAATAAAATAAATTAAATTAATCCTCTTTCCTGTTTCAAAAGGTACTATCAAAATCATACATAAGCTAAACAACAACAACTCATAATACAGCTTATTTTTATTACCACATAAAACCAGCAAGTGCCTCATTTCTAAATCATATTTTTTTATCATATATAACAGCTGAGCGCCGTGACCCATAGGTCCCTTGTTTTATGTTCATTATACATTTTATACATTTACAATATAAGATAGATATGTGAATTTATCTGTTGATTCATAATGCTACATTGCATCATCATTTGTTCCTAATGCTGTCAGTTATCTCACATTATGCATACAGATACATGTTTCAATTTTTATGCCCCCGCCACAAAGTGGCCGGGGCATATAGTTTTACCCATGTCCGTCATTCCGTCCTTCCGTCCTTCCGTCATTCCGAAATCAAACAGTTGTACGGACTTTTTTTCGCTATGCCTGCAGATATTGGCCTGATTTTTGGTGTGGACAGATATAGACCAGTTACAGATCGAGTTAACGTTTCATCCCGGTTGACCTACTTTTGACCGTTTTACGGCTCCTAAACTTAGAAAATTTCATGAAAAATCGAAATATTCATGACAGATACACATGTACAGACTTTTCTTCACAATACCTGCAGATATTGGCCTGATTTTTTGTGTTTGGGCAGATAATGACCAGTTACAGATCGAGTTTGCGTTTCGTCCCGGTTGACCTACTTTTGACCGTTTTACGGCTCCTAAACTTAGAAATTTTCATGAAAAATAGAAATAATCATGACAGATACACATGTACGGACTTTTTTTCGCAATGCCTGCAGATATTGGCCTGATTTTTGGTGTGTGGACAGATATAGACCAGTTACAGATCGAGTTAACGTTTCATCCCGGTTGACCTACTTTTGACCGTTTTACGGCTCCTAAACTTAGAAAATTTCATGAAAAATCGAAATAATCATGACAGATACACATGTACGGACTTTTTTTCGCAATGCCTGCAGATATTGGCCTGATTTTTGGTGTGTGGACAGATATAGACCAGTTACAGATGGAGTTCGCATTTCGTCCCGGTTGACCTACTTTTCACTGTTTTACGGCTCTTGAACATAGAAAATTTCATGTAAAATATATATTTTCATGACAAATACACTTGTACAGACTTTTCTTCACAATACCTGCAGATATTGGCCTGATTTTTTGTGTTTGGGCAGATAATGACCAGTTACAGATCAAGTTCACGTTTTGTCCCAGTTGACCTATTTTTGACCGTTTGACGGTGCTCTAACATAGAAAATTTCATAAAAAGGTGCACATGTATGGACTTTTTTTCGCAGTGCCTGCAAATACAGGCCTGATTTTTGGTGTGTAGGCAGATAATGACCAGTTACCGATCGAGTTCTTGTTTTGTCTCAGTTGACCTACTTTTGACCATTTGACTGCTCCTGAACATTGAAAGTTTCATGAAAAATATAAATTTTCATAAAAAATGCATATGTACTGACTTTTTTTCCTCAATGCCTGCAGATACCACCCTGATTTTTTTTTGTGTGGGCAGATAATGACAGTTACAGATCGAGTTTGCGTTTCATCCCGGTTGACCTACTTTTGATTGTTTTACTGCTCTTAAACATAGAAAATTTCATGAAAAACAGAAATTTTTATGGAAAATGCACATGTATGGACTTTTTTCACAATGCCTGCATATACTGGCATGATTTTTGGTGTGTTGCTTGATAATGACCCTTTACAGATCGAGTTTGCATTTTGCCCTTGTTGACCTACTTTTGACTATACGACACCTCCTGAACTTAAAAAATTTTCCAAATTTTACAAATGTTTCTAATTTGCCCCAGGCGGGGGCATTCGTGTCGTTCCGACACATCTAGTTAAGTTTAAATGTATGTTTTAAAACACAATTTTATCTGAATATAACTTGTTTTGACTTCAACATTTTTAATTGCACCTTTATTTGCAATTAATTTGACTCATGTTTCCAGAAATAGCGTTACCCAAACAGGGCTTTGGTCACCAAAGATGGTGGCCTGGAGCCTGACAAAGCAAATGATACAGTAGACTCTATAAATTAAGACTTCAATGACTGGCCTAATTTTGAGCTTTTATATTCATATTTCAGATTTTAACAGATTATCTCCTTAAATGTAACTACTGTGAAAATATAATGAATGAATGTCTGCATTAGATCCTCAAATTTTTTCATCAATCTTTTTTTTTAAGTTTATAAATTTTACTATACATTTACAGTGGATCACATATATCTGTAACTAAGTTGATTCACACAAATTACACGACTAAATTGCTAAAGATAAAGCATCTTAGACACTAAAACAAACGTCCTTCTAATTTTATGGACATGAGGTCAGAGGTCAAGGTCACAGTCCCCATATCTTTAAAAAGATTATGGATGCATTTTAAACAAAACCTTTCATACCAGAGGTTCTGTCTTACACATACAGCTCACCTGCCAATCGGCAAAGATCTCTTTCCCTATTGGGGTCACAAGGTCAAAGGTCAAGGTCATAGGAGTCATCTGTACACTTATTGATTTCCAAAAACTTTCATAACTCCAGTTTGGATTAACATATAGATTTCAAACTTATATATATATATATATATATATATATATATATATATATATATATATATATATATATATATATATATATATGGCTCACCAAAAAAGCAACCATTCATTTTGGGGCCGTGAGGTCAGAGGTCAAGGTCTCAGGACTCATATTTCTAATAATGTGTGAATGCATTTTAAGCATAACTTCTCTTGCCAGTCTTTCTATCTTGCTTCAGTGTTTAAATCCTGTTTTTGGTCAGTTTCCCCTGTCTCTGCGTGTAATCATGTCCAAGCATCACTCAGCCCACACAAGAAGTCTATGGGCTGTCAGCATGGCCCTTCCTGACCTGTCAGTATTTATCTAGTTCCTATGTACAATCCAGGAATGAGCTCATTTATTGTAATATATAAAGGTTATATGTTGGTCAATACATCTAGCTTACTGATTGCTGCATCATTTTTAGCTCAGATGACTTTACAGTCATCTGAGCTATAGTCGTGGTCCATTGTCCTCTTACCGTCTGTCCGTACATTAGACTGGCATGGTTTGAAACCGTTAGACCTACAGATCCAAAATTCGGCATACTGTTTGATGTCCCCAAGATCTCCTATCAAACCGAAAATTGGGTCACTGCGACTTCGTTCTTTCGAGAAATTAAAGAAAATCCTCAAATTTCAATAAAAAACCTATTATCACACTTCAGGACTGCCTTTTTTCAAAACCATTGATCTGTTTTTCTTAATATTTACCTGAAGTATTCTCCTATATATTTCCTATAAACTTGCCCGAATTTAAGTCCGTTCAGTGTAATTTGTTGAAGTTATGGGCTAAACATAATGCACTTTGTTAAAAATCAGGAAAAATATTTCCCCATTTAACATGAAAATATTTGAAGCTAGAGACTTTTTTTCTTAGTATATAACTTTGTTTAATTAAGAATCAATTGTATACCCAAAATTAGATCTGAATTTTGTAAATTTTTTTATGTTATTAGCATTAAAATCAGTACCTTAAATTTTGCCCATCTTTGACCATGGCACGTTTTATTCCTGTGAGTACTGTTGATTTGATATCCACAGCATGTAAACATAATTATTTAATTTGTTCAAATCTGCAGTATGAAATTAAATAGCTTGAAAATTAGGCTAGTTATTGAAGTTTTTCATGAGGGTCCATTGTAGTCACTTGGTTTGTCCAGATGCAGACAGCCCTCTCATGGTCACTGGATGTCAGCTGTGCCAGGGTTCATGATTCGTTACAGCCACAGGGGGAGATCCCCTGCTGTGACAGGTGAACAGTTATTCTCATAGCAACCACCAACCTCACCAAGTGTTATGCAGTAATTGTTATTGTTTGCACTGATTTCGTTAATTGTAATGCTGTTTCCACTCCAAAAAAAAACTTTCTTTGAAAAAGTAATTCAAGGAGTAATCTGGAAGATGCCATGTTGGGTTAATGTTGCATTTTTTTTTAAAGTAATCAATTTTCTTTCAAATAATTTTAACAAATCAAAATATAATTAAACTTATCAGTAATAGTGATGATATTGATAATACACAACCACAAATGCATACAGCCACAAAAGCTTGCTTAGGAGTAACTTTCAGTTTATTATGTATTGAACTAAATTATGTGGCATGTATAAAACCAGAATATATTTGTCATATAGAACCAATTTGGTCAGTAGTTGTTTGTAGTAAAAGCTGAAAATATGCATAGCATATGAGTAAAAAAAGTTGTTTGTACTTTTATTAATTGAAGATTTGGGTGGCTTGAGAAGTTGCTATTCTTTATATCCATGGTGAATGTCTGAATTTGGCACTCCAGAGCTCCCACATTCCCACTGCTGTCACAGCTTGCTAGGAAGTTTTTGACTGTTCATGCCACATCAGCCCCAGTGGAGAGTTTGTTTAGTGTAGCTGGAAAAGTTTTTTGGATATATACCGCTCTGCGTCACAGATGCTGTTTGAGAGACTGGTGTTATAAAGCAATTTGACAATACATCATGGACATCAATAACTGTTGCTTTTTGTAATTGATTGATCTATATTTTACTCACATTATTTATTTTTATTCACACTTTTTACATTTTTCAACTTGGACTTTGGCAGGATCACTGTTCAATTTGTGGTCTGTTTATATTGATAACTTGATACATGCATAAAGTTTACAGTGTGTAAATCTTGTGTTGTCTGTTCACTTTATTGACAAAATTCAGGTTTGTTATCATGATTGCAATCATGATTACTTTTTGAAGTTTTCGTAATCATAATTGTTTACATTTATTTTTTCAGCGGTGTAATCGTAATCGTAATCAATTACTTTGTGTATGCAATCGTAATCGAAATCGATTACATTTATAAAGTAATCACCCCATGTCTGATCAGTATGCATAAATGTATAAAATATGAAGCAAAATATGGATACATAAAGGCACAATTTAGAATTGTGAAATCTGAATCAGGTATTATTTTTAGAAATTTTTGTTTTGCAAATTTAAAAGATATATTTTTGTGATAAAAAATAAATATATACATTTGTATGCATGATGTGCTGTTATCTGACAAGATTGAGATTTATGATGATATATGAATCAAGTTTTAGATTCATATGCTTATATATATACATGTTCTATTGGAAATGTATAGAAATATAAACTTAAAAAAAAATGATGTGATAAAAAATATGAGGATCTAATACAAACATTTGTTCATTATTTTCCTGCCTCAGCAGAATTGGAGATCAGGCTTTGCTTGCCCTGTATGTATATGCACAAGTGTTGTAAATCCCCCACCCCTGCCATTGATTCCTTTGCACCTGTGCACTGGGACATAAGCTTTTGTTGCAGATGTGTAAAATTTATTTAATTTTTAAAATAACTGTATAAGAAAAAATTAAGATCTAATTGAAACATATTCTTGCCTCAGGAGAATGGAACATAAAGTGATCAGCTCTGTCTGTCCATCATCTCTCCGTTATCATTAAATATGTATTAATTATGAAATTATTCCTATAAGCACTGTTGAAATAACTTTCATATGCTGCATGATGATGGATTAAAGCCATTAAAGTCTGAAATTTGAAAGAAACATATATTCAGTTGTGTAATATTGCAGATATTTATATAATCAATTTATATATTTGAAAAAAAAATGCAATTTTGGTTTAAGGATAATAATAAAATAGGTTGGATTTGAAAAATGTGGAAACTGCTGAACTGTCAACAACTTACCATAAAGCCAACCAATGATCATGCTTATAGTATAGATCCTATGTTCACTAAATGAATTATGCTTCAGTTTCAATATTAGGATATATCATATGGTCCAACCATGGCCTGTAATTCTTCTAGTTCTCAGGCTTTATTTCCATTTGGAATTATTTTTTAATTTTACCTTAAATGTCAACTTTAGCTGAGCACAGTGACCCATTGATCCCTTGTTATTTAGAGGACCTATTTTATTTAATTGCATTGTCAAGCCCCATTCTGATCACTTTAGCCCTGCCTTAATGATTAGTAATGCAACACTGGTTGAGCACCCCTGCTGTCACAGGTGTATGGTAATTCTCATATCACCTATCCCCTACCCCAGCCCCCTTTACATCAGGCCCGGCCTCTACAAAAACACACAGCAATATTCACCAAGTGTAATGCAATAATTATTACTGTTTGAACTGTATTTTCTAAACTATAAAGCTGTCTCCACTCCAACATACAAAACTATACTTGAGATAGCAATACCAAGGAGTAATCCACTGGTAAAGTAGCATGTTTAAAAAAATTCATTCCCTTTAAATAATTTCAACAAATAAAAATAACATTAAACCCATCATTATACATTACGTGATAAAATATGAGCAAAATTATAGATACAAAAAGGGGGCAAATTAGAATTGTGGATTCTGAATCAGGTTATATTTTCAGATATTTATTATTAAAAAATGTATTAAAAATATATATTTTTTTCATAAAAATTACATCTGTATCAGACATGCATCCAATACATGAGAAATGTATTCGAATACGAATACAGCAGGGGTAAACGAAAAGGAATACGAATACAAATACTCCAAAACAGAAATGTATTCGAATACAGATACGAATACAAATACAAATGTATTCATGAATATCAACATGAAAATAATTTACTGAAACAAAAAAAAACTATCAAGTATCATTTTTGTACCCACCAAAATGAAGTTTTGCGGATACTATGTTTTTGACCGGGTTCCGCCGCCCCCGCCGCCGCCTTCTTTCACGAGAACTCCTCTGAGACTACTGGGTAGAATTTTCCGAAACTTACACCAATTATCGGGTCACGTGTGAACTGGTGCCTAACCAATTGGCCTTGACCTCTGGCCTTTCCTCTCTGCCCAGTGTCCGTTTGTGCGTCTGTTTCCACACATAAACCCACCTATCTCGGGAACCGTTTGACCCATCAGGAAAAAAATTTTGTACAAATGTAGACCTTGGATAGCTTTAAAACATACACATAAAATGGTGGCGCCACCTGCAGCCATTTTTGCACAGTGTCCATCTGTTCATCTGCCTTGGGTTAAAATTACTCATATCTCTGCAGTGGTTTGACTAATTCACCTGAAATTTGGCATGCGCATACATCCTACATAGCTTTCTTGATTTTATGACAGGTGGCGCCACCTACATTCACATTCACGCTGTAGACATCCATGCTTATATCTCCGGCTTTGTTCGACCAATCAGGAAAAATTGTTTACACAAATGTAGCCCTTGGATGGATGGCTGCAGCCATTTTTGCACAGCGTCCATCTGCTGTGGGATAAAATCACTCATATCTCTGCAGTGGTTTGACTTTTCAACCTGAAATTTTGCATGTGTATACATCTTGGATAGTTTCTCGTTCAAATAGCAGGTGGCGCCACCTACAATCATGTTTACGTAGCAGACATCCATTCTAATATGTAACACATGTAACTCTATTCCCCCTTGCTACTCAATCCATGCCTCACTCAACCCGTCCTACTCTGATTTTAGCGGATACACGTAGTCGCTTGTCGACTACCCGTATTCTAGTTGTTTAATACTATTAACAGCAATCATCATGTAATCACACTTGCAGAATGTATTTTAGTCCAAAATAAAAATATTCACGTAATCTGCTGTGTACGCATTAATTTCCAAACCGTATAATGATGGAGTATTATATATCGTGGTTGTACCTATACCTGTACACGTACCTAGGTACACAATTCAGAGTTCCTGCACCTGTATCTGTACCTTGCTGTCATGAGTAGGAAGTACCTTGTACCTGTACATGGAACTAAAGTTCCTGTACCTGGTATAAGGTAATCCAGGTAAACATTTGATACTGGTTCTTGAAAAGGACAACAGGCTTGGGTCAATTGCATGTAAGAAGCTGTCACCCCTGTCAGGGCAGTTGGCCATCTTAGGCAGGGGTAATTACAAAGCATTCATCCTTGCTGCCTTTGTAGCTAGCTACCTGGCTAGCAAGCTGGTCAACCTCTAGCCTCTTAAACAGGAAGTTCATTGCAACATTATATTATCAGCACTAGTATACAGCGACCAACAAAGGATAGATACAGGGGGTTGCCTACATGCCCCATGTCTAAAGCTAGCTGGTATTTACACTGAACAGGGTTGGGCATACTTACTTGTACCTGTATCTAGGTACACAATTCACAGTTATGTGAATTACAGGTTTACCAAGATACTGAAAGGACATCAGGTTTGGTCAAGTAAGGTACTGAGCTGTCATCTCTATCAGGGCTGTTACCTAGACCAGGCAGGGGTAATTACTAAGCTTTCAACCCTTTGAACTTGTGTGGACTTGGACTAGTAGCATGCTGGCTTAGCTACCTCCAGCCTATACACAGGAAGTTCATTGTGGCATTATCAGACATAAAGTGTACAGAGCAAAGGATATGTACAGCATTGCTTGCCTCATGTAGTACCTGTTGTCTAATATGTATAAAGAACATTGGTGTAGGATAAATGTATAAGAGGGTCTGACTGAAGGAGATGAACATACACATGACAGAATAAACTCATTAATATTAATTTAATATGGATAAAGTAAAAAAAAGTCAAAATGTGTAAATAAGATTGTTAGTGTGCATGTGTTAAGTGGGTCCAAATCAATCACTATTGAAATAATGGCACATTTTTCCAAATGGAAAAACAACAATGTAAACTGCATGTTTTCATGAAAAGTATTCATGAATGTGAATACTTCTGCAATGTATTTGAATACGAATACAAATATTTTTGTCCTTTTATCAATGTATTGGAATAAGAATACAAATACTGAAAATACCTTTATTCGAATACAAGGAATATGAATACTGAAAACGAATACCACATGTCTGATCTGTATGCATAATCCGATGTTGTGTAAGGAAAATAAGGGATAAATGATAATGCAATTCAGAACTGTGAATTGACTTATATATTCAGATATATATGTCATATTGCAAATTAAAACAAAAATTAAAAACTAAAAAAGTTAAAAAAAACTTAAAAAATAAAAAAGATTTGATATGATAAAAAAATGATCTAGTGCAAAGATCTGTTCACTATTTTCTGCCACAGCAGAATCAGAAATAAAGTAATTTGTTTGTCTATCTCTTTGTTTATGATTAAATATTTAATAATCATGAATCAGTTGTTAGCTTATGTAAGCAATGTTGAATTAATTTTACATACTATATATATATATATATATATATATATATATATATATATATATATATATATGCAGAGGTTTTGTACCCACCCCCACCGCCTTACACACAAACACACTAAAAAGTAAGGATCTAACTGAAGAAATGTTTCATCTGCTTAACATGTCAACAGTTTATATAAGAGTCAACCAATTATCATGCTAACAGTACAGATCTTCTGTTTAAAAACTGCTCACATGGTTCAATTAGAAAACATGTCAGATCCAAAAACATTATTTTGCAACAATTCCTCATTCATCAATTCAAATCAGACATAACAACCATGACATATATTATCTCTTCTTCTCAGACTTTTTCTCAATTTTTTTACCTTCAAGGTCTACTTCAGCCGAGCACCGTGACCTAAGGGTCCCTTGTTTTCCTTATTGAACCATTAAATAGTTTCAGGGTACAAGGTTCATATATATCACAGTGCAGATGCAAGGTGTACCTATTTGGCTTGTTTTAACTTGCTTATCAAAAAAAAGTTTATGCTCATTTGAAAATAAAAAAATTTAATATTTTACAGCATATATTTCTGTTAATGATCAAATGTTTTTTTATTAGCTCAGCTGACTATAAGTCATCTGAGCTATAGTCGTGGTTCTTTGTACATCGGCTTTCCATCCGTCCTTCCGTTTGTCCGTCCGTCCATTAAACTGGCACATTTTGAAACCGTTGGACCTACGAAATTCTGCATACCATTAGATGTCCCCAAAATCTCCTACCATACCAAAATTGGGCCAATCGGACTTCGTTCCTTTAAAATATTAAGACAAAACCTCCGTTTTCCATTAAAAACCCATTGTTACACTTCAAGACTGCCTAATGTCAAAACCACTGATCTGACTTTGACCATATATAATATACATATTCTTCTATACACTTTATATGCACATGGCTAGAAATTATGTCAGTATTGCGTAATTGTTTTAAGTTATGGGCCCAAACATAATGCACATTGTAAAAAATCAAGAAATATATTTACTCCCTTAATATGAGAATTGCTGAAGGTAGAGAATTTTTGCCAGGGATATAACATTATTTAATCAAGATTCAATTGTATTCCCAAAATTAGTTCTGAATTTTTTCAAATTTTATAAGTTATTAGCATAAATATAAAATCAGTACCTTAAATTTGGCCCAACTTTTTTCCCTGTAAGCACTGTTGATTTAATGTTCATGTCTTGCACTCGTAAGGATTTTAGCTTCTAAATTCTGAAGTTTTAAAAGTAATTTAACAAAAACTAGCTTTTATTAAAGTTTTTTTGAGACCATGTCACACCTAGGCTGTATTGAAGCCCCTTTATATGTCCCCACATTGACCTTTCAGGCCATTTATGCATGCTTGAAGCGAGGCACTCTGCAGCCAGCCAGCTGGTGGCTGCAGATGGATCTAACTATTCAACCCCCCTCCTCTAGTAATCGTTTTGGCCATAAATATAACAATACATTTTAAATTATGGGTTTATGATAAGAACTTCAAGAAAAATAAATGGAAAAGGAATTTTATAGTTAATGAGTTACAGAGAATTACTTTGCAATTACTGATTATGGATCGTCCATGGATGGCCAAAAATGTATTTCAAATGACACCATGCAGTCACCATTAGGTATTTTTCATTGCAACCATAAGAATGAAAAATAAATAATTAAATAAAATTGTTGTTTACTATTATAAGATTATATGAAGCAAGATAATGATAGACAAGGATGCATTTGATTATTTTAAATTAATATAAATTTCCAGGTCTTTTCCAGGTGTTTAACTTTTTGGTTATATTTATTACACGTCAAAAATTTAAAATATTACTCAGACAAGTGCTCATTAAAGATGTTAATGTGTTTGACTAATGACATTAAGACTCATGGTTGTATCAGTTGTTACTTGATACTGGCTAAAAATCAAAATACATATTACTGATTCCTTTATTTCAGTTAATAAAATCAAACATTCCCAACTAGAGTTTGCTGCTGGTATAATATATTGGGTGTTTTGATCTTTGGATTTTTTTTAACACATGTATAAGTTTCATAGCTGAGAATACTTTTCTTTTTTTTGTGATATGATTAAAAAAATCAAATTTTTCCTGTTAGCGCTATGGATTTAATTTTCACAGCATGTTTACATAAGCATTTCATCTGTTAAAATCTGAAATTTGAAACAAATTTATCAAAACTGTAGATTTCATTTAAGTTTTCAAGCACCATATCTTGATTGTTTACATCAGGTCAGTATAAATGCAGTGAACTAGGCTGTTACAGAACACCTTCATGTCTGACCTACTGCCTCTGTGAGTGTCAGGGTCAGGCTGGGTCAGGCAGTGATTACCAGAGAGCCTCTCCCTTTCTCTCCCTCTCTAGCAGTCTAGCTTTCTCTTTCTCGCTCTCTCTCTCTCTCTCACCTTAATTGCCTCCCTTCCTCCCTCCATCCCATTATGTTGAAAGGTACTATAAACTAAAAACATTAGCTATAAATGTTGATGCAATTTTGAAATGTGAACCAACTGAAATATTCACAATCAAATATATATGTTGTACTGTTAATGTATAGTAACATTTGTAAACCTGGAAAAAAACTGATGTAATGATAAACAGGAATATTGTTAATTTTTTCCTGGCTCAGTAGAATGGGAAAAAAAATGATTTGATTTGTTTCTCCATCTTTCTGCCAGTTTAAATATTTAGTGATCATGAATAACCTTTTTTTTCTTATAAGCACTGTTGAATTAAATTCATATCCTGTATGTATATGTATGGATGTTCTAACTCTAAGCCATCCCCATCTTCTCCCCACTGAGTCTTTGCTTCTTGGCTCTGTGAACAATAGTTCTATGGCTATAGCATAACATTTAATAATTAAAGAAAGTATCTACAGAGAGACAGAGGCGTTGTAACTCTGATCATAAAACACCCCCCCCCCCCCCATCAAGTCATTCCACCTGTGGAGTGGGGACGTTATGGCAACTGTATACATACCATAAAATTGATAAGAAAAGGTTTACTGAATAAATTGGATCTCATGAGACAAATGTGTAAACTGTTGAACTGTCAACAGCTTACCAAAAAGGCAACCAATGGAAACGCATGGTCAGATCTCAAAATATTATTTGCAACAATTTCTTCAATCATATCAACCAACCATGGCCTAGATTACCTCATCCTCTCAAACTTTATCTGCATTTCATAATATTTTAGATTTTAACCTTCCAGGTGTTTCAGTACTGTTGACTAGTTGTCTGTACCTATGTACATGCCAGAAATTATGTCAATATTGTGAAATGTGTAAACGTGATGGGCATCAAAATAATGTACCTTGTCAAGACCAAAGAGACATCATGTCATACAGTCACAAATTCATAAATCCCCTCATCAGCATAGTTAATCATAACCTTATATCTGTCAAATTGAAATCTTGCAGGCATCCATACACTTTAGATCCTTCAACAAATAGCCTTATCATCATTATACCACTGCTTAGTATACTGTCATTGCATTCATATTTGCCAAAATAAGTTGCTTTTTTTCAACCTCTCCCAAATAAATAAAAAATAAACCACTATATTTTACTCCATATTAATCCATCAGTTAGGTTATTTCATATTTCATTTACTCGCATATTACATTATATTCCTTTATAAAAGCACAACATGACCATGATATTTATAAGCTTTATCGACTCAATATAGTATCACAATCGTGATACATTAATAGTCCAATCATGATCAGCTGAGCGACGTGATCCATGGGTCCATTGTTATGCCTCAGCTCATGTCCATTGTTCTATAATTTGCTGGGTTTTGTATAATCCAAGTGGATATATTTAAATGCATAAAACAGTCATTTAGTTGAAACACTGAAATTTTTACAAATACATGTTTGTGATCATGAGACTCATACATCTTTCATGTAGTCCATAAAAGTGCGCGGTCAACACAACCACTAGGATTTCTTACAAATATTCTCAGAATCAATTACAGCTGAGCACCGTGACAACATGACTTATTCAATCTACATGTAATATGAAAATTTATTCATGAAATATGTGTACGATTTATTAGCTTTAAAGTCTGTTCAGTTCGATTAGACAAATGTATATGACATTATCAGTTATCGGAAGATTTAACTGTTATACTCGATCAGTTGGACATGAATGGTGATGGAATTGTATACTAAATGAATCTTTGTAGTGTACAAGAACAATACACGCTACCTAAAAGCACATCAGAAATGAAAAACAATCCCAACAAAAACATTACTTAGTAGCCCAAACGTTAACCATGCATAGTATATATGAGATCATATATACATACTCTTAATAGACTATTCAGACTATTCTGAAACCTTCACGTGCATTTTTTGGATGATTTACCATGATATAATGATCCTCTTTTAACATTAGAATCAGATGGGACAGGACAAAGGCCAAATTTACAAACACTACCTCCCAAACACTAACAGGATCATGATACATGGCTGTCTCAGGTATATTTATAAGTAATTTATTGTCGATGTATTGATGATTTTGCAAAAGAGGCTCAGCTCGGGGGGGGGGGGGGCAAAGCCTTGTAAACAAACTATCCAAGTCAATTGAGTTATAATGTATCTTTGTGTTTTTATAAATAACATTAACTTTTATTTAAGCATACGTATTGTTTGAATGCAGAGAAACAAGTGTATGCCCTTGTTCTGATAAAATAATCTGATTGGCACAATAATTTATTGGTTCAAAATAGGGGGGGGGGGCAGATTTAATCTTCAACACACGCCTGGTGGTGCCACCTAAAATCATAGTGCCCATTCATGTCACTTTTTACCGAACTCTGAATGTAAATGGACGTTTCTGCCTGACAGTTTGTATATCCATCCATCTATGCCAGTTTTGCACAAGACAGGTGGCTCCCACTGTCCTCGTGTTTGCATAGTGGACACACCAATACATTTATCTCAGGAGTGTTTATGACGTGTCAGCCTTTAATTTTACACATCCAAATCTTAGCATTGCATTGTCCATTACCGGTATGCAACATAGGTGGCACCTACAACCACATTTAAAAGATGTCCACTTGTTCATCTATTTTGTGTTAATTTACACATATCAAGAGTGGATTGATTTGATGTATCAGCCTGAAATTCTGCACAACTTTGGTCACCAACCCTTTCATTATTTGCGACATTTCTACGCGTTTTTCAGACATAATATTTATATGCTCTGCCTACCTTTATACCCTATATCTATTTCATTGTAGATTGACAGTGGGGAGAGGAATATACATTAAGATGTTTCTTTTGTGAAAGCCAGTTGCCCACCTGACCTTCACATGAACGCATTTTTAAACGTGGACCAAGAGGCAGGAAAATTGTGCATAAGAGGATACCAAAGACCTGTTCTGGTGGTCACGTGATATATATGAAAATAGAAAAAGGGTTTAACACGAGATAGCAATATAAATGTCACACATTGAACTGTGGTGGTGACTAAAATAACCAATTTAGCTACGAATGCTCCCACTCGAAAAGAAGACAGTTGCCAAGTGTATCAAATTAAACCTAAACAAAACTTGCAACAGAAGAGAACCCATTTTAAAATAAGGAATGCGGTGAGGACTCGCATAACTTCAACCCCCTCCAGGATCAATAAATTTGTGGAAAGATATTGAAATGTAAATTCAGTTAAGAGATTACCCTACTGAAAAAAAGGATTTTGTGTGTTAAACTCCACATCATGTCTGAAACGGGTACAAAAAAGTTGCTTATTCAGCTTTATAAAATCCACACAGGATTCAGGCCACTTAAATGCGAGAATTGTGGTGAAGCTTTCTCACAAAAAAGTCCTCTTACTCAACATGTCGGGACTCCCAGAGGGGAAAAGTGTGAGGATTGTTGTAAAGATTTCTCAAAAAAGGGTGGTCTGATTCAAAATGTGACGCACACAAAGGAAACAACTTTCAAATGTAAGGACTGTTGTAAAGCCTTTTCAATACAAAATGGTCTTGTTCAACATGCGAGGACTCACAGAGGAGAAAGGCCATTTAAATGTGAGGACTGTGCTACGGCTTTCTCACATAAGTTAACTCTTATTCAGCATAACAGGACCCACACAGGAGAAAAGCCACTTAAAAGTGAGGACTGTGGTAAAGCTTTCTCACAAAGATATTGTCTTAACTTGCATAAAAGGACCCACACAGGAGAAAAGCCATTTAAATGTGAGGACTGTGGTAAAGCTTTCTCACAAAGAAGTAATCTTAATCAGCATATCAGGACCCACACAGGAGAAAAGCCATTTAAATGTGAGGACTGTGGTAAAGCTTTCTCACAAAGGAGTAATCTTAATCAGCATATCAGGACCCACACAGGAGAAGAGCCATTTAAATGTGAGGACTGTGGTAAAGCTTTCTCACATAAGTTAACTCTTATTCAGCATAACAGGACCCACACAGGAGAGAAGCCATTTAAATGTGAGGGCTGTGGTAAAGCTTTCTCACAAAGGACTAGTCTTAACTTACATAAAAGGACCCACACAGGAGAAAAGCCATTTAAATGTGAGGACTGTGGTAAAGCTTTCTCACATAAGTTAAATCTTATTCAGCATATCAGGACCCACACAGGAGAGAAGCCATTTAAATGTGAGGACTGTGGTAAAGCTTTCTCAGAAAGGAGTAATCTTAATCAGCATATCAGGACCCACACAGGAGAGAAGCCATTTAAATGTGAGGACTGTGGTAAAGTTTTCTCACATAAGTTAACTCTTATTCAGCATAACAGGACCCACACAGGAGAAAAGCCACTTAAATGTGAGGACTGTGGTAAAGCTTTCTCACAAAGGAATAGTCTTAACTTACATAAAAGGACCCACACAGGAGAAAAGCCATTTAAATGTGAGGATTGTGGTAGAGCCTTCTCACAAAAGAGTCATCTTACTCAACATAACAGGACCCACACAGGAGAAAAGCCATTTACATGTTAGGACTGCAATAAAGCTTTCTCGGAACGTAGCCATCTTTATCAACATATCAGGACCCACACAGGAGAAGATCCATTTAGGTGTGAGTACTGCGGTAAAGCTTTCATGAATAAGTTTTATCTCATTCATCACATCAGGACCCACACAGGAGAAAAGCCATTCAAATGCGAGAACTGTGGTAAAGCTTTTTCACAAAAGAATTATCTTAATCATCATAAGATGACCCACACAGGAGAAAGGCCATTTAAATGGTAGAACTGCGGTAAAGCTTTCTCACGAAGAAGTGTTCTTAGACAACATATCAGGACCCACACAGGAGAAAAGCCATTTAAATGTGAGGACTGTGGTACAGCTTTCTCACATAAGTTAACTCTTATTCGCCATATCAGGGCCCACACAGGGGAAAAGCCATTTAAATGTGAGGACTGCAGTAAAGCCTTCTCAAGGAAGAGTGGTCTAATTCAACATGTCAGAAAACACCCCGGGGCAAATCAGTGAAATTTACATTTATTCAACATGTGAGGACTGTGTTAGAGCTTTCTCACGTAAGTTAACTCTTATTCAGCATACCAGGATCCACACAGGACAAAAGCCATTATAGTGTTATGACTGTGGTAAAGTTTCTCAAGCAAGAGTGATCTAATGAGACATTTTATGAGAATCTGAGATAGCATAAATATCCGATCTGCATAAATTGAAACAAGTGGTACAATTTAAACCATTTTACAATAGTGTACCCAATTAGACAAATACATGTATACGACACCTTGCGCAGACGCTGTTGAGTGTGTATATATATATATATATATATATATATATAATAGCAAACAAGGCAGATTCGGACTTTATACCGAAAAACCGTACAAGAAGATCCATCGAGACGTAAGATCAAGCAATTAATCTATTGACCACTTTTGAACATATTCCTGTCTGCTGTGTATGACAGGCATATCCCGAAAGTCAATAAAACGCGCCTTACGAGTGTTCGCAACTGATTAATAATTGCAGATTCCGAGAGATGTGCGTGAAGTTTCCAGCATACTTCGCAAGAAAATTGCGAAGCCTCGCAGCCTTCCGGATATACCCTCGCAATCGCAATTTTTTTTTAATTTTTTGATCACATAGGCCCAGGTCTTGTGGAGCATGTTAACCCTCGACTGTCTAGGCCTGGGCAACTTGTTCTTGTTTTCCATATTTTAACTGTACATCATTACATAAAAAAACAATTGTTCTGTGGGTTACCAGAACAACGCTGTTCAGGTCTCATACAACAACATGAACTATTGTAACCTAAAGATATAACAAGGAGAGGTTTTGGCGGTACTGAAAAATCAAGCTTGTTCTGTTGATCTAATTATCATCTGCCCACTCCTTGATATTCCTACTCCAAGTTATATTCCAAGTCAAATGTCAGTGCCATATTTAATCAGGTGATAGGTGATACCACTTGACACTTCACTTGCCGCGAATTCAGGGTTCTCAATAACAAAACAACAGTGTGCAGAAGCGGAGCCAGAAGGGGGGTCCAGGGGGTCCGGACCCCCCCCCCCCCCCCCCTTTTCACCTGAAGCAAGGGTTTTAGACAAAATTTTGCGCCTGGATCCCCCCTTTTCCGGACCTGATGACCTTTTTTTAGGATTTTCATAAGTCCATCTGGGTTGGACCCCCCCCCCTTTCCTAAATCCTGGATCCGCCCCTGGTGTGTGTCATGCAACAAATTAACTGTCTAAAAACCATATCTCAGGAACAACGTAATGACTTTACACCTGATAAATTTAATCTAAAACTATTGATCATTCTTTCCTGACGTGTGCCTTTAATCTCTTCAAATAATTAACCGTAAAGTATTGGGCTCACCTAAACCTTGTACCAATTGTTAGAGCAACCAAAATAAATCAGCAAACGACAGCATTACTCTAACCAACTTGCCAGACACCTATACCTTCCACAGTGACACCCAAGCATACTTGATCATCTGTATTTAGCAACATTGACCATCAGCTGTTTATTATCATTAACATATGTAAGCATGCCAGAAACAGACGCTCAAATTTTTCCTCTAATTGATAATGGCGCATACATTTATATTCCTTTCTTGCAACAACTGTTTTGTCCTGTTCATTATATTCATGACCCCTCTATGATCATTCAGTCCTTAGATGTCCCCAAAATCTCCTACCATACCAAACTTGGGTCACTACGACTTTCTTCCTTCGAGATACTAAGGGAAAACTTCAATTTGTTATTAAAACCCAAGACTGCAGACAGGAGCAGATTTCTGATTAACCTCTCTTTGCAACAGCTTCGTCCCATATGTGCATGATTCCATCATTGGTGGACATGTCATGCTAACCAAAATTGTAGACCCAAAGCATGCGGCTGAAGAACATGTCACTGGATGTCAGAGTTGGCACGGCAAATTCTGTTGGAAAGTATACACATCCTAGGCTGGTGAACCCTTCGCTTCTTCTGATAAACAGAAAGTGTAGCATAAGCATTCTCAGCCTTGCTATGTTGTTGCTCCTTCTCCTGATTCAGTTGCTCTGCATTAGCCTGATTTTCATTTGATGTTGCCTCCTTTATAAAAATTTCAATTCTGTCATATTTGGCGCAAGTATCGGAGTGTGGTAGGCGAAATCCGAGCTTAAAGCTATTGAATACCTCCCGATATGTATTAAGTTTGAGTTCAGCTGTACATTCCTGCTTCCCTTTGGTAATTTCAACCTGCTCCGGCTCATTTTCGAGCAAGTACATCCACTCCATTCTGCGTACGCTCAGATTTTAGGTAAGTATTCTCTTCCTGGATTTTGCTCTCGGGAGTAGTGGGATATCCGTGCTGGAAAAACTATATATTTTTTCGCTTTCTGTTTAACTACATCATTGACTCTCTTCTTATTCTGGTGTTTGCCGCGCATGTCCTGTGGTGACACAGACAAGCTAGGGTTTCGCAGCTTTCAAATTATGTCTTGTCTATGGCATGGACCGACCGGAAGGCCGCAACACTTACCGCTACTCTTGTCCAATTTGTCCTGATAGTATAGGTGTATGATGCCCTCCTGTAGTCTTCTCACGTCCTGCTAGCTCCCCTTCTCTTAACAGGATTGGCTTGTATGATCCCTAATGTGTTAATCCTGCAGCTTTTTGTCTCCTAAGTTATAGAAATCCTCATTTTTATAAAGCACTGCTGTCCAAGCTTTTCGAAACATTTCTTCTTACAAAGGCAGGGAGGACCAACATTTTTAGCTTGGACTTTTTGCCCCTACTGTTCACATAGCTCTGTCCCTTAGCGGATTTCTCCTTTCTATTTAATATTGTTGCAACCACTGATCAGAATTTCCTTTTCTCTTCTTGCCTCGATCCTACATATAACAGAAGATTACCTCCACTCGCGTCAATGTGTGTCAGAGTTTCTGGTTCATCTAGTTCATTATTCATCCCTAGAATTCTTTTCATCACTGTCACCAAGGTTATTCACTAAGGTTCCGAGAATCCTACTTGTCTAGCAGAGCAAGGATTTCTTTCCCACTTAGTTTGCGCTCTTTTGGCATAAAGGCCTGAAATAAACCAGAAAAGTTAAATATCGCAAGAAAGACAGAAGAGCATAGAGTAAGCTTTACAAATTAAAACAAGGGCTCAGCTGAAATTGATTGTGAATATTTGTATAAACAACCAGCATATGGAAGTGATGATAAAAGAAGATAAGGGAATAACAGAACACTTGTGAAACAGCAGGACAGGAGTGCTGCCCACGGCAGGCATGCGTGTTTGGTCTGGTACCAGGAAATGTTTTACTTCATGACCTGATGTCACTAGTAGCGGGCTGGCTTAGCTTGCAATATGATTTATGGAGTCCAAGATACTTGAGTAACCGGCTCGGTTCTTTTTAGCTTAGATGACTTTCAGTCACTCTTTGTCTGTCGTCCGTCTGTCTGTCTGTCCGTCCGTTAACTAGGCACAAATGGTAATGGCTTGAACTAGAATCTTCTAACTGGACATCAAGGGATTTCCATGAAAAATCTCCTTGGAAACCTGATATTAGGTCTCTGTTACTCATAACCTAAGAGCTATGGGGGCTCAGAAGTACCGTCCCCCCAGAATAATTGAAAATTTGAAGCAAATGCTCCAGTATCTGAGCATTAATGCATTTACTACTGGAATTCTTTGCATGCATATTCATCATGTTTCATCAGTTATTACAGAATGGTGGCGCCACAGGTATATTTTTTTAAATCTGCTCTATTTTTGAGACCTTCAAATATGTAATTTGTACGTTAACAAGGCACAAATCGTAATCATTGGACCTATAAACTTCGTACTTGACATCCTAGGGTGTCCATGAATAATCTCCTAAGTAACCTGAAATTAGGTTTGTGTTTCCCATTTTCTCCGAGCTACGGGGCTCAGAATAATAATTTTTTTTACAAAAGTTGCAGCATCTGAACAACTACTGCATTGATGACCATGATTCTCTGCATGCTTTTTCATCATGTATTGTTTCATCAGTTACTGCTGACTGGTGGCGCCACCAGGATTTTTAGCTCAGCTGAATTTCAGTCATGCTGGGCTATAGCGATGGGTCTTTGTCCGTCGTCCTTCCGTCCGGCCGGCCGTCCGTCCGTTAGATGGGCACAAATCGTAACCTTAAGGGCTAGGATCATGGACCCTCCGCAGTCTTAAAAGATCTCCTTCCAAACCTGAAATAAGGTCACTGCGACCTACCATGCCGAAAATTGGGTCAATAGGACTACGTTCCTTCGAGATATTAAGGAAAACCTCATTTTTTTATTAAAATCTATTTTCACACTTCAGGACGGTCTAATATCAAAACCACTCATATTTTTTTTCATATTTACCATAAATATTCCTCTATATATTTCCTATGTACATGCAATTATGAAATTAAGTATTTTATAATTTAAAAAAAAATTATGGGCCCAAACATAATGGACTTTGTAAAAATCAGGAAAGATATTTGGTCACTTAAGAGAAAAAGTGTTAAAGCTTGGGACTTTTTTTTCAGTTATACAACTTAAATTGATCAAAATGTAATTGTATACCAAAAACTTGATCAAAATATGTTAATTTTTTTAATATTGGCAAAATATAAAATTGGTACCTTAAATTTTGCCCAAGTTTGACCATGGTACGTTTTTTCTTGTAAGAGCATTTGATTTACTTTTCACAGTCGGTATAAATATAGATTTAATCTGTTAAATTCTGAAATTTGAAAGTAAAAGCTCAACAATTATTATAGTTATTGAAGTTTTTCTGAGGCCCTAGTGTATATACATTTTGAACCTCCAGACCAGCCATGTCTGGTCCCTACAGCCTTGTCTGGGTAAACGTATTACTGATGCAACACTGCTTTTACAAATGTAGAATCACATGTGGCAACCCTAAATTGATATATACTGTAAATGTATAGTAAATTTAAAAATTTTGTCCAAAATTCCCCTTAACAAAAATTGATGTATTAAAAAAATGAGTATATAATGCAAGCATTCGTTCAGTTTTTTTCTGCCTTAGAAGAATAGGAATTAAAGTGGTTTGCTTTGTTTTTCTATCTCTCTGTCTGTTTTTAAATATTAAATAATTATGAATAAAACTTTTTTTACCTGTAAGCACTTTTGGATTAAATTTTGTATCCTGTATGTTTATGCAAAGGTGTTGTAACTTTCCTCACTCCCTGCCACTGAGAATTTGTTTAAATTTAAAAAAATAATTAAATTTTATTATTCATTACTAATCATTAGGGATCATATGAAGGAAATTAATGATATACACAGATGGAGTTGATAATATTAATCTGGATTCTTACTTGTCTAGTGTGTAGATTGATCTGAAATATATGTGAATATATTAGTTTTATATTTTTTAATATAAATGAAAGCCTTAAAACTAGGTACTTATAATCATTTTTTAAATTTGTGAATCTCGTATATTCGGAATTCTCAACACCTTTGTTAAACTGACACTGAATAAATACTAGACATGGTGGCAATACTTTGCAAATGTATTTAAATGCGAATATGAATATGTACTCATATGTAAATATAATTCCATGCAAAAGAACAGGAATTCAGGTAAAAATGAAAGTATTTGAATACCTTTGCAAATACTTAAAAAAGTATTCATGAAATCATCCATGATTATATTCTATAATATTATTTTAATAATCATATCAGTTATATTTCATTTTAAAAAATCATATGATTCTCTTATTATTTTTAATAAAAATTATATTTGGGACAATATTTGTAATTTTTTTTAATAAATAGTTAAACTCTTATATTATATGTTCTGCTTATAAGTTATATGGCCAAGTCAAAATCTGTGTGACAATAGTAATCCAATTGTTAATAAAATAAATGAAATCAATCCTCTTCCCTGTCTCCAAAGGTACTATCAAAATCATACATAAGCTAAACAACAACAACTCATAATACAGCTTATATTTATTACCACACAAAACCAGCATGTGCCTCATTTCTAAATAATATTTTTTTATCATATATAACAGCTGAGCGTCGTGACCCATAGGTCCCTTGTTTCTATTTTTTAATCCATTTTTCCTTCATTTTTAAGACAGCCAATTTAAATTGATACTATCAGATTTGTAACTGTGCTTTCATCTGTGTCCTCAGACCTTGTGTTGTCTATAAGCACCCAGCTTGAATAAGCGGATGCTCATAACTAATCGCCCTGTCCGTCCACCTGTTTGTCTTTCTGTATGTCCGTAAAATTTGTTTCCCCTTAATAACTCCAGTGTGATTAACATTTGGATTTCAAACTTGAATTATATATTAAAACTTGACATGCATGATCTACCAATAACGTTAGAATTCTTTTGATTTTGGGGTCATGAAATCAAAGGTCAAGGTCACAGGACCCACTTCTTTGAAAAGATTGTAGTTGCATATTTTTAGTCAAACTTTTCATCCCAAACCTTCCGTCTTCCATGTGACGCTAGTGCCAATAGGGAAGGTTCCTTTTGATTGTGGGGGTTACTAGGTTAAAGTTCAAGGGCACAGGGCCCATTCATTGACGAATTAGTCTATGGATGAAAACTCCAGTTTTGGTAGATAGGTTGGCTTCAAGCTTATCACAGACCTTTATTTTGAGAGAAAAAAAAATCTCATAAACCTATCCCTATAACAAATTCAGCTGAGCGTCGAGACCCATGGGTCACTAATTTTCATGTAAGCTCTGTGGATTGAATGGTCACATGATGGGCATATGAATTTAAGTTTTTTAGCTCAGCTGACTTTCAGTCATGCTGAGCTATAGCGATCACTCTTTGTCCGTCGTCCGTCTGTCTGTCCGTCTGTCCGTCTGTCCGTTAACCTGGCACAAATCGTAACCGCTGGACTTAGAATCTTGTAACTTTACATTCTGAGAGGTCAATGAAAAATCTCCTTGGAAACCAGAAATTAGGTCTCTGTTACCCATATCCTTCGAGCTATTGGGCCCCAAAGTACCCCCCAGAATAGTCAAAATTTTCATACAAAAAATTTAATATCTCATTAACTACATCACTGATGGTCATGATTTTTGGCATACATATTGGTCATGAGATGTTTCATCAGTTTCTGCAGACTGGTGGCGCCACCTGTATTTTTGGAGTCTTTACGAATTGTTTTCTCTGTTTTTGAGGTCTTTAAAAATGTGGATGTCTGTTAACAGGGCACAAATCGTTAAGACTGGACCTAGAATCTTCATTCTTGACACAGTGAGAGACTTATGAAAAGTCTCCATGGGAACCTGAAATAAGGTCTCCGTTACCCATATCATTTGAGCTGTGGGGCTCCCAATTACCCCCCAGAATAATGGAAAATTTGATTTAAAAAAACTGCAACATCTCAATAACTACAATACAGATGGTCATGATTTTTGGCATACATATTGATCAAGGGGTGTTCCATCATTTCCTGCAGACTGGTGGCGCCACCTGTATTTTTTTCAAATTTTTACAATTTTTTTTATTCTATTTATGAGACTTTTAAGGATGTAGTTATCTGTCAACAAGGTACAAATTGTAATGACTTGACCTAGAATCTTTATTCTTGATACACAGGGAGACCCATGAAAAGTCTCTATGGACACCTGAAATTAGGTCTCTGTTACCCATATCCTTAGAGCTATGGCACTCCAAAGTACAGCTCGGAATAATGGAACATTTGATACATAAGCTTAAGTATCTGAACAACTAATGCAGAGATCACCATAATTGTTTGCATGGATATTGATCATGGAGTTTTTCATCAGTTTTTGCAGACTGGTGGCACTACCTGTATTTGTTTGGTTTTTTTTACGATTTTTTTTCCTCCATTTTTGAGACCATTAAAGATATGAACATCTGTTTACAGGGCACAATTCATAACAATTGGACCTAGAATCTTCATTCTTGATGCATAGGGAGACCCATGAAAAGTCTCCATAGAAACCTGAAATTAGGTCTCTTTTACCCATATTGTCCAAGCTATTGGACTTGTAATTACACATCCCCCCCCCCCCCCCCCCAGAATAATGGAAAATTTGTTACAAAAGCTCCAGAATCTGAACAACCAATGCACGAATATATCAGGGAATATATCACATTTTGATTTTATACATAGAAAAATAAATCCGATCATGAAAACTAAAATATAATTTGACATCAAATGTATGACATAATAGATTCTGTAAGAGATGCATAATCCTGATGATATTGTTTGGTCTATGGAACCAGAAAAGGCTGGTCAATTTATTTATGAAAAAAAATATTTTACCAAAACAAGCATTTACAAACATTTGCAGAAATGTCAAAAATTTGTGTTTATGTATCTGTAATGTTTTAGGATATATATAAGGGCTTATTTGTAAAATTTTATATTTTTCAAACATGTTAAAATAAAGTTGCTGCTTAAAATATTGATGAATTATTAGTATTTTGTTTTACGTAGTTATGTTCTTTGTTTCTTTGTCCCTCCTCTCTCTGTCATTCAGTCACCTTTTCTTTCTCTTTCACTCTCATAATTTTTATATTACGAGACTATTTATTCATATTTGTACAGATTGTTACTTTTATGCATGCATTGTAACATATTTCTTTCTTGCTATAAAGCTATGTATATTGGTGAGATATTTGTTCATGCTTGTTGTTCGACAGAGTGTAATTTTGTCAGTACTTTGTGTTAGTATTTTATTGTATCCCCAGACAAAGTCGGGGGATACTATGTTTTCATACCGGTCCCGCCGCCGCCGCCGCCGCCGCCGCCGCCGCCGCCGCATATGAATCTTGTTGGCGCGATAACCCAAAAAATATTTCACGGAACTTTACCAAACTTGGTATATGTATAGATATGGGTAAGAGGACGACGCCTATTTAAAATGAGGTCATGACCTTTACTAGGAGAGTGTCCTTGACCTTGAATAGGTCCAATTTTGGGGAAAATCCCACAAATTCTTTAATATCTCAAGAAATCTTGCATGGATTTATCCCAAAATCAAGTTGATGGAAGATCATGGATAGGGTTGTCATGTTCCAGAAACTGGTGGCGCCACCTATTATTCTTTACTTGTTTTCGTGCCGTTTAATACCCTAAAAATTGCCACCTTACAGCACTGTGAGCATTATAAGTCAAAAACTAATGGACAGATTTCTTTTAAATTATGCATATACATAGGTATGGGTTATGGGATGATGCTTATTTAAATTGGGGTCATGACCTTTCCTATGATAGTGGCCTTGACCTTGAATATTGCCATATATGGTGAAAATCACACACCTCTTATCATATCTCCAGTGTTGATAGCCATATGGATTTCAAACATGACTTATGTATGGCCCACCACTAAAGTAAGAACCCTATAGGTTCTAGGGTCATGAGGTCAAAGGTCAAGGTCACTGGACTGGCATTTTAAAAGATACTGTGGATGCATTTTAAGCCAAACTTTCATCCCAGGTCTTCCATCTTGAATATATAGCTCACTTGCCAATAATGGATGATCCATATAAATTTTGGGGTCACAAGGTCAAAGGTCAAGGCCACAGGAGCTATCTGTCCAAAAATTAGTTTCTGGATGATAATTCCTGCTTTTATTGATGTAATGATTTCAAAATTGACTTATATATGTCCCATTGAAATAGCAAGACCCAAATTGATTTTGGGGTCATGAGGTCAAAGGTCAAGGTCACAGGAAACCTCTTTAAAAAGATTGTGGATGCATTTTCTGCCAAACAAATCATCTCAGATCTTTCATCTTGCACATATAGTTCACCTGCCAAGAGTGGAAGACCCCTATCAATTTTGAGGTCACAAGGACAAAGGTGAAGGTCACAGGAGCCATATGTCCAAAAATTAGTTTCTTGATGATAATTCCTGCTTTTATTGATGTATGGATTTCAAACTTGACTTATATATGTCCCATTGGAAAAGCAAGACCCAAATTGATTTTGGGGTCATGAGGTCAAAGGTCAAGGTCACAGGACACATCTTTTTTAAAAAGATGCGGATGCATTTTCAGCCAAACATTTCATCTCAGATCTTTCATCTTGCACATATAGTTCATTGCCAAGAGAGGAAGAACCCTATCAATTTTGAGGTCACAAGGTCAAAGGTGAAGGTCACAGGAGCCATCTGTCCAAAAATTAGTTTCTGGATGATAATTCCTTCTTTTATTGATGTTTGGATTTCAAACTTGACTTGTATTTGACCTATTGGAAAAGCAAGACCGGAATTGAAATTGGGGTCATGAGGTCAAAGGTCAAGGTCACAGGAAACCTCTATAAAAAGATTGTGGATGCATTTTAAGCCAAACTTTCATCCCAGGTCTTCCATCTTGAATATATAGCTCACTTGCCAATAATGGATGATCCATATAAATTTTGGGGTCACAAGGTCAAAGGTCAAGGCCACAGGAGCTATCTGTCCAAAAATTAGTTTCTGGATGATAATTCCTGCTTTTATTGATGTAATGATTTCAAAATTGACTTATATATGTCCCATTGAAATAGCAAGACCCAAATTGATTTTGGGGTCATGAGGTCAAAGGTCAAGGTCACAGGAAACCTCATTAAAAAGATTGTGGATGTATTTTCAGCCAAACAATTCATCTCAGATCTTTCCTCTTGCACATATAGTTCACCTGCCAAGAGTGGAAGACCCCTATCAATTTTGAGGTCACAAGGTCAAAGATGAAGGTCACAGGAGCCATTTGTCCAAAAATTAGTTTCTGGATGATAATTCCTGCTTTTATTGATGTATGGGTTTCAAACTTGACTTATATATGTCCCATTGGAAAAGCAAGACCCAAATTGATTTTGGGGTCATGAGGTCAAAGGTCAAGGTCACATCTTTAAAAGGATGTGGATGCATTTTCAGCCAAACGTTTCATCTCAGATCTTTCATCTTGCACATATAGTTCACCTGCCAAGAGAGGAAGAACCCTATCAATTTTGAGGTCACAAGGTCAAATGTGAAGGTCACAGGAGCCATCTGTCCAAAAATTAGTTTCTGGATGATAATTCCATCTTTTACTGATGTATGGATTTCAAACTTGGCTTTGTTATTGACCCATTGAAATAGCAAGACCCAAATTGATTTTGGGGTCATGAGGTCAAAGGTCAAGGTCACAGGAAACCTCTTTAAAAAGATTGTGGATGCATTTTCTGCCAAACAATTCATCTCAGATCTTTCATCTTGCACATATAGTTCACCTGCCAAGAGTGGAAGACCCCTATCAATTTTGAGGTCACAAGGTCAAAGGTGAAGGTCACAGGAGCCATATGTCCAAAAATTAGTTTCTGGATGATAATTCCTGCTTTTATTGATGTATGGATTTCAAACTTGACTTGTATATGTCCCATTGGAAAAGCAAGACCCAAATTGATTTTGGGGTCATGAGGTCAAAGGTCAAGGTCACAGGACACATCTTTTTTAAAAAGATGTGGATGCATTTTCAGCCAAACATTTCATCTCAGATCTTTCATCTTGCACATATAGTTCATTGCCAAGAGAGGAAGAACCCTATCAATTTTGAGGTCACAAGGTCAAAGGTGAAGGTCACAGGAGCCATCTGTCCAAAAATTAGTTTCTGGATGATAATTCCTTCTTTTATTGATGTTTGGATTTCAAACTTGACTTGTATTTGACCCATTGGAAAAGCAAGACCGGAATTGAAATTGGGGTCATGAGGTCAAAGGTCAAGGTCACAGGAAACCTCTATAAAAAGATTGTGGATGCATTTTAAGCCAAACTTTCATCCCAGGTCTTCCATCTTGAATATATAGCTCACTTGCCAATAATGGATGATCCATATAAATTTTGGGGTCACAAGGTCAAAGGTCAAGGCCACAGGAGCTATCTGTCCAAAAATTAGTTTCTGGATGATAATTCCTGCTTTTATTGATGTAATGATTTCAAAATTGACTTATATATGTCCCATTGAAATAGCAAGACCCAAATTGATTTTGGGGTCATGAGGTCAAAGGTCAAGGTCACAGGAAACCTCTTTAAAAAGATTGAGGATGCATTTTCAGCCAAACAATTCATCTCAAATCTTTCCTCTTGCACATATAGTTCACCTGCCAAGAGTGGAAGACCCCTATCAATTTTGAGGTCACAAGGTCAAAGATGAAGGTCACAGGAGCCATATGTCCAAAAATTAGTTTCTGGATGATAATTCCTGCTTTTATTGATGTATGGATTTCAAACTTGACTTGTATATGTCCCATTGGAAAAGTAAGACCAAAATTGATTTTGTGGTCATGAGGTCAAAGGTCAAGGTCACAGGACACATCTTTAAAAAGATATGGATGCATTTTCAGCCAAACAATTCATCTCATATCTTTCATCTTGCACTTATAGTTCTCCTGCCAAGAGAGGAAGAACACTATCAATTTTGAGGTCACAAGGTCAAAGGTGAAGGTCACAGGAGCCATCTGTCCAAAAATAAGTTTCTGGATGATAATTCCTGCTTTATTGATGTATAGATTTCAAACTTGACTTGCATATGTCCGATTGGAAAAGCAAGACCCAAATTGATTTTGGGGTTATGAGATCAAAGGTCAAGGTCACAGGACACATCTTTAAAAAGATCAAGGTCACAGGACCAACATCTTCAACAAGATTGTGGATCGTTAGATGGAATAAACAATAAAAATGCCAAGTGTCAGTATATGCTGCTAAAAATGGGGGTCTGTTCTTGTAGGAGGGGGGCCTACTATGTCTGGGGATACTCTGGCACCTGCGGTGCCAAGAAATGTCTAGTTTTTTTCTGTGTAAATGACTTTAAAATTCAATAATAATTGATGAAATACCACCATTTCTGTTTGTAACATAGAATATTAAGTGTTAAATTATTGGTGTGAGCCAGCTATTGTGGACTAGGATGCGAGTTGGTAAGGCTGAGGTGTGAGTTGGTACCACTGGAGTGCAATGTAGTGTGACTTGTCCCAGATGTGAGTTAATATCACTATGGAGTCAGTACACGGAAACACGGTTTGGCGGCCATATTGGCCTCGTTGTGGTTTGGCGAGTAAACAAACACCACGTGCTTTTGTATTACTAGGGAAATAAACGTAAATCATCGCTTAATCCACTAAATTTTTCATATTTTCTTTCATGACTGAGTAAAATAATGTTACAAAACCTGACACCGTTGAAATTAAACATTCCACAGCTGTTAAGGAAAATGTATCTCATGATACCATTAGCATAGACAGCCTTCAAGAGGCCTGTATATCATCAGCTCCTTGATATCACTTGGCGGCTGTACGTGTCACAGTCAGTTCAGTGGGCAGTGCTTTCCATATGATACGGTTTTTCGGGTTAGATAAGACCAATCATGACTCCTTCATTATACTTATTTCATACTTGTATAAGTTTTAAAAAAATAAAATATATATATATTATTTATTATGTATATCTTTATACATACATGTATATATATGTATATATCTTTATATATATATATATTTATATATATATACATACAATAGCACAGAAACTGATTATTCCAAAATATATATATATATCAAAATAATTAGAGCACGTATGTGTACATGCTTATTTGTGTATGTATGTGTATATATATTATGTATAAATATTATATGATATATATTTACATATATATATATATATATATGTATATATACACACATATATCTCTATACATAAAAGCACAAAAACTGTTTATTCCACAATAGATATACCAAAATAATAAAACGTATATGTACATGTTCATCTGTGTATGTATGTATATATATAATAAAATAATCATTATGCAAAATTTAATACAATTAAATTTTTATATATCTAAAAAAGTAACAATACATATATATATATATTTAAAAATATCATTTAATAAAATTATAAATATATATATATATATATATATATATATATATATATATAATAGGTCGGTGTAATAATATTGATTATAGCCTGTTAATTTAAATATATCAAATATTGATTTCGAGAACAATAATTTTCAATTTCCATACCCTTCTAATAAATCATGCTAAATAAAAAATGGTATACATTATTAATTATTACTATACAGTATTACCCGGCCATATAAGTTGCTTTTTTTATGATCAATTCCACCAATTGTGGTGTTGTGTAGGTCATGTAGAACTAGGAACAAAATGAGGCCAATATAAAAAATCAGTTATATCTTATTCCATGATTTAATTATAATAAGACATGATGCAAACTGTAACTATAGGATCTGACAATGAATGATATTGTGAATACCTGTCATCTTTTTATGTTGCGAACTTATTGGTGACATATATTCTGATTGTATTGACGAATATAACACTATTTTTTTTCAAAATAAAGGCATAATAATTTATATTATAATGTGCATGCAGTTTAATATTTCGATGGTCATTAATTCAAAGTTTATGCTCAAACACATTAGACTGGTTTCGAGAGTAAAATATAAGATGTTCATTATTTCGAGATATTTCTAATTTAACATGAAATTCAACTGCGTATACTATATATAATAATCATAAACAAATGTTTCCAGTCCGACCGGTCTAGCCAAATGTTCAGACATTTCTTTCAAACCATTATGAAAAGGGCCTAATTACGTGCCTTAGATGTTAACGAATAAAATTTGTCATATTCTGTTTGTGAGGCTGGCTGAGTTCTAACAAGAAATTAAGTTTAATGGTTTAATATATTTAAAAAATAGCTTAATGAAAATTAGGTGCGCCGTGAAACAACAGCATATATATATATATACAGAATGCGATACAAATATAATACCAAAAATTAATGGCAGACTGTGTAAATAACAATACTATGTACCACGTCGGACCCACTCCGCCTTTGCATGATTCCCTTCACTGTGAAACGATTTCAACTTTAATGAATTATACTCATGTCTTCCTATCATTTATATTATTTTATTTTGTTTTTGGTACAAAAATGTTTGCAAAGAATCATGTAAAGTTTTTTTTGTATATTATTTCTTCACTTAATAGGTCCCTTAGAAGCATTTTCTTACCAGACTATGATATGTATGTTATATATATATATATATATATATATATATATATATATATATATATATATATATATATATACACATATATACATACAAACATATATATATATATATAAACATATATATATACATATATATATATATATATATATATATATATATATATACATACCCAACATTGAAAGTTTTATTACAGCCTTTAAATGTTACCAGATGCATAATCATCAGCAGTTAATAAGCCGCATGATCCGATAGGATGTCCGTGTGTCATGAATCCTCTAAAAGACCGACATGAGTAATCAGTGTAAAGTCTGCTGTTAAACCTCAGATGAAATGTAAATGTATCACAAGACCACGGGCTGGACATCTTGTCAATGTTAAGGAGATGTGACGACATGCATACCAGACCAGAACAGATACGCCATACTGGCCCAGCCACTGTCGGACAGATGATGGATATCTTCCCATTAAAGCTAAATTTGGTCACAACATCAGGGTTTAACCTACTTTTAGTTATACTTGTTGGATTGGAATGATAATTTAGACCAGCACCGTGATTATTAAATCAAAAACAGGTGTTAACTTTTCAATATTATTATATCCTTAACACCATATTCAAAGCGCCCACGTGCTACTGTTTACTCGCTAACCGGAAGTAAACAAAGTTTTCATCCGGGGCCCTCACTTCCATATAAGCTAAACCGTGTTTCTGTGTGTTGGTATTGTGTGAGCTGACAAAGGTGCGAGTTGACCGGCTTCCGTAGACTGGTACCCCGCTCTATTTCAGAACCCCCCCCCCCCCCCCCCCCCCCCCCGGGTGTGTCATAATAGGATTCGGTATCAGTCTGCGGCTTCCATAGTTTTACGACCTAGCGGGATTTTTATTTTTTGTTCATTCCAATAAAGACGGGTTGTTTGACTGGAGGTTTTTACTTTGACACCTTAAAACAGAAAGTACGACAGTTCTTTGCACTATAAACTTTTCGTTGTGACGAGACTATGACGTCACGCGAGATCTCGTGCGAGAAGCTACGTGGCGTGGTGTCGTGCATGTTGGAGAGATTGGCGCTGCCTTTTCCTTTTCAGATTGCGGATACAGTTCACGTGCCAGTCACTTAGTTCTAGGTACCTGCTAAGTATTGTTTATTCGACGCCAAGAAATTAACCAGAAAATACATTAGAGTTTGGCTTTATTGAATCCCGCCAGATACAGATGCATCGTGCCGCACAGACTCCCGAGTCTCACCCAGTGACGGACCCACATCCAAAACTTTCCTATGGGGGCTGCAAGTGTTTGCCTATCACATGATCAGCTCATGAATATGGCATGACCCAGCAGAGAACCAATAGGAGATAAGGACAAATGACATCACTCATAGACTTGTAACCTGCTCATGAGCTTATCACTAGCTGTCATGACACATCATGTTATACCATATTAAAAGGCCTAAAGCCCTCATACACTTCTTATTGCCTCACCAAACCCTGACAACATATATTTTCAAATACTTTTTCAAATGATTTTAATAAGAAGTTATAATATAAGTTTTATTTTAGGGTTTATTTATTATTTTTTTTATGTTTAAAATACAACTAATTTCAACTGAATTTGAAAATATTTTTAAAATGTTTAAGGTATATAATCTGTGTGTGTATCATATGGAAAATTCTATATCTATTGTCATAGTTTATTTACACCTGTATCAATATTTTAATTAAATATATATATATATATATATATATATATATATATATATATATTGTTTATATCTATTATATTTATATATATATATATAACTTGAAAAATTAAACATGCTTTCAAATTATATATGTATTGCTATATTAAAAGTGTTTTCAAGTGCACATATACAAATATTTTAATTTTGTATATATATATATATATATATATATATATATATATATATATATATATATGTGTGTGTGTGTGTGTGTGTGTGTGTGTGTGTGTGATTTTGAGATATAATTCTTTATAATAATTATATTTTATTTTTTTCTTTATTCAAATATCAGCTATTTGACTGAAATCACCATTATGTTCAGTTATACGTGCGTATTTGTTTAGAAAATATTTAAGTATACATTGTTTCGATTTTTATGCATGGCCATATGTACCAGTGATAATGTTAGCTAACTTTCAGATATGTAGGCCTATTAAGTATTTGTATTAGAATAATAATACTAGTTATTTTTGTACCTCATTTGTTGTATGTATATATATATATATATATATATATATATATATATATATATATATATATATATATATATATTTGAATAATTTTAATGACATTTCTAATGGTTTAAGCAAATTGTAAAATAATTTTAAAATGATTATTGGTTCATACAGCTAAACCAATATTATTTTCCAAATACACATGAGTGTACATATGTTTTGTGTGTGTTATTATTTAATATCTTACAAATTTCATATTTCATGTGTGTGTGTGTGTGTGTGCCAATATGTTGTGCATTTTTAATAATTTTTTTTTTTTTTTTATATTTATAAATCACCTCTTAAATTAAACTGGTTTTGTTATGTAACACTTGGGTAAGTACATAAAGGTGTGTGTGTGCTGAAATGTATATGTTTGATTTATATCAATCTAGGTTTTTATATCAATTATTTATACCATTCATATACTTAACATATGTTTTAACTTTTTAGGCGTTTCCAGGATCCATTTGTAATTAAATGCAAACACTGGCCCAGTTGATTCCATGCTCATAATATGTGCGGGCTGTCTGGTTATGCAGCTTAAATATTTTCTTTCTGTAAGTTTTCAGAAGTGCATCAAAAACTTAAATTTAAATAGGAGTATTTACCTGTATTATATAATTGAAGTGATAAATACTGATCACTTGTTTAAATGGTCACACACTTGATCACCCACACATAACGAGCACACATACACCAGAATATAGTGCTGAATGTGTTATATTAAAATAAACAACCAATATTACTGCTGTCACCTTTGTTATATTTACAATTATTGTCTTGCACTATTCATTAAGGTTGATTTCCCTTGTTTTGACATAGAAATATGCACATTCAATAGGTGTAAATATAGAGCATTTTATGAATGATCAGTTTTACCCTACAACTAAGATGCTAATCACAACAACTCATTCTACAGCTCTAGGATGTTTGATCCACTTGAGGGTGGTGGTAACATGGTGGCCAACCTCATTAGCAGCTAGTTAAAATAGCACCAAGTCTAGAGCTAGTCATTTTGTGAAATGCCTGAGTGAATCACATTCACTGATTTTGCACATTGACTATATATTTATATATATATACACACACAATATATATATATGTATATATACAATATATATGTGTATATATAAATATATATTTATTAGGGTAGGGGCCAGGTACTTTTACCTGTACCTAGATACACATTTCAGAGTATATGTACCTGCAGGTCATGAGTAGGAAGTACCTTGTACCTGTACCTATACCCAGAATTAAAATACCTGTACCTGGAACAAGGTACTCCAGGTACAGTTTTTTTTAAGTTTTTTTTTTTCCTTTTTCCTGTTTTAAAATTGGTTACCTGTAATGTAAAATAATCATCCATTTTTATGTATAACTTTTTTTTATCATAAATAAAAACCTGTTAGACTGCACAAGTAACATTGTAAAAATTATTGTATATTTACATAATTAATGAGTCCCCTGATATCAACATTATAAATAACAACACCTACCTAATATACATTATTATTTTCACGGATAATAATACATCAAAACACAGATTTATTAATTTTTCATAACGCTGAATTTTCTCATAACTTAATTATTGTTGTTAATGTAACTATGTGATGTAAAAGTTGATGCCGCTTTTGGATATCTAACCCAAAATATACACATATTCAACATAATTAATTTTAAAGAATGTTTTGGATTAAGCAGTTAAAGACATCACATATGTACAAATGTAAAATGTATAGAACATCACTACATATATATATATATATATATATATATATATATATATATATATATATATAATTTTTTCGGGGGGGGGGGGGGGGGGGCTTTTGTCATCTTTATCATTAAGGTAGGTGGCTTTTTCCCAAGGAATCATTTTGTCCAGGGGTACTTTAGTCCTACACCTATTAAAAACCCACAAAAACATTAGTTTTCTTCATACCAAAAGTTTTTTGTCAAATCTTTTAGTATCATTTTATTTATTGAATTTGAAATAATCTAAGTATCATCCTACAATACCCTAGAATTTCATTATGTGTGTACAAATGAAAGATATAATAATTAAATAATTTTATTTGACCACATTATGTGTAATCTTTATTTTTGAAAATAATTGACATAAGATTGATTATACAAATAAAGTTATATAAGACAATAAATTCATTTACTTTTTTTTTCTTCTTATGTAAGGGTAATGTTGAATTTTCAGCCAAGTATTGCTTCAATGCTTGCTTTTCAAGTTGATGTTGCTGCTTCAGTCACAGAAGATATCACTCATGATTGGAGATTCATCTCACATTTATAAACTGACCAGGCCTAACAAAGCTGAGTGGTGTACAACCATCTTCAGTTTTGGCAATTATTGACCTAATGATGAGGCAGCAAACATAGAGGAAAAGCTGGTCACCTACCTGCCCAGACATCTGTAGTTACATTATACATGACTGACTACCCCTCATTGATACTTTGATGTCTGCCATACTCTAGACTTGGTGCTATTTTAACTAGCTGCTAATGAGGTTGGCCACCATGGAACCACCACCCTCAAGTGGATCAGACATGTTATTGCCTGGGATTGCATACTGTAAAATGTGTCTGTATAGAAACAAAATATATTTACACACAACACACACACACTGAATTTTGAATAACATAAAGCACATTTACATCTATATATGATTTTTAAATATAAATATATATATATATATATATATATATATATATATATGATTTACAGACATATTGTTTACATATAAATTGTATGTTATTTTTTATTTTTGACATATAAAAGTTACATATTATAAATATTTACATTAATATATATATATACATATATATATATATATATATTTATTTATTTATATTATTATACATTAATATTTCATAACAATATAATAAAAAAATAATATAATATAGTATAATATAAGAATTAAAATAATGTATATACCATTACATATATACTCTGATGTGTTTATATGCATAAGTATTGAAAAGCCTGAATTTAATGAACATGAAATGTGAAAATGTAACTAAAAAGCCCTTAAATCTCTGTAGATATAGCAGGACTAGACTGGTACCCTGCACAATTAATGATTGACAAAACCCTAGTTAAGCTATATAAATCATACAAAAATAATTAAAAAATAACAATGGGCAACCTATTTACATATACTAGTGTGAAGGACAACACTTGTAGAATACGATTATTTATACTTTTTCTCCTGATGTGACCGGGATTGGCTGCTTTTAATCAGTGAAATGAAGCTTGTTGAATCTGACATGCCAATTCTGACATGAAGCGGCGTCATGAACAAGGGTTGAATTCTTCACTTTTTTTCGCTAGTAACGATCTCTTACTGGTCATTTCATGTAAATAACCACTCAGGACATCATTAAATGTAACAGTTTGATGAAAAAACTTTAATTAATTAAGATAAACACTCATTCTAACACTGAAGCGAACTTCGCCAACATGCACGCCGCCTAGTTGTAGAAGTTTGAAACGGCTAATTATGCGTGGGTAAATCTGCACAGCATGTTTGATTGTGGGACCCCCCCCCCCCGGATAACCCCTGTTTTTCAGGGCTAAATGATAGGACTATACGCGGACATGCTCTTCAGATGTTCCCTTGAATTGATGGACTGGAGTACTCTCGGATTCTTTCTAATTTGCGTTTCTTACACACATTATCACAGTAAATTTACAGTTGAAAAGTATTGCTTATATGTTAATATTCTGGTTTCTGTTTTCAGGATGAGTATTATTTAATATTAAAGCCTCGACTCGACGTGTACACATAATGCTGTTTTAATGGAACAATATGATCTTCCTTTGTTGCATTTTGTCCTTGTGTTTTTGCAGTTGATACAGCTGTCATCCTGATCTAGTATTTTTGGTTCTTTTTCCTTGGTTCTTTTCACTTTTTTTCTTATACTTGTCAATTTAACATAACTATATACTAGTGGTTAATTCTTCCTATTTTGTTTTAGATCCGCTGAATAGAAGGAAATTTCAAGGTTTTTCAATAAGATAATGTTTTTTCTTCTTTTTTAGGTTTCGGTAAGGAATTTATATAGTAAATAAATATAACTTGCACCTTGAAATGTTATCTTGAAAACAAAGAAAAATGAAGTTCATGTTTTTTTTCTTCTAATTTTTAGGCTCCTTTAAGGAATTTATATAATAAATAAATATAACTTTACACCTATTAATGTTATCTTTTACACTAACATATATTTCATTTTAACTTTCAGATTGTGTGTGCCAGCAGGCAGATTTTAAACTTTGCAGATAAAAAAATGTTATATATATAATATTCCTTTGGTACTTCAGATAACCAAGAAAAAGAAGGGAAATGTTTTCAATCAACTTATTTATTAGCCATGGTTCACAGAATTAAATATTGGAATTCATGTGATTAATGAAATAAATGCAATAACTTACAAGGGATTTGATGGATTCTGATCAAACTCAACAGAAATGTTTATCAATAAAATAACTCGCTATCTATAAACAACTAGATATCCTGTTTGCATGATTAGTATTTCAGGTTTACACATAATGGGACAATATATCATGTTTTTCTTTTATGCCTTTTTGTGCAGGTATTGTTGCAGTTGGTTGGCTTTTCAGTCTGATCTAGTAAAAATTAAATAATAACTGAAAATAATTCAATATTTTGTTTTGCATATTTTTCCTTTAAAGGTCCTGTATTCAGTATATAAATTCATCAGGCAACTCCTTTCAGGAAGCTGAAATACATATTTCCTGGATTCTTTTCACATGTTTTATTAGCTCAGCTGACTTTCAGTCATGCTGGGCTATAGCGATGGGTCTTTGTCCGGCGTCCTTCCGTCTGTCCGGCCGGCCGTCCGGCCGGCCGTCCGACCGGCCGTCCGGCCGTCCGGCCGTTAGCAGGGCACAAATCGTAACCGTAGGGGCTAGGGCCATGAACCCTATGCAGTCTTAGAGGTTATAAAAAGATCTCCTTGCAAACCTGAAATTAGGTCACTGCGACCTATATTCTCGAAGTTAAGGGGTGTGTTTGCACCCCCCAGAAATAACTCTTTGAGACAAAATTTTCATCCCAAACCTTCCATCTTTCACATACAGCTCACCTACCAACAGGGGAAGAACCATAATTTTTTTAGGTCAAAAGGTCAAAGGTCAAGGTCACAGGAGCCTCTTCTTTGAAAAGCCTATAGATGCATTTTAAGCCAACCCTTTCATCCCAATTCTTTGATCTTTCACATATAGCTCACCTACTAAGTTGGAGAAGAATCCTGTAGATTTTGAGGTCACAAGGTCAAAGGTCAGGGTCACAGGATCCACTTCTTTGAAAAGGTAGTGGACACATTTCAAGCTAGACTTTTCATTCCAAACCTTCCAGCACTGATATCGCTTCTCTGCCAACAGGGGAAAAGACCTGTTGATTTTGAGGTCAAAGGTCAAGTTCACAGCATCCACTTCTTGCGTGGAGTCATTTTCAGGCAAACTTTTCAATCTGTACCTTCCATCTGTCATATATGGCTTACCTACCAATAAGGGAAGAAGCCTATTGATGTTGAGGTCAAAAAGTCAAAGGTCAAGGTCACAATATTTAATTGTTCTAAATGCTTGTGAGCATATTTCAAGTGTAACTGTTCAACCCAAACCTTCAGTCTTTCACATATGCCACATCTATGCATCACTCAGTTTGACTCAAACTTCATATTTATGGGTCTTTTTGCTTGAATAAATAACTTATTGATTTTGGGGTCAGCAGGTTAAAGGTTGCAGGTCAAAGTTATTCACCAATTGGTTGCCAAGTAATTACACCAGATTTAAGTGGTCAGTAGTTACCCATCATTTAGAAAGAATCCAGTAGATATATGCGCAAAAGGCCAAGGTCATAGGTCAGGGATGTTCACAATTACTTATTTTATAGACCATCTCTATTTTTCTTGTATATATAAACCATCCCACTCCAGCTGGTACATCTCCCTGTGTGGCTGTTATTGTGAGTGACACTAGTGACATATGACTCCCTTTTGTATCAGCCTATTAAGTGATAAGGCTCAGTGATAAGTACCTGTTACTTCATAACAAAAACACTGTTGTCAGAATGCTTCAGCCAGGCATTAAGACTATGAGAGTATAGTTTTACGGTTTAGCTACTGATTTATAAGATGATGGGAACATTTTGCAGTTTATTTTATGGAATCCTAGCAATAAACTTAGTTTCCTAGATATCTGAATATTTTAATATATATCACCACATATAAAAGCAAGTGTTTGTTCTCATAATATGTGGATGTGTACCTTGATTTAGGATGGCTTTTTGTTTTATTTCAAGACTCTTAGTCATGCTTTCTGCATTTCTTTTCTTTCAGGTTTGGCAGTTTACCTACCCTGCTGACCCCATTGAAAAGCAGAGTGATAATAAAAAATATTGGACTTACACTTTTTACAATTGCATATCTATAAATCTGATATGAGGGCCTGGACATGCCTTTTGAATTATTTTGGGCATTTATTACTGGATAATTTGCCCCAAGTTTGGTCTCTTATTGGAGAATGTGGGATATCAAATGTCATACTTGTCAGAAATCCATTATGTTTGCCAGTTAGCCACCTTAGAAATTCTTTCTTCAGGGCAGTTTCAGTAATTTTTCTTTAATGTTTGGTCCGATTTAGAGAATGTTTATTGTCTGATTTCAGACTTGTCAGAAGTCCAATATGGCCACCAGGCAACAATCTTTTAATTCCTTTTGATCATATTATCTCAAGAATAGTTAAAGTGAATGCAGTTGGATGTATATTTATGTAATCTTGTAAAGGATTGGGTCAAATATTTCTGAATAAATATTACCATCATTTATAAAAGTGCAGTACAGTTGGCTTGTATTGAATAAAAATTCATACAGAAGCACCTGTTTCTCAATAATTCTTACATGTATTTCCTTGATTTTTGCTATATATTTTGGTCTTATATTTGCCCTTTGTGGTGTTCCTTTTGAGACTGACAGGTTTCAAGCAAGCTGTTGGAATAGTTCCTGATAGCTTAACAATCATGCATTTTCCTCAGACCATCAATTCACTGTGTTTTAACCAGACATAGGTGATATATATTTCTGTTGTCATAGAAAATTTTCAACAAATTGGCAAATTGGTTCTTCAAAATTCGACTGGAAGATGTGAATCTCAGTCCATGATGTCACAGGTCATGCTTGGCAGCTGAGCGTCATGACCTATGGGTCACTTGTTATGTTACATTTTAATTGTCACGTAAAATAACTATTTACCAGTACTTAATCATTATTTTCTTTTTTTTCAGCAGCTTATTTTTTTTTCTCTTTTAAGGAAATGGAAAGGCCAGGCTTAATAAATAAATTTAAGTTTACAGCTATTAATGTTTTTATTATTTTTAAGTGATGTATGGCAGATTTTTAAATGTTGTAGATCAAGATATATAATGTTATAATACATACATTTTTATCGGGTATTTGTCAGACAACCAAGAAAAAGTAGTTAAATGTTTTCTGTTAAGTTTAATGTTTGCCATGGTTCAATAAATTCAAAATATTGACATTTTTGTAATTTAATGAAATGTGATTCCTGAAAATAAATTTATTCTGAACAAAGACAGGTGCTAGAAGTGCTATTCATCAAATAATCCACCAAGGCATATTTGTAACAAAAACTGAGACAAAAATTCATAGTTATATTGTGGTAACATGAAATGTCATAATGTGATTATTGCTGCTGTCAGATATTGTGATGTTTGTAGATATCAGTTGTTTTCCTAAGCCCACTTGAATTATTTGCACATTTAATAATTATACCTCCCCCCCCCCCCCCCAGCGGAGACGTTATTTTCAGTGCCATTTTAAACACTAATTGTTCATATAAAAATCTCAGAGGAGTTCGAAACCCAGTGACCTTGACATTTCATCTTCAAGGTTAAATCATCTGCTGAAATGTAAAATATTTGAACACCATAACTTTGAAAGTATTTAACATTTTGCTCTCAAATTTGGTATATGAATTGTTAATACCAAGTCCTTGGACAAGTTTGAAAATTGGTAACCTTGACCAGGATCTTTAAGGTCAAATCAGCTGAATTATACTTATATTGCTTTCTGAATGCCATAACGTTTGAAGGGCTTCATATTTTCCTCTGAATTTAAAACAGTAATTGTTCCTACAAAAATTTTCAATGAGTTAGGAACCTGGTGACCTGGATCTTCAAGTTCAGATCTGCCGAAATGTAAAATATTTATGAACCCCATAACTTTTGAAGTGTTCCACATTTTTCTCTAAATTTATTACAGTAATTGTTTCTACCAAGTTCTTGGATGAGTTTGAAAATTGATCACCTTGACCAGAATCTTCAAGGTTAAATCAACACAATTATACTTCTTGCTTTGTGAATGCCATAACATTTTAAGGGCTTCTTCCGAAATTTTAAATACAAAATTTTTAACGGAGTTCTTGAAATATTTTTAATACTTGTGACCTTATCTTGATCTTCAGTTTTAGATTTCCTGAAATCTAGAATCATTTTTTTCATATTGCGCGCTTATTTTAGCCCTATGATTTGGGAATGCCCACAGGAGGGTGACATATCTGTTTTTGCACTGCAAAAACAAAGCCATTCTAGTTGCATTTATCGTGGTTTGTACTTGTTATTTTGCATTTCTCTAATAATATTTTTCTTTTTTTTTCCAGGTTCCTGGTAAGGTTCAGAGCGACCTGAACCATTGTTGATCAAAATTATTTTTTATAATACAGTTTGATTTCTTAGATACAAGATCCCAAGTCTTTGGTTGCAGTGATCTCGGCATAGCAGTAAACCTATAAACACTGAACTTACCTGATAAAAAAAACACTGAACTTACCTGATCAAAGAAAACACTGAACTTGCCTGATAAAAAAACACTGATTGTGCCTGATCTAAAAGCACTGATTTTACCTGATCAAAAACACTGAGCAAACTAAAGGCCATTCTATCCTGTCTCCTGTCTTCTGAACTGTTTATAAGTGGTATCTTTTCCATATTCCCATATCTTCCTTTCACTTGTATATCTCTTTTGAACGATATAAGAGGCATTGCCTTTCCCATCTGTCTTTTGCACGCTATATAAGTGGTATATTCGCCATATTCCCATATCCTTTCACTCTATATTCTGAACTCCATATTCCCATATCTTCCTTGTACCTTTTATCCTCCGAACACTATTATAAGTGGCATCTTTGCCACATACCCATATCTTCTTTTCACTTTCATCTGTCTTCTGAACGTTATATAAGAGGCATCTTTGCCATTTACTCCTATCATACTTACACTTGTATTTGTTTTTGTTAATTCCTTACAACTGTTGTCTGAACCATATACCCATATCTTCCTACCACTGTCCATCTTCCTGACTTTGATATAAGTGGGTGCTTCTATATATTTTGCATTCTGTCCTTTTCTCTCCACATTTTGATTATTAGTTTTAAAAGTTTTCTGAAACTTTCATAAAAACCAGTTTGTGCCTTTCTCACAACCATTACTTTCAGACTTTCAGTACTTTTAAGATATCCCCCTTCTTTCCACATAGCAGCCCATTTACATTCTTTATGATCTGTCCAGCTATGGCTTCAGCCCTAGAGGTCCCTGCTGTATCTATTGGAAAAATTGTTGGAGGCACTTTTCACCAAGGTGATTATCAATTCCCATCAGAGTCGATTGGGAAACAGTGTGTCCCTAATGCAGTAGTTGCTCTGCTTTATTCAACCTTGCATAATGTTGCTGAATGGCAAGCAAATGACATGGATACAATATTAATTGAAGGTGATCATTTGTACAGATCATTGATGTCTGATGTCCCTGATAAAGGATACATGGCTTGGGATGAAATACCAGAGTATATACAATGCCTTGATCATAATTTCAAGATAAAACCAAACTTAGTCACAGGTGGTTTCCTTAATCATTCTGATGTGCAAGCACCTTATATGTTTTACCAAGATGCTTTGTCAGAAGTCACTTGCAAGAGGTTCGGCCTTATAATATTAGGAGGAAATGCGATTGCAATTTTGTATCATCAGAATTGTTACTATGTATTTGATTCACACAGCAGAAATCATCAGGGGTACCCTACACGTTGTGGCACATCATTTCTTACATTTGAACTTGAATCAGAATTCTTTCAATATATATCAAACTATGCACATTTGATGAAATCAACTATGTTTGAAGTAACATATTTCAAAATTTCACAAGTCTCATTGAAAGCATTTAAACTTGGATTCAAACGACAAACTAAACAGACAGATGACCAGGGAGTACATGGAACCCCATCAAACATTGACCTTGGTGATAAATTCGAGGAAAATCAAACCTGTCAGGGAAATGTTTCTAAACCTAGTGTTGAACTAATAAAAGATTATTTTGCAGATCAGCAGCAAAAGTTGACAAAAAAAACAATATTTGAAAGAGGACATGAGAAAGAGAAGAATGAATCAAGCACAGATGAGAAAAGAACGTTTGAAAGATCAAAAAGGAAAATGGCTATCAAGACAAAATCAAGCTTATAGACAAAAAGAAAGAACAGCTGACAAACAACAGAGGCAAACTGCCAGACGAAATGAATCTTACAGGCTAAAAGAAAGAACAGCTGAGAAACAACAGAAGCAAACTGCAAGACAAAATGAATCTTACAGACTAAAAGAAAGAACATCTGACAAACAACAGAGGCAAACTGCAAGACGAAATGAATCGCACAGGCTAAAAGAAAGAACAGCTGAGAAACAACAGAAGCAAACTGCAAGACAAAATGAATCTTACAGACTAAAAGAAAAAACATCTGACAAACAACAGAGGCAAACTGCAAGACGAAATGAATCTTACAGACTAAAAGAAAGAACAGCTGAGAAACAACAGAAGCAAGCTGCAAGACGAAATGAATCTTACAGACTAAAAGAAAGAACAGCTGACAAACAACAGAGGCAAACTGCAAGACGAAATGAATCTTACAGACTAAAAGAAAGGACAGCTGAGAAACAACAGAAGCAAGCTGCAAGACGAAATGAATCTTACAGACTAAAAGAAAGAACAGCTGACAAACAACAGAGGCAAACTGCCAGACGAAATGAATCTTACAGACTAAAAGAAAGGACAGCTGAGAAACAACAGAAGCAAGCTGCAAGACGAAATGAATCTTACAGACTAAAAGAAAGAACAGCTGACAAACAACAGAGGCAAACTGCCAGACGAAATGAATCTTACAGACTGATAGAAAGGACAGCTGATAAACAACAGAAGCAAGCTGCAAGACAAAATGAATCTTACAGACTAAAAGAAAGAACAGCTGAGAAACAACAGAAGCAAGCTGCCAGACGAAATGAATCTTACAGACTAAAAGAAAGGACAGCTGATAAACAACAGAAGCAAGCTGCAAGACAAAATGAATCTTACATACTAAAAGAAAGAACAGCTGACAAACAACAGAAGCAAGCTGCCAGACGAAATGAATCTTACAGACTTAAAGAAAGAACAGCTGACAAACAACATAGGCAAACTGCCAGACAAAGTGAATCTAACAGACAAATGGAATGTGTCCGAGAATCAATAGGTAAAAAAAGAAGAAGATCACAAAATGATTTTGTCAGAGAAGCTGAGAGACTCGCCAAAAAAAGGAAAAGAAGTGACCCATTACACAAGAAAACTGAAACTCTGAGAAATACAGCCACCAGGGCACAAAAAAGAGCCGATGAATCCTATAGAAAGAATGAAAAAGCACTTTATTTGAAGAGAAAACAAGGCACAGATCTAACTGACTGTATACAGAAATTTCAAACAATAATATCTGAAGGTCCCATATATATATGCTGCTGTTGTAATCAAACATGGTTCAGACACTCTGTAAAAAATTCTGATAGCTGGCCAGACAATAGATCCTACTTTCCTAGCAACACATATTACACCTGTTAAATCAGTGAACAATAAACAATGGCTGTGCACAACTTGTCTTGATGCTCTAAAATCGCACAAGACGCCAAAACTGTCAGTATATAATGGAATGTGGTTTCCACATAAACCACCTGATTTGAATTTGTATCCCCTGGAAGAAAGGCTTATTGCATTGCGAATACCTTTTATGCAGATAAGACAATTACCTAGAGGTTCAGAGTTGTCACTGAAAGGAGCACTGGTCAATGTACCTACCCAAATCGAAACAACTGTGAACATGTTGCCACGTACATCAAACACTAGTGCTACTGTAGCGATAAATCTGAAACGTAAACTTGCTTACAAAAATGTAGACTGCATTCAAAATGTACGTCCAGCTGTAATAGTTAGTGCATTACATTACTTGATTAGACATAGTCAATTATATAAAGATGCCAATATTACACTAAACACTAACTGGCTTGAATTTTTTGAAATTTCCCAAGAGCATGAATCAGAAAGCGCAGCGGACACATCAGTTGATGAATGTTCATCAGATGATGACAATTTTGAGGAAATACAAGAAGACGAACAAGCAGGAATTCTAGATACCATGCTTGACGATACAGAACTCAAAGGAAATGACATAATATCGGTAGCTCCAGGAGAAGGACAAAAGCCTTTGAGCCTGTTTATGGTCATTTATGGTCAAAATGAACACGATGTTGTCACTAGATATATTGATGAGCACGTTACTTGTTCCACAAATGATATGGTCCATCAAAATCTGATAGATCTACAAACTCACAGACATTCTAGATCTTGTCGAAAAAAAGGAAAGCCAGTCTGTCGTTTTAACTTTCCAATGCCACCCATGCCACAAACTAAAATTCTAGAACCTCATGACACTGAAGTTGATGAAAAACACAATAAGAACTACCAAAAGATCTCACATGCACTTTCAAGCTTTAATGTTGATAGTGACCTGTCCTTTCCTGATTTTCTAAAAACATTAGAAGTCTCTCTAGATGACTACTACATGGCCTTACGCACATCCATTAAAAGTCCAAAAGTATTCCTAAAAAGGTCACCATCTGAAATAAAAATCAATGGATATATGAGACTTCTGTTTACCGCATGGAAAGCCAACCATGACCTTCAGTTTATACTTGACCCTTATGCTTGTGCAACATACATAGTTTCATATGTAAGCAAAAGTCAAAGAGGAATGAGTGCTTTGCTCGATGCAGCTTGTAAAGAAGCTAGAAAAGAGGGAAAAAATCTTAGACAGCAGGTGAGAGATATGGGAAATCAGTTCTTAAATGCTGTTGAAATAAGTGCTCAGGAAGCAGCATATCTCGTATTACAACTTCCAATGACAAGAGCCACCAGAGATGTAATATTTATACCTACTGCACCTCCAGAAGAAAGAACATTTTTACTCAAAAGTAAAGAACAGCTTCAGCAGCTCCCTCAAGATTCAACAGATATAGCAGCAAGTAATATCATAAACAGATATTCAAAGCGACCAAGAGCATTTGAAAATTGGTGTTTGGCTGACTTTGCATCACAGATTAATATTAAATACCCTTCGGACACAGCAGATGATGCATTTCTTGACAACACTGATGATCTTGACATATCAAATCAAAATGAAGCAGATGCTCCTGTAAACACGGAAGAAAAACTTAGTATCACCTTGCCAAATGGTACAACATACACTCGCAGACAGATTCCAAGAGTTCTCAGATATGTTCGTTATACTGAGAAAATAGACCCAGAAAACTGCTATCGTGAGAGACTACTATTGTTCTCATCATGGAGAGATGAAACCAAAGATCTTTTGAATGGTTCAAAAACATACTCTGACCAATATAACAAGAAAAAATAAAAAATTGAATTCAAGAGAAAACAGTATGAACACAATGCAGATGTTTTGCAAGAAGCACAGGACCAAGCTGAACATGACCATGAAACTCAATATGCCCATGTGGCTCCTACAACTGAACATGCTGAGCATGAAGATGCAAATCAGCCACCAGTTCCCAGTGAAGAGCATGCATTTTTTTTACCCAGAAAATTCAGATCACATGCAGAACTATGATTTAACAGCTGACCTTGGACTGCCACCAAGAACCACGACCCAAGAACCACTCACATTGCCCGGAAGAATACCTGATGTTCAGTACAAACAGATAATACAGGGTCTAAATGAGAAACAACTCACAGTCTTCAGACACATCATTAAGCATATAAAATATTCAAGTACACCTTTACATCTATTTTTAACTGGTGGCGCAGGTGTTGGTTCAGAGCTCTCTTTCAAGCCTTGCATCGTCACTTATGTGGGACTGAAGGTGACAATCCATTAGACTGCAAGATACTAGTTACTGCACCTACAGGAAAGGCAGCTTACAATGTTCAAGGATCCACATTGCATAACGCTTTTCGAATAGATCCAAATAAAGGCTTTGCTTATAGAAAATTGTCATCAGAGATCCTGAACACACTGAGGACACAGTATAGACACCTTCAGATATTAATGATTGATGAAATAAGCATGGTAGGAAATCGCATGTTCAATTATGTAAATCTGCGACTTCAAGAAATTAAAGGCAACAAAGAACCATTTGGCGGCATCCATGTTATTGTCATTGGAGACCTCTTCCAACTGCAACCAGTAATGGACAACTGGATTTTCAATAACTTGTCTGATAATTATGGACCTCTTGCACTCAACTTATGGGTAGACTTATTTCAAATGTATGAACTTACTGAAATCATGCGACAAAAAAATGATCATGATTTTGCTGAACTTTTGAACAGGCTACGTGAAGGACAACACACAAAATGTGATATTGATTCCCTTAAATCTTGTCTTGTCACTACCAACACTTCATATCCATCACAAACTACACATTTGTTTACAAACAATTCATCTGTGGACAATCATAATGTGCAAATCTTTCAGTGTACAAACACAACTAAGATAGTAATAACAGCAATTGACACAGTAATAACAGATGTCACAGATAATGTAAAGAAAGATGTTCTGTCTAGAATACCTGATAACCCATCAAAAACGGCAGGTTTGCTGAAAACACTTCAGATTGCTCTTGGTTTACCATATGATATCACCTGTAACATAGCAGTTCAAGATGGAATCACAAATGGTTGTTCTTGTATAATGAAGAACATTCAATATCTGCATAGTAACACTGTACCAAGTATTCTTTGGGTTCAGTTTGAAGATTCAAACATTGGTTCGGACACCAGGAGAAATTATGCCAGCTTTTACACTCCAGCAATATCCAAAGAATGGACACCAATTTTTGTCACCAAGCGGACATTTCATACTGGCAGGAGACATATACTGGTAACTCGTTCTCAGTTTCCATTAAAAATTGGTGCTGCAAAAACTATATGGAAGGCACAAGGCAGTTCCCTTGATAAGGTGGTTGTTGATATGACAAGTACCAGAAAACTGAGGCATGCACATTATGTTGCTTTGAGTAGGGCAAGAAATATGGACGGCTTGTATATATTAAATTTGGATGAAAACAAAATATCAACTGATCCACAGGTGACAAATGAAATGACCAGACTGCGTAATGATGCTAAACTTCCTCTTAATTTCATACCACCAACATCTGTTCCAAATGATACACTAAAAATAATATACCATAACACAAGATCTCTTCATTTGCATTTCAGAGATGTGATATCTGATTGCCATTTCCTTGATACCCATATCATGACTTTTGCAGAAACTCGTTTGTGTTCCTTTGATACCGATGATCAGTATTCTATTCCAAATTTCCAACTGATACGAAATGACCATCAAACAACAGGTTCAACAACTCCATCAAAAAGACCACATTATGGATTAGTATTCTATGTCCACAACGATCTCTGCCCATTCATCAAAGTCCATCACCATTCTAGTGGAAACATTGATGCATCTGTATTATTAATTACCACTCAAAGCTCTTCCATGCAACTGATTAGTGTGTACAGGTCACCTCAGTCAAGAGTATCAGACTTTATTTCAAAGGTTGAACAACTTATGACATATGTTGATATACAACAACCATTGTTAGTGATAGGGGATTTCAATATTGATGTAACTAAACAAAACAATGTATCAATCTTAAATGACCTTTCTCATCTTTTACACTGTCAACAACTTGTCACAGGAAACACAACTGATCATGGAACTCTTATTGATCTGGTCTTTTCAAACTTTCCTGATACAATAACTTCAACAATAGACACTACATGGTCTGATCATAAAGCATTGTTCACTGTTGTTCCAAACAGTGTTTTCGAGTATCCGTCTTGATTGATAATCCAATTTATCAATTCAACATTGTCCCAGTCACTAAAACACAAATGAGGAGTCCATTGTTACGATTTACAAATGTCACTCTACACAACTGTAAATGCATAATATTAACTAATCCACTTCACCATGAATCAATTAACAAAATGCTTTGATTGTTATCAAATATATTTATTATTGACACGTATAATATATATTTAAAAAAAAATTAACCCAGATGTTACCATATATCCCCGTCATCCGATCTCTTTTTTAAAAATCAAGAATCCAGTGGCCATATTACAAAAAAATGTCTATAAACAATGTCTTAATCTAAGATGTATAATATACATCATATACGGCAGTTTTCCATACAAACTAGTTCAAAATTGTTGTTGCACAATCCACAACTGTGATAAGAACACTGCATAGGAGCACAGCGGATCCTAATTAAACGTCTTAGGATGACACAAGAATAATTATAAACTGCTATCACATTCAGCAGTCGATTTCCATGATCTCCAATAGAAAGAATGACCAACCATTTTAATGATACCTGCATTACTATAGCATAAATACTTTCACACAAGTATGCAGTCTTCTGTAATTAAAACTCCACATATTTCCACAAATTAGAAATGTCAATTGTCAAAATGTTTCCATGCATAATTTCGTGTTTTTTTCTCCAATAAAACAACTTACTGCATACTCTTATAATCGATGGTCCTGGCCTTTCCTTAGCCAAGACCAGACTGGTGGAACCAGTCGATGGCGCACTGGCCCTCTCTATTGGTAAACGCTACATCGAGGCTTTGCCGACACTCATCGGACCCACTGCACTGGCAAACCAATCAATAATTCGATAACAAAGGTATGTGACTTACAATTTAATTGCCACTATTTAAATATAATTGTACCTCCCTTCTCATTTTTTTTATCAAATATAACAGTAATTTATCTTGAACATAAAGGCCTCTTGACCCAACATGTTTCGATAGCTTTTACTGTATCCAAACAGCCCTCACCTATTCATCCATTTTTATTTTATCGCCATCTTTTTTTTTTATAGTTTCACTTACTGGTATGTTTTCTTTGCCACTACGCAATGGCAGGTAAACTAGATGTCCAGTATTATACTCCTCTAAGCTCAAACTGACAGAAACCAAATGTATTTTTCGTTTGAATCAAGTTCAATGTTTTATTTTTATGAAATCAAGTGTCTCGAGTCTGGACCATTTCATGTGCGCAATTTGCGCAACTGACACCTTGACCTTGAACTTAATCCTTTTTAAATAATACACATACACGTACCAGAAATCGTTCCGATAAAAGATATGTGTGATTACTGCAAACTGTCACCTCTATAATACTATATATCAAGTGCAACAGTCTGACAATCAGCAAACGGGGAAATTGAGGACAACTTGATAACAGACAGACATACTGACAAAGTTGAAACAAGATCACATGATTACCTTATCAAGAAGACCCAGACATCAAAATAAACTACAGTTGATGTAATTCTCCTTTATACTTTTGGAGATATCACTAAAAAATGATATGTAGTAGTCGTTTGAGCACAGTGCCCCCTAATGGCCATGTCCCAAAAATAAAAAATCACTTTTGACATATAATTGTAATACATAAGATCTACAAGTTTCAAAGGATTCCTGTAAACCTCTCGTCTGTAGAATACTAAATGAAACATGAAAGAACTAGTAAGCAGCCAAAATAGAACCCTACTGACAAACAGACAGACAATCAGACAAAGTGACACAAAGTTGAGTCCAGATGACTCGACCACATTATGAAAAACACTAAGAGGAGAAAAATTACAGTTTATCTAATGAACATCTATACTTGTGAACATTTACCCAAAGATGATATGTTGTAGTGGTTTAAGTCCAGCGCCCTTTCTCTGAACCAGCAAGCAGGGAAATCGTCACAGATCTCTGAACCATCACTCACATTAAAACTCTGTGACGTTGTCAGAAGATCAAAGATCAAGGTCCAATCTGTACCCCAATTTGTCATTCAGATCATACAATTTTTTCTGAATATCTTCCTATACCCAGCTCACCGTCATGACCCATGAGTCACTTGTTATTAGTTTCTGCAGACTGGTGGACCCACCTCTATTTTGTTTTTTAAAGTTTAGGCAATTTTTCTCTATTTTTGAGATATATAATGACAGACATAATCTTTGCCTGTTGGTTAATCTGTTTGATCCTTAAGTTGAATGGTTATATACTACCATTCAGATCATAAAATTTCCTTTTGCGAATCTCTTCCCATTCAGCTGAGCGTCATGACCCATGGGTCACTTGTTTTTAATCTGAAATATGAAAGCAGTTAATAAAAATGCAGCTTTTATCCAGGTTTAAGATAACCATGTTATATAAATTACTGTTACATAAGGCAAGGTTACTGCCTAGGTGGTGTTCCCATGCACCCAGGCCTTGTTAATATGTAACTTGGGCAGCTAGCCCATATGCTGTAACCACCGCAGACCTTCTCCCTTCTTCTGTCTGTCTGTCTGGTACTAAAATTACAATCTCGGAAAGGCATCACCAAATTCTATGCAAATATTAGTCACATGAGTCATATTTGCAATTGAGATATTGGTGGCGACACCCGCATTGACCTTTTTTCTAACGGGGTCATCGGTCATCAGTTTATTAACCCATAAATTCTCAGGAACAGCAGAAGCTCGCACTTCCAAATTTTGCGAAAAAAAAAACATGTCAAATGTGGAATCAAGCTTTTTTGTGGAGCCACCTGCATCATCATATATTATACAGGGGAAAAGCTAAAAAAAACTTTTAAAATCTTCTCGGGTATCATAGAGCCAAACTGTTCAATATCACGCATAATTTATCCCTGAGATGTGCTCTGTGTTTGTTCTAATGGTTTGGTTTTGATGCATTTTCGCAGAGTTACAGAAATTTGAACTAAGTCAGTTGGCCAAATTAGCATACTAACATAACCTTCTCAGATACCACAGGAGCTAGCATCATCATGTTTTATGCAAATGTTTGGCGCATGACTGATATTTGAAACTGAGGTTTTTCTGGGCTCGACCTAAATTGACCTGCTTTTTTACGGTCAAAAACCTTATAATGTTAGCGTCTTTCAGCTTAAAAATGTTTTATGATGAAACTCTCCGGCTGAATGGTTTAATCTTTACAAGAATAAGGTTTGGTATACTCTCAGTTGTATAAGAATAGTTAGTGTTCATTGTTTATTTCGTAGATCCAGTTATAGAAAGTTGAAGTGGTATTGTGGCCAGTAGTAAGCCTATTTCAAACCGAGGGCTACAATAGTCTTCTTCTGCAAAACTGTTTAGACTGCCAACTGTGTCAGATTATGCAACAGGTCAAGAGTTCACTAAGTGCAGCCAGGCACAGGTTAAGAGTTTACTCAGTGCAGCCAGGTGCAGGTCAAGAGTACACTTAGTGCAGTAGCTGCAGCTATAGCAATTCGTTCCGGTACACTCGGGGCAACTGCCTTTCTCAGCTAAGCCTGATCAGCCCAGTGCATCTGACTCAGAAGTTTAATGTATTAGCCTGATATTTGTCCTCTTTAATGGCTTTCTCATAAACAAGACTGGTGTTGCGCCATCGCCAATGACTTGCCCACAGTGTATATACCTGCTTATCAATTTGTAAATTGCCTGAATTTTTCAGTCAGTTTGTAAATTGCCTGAATTTTTCAGTCAATTTACATATAGCCTGATTCACTCAGGCACTTTATAAAATGACTGAAATTTCTAGGCATTTTACAAATTGACTGGAAATTCAGTTTATTTGACACATTGACTGAAATGTAAAGAGAATGGAATACTATTGCCAGAAGCTAACACCGATTTAAATGATATTTCATTTATATCATATACAAAACATTTATACATTTTTTTAAATTTATTTGATCAAAAACGTCCACCTGGCTTATCTCTAGATCTTGCAGATATAATTATGCAATCATATGAGATTTTCTTAGGGGCACAATTTCCTTTTGCACTTAAGGGGCGGTTGTGGGCGGGTTGACCCCCCCCCCCCCCCCCCCCCCTCCCAGTTTTTTGGGGTTGGGGGATTGTCAGAATTATCTTTAGAAATATCAGCAATTTTTTAAGCAAATCTGGTGTAAAATAACTCGGAATATTCTTGCTCTAGAAACCAGCAACATATAAAATTGTTTGACCTAAAAATACTTAGCCCCCCCCCCCCCCCCGATCCCCGACCCTTGGTCTGCCGTTGGTTATTTCAAAATGAAACCAATTTCTTGTTTAAATTCTCGAAATCTGCATAATTTAATTTGAACTTCAATAACTGGGTTCAAAAATATCAGGAAAAAGAGTGAATTATGCCATATAATCAGTCATTTTAATTTAGTTATTTCTGAAAGATTACACTCTTTTAACATTTGAAGAAACTGTTACATATTTTTGTAAATAACTATTTTTATGGCAAAATCACATTCTTTATCTGTCAAATTGAGGTTGGGTGGGGAGGAGGGATAACATTGTTTATCCACTAAGGTCCCCAAAGCCCTGTTCCCCATCTAATTGCGCTTCTGTACGGATCCCAGTTTGGTACCACTGAAAGAATGTAGAATGAAAACTCAATACAGTCTGTACAATACAGTCTGTATAATTGTGATTAACCCCCATCCTTTGTAATTCAATTAAGCATATTTTAATTATGTATTTGATATCAACAACCATGTAACTGTGGTTATCCTTGAACGTTCTACAATCTACATAATTCATTTCACGCATTATTGCACATTTTAATGTTTTATTTTTAATGTTTTATTTAATCAATAAAATTTGACTTGATTCTCGTTTTTACTTGAGCAAAGATCGCCATAGAAATTCTAAAATATATTATTTATGTTACAATAGTCTGTATATTTCAACGATATAACTCTGGTTACCCCTCACCAGTCTGTGTATTAAAGTATAATTACCTGATCAGTATGCTTAATAAATGGCCTAGAAAGAAGTCGATGGCATAACGTTTACTTAAAAGAAGTTGGTTATACTAAATGACAATGGCTGTTTCACAATAATGATATATATGAAATAAAAGACTATTTCATATTGATTCAGTTAAATTTTAGTCATTTCATAAGATCCTGACTGAATCTTGCAGTTTGTAAAATTTCACACAATTTACAAATTGACTGATTTTTTACACATTGACTGTAACATATAAACATCTCGGATAGATTAATTGTATACAGGATTGCTGGCGCCACCTACAATATTTTTAGCGTACCTGTGAGCTTATGCGATGGCGCAGCGTCGTCCGTCCATCGTCAGCCGTCCGCCGTCCAGGGCTGGCTTTCCGCCGTCCATGGCTGTAAGTCAGAAACCGTCAGAGCTAGCAGCTCCAAATTATTGTAAGAATTAGTCACATGTGAAACTTGGTGCCCTGGAGCTTATTATTGGGTATCTTTATTAAATTTAGATTTTATAGAGAAAAAGCTTAAAAACCTTTAAAAATTTTCTTCTCTGAAAATGTCCAGCCAAATTGTCCAATATTTCACTGAAATGATTTCTGGAACAATCTCTCTCAAGTTTGTTCGAATGGTTCCAGTTCGGAGATTTTTGGCTGAGTTACAGGAGGTTGAACTTAGTCATCTGTCCAAAAAAGCACACTAAAATTAAAATCTCAGAAACGGCTAGAGCTATAATCACCAAATTTTATATCAATGTTTGTCACATATGTCATATCTGATTTTGAGGTATTGGTGGCGCCACCTAGATTGATGTGTTTTTTACAAGCGAAAATGTAATTTTAAACTCTTCTAGCTTATACACTGATTTATGATGAAACTGTTAAGCTGATTGGTTTAAACTTTACAAGAATTGTTCTATGGTAGGGTTCTGCCAGTTCTATAAGAACAGATTGGGTAAATACAGTTTAAAAAAAAACATTGTAGCCAATTGAAAAAGGCTTTCTGTATTTGAAAACAGATTTGAGTTTCAGCAGCCAAGTCAAGAGGTCACTCAGTACAAACAGGTGGGGTCCAGACATCACGATGGAAACTGACCTGGCTCTGGGGGAGTGTCTAGACAATGTGTCTAGACGTCTAGACACAGCGTCTAGACGTCTAGACAATGTTTAGATGCAGAATTCCCAGATTATTGGAACTATATCTTTCAACTGTTTGAAAAAAACTTGGTTTGCATTTTAAGTGAATTGGGTTTATCATCAGGTCACATGTGAACTGCTGCGCCCACATTTTTGGTTGACCTCTGACCTTTCCTCGCTGCCCAGCGTCCATTTGTGCGTCTGTTTCCACACATAAACCCGCATATCTCGGGAACCGTTTGACTGATCAGGCTAAAAATTTAGCACAAATGTAACCCTTTGATAGTTTTATAAAATACACTAAAATGGTGGCGCCACCTGCAACCATTTTTGCACAGCGTCCATCTGTTCATCGGCCTTGGGATAAAATCACTCATATCTCAGCAGTGGTTTGACTTATCCACCTGAAATTTTGCAGGTTTATAGATCCTGGACAGCTTTCTCGATTTTATGACAGGTGGCGCCACCTACATTCAGGTTTACTCTGCAGACATCCAAGATCATATCTCGGCAACCGTTTGACCGATCGGGCCAAAATGTTGCATGTGTATAGACCTCACATAGCTCTTCATCATAAGCAAAACTGGTGGCGCCACCTGCAACCATTTTTGCACAGCGTCCATCTCTTCATCTGCCTTGGGATAAAATCACTCCTATCTCAGCAGTGGTTTGACTTATCCACCTGAAATTTAGCAGGTTAATACATCCTGGAAAGCTAACTCGATTTATGACAGGTGGCGCCACCTACACTCAGGTTTACTCTGCAGACATCCAAGCTCATATCTCGGGAATCGTTTGACCGATTGGGCGAAAATTTTGCATGTGTATAGATCTCACATAGCTCCTCATCATACTCATAGGCAAAACTGGTGGCGCCACCTGCAACCATTTATGCACAGCATCAATCTGTTCATCTGCCTTGGGATAAAATCACTCATATTTCAGCAGTGGTTTGACTTATCCACCTGAAATTTTGCAGGTTTATACATCCTGGACAGCTTTCTCGATTTTATGATTGGTAGCGCCACCTACATTCACGTTTACTCTGCAGCCATCCAACCTCATATCTCGGGAACCTTTGACCCATTGGGCCAAAATTTTGCATGTGTATAGATCTCACATAGCTCTTCATCATAGGCAAAACTGGTTGCGCCACCTGCAACCACCTATGCACAGCGTCCATCTGTTCATCTGCCTTGGGATAAAATTACTCATATCTCAGCAGTGGTTCGCTTATCCACCTGAAATTTAGCAGGTTAATACATCCTGGAAAGCTTTCTCGATTTATTACAGGTGGCGCCACATACATTCACGTTTACTCTTCAGACATCCAAGCTCATATCTCGGGAACCGTTTGACTAATTGAGCCAAAATTTTGCATGTGTATAGATCTCACATAGCTCTTCGTCATACTCATAGGCAAAACTGGTGGTGCCACCTGCAAAAACTTATGAAAACCGTCCATCTATTCATCTGCCTTGGGATAAAATCACTCATATCTCAGCAGTGGTTTGACTTATCCACCTGAAATTTTGTAGGTTTATACATCTTGGACAATTTTCTCGATTTTATGACAGATGGCACCACCTACATTCACGTTTACACTGCAGACATCCATGCTAATATGCAACACACCTCACTCTATTCCCCATGCCACTTAATCCATGCCTCACTTCACCCGTCCCACTCTGATTTCTGCGGATACAAATAGTCGCTGGTCGACTACCCATATTCTAGTTTTAAAATGTCCTAGGTTGAAACTTGCAAGTCCGAAATGTCCATTTTGCTGAAATCATAATGACTAAGGTAGATATGCAGGATTTAAAAGGATCAATATTAAATTTAAAAAAAAAAAACTTCATTCATACTCCCAAACCTTGCACAGGTTCGCATTAGGCCTGTAGGCCTTGTTTTGTGTTATGTGCACCCATGCCAGTATTTCATCAGTGATGATGGTGTAATTGGTTCTTGTACTCGGGTTCGAAATGTTTAAGACGCATTGTTCATATACATGTTACACACGTACTTGAAAAGTAATGGTCCAGCATTGAAGTATTATACCTTGTGTATATTCCATGGCACAGGTTTTCATTAGGCCTGTAGAGCTCGTTTCAACTCAATAATTTTTCAGGTCTTCATTCCCATGCTCTATATATTGCAAATTTATAATTTTTATTTAAATTGGAAAAAAATATATGATTATTTATTTCTTACAAGTACTAGTAGACACATTTTGAGGTTTAATGATGGCAGTAAGACACTTATGGTCATTAACAATCCTGTTTTGTTTATGTGTAGAATTAATGCAAGTGCTTTGCAATCTATATTTTAAGTATATAGCTGTAAATTGTAATATGTTCAGTCTTACAAATGATATATCAAAGCAGTGATAGGGGATTCATTATTAAGCCATGAATAAATTGTTTGGAATTTGTAAACGGAAATATGTGTAACTTGTTTTCAGAATTGTTAATAACATAAACCCATTTTCTGTTGGTCAAATGTATCCTTTCAAATAACTCTTAGGTACATCACATTTCTTTCCCCGTTATTCCATTATTAAATACTTTCGAGCCCACCTTTTTATGTACTACACCATACAATATATTTTATCAGATTAAGTTTATGCTCATTTGAAAATGGAAAATTTAAGTTTTTACAGCATTTTATTTCAGTTAATAAATCCAGGGTAAATTATTATACTTTAGCTAATTTCCACTTTCTTCCTTGTTCTATAATTGGTTCATACATCTCCATGGTTATTTATGCACATATTACTGCATGTAATATAACTGAAATAGTTATACCTCTAGAAATATATATATATAAACAAAAGATATTAGTAAATTTTGCATTTGGCAAAAATTTTTTAAAATTCAGCTGAGCGACGTGCCCCAAAGGTCTCTTATTTTTTTTTTTTTCTTTGTTAAAATACAAACCGCAAACCCCACACTGAATCCATTAGTTGCATTCAAAAATGCTTATATCATTCAAGGTACCTCTGGTTACGTGCAAAATGGATTGTTTACTCCAAAACGTATTCATATAGTCCGAATATTTTTTTCATAAACTTCACTTTAAATGATGAAGAGAGTAATATGCTCACCCGAACAGCATTGATGGTAGAAACTACACATTGTACTCAACGATTTAAAATAGAGGAGAATAACCAAGGAACTGTACCCCTTAGTCTTTTGTGGTATTAGTGTCACATTTTCATATTTTTATATTCTACATAATGTAAACACGTTAATAAAATTATACATGTACATGGAAATGAAGTTCTACTTGTGTTATCTGTATTATTGCAATATTATTTTCTTGAATATGTATTTTAATCATTTGTATCAGCATTAAAATTAATAAAAATATTATATTAGCACAGTTCTAGGATATATAGAAATCATGAGTTTGAACGGATGTTCTTTTATTAGGAGGTACTGTTTTGGTGCCGCGATCTATGAAATTCAGTCGATTACTTCAGTCCGAGCCAGTCATCCAGGACCTGGGGTTCGTCTTACACAAGTTGCGTCTTGCAGTGGATTAACGATGTACCAACCATGCATGGCTGAAAATGTATACTCTCACTTCATATATTAGCAAGACATTGATACAGCTAGAAATATGTTAATGGATTGGGTGAACCACTCTAGTTTAGAAAGAGAAGAACAAGAACTGGCTTGAAGATTACTTAGAACAAGTCTAAGAAAGGTACTGTGGTTGTCTTTAGAAGTCTGAGGAATACTTTGTGAAATTACATTGACTATAGTTTCCGCCATACTGTCGAATATTGGAAGAGACTTGTAGCGATTTATGATTTTGTGAACTGCGAAGAATAAAAAGACCTGAAAACACACGATTTCTTGTTATATCTTTGTATCCCCAGCATCATAACAATGCCATTTGTAAACGAAATGTACAGGTTTTAACATTGTGTCTAATATTCTTTCCTTCAATATATTTATGTCAGACAAATGCCTTGGTGCGCGGCTTCTTGATAAAAATGCTACAAATTATAACACATGGAAATTGTCTGTAGTAGAAGGAGTATAATCGTTTGTTAAAACAGTGTTTGGTTCATAGTATAGAACACGTATCACTTTCAGAGTTATCTATACCGATATAAAAATTTCATCTTATATTCTTTTATCTAACATTGGTCTTTATCAGTTATATGCCTTGTTTCTTTATACAAATGCCTTTTTAGAAAGGATTACTGGTTTACACATCTGATGACGACATTTCTCTTCTTTGCTGATTGGAATAATTCTACACACTAATTAATAAAAGTTAATCCTTAATTTCTGACCATCAAAAGGTCACAGTGACGTAAATACTGGACAATTCAAATACAGTATGTTTTTTTGTGAGAGAAATGCAGACATTTCAGTGTAGGCCTATAATACTTCCTTGGGTATTCCTTGAAGAATATTTAATTCGCATAACAGTTGGATATAATGCGGTTTTAAATAGTAAAAGTCGTTGAATTCATCATTTGACCAAAGCCTCTCATCATGCAAATATGACTCGCCCGTGTATAGATGAAGAACCTTATCGATTTTGAGTTCACTGGGGCAAATGTCACAACCACAGGGCCAACTTCTTGAAAAGAATTGTGGACCCATTTAAGCCAAACCGTTGACCAAAATCTTTCTGCTTGCAAATATGGCTCTCCCACCTATGGATGATGAACACATATCAATTTCCAGGTCATGGGGTCAAAATGTGCAAATAAATTATATTGTTATTTTTTTATCAACCAGAGACGTGAATGAAACATATATTTATACAACTAACGGGGTAGTCTTGCGACATCCCGGGTTCAGTCTGTATGAAAAAAAAGACAGCCCCGATGGCAGACACGTTGCATTATTGGGAGAATGAACCAAACAGGGTTCGATCAGGGTACGCGGATCTACCTGAAAGTAGTACTCAGAAGACATCGTCCGTGCGTGAATGTATCTGCGGAGAGTTTGATGGCAGAGGACCATGTTTCGGCCGACTTAAGGACGGAAAAACGCCTTTTGACGACCACGCCCAATTTGAAAATATTAGTTTATATACCTGAAATGCATTTCTAACTAAAACACTTCAGGCTTCATTAATAACTTCATTAAAGTCAATCACATCTCATTGGTAGGTTTTCATGTTTTTTTCTTAAATATAAATTAGCTAAAATATGCAGATAACTCAGGAGAGGGTGAGGGAAAGTATTCATATATTTGAAAGTTTTAAAGCTTTATCCATAAATAACACACACACATATAGATATAACAGTATGTGTCAAAAATGGTAATCTTAGTGCAAGTACATTTCAAAACATGCTGTCTTTAGCTCTGCTGACTTTCAGTCATGCTGTGCTAGAGTGATGGGTCTTTGTCCGTCGTCCTTGCGTCTGTCCGTCCGTCCGTTAGCAGAACCCAAGTCGTAAACCGGGGGCTAGGATCATGAACCCTATGCAGTTTAGAGATTCTAAAAATATCAACTTGCAAACATGAATAAGGTAATTGCGACATATTTTCTTTAAGTTTCGGGGTATGTTTAAACCTCCAGAATTAATTCATATGGCCAAAATTTCATCCCAAACCTTCCAGCGTTCACATATGGCTTACCTACCTACAGTGGAAGAACCATTATAATTTTAAGGTCAAAGGTCAAGGTCACAGGACTTCTTTTTTCAAAAGCTTGTGGATGAATTTTAAGTCAAACCTGTCATCCCAAACCTTTGATCTTTCACATATGGCTCACCTACCAAGTGGGAAAGAATTCTATAGATTTTGAGGTCACAAGGGCAAAGGTCAAGATCACAGGATCCACTTCTTTAAAAAGGTTTTGGACACATTTCAGGCTATACATTCCATTCCAAACCTTCCAACATTGACAATCGCTTCTCTGCCAACAGTGGAAAATACCTGTTGATTTTGAGGTCTACGGTCAAGTTCCAAGCAACCACATCTTGCGTTGAGTCATTGTAAGGCAGACTTTTCATTTTATACCTTCAATCTGTTATATATGGCTCACCTACTAATAGGGGAAGAAACATGTTGAATTGATGTTGCATTCAAAAGGTCAGAGGTCAAGGTCACTGTATTAAATTGTTCCAAATGCTTGTGAACATATTTCAAGCTATTAAACTGTTCATCCAAAACCTTCAGTCTTTATGTACCAACTATATATACATCACTCAATTTGATTCAAACTTCATATTTATCCGTCTCCTTGTTTGAAGAAATAAATAATTGATTTTAAGGTCAGCTGGTCAGGAGGTTTAAGGTTGCAGGTCAAAGCTATTCACCCATTGGTTGCCAAGTGATTGTGTTCACTCCAGTTTTAAGTGGTTATTAGTTACCCATCACCCTACAAAGAATCCAATTGATTTGTGGGGATAAAGGTTAAGGTTCAGGGATGTTTACAATAAAAACTTACTTTGTGGACTATCTCTGTTTTCCTGGTATATACCACTGCACTCTGACTGGTACATCTCACTGTGTGGCCGTCATTGTGAGCAACACTTTTGATATATGACTCCCTTTGTATCAGCCCAATGAATGATAAGCACATCATGAGTACATAACAAAAACACTCTGTTGCCCGAGAGAGGCGTTAAGACTAAGAGTATTGTATAAAGGTTAAGCTACTGATTTGTTGGATGATGGAAACATTTCGCAGTTTACTTTCATAGAATCATAGCAATAAACTAAGTTTCCTAGATTTTTAAATATCTTTTATACATATCATCAGATATACCAGCATGTGTTTGTTCTGAAAATTTGTGGGTCTGTACCTGGATTTAGGGCAGCTTTATTTGTTTTACAAGCCTAAATGATGCTTTCTGCATTTATTTCTTCTCGGGGTTTAATTGATAGCAATTGTCACTTGTTTGATTATCGATAAGACAGTGAAGAATCGATCTCCTGAAAACTTATGAAAGGAACCCAATATTAATAAAGAAATACCACTATTTGGTTAATTTTCTTGTTTAAATTGTTTTGCTCTATTAAATCTCGTTTTAAGATTCGGTAATAACTATATTGGCATAAAACCAAATAAAATGCCGTTGAAAGTTTGGATTTCCCAATGTTGCCGTCATCGAATAGAGCCACGGCCATATAGGAACATTGAAAAAGGGCATTTTATTGCATACAGCACCCGCTAGGGGATACAGCAATAAATAGCGCCCTCTGGGGCAAACAAAACAATTCAAACAAGCCACGAACAACAGGCTTTAAAAAACACAAAGATCTAAACATAATAATAATCATCTAGATTTGGTTCACCAGAATCCGATTTTGGTCTGGAGATAAATCAATATATACGTAGGTACAATGTGGATCACTCAAGGAGCATTCCATATATCAATCAAATAGTTACATTGAAAAATAGCATAGTCATAGAATAATAAGTACAGAACAGCAAGTGCTCATAAAAAAGAGAATTCAACCCAGTTTGTTGATGCTTAAGAGAAATTTGTGTTTCTCAGAGGCATCATGCCAAAATTTGGTTCAGAGATGCCAAAATACACAAAGATGCACGTATGGACGAAGCAAAATGTTAATGAATATGGCACCGCCAGTCTTACGTACAAGGTAGTGACATTTTGGGTCTATGGACATGCAAAATTTCAGGCCGAATCACTTCTGAGATAAATGGTTAAAATATTTTTTTTAAAGCATGATTGCAGGTGGTGCCACTAGTATTCTGTTCGAGAAGTCTACCCACGATGGTTCTATACATGCACTATTGTAGACCTATACATCAAATCACTTCTAATATAATTTTTATTTTCACCAATAATTCCTAATGATGGACGTCAGAAGAGAAATTGATTGTAGGTGGCGCCACCAGTCTTGTACACGAGATAGCCAACAAAGTTGTTTGGCTTGCAATATTCCAGGCCGATACAGCAAACCACTCCTGACATAAATGCCTGAATGTATTCTACATATACGTGTTGTAGGTGGCGTCACCAGTCTTCTTTACAACTAATCCACCGAAGATGGATCTACATGAACAAATACTTTAAATAAATCCTAAGATAAAAACATGAATGTATTCTATAAATAGGCTGTAAATGGCGACATGACGGATAAACGTGCACAATTGCAGGCCGATACACCAAACCTCTCCAGAGAAAAAAAAGCATCAATGTATTCTACGCAAAGGAAGGAACGGTAGATGGACGAATAAACATGGAAAATCGAAGGCTGTTCCAGCCATCCACTTCTATGATATATAAAATTTTCACTTAAAGGAGATGGATCGACTCTGTGTGAGAACGACTGTAGATGGCGCCACCAGGCTTGTGTATCAAAGATCTATATGGACATGCACAATTTCAGGCGGGTAATTTTAAATTAAACCACGCATCTTTATATTCTATTGAAACGGGAAGGAGGGTTTCGCAATCTGTCATCTATGCGAGAAAGCTGTCAAATAAGAGATGGATGGACATGCTGAATTTCAAACCAATACATAGAAAAGCACTGCCGAGATATGAATGGTTTTAACCCTTAAGTAAACGCACAGATGGAGGAATCCAAGATCTATAGGCATGCACAATCTCAGCCCAGTACAATAGATAACTCCTGAGATATGGGCTATTTTAACTAAAAATAAATGCACAGATGGACGCTGCTGTCGCTGCACCACAATTATTGTGGGCGGCGCCACTAACCTTTGAAAACTGGTGTGATGATTATCGGATGGAATTCCAGTTAGAGAAAAAGAATATCCATCTCGAAATACTTATTACAAACCAGTTTATAATATTGTAATATTATTTTCAAATTCGTACATTTATTCATATAGTCATAAAAATCACAAAATCATTTAGTTAATAAAATATGATAGCTTTTCAAAATGTTGTGAAAGAACGTCACTATGTATACAAACGAAATGAGTTAAAATGTCTTTTGACAGAAAAACAAATATACCCGGGATGGATTTTGAAAACTCATGAAACTGTTTGAATCGTTGAGAATTCTTTTTTTCACCGCAGGTGCTAATAAAAGAAACTATGTCTTTACAAATGTTTAGTGCTTTCATATATTTTTTATTGTAAGGTAATTTTTTTTCTTACTCTTTCTCAGGTAGTTGGTAGGTTCATTTGCAGTAGCTTCATCATCAACCCCTGCACTTAGTTCTTCATTTGCCGAGACATCAAACGCGGAACCAGAAGAATATACATGCTCAGGCTCGATTTCATCGATGCTTTATCTAGAACATCCATTAAGGACTTTTTTAACCAATAAAATATCTAAATAAAAAAAAACACATTTTGGCGAGAGGTTTTGGAATACTTGTGTAGGTATAATTACACTTGTCCACAAATTAAGGAACAGGTTCTCAATCAGATCATATGAAATAATTATTTTATTAAGGTTGACGGGTTAGTAATATGAGATAAAAAGTGGTATAATGCAGGAATATACAGAGTGGCAGATTTGATGATTGAGGAAGGTAATCAAATAAGGTTAATGAAATTTACAGAGGTACAAACTAAAGTACTTAATACATTAATTATTTAGATTTTTTGGATTACTAAATTCCATTCCTTTTCAGTGGAAGAAGCTGATGTTGGAAAGCAAATAAGAATATACGAAAGATCATAATCTGGAACAGATGTTGAATTTTATGAAAGTTCCACAGTTTATATACAGACAATAAATTGAGAGAGATTGGGTACAACCAGAGATTTGTGTAGCAAAATGGTCGACTGATCTAAACTTTGAAAGAGATGTTGTTTTGCAATCTTTTGTAAAAAATCAAGAAACTTTCAGACTTGGCAGGTTTGCAAGCATTTAAATATTCGCTTATACATAGAAATACCGAATTTGAAATCTTTTTTATTTAAGATCAGTCTTGAACCATCCCACATATGTTCATTCTGTAAGGATGGAGTGAACGAACGACAGAAAAAGAGAATGAAATAGATAGAATGAGAGAATGATAGAGACAAAAAAAATAATTAAAGAACGAAAGATAGAATAAAAGAAAGAATAGATAAAAGAATGAAATAATAAAGAGAGACAGAGAAAGATTGGAAAAAGGAGATTAAAAGAAAAGAAATGAAAGTAAAAGTCATGCCGTATAAAAAATAGTTTTTATCATTATATGTGATAAAAAATTAATAAATTTATTATTAATTTTCAGTCATTTATTTATATATTTATGATTTTTGGGCATTAAGCAAAAAATTCGTTAAGTTTTTCGTTATTAATACATTAAACTAATTAGAACAATTTTACATTTAATTTCAATCAAATATTTTGTAACACTTTATATATTAAATTATATATATATATTTATATATATATATATTATATATATATATATATATATATATATATATATATATATATATATATATATATATAATACAACATATATAACACAATACAATGCAATATATTTATAGCAATATATTTATATTTAATGCAATATCTTCATATTTCTCATCAGTATAAGAGTCGGATATCCGGGATTAACATTTGGCTTCTGATTGTTGGATTATATATATAGCGTCGATCATATCATCCCTCTGGCATTACGACCAGATTAACGCATTATAAGCTAGGCCATAGGAACATTTTCGTCATTTCTGACAATTAACGCTTCATGGCCTACAGGTACACTGTCAATCAACATAAACCAGACCAATCGTTTGCATTTTTTGGGGAGTTCTTTCTTATAATACCAAACATGAGCGAGAAAAATTCCGTTTTAACCCAGCACACTGATAAACTCCTTGACATGTTTGTTGAATTTATGACCGCATGAAAACAAGCAATTAAGGCTCTCACGGGTTACAGGACGCTGGCAGCTTGTAGGCGATCATGAAATGACCCGTGTCCATGGAGACGGTGTTTCAGTTTGAGTTGTGAGCTGACATGTATACTATTGTGTAAATTCATCATTCTTAGCATATAATATTGAGATTATGGGTCGTTTACCACAATATGAATGCAATCTGACGCAAGGCCACTGCGATACTTTCCTCGATATTACTAGTATCACGACTCGAGTGGGCTTACCAGCCCAATTATCCGATTGCCTACTGAGTTGGGTTGTCACGGCTATGGATTTTAGTATGGCGTCCGACTGCGGACATCCAGGTTTTAATTCACTATAGGTGACACCAAACCTTATACCTCCAGATTTTATTGGATTTCCGGTATGACACGAAACACGAAATTCAAAGAAAGTACGTAGCCAAATCTTCATAATCTTTGAAAGCCCCGCCTGCATCGCTGGCCAGATTTGCTGTCCACCCTGTTTTTGCTATAAGAATTTATTTCCGTAACACCTGAGAAGCCTAAACTGTCAAAGGCCGTGTTTCATGTACCCAGTACCTGCCTCTCGGCATACAACAGATGGGTAACGTGGGTCGGTGAAGTGTGCTATATAGTCAAAGGTTGCAGAATCCACAACTGTGAGACGGAGAGGAGCGGATCGGAATCCTATGTCTTGGGACGAGACAAAGTCAAAGGTAAGAATTTTTTAAGCGACACTTTGGCAGAACTATTGCAAACGGCACTCGGTAAAACCCGGAATTTCCGAGGATATTCCAAGATTCCTCGAAATAAAAGTTTGAGCCGTTTCCCTCAACAGAGGATCCCTGACAGTAGGAAAAAAGTTCCCATACATATAAAAAGAATAATTATCTTCCTATTTCTTTAGGGATCCGTTCTATTCTTCGACTTTTTAAGGCGTAATCTACGGTTTTCCGAGCCAGATCAGACCGGCCCGGGACCACGGCCATGTTTTTGGTAGATAATACCTAAATCTGGTGGTTTCTTGAGAATTCTTGGAGAGTATAAACAGCTGACAGGCCTGGATAAAAAGAATATGGCCAGTAAAGAAAGTGAATTTTAGATTTATCAGATATACTCCTCTTACTGATAATAAGATCATGAAATATTGTGGAAGGCCACAACCAAAGAAAGGGGCAGGGCATGGAGAGAGATACTACAATTAATGGAAGTACGTGGCATGACATTTTGACAGGGAGGCTACAGCAATATCAGTGTCTACAAGTGTTTTCATTTACCACTGGCATTATTAAAATTCTATTTTTTATTAGTCCAATGAATAAAGGAACACATTTGAAAACAAAATCATTTATTAACAACTGAACCATAATAATCGAATGAAATATGTACAAACTGAAAGTAAATTAAGCCTCATGAAATACACCTGATACCATAATGAAATATTGAATTTAAAATACCAATGTAAAGTATTATGAAAATAAAAAAAAAATGTTATACCTGGTGTCAATATATGAATTATATATATATATATATATATATATATATATATATACTTGTACATTTTATTACTATTAATTTATATAGACCTAATATATGAAATCATAATGTAAATAATGCACTATAGAAGAATTAAACGAATAAACGATGTAATCCAACAGGTAATAATTAATTTGTCAACAGGAATGGAGAAAGTTGCAGTTTTTTATGTGGTTTTGAGTGGGCCCGGTCACCGTGGGTCTGGATTCTCCGAGAATTCTACAGGCGCTTCCAAAATATTAGTAAACATGGCAGTCGTGCAGGGCTGTTTGAAAAGATGTTAAAAAAAATCATACGCTGTACCTTAATAAGTCGAATATTAGAACGGAACCCTGAATAAATGGGAAGATAATTGTTCATTCTTCAGGTATGTGTACTTTTTTTCTACTGTCAAGGATCCTGTGCCGAGGGAAATGGCTCAAACTTTTATTCCGAGGGATCTCGGAATATCCTCGGAAATTCCGGGTTTTACCGAGTGCCCTATTGAAACCGGGCTGCAGCCTACCGCCGGTACCTTGTAATTATGCACAACGGATGTTGCATAATAAAGGGACTGCCTAAAACGCGTGCACACCTGCGTGCACGCAGTTTCGACTGCCTTGGCAAGTGCCTAAAGCGCGTGCGGCCCGATTTGCGGACAACAACATCTGGCCTGAAAAAAAGTTATTTTTTGGGGTGTTTTGTTAATTTGTCTAAGGGAACTTTACATAATTTATGCGGGGAATAACATGAAATTTTTACTATTAATATGAAGATTACAGCTGTACATCACAAGCATGAAGGATAGCTGCGACGCGGGAAGTAACGGCGACGTAACATGGCATGCTGCATCAGGTTTACTGTTAACTTAAGCAGTTGAGTGGTCCATTTTTTTAACTGAATGGCAGAGAGGGCGGACGGAAAGTTAAATATGTAAAATTTATGTATGAAAATGACTATACTTGGAGGCAATGATCCAGTAAGTATACGCGTTACAAATATTGTTTTGTAATAACATGCCACATATTATTTACTCCATTAAAAATTTATTATGACACCTTGTGTCTTCTTTATTACTAACAAAGTTCCATGGCTTTTTATTACTTCAACGTCATTCATTAAATACTTGTAGAATAAAAGATGTATAAACTAAAAGACAAACATTACCATTTTGAAAGCACCTGTTTATATTTAAAAACAATGGCCCAATTTATATATCTATTAATAGTAGCCTGCCGATTTCGACAGAATATATATATATATATATATATATATATATATATATATATTGACAATGGAATAGTTACATCAGTTAAGTACCGGTACAATAGGACAGGTACCAGTTAACATGAATTCTTAATTGTCTAAATTTTGAAGTTTGGTGCCATTAAATGTTAAATGTGGATGCCAATTTTGCCACAAATCTTTATAAAGTTTCCTCACATTGTAGTTCGAATCACTAACTGAATAAACAGTCTTTGATATATTGATATCAGAGGTGTAAAGGTAATTAATTAGCCTGTCAAAACAATCACTGAAATAATAGCCAATGTAATACAGAAGCTAAGATTTACTCAACCAGTCACAGGCAATCAAATCCTCAAAGGATCTAATCATTAATTCATTCTTGCTGTATGTATTCAAAATATAAGGATTAGTTAATCGCTAAAGTGACCTGCAAAATAACTGCAATATATTGCTTAATTAAAATGTAAAAACTTATATATAATATTAGCTTAAACTGGGATAGTGATCTTAGATTTTACACTTATAAAAAGTTTTAGTTATTGTGTCCAATTGAGTAAAACCTACTGACGGTATATCTGAAATGGTTCAATGTGACAGTTGTGATAAATGGTTTCTTTTTTCATGTACTTCAGAACTTAGTAGAAAAAGGTGTATTTGTCACATATGTAAATAGGGTAAAATGTAATAAAAATATATATTTCACATTCAAGTTCTTGGTTGTTACAAGGTCAATTTTTATTTTTAAAGCCATATTTATTATTCTTGAATGGCTAGTGTTTTAGTTGGATTGGTATACGTGGTATATTTCTCAGTAACTGGTTTTTCATAATATATTTCACTTTGTGCTTATTTTTGCTTGTTATAACAGTAATGATATTCTGTATATATTTATTGTATCACGTATTTCTGTATATGTTGTGTTTGTTGTAAATAATTTTGTTTTAACCAGTATGTGGCTTCAGTTCCCTTCCTCAGAATAAAGACACCCAAGAAATATTATTAGTGATAATTGTATTCTCAATATGAATTTAATAATCAAATTCGGTCTTTTATAATCATTTAAATTAAATGACTAATAATAATTAATTCTTTTATAATTTCTCACATATGAACAGTGAAAAATATTCATGATGAATACTGTTTATGTTAATACCTACATAATCATATAAATATTGCTGAGTGGTAAAACGCTCGGCCTTCTCCGCTGGCAACCCGGGTTCGATTCCTGGCGTGGCTATGAGAATGCGTTGTAGTTGCCCGTCCAAGGTCGGTGGTTTTCTCCGGGTGCTCCGGTTTCCTCCACCCTTACCAACTACCGAGCGCCAACATCCAAGCCATGGAGTGCCTCGTATTAGTTATTAACTAGTTGTACAATCCATTAAAATAAATAAAGTTTATAACATAAATATAATATAAACATAAATCATATATGTATAATAAATAATATAAAGTTCCATCAGTTCCATCACACATATTAACAAAACACCCCACAATAACTTTTTTTTTGTCATACGTTCTTGTCCGCAAAATCCGGCCGCACGCGATTTAGGCACTTGCTAAGGCAGTCGAAACTGCGTGCACGCGTTTTAGGCAGTCCCCATAATAAATTGTTTCCTGAAAAAGGCCGATACATAATATTTTCCTGAGAATTCCCGTATTTAATTTTGCTCATAACTGGAGTTGGAGCCGCTATAGAACGCGGGCTTCGCTTCTTTTGAGGAAAATATAAAATAAAACTTTCTCCTCTCATTCCTATTAATTTAACTCCTACTTTTCCCTGTAGATGTCCCTACACTCAACTCTTCTAACATGAACAACTACTTAGCATCAAAAGTCGCCTGAATCGGGAATCGAACCTACGATCTCTAGACTAGGAGCCCTACACGTTACTTATTTTTTAATATAAATAAAAGCCATAAAACCAGGTACTTATGATCATTATTTAAATGTGTGAATTTTGTATATTCTGGATTCTCAACATCATTGTTTGGTGAAAACTAAATAAATACCAGACATGGTGCGAATACTTTGTAATTGTATTTAAATACGAATATGATTATGTACTCCATTATAAAATTTCTTGCATAAAGAATGGGAATTCAGGTAAAAATGAAAGTATATGAATACCAGTGCAAATACTTTCAAAATGTATTCATGAATGCATTCATGAATATATTCTTTAATATTATTTTAATAATCATTTCAGTTATATTTCATTTTAAAAAATCATATGATTCTCTTATTATTTTTAATAAAAATTATATTTGGGACAATATTTGTAATTTTTTTAATTAATAGTTAAACCCTTATATTATATATTCTGCTTATAAGTTATATGGCCAAGTCAAAATCTGTGTGACAATAGTACTCCATTTGTTAATAAAATAAATGAAATCAATCCTCTTCCCTGTCTCCAAAGGTACTATCAAAATCATACATAAGCTAAACAACAACAACTCATAATACAGCTTATATTTATTACCACACAAAACCAGCATGTGCCTCTTTCTAAATTATATTTTTTAATCATATATAACAGCTGAGCGTCGTGACCCATAGGTCCCTTGTTTTATAAATTCCTTTTTACAAAAGCAGAGTAAATACATATATCTAACAAAACATTAAATTATTTTTTGCACAGAACTTAAAATTCATATTTTACAAATTAATGTAAATATGATCTTTGAATTATATTGAAACTCAACACTATCACCTTTTACTCATACCAATTATACACTGGTTTCATTTTTATATGCATTGCTATATTTAAATTATACATATATGATAAATAAAGATACCATTGACTATGAATTAAAGTTGTACTTATAACACATGTTTATTTAATATTTCAGTTTAATAATTAATCATATTGAACCTAATATTAATGTCATATATCGGATCATGTGACTTCAAGATCTTACAAGTCCATTTTATGAACGATATCTTTACTTTCCACTACACTACATAAACGGTTGCTAATTTCTCAGAGACAGAACTGCAGCTATGATATGTCCTAATTTAATTAACTATGTATCCATACAGCAGCTGCATATATATAATTTTAATATAATGTACACTGGATTTATAAAATTGATGGTCATTTGAATGAACGATTATAAATCTTAAATTTTGTGTCCTTATATATACATTAAAATTATGTATCGCAATATTTTCATTCTATACAATTTTAAATACATTGTGTTTTGTATCTATTAATATCTATCTATTCATCTATCTATCAATATATTTCTATAATAATAAATAGCTCCTGCATCATGTTCATCATATTGACACCATAAGGGTTTATGCAGATCAATTTACTTCACACAACAAAACAATATGGCAATATTACTTACAAATGTTTATACTTTCATGTACTTAAATGTTGTTGAAAGTATTCAAACAAACATTTGTAATCAAAGTTTTCATTAGAAATTACATGCGTAAATAACGTGGCACTCGGTGAAAACTCTGAACTGTGGTTCAGCACATGCAAAAAGGGACAGATTGTGCAAATTGCAAGGCTGCTCATTCTTAAACAATAATACTTCTAATTTTGACACTTAAGCTTCCTGCAGTTATCATAAGATGCGAGGAGCGAATTTTAATGAATGATAAATTATCATGACCGTGTTCAGCACTTCTGTCTTTCAGCTGGATGGAAACATTTCTTGTATACGAATAATTAAGTCATCGAACAGACATACAAATTTCCTGGGACCGACCTTTCATCTATATATGGTATATATATATATCCCTCTCATGCCTATACTTTGATATTTTCTATACTAAATGTCTAAAGACACAGTAGCGGCTTTCACTAATCATTAATCTCACCCCATTAGCATATCTAAATTTGTAACAGAAATGTTATATTTAGTACAAAAATAAGTTTTATAGGGACATATCGATATTTGACAACTCTATCGCGATACCCAATATGCAATTCATTGTATATTGCGATATACCGTATCAATAATATCACAGACCCCGAATATATATACATACTTAATTATGTATGTACATATATTTATATAAATATTTATATATCATAATTTTGATATAAATAATTTTGTAATTATTTTTATCATGTCTTATTTACTAGTGCTTTAAAGTCATTTCTTTCTAGCCAGTTCTTAACTAAGTGATTAATTAAATGAATTACTCAACAACCTTAACCTCTTAACCTTAAAAGACTCCTACCAGTGCTATTAATATTATTACGCAAGGTTGTACATAAATCATGATGAAATAATTGTATCCCCAGACAAAGTCAGGGGATACTATGTTTTCAAACCGGACCCGTCACTGCCGCCACAGCATATAAATCTTGTTGGCGTGATAACTCAAAAAATATTTCATGGATCTTTACCAAACTTGGTATAACTATGCACATACTGGTCATGTTAACACACACACACACACATATATATATATATATACAACCACAAACACTCTTGGACACGTGTTCTCTTCCAGTACAATATTTTGTCAAGGCAGAGCAGGTTTCATCTGTCTATTTAGCAGTGAAAATTTAGTTTGAAAAAACTGAAGGGGGAAGGGGGTATTTTATTTTATTGCTTATATATAATTACATATTTTCTCTCTCTCTCATATATATATTATAAATATGAAAAATATATAATTGTATATAAATATATTTATATATATAAACAATTATATATTATTCTCTCAATATATAAGATTTTTCTTTTATATATATATATATATATATATATATTTATATATATATATATATATATATATAAATTCTTTTAAAATGGGCAACGCATATACTGGTCATGTTATCACCGGCAGGCAGTGAAATTCTGGGCATACACAGTACACATTAATGAACCACTTAATCAATCCTGCACAGAATGGAGGCTGTCAGCACAGCATGACCCTAATTAACATTTGGGCTATCTCGCCTGCCTGAATTGCTCCGACCAACAGTCCATACAGCTCCGTTGAACTGCAACTCCGGGGAACAGTCTAGCATTCTTCTTAACTTATGTAAGTATTTTTAATCGAGACCTTATTTTTTAGGGGGGGGGGTACGAGTCAAGTATTCAGGCTGCTGTTCAAGACATGTTGAGACACAACAGATACATGTGAAACGATGATTCCACTTCCTGCCTTTGTCATTCACATACGTTGTGTTGCACCCTCTGGGCATCTTTATGCATACAGATCATGTCTGTCCCACGTATATTTGGTGTATTTTAAGGGTTAGGGTTATAAAAATAAACCAGTGACTCCACCTTCCCTGTACAAAGCAGGAGGCAGAGTACGCTATAGTGGCAGGCAGTTTACAAAGGTTTACAGCGACATATCGGCCACCGTTGATATAGGCTGCCGGCCTCAGACAGCCCTTATCAGCCGCCAGCGCCCAGCGGTAGGCAATTTCAGCCACCAGGTCAAGGGAACCACAGACCGCGATCAGGCCTATAGCCACCAAGGGTGACTAAATGTTAGCATCACTGTAAATTCCTGTTCGATGAAAGTTTCGTGAAATGATAATGAAATTCCCCCTTAGTCTGAGTTTCCTTATTTGTAGATGAAGGCCAATGGAGCCAAAAACTATTAATTGTTACTGACAGGCTTGTAGTCACAAGGTGTTGAGGGGCCCAGCAGTCGAGATGGTGTTCTTCAGTTCACGCCGTGGCTGATATGGTTGACCAGATAGTCAGTGACGGTCTCTGGCTAATTTGAGCTGGCGGCGGATATCGCCGTCCTCTTGGCACCTGCTGCCGACATGATCCCGCTTGACAAGCAGTACCCTAAAGTGATCACAGTGTCAGTCCGTCCTTCTGTCTGTCCGTCCTTCAGTACTTCTGTCTGCCGTCAGAGGTACTTTCTTTCTCGCGTGATTATTTAACAACAACACACTGCAGCTTTCCCAAATTCACAGGGATGATGGGTGCCTATGAGGGCTCCAGACCTATCGAATTACAGACATGTCGGAATTCCAATATGGCCACCACAGCCCAATCAATGATTTTTTTTGCAGGCAATAACTTAACAACAACATACTGAAGCCCTCCCAAAGTAACAGGGATGATTGGTTCCTATGGAGGCTCCAGACGTATCGAATTACAGACATGTCAGAATTCCAATATGGCTGCCACAGCCTGATCGCTGATTTTTCATTCGCATGTGATAACTCAACAACAACCTTCTGCAGCTTTCCCAAATTCACAGGTAGGATTGGTACCTATGATGGCTCCAGACCTGTTGAATAACAGACCTGTAGGAATTCCAATATGGCCGCCACAACTTGATTGCTGATTTTCTTTCGTGCGTGATAACTTAATAATAGCCTACTGCAGCTTTCCCAAACTCACAGGGATCATTGATACCTATGAGGGCTCCAGACCTGTTGAATAACAGATTCCTAACCTGTTTCTGTTTGTCATATTTTTCAAATTTAACTTAATTTTTCACCCATATGTAAACTAGTCCAGTACTAGCATAAATGAGGGCCCCTCTGAGGGCCATTGTCTGACCACATCTAGTGTTTTAGCTCAGCTGACTGTAAGTCAACTGAGGTATAGGAATGGCGCTTTGTCAGTCGGCCGTCCGGCCGTCCGTTAGCATCATTAACTAGGCACAAATCTTTACTGCTGGACCTAAAAACTTCTAAGTGAATATCCAGGGAGGTCATTAAAAAATCTCCTTGGAAACCTGAAATTAGGTCACTGCAACCCATATGTGGCTTGAAAGTACCCCCCAGAATAATCAAAAATATAATACAAAACCTCCAATATCTTGATAATTAATGCATGGATTGTCATGAATCTTGCCTTGAATATTGACCATGACTAGTTTTGTCAGTTCCCGAAAAGTGGTGGCGCCACCTGTATTTTATGTAAATTTAACGAATATTTAAAAATTTTTGTCTACTATAAAATGACAACAATCAATCATGTCAGTTTCTCAGCTGTAATCACATCTAGTGTCCCAAAACCTGGTATTTATCACAAATGGATGCCATATAGTTATCACCCTGTGTGTCTGTCCATCCGTCCATCCACACAAATTTGTTTTCAGATGATAACTCCAGGTTGTATTGACACATGGATTTCAAACTTGACTTACATATGGCCCACCACTAAAGCAAGAATCTATATGATTTTGGGGTCATGAGGTCAGAGGTCAAGGTCACAGGACTCACTTTTTTAAAAAGATTATGGCTGCATTTTAAGCCAAGATTTTCATCCCAAATTTTCCATTTTGCACATTTAGCTGACTTGCAAGTATGGGGAGAGCATAAATGAATTTGGGGTCACATGGTCAAAGGTCAAGGTCACAGGGCTATCTGTTCACAAATTAGTTTCAAGGTGATAACTCCAGTTTAGTTTGACATATTGGTTTCAAACTTAATTTATATATGACTCACCACTGCAGTAAGAACCATGTAGATTTTGGGGTCCAACAGTCAACAGGGTTCCCAGACCTCTTGAAAACCATGGAAAATCCTTGAATTTTAAAAAAGTTTTTCCATGGCTGGAAAATCATGGAATTTTGTGATTTATTAGTGAAGTCATTGAAAACCATGGAATTTTTTGTTTCTTTGTAAGAAAAAATATTTCCATAATTCTCTGCAAGTAAATTTCAAACGATTCTCTGTCAGCCACGTTCCCTACGAAGTTTCGTGACTATGGTTACGACCCCAGGTCATGCCATGTTATGCAAAATGAGCACCATAACTGCATGCGTGCGCAGGTCCTGCCGTGTGTTCAATGCTCAAATTTCTGAGTGCATATCCCATATAAGGAACATATCAGCTGTGACCTTTCGATATTTATTGTTTATCAGCTGCTTATTCAGGCCGGTGACCTCTTAATCAAATATGAATAGTTTTTTAAAAGCACAAGAATCACTCTTGGTCCCCAATTCTCTGGCCTATTGTGTGTTGTTTGTAACTCAGCGAAACTTGCGTAAAACATGACAACGTTCAACAGTTTACCTGACACCATCTAGCCCACGGTGCCATTTGACCCCAGAGTTTTTTGCATAAACGTCACAGGTCAAACTGACCAGCCATTGGTTGATAAATATTGTGTATTCTGACATTGTCTGCTCACACTTTCATAAGAGGTCACACTAAGTTAGGCAAAGGGCAATGCATATATTAACCGTCAGGCTGACCGGGCTTTTTGGTTCGTGTGCAAAAGTTGTATTGCTGATTTATCCACTTACACAATTTTGTAACATTATAAAACGCACCAAACGCGCGGATGACCGACATAATATAAGTGTCACTGATCTGCTAGTGATCCTAGCATGGGGAAACATCATGTTTTTCAGGTAATTATACATAAATCGTGAAATGAAATTAATATCGTTTTGCTCACACGCACATGGAAGATGTACTATACAAGTTTGTTGCCATGGCAGCCAGTCCTTGAACAAACAAGCTGCTTTTCCATTCAAATATTTCCGATTTAGCAGAATGATCGTGATCTGAAATTCGGACAGTGGCATGCAAATTCCACGACGAGTGGTTGGAGAAGTATGAATAGATCAAGCGAGTGAAAAACGATGAATATTCAGTGAGGTGCAAGACTTGTGCAAAGACGTTCAGCGTGGGGAATATGGCCCTGGGTATCGTGGCGATCAAGTCGCATCAAAAGGGTGATAAACATAAACTAAAACATGGAGTAACAGGGCAGAACTTGAGTGTATGGACATGGCTTCATAGCAGTAGGGATGATAAAATATTAATGATAAAACTGGTTGGTCAGTCAGGGCCAAAGAGAAAAAGAATGAAATGGTTGACGTTGGGAAACAAATATCCTCACTTGAAGAGGGCCTGAAAGCCATGGACAAATAACTTTGAAACCTCAAAGATTCATATCTATAGTTTGTTACAGTTAAGTGTTCATAGTTATCTGTTGGGACTTAAGTTATAGAATCATTTGAGTTGGCTGGTGAAATACTTCTTTAATTAAGGTTGGCTGCTGTTCTATTTTGATTCATTTTTAACTAGTAGCATGCTGGCTTCAGTCATTACTTATCTGACAAGTAAAAGGATTCAAGTTCTGTTCTGTGGAGATTCACAAAAAAATTTGGAATCAAAACTTAAAGATTGAAAAACTATGAATTAGTTTTCTTCTGGTCAAGTTGGACATAAGGAATTCACAGACGTCCCTCATCAGTTTCAAATAGTAGCTGTAGTGTAGCAAGGATTGCTACAGAATCATATTGGTGAGTTCTACCCCCCACATGTGCACCCAAGTCCAGGTTGAGCAGTATTTATTATATTGCAAATAACTGAACTTGGGTGTATAAATGTACCTTTTTATTTTGCCTGTGATTTACTTGAACATTTCACACTTTCAGGTTATGACTAAAATATATGTAGGGATTACATATACATTTATTTCATTTTTGTTGCCCTTTTGCTCGGTCAAAACAACCTGACACATCCATCTTATACTGCTAGCCCTTAACGACCAGGCTCCGTAGTTTGTACCTTCTGGCAGCACAATCCTATTGGCCAATCATAAAAACAAGCATTACCCTTGAATGGCCATGGACTGTTGGTCAGCCATAAAGACCACTAGTAACCCTTTCTGAGTATCTTCCCATGCAAAAACTCATCATGGTACAACAAAAATACCATTATGATATGTCCTTATCTCATTTATCATTGAAAATCATGGAAAATGTAACATTTCACTTCCGAAATGTCATGGAAAAGTATGAAAATAAGTCATGGAAAATCCTTGAAAACCATGGAATTTTATTCTGAAAAAAAGTGCAGGAACCTTGGTCAAAGGTCATGGTCACAGGATTCATTTCTTTAAAAAGAATGCATATGCATTTGAAGCCAAACTTTTCATCCCAAACCTTCCAACTCCAAGATATTGCTAACCTGCCAATAGGGGAAGAATCTGTTCAATTTTGGGATCATTAGGTCAAAGGTCAAGGTCGCAGTATTAAGAAAGATTGTGGATGCATATTAAGCTAAATATTTCATCCAAAACCTCCATCTTGCACATATAACTTAGCTGGGAAGAAACTGATTGATTTGGTGGTCACAAGGTCAAAGATCATCATCACAGGGGCCCATCTGTCCACGTATTTGTTTCTGGATGATAACTCCAGTTTGGACTGATATATTGTTTTCAATTTGGACCTATATATGACCCACCAATAATGTAAGAACCCTTTTGATTTTGGTGGGCATAAGGCCAAAGGTCACGGTCACACGACCCAATTCTTTAAAAAGATTGTTGATGCATTTTTAGCCAAACTTTTGTCCCAAACATTCTATCTTGCAGATGTTGCTCACCTGCCAAAAGTGAAGTAACTGATGGATTTTGGGGTCACAAGGTCAAGGTCATGGGGGCCATCCATTCACAAATTAGTTTATGGATGATAACTCCAGTTTGGGTAGACAGGTTGGCTTCAAACTGATCACAGGACCAATATTTTGGAAAACCTCATAAACATATATCTCCTTATAGACCAATGCAGCTGAGAGTTGAGACCCATGGGTCCCTAGTTTAAAAATTGCATCATTTTTAGCAATATAGTCCAGTAAGTTAATGTTCTTATCATACAATATAGAATTGTGAATCAACTTAGTTACAGATATATGTGATACACTGTAAATGTATGGTAAACTTTTTAAACTGATGATAAAAACTAGAATACGGGTAGTCGACAAGCAACTACGTGTATCCGCCGAAATCAGAGTGGAACAGGTGAAGTGAGGCATTGATTGAGTGGCAAGGGAAAATAGAGTGAGGTGTGTTGCATATTAGCATGGTCTGCAGGCAAAATGTATATGTAGGTTGCGCCACCTACCACAAATGCACAAAGCTGTCACATAAATGTAGGTGGTGCCACCTGTCATAAAATCCAGAAAGCTGTCCAGGATGTATAAACCTGCATGATTTTAGGTAGTTATGTCAAACCACTACAGACATAGGAGTAATTTTATCCCACAGCAGACAAACAGACGGACACTGTGCAAAAATGGTTGCAGGTGGCGCCACCATTTTTAGCTCAGCTGACTTTCAGTCCTGCTGGGCTATAGCAATGGGTGTTTGTCCGTTGTCCTTCCGTCTGTCCGTCCGGCCGTTAGCAGGGCACAAATCGTAACCATAGGGGCTAGGGCCATGAACCCTATGCAGTCTTAGAGGTTATAAAAAGATCTCCTTGCAAACCTGAAATTAGGTCACTGTGACCTATATTCTCAAAGTTATGGGGTGTGTTTGCACCCCCCAGAAATAACTCTTTGAGACAAAATTTTCATCCCAAACCTTCCATCTTTCACATACAGCTCACCTACCAACAGGGGAAGAACCATAATTTTTTTTAGGTCAAAAGGTCAAAGGTCAAGGTCACAGGAGCCTCTTCTTTGAAAAGCCTGTGGATGCATTTTAAGCCAACCCTTTCATCCCAATTCTTTGATCTTTCACATATAGCTCACCTACTAAGTTGGAGAAGAATCCTATAGATTTTGAGGTCACAAGGTCAAAGGTCAGGGTCACAGGATCCACTTCTTTGAAAAGGTTGTGGACACATTTCAAGCTAGACTTTTCATTCCAAACCTTTCAGCACTGATATGGCTTCTCTGCCAACAGGGGAAAAGACCTGTTGATTTTGAGGTCAAAGGTCAAGTTCACAGCACCCACTTCTTGCATGGAGTAATTTTCAGGCAAACTTTTCAATCTGTACCTTCCATCTGTCATATATGGCTTACCTACCAATAAGGGAAGAAGCCTATTGATGTTGAGGTCAAAAAGTCAAAGGTCAAGGTCACAATATTTAATTGTTCTAAATGCTTGTTAGCATATTTCAAGTGTAACTGTTCAACCCAAACCTTCAGTCTTTCACATATGCCACATCTATGCATCACTCAGTTTGACTCAAACTTCATATTTATGGGTCTTTTTGCTTGAATAAATAACTTATTGATTTTAGGGTCAGCTGGTCAGCAGGTTAAAGGTTGCAGGTCAAAGTTATTCACCCATTGGTTGCCAAGTAATTACACCAGATTTAAGTAGTTAGTAGTTACCCATCATTTAGAAAAAATCCAGTTGATATGTGGGCAAAATGCCAAGGTCATAGGTCAGTGATGTTCACAATTACTTATTTTATAGGTCAGTGATGTTCACAATTACTTATTTTATAGACCATCTCTATTTTTCTTGTATATATAACCATCCCACCCCAGCTGGTTATCTCCCTGTGTGGCTGTAATTGTGAGTGACACTGGTGACATATGACTCCCTTTTGTTTCAGCCTATTAAGTGATAAGGATCAGTGATAAGTACCTCGTTACTTCATAACAAAAACACTGTTGTCTGAATGCTTCAGCCAGGCATTAAGACTATGAGAGAATAGTATTAAGGTTTAGCTACTGATTTATAAGATGATGGGAACATTTTGCAGTTTATTTTATGGAATCCTAGCAATAAACATAGTTTCCTAGATATCTGAATATTTTAATATATATCACCACATATAAAAGGAAGTGTTTGTTCTCATAATATGTGGATGTGTACCTTGATTTAGGATGGCTTTTTGTTTTATTTCAAGACCCTTAGTCATGCTTTCTGCATTTCTTTTCTTTCAGGTTTGGCAGTTTACCTACCCTGCTGACCCCATTGAAAAGCAGAGTGATAATAAAAAATATTGGACTTACACTTTTTACAATTGCATATCTATAAATCTGATATGAGCTCCTGGACATGCCTTTTGAATTATTTTGGGCATTCATTACTGGATAATTTGCCCCAAGTTTGGTCTCTTATTGGAGAATGTGGGATATCAAATGTCATACTTGTCAGAAGTCCATTATGTCTGCCAGTTAGCCACCATAGAAATTATTTCTTCAGTGCAGTTTCAGTAATGTTTCTTTAATGTTTGATCCGATTTAGAGAATGTTTGTCTGATTTCAGACATGTCAAAAGTCCAATATGGCCACCAGGCAACCATCTTTTAATTCCTTTTGATCATATTATCTCAAGAACAGTTAAAGTGAATGCAGTTGGATGTATATTTATGTAATCTTGTAAAGGATTGGGTCAAATATTTCTGAATAAATATTACCATCATTTATAAAAGTGCAATACAGTTGGCTTGTATTGAATAAAAATTCATACAGAAGCACCTGTTTCTCAATAATTGCATCTGCCAAAACAGAGTTTTGCGGATACTAGGTTTTCAGCTGCTAGCCACTGCCGCCGCGTAGGTGTCCGGAGAACTCCTCCATAACCGCTGGGCAGAATTTTTACGAAACCCGGGATTATGTTCAGTTCACATGTGAACTGCTGCACCCCAATTTTGTTTTGACCTCTGACCTTTCTTCTGCACTCTGCGTCAGTTTGTGTGTCTGTTTCCACACATAAACCAACATATCTCGGGAACCGTTTGACCGATCAGGAAATTTTTTGCACAAATGAAGCCCTTGGAGAGCTGTTTAACATACAAAAAATGGTGGCGCCACCTGCAACCATGTTTGCACAGTGTCCATCTGTTTGTATGCCTTGGGTTAAAATCACTCATATCTCCGCAGTGGTTTGACTAATTCACCTGAAATTCAGCATGCGTATACAAATATAGCCCTGGGATAGCTTTATAACATATACAACAAAAGGTGGCGCCACCTGCAACCATGTTTGCACAGTGTCTATTTGTTCATCTGCCTGGGGTTAAAATCACTCGTATCTCTGCAGTGGTTTGACTAATTCACCTAAAATTCGGCATGCGTATACATCCTAGACAGCTTTTCTGATTTTATGACAGGTGGCGCCACCTACATTAAAGTTTACGCTGCAGACATCTCAGCTCATATCTCGGGAACCGTTTGACCGATTGAGCCAAAATTTTGCATGTGTATAGATCTCACATAGCTCTGTATCATACGCAAAACTGGTGGCGCCACCTGCAGCCATTTTTGCACAGCTCCCGTCTATTTGTCTGCCAATGGATAAAATCACTCATATCTCTGCAGTGGTTTGACATATCTGCCTTAAATTTTGCAGGTTTATACATCCCCGACCGCTCTCTTGATTTTATGACAGGTGGCGCCACCTACATTCTACATTTATGCAGCAGATATCCAAGCTCATATCTTGGGAACCGTTTGACCGATTGGGCCAAAGTTTTGCATGTGTATAGTTCTCACATAGCTCTTTATCATACGCAAAACTGGTGGCACCACCTGCAGCCATTTTTGCACAGCGTCCATCTGTTTGTCTGCCAAGGGCAAAAATCACTCATATACATGTAGTGGTTTGACTTATCTGCCTTAAATTTTGCATATGTATACAACTTGGACAGCTTTATGGATTTTGTGGTAGGTGGCGCAACCTACATACACAATGGGGCTGCAGACATCCATGCTAATATGCAACACTTCACTCTATTTCCCCTTGCCACTCAATCCATGCCTCACTTCACCAGTTCCACTCTGATTTAGGCGGATACACGTAGTCGTTTGTCGACTACCCGTATTCTAGTTCTGGCATGTATTTCCTTGATTTTTGCTATATATTTTGATCTTATATTTGCCCTTTGTGAAGTTCCTTATGGGACTGACAGGTTTCAAGCAAGCTGTTGGAATAGTTCCTGATAGCTTAACAATCATGCATTTTCCTCAGACCATCAATTCACTGTGTTTTAACCAGACATAAGTGATATATATTTCTGTTGTCACAGAAAATTTTCAACAAATTGGCAAATTGGTTCTTCAAAATTTGACTGGAAGTTGTGAATCTCAGTCCATGATGTCACAGGTCATGCATAGCAGCTGAGCGTCATGACCCATGGGTCACTTGTTAGTGTATGTTATAAAGCTATCCAAGGGCTACATTTGTGTAAAATTTTTATCCTGATCGTCAAGGTTCCCGAGATAAGAGCTTGGATGTCTGCAGCGTAAACGTGAATGTAGGTGGCGCCACCTGTCAAAAAATTAAGAAAGCTATCCAGGATGTATAAGCATGCCGAATTTCAGGTGGATAAGTCCAACCAATGCAGAGATATGAGTGATTTCATCCCAAGGCAGATGAACAGATGGACATAGTTAAAAAATGGTTGGAGGTGGCGCCACCATTTTAGTGTATGTTATAAATCTATCCAAGGGCTACATTTGTGTAAAATTTTAGCCTGATCAGTCAAAGGGTTTCCGAGATATGTGGGGTTTTGTGTGGAAACAGACGCACAAATGGACACAGAGAGCAGAGGAAAGGTCAGAGGTCAAAACAAAATCGGGGCGCAGCAGTTCACATGTGACTAGAACATAATCCCAGGTTTCGTAAAATTCTGCCCAGTGGTTACAGAGGAGTTCTCCGGACACCAACGCGGCGGCGGTGGCCAGCTGAAAACATAGTATCCGCAAAACTCTGTTTTGGCGGATACAATGAGGATCTAATGCAAACATTTATTGTTTATATTTTCACAGCAGGTACATGTAAGGAGATAATCTGTTAAAATCAGAAATATGAATATACAAGCTCAAAATTAGGCCAGTCATTGAAGTCTTTATTTTAGAGAGTCTATCGTATCATTTGCTTTGTCAGGCACCAGGCCACCCACTTTGGTCACCAAAGGCCTGTTTGGGTGACATTATTCCTGGAAACATGAGTCAAATTATTTCTAAATCTTTTGTTTTATAAATTGATATACAAGTCAGTATTTCAATCTCTTCAGCATATATAGTTGATCTAATTATCGAAAACCAGACTTGAATTTATCAAATGAAAAAAAAGTTATGATTTTTTTAATGTGTCAAATGTAGCTTGTTTTCTATGTTATATTGTTGCAAGTGGATTTCTAATTTTTGTAATAATACAAATTACAAAATGATACCTGGGAATGGGGATGTCTGTCATCACTGATGTATTTTATGAAATATGCACATTCCTTCAAGATAAACCTAGAAGATGCTAGCCAAGAAAAAAAAAATTACCACACTACAGCTGATATGCCTGATGCTATGCAGAGTTGACATTTACCCTATTTGTCTTTTTAAATAAGGACACCAAACTAGGTAAATGCTCAGTTTCATTTTGTGACTTCCTAATACACTACATTTAAGCATACTGTTAAAATCAGGCCAAACATTTTACTCAGGCAAGTTCTGATATACGCTCTTTACACAGCGCTTTACCTATAGGGCTACTTCCTATATCGTAATGCACTGTTTGTTATGACCTCATATCCTGCTTTGCAACACCAGAGGGGAGCACTGTATTTTTGTCCAATCAGATGAAACTTTGTGCTGGAAGACAAAGCCAAGCGAGGAATACACGGAGCCAATCATATTCCTTTCTTTTGAGTGACAGCTCATCCCCCAGCGTAACCGTCTAAACAGGCCACAGGCTCAGAGAGAATTGCCCCTGACGTGGTTTGCTTAGGGCCTTGGGCACATAGGATGCTCGGCCGGTGAGCTGTAATTCAAACGAAATGTAACAACAAAGGCTGCGTGCACACCTCGCTGGCTGGTTTCAGTTCTGAAGACAACAGATACATGGCTACGCTAACACAGTCACAATGTCACTGATGCGAGAATGCAGAGGGAGCAATTTAAATTCGACCGGAAACTCATCAAACGGCGCTTGAAGTGCGGCAATGGGCGGAGCCAGGATGCCTGTCGAGTGTTTGTTTATTGGCATCTGATTGGCTGCTTGTCACATCATACGCACGTTTATTTCAGTGGACAACAAACCGCGATCTGGTGTCTAAATATATCATAAATGGTCAAAGCTGGCAGAGTGAAAATCAGTTGCTTCTTTAGAAGCGCAATATTTCCGCTGCCTCGGGAGCGTAGTTCTGATACAATAAATCTGCTTTCGTAGATTGTTGTAAATTTTCCGCAATAAAAAATAAATCAAAATGAATACAGAAGCACCTGTTTCACAATAAATCTTGCACGGATTTCCTTGATTTTTTACTACATATTTTGATCTTATATTTGGCCTGTGTGGTATTCCTTTTGTGACTAACAGGTATCAAGCAAGCTGTGGGATTAGTTCCTGATAGCTCAACAACCTAACATTTTGCCTCATACCATTAATTTACTCTGTTCAAGTTTAACCAGACATACGTGATACATATTTATGTCAACGTAGAACGTTTCAACAAAATTGGCATATAGGTTCATTTGACTTGAAGTGGTGAATGGCAGCCCATTATGTCGCAAATCATGCTTGGCAGCTGAGTGTCATTACCCATGGGTCACTTGTTGACCTTCAAGGTGGACTTTAGCTGAGCACCGTGACCAAAGGGTCCCCTGTTTCCTTATTAAATCAATAAATGGTTTCAGGTTACAAGTTTCATATATAACACATTGCAGATACAAGGTATACTTAATTGGCTTGTTTTAACTTGCTTATCAAAATAAGTTTATGCTTATTTGAAAATAGAAAATTTAAATTTTTATCAGCATTTTATTTCTGTTAATAAATCAAATGTGTTTTATGCCCATTTCCATTTGTCTATAATTTGCAGGGTTTTGTATTTTGCCAGTGGATATACTTAAATGCATAAAACAGTCAGTTAGTTGTAATACTGAAATTTTTACAAATACATGTTTGTGATCATGAGAGGCTCATGCATCTTTCATGTAGTCCTAAAAATGCGCAGTCAACACAACAACTAGGATTTCATACAAATATTCTCAGAATCAGTTACAGCTGAGCACCGTGACAAGGTGACTTATTCATTCTACATGTAATATGAAAATTATAGTGTACAAGAACAATACATTTTACCTAAAAGCACATAAGAAATGAAAAACAATCCCAACAAAAACATAACTAAGTAGCCCAAACATTAACCATGCATAGTATATAAGAGATCATATATATACTTCTATAAAAATAATCAGACTATTCCTAAACCACCACTTACATTATTTGGTTGATTTACTATAATGATAATGATCCTCCTTTAACTTTAAAATCAGATGGAACTGGACGAAGGCAAAATTTAATGTATCCACCTCCTGAAAAACAACAGTTGAAAGAGCACTAACAGTATCACAATACATGGCTGTCTGGAAATTACACAACTCTGAATGTTAATGGACGTTTCTGCCTGACAGTTTGTTTATCCGTCAGTCTTTGCCAGCTTTGCACAAGACAGGTGGCTCCCCCTGTCCTTATGTGGACACACCCATAAATTTATCTTAGGAGTGTTTATGTGTCAAACTTAAATTTTACACATCCAAACCTTAGAATGGCATTGTCCATTACCGGTATGCAACATAGATGGCACTTACAACCATTTTTAAAAGATGTTTACATTACACACATATATCAATTAAGAGTGGATTGATTTGATGTATCAGCCTGAAATTCTGCATAACTTTGGTCACCAACATTTTCATTTTTTCCGACATTTCTACGTGTTTTTCAGACATAATATTTATATGCTCTGCCTACCTTTATACCCTAAATCTGTTTCATTGTAGATTGACAGTGGGGAGAGGAATATACATTAGGACGTTTCTTTGATGAAAGTCATTTGCCCATCTGACCTTCACATGAACACATTTTTAAACGTGGACCAGGAGACAGGAACATTGTGCATAAAACGCGACATAAGACCTGCTCTGGTGGTCACGTGATATAAATAAAAATTGAAAAAGGGGATTACACAAGATTGCAATATAAATGTCACACATTGAACAGTGGTGGTGACTAAAATAACCATTTTCACCACGAATGCGCCCACTTGAAAAGCAGACAGTTGCCAAGTGTATCAAATTAAACCTAAAAAAGCTTGCAACAGAAGTAAAACCATTTGAATATTAGGAATGTTGTGAAGCCTCGCATAATCTTAACCCTTTTAGGTTCCATAAATTTGTGGAAAGATATTGCAATGTAAAAACTGCTAAGAGATTATACCCTACTGAAAAAAAAGGATTTTTGTGTGTAAAACTCACCAGGACTCGCACATAAGCAGATCTCTTTAAAGTGGTAAAATATGGTCTAGGTTTCACACAGAAGAACACCTTTACTCCTCATCATGTCTGAAATAGGTACAAAAAAGTTGCTTATTCAGCTTTATAAAATCCACACAGGATTAAAGCCACTTAAATGCGAGGATTGTGGTAAAGCTTTCTCACAAAAGAGTCATCATACTCAACATGTCGGGACTCCTACAGGGGAAAAGTGTGAGGATGGTTGTAAAGGTTTCTCAAAAAAGAATCGTCTGATTCAACATGTCAGGACACACAAAAAGAAAACAACTTTCAAATGTCAGGACTCCCATAAAACCTTTTCATTACAAAATGATCTTGTTCAACATGAGAGGACTAGCACAGGAGAAAAGCCATTTAAATGTGAGGACTGTGGCAAAGCTTTCTCACAAAGGAGTCATCTTAATGAACATATGAGGACCCACACAGGAGAAAAGCCATTTAAATGTGAGGACTGTGGCAAAGCTTTCTCACAAAGGAGTCATCTTATTGAACATATTAGGACCCACACAGGAGAAAAGCCATTTAAATGTGAGGACTGTGGTAAAGCTTTCTCACAAAGGAGTAATCTTAATCAACATATCAGGACCCACACAGAAGAAAAGCCATTTAAATGTGAGGACTGTGGTAAAGCTTTCTCACATAGGAGTAATCTTAATCTACATATAAGGTCTCACACAGGAGAAAAGCCATTTAAATGTGAGGACTGTGGAAGAACCTTCCTAACAAAGAGTGGTCTTCTTCATCATGTCAAAAAACACACAGGAGAAAAGCCATTTATATGTGAGGACTGTGGTAAAGCTTTCTCACAAAGGAGTCATCTTAAACAACATATCAGGACCCACACAGGAGAGAAGCCATTTTGTTGTGAGTACTGTGGTAAAGCTTTCATGATAAAGTTGAATCTCATTTGTCACATCAGGACCCACACAGGAGAAAAGCCATTTAAATGTGAGGACTGTGGTAAGGCTTTCTCACAAAGGAGTCATCTTAATAAACATATCAGGACCCACACAGGAGAAAAGCCATTTAAATGTGAGGACTGTGGTACAGCTTTCTCACAAAGGAGTAGTCTTAATAAACATATCAGGACCCACACAGGAGAAAAGCCATTTAAATGTGAGGACTGTGGTACAGCTTTCTCACAAAGGAGTAGTCTTAATAAACATATCAGGACCCACACAGGAGAAAAGCCATTTAAATGTGAGGACTGTGGTAAAGCTTTCTCAGGAAGGAGAGGTCTTAATGACCATAACAAGACCCACCCAGGAGATATGCCATGTATGTGTGAGGACTGTGGTAAAACTTTCTCATGAAGGTGTGCTCTCAATCAACACATCAGGTCTCACACATGAGAAAAGCCATTTAGATAAGAGGACTGCGGTAAAGCTTATTCACGATACAGGACCCACACAAGAGGAAAGCCATTTAAATGCGTAGACTGCAGTAAAGCTTCCCCACAAAGCAGTAGTGGTTATCAACATATGAGGACCCACACAGGAGAAAAGCCATTTAAATGTGAGGACTGTGGTAAAGTCTTCAGCAAGAGTGGTCTAATTCAACATGTCGAAATACACCAGGACAAATCAGTGAAAAGTACATTTATTCAACATGTGAGGACCCACACAGGAGAAAAGCCATTTAAGTGTGAGGACTGTTGTAAAGCCTTCCCATTACAAAATGATCTTATTCAGCATGCGAGGACCCGCAGAAGACTGCTGTAAATCTTTCTTGAATATGTTATTTCTTATTCAGCATATCAGAACCCACACGTCACATGTGAACTGCTGCGCCCCGATTTTGTTTTGACCTCTGACCTTCATATGTGCTCTGTGTCCATCTGTGCGTCTGTGTTCACACATAAACCCCCTATCTCTGGACTGGCTTGACCGATCAGGCTAAAATTTTGAACGTTTATTTATCTCGGATAGGTTTTCGATTTTTGTGACAGGTGGCGCCACCTACCTCCCCGATTATGCTCAAGACATTCATGCCATTATCTCAGGACTCGTTTGACCGATTGGGCTGAAATTTTACATGTTTATTCACCTTGGATAGTTTTTCCATTTTTGTGACAGGTGGCGCCACCTACCTCCCCGTTTATGCTCCAGACAACCATGCTAATATCTCAGGACTGGTTTGACATATCAGCCTGAAATTTTGCATCTGTATTGGTCCAACATATCCCTTTATTATACCCAAAACTGGTGGCTGCACCTGCAAATGTTTTTGAAAAGCTTCCATCTGTTTGTCTCCCTTGGGATAAAATCATTCATCTCTATGTATGGTTGGACTTATTCACATGAAATTTTGCACGTGTATACATCTTGGATAGATTTTTAGCGAACCTGAGAGCTTATGCGATGATGTGGCGTAGGCTGTCGTCCGTCGTCTGTACGTTAACCTATACTATCTTGGAAATGGCATGAGTTAGCATCTCAAAATTTTATATAAAAAATTAGTCATCTAAAAACTCTATTGGATTTTGCTTATTATTTGGCTAACTGCATTTTCTTAGGTTTTATAGGGAAAAAGCTAAAAAAGCTTTAAAAATCTTCTTCTCTGATACTGTTCAGCCAAATTGTCCAATATTTCACAGAAATGATTCCTGGAACAATCTCTCTCAAGTTTGTTTGAATGGTTTAAGTTCAGTGATTTTCGGCCGAGTTACAGGAAGTTGAACTTAGTCATCTGTCCAAAAAAGCATACTAAAATTACAATCTCCGAAACGGTTTGAGCTTTAATCACCAAATTTTATACTAATGTTTGTCACATATGTCATATCTAAAATTGAAGTATTGGTGGCGCCACCTACATTGATCTGTTTTTTACAAGCGAAAATGTAATTTTAAACTCTTCTAGCTTATACACTGATTTATAATGAAACTGTTAAGCTGATTGGTTTAAACTTTACAAGAATTATTCCATGGTAGGGTTCTGCCTGTTTTATAAGAATAGATTTGGTAAATACAGCTTTAAAAACGCATTGTAGCCAATTGAGAAAAGGCTTTCTGTATTTGAAAACAGATTTGACAACTTGCTGAGTGCAGCAGCCAAGTCAAGAGGTCACTCAGTACAAACAGGTGGGGTCCAGACATCACCATGGCAACTGACCTGGCTCGGGGTCTCTAGACGTCTAGACGCTGTGTCTAGATGTCTAGACACAATGTTTAGATGCAGAATTCCCAGATTATTGTATCGCCAGACATAGTCTGGAGATACTATGGTTTAGGCACGGTTGGCCGCAGCCGCAGAGATTTCTTTTGGACACAATAACTCAAAAAATATTTCAAGGATCTTTTTCAAACTTGACACATTTATAGATATAGGTGGTCATGGGGTCATGACCTCAACTAGGAGAGTGACCTTGACCTTGAATAGATCCATTTTTGGGGAAAATCACACAAATTCTTAAATAGCTCAAGAAATCTTTCATGGATTTATCCAAAAATCAAGTTGGACAAAGATCTTGGATAGTGATGTCATGTACCGGAAACTGGTGGTGCCACCTAGTATCCTTTTCTTGTTTTTGTGCCGTTTAATACCCCCATGATTGCCACTTGACAGTACTTTTAGCATCACAAGTCAAAAACTGATTGACAGATTTCTTTAATATTATGCATGTACATAGGTATGGGTTATGGGATGATGCATATTAAAATTGGGGTCATGACCTTTCCTTTGAGAGTGGCTTTGACCTTGAATATTACCATATATGGTGAAAATCACATAAAATCATGAATATCTTAAAAAGGGATGCATGGATTGGTCCAAAAATCAAGTTGACGGAAGATCTTGGATAGTTTTGTCTTTTGCAGAAGATAGGTGGTGCCACCTGTTGTCCTTTTTTTGTTTCTTGCGCCTTTGAATACCCCATCATTGCCACTTGACAGTATATACTGTGAGCATTATAAGTCAAACAGTAATGGACAGATTTCTTTCATGTTATGCATGTATATAGATATGGTTTATGGAATGAGGTATATTTAATTTTAAATTTAATTTTAAAATTTAATTTAATTTAAATTATTTTTTTTTCAATTTAATTTTTTTTTTCAAATGTTGGATATTTTGGAATGCAGTTTATTGATTTGGGGTCATGACCGTGACTATGAGAATGACTCTATATTATTCTCAAACAAGTTACTCCAAACATACATATACAACTCAATACATCATTAAATATATACTTCTATTTATACATAACCTTTTACATAACCATTGCCTTCACTTTAAATATTCCTATATTTTGTACAAATGTTTCTCACATTCATTGCTAAAATACAAATACATCACATTATATCAACAAAATACCACAAGACCTCATTTGTCTGGCGATACTATGGCACCAGCGGTGCCAAGAAATGTTGAGTTGGAACTATATCTTTCAACTGTTTGAAAAAACTTGGTTTGCATTTTAAGCGAATCAGGTTTATCATCAAGTCACATATGAACTGCTGTGCCCACATTTTTGGTTGACCTCTGACCTTTCCTCGCTGCCCAGCGTCCATTTGTGCGTCTGTTTTCACACATAAACCTGCATATCTTGGGAACCGTTTGACCAAGCAGGCTAAAAATTTTGCACAAATGTAGCCCTGAAGTTATCCACCTGAAGTTTTGCAGGTTTATACATCCTTGACAGTTTTCTCGATTTTCTGAAAGGTGGCGCCACCTACATTCATGTTTACTCTGGAGACATCCAAGCTCATATCTTTGGAACCGTTTGACCGATTTGGCCAAAACTTTGCATGTGTATAGATCTCACATAGCTCTTCATCATAGGCAAAACTGGTGGTGCCACCTGCAACCATTTATGCACAGGATTCATCTGTTCATCTGCCTTGGGATAAAATCACTCATATCTCAGCAGTGGTTTGACTTATCCACCTGGCGCCACCTACATTCACGTTTACTCGGCAGACATCCAAGCTCATATCTCGGGAACTGTTCGACCAGCAGTGGTTTGACTTATCCACCTGGAATTTTGCAGGTTTATACATCTTGGACAGGTTTCTCGATTTTTAACTCAGCTGACTGTAAGTCGTCTGAGCTATAGCGATCACTCTTTGTCCGTTGTCCGTCCGGCTATCCGGCTGTCTGTCCGTTATCAAGGCACAAATAGTAACTGCTGGACCTTGAATCTTCTTACTTTACATCCAGAGAGGTCCATGAAAAATATCCTTTGAAACCTGGAATTAGGTCTCTGTTACCCATATTCTTTGAGCTATGGGGCCCCAAAGTACCCCCCCAGAATATTGAAAAATTTCATACAAAAACTTCAATATCTCATTAAGTACATCACTGATGGTCATGATTTGTGGCATACCTATTGATCATGAGATGTTCCATCAGTTCCTGCAGACTGGTGGGGCCATCTGTATTTTTCGATTTTTTATGAATTTTTTTCTCTATTTTTGAGAACTTTAAAAATGTGGACATCTGTTAACAGGGCACAAGTCGTAAAGACTGGACCTAGAATCTTCATTCTTGACACACAGAGAGACCTTTGGAAAGTCTCCATGGCAACCAGAAATTATGTCTCTGTTACCCATATCCTTTGAGCTATGGCACTCCAAAGTACAGCTCAGAATAATGGAAAATTTGATACAAAAGCTAAAGTATCTGAACAACTAATGCAGAGATCACCATGATTGTTTGTATGGATATTGATCATGAAGTGTTTCATCAGTTTCTGCAGCCTGGTGGCACCACATGTATTTGTTCCGGCTTTTTTTTCTCTTTTTTTTCTCTTTTTTTAAGACCTTTAAAGATATGGAGATCTGTTAACAGGGCAAAAATCATAACAACTGGACCTAGAATCTTCATTCTTTACACACAGGGAGACCCATAAAAAATCTCCATGGAAACCTGAAATTAGGTCTCTGTTTCCCATATCCATTAAGCTGTGCGGCTCCAAAATACCCCCCCCCCCCCCCCCAGAATAATGAAAAATTTGATACAAAAACTCCAGTATCTCAATAACTATAACACTGATGCTCATGATTTTTGGTATACATATTGATCATGACGTGTTCCATCAGTTCCTGCAGACTGGTGGCGCCACCTCTATTTTTTTCAAATTTTTACGAATTATTTTCTCTATTTTTGAGACATTTAAAGATGTTGTTATCTGTCAACAGGGTACAAATTGTAACAACTGGGCCTAGAATCTTCATTCTTGTCATGCGAGGAGGCCCATGAAAAGTGTCTGTGGAAACCTGAGATTAGGTCTCTGTTACCCATATCCTTCAAGCTATAGGACTCCATAGTATCCCTCATAATAATGGAAAATTTGATACAAAAGCTGAAGTATCTGAACAACTAATCCAGAGACCACCATGCTTCTTTGCATGGATATTGACTATTAAGTGTTTTTATTAGTTTCTGCAGACTGGTGGAGCCACCTGTATTTTTTTACAGTTTAAGTTTTTAAGTTTATGCATTTTTTCTCTATTTTTGATATATATTAATACAGACACAATCTCAGCCTGTTGGTTAATTTATTTGATGCTTCAGTTCAGTGGTTATATATTACCATTCAGATGATAAAATTTCCTTATGCAAATCTCCTCCGAGTCAGCTGAGCGTCATGACCCATGGATCACTTGTATGAAAGGTGGCGCCACCTTCATTCACATTTACTCTGCAGACATCCAAGCTCATATCTTGGGAACCATTTTACCGATTGGGCCAAAATTGTGCATGTGTATAGATCTCAGATAGCCCTTCATCAAAGGCAAAAGTGGTGGCGCCACCTGCAACCATTTATGAACAGCACCCATCTGTTCATCTGCCTTTGGATAAAATCACTCATATCTCAGCAGTGGTTTGACTTATCCACCTGAAATTTTGCAGGTTTATACATCCTGGGCAGTTTTCACGATTTTCTGAAAGGGGGCGCCACCTACATTCATGTTTACTCTGCAGACATCCAAGCTCATATCTCTGGAACCGTTTGACCGATTGGGCCAAAATTTGCATGTGTATAAGACCTTACATAGCTATTCATCATAGGCAAAACTGGTGGCGCCACCTGCAAACATTTGTGCACAGCATCCATCTGTTCATCTGCCTTGGGATAAAATCACTCATATCTCAGCAGTGGTTTGACTTATCCACCTGATATTTTGCAGGTTTATACATCCTGGACAGCTTTCTCGATTTTATGACAGGTGGCGCCACCTACTTTCACATTTACTGTGCATACATCCAAGCTCATATCTCGGGAATCGTTTGAACGATTTGGCCAAAATTTTGCAAGTGTATAGATCTCAGATAGCCCTTCATCATAGGCAAAACTGGTGGCGCCACCTGGAACCATTTATGCACAGCACCCATCTGTTCATATGCCTTTGGATAAAATCACTCATATCTCAGCAGTGGTTTGACTTATCCACCTGAAATTTTGCAGGTTTATACATCCTGCATAGTTTTCTCGATTTTCTGAATGGTGGCGCCACCTACAATCATGTCTCTGCAGACTTTCAAGCTCATATCTCTGGAACCATATGACCGATTGGGCCAAAATTTTGCATGTGCATAAGATCTCACATAGCTCTTCATCATAGGCAAAACTGGTGGCGCCACCTGCAAACATTTATGCACAGTATCCATCTGCCTTGGGATAAAATCACTCATATCTCAGCAGTGGTTGTTTGACTTATCTACTTTATATTTAGCAGGTTATACATCCTAAACAGCTTTCTCGATTTTATTACAGGTGGCGCCACCTGTATCTGCCTTGGGATAAAATTGCTCATATCTCAGCAGTGGTTTGACTTATTCACCTGAAATTTTGCAGGTTCATACATCCTGGACAATTTTCTCGATTTTATGACAGGTGGCACCACCTACATTCACGTTTACGCTGCAGACATCCATGCTAATATGAAACACACCTCATTCTATTACCAGTACCACATAATCTATGCCTCACTTCAAGTGTATCACTCTGATTTCTGCGGATACACATAGTCGCTGGTCGACTACCCATATTCTAGTTTTAAAATGTCCTAGTCTAAAACTTGCAGGTCCGAAATGTCCATTTTGCTGAAATCATAATGACTAAGGTAGATATGCAGGACTTAAAAGGATCAATATTAAATTTTTAAAATAAACCTCCATTCATACTCCTAAACTTTGCAAAGGTTCGCATTAGGCCTGTAGGCCTTATTTTTATTAAAACACTTCAGGACTGCCTAATATCAAAACCACTCATCTGGTTTTGCTTATATTTACCATAAATATTCCTCTATATAATTCCTTTGTACATGCAAGAATTAAGTCTATATTATATAATTTAAAAAAGTAATGGGCCAAAACATAAGGGACTTTGTAAAAAATCAGGAAAGATATTTGGTCACTTGAGAGAAAAAGTGTTAAAGCTAGGGACTTTTTTTTCAGTAATACAACTTTAATTCATCAAAATTTAATTGTATACCAAAAATTAGGTCAAAATTTGTTATTTTTTTTTTAAATATTGGCAAAAATATAAAATTGGTACCTTAAATTTTGCCCAAGTTTGACGATTGCACGTTTTTTTATTGTTAGAACATTAGATTTACTTTTCACAGTCGGTATATATAGATTTAATCTGTTAAATTCTGAAATTTGAAAGTAAAAGCTTAAAAGTTATTGAAGTTTTTCTGATTCTATAATGTATTTACATTTTTAACCTCCAGACCAGACATGTCTGGTCCCTACAGTTTGCCTTGGTACACTTGTAATGCAACACTGCTGTCACAAATGTAGAATCACGTGGCAACCCTTACCCCCCAACCCCCGCCCAACCAGATATGTTGCATTAGTCACATTCTTTAATTGCATGTTGTTTTCAGATATTTTTTATTTTGCAAATTTCAAAAATATATTTTAAGAAAAAATAAACTCGTGTGTATATAATGTAATGTTGCCTGAGCAGATTAACTATAAATGTTGATGAAATTTAGAATTGTCAATCAACTTAAGTTTTCAAATATAAGTGACATATACTGTAAATGTATAGTAAAATTGATAAATTTTGTGCAAAATTTCCCTTAACAAAAAAATGATGTATTAAAAAATTAGGATCTAATGCAAACATTCGTTCAGTATTTTTCTGCCTCAGGGAGTTAGTGATTTGCTTTGTTTTTCTATCTCTCTGTCTTCATTACAAACTTATCAGAAATGATAAAATAGCTGTCAGAGGAACAATATATAAAAATACCACCTCATGGTTTAGCCATTTATATACATGAACAGCTGAGTCCCTATGTAACCCTTCACGACCACACAACACCAAATTTTGAGTCCTCTCTTATCTTTATTCACACTCAGACTCCATTACTTCAGATTGTTTTCCTCCATAGGTCACCCGCATGTTCCATCAGTAACTTCTTCTCTGAATTAAGCTTCAGTCTCTCAAGTTGACCTCAACCTGCCTATAGTGATCATGGGCGTTTTCAATATTGACATTTCTAATATAATAGATAACACCAAATTGATACAATTATGTCAACTCTTTAAATGTCAACAACTACTCAGAGAACCAGCCAATGACCATGGAAATACCATAGATCTTGTCTTTACTAACTGTTTAAATGCTTCAGTTTCAACATTAGAAAACACATGGTCAGATCGCAAGATATTATTAGCAACAATTCCCCATTCTTCAATTCAGATCAAACATGGCAACTTCTCATAGCTTAATCTACCATTTTTTCTTTATAGATACTTAATGAGACATTCTGTTTCCTCTCCCATTCAGCAACAACTGCTTCCCAAAACATATCAGTTTTCTGCATTTCCATAATTATGGAAATAATTATTATTTCCATAATAATTTTATTTATTAAATGTGTATTTTTATACTTTCAAATCTCCACTTCCTTCCTCTGCAATTTACAACATCTGGTCATTCCCAATGCAATATTTTAGACACACATTCTTGTACATATTTATAATACTGATACTTCTATATTACTATTCCGCTCAACTACACCATTAATACCAAAAAAAAATTTACATCTGTCAAAATGAAATCTTACAGACCTACATACAACAATGGTGATACAATTATGTGTCACATTCAGGTTGGCGCTGTGATGGTTGACAGTCTTTCCTTAATATTTAAAAAAAAGTTGCAATGACTCAATTTTCGGTTTGGTATGAGATCTTTGGGACATCTAACAGTTTGCCGAATTTCATTTTCGGCAGGTCCAACAGTTTCAAAACATGCAAGTCTAACAGACAGTGAGACAAACGGTCAATGACTGATCACTATAGAAGAAGAAGAAATAGTTTATTCAGGAATAAAGGCCTCAGGCCCAAAGTTCCAATTACAAACACCAATATTTCATTTCACAATACAAACTGAATCATAACCATAGTTATGCATTTGAAGTACAAATAGAAATAAATTAACAATACATATTTGTTCATCTCTAGATGAACATAAAACATGAATGCAAAACTAATGTAGCATGCCATAAAGTGGTGCTATAAATATTAATTTTCTAGCATTTTCTGTCTCTTAACAAATCCTTTATAAACATAAGCTGCTAAATTTGAAATTTCTGATGGATTTTCCAAATTAAGTATTCTTTTCAAGTTATATTCATGTGGTTGTAACAGATCTCTTCTCAAATATAACAGACGTAAGTCATTGTACAAAGGACATTTTAACAAAAAACTACTCTCATCTTCCAAAATATTGTAACCATGTCGATAACAGTATATACATATTCTTTCCTCTCTGTCTAATCCTTTGTGTCTCCCTGATTCTATAGCTAGTCTGTGGTTGCAACATCTTAATTGAGCGAGTGCCTTAAAATGTTTTTATTTTGTACACATAATAACTATTTTTCAACAGTTAACAATGACTAAAAGATTCCATAGAAGTATAATTTATTACAAGAGTGAACGTCATTTTGCCAATTTTGGATTGCCATGTCTTTTATTCTTTGTTTAGATTGAGTAATAAAAATGGTTATGTCTCCTATAAATTGTACCAGCCACACATATCCAAAACCGGCTTGAAATAGTAAAGTCCTGATGTGAGTGACCCAATTAATTTTTCCATTATTATCTGACCAATAAAAACTGATACAGGTGCTTTGGATATCTATGATCATCCATACGAACAATTTTCAACCAGTATTTAATGCAACGAACTAAGTATGTAACAAAAAGTGGCAGTCTTCCACAGTCGCCCAAAACGGATGCATTTGGAGAATGTTCTCCTAGACATAACACATACTTACAAAATTTATGGTGAACTCTTTCAACTGTTTCAATTTTAGAATGGCCCCAAATCTCACACCCATACATCAGGATTGGGGCAACCATGCTATCAAATAATTTAAAAAGTTGTATAACTGTTAAATGTCCATACTTTTTATTAAAGTTCTTGATAACACTCACAGCTTTGTTAGCCTGCATTGTTTGGTGTTGATGTGCTCTTGTCCATGTTAATTTGGATGTAAAAATAATTCCGAGATATTTATAATGAGAGACTATCTATTTTTCTGTTGTACAAGTACCATTTTTTTCATTTTTTAACTCTTCTGAAAACCATAATTTTTGTTTTGTCCATATTGATTTTCATTCCAAATTTTTTACAAAAATCTTGCAGATGATAAATTTGCTTTTGTAGTCTGCCAACTGTATCGCCAAAGATAACAATGTCATCAGCAAACATCAAGGTCATAATATTAGGTAGATCTTCATCAATAAAAATTCCTTTACAATCAGAAGTATTTTAATTTTTAAAATATTCATCAATAAATAGAGAAAAAAGTAAAGGACTCATCATACAGCCCTGTCTTGTACCAATTGAATATTTGAAATAACTTGTAGTCCCTTTGTCTGTTATGATACAAGATTGCATTTTGGAGTACATTGAACTGATAATTTTAAGTATTTTACCATTTATGTTTTGTTTAAGTAGTGTATACCATAGTATATTGTGTTGTACAGAGTCAAAAGCTTTGCTAAAATCCACAAATATACAATAGAACCTCCCCTTTCGTTTGCATAAAAATTTAATACAAAAGCATGATCTATTGTGCTGTATTCCTTTCTGTATCCTGCTTGTGCCTCTGATAAAATATTTTGTCTTTCAACATATTTAATTAACCTGTTGTTTAGGACTTTAGTGAATATTTTACCTAAAACATTAAATAAGGAAATGCCCCTGTAATTTTCCAGCTGATTTACTGAACCTTTTTTGTGTAACGGTAATATTATGGCTCTTCCCCAATCATCTGGAAATATTCCTGACTGAAAAATACTATTCAATAATGTAACCAATAAAGGAAGAAAGTAAAACAGACTCTTTGATTATGTCTATAGATATTCCATCTAACCCAGGTGACTTTTCCCTTTGCATTTGATCAATGGCATCTTTTATTTCCTTGTCAGTTATGCATGAATTAAGGAGCTCATACTCATATTTTCCATCATAACTTCTTTCTATATATCTTTTAACACCAACTCTTATATCATCATTAATCTCATTTTTACAATTATTAAAAAGATCTTCAAAAAAGTAATACCACTCATTTAGTTCTATGTTGGATATTTTCTTAGGTGTTTTATATTGCCGTACATATTTCCAAATATCATTTATGTTTTTACTTTGAAAAGTTTTCCTGAATGTGTTATCTTTATGATTTTCCTTTTTTATACTACACAAGCTTTTAAATGCTTTTTTTTTACTTTTATAGTCTGTCAAATCATTTGGTTCCCCTGTTTTTTCTGTACTTAATAAGAGCAGTCATCTTTACTGTTTTTGCTATGCAACATTCTTCATCCCACCAACTCGGTTGTGCTATTTTAGATTTGTCATAGCTTCTTACTTCTTCTGTAATTTTGTGAATTAACATTTTAAAGTGTAACACTGCTTTATTTACATCCATGTCAGCTATGTTTTTAAAATGACAATAGCCAAGTGGAATTTCATTCAGCTGAGCTAGTTATAGAGAAAGAGCTTACAACAATGTGTATGGCTCCGTTAGGAGTATTGTTACGCTCCGTTAGGAGCATTGTTACGCTCCGTTAGGAGCATTGTTACAATTTTCTTATTACGTGCATTACGAACCTATATAGGGTTAATCAATGCATATTTTTTGTTGGGAAACAAAATGGTCAAGTCTGTGACACGTGTTTTTGAAAGTCAACGCCATGTATGACTAAATCAACACTTACTTAGATTAAACTGACGACATTAGGTCACTCTGAACTATTTGAATTTTCAACTAAAATTAAATCAGAAAGAGTTAATTAATTTTACCACGTATGATAAGGCGGTGTCACATGTTCAGCTTGTCCTTTCATATCCGCCATTTTTTTCCTTAGACATGAAAGCAGCAACTAAGTCAAGTCCCCGCTTGACATAACCTCATTATTGCAGAAACTTGACATGACAATTTCAAACTGTAGTCAGGTGAGAAATTAGCATTATAATCTGTTGATGGAAAACATGTTTCAACCAAAAATGTGACTTAACCGCATTTTTGTTCTATCCAGAGTTGGGTCAGAGTACTTTTAAAGTACTCGAGTACGAGTACTGGATACTTTAAGCGTACTCGAGTACAAGTATAAGTACTTTTGCACTTTATAAAAATACTCGAGTACGAGTACCGATTACTCAAAATGTAATCATGAGTACTTTAATGAGTACTTTTTCGTAACCAAACTTATTTAATCATGTTATAAGGTAAATATAGACTCACAAAGTGATATTTTTTTTTATTAAAGAAAACCAGAACCTAATAAAAAATTATACAATGTTGTGCGAAATCGAAATACTGAAGCGAATTCAAATTCTAGAGCATATAAACAGGCCATATATATAGGCCTATGCACTTGCAAAAATATCAAAGCATTAACATATTAGACTAGACGGTTGCACTGATGAAACCTCTGGTCTCTTAGGTCCCAAAAATATATTTCTTATCCAGGAGAAGTTATACAATGTACATATAATGTTGTATTTTGCAAATTCAAAATACTAGTGGAAATGATCAGAAACTAAAACCTATAAAACGTTATATAATAGGTAATATATAAGATTATATAGTTAAAGGAAATCTCACATTATATAAAGCATACACATTTGTTAACCATGTTATCATATAATAATAGCAATCATGACAATAATAATTATGTTATATAAAGGTTTTTATATAAAAGTTATGTTGTTAAAGCTAATCTCACTTTCATTGTATAAAGCATATAAACATGTTAATCATATGTTATCATATAATAATAATGATAACAATTATAATAACAGTAATGATAACCATTTGTTATTATTTATTTAAAAAACACTTATGAATTATATGTGGCTGTAGCATGTTGAAGATAATAAATGACTACTGGTATATGTAAAAATAGATTAAAACAACATACCTGACAGACTGACCGTGTCACTCATCATATTTTATTTCTGATGAGTATTAACAGCAGTTACATCAGTGGCATATTACAACCAGGAATGAGGCGATAGTTATATGTAATATTAATACATGTAGAATTTTTCAGCATTTTAACGTTAGAAAGAGTTATATTACTATTGATAGAAAATTGAACTAGAAATAGTAATAATCCCTCAAGTAATAGAATAATAGCTATTACTTTTCTATTACAACCCACGGCTTATAACACATCTGATGAATGGAGCGTTTGTTTGTTAAGGTTATTAGAGCAAAGTAAAGGGTCCAGTGTAGTGTGATAAGTTAATGCTGGGTGCTTTCATGGTCCAGTTGGCAGTGGACAGAAGTCTTTGTCTTGAGGTTAACCCCTGGATCTCTTTGTAGATTCATTAAGTAATCTTGGTCATTAAACATTTGAGAAGTCTTTTTTGAGTGTACACAGTATGTTGGGCAGTGTGTGGTATCCAGAGACCTAAGGGGCACAGGTAGGTAATATAGAGCCAGTCGTCAGCGGAGTGATCTCACCCCACACCAGGTCATGAGTTTCTCCAGATGATACTGGCGAGGCCTGAGTTGATGGGCCCGACTGCAGTAAAACAATTAACACGGCTAATCTGCGAACCTTGATTAAGAGATAAGTAACCGTAGCGAGTAAGAGGCCAGTTGATATCCAGACTTTGTATTGAATGATGTGCCACACGTGGGACCAGTAACCCGTAGAGGTGGCCACCCTCTCTCCAGCGTAGATGGGGTCAGTTAAGGATAGGTATATCGGACTATGTTGCTTAGCACGGCCGACCATCCGCTTAAGGCTTAAATGACCCGTTTGATCTTGGGCTAAGAGGAAGGTGAAATTATGGTAATGCAACTGGAACGGACGAACTGCGAAGTTTTGAACTGTTGGAAAAAGGGTATATGAAAGAATATGCCGCAACTGCGTAGGTTTAAAGAAATGTTGCAATAACGCTAAATTGATTGGATGGTACAACTGTATCGAATGCGTTGAATTTGAACAATCAGTAATACGCGGAGCCACATGAAAGACATTTGCCGTAACCGTGCATTTACATGGAACTTCAAGGATACATAATTTACAACCAGCGTGTTTCAAGAAATGACAAGAAGGGCAAGTCAGAGAAATATGTTTTATGTTTGGCGCAATTTTTCTTCCATCAGATAAGTGAATCAATTGTTTACGGAGACCATTTTTAAGAAACCGGAAGTTTCATTCTGTTTTAGTCGCGCCAGATTTTTTTTTATATGTAGAGCTTGTACAGGTAAATTTCGAACTTGGTCGGGGAGCGTTGATAAGGGAACAAGTGTTTATGAACGACCCTGTGCACGGGGACATATCGTCTCGAGAGAGTTCAATGAACGATTTGTGTATGGTCTCGACTGCTAAATAATCCGCCATGTCAAACAACTGTGAAGCGTGATTGGTCGTGTGGTTTAGCGGTACAGGAAATGTGTAGACCTTGTAAACATTCCTTAAATCGGGGGACGACGATAACGGCACGTTTATGGTGACAAAAACAGATAGGTTTTGACGTGTATATTGAATATTATTTGTCTCATAATAATACGTAGGGTATAAGGTAGTGACCGAAAATCCCGGAAAGCGGTAACGTACCGAATCAGCAATGTTAGTTCAAACGTGGCCGAAAATATCTCGGGGTATAAGTAAAGGAGAGAGTTTGTGCTGAAGCAACACTGTGATGCCGTCGTACAACTGTGCAGCATTCTGATCAAGCTTATGCATGTCATGAATGAACAAAAGACTGGTACGTTGCAATTGAGCGACTATTCGCATGAACGAGTCGCACCGAGCGTCGAATTGTTGTAAAAGGTCAACAATGGCTTTATGATTCAGGTGTATTTCCTTCAACATTTGTTCAAGCTGGTGATTAGTGGCGGTCATGTAGGACGTCATGTCCTTCGCTTACGTTTGAATTGCATGAGTAGTTTGGACAGGTTTATTGGTTAGCTCACGGATGTGCCGTTGCAGAATTTGTACATCCTTTACAGTGGCAGTGCCAAAAAGAGTTCTGGACCAGTCACCGATAAAAGGTAAGATTGAACGCTGTTTTCGCTACGGTCGAGTAGAATGAGGAATGAACTTTGTTATCTGTAAGATCAGATTATGCAGAATGGATGCCGTATTACTTTGTACGTCAAGAAGAACCAATTTAATACCTGTGCAATCATGCGCGGTCTTATCTTTAGGGATACATTTGAACAAGGGCGTGGCACCTCCAGACAGTACAGTTGGTGGTTTGATTTGAAAGGTATGTTCCTGTTTTGTGCATTAGTGGTGGGCATTCCCGTTTGTCGATATAATACACCGTAACTGATGCGTTTGTCAACAGGACCGGTGTGTGCATGTACGCTTCCTAGCACTGCACGTTTGAGCAGAAACGCGAGCCTTGTGACGATCCAACCCAACGGCTGCTTGGCCCCTGTAAGGCAAAAGCGAATACGTTAGTGTGGGTATATGCGACGATATGACCGATCCCGCCCTGCCCCCTACCCTCCCATGAAAGTTAAATTAATGAATGATATGGTGAATGAATGACATCACTTGTGCTCTACCGCGGCAAGCAGAGTGAGAGAGAACGTCTTATTAGGCTTATCAGGCGCTAGCTCTTCCGGGCATAATCGCTAAATATCAAGAGCACCATGGTATGGTGGAACAGCCATATCTAGTATAGGCTTGTCTCCACACCCAAGTTATGATACACCTGCCTTCTACCTTAAAGGACTAGGTAGCTTCTGTTACACTTATTTATTCGGCCGAACGGCAACTTACTGTTGCTCATGTCGTATTTATACAAGTTTACGAATAACGCTTTCTTTTACGCTTACGGTCATATTGTGTACGCCTGATATGAAACACACGGACAAGAGCAGGTGATATATTTTCCTCAGCTCCCAGGAAGCAATTTTAAGAACTTGTTAAAGCTATGGATTTTTTTTAAAGTAATATAACTTTAATTAATCAAAATTAAATTGTATACCCAAAATTTGATCAAAATCTTTTAAATTTTTTGAAATATTAACAAAAATAAAAAATTGGTACCTTAAATTTTGCCTAACTTTGACCATGGCACTTTTTTTTCCTGTAAGTACTGTGGATTTAATTTTCTCAGCATGTTTTTGTTAGCATTTTGTCTGTTAACACCAAAAATTTGAAACCAGTTGATCAAAAACTGTAGATTTTATACAAGTTTTTTTTAAGCACCGTGTAACGTTATTGTTTACATCAGGCTAGTGTTATGCAGTATGCAAGAGCTCAGCTCCCAGCTTAAGCTCTCAGTTCGTAAAGTTTGGCATACAATTAGATGTCTCCAAAATCCCCTATCATGCCAAGAATTTGGTCACTAGGACTTAATACCTTTGAGATATTAAAGAAAAACTTCATTTTTCAATTAAAAACCCATGGTTACACTTCAATACTGCCTAATATCAAAACCACTGATCTGACTTTAATCATATATAATATACATGTTTTTCTATACATTCTCTGTGCACATGCCAGAAATGATGTCAGTATTGCGTAATTGTTTTAAGTTATGGGCCCAAACATAATGCACTTTGTAAAAAATCAAGAAATATATTTACTCCCTTAACAAGGGGCTTGCTGAAGCTAGAGATTTTTTTTTGACAGGGATGTAGCATTATTTAATCAAGATTCAATTGAATACCCAAAATTAGTTCAGAATTTTTAAAATTGTATAAGTTATTAGTATAAAATATAAAATTAGTACCTTAAATTTTGCCCAACTTTGACAATTTCACGTTTGTTTCATGTGAGCTCTGTTTGTATAATTATCATATCATGCACACATAAGGATTTCAGCTTTTAGTTTAGAAAGCTGAAAGAAATTGGCCAAAAATTGTAGCTTTTATTAATGTTTTTATGAGACCATGTCAGACCTTGGCTCTCTCCAGCCACTCTTGAGTCACCTGTATGTTGACCTTGTTGAACTTTCAGCAAATTATGCACGCTTGGGGCGAGGCATATACTGGGGCAGCCAGGCAGCTTATGGCCAGCCACAGTTGATCCAGGTGTCCAACCCAACTCATCTAGTGGTTTTAACCAACAACATAACAATAAACAATAAATTAATCAATTTTTATTGGTTTTTAATAACAAATAAAAGAAAAATAGAAAAGGAATTTGTTAGTTTATAATAATAGGGAATTAACTTGCGGTTACTGATGATATATGAATCTTGTATCGATGGATAGAATGTCACGTATTCCAAATAACACCATGCAGTCACCTATGGCATTTTTCAGTTCAATTTTAAGAATAAAAAAGTAAATCATATTATTCATTACTAATCATTAGGGATCATATGAAGGAAATTAATGATAGACAAAGATGCAGTTGATAATATTAATCTAGATTCCTACTGTGTCTAGTGTGTACATTGATGTGAAATTAGTCCAAAATGAATATAACACATTTATTTTTTTTTAATTTAAATAAAAGCCATAAAACCAGGTACTTATGATCATTATTTAAATGTGTGAATTTTGTACATTCTGGATTCTCAACACCATTGTTTGGTGAAAACTGAATAAATACCAGACATGGTGGGAATACTTTGCAATTGTATTTAAATACGAATATGAATATGTACTCCATTATAAAATTCCTTGCATAAAGAATGGGAATTCAGGTAAAAATGAAAGTATATGAATACCAGTGCAAATACTTTCCAAATGTATTCATGAATGCATTCATGAATATATTCTTTAATATTATTTTAATAATCATTTCAGTTATATTTCATTTTAAAAATCATACGATTCTCTTATTATTTTTAATAAAAATTATATCTGGGACAATATTTGTATTTTTTTTTTATTAAATAGTTAAACTCTTATATTATATGTTCTGCTTATAAGTTATATGGCCAAGTCAAAATCTGTGTGACAATAGTACTCCATTTGTTAATAAAATAAATGAAATCAATTCTCTTCTGTGTCTCCAAAGGTACTATCAAAATCATACATAAGCTAAACAACAACTCATAATACAGCTTATACTTATTACCGCACAAAACCAGCATGTGCCTCATTTCTAAATCATATTTTTTTATCTCATATATAACAGCTGAGCGCCGTGACCCATAGGTCCCTTGTTTACTTTTACCTTAATGAAATCCTTCAAATTTAGTATAGGCGTAAATAAAAAAAAATGCTTTTTAGAAGACATATTAACAATTACATATATCAAAGATGGTATGTTTCAGACAAGTAATTACTGAGAAATAACGCTCTAAAGATAAGATGTTCAGGTGAAATGATGTTTCGAGAAAATGGCCAAAAACTATATTCTTAGAGATCATTCGTCCTACACACGTTACTAACCACAACTACATGTTGACAGTCATATGAATTTGGTCAAGACGGTGGTTCCTGTCAAACCATGCTATAATAACATGGATTAATTGAGTAATTTGCTTTAAAAACGTTACAACGATAAAAGTTTGACTTGTCACACCAGCGACTTGTCAAACACCACGTGCATGGACTTCAGTAGGCGGAGCTTACAGTTTTGGCCGAGTGCCAAGGTGCGCTGAGCACCCGACAATCGGAACTCGCGGCAGAACAGGTGCATCGCTGGGCCTAATAGGTATCCGCGTGTTTACACAGGAACAAGTGGAGCGGGATCTATGGCCATTCAAGGAGAACGAAGATTGATTTACTTATCACGGTTTACAACCTTTATTGGTATTTAGGAGTTGACAATAGAGACGAGTTTATAACGATCATACAAATTTCGCATACACATACAAGTCATATGTGAAATCTGGACTTATTGTTTATTGGAGGGAAGACTAGGAAGACGATGGTTTGTCACTTTCATACATCATGCACACACATTCAAGTCACAGAAGGAGCCCTATCATCTTATAATAAGGTTTATTTACATGGAATCTATAAATGGCAACAAATTAATCAACAAATAGCAGCGTCCAAGAAGGTCTGGAGGTTCACCGCGTAGGCCCCCTGAAAAATAAAACGCATAATAAACCAGATATGTCGTATATTTTGATCAAACATTTAATATATATATATATATATATATATATATATATATATATATATATATATATATATATATATATATATATATATACAACGGCCAGAATTAAGGTTTATATTTTGATATATGCAAAATAAACGTGAATATACAATTTCTAATTTTATAGTAAATACATCCTTGACCCTCACTGTTTTCACACTTTAGTTTTATAAACCGTTTATATGCTCCGTATAGTGCGTAACATTATATATTTCAATACTATTACGTACCGGACGGATTTCGCCTTTCACTTGCCCAGGATACATGGATCTAACTTATGCCACAACCACAGGCGGCAGAGCGTATTGTGCACCTTCAGGACCAACCTCGTCACGCTGGAGTAAAATGCAAAACATTGAGTAGTTTCGTTTGGTATTGGCGTAATATTCATTTGTTGCGGTGTTGACAGTATGAATATCATAGACGTTATGGTTGGGATGTGAAGCAGCTTTTTATAAAGTAATTTTACGTATCTGTTGATAGGCTTACGATTTAGCAGAAATAACATGATGTCAAGTGAAAATTTGTGTTTCGACGTAACATACCCGAAAAAAAGACAGAAAGGCCAATGACACTAACAGATCATTCACAAGGACGGGTTTGTTTGCACACTAAATAGCTAGAGTTAGGGTTGCTCTCCAACGCTTATCAGTTGTATGCTCAGCTAATTAGATTGGGCTATCAAACGTCGACCGTCAGTTTCTGCCACATCTTGCACGGAGGACTTGGCCCATGCATTAATTAAATACTTGAACCTCGCGATTGGCTGAATGACCCAGGTGAGGGCTGGGGGCAGAGTGATTGAAAGGCCTGTAGCAGGGCTGTAGTAAGTTTACAAACAGCCTGTCAACACATCTTGGTGTTTACTGAATAGAAATCACCCTTTTCCACAAAATGCAACAGGCGACCCAAAATGTGCTCAGCTGCATTAGATCCGCCCAGTATTGAATATTACGTATAACTTTTATTGAAAAAACACCAATTTTTAGGATTTGTGACTAGTCGAATGTAGGTCGGCCGAACACAATTTCATATGGTGAAAATTGAGTCGACTGTGCGGCCGGCGTCATGTGACACGCCATCATGACACCCGGAAGAATATCAGGCTAGTTACTTTGATCTGTTTCGATATACGTGTGTAAAACAGTGCTATTCATTTTCTCAACCAAACTATTCGTTTGCGAGTGATAGCTTCATGTGGCGACCTTCGTTATTTTGAACAAACTGCATAGATGTTTGATCACTTTGAACATAAAATTCGTACCTCTATTACTAAGAAGTACTTTTGGGTGTCCGAAACGTGTGATGAAATGCTGAAAAATGTTTTTCGCTCATTCGGTGGCCTCAATTGTTTTTAATGGATAAGCTTCGGGCCATATACTGAAAGAGTCGACTTGCAGTATAATATATTAGTAGCCTGCGGGAGACGGTGTTAACATACCTAATATGTCTATGTGTACTCGAGAAAAGAAGTCTGTCATCGGAAGAGGATTAAGTGGGGCTTGCCTGGCATGAAATGACGTTTGGCCGTTTGACATGGTAGACATGATTTTTCATAAGCGACAATGTCGGAGTATTGAGAGTGCCTGAAATATTTTGCACGGATGGCAAAATGCGTGGCCTCAATCCCTCAATGTCCCCCACTTGCTAATGAATCATGATATGAACGTAACACATCGTCCCGTATTACCAGGGGTAAGGCCAGCTGGATTAGTGTGCGGTCCACTGTTTTTCCTTCACCGTGGTGTGAACTTATGGTAAAGAACGTTGTTATCCAGAAAATAATCTGGGCTTTCTAGAATAACACGTCTAGCGCGTTTTTTATCAGCCCGCAGATCAGTGGAGTCACACAAATACCGCATGATGAGCCCGAATTCCTCATCTAATTGATACTGGTCAAGTTTTTGCTAATGCTTGGTACCAGTTCATTAATTAGGTCTATAGGGTTGTTTACACCCTTGGTCGCGTGTGTATATGTAAGGTGATACTCCCTGAAGGAGCCCTCGATAGGTGGATCGAGGTCAGTCGACTGAATACCCGGCAGGAGCTTGTTTACACTGGTTGCGTTGGAGAGCGGCGGGCTCAATACAGTACTCACGTCTCGATAATCCATCGGCATTCCCCAGATTTACCCCATCTCTGTGAACAATTGGGTATTTGTATTCTTTTTACAACAATTCCCAACGATCTAAGCGACCTGATGAAATTTTGACATAGTCAAGAAATTGTAAAGCCTTATGGTCAGTGTAAATATAGAAGTGTTTGTCATTAGAAAGATAGACATCAAATTGTTTGATGCTCTCAACAATGGCTAGAGCCTCACGATGTGTTATCGGCCAACGGGTTTCCGTTGGTTTAAGCAATTGACCACCCTACGCAATTACACGCTCTCTGCCGTGTTCGTCTTTCTGTCCTAAAACATATCCGATGGAACAGTCTGCTGAATCAGTGTACAGAATAAAGGAACGGTCTAAATCGAGATACGCTAACACAATGGGTGCTGACGTAAGGGCCTTCTTAAGACAATCAAAGGCGGTTTGAGTTCCGTGGTCAATTTGTTTGGGACATTCTGTTTCAAGAGAGATGTCAAATGTTGGGCCAATTGAGAGAAATTCCTGACGGATTTCCGATAGTAATTGCACAGACCTAAGAATGCCCGACGCTGTTTTACGTTGTCGGGTGGTGGAAAAGCCGACATAGCCTCTGTATTGGCGTTGTCCATTTCAACACCATTCTTTGAAATGTAATTTCCTAGGTATTTTACCCTCGACTTTATAAACTTGCACTCTTTGGGCTTGAGTTGGAGACCAGCACGCTGTAGGCTGGAAAAAATTTCGTCCAGGTGCTGCAAATGCTCGCAAAACGAAGAGCTGTATACCAAAATATTATCAACGTATGTGATATCGTACTTAAAATTGAGTCCGCGAAGAACTTAAGGTCATAAGAGAACTGAAAATAGCGGGACTGTTACGTAAGCCGAACGGTAACTTTGTAAAATTCCAGACGCCATTGTGTGTTACAAAACCCATTTTGTGAGCATTTAAGGGAATCTGCCAAAATCCGGAAGCCATGTCCAGGACCGAAAAGAACTGGGCGTTCGCTTGACCGATGGAATCGAAAACTTTCTTTATTTTGGGCAAGGGATGACTGATTGGACGGGTGACATTATTTAGTTCCTGTAATTGACAGCAAATCTATAGGACATATCCTGGTTTTTTTTTACAAGAACCACGGGAACGGCCCACAGCCCTTGACAAGGTTCGATTATTCCAGCATCCAACATTTCTTTGACCTCTTTATCAATATCTGCTTTCTTCGTCTGATTTTTACGATAGGGAGCCTGCCGAATTGGCGTCGCATCACCGGTATCAATTTCATGTTGAACGAGCGACGTACAACGGAGTTCTTGCAAGTTGGTTGCGAATACGTCGCGGTGCTTGCCTAGAAATGCCAGGAAATCGTTCTATTCAGTTTCAGTCAAGTGGGAATCATCTAACGAAAAGCCTAATTCCTTAGCAATTTCGATATATTCCTGATCCGCCGTAGGCGGGGCACTATCAATCTGCGCTATTGATGCCTCGGACTGAATATCTAACTCTGTTATTTCTTGAGAGATAAATGGGTAAAACAAAGCGATCGGTTATCCCATGCAATTTGTTTACACTAAATGCAGCGACCAGTTGTTTGCAGCGTGTTAAAGATTTCATGGGCACTATATTATCTACAGTGGGTTCTGAATAGTGGTTGATAGCGTTACGGCGGACAAGCCTGACAAGGGAGGTAAATGTATATCTGCGGCTAACCGCAGGAGTTCAGCTGTAGGGACAGTAATGATAGTAAATAGATCGACCTCGTGACGACCCTCTTGTATGCACAATACCTTTCTATGAAAATCTATCATGGCGTGTTAGGCAGTTAGAAAATCCAATCCTAAAATAATATTTGTGCTTAAGCGCAGTAAAACACAGAAAGTATGGTGAACTGTAAGGTGTCCGACACAAACGGGCAGGGACACATTTTCGACAACGGGTACTAAGCCTTTCCCTATACCTGAAACATGAGGAATTGGTGCTGGTTGGATTGGAAAGATCTTATCTAACCCCGTGGACGTAAACACTTCGTTGCTGATACAAGATACGGCAGCGCCGGAATCCACGAGCGCTTGTAAGATACGATTTTGAATGGATAATTTTACTTAGTTTCTGCGAATTTTAGCACTGGACTGACTGAAAACATTAGGAATGGCAATCGACACAGGCGGTTTTGTATCAGGCGTCAATGACTCGGAAATATGGGCCCTAGAAGGAACATCACAATGGGACCGTGCAACAAAATCAGCTGGAGGGGAAGTATTATCATTACGTTTTGAACGAAGGTGAATTCTGGCAGAGGTTTGTGGCCGAAAATTGGAACGCAAAGGTGGACATTTTGACATTTGTAAGTCAAGCGTGTACTCCCAATGTTGATAATACTGGCCACGCAGGGCCGAACGACACATGGACTGAAGATGCCAAACCTTGTTACAAAGATAACACACAGTTACTCCTTTATGTCGGCACGTTTGTTCCGTGTGTCGACTGGAGCCACATCTAGTACAAAACATGGATGAGGATACCGGAGCCCGCTCATTAGGCAACTGAGAATTCGTGTTAAATTGATTTGATCGATAACCTGTAGGTGGGCGTGACCTCGTTTGACCCGTAGACCGCTGGGCTGCAGGGACGCGGACTAGTTGCGGCTGCCCGGTGACCTGGGATGCTCTCGGTGCTATCTGTTACACAGGTGGGGCGCCTGTTGAGGCCTCTTCTAGTAAGTAGTGGCACACGCGCATGCAAAATTCTTCAAGCTGGTCGCCGCTTACCTGGATGACTGGTTGATGCATGGCGATGGACATGCGCACGTACTTCGTGGCTTGGTCGATGGTGTTGGGCTCCCGTGCCATCACGAAGTATTTAATTTCTGCTGGAAGACCCATCACTATTGCGTCGAGAATGTCTTTTTCGGACTTGTCTAATTGCGCGCCTTGCAGACGGACGCTGTCAATATACGCATCGACGAACTCACCAGGTTGCTTTTGGCAGCTGTTGAATTCCGCCAAGCTTGCCAAACGGGATTCATCCGCTATTTGAAACCGAGACAAAAATGCCTCGGAAAGACGGTTAAAGTCGTTCCGCGTCGCTGGTGACAATGTGGTATACCACGTTTCCGCGGTGGAACCATGATGTAAGTAGAGGGGAAAATAGCTGGTCTGTTTATTTTGCTTACTGTCTTCATTGACCCAGTTTGTAATTCGGGCCAAAAGAGCAAACCGCTCTAGCCACAGCGACGTATCTCCGCCCTTGTTGCCCGAAAATTTCGGCAGAAGCTTGCTTTAATTTTGCATACTGGTTATTTGATGCTTGGCTTTTTTCCGAGACCGGTTCGTCGCAGCGACGTAAGCGTATGCGTAATTGTTTATGCGCCAGGACGGGCACTAAAATAATGGTTAACTTACTTTGGGATCAGTTCGGATCTCCACCACTGTTACCGTGCTGTTACGGTGACACTCGCACAACCACACCGCGTCCAGGAACAATCGACGATTCTATATTCTTCATGTTCTTAATTCTTCATTCGCTGAGGCCGGCCCAGGTCAGCTCCCACTGAAGTCCGGCAGCTCTTCAACATCGATGGTAGTTGGTAACTGACCATGGTCCGACGCTCAGTCTATTTGTAGTTGCCGTACAGAGGTTACATGACTCCATATATGAACATACACAAGTATAGCAACTCATCTCATCAACAAGCGGATACCTGCTGTACCGGTTCACAATCACACGACATTGACGTTCTTGGATCTATCACAGGTCACACTTTCATATTAGCGTTGTGGTGTTCTCGGCATATTTGGCAGGATTTATTCATTAATTCTGTTCTTGTTGATGTTTACCTTGTAAACCGTCTTTAAACATCTTGGTGACTTTGATGGCACTGTTGATCTAGCATGTATAGTTGCATAGTCTTGAAAAAAAAGAAATTATCTTCCTTTAAATGGAACGCCTGCTTCCAGGGCTAGTTCGTCTGTTAATGAACAATAGGGTCTCATGTCATTAGGTAGGTCTTTGATGCTTTCAGGCCAGCATGTCTGTTTGATATCTTTCAGCATGTTAAGTATAGGGTCTTAATAAAATCTTCCCTGAATGTGGTCTGCTTTTCTTTCGAGAAGTTAATCAGAGCAGTAGTAACATAAGTTGGGTCATCTGACTCAAGATCTATACCGTCAGCTCTGATTTCCAGGTCTACCCCTATTGTCACTTAGGTTAGGTAGTCGGCTCAGTGTATCTGCAAGTAACATTTTCACACCTGGACGGTACTCCATATTGTAACCGTACCCCTGTATCCTCAACTGCATGCGTTGCAGCCATGGAGGAGCAGAAAGGAGTGGTTTGACACATATAGTGACAAGCGGTTCGTGGTATGTCACAACGGTGAAGATTTTTCCATAAATATATAGGTATGGTATCGCTGTATACCATGTACCACAACCAACATTCCACGTTCTATGTCGCTGTACCTCGACTGGCATTCTCTCGAGGATTTTGAACATAAGGCCATTGGTCTAACTTCCTGAATCACAGCAGCTCCCAATACATTATGTGATGCATTAACCTCAATTTGCACAGTTAATGTCGGATCGTAATATTTCAGACACGCCTGCTCTGACACTGACTGCTTCAGTTCGTCAAAACATTTCTGGTGTTCGGCACCCAGGGTCTATGGTACATCCTTTTATGGAGGTTATGGAGAGTTTGTGCCTTCTCTGCATAGTGTGGTGTTAATTGGCACAAATAATTCATTATACATAGAAACCGAGATAGGTCTTCCAGAGTTCCTAACGTATGTGTGAGACTTTGGCAGGATCTAGTTTTATACTTTCACTGATACACATATTGCCGAAGAAAGAAATGCTTGATTGCTTGATTATGCACTTGTCTCTGTTAAATACAAGTCCTTTTTCTAGCGCTCGCTCCGTTAGCAGTATCGGAGTAACATCATTTTCAGCTCCTGTCTCACCATATACACGCATCGCCTATGATGGTAACAACATTCTTGAAGTTTTCCAGATTTTGGTCCATTCTGGACTGGATTATGTCTTGTGGCACGCTGAATATTTTGGCTCTGGAATTTTGTGGGAACATTTATTAAAACTCGAGTTGAGTTTCCGTGAGTCTATGCAGGTTCTCAAGGAATTCTCCTTTTTGGTACTGAAAGCTCAGCTGGAACAATTCATGTGTGCGTCCACTTTTCTGATGACACCTTAAGCTTGGCTCACCATTTTGTCTGGCTCACGTTTCAGTTTTCCTTGTTGTGCAGACTGCATTTCCGTGGTGGGTCGATAAATGGATGTGCATCAGGTTTCAGTAGCCCTTTTGCATCACCAGGGAAATTCTTAATCTGGTCAATCTGATGTGGGTATGGTTTCATGAGGTCGTTTGCAATTGAGATATTTCCTGGTAATGGACGGGCTGGTTGTTTGCTGGTGTCCGATGTTGCATGAGAGTTCAGTTTAGCCCCTGTGTGGCTCGTAGTCGGTTTGATTTTTCCAGCTCATCAACCTTGATGGTAACTAGTTCTAGTAGCTCATTGGTAGGAAGTCCGACAACAGCTGGACCTGGAACATCCACGATGTAAAATCGAGTCTTCATCTAACCAGAATTACCTTATCGACATGGCATGTCTAATTTACCAAGGCGAGTTATTTCTTGTCCATTTGATGCTGTCAGATTCACATTGCAAGGAATAAGGACTTTTTTATCCTTAACCGAATCGCCTTGTATATGACGGAATATCCTCAGCGGTAATGTGTTGCCAGAGGCGCCTGTGTCAATCATGAACTGTAGCTCATATTTTCCTTGTGGAAGTCCTGGTGCTAAGATACTCAGGTTTGAATATGCCTCATCGCGGTGCCTGTTTGTTTTCCTTGAATAGAATCTCTTGATGGTTTCCTTCTGGTCGACGAAATACGGGGATACGGCCTCGATGGTTTCTGTTTTTTATCAGTTGCGAGTTTTTCTGCAGCATTTAGCCCAATGGCTTCTTATCCCGCATGTATAACATTCCTCATGTTAGGCAGGACATTGACGTGTTTTTTTTTATAAGACAACATTACACATAATAAAAAAATCTCAAGGATACACAAACATCTAACAAACAATATACGTAACAAATAACAATTTAATGGAACTATCAGGCAAAAAATGGGTTTTCCATCGCTTACTTAATAACCATTAAAAACCAGCAGTTCTGTATATATATATATATATATATATATATATATATATATAGAGAGAGAGAGAGAGAGAGAGAGAGAGAGAGGAGAAATATGGAAACTACACTGGTACATTGAAAATGATTTTTCATTTATCTATAAAACTTTTCATAGATTGTTATCATAGAAAAAGGATAATGTAAGAAATTCAAGTTTCTGTTTGTGAAATATATACTGCAATTATAAGTTTGATATATAGCAAAGCAAACTAGACCTTGGATGTTCAGACTTTATGTGTAAACAGGTTCGCTTAAACTGTCCTTAGTTTGCAAAAAAATAGATAAATGTGACCAATATTGATTCAGCTTAGCATTAAAAGCCGTGGGTCACTTTGTGAAGTTGAATATTTGAATTAAAAGAGGTATCAGGTAAATATATAAAAGAAATAGTATTTTTATGCCCCCGCCACAAAGTGGCCGGGGCATATAGTTTTACCCATGTCCGTCATTCCGTCCTTCCGTCATTCCGAAATAAAACAGTTGTACGGACTTTTTTCGCAATGCCTGCAGATGTTGGCCTGATTTTTGGTGTGTAGGCAGATAATGACCAGTTACAGATCGAGTTCGCGTTTTGTCCCGGTTGACCTACTTTTGACCGTTTTACGGCTCCTAAACTTAGAAAATTTCATGAAAAATAAAAATTTTCATGACAAATACACATGTACGGATTTTTTTTCGCAATGCCTGAAGATATTGGCCTAATTTTTGGTGTGTAGGCAGATAATGACCAGTTACAGATCGAGTTCGCGTTTCCTCCCAGTTTACCTACATTTGACCGTTTTACGGCTCCTTAATTTAAAAAATTTCATGAAAAAATATAAATTTTCATGACAAATACACATGTACGGGTTTTTTTCGCAATGCCTGCAGATATTAGCCTGATTTTTGGTGTGTGGGCAGATATTGACCAGTTACAGATCAAGTTCATGTTTTGTCCCAGTTGACCTACTTTGACCGTTTGATGGTGCTGTAACATAGAAAATTTCATAAAAAAGTGCACATGTACGGCCTTTTTTTCGCAGTGCCTGCAGCTACGGGCCTGATTTTTGGTGTGTAGGCAGATAATGATCAGTTACAGATCAAGTTCTTGTTTTGTCTCAGTTGACCTACTTTTGACCATTTGACTGCTCCTGAACATAATAAGTTTCATGAAAAATAGAAATTTTCATAACAAATGCATTTGTACCGACTTTTTTCCTCAATGCCTGCAGATACCACCCTGATTTTTGGTGTGTGGGCAGATATTGACAGTTTCAGATTGAGTTCGCGTTTCATCCTGGTTGACCTACTTTTGATTGTTTTACGGCTCCTAAACATAGAAAGTTTCATGAAAGACAGAAATTTTTTTATGGAAAATGCACATGTATGGACTTTTTTTCACAGTGCCTGCAGATACTGGCCTGGTTTTTGGTGTGTTGCTTGATAATGACCCGTAACAGATCGAGTTTGCATTTTGCCCTTGTTGACCTACTTTTGACCATATGACACCTCCTGAACTTAAAACGTTTTTCAAAATTTACCAAATATTTCTAATTTGCCCCAGGCGGGGGCATTCGTGTCGTTCCGACACAACTAGTTTATTATTTAAAGTATGCTGTTCACCGTGAATATTCGCTTTGTTATAAACAAGCTTCCAAACGGTAGAGTTTGTTTCATTAGTTATTCCACAATAAGCCCCTAACACGTATCGAACCTTCACATTCCAAACAAAACTTTGAAAGAGATATTCAATGTTATGTTTCTTTGGGAAAGCAAGCAATATCATAAACACTAGTTCATATCATATCAATATGTAATCGCTTTCTGAGAGAAAACATGAAATCTGATGACTTATATTTTGTGTTTACTAATTCGTTGCATATGGTTGGAAAGGTACCAGCGAGTGGAATATGAAAATCATTTCATCATTCTAATTTATTATTGTTGGGTGCTAGTATATGTCTGTTGTATTTAATTCTTATCTCAAGCTGACTAGGGTGCCAAATCAAGTCATAAGAAAGTGGCCCTTGCAAGGGATTGTAAAGTGCCTTTTCATTTTAAAAGAAATCCAAATTAGAAAGACGGTCTTTTTTCATGTTAAAAATCATATAGGTTCCCACTGTCATATTTGAAAATTAAGAAAAAAAATCAGCTCAGCTTATGTTCAGTCATGCTGAGCAATAGCGATCACTCTTTGTCCGTCGTCCGTCCGTCCGTCTGTCTGTCTGTGCGTTAACAGGGCACAAATCGTAACCACTGGACCTATATTCTTCTTACTTGACATCTGGGGAGGTCAATGAAAAATCTCCTTGAAAACCTGAATTTAGGTCTTTGTTACCCATATCCCCTGAGCTATAGGACTCATATAAATACCCCCAGAATAACTAAAAATTTGAAACAAAAGCTTCAGTATCTGAACAACTCCTGCATTGATCACCTTGATCGTTGACTTTCTTCAGTTCCTATAGGCTTGTGGCCCCACCTGTATTTCATTCTAATATTTACGCATTTTTTCTCCGTGTTTAATACCTTGAAAGATGCGGTCTTCCGTTAACAGGGCACAAAAATCTTAACCATAGAACCTAGAATCTTCTTCCTGGAAGTCCAGGGAGGTCCATGAAAAATCTCTTTTGAAACCTGAAAATAGGTCTCTGTTATAAGTATCCTAAGAGCTATAATTAAGTTCAATGGGCATTTGGCATTCAGATAAAAAAAATGTTTTTTTTTTCAATGTCTTCCTATTCAGCTGAGCTTCATGACCCCTGGGTTATTTGTTAAGAACATGAATCTCCATTCTGTGACCTAACAGTTATAATTATAACCTACTTATCAAAGATCATATTCTCTCGAAGGCACAACCAAGAATCCCCGTGACATAATTATTCACCAAAGACAACAGTGAGTGAATTACATGCTATCTTTTATACCTGGGTATTGGCAAGCACACAGAGTTAAACAGCTGTTAAAGTTAAACAGAAACATTACATTTTAAAAATTTAAACAAAAAGATCTCAATGGCACTTTACAGTGCAAGTACATAGTCCAAGGCGAACAATGCATGTCTTCCAAACCGGTAAAGTTAGTTGACGCTTGACTGCTAGGGCTTTGTTTGTGACATATGCCTCGTGAACTCCCAAGTCAAAGCAAACTAAAATTAAATAAGATTTGTTCGGTAACTGATTTTGTGCATTGGGCTTATCACTAGCATTTTATTATTTGCCTCATCAGACTTTTGTTCAAACAAGAAACTGGTACATGACCAGTCAATGTACTTATCGCACTTACTGATACCTATTCATTATTCATGTTAAATATAATAATCCCTGTTTGTTCCATGGTTCAATGAAACAGCTTGTAATTTCCATCATGGAAAGTGCCATTTATTTAGAAATCTTCCTCTTGTCAGAAATGTTAACATATTTTGATGGTAGGTAAAACAGAATGAATAATTTGCAGCTCTATTTCACAGTTAGTCGTGAAACCAAGGCAAACTGCAATATTTATATTTTATTTATGATGCAACCAAGAAAAACTGTAGTAAGTACATTTACCGCTCTTGCTGTTATTTTGCAGATTTTACATAAACAGAAAAAAAAAATATTCCTTTAAGCAGAACAACATAACCCTTTCAGACTGAAATTACGACTCTTTATATTTCGTGCATGTACACAAATGTGGCTAAAAGTGCGGATACGGCAGTCTAATTTAAATGCAAACATTAATTAAAAAGATACGTGAATGAAACATACATTTAAACAACTTACGGGATTGCCGTGCTTGCATACTTGTCATGTGTGACACTCGGCTTACGACAGCCGGGATTTAGACCATGAAAAATTACAGCCCTAATAGCAGACACGTGGTTGGATTAACCTATCGGGGATGCGGGGTTACAACACGGAAGTTATGAGAAGGCATCGTTCAGGCGTGTATGTATTTTCGGAGAGTTTTTTTGGCAGTTGATCATGTGTCGGTTGACTGAAGGACGGAATAACGCATTTTGGCGACCACGCCCAATCTGCTAATATTAGTTGGATACCAGAGATGCTTTTCCAACTGAAAGACCTCAGACTTCTTTAATAACTTCATAAAATCCATTTACGTCTTATTGAACTTATCGGTTGGTCTTACATTTTTTTCTTAAATAAATTAGTTTAAATATGCAAATTACTACGGTACAGGGCGAAGAAAAGTATTCACATATTTGAGATTTGTAAAGCGATATTTATAAATGACACATCAAATGAAAGCTACGAATGTCAGCTATCATATGACACCAAATTTGTTTTGATGGTTATAGTATATATAACAGTATTTGTCTAAAAATTGTAGTTTTAGTGCAAGTACATTTAAAAACGGGCTGCTGGTATACAGAAAGCTACCACTTTCACATTGCTATCAGGAATTGTTATTATCTACATATATATATATATATATATATATATATATATATATATATGTTTAAAAATCATTTATATCAATTGTCACCAGTTTGGTACCGGTGATCCCTCTGGCTGAGGTACTATTCTATGCCCGTTGAGGGTTGATTTTGCGCTTAATAGGAACTTAAAACGATCGTTTCAAAGGATCTTTATTTGGATGTATAATTTGAAGATATTTTGATCCCTAGGTGGTGTGTTAAATATGGTATATTGAACTAAAATATGGGCACTGAACAAACGACTACTGGTATCCGCCCAATCACAGAAAATTGCTAAAATGAGACATGGAATATCTCCTAACGTGACAGACCTCCACATTTATGAAATCAGAGATGCCCAAATATCCCGAGACCCACGTGTGAAAGAATGTAAAAGTTTATGTAGCTGGCACCGCCAGTCTTGTATACAAGATAATGCCATCTTACATCTGCGGACATGCAAAATTCAGACCGACACGGCAAATCACACATTAGATAATGCATAAACAAATGAGTGAAAATATGAATGCAGCCGGCGTCACTAGTATTGTGGTCGAGAAGTATACACAAGATGGTTCTACATGCGCTCTTGTAGGCCGATACAACAAATCACTCCTGAGATATTTTTTAGCGAACCTGTGAGCTTATGCGATGGTGCGGTGTCGTCCGTCGTGTGTCGTGCGTCGTACGTCGTGCGTCGTCTGTCCGTTAACCATAGCTATCTCAAAAACGGCAGGAGCTAGCATCACCAATTTTTTTTTGCAAATAATCAGTCGTCCAAAAATCTATATCGGATTTTGTTTATTTTTTTTTCTAACTGCATTTTCTTAGATTTTATAGGGAAAAAGCTAAAAAAGCTTTAAAAATCTTCTTCTCCAAAAATGTCCAGCCAAATTGTTCAATATTTCACAGAAATGATCCCTGGAACCATCTTTCTCAAGTTTGTTCGAATGGTTCCAGTTTGGAGATTTTTGGCCGAGTTACAGGAGGTTGAACTTTGTTAACTGTGCAAAAAAGCATATTAAAATTTAAATCTCAGAAACTGCTGGAGCTATCACCACCAAATTTTATGACAATGTTGGTCACATAGGTCATATGGTCGTATTGGTGGCGCCACCTGCATCGGCCTTTTTTGTGCGGGGTTATTAGTGCCTGTATCACACTGAGGGCTACAAAAAACTTCTTCTCTGAAACCATATGACCAAAATGTTTAATATCGCACAGAATTGATCCTAGGGTAGTGCTTTCTGAAGTTTGTTTAAATGGTCTCTTTTCAGTGACTTTTGGCTAAGTTATGGGAAGCTGAATTTAGTCATATGCCATAACAGCCCATTTTAGCTCAGTGGCTACAAAGATCTTCTTCTCAAAAACCACTGGGCCAAATACTTAAATCTCATACATTAATTATCCTCAGATGTTGATAATTCAGGTTTGTTCAAATGGTTTTGGTTCAGTGATTTTTGGCTGAGTTATGAGAAGCTTAACTTAGCCATTTTTCTGTATTTTCCCATATGAGTGATAAACCTGCAAAGCGTTTTTTCGACTGATGCCACTGAAGCCAGTTTGTTAAATATTTTACAAGAATAATTCATACAATAATTCTTATAAACATTAACGGTTCAACACGAATGATTTTTGGCTGAATTATGGAGATTGAATTGAGTCATTTTACCATATATGTAAGCTTTGTGATGCTGGTACATCTAGCCTGGCACCGGTTTATCAGCATCTATTACATCATGCCACTAGACATTTAGATTTCCGGTTATCTTCGGTTAATACTGACAAGGAAGATTTTTTTAAAAGCTTTTAAAAAATTTAGATTTATGATTCAAGTTATTCATCATACCAGGCAATGTTACATTCATCGATAGTCAGCTCTCTGTGGCTATATAAAGACAACTGTACAAGGATTATAAATTATTGGTATCCCTACTCAACTTAATTCAAGAATTTGCCATCAATGAGATATATATGTATTTGAATTTTGCATTCAGTATGCATCTGTAATAATTTTACATATATTCCTGATTTCTTTTTTATAAAAAGTCAGCTGAAAAGCATCTTGTAATGGGAAAATAAATTTCAAAATTATTTGATTTCAAGTAGGGACCATTTTTGTGTTCAGATGGCAGCACTTGGTTTCCATTGGCAGATTGCCAGTGCCTTGATATTGGCCATTAGCCAAGATGATGTCAGCTCTATAAATAGTTTTGGCACAGTGCTAGGATTGGAAGAAGTGCGCAGCCAGGTATAGGTCAAGAGTTCACTCAGTGCAGTAGCTGCATTTTATTTATAGCTTGACAGACTGCTCACTGCATCATATTTGGCACCAAAGTTCAGCCTGAATCTATTTATAGCTTTGGCAGACTGCTAGCTGTGTCAGATTATGCAACAGGTCAAGAGTTCACTCAGTGCAGCCAGGTGCAGATCAAGAGTTGACTCATTGCAGTAGCTTGATGCAGCAATTTGTCACAGGTCACTGGGGGGGGGGGGGCAACTGCCTTACTCAACTAAGCCTTGTCAGCCCAGTACATCAAACTCTGGGAAAGTTTGATGTATTGGACTGATATTTTGACCTGTCTATGCGTCTTTGATGGTATTCTTATTTACAAGACAGGTGGTGCCACGTACATTGACATTTCTAAAGGGGAATTTGATATATCAGCCTGAAATTGGGCATATTTATACATATCGGATAGCTTTGTCGTATACAAGACATGTGGTGCCACCTACAATAATTTTTGCACAATGTGTATCCCTGTTAATTTCTCAGGAGGGGTTTGATATATCAGTCTGAAAATTGTTGTATGTGTATATCTCTGATAGCTTTGTTGTATACAAGACTGGTGGTGCCAGCTAGAATCGTTTTTGTGTTGTGTGCACCCATGCCAGAATTTCAGCAGAGATGTTTGCGTAACTGTTTCTTATTCAAAATGTTTAGTACTTACATTGTTCATTTACATGAAAAGTAATGGTCCAGCATTGAAACATTATACCTGGTGTATTTCCCAATGCACAGGTTCGCATTAGGCATGTAGGCCTTGTTTTATTTTCACCAAAATACACAAAAAGATTGACGTCAGGTAAAATTGATTGTAGGTGGCGCCACCAGTCCTGTACACAAGATAAATCAAAATAGATCTACGGACATGCAACATTACCGGCCGATACGGCAAACCATTCCTGAGATAAATGCCTGGATGTATTCTACAAATACGTGATTGTAGGTATCGTCACCAGTCTTCTTTACGATAAATCTACCGAAGATTGATCTAAGTGCACAAAAACATAAAAAAAAACTCCTGGGATAAATACATGAATGTATAATATAAATACTTTGTGAACGGCGCCACAAATCTCATGTTTGAGAAATCTACCCATGACGGATGAACATGCAAAATTTCACGCTGGTAGGCCAAACAACTCCTGAGAAAAGTACATCAATGTATAACGCGCAGAAACGGTAGGTGGCTCCAAGACGAATAAACGTGAAAAAAAAATTAAGCTTACCAGCTGTCTACTGCTATGATTATGCAATTTTCACTAAGAGGAGTTTTATGGATGTACGCTATGTAAAAAGAACTGTCGGTACGTGGCACCACCAGGCTTGTGTATCAATGATCTATAGACATGTAAAGTTTCTGGCTGGTAAAACAAACCACTATGAGAAAAGGGAAACAATATTCTACGAAAACGGGAAAGCAAGTAGATGGCGCGATCTGTCATGCATACGAGAAAGCTGTCAAATTAAACATGAATGGACATGCCAAATGTCAGACCAATACATTGAACTACTCCTGACATATGAATGATTTTTTACCCAGAGCAAACGCACTGATTGACGCCTGGCGAAAATGATTGCAGATAGCGAAATTTAAGCAGTTTTGAGCTCGAGATGGAGGAATCCATTCAAGATCTACATGCATGCACAATTTCAGTCCGATACAATAAACGACTTCTCAGATATGAGCTTTTTTAACTAAAAATAAATAAACGCTTAGATGGACGCTGCATGAAAAGGATTGTGGGTGGCGCCGCCTACCTTTGCCAATTAATTTGGTGAAATCATTATGGTATTGAATTCCAGTTAGAGAAAAATAATTTGTCCTTGAACACTTACTAGAAAACCAGTTAAAAATAATGTAATATTCTTTAAAAAACTGTCCATTTAATCATAAAGACAAAATCATTCAGTAAATAAAATATGATTAAATTTAAGAATTTTATTACAAACAAAATTAGTTCAAATGTCTTTGAAAAGAAAATAAAAAAATTAAGAATACCCGGTATAGCTAGATTCTGTAAAGAAATCTTTGAGAAACCACGGACATTTGTATAAATGTTGTAATAATCTTTAAAAAAATGTACATTTGCTCATGAAGACGAAATCATTAGGTAAATAAAATATAATTACATTTAAGAATTTTATTACAAACAAAATTAGTTCAAATGTCTTTGGAAAGAACTGAAGGGAAAAAAAACAAGTATACCCGGTATAGCTAGATTCTGTAAACAAATCTTTGAGAAACGACGGATATTTGTATAAATGTTGTATAATAAAAATAAAATTCAAAGAAAATACGCGGCCAACTCTTTAAAATCTCTAAATGCCCCGCCTGTATCGCTGGCCAGATTTGCTCTGTCCTTCCTGTTATTGCATTAAGAATGTATTCACGTAACACATGAGGGTCCGAAACTGTCAAAGGCCGAGTTTCATGTTCTCGGTACGAACAGATGTCGGATGTTACGTGCCAAAAAGCGTGGACTTAAACTCGGATTTCAATTGATATTGCGAGTATTAAATCGAGACATTGGACATCCGACGGCTTTACAGTTATAATTTAAGACATGTTCAGTGGGCATTAAATCTTACCTAAAGGAATTTACTGCACTATAGAGTTTTTTTTTTTAACCAAAACATCATATCGTTAAATCTTGGACACAATATTTATTCAATAAAGTATTTAGAGGAATTACCAGACTAAATATTGGAAAGTTGCTGAATATTTATGGTAATTTTTTTCACAGAATATATTAGAATGGAATAATTTCATTTTATATCACAAATATCTATAAGAAATATATTAACAGATATAAAATAAAAAAAAACTGATCAAAATTATGTAAAAGCACTGAAACTGCACATATATGTACAAACACTAAAATAAATATACTATATAAATATACAAGTACATATATTTTACTCAAAATCTTGCTGTCCATCATTGAATTAATAATGAGCATCTGCATGGTTTTCATTTCTTCATTTGAAAGAATTGCAGAAATGTGTACACCGTGTTATGGTTAAATAATATAAATTTGATATAAAGTATATATACCATGACCCTTTATTTTTTTGCTGTTAATGTTTTGGCATCCAGGACATAAAATAATCAGTGCATTTTAATTATGAGTGGCATTTCCGACGGGGCATTCCATTTGGCATGTGACCTCCGACATCCGGGTTTTAGTCCGTATCGTACTCGCCTCTCTCTCCCGGAAAACAACTGAGTCAGAGGGATGGCTAACAAGGGTCGGTGAACTGGTGAAGTATTTTCATACGTAAGTATTTTCTTAAGTGAGATTATATTTAGAGCCACTATAGAACGCGGGCTTCGCTTCTATTGAGGAACATGAAAATATAAATAAAACTGTCTCCTCTCAATCCCTATTTTAACTCCTACTTTTCCTGTAGATGTCCCTACACTCATAATCAACTCTTCTAACAAAAACAACTACTATTACTATAGTCCGTCCCAAAACCCGTGTCCGCATGTTTTTTCGCGATAATTATTTAAAAAATGTTCTTTAAAAATGCCCTTTTGCCTGAAGTAGATAAACGGATATTCCGCCGATTTTGTGTAAAGAAGTTATATATCATGTAAAATGTATTAACTTTGCGACTCTTTTGCGTTATTTATGCTGAAATACCGTGAATGGCGTCTTCCCGGCACTGCTGTACAGTACATTCCTCCATATTACACTTTCCATGTCTATGGCTGCGTTTGGTGATTGTTAGACAACAGTGACGTCACAAAGACGTCACAGTGGTCGGTCGCGCGTCACCTTCAATTGACTGACAGCATAAATTTGACTGTCTAGTTTATAATCAGTTCTCAGGCAAGGAATAAGTCGTCAACGCTGTATCATGTTTTGTCATATTTTGGATTATTCGTCTCATACAAAATTAAAGCAAGGTAAGGCATTACTTTTCACGCAGGTAGTCGGCGGAATAGCTCCTGCAACCTTTGGACAAGAAAGGTTTACACTGCTTTACTTGTATAAAAAATTATCCAGGAAAAACATGCAGACACAGGAACTGGGACGGACTATAAATATCAGAAGTCGCCTTGGAGCCACTATAGAGCGCGGGCTTAGCTTCTATTGAGGAAAATATAAAAATAAAAGTGTCTCCTCTCATTCCCTATTTTAACTCCTACTTTTCCCCTGTAGATGTCCCTACACTCAACTCTTCTAACATAAACAACTACTAAGCATCAGAAGTCGCCTGAATCGGGTATCGAACCTACAATCTCTAGACTAAGAGCCCTACACGCAACTAAGTGAGCCGTGAAAACGAGATACCAGCAAGAGCGAGTTTTGTTCATTTATATCTGCAATTGAAGCGCCATCTATCGCGAAAATGGGAAACCATTTACTATTTGAACAGGAAAATTAAGCTTTAGGTGGGGGCTCTGCCCCCGCTTACAAGACAACTCGTTAACAATCCATTTCGTTAATCAGTCAAAAGACATTTCGCATCGATTATAAGAGACATTTCGTTAACATTATCAGGACATTTCGTTAAACGTTTAAAGCACCTTGCACAAGCAAATAGGTACAATGATGTATTATATACTTGGATAAACTCATCTGAAAAAATCCATGCGTACTACATATATATAACGAATGCGACCTTGTGCGACAGGTTTTAAGGCGAGTATTATTTCACTGACCAGCGTTCTAATGACTGCAGCAGCGATCAGCACAATGATCACCGCTAAACGAGTATATAAAATGCGAGCCTATTTCAGAATGCTCACCAACAAATTTATGAATTTTACAATGTTTGCAGATATTATATTATCTAACCTCTCCTTGTGTAATTGTTCACTTGAAATAACAGTTCTTTGAAGTTGTGATTTCGTATGCTGAGTTAATTAATGAGTTTGCTTTAGTACTCAAATTAATTGTTTGTCAGTGTATTAATTAGTTGGTGATAACTCGGGTAGTTTATGCAATGCTCTGTTTATGTATATATGTCACAAGGTTAATTACTTCAAATAATTAAAAATCCTTTTTTCTCCTTTGATATAATTAATATAAAAGTTTCAATGACATTAGACCAAACATTCGACCCTGACCAAACATAAGCTCATTGCTTATATAATGGATGCTGCAAATTGATCTAGTCACTTAGTCCCTTGCATACGTGCAAGCAACATGGAGTTACAGCAACAAGATTACAGCAACAGCAACAAGATTACCCATGCATTGCTTGTTCAAGACCAGTGACAACATTACAACATGCTGCAGAGTATGAGAAGAGTCATCTGTGGCAACATCATACCTGTCGCCCGGCCAATGCTCTGTTTATGTATATATATGTCACAAGGTCTGTAACTTTAAATAATTAAAAATCTCGAATATATATAAGAGACACTTCGTTACGTTCCGATGGGTTATCTCGATAATGTTAACGAAATGGCTTGTTAACGAGATGACTCGACACCTCTACCCCCACACCCCCTTTCACCCGGACCCCTCCTCCTCTAATATAATAAACTCCAGTTATGAGCAAAATTAAATACGGGAAATCTCAGGAAAATAATATGTATCGGCCTTTTTCAGGAAAAAATTTATTATTGTGCATAAGGTACCGGTGGTAGGCTGCAGCCCGGTTTCTATAGTTCTGCCCTATATTTATGCACAGTACTCACTCTCTCTACATTTTTTTTTTGGCTGAGCTGACTCTTAAGTCATCTGAGCAAAAGTCGTGGTCCAATGTTCATCGTCCATCTGTCCCTCTGTCCGTCCTTCTGTTAGACTTGCACGTTTTGAAACCATTAGAAACACAAATCCTAAAATCGGCACACTGTTAGATGTCCACAAGATCTCTTACCAAACCAAAAAACCTGGTCACTGCGCCGTCATTCCTTTATATAAAGGCTGGGATTCTGAACCCAGTGGTTCACTTTGGGTTTTCCCTTGTAACACGATAGGTCATGTGACTGTGACTGACAGCCAGGGTCCAGCTTTTCATACAGCATTTAGTCAGTGACATTCTGCATGACATATGTAGTCTATTTTTTTGTACTGGCTCAGTCAGCAAGTGTGTAAGTGTGATCAGAAAACGACTTATTGTCTCCTAGGACCCCTATACATATTTTATATTTGAATGGAATGGCAAAGATTTTCAAATATATGTGATTGCTGTGGAATAAAAGTCTTTTGAATAGTCAGAGGAAGGCGATACTGATCAACTGATACCAAACAGATACCCCCTTAGTACAGCTGCCTGTGTAATATGTATACACCAGCACACCAAATTTGCTGGCCCTGTGCTTGTCACCTTGCTAGCCTGGCCCCCCAAGGGTAAATCAAGATTAATGACTGGATTGAAAGATGTGTAGAAGCTAGAAGGCAGGGTTCAAAGGCAGCACAAAGAAATTAAGTGGTTAATAAGGTTTTTCGAGCATATTTCATTTTTGTTTAGTATTTTTGTAACAAGAACTTATGTTTAAATACTGTTAGTTTCATTTCAATATAACTCAGTCAATTATATTAAATATATAGGCCTATGTGTGTTTGTTTGTATTGAGAAATTCCCTAAATTATTGATATAACCAAATCTGGTTCATATCCCAGTCCATGGCCTTACACTACACTGACCCAGACTTTTATTCAGTTCTGCAGCAGCACAGCTTCACACTGTTGAAAAATGGTGTAGGAAATACCTGCCTGCTGTGTAGTATGTACTCCAATTTTGTGTCATGTAGGTGTTATTTTTACAAAATTTGGATATAAACTGCTTTATCAAATCAATTATTTCAAAGCCATTATGGAATAAAATTAAAATATGCACAATAATCAGTTTCAGCAAGGATATGCTTTGGTGAGCACCAGCATTTTGAACTGACTAATGACACAGCATACCCTGCCTGTACAGGAGGCCACGTGCTGTTGTTTATATACATACTGGCGCCTGCTGTGACTTTGCACCTCCCCGGCTAAATTTGAACTGGGACTGGCATAGGCACATATAATTCATTTTCCTGCAGAAACCATATAACTTCATACATGAAACTAATTGAAAACATGAAAATTAATTTCAGTATTTGTAGTATTAGGAACATGTCTGCCAAAATCAAGCTCAGATAACAACTTTGTTCCCAGCTAATACTCAAAATATAGTCAGAGCCCAAGTGAACAGTTGCAGATATTATGTTAAACTCCATGTTGCCCAGTAACGCCCCCTGGTATTTATAGTGGAACCCGGTCTTTAAGAATGAAAATGTTTTAAGGCAGAGCCTTATTTTCCAAGTTTATGAATTTGTTTTATTAGGATTCAATTATATACCCAAGATTAGATCTGAATTTTGTAATTTTTTTAAGTTATAGCATTAAAATAAAATGGGTCTGACTAAATACCCCAACAGACCCCAACAGACCTATGAATTACCCCAACGGGACTTAGAATGACCCCAACAGACCTGTTTATTACTCCACCGGATCAATTGGTTATATTAACTTATTATTGAGTGTATATATAAATTGTCTAATCATAAAAAAATAGAAAATAACCCCGACAGGACTAGGGATGACCCCAACGCCATTAAGAAAGACCCCAACAGACCTGTTAATTACTCCAACACACCAGTTGGTTATATTAACTTATTATTGAGTGTATATAAACTGACTAATGATATAAGAAAAGTAAAAAATTACCCCAACGGGACTAGGAATGACCCAAATGGACCTGTTATAATTACCCCAATGGACCAGTTGGTTGTATTAGGTTTCAAGTACAGCAGTGTACTTTAAACACTTTATAGACAAGCCTCTCCCACAGGGTATTTTCACTTGCTAGATAGGTTGGTAGACACAAGAAAGATTGTTGTCAGTAGTTAGATATAGTAAGCAGCCGTGTTCTGTGATCGGTCATATGTAATACCCATATTTAAGGTAATTAAGTGATCTATCATGTACAAATGTAATAGCCAATCAAACGCCTTCCTACTTGTCCTAAGAGTAATTATCCAATGACCCGTGGGTAAAAGGTCACGTGGGTCCACCTGAATTTACCCGTGATTAAACATTAGTCGGTGCGGTCAGTTCAACCCTGACCGGCCAACAGACATCATTCACATTGATTTTCAAGTACGAAAGTCAACACTGCTGTCGTGCAAATTGTCGAGCCTCATACTTTACAACCCTGCGATTACAAGATTTGAGGGGACATACGATCGTCTGAAACACTGAGTCTGTGCTGAAAGGGTAAGTGTAATTATTTTATACCCCCTATCTCCTCGACCATGGGATCGTCCGGGGAACAGAAGCGTGAAATTTTTGTCTTGGTTCTAGGTCATTCTTTTGTTCGTAGGGTTCAGGCTTTCCTTAACGCGGGTCTTAATAGCAAGACGCAGGCAGCTGAAATCTGCAAAAAGTGGAAGTTAGATCCCAACCTTGGATTGGCGCCTGGCGCGTTTTCTGTGGGATTTCATGGCGTTGGGGGGATGAAGGTCCATAGTAAATGTAGCGCGAAATCGCTGACCAGTGCTGCCACTATGCGGGTTATCGAGGAACAAAAGCCTGACATATTATTTATTGAATTGGGCTCCAACGACCTCTGTGACCCATCCCTTTCCCCAGAAGCTTTAGCCCATAAGGTTTTCTCATTCTGTAAAATGACTTGCGAGGTTTACGAGGTTCGAAGAGCGATTCTTGGCTCGGTTTTCCCCCGTACTCCCGGGTCTTTGCCATACGCGGCCTATAACGCTCACGTGGCCGCTTATAACAATGCAGTCCGTGAGCTTACACACCAGAGCGATTTCCCAATTTGTTTTTGGAAACATCGTGGATTTTGCTTGAGCTCTGGTTCTCAATTCAACCCGGATGGTGTCCATTTGAATGACAAAGGGAATGGGAATTTTTCATGCTCGTTAAAGCGCTCCGTGGTTTTATGGGCAACCAGAAGTAAGCTTCGGTAAGCACTAGACGGTACTGCTTGCAAAGCATAAACGTAGTATCTGGACATACTTTGCCTTTTATAGGTTGGATGATAGTTTATTATTTCCATTTCATTCACATAGTACGGCAATAATTGACCGCCACATAGGCCTTGACGGCAGTTTCCTATAACATTTTTATGACCTTACGACCATAACTCGTGCTGTATTGATACTATTATAAGATTATTATGAACCCCTTCGTTTATTATGATTAGGTTCGTTTTTCCTACTACCACATTTGACCCCTTTTTCGAATAAGCTACAGCTGGATATATAATATTTGGCCTGTATGAATTCATTTATTTAAGCTTTTTACTGCAGTATATGCCAACATATACTGGCGATCTTAGTGGTCCGAATAGCTCACAGGTATGGAGCCCTAGTTTGGGCTTGGTTTTATACACATTTGTTTTGTCATGTTTGCTACGTTGGATATACAGGTGTAACTAGTGCCTTTGCCCTAGTTTGGGTATTATTCCTGTCCTAGTTTGGACGTAACCTCTTGTGCACCCTTTTACATATTGTATTTAATTGAATCCAACAATTACATAGCACTGTCTTAGTTTAGACTTGTATAAAAAATAAAAGAAATAAAAAAAAAAATAAAAAAATCACGGCCACAATATGGCTATTTGACGATTTACGACAAATGCACCATCTTCCTTGCTACAGTCATTGTAATAAGCTAATTTCTTCTTCATTCATTCATGCAATCACATATCAGTACTTGGTACGCAAGACAAATGGACTTTAAGATAGTAAATTTACCCATTTTATCACTGATCAGTTGCTCTTTGCTTGTCGAATAAGCACTGCTGCTGTGTGCATATTATTTTCAGATGCCACGAACACGTGGACAACGTCGTTTGGCCAGCACATCTCCAGCGGTCACCCGTGCCTCAGCCAGACGTCGGAGGGTACCACCAGCCCTGGATGACTATATAACAGAGACACCTACTGATGACCAGACCACACCTCTGACGCTGGTCCTTCCTACGCCAGTTGCATCCACCACACCACCATCCACTACCAACGGCTTTCGAATTCAGTCAGCAGTGCCGGAAACCTCGGCGATGTGCCAAGCAACCTGCTCAACTGCAATGGCCCCTCCGTCAACACCGCCAACCCCTAGGCGTGGGGTGACTTTCGCTTCACCAGCACATACATACAGTACGCCACCTCTGGGTCCACATGCGCAAAATCAACTGATCAACCTGTCATCAACAGCAACTCCGGGTTCACATAGCGTGCCTCGACCTGGCCCGTCTTCTCAGAACCACATTAGCCAAGATATGGTGGAATTTGTAAACGGTCTGATAGACCAAAGACTGGCTGCTTCGCAATGTGAGGTTCCAACAGCTACTTCGACAGCACCCATGGACCTTTCCATGCACACAGTCAACAGACAGAATGGGCAGGGCACCAGTCTGCAGCCTCCTACGCAATTCAACCATCCAAGATCATCAGGGCACACAGTCCCGAACGCTGCTTCAGCACCGATGGCCCCAAGTAGGAATGCGGGGAATCTCCACACCGCTGCCAGCACACATGCTGTCAGTTTATTGCTAGGTAGGTCAGCAGCCCCTGTACATCCACATCAATCTCCTCAACCACTACCAGACTCCTATGAACCAATAACAGCACCCCTAACGCTAGAAGTGAAAAAGAAGGCCTTAAGCCGTGATTATGTGGACCTCGCCGAGTTTCTCGACCCTGAAGAGCGCCCTAGACCCAGGAGAGACACCTCAGAGTCCTCACAATTACCCACTATCCCCACATTTGATCTGTGGTTAAAAGCATATTCACGTTTTGCGTATGTAAGATCTTGTGCTTTCCCATCAGAGGCAGCAGCTCTTTTCAAACATCTTTACCAAGTACAACATCTACGCCACAAATACCCCAGGACTGACGCATGGCAGTTTTATGACTCGCGCTATAGGGCCCATATAGCTTGTCATGAAGGGTTTCCTTGGGGGAAGAGTTGCCAGCCTTATTGTTCGAGGCAAAAGAAGTAGGAATCGCCCCCAACCACCAGCCCTTTCGAGGAAGGTCCTCATTCAAAATTCCTAATGGATACTGTTATACATACCACTCAGAGGGAACCTGCAACAAGTCGCAATGCCGGTTCATACACAACTGCCCCCTCTGTTGGCAGACCTCGCACAGACAGATGGATCACTCATTATCACGATGTCGGCTTAACAAGTCAAAGTCCAGCCCAAATAAATCCGCAGCCAGAGGGTCCCCTTCCTCAAGGCCCATCAAAGTCACTGATAGCCCCAGAAATCCCCCCCGAACTACCAACTCCAATTCTAGGAAATAGCCTAGACACATTTCTTCAAGGGTATGATTCCTCTAAGCGCTCCTTTTTAATTGAAGGCTTCCATCAAGGTTTTGCTATCCAATTCTCTGGTACGCCAAGTGCTAAACCATGTCAAAATCATAAATCCTTATTAGACAACCTTAACCATGCTAGGCCAAAAATTCAGAAAGAAATTGACAAAAAACGTATTGCTGGGCCTTTTCATTCCCCGCCATTGGATGACTTTGTCATTTCTCCGCTCGGCCTGATTCCAAAAAAAGACAACACCTTCCGGCTTATTCATAATTTATCTGCCCCAGAGGGTTTTTCAGTCAATGAAGGAATAAGTAAAGAATTTTCAGCTGTACATTATCAAACACTAGACGACGCTATTCAAATAATTCAGTTTCTTGGTAAAGGGGCCTTGGTAGCAAAAGCTGACATCGAAGATGCATTCCGACTGATCCCTGTACATCCTTCAGATTATCATTTGCTGGGGTTCAAATTCCTAGATCAATATTTCTACGACAAGTGCCTCCCAATGGGCTGCTCGTCTTCATGTCAAATTTTTGAGAAATTTAGTACCGCCTTGCATTGGATTCTCGAACACAAGTTCCAGGTTCCTTTCCTTGCCCATATTTTAGACGACTTCATGTTTTTTGGTCCTTCTCAATCTGATACCTGCAAAAAGTCACTCCGTTCATTCCTTTCATTAGCTGCTCAAATCAATCTCCCAGTTAAAGAAAACAAAACTGTAGAACCAACAACTTGTCCAACTCTTTTTGGCATTGAGGTAGACACTCTCAAATGGGAGCTGCGCCTTCCGGACGATAAACTTGAAAAGCTACAAAATGCACTGAATAAGGCTATCGATTCTAGGAAAGTCACTGTCCGGGACATCCAATCATTGCTAGGTTTAATTAACTTTGCTTGCTTAGCTGTCATACCAGGTCGGGCCTTTACACGTCGACTCTACTCATTACTCCAGAAAAAAAACAACCCTAGGCCCCATTTCCTAATTAGGATTACGAGAGAGGCCCGGCTTGATTTGTTAGCATGGAAGAGGTTCCTTCGCTCATACCATGGAAAATCACTGATGCTTTTTCAAGACTGGATCACTACCTCGACACTCCAACTGTTCACTGACGCCGCTCAAACTACTGGTTTTGCGGCTGTGTTTGGATCAAAGTGGTTTGTGGGCCATTGGCCACAACACTGGAAATGTAAAAATATTGCCATTTTGGAAATGTTCCCCATTGTGCTAGCTACAGAAATTTGGGGCCATCTGTGGGCTAATCACAAAATTCTTTTTAGATCCGATAATATGGCAGTAGTCGAAATAATTAACAGTTGTTCTTCCAGGGACATAGAATTAATGGTACTTGTCAGGCGACTTGTTGTCGCAACAATGTCTCATAATATTCTTTTTAAGGCCAGGCATGTACCAGGTGTGGAGAATTCTATAGCTGATTCTTTGTCACGATTTCAGGTGCAGAAGGCCAAGTCCCTCGCTCCTCATCTCAACACGGAGCCAACTCCAATTCCCAAGGAACTTCTCCCCTTATAATTAGTCAAGCTGCTGAACTGGTAATGGAGAGTCTGGCACCAAGCACCAGGCGCCTCTACAAATATGCATTACAACAGTTCAGCCGATTTGCCTCTCAATTTCAACCTGTTGTAAATTTCCCAGTCCAGTCGGATACGATCATAAGTTACATCATTTTCAGTTACAACAAGGGCTACAAGCATTCCACTATCATGTCCCATTTGTCTGCTATCAATTTCATCCACAAGGTCTCTGGCTATTCCAGTCCAAGCGAATCATTTCTGGTTCAGAAAATTCTTACCGGTATTGCCAAATCCAATCCTGGGCAGGACAAGCGCCTGCCCATCACGAAGCCACTACTTTCCAGCCTTTTGGCCGCCATCCCCTCAAACATCAATGACAGATATAACCAGCTTTTAATGTCAGCTATGTTTACATTGGCTTTCCACGCTTTTCTACGCATTGGGGAAATAACCTCTTCATCTGACAGAAACAGTAACACTGTCCAGTTCAGAAATTTAACTTTCAATCCATCATATATTCACTTAGTCATGGAAAATTACAAACATGCACCCATCGGGCATAATACCACACTGCAGATACAGGCAACTTATGATTTTGCATGTCCAGTATCCAACATGGGAAAGTATCTGTCTGTTCGTCCAAATGTGCAAGGTCCCTTGTTTATTCACAAGGACAGATCCCCTGTGTCCAGGCATTTCTTTAGTGAGTGCTTGAAGAAATCCCTGAGCATCCTAGGTGTTACCACCAACAGATATACAAGCCACAGTTTTAGAATAGGCGCGGCTACATATGCAGCTTCAATAGGTATCCCCGATACCACCATAATGCGCATGGGGCGATGGCGGTCAAAGGCCTTTTCCAAATATATTAGAATCCCTGTCCTTCATTCCTGACAGGCCCCTAGCTCTCTTGTTAGATTAGGTTCGGCCATGACATATCCAACATTACCTTTTTGCTGATGCCCACTCTACCACCATGTACTTGACTTGGGGTATGGCGGGCATACAGTACCCTTATGCTTTGACATGTACAGTTTGGGGTTAACTTGGAGCTTGACCCTGTACTTGACTGGGCAGTTCCTCTGGTTAACTCTGGCTGTATTCCTGTCCTTTTTAATTGGCCAATTTTCCCCCTTTTTCAACCAGCATCTATCCCTTTTTGGTGGGGAGTCTCACTTGCGCGAGCCAGTGGCCCTTTTTGTCCCCACCAGTTAGATGGCGTCACCCCCATCTATTGTGTCATTAATAAATGATAAATCGGCTGCCAGGTTTTTGTTTCCCTGTGTGAGAGGCTGTGTGTATAAATTAGGTTTCAAGTACAGCAGTGTACTTTAAACACTTTATAGACAAGCCTCTCCCACAGGGTATTTTCACTTGCTAGATAGGTTGGTAGACACAAGAAAGATTGTTGTCAGTAGTTAGATATAGTAAGCAGCCGTGTTCTGTGATCGGTCATATGTAATACCCATATTTAAGGTAATTAAGTGATCTATCATGTACAAATGTAATAGCCAATCAAACGCCTTCCTACTTGTCCTAAGAGTAATTATCCAATGACCCGTGGGTAAAAGGTCACGTGGGTCCACCTGAATTTACCCGTGATTAAACATTAGTCGGTGCGGTCAGTTCAACCCTGACCGGCCAACAGACATCATTCACATTGATTTTCCACCACCTCCTCTCCTCCACCCAGCTTAAAATTTAGAGTAAAATGGCACAAATTTGGTGGATATGCCCCCTTTTTGTCCCCACCTTCAGGGAATGTTACATATTGAAACAGGCATTGTTATAAGCATTAGATATATATCACTTTGTCATGTGTAAGCTCTAGATCTGTATTGTGAAATGTGTTATTTATTTGTACTAAGTAATGTTTTAATGTCATCCGGGGGTGGCGCCATACCACATTGTACACTAGTTTACAGCTTATTCAAGAATCGGGCTGGTATTGAACATCAATCATGGACTTTAAAATGGACTCTTTCATAGCCCGAGTTACATAATTAGTTAATATAGTTAGATGGCGTCACCCCCATCTATTGTGTCATTAATAAATGATAAATCGGCTGCCAGGTTTTTGTTTCCCTGTGTGAGAGGCTGTGTGTATAAATTTAATTTAACATCCTTTATTCACCTGTATTGACTATATAATTATTGATAAAAAAAAGAGAAGGGGTCATACACAGCAAACATGCATATATACACGAAAAATGTCAGGACTGTGAATTATGTTGTTTTAATTATCTTTGTCAGCTCATAATAATGCATCAATTCAATAAAAGTGGTAAAATCTCTTTATTTTTAAAGGTTAAAATTATATCCAAATGCAATGAAAGGAGCCAAACAGAACATAACTATTAAAAACAATATCCATAATACAGTCATCCATGCATATTACAAGAGGATGAGTTCATGTTGTTAAATGGCCAAGTTTATTTCCCACTTGATCGCCTTCTTAGATATCAGAACCACTCTTAAGTCTACTCAACCCTGGCATTAAATGGCCTACATATATACACAATATATATAAAACAATTCATAATTATGACTCATTTGTGAGAAAAGGGATATGTTCAAATAAGCTGTCAAGGATGTTTTTCAGGTATGACAGGATCAAAGAACTTATAGTGGTAGTCTTTATTGGACTGTTATCACTGTTATCAAGAAGAAATAATTTGTTTAATAAATAATACAGTAATATGTGATAAAAGAATATTGGATAAAACTTTTTGCAATAACTTCAAGATAATATTTAAAATATAGTTTACCCACATGTGCAATCAAGTATTTCTATTTTGTGTCAAAACAATAATTGAGTGAAAGTTCCAAGGCCTGATACTACAAACATATACATGCAATGTTCATATATATATGATGATGACAGCCAGTTTTGACATTCCATAAGAGAAAAGAACATAAATTTTAACATCATGTAATGATATATTATCTTTAGTGTAGTTATCTTGCACTTATATATATATGAGGACCAGACTCGATATATTTTGTTTGCAGTTTTGCAGTTTTTCCTTTAATAAATTTAACTAGTTGACCTTTTTAATTCTAGCATGACTGATACTTTTAAGTGAACCATACCTCTACATATTATATTTTTTTTAAAGTAATTGAATGTAATTAATTACTTTGCCAAAGTAATTGTAATTTAATCATTACTTTGTTAAATTAGAGTAATTTGTAATTGTAATTTGGATTTTTTGAAGTAATTGTGATAATATATATATATATATATATATATATATATATATATATATATATATATAATTAACGTGTGGTTTCTCATGCTCTCTTATATTATGTATGGATGACCATATTATGGATAGAATTTCTGAACATTTATGTACATGTTCTGTTTGACAAGGTCTGTTGGGGTCATTCTTAATGCAGTTAGGGTCATTCCTAGTCCTGTTGGGGTTATTTTCCATTTTTTTATGATTAGACAACTGATATATACACAATAATTAAGTTAATATAAACAGTTGGTTCATTGGAGTAATGAACTGGTCTGTTGGGGTCATTCTTAGTTCCGTTGGGATAATTCATAGGTCCGTTTGCGTCCATTGGGGTCTGTTGGGGTGTTTAGTCAGACCGAAATAAAATCAGTACCTAAATTTTGCCTAACATTGAACATTGTAATTGTTTTCACTGTATTTCCTTAATTTTAATGCTGTTACCACTCCAATATACAAATCTTGTCTTGAAAAGTAATTCAAGAAGTAATCCAGAAGATGCCAATCAATGTTGTGTTAATCCTCTATTTCTCAGTAGTAGAAAGGTGTCTTGGCCTGAAATCTTGCATGGTGTATCCACCTGTAGATATGTTTTTGTTGAAAATTGCACAAAAATTAGTTTTATAGGTATGACTGTCCGACAAGTCTTTCCATGTCAGGAACATTCCATGGCTTACTTTATCTATGCCTGTGATGTGGAAGGTATTTGACGTCACTTCACGACTTGCCGTATTCTAGTTTATAACAGATTTGGGCCCAAACATAATGCACTATGTAAAAAATCAGAAAGATATTTACCAACTTAACATGATAATTGTTAAAGCTAGAGACTTTTTTTCAGGGATATACATTATTTTGTCAAGATTTAGTTGTATAGCAAAGATTAGATCTGAACGTTGTATTTATTTTTAAATTATTTTTCACTAAGGATATAACTTTATCTTATAATGTTTCAGTTGTATTCCAGAAATCAAAAATGTAATTTTTGTAAGTTATTAGCATAATTTTAAGATCAGTACCTTAAATTTAGCCCATCATTTACCATGTCACATTTATTTCCTTATAAGTGCTATTGATGTAAAATTTACAGGATGTATTACAGGAAATTTGAAAATAAAATTTCAACCTATCATCCTTAAATTATACATGTATATATCCAAACCTTAGGAGTGCATTGTCTATATGACCAATATGCAAAATGGGTGGCACGTACAACCACTTTTAAAGAATGTCTCCCTGTGGATCATTGTTTTTAGCTCAGCTGACTATAAGTCATCTGAGCTATAGGCGTGGTCCATTGTCCGTCGTCCGTCCGTCTGTCCGTCCGTCCGTCCGTAGATGTGGCACGTTTTGAAACCGTAAGACCTAGGAATCCAAAATTCAGCATACTGTTAGATGTCCCCAAGATCTCCTACCAAGCCGAAAACTGGGTCTTTGAGACTTCATTCCTTTGAGAAATTAAGGAAAAACCTCAATTTTTTATTAAAAACCTATTTTCACACTTCAGGACTGCCTAATATCAAAACCACTCATCTGTTTTTCCTCATATTTCCTATAAATAATCCTCTATATAATTCCTATGTACATGCCAGAAATTAGGTCTGTATTATATAATTTAAAAAAGTTATGGGCCCAAACATAATGCATTTTGTAAATAATCAGGAAAGAAATTTTATCACTTAACACAAAACTTGTTAAAGCTAAGCACTTTTTTTCCAGTAATATTACTTTTATTAATCAAAATTAAATTGTATACCCAAAATTAGATCAAAATCTTTTAAATCTTTTAAAATATTAGCAAAAATAAAAATTTGGTACCTTAAATTTTGCCCAACTTTGACCATGGCACGTTTTTTTGCTGTAACTGCTGTGGATTTAATTTTCACAGCTTGTTTTTGTTAGCATTTCAACTGTTAACACCAAAAATTTGAAACCAGTTGATCAAAAACTGTAGATTTTATTTAAGTTTTCAAGCACCATGTCACATATTGCTAGTGTTATGCAGTTTGCTAGAGCTCAGCTCACGAGCTTCAGCTCTAAGTTCCTTAAATTTGGCATACAGTTAGATTTCTCCAAAATCCCCTACATGCCAAGAATTTGGTCACTAGGACTTAATTCCTTCATTCCTTCAGATATCAATGAAAAACTTCATTTTTCCATTAAAAACCCATTGTTACACTTTAAGACTGCCTAATATCAAAACCACTGATCTGACTTTGATCATATATAATATACATATTTTTCTATACATTCGCTATGCACATGCCAGAAATGATGTCAGTATTGTGTATTTTTTTTTAAGTTATGGGCCCAAACATAATGCACTTTTTTAAAAATCAAGAAATATATTTACTCACCTAAGATGAGAATTGCTGAAGCTGGAGACTTTTTGTCAGGAATATAACTTTATTTAATCAAGATTCGATTGTTTACCCAAAATTAGATCTGAATTTTGCAAATTTTTCAAGTTATTAGCTTAAATAAAAAATCAATACCCTAAATTTTGTCCAACTTTGGCAATGGCATGTTTTTTTTTTCTGTAAGCACTGTTGATTTAATTTTCACAGCATATATACATAAAGATTTAATCTTTTAAAATCTGAAATTTCAAAGTATGTAACCCACCCCAGGCAGCTTGTCTTTGCTCAGCTGGGCCACTACTAGCAGGCTTCCCCTCTGCCCTGCACCCCCCCTAGATGATGCATTAACTAGATGAATGTTATAATTTTCTGTATTTCATTTTATTCTTGGCTATGCTACATTTTAGATTTTGTATTTACCACCAGGGTTACAATGATTAAAGTGCACATTTAATTGTGTCCACAAAGTGGTGTATTGCTATGAAAGTGTGGATGTTCATCAGATAAGTAATTCCTTCCTTGAGAAGAGTAAAAACTTCACCAGGTGAGAAATTGACTATTAATTCCAGGAATAAATTAAAGCTTAGATTTTAATTAGCATTATGATATTGTTTTTCCCTCATTCAACCAACAGTGTGTATACTTTATTTGAAAAGATGTTTTTATTTTACAAAATTTACAGAATCATATTTTATTTTGGTAAATAAGATTAAGCATGTACTGAAAACTCCAATGTGCAAAACTTTTAATAGTGATTCAAGGAATAATCTTGCAGATGCCATGTTGTGGCATTATTTTATTTTAAATTCAGTTTAAAAAATTGTGATTTAAAAATTAAAAAAATATATGTGAATGCATAATATGACCCAATACGAGCTACACTCTGGATGTATAATGATTGCAACTAAGAATTCTAATATTTTAACTTATATTTTCAATGTTTTTTAATACAAATGTATAAAACTTGTAAATAAAAAAAAATTAATCAGATAAAAACTATTTTAATGGAAAAAGTGGATATGCTTAAATAATATATAAACTTAAATGTATTATTCCCTTGAATGTGAAATAAAGGTATTAGTCCAGACCTAGGAATCCAAAATTCGGCATAATGTTAGATGTCCCCAAGATCTCCTACCAAGCCGAAAACTGGGTCTTTGCAACTTCGTTCCTTTGAGAAATTAAGGAAAAACCTCAATTTTTTATTTGAAACCTATTTTCACACTTCAGGACTGCCTAATATCAAAACCACCTATCTGTTTTTCCTCATATTTACCATAAATATTCCTCTATATAGTTCCTATGTACATGCCAGAAATTATGTCTGTATTATTTAATTTTAAAAAGTTATGTGCCCAAACATAATGCATTTTGTAAAAAATCAGGAAAGATATTTGATCACTTAACACAAAAAACGTTAAAGCTATGGACCTTTTTTCCAGTAATATAACTTTAATTAATCAAAATTAAATTGTATACACAAAATTAGATGAAAACCTTTTAAATTTTTAAAAATATTAATAAAAATAAAAAATTGGTACCTTAAATTTTGCCCAACTTTGACCATGGCACGTTTTTTTTCCTGTAAGTACTGTGGATTTAATTTTCACAGCTTGTTTTTTGTTGGCATTTCATCTGTTAACACCAAAAATTTGAAACCAGTTGATCAAAAACTGTAGATTTTATTTAAGTTTTCAAGCACCATGTCACATATTTTTAGTGTTATGCAGTTTGCTAGAGCTCAGCTCACGAGCTTCAGCTCTAAGTTCCTTAAATTTGGCATACAGTTAGATTTCTCCAAAATCCCCTACATGCCAAGAATTTGGTCACTAGGACTTAATTCCTTCGAGATAAGAATGTCACGTATTCCAAATAACACCATGCAGTCACCTATGGCATTTTTCAGTTCAATTTTAATGATAAAGAAGTAAATCATATTATTCATTACTAATCATTAGGGATCATATGAAGGAAATTAATGATAGACAAAGATGCAGTTGATAATATTAATCTAGATTCCTACTGTGTCTAGTGTGTACATTGATGTGAAATTAGTCCAAAATGATTTTTTACAGTTATTTTTTAATATAAATAAAAGCCATAAAACCAGGTACTTATGATCATTATTTAAATGTGTTAATTTTGTATATTCTGGATTCTCAACATCATTGTTTGGTGAAAACTGAATAAATACGAGACATGGTGTGAATACTTTGTAATTGTATTTAAATACGAATATGATTATGTACTCCATTATAAAATTTCTTGCATAAAGAATGGGGATTCAGGTATAAATGAAATATATGAATACTCGTGCAAATACTTTCAAAATGTATTCATGAATGCATTCATGAATATATTCTTTAATATTGTTTTAATAATCATTTCAGTTATATTTCATTTTAAAAAATCATATGATTCTCTTATTATTTTTAATAAAAATTATATTTGGGACAATATTTGTAATTTTTTTAATAAATAGTTAAACTCTTATATTATATGTTCTGCTTATAAGTTATATGGCCAAGTCAAAATCTATGTGACAATAGTACTCCATTTGTTAATAAAATAAATGAAATCAATCCTCTTCCCTGTCTCAAAAGGAACTTTCAAAATCATACATAAGCTAAACAACAACAACTCATAATACAGCTTATATTTATTACCACACAAAACCAGCATGTACCTCATTTCTAAATAATATTTTTTTATCATATATAACAGCTGAGCGTCGTGACCCATAGGTCCCTTGTTTGTTACAATCAGCCCGAATGTAATAGCTTTAAATGCTGCACAAATTCGGTGGCCAACTCTTTAATTTTTTTTTTGCATTTCTACATGTTTTTCAGTTACAATATTTATATGCTTTGCCTACCTTTATACCTTATATCTATTTTATTGTAGAATGACAATGGGAAGATGAATATACATTAGGATATTTCTTTGGTGAAAGCCAATTAACCACCTGACCTTCACATGAACACATTTTTAAATGTGGTTCAAGAGACAGGAACAATATTCATAAAACTCGATCAAAGACGTGCTCTTGTGAACACATGATATAAATGAAAATAGAAAAAGAGGTTTACACCAGATGGCACCTAAACTCCACATCATGTCTGAAATAGGTACAAAAAAGTTGCTTATTCAGCTTTATAAAATCCACACAGGATTTAAGCCACTTAAATGCGAGGATTGTGGTAAAGCTTTCTCACAAAAGAGTCATCTTACTCAACATGTCGGGACTCCCAGAGGAGAAAAGTGTGAGGATTGTTGTGAAGATTTCTCAAAAAAGAATCGTCTGATTCAACATGTCAGGACACACAAAAAGAAAACAACTTTAAAATGTCAGGACTATGGTAAAGCTTTCTCACAAAGGAGTAATCTTAATGAACATATTAGGACCCACACAGGAGAAAAGCCATTTAAATGTGAGGACTGTGGTACAGCTTTCTCAAAAAGGAGTCATCTTAATGAACATATTAGGACCCACACAGGAGAAAAGCCATTTAAATGTGAGGACTGTGGTAGAGCTTTCTCAAAAAGGAGTCATCTTAATGAACATATTAGGACCCACACAGGAGAAAAGCCATTTAAATGTGAGGACTGTGGTAAAGCTTTCTCACAATGGAGTAGTCTTAATCAACATATCAGGACCCACACAGGAGAAAAGCCATTTAAATGTAAGGACTGCAATAAAGCTTTCTCACAAAGGAGTAATCTTAATGAACATATCAGGACCCACTCAGGAGAAAAGCCATTTAAATGTGAGGACTGTGGTAAGGCTTTCTCACGAAGGAGTCATCTTAATAAACATGTCAGGATCCACACAGGAGAAAAGCGTTTTAAATGTGAGGACTGTGGCAGAGCCTTCTCAACAAGCAGTGGTCTTATTCAACATGTCAAAAAACACGCAAGAGAAAAGCCTTTTAAATGTGTGGACTGTGGTAAAGCTTTCTCACAAAGGTATACACTCGATCAACATGTAAGGTCTCACACAGGAGAAAAGCCATATAAATGTGAGGACTGTGGAAAAGCTTTCTCAAATAAGTTTTGTCTCATTCAGCACATCAGAACCCACACAGGAGAAAAACCATTTAAATGCGAGGTCTGCAGTAAAGTGTTTTCACAAAAGAGTCATCTTAATCAACATATAAGGTCTCACACAGGAGAAAAGCCATTTAAATGTAAGGACTGCAATAAAGCTTTCTCACAAAGGAGTCATCTTAATGAACATATTAGGACCCACACAAGAGAAAAGCCATTTAAGTGTGAGTACTGTGATAAAGCTTTCACAAATAAGTTTTATCTCATTCAGCACATCAGGACCCACACAGGAGAAAAGCCATATAAATGCGAGGACTGTGGTAAAGCGTTTTCACAAAAAGGTCGTCTAAATCAACATAACAGGACCCACACAGGAGAAAAGCCATTCAAATGTGAGGAATATGGTTAAGCGTTTTCAACAAAGAGTGTTCATACTCAACATATAAGATCTCACACAGGAGAAAAGCCATTTAAATGTGAGGACTGTTGAAAAGCCTTCTCAAGCAAGAGTGGTCTAATTCAACATGTCAAAAACACACATGGGCAAATAAGTGAAATTTACTTTTATTCAACATGTGAAAACCCCCACAGGAGAAGAGCCATTTTAAATGTCAGAACTGTGGAAAAGCCTTCCCAAGCAAGAATGGTCTAATTCAACTCAAGTTAGAGTGATCTGATTCGCAATATCAGTGCCTCAGCTGGGACAGATCAGTGAAGTTTACTCTTATTCTACATATGAGGACCCAAACAGGAGTAAAGCCTTTTACCTTTGAGAACTGTGGTTGAAGGATATGACCAGCGTAAATAAAACTGCAATTTGATTATATTATACCGTAAATGAATTTTTTTTTGTAACTTTTGGCTCTGTGTGTAGTCGTTACTACTGGTCTAAAGTAATTAAAACCGCATCTAATAAGAGCACTAAGATGCTTGGTTTTACCCTGCCCGCGTTCGGCAATGATCGGTTCCGTGAATATTCGGAATGACGTCAGCTCAGGAACGGCAGTCGGTCATAACAAAGCGACGTGTGAATTCATGACTATAAGTGTACCGTTTTCTGTATTGCATTCGATCGTTAATAGTTAATGGCAAATAATTGTGTCGTGCGTGGCTGCAGTAACTCAAACCGTGATGGTGTGAGTTTACAAGGTTTCCTTTGAGCCAGCCAGAACGTTTGAAGAAATGGGTCAACTTTGTTCGCGTGGGGCGAGCAAGCAGGGAGTGGCCATTAGCTCGTTCCGTTTTGTTCTTAGCCTTCACACTACGTTAAAATTGAGCCATTGTCAGCGTATTATCACACAGGCAACATCAATTTTATGTTTGAATGAAGAACTGATTACTATCTTAACGAAATTCGGATAGTTTATTAAAATTATATTGCCAATTTAAAAACAATTCACGGTTTCCCATTGCTTGTAATTTGTATTTAGTCGCGTACTTAACACACATGTACACCTCTATAACATCCTGCAAGCATGCCTTAAAAAACGATAAAAATTGAACACCCGCGTACAAATTATGTAAAAATATATATATTAAGATCTGGCTGCTAGGTATATTTCGGGGAAATTACTTTTTTGTGTATTTAATAAATCCAATAATATTATAAATATATAACTTATATATGTAGGCCTACCGGTGATGTACAGCGTTTTTTGCCGATTTTAAGCAATCCACTGTTTCTGCATTGCTTGTAAGTTGTATATAGTCGCGTGCTAAAATCGAAGTACGCCTCTAGATAACTTACCAAAAGTATGTTCTCCTTCCAATAACAGTGAAAGGAAATCCCCAGACGCTCATATTAACATATGGATTTCATATAGAAATCATTCGTGTCATAATTAAACGAATAAATATCAGGATATATTTCATTTTGAAGTGCGCCTATAAAATAATGCAAGTATGACTATACCAAGAATTGAAATAGCATTTTTATTTTTACAAAAAGTGTCTTTGTGTTCAATTCCACATGAATAAAAGGATTAGTTCATTGTATTTATACAAGTTCCGCTGAAGAATTCGACTTAAGAATTAAACTTTAACAGCAAAATGAGAACATCATGTGATGCACAAAGGCTCCACGGCAGATTAAACTGGATAAGGGCTTTCTTAAATTCTTTCTTAGAGCGATTTTTATGTATATTTTAAAATAAACGGTAATTTACTAGACTTCTGTGTAATGAATCAAAACCTGATTAAAAATGGCAACATTTGATTTATGCAATGTTCATTCATAGAAGACCTAAAATTATATAAATACATTCATAAAAATCATTATTCATATGTCTTTTTTATTCCAGAACTAATAAAGACAGATGATGACACATCTTGTTTAATTTTTAGCTCAGCTGACTATAAGTCATCTGAGCTATAGTCGTGGTCTATTGTCCGTCGTCCGTCCGTCTGTCTGTCTTGCCGTCCGTCCGTCCGTCCGTAAGACTGGCACGTTTCGACCTACGAATCTGAAATTCGGCATACAGTTAGATGTCCCTAAAATCTCGTACCATCCCGAAAATTGGGTCAATAGGACTTCGTTCCTTTGAGATATTAAGGAAAAAACTCAATTTTTTTATTAGAAATTTATTTTTACACTTCAGGACTGCCTAATATCAAAACCACTCATCTGGTTTTCTTCATATTTACCATAAATATTCCTCTATTTAGTTCCTATGTACGTGCCCTAAATTAAGTTAGTATTATTCAATTTAAAAAATTTTTGGCCCAAACATAATGGACTTTGTAAAAAAATCAGGAAAAATATTTGGTCACTTAAGACCAAAAGTGTTAAAGGTAGGGACTTTTTTCAGTAATACAACTTTAATTAATCAAAATTTAATTGTATACCAAAAATTAGATCAAAATCTGTTTAATTTTTTTTAATTATTGGCAAAAATATGAAATTGGTACCTTAAATTTTGCCCAACTCTGGCCACGGCACGTTCTTTTTCTGTACGTACTGTGGATTTAATTTTCTCAGCATGTACACATAAGGATTTAATCTGTTAAAATCTAAAATTTGAAAATAAAAACTGCAAAATTAGGCTAGTTATTGAATTATTTGGAGGCTTTTGTTGTATTCCCTTATATTGTCAAGCAGTCCACTTTGATGACTGTAGGTCATTCAGTGCACATCTCTATGCTCCCCAGGCTGTATGCATAATTTTTGATGTCCCCGAAATCTCCTACAATACCGAAAATTGGGTCATTAGGACTTCCTTCGAGATATTAAGGAAAAACCTCCGTGTTCCATGAAAAAAAAGCCATTGTTACACTTCAAGGCTGCCTAATATCAAAACCACTGATCTGTTTTTGATCATATTTAGTATTCACATTCTTTCATACTTTTTATGAACATACAAAATATTAGGTCAGTATTCGGTATTATTTTGAAGTTATGGGCAAAAATATAATGCAATTTTTTAAAAATCAGGAAATATATATACTCACCTAACATGACAATTTCTGCACCTAGAGACTTTTTATTCAGGAATATAACTTTATTTAATCAAGATTCAATTGTTTACTCAAAATTAGATCTGAATTTTGCAAATTTTTCAAGTTATTAGCATAAATAAAAAATCAATACCTTAAATTTTTGTCCAACTTTGGCACTGTTGATTTAATTGTCACAGCATATATACATAAAGATTTAATCTTTGAAAGATCTGAAATTTCAAAGAAATTGATTGGAAAAAATAGCTTTTATTCACGTTTTCATACACCATGTCAAGTGTTGTTTACATCTTGCCTTATGTAACCCACCCCAGGCAGCTTGCCATGGCTCAGCTTGGCCACTACCAGCAGGCTTCCCCTCTGCCCTGCACTCCCCCCCCCCCTCCCAGATGGTGCATAAACTAGATGAATGTTATTATTTTCTGTATTTGATTCATTCTTATTCTAGGCTATGCTACATTTAAGATTTTGTATTGTACCACCAGGGTTACAATGATTAAAGTGTACATTTAATTGTGTCCACAAAGTAATGTATTGCTATGAAAGTGTGGATGTTCATCAGATAAGTAATTCCTTACTTCAGAAGAGTAAAAACTTCAGGTGTGAAATTGACTTAATTCCAGTAATACATTAAAACTCGGATAGTTATTAGCACAATGATATTGTTTGTCCCTCATTCAACCAACAGTGTGTATACTTTATTTGAAAAGATGTTTTATTTTATCAAATTTACTGAATCATTTTATTTTGGTGAATAAAATTAAGCATGTACTATAAACTCCAATGTGCAAAACTTTTTAAATAGTGATTCAAGGAATATTCTTAATTTTTTTTAAATTCACTTTAAACATTTATGATAAAAAAATAATAAAACATAAGTGTATGCATAATATGACCCAATATGATCTACCCTCTGGATATATGATGATTGCAACTTTTGCAACAATTCTAATATTTTAACTTATATTTTCAGTTTTTTTTTATTAAAAATTTATAAAATTTGTAAATAAAAAAAAGGATTCCGATAAAAACTTCTAAATGGAAAAAGTGGATATGCTTAAAAAAATAGGCTTATATATAAACTTAAATGCATTATTCCCTTGAAAATGAAATAAAGGTATTAGTCCATTCTGTCCACTTGCCTGTCCATCTGTAATTTTTCATATGCATCACAGTATCTCAAAACTGTTACTGTTTTTCTTCATGACAGTCTTGACAGAGTATTAGTTTGCAATGATATATTAAGAACTTTACTATAACCAAGTAGGAGGGCCTATTTCCTCTTAGCTTTTCATATTCTTAAATAAATGAAAAACATTACAATAGATTATTTCTACATCCACCTTCGTGCTGCCCTCACTTTTCCCTTCTCTGAACCCCATCCCAAAGTCAGCCTCAGTAAGCTAGAACAAGATGAATCGGATATATTCATACTTTAATATTTTGTTTAACTATCCGTCCATAGGTACCTATGTACATGCCAGAAATTATGTCAATATTGTGGAATAGTAGACATAGTGGGCATCACAATAATGTACCTTGTCAAGACTAAAGAGATATTGTTTTATACAGTCACAAATTCATGAATCACTTCATCAGCATAGTTAATCATAACATCATATCTGTCAAATTGAAAGCTTGCAGACTACCATACACTTTAGATCCTTCAACAAATAGCCTTATCATCATTCTACTACTGCTTATTACAGCTGTCATTGCATTCATATTTGCTCAAATATTTCACAATTTTCAACCCCTCCTAAATAGATAAGAAGTAAACCACTATATTTTACTCTATTAATCCATTAGGTAATTTCATTTATCATTTACTCACATATTACTTTACATTCCTTTATAATAGCCCAACCTGTCCATGATATTCATAAGCTTTATCGACTCGATATAGTATTACAGAGGAGAAACATTTATAGTCCAATCACGATCAGCTGAGCGCCCTGACCCATGGGTCCCTTGTTGAATCATGTGATATATAAACACCTGAAATAATGAATTAAAATCAACTGAACCTCTTCACAGTGATGTTTTGTTTTATTGTCAGAAACATAAAAATATGATAAACACAACACAAATGGATTAAATGTATGATGAATGACAGTGATTTAAAAGATCTGAAGTGTTAACTGGAGTTCATCGGAAGACCGGAGGCATGCAAAAATTGCACACCAAAGTTTGCTGCCGGACCACAGCTGTAAAGATGAATAGCTGTTATCATCTGTTCCTGCAGAATAGATATAACCCATTACAAATAAAAAAAGTATATAAATATATTTATATGTGTGCGCGCAGACAGAGTGGTGGGGAGCGTAAGTTAGATGATCATCAATTTATTTCATTGTTGAATTTTGGTGCATTTATTTTCGTTGAAACACCAGCCTAAAATTATGCCATGGTTACTCAACAAAATTAGACATTTAAGAAAACATATCTATATGACTTGGTTAAAAACACCTAAGTTTTAACTTGTGAATGTCTACCATGGACATTGTGATGGCATGTAATTCGATTTTTAACAGATGTAGAAAATAAATGTATTTTTATTACAAATTTCCTGCGTGGGTACATTAATTCATATATACAGTTTTATTTTTTTAAATATACAAGATTTTTTTTATCATATATCATTTATAACTAAATTGAATAAACAACCAGAAATGACATTTTGCAAACACACGTGCGTCTTGCACATAAACACTGCACCATGCACCGGTATAGGCCTACATGTAACATATCAACATTATATACTAATAGTATTATTAAGTTTATTAGATACACAAAATAAATAATTTCCACAAAATATCTGACAGCTATATCTTTATTTATATTTTTACATATTTTTAATCGTTTTCACAGCATGCTTGCGCATTTCGATTTTAGTACGCGAATATACACAACTTACAAACAATGGATAACAAGGATTGCTTTAAAATCGACGATAAAATCTTAATTAACTATCCGAATTCCTTTAAAATAGTAATTAATTATTCATTCTAACATAAAGTTGATGTTGCCCGTGTGATAATACGCTAATAATAGCTCGATTATAAACTTGCAAAGAACTTCGTCAAAGATTGTCTCGTATCGGCCACTATGTGCAATATGCGTTCTTGTCAACTGGCATCGAATCTAGTTGCCCGATTCATTGGCAGTGGCTCTGAGCAAAAACTGACCAATAAACATTGACTTAATATGGAGAAAATCCGGATAAAGTAATCGCAAGTTTGCAACACGAAGGCTGTGGGTTCTGACTTCTATTTAAGGACGACCGTCCTTCCTTTGAAGTACATACCTATATCGAAGGACATCTTAAAGCTCAAATGAAACGATTTGGCCAAAAATCACAAAAAGTCGCTATTCTAGTAGTATATATCTTAAATTAACATTTGATACATGAATTCCGACATTATTTATTAGAAAACTAATGATAAAACCAAAATATATTGGAGAGATCACGCTGTTCACGGAATCTGCCGAGCTCAGCGCTGCAGCACGCAGCAGCCGGGCTGGCACGACGTTTGACGTCATAGCAGACAAACACGGTCACTCAGTTAGTTGTGCGAGCGCTGGTCACATATCCTGACTGTGGCTCCTAGGAAGGTATATTCACTCAATGTGCTGTCATAACATCTGGTTTTTAAGTGTGGCTGATACAATAAATTTCCATATTTGCATTCTATTCGATGTTCGTTTGACAGCTCATACAAACAAATTATACATGCCCTTCCTCTTGCTCTCAATGTTCTTACATGCATAAAAAAAAACCATGCAGATTGAATTTTTAATCAGACAATAAAAATGCTTTACGCGCAACAGGTTAGCACAAGGCCTGGTTCGACTGCGCTTACCACCAGCCTATCAGAATTTCTAGTGGAGAATACTGAATAGGTTTTGGCCTGACATAAGTTTTTTTCTACCAGTCCTAGCATTGTAAATGAGACATTATATGAGAAGCGGAGGTAGTATAAATATCCCATCTGCATTAATTGAAACAAGTGATACAAGGTTTTGGCGGGTAGTGAAAAATGAAGCTTGTTCTGTGGACCTGTTCACATGCCCATATCTAGATATTCCTAATCCAAATCAAGTGTCGGTGCCATATTTAACTAGGAGATACCACTTGACACTTCACTTGCCGCGAATTCAGGGTTCTCAATAACAAGACGACAGAGTGTGTCATGCTACTAATTTAACTGTTTTACAATTATATCTCAGGAACAACATAATGATTTAACTGTTGATCACTCTTCCCTGACCTGTACCTACATTCTTTTCAAATAATTAACCGTAAAGCATTGGGCACACCTAAACCTTGTACCAATTTTTAGAGCAACCAAATATAAGAAATATATACTGCTGGGGTGTATTGTCGCCACAGGGGTCTGCATAATGACCGGGGCGTGGCTAGTATAAATAGCAGGAGACAGGCTTAAGGGGACATAACTTGTATTCTACATAATAAGCTTTACATCATCTCGATATATTTGTCGCTTATCTTTGACAGAAAAATATAATATTTAGTTGTTTGTGACAGTGTGCAGATCCCACCGGCTGATTTGTACAACAAGTTACCTTTACTGGAGGCATCCAGGCCATGGAGAACACGATAACAACCATTACCACTGACACTGCCCAAGTTGGCCACAGTGCTCGCAGGTAAAGGGGGGGGGGGGGGGGGGTCATGTCTGCTTTGGTTTTAGAGTGACATGGTCTCCTAAACATTGGCATTAACCCAATGTTTGATTAATTTATTTCAAATTCATGCTCAAAAAGATTTCCTCCACATGTAACGTTATACCTTTTATTAAAATCTAACTGTATCATGTCCAAGGGGCAGAGGAGAGCCTAGTAGACCCAACTGAACCGTGGATAATTAGCATACCAACTGACTGCAACTTCTCTGTATTATACATTAGTATAGAATAAGGTCTTCTAAAGCTTAAATAAAAGGTACAGTTTATTATCAATTGATTTTAAATTTCAGATTTTAATAGATTTAGCCCATATGTGTACTTGCTGTAAAAGTTAAATAAAATGATATACAATTAGAATTCAATAAAATATAGTTATATCCGTTAAATGAGCTTTCTAGCTTGAACAATTGTAATATCAAATGAGTAAATATCTTTCCTGATTTTTTTGTAAACTTGCAGGAGTTTGAGAGCTGTGGTTAAAGCGTAAATAAAACTGCAATTTGATTATATTATACCGTAAATGAATTATTTTTTGTAACTTTTGGCTTTGTGTGTAGTCGTTACTACCGGTCTAAAGTAATTAAAACCGCGTCTAATAAGAGCACTAAGATGCTTGGTTTTACCCTGCCCACGTTCGGCAATGATCGGTTCCGTGAATATTTGGAATGACGTCAGCTCAGGAACGGCAGTCGGTCATAACAAAGTGACGTATGAATTCATGACTATAAGTGTACCGTTTTCTGTTTTGCGTTCGATCGTTAATAGTTAATGCCAAAGAATTGTGTCGTGCGTGGCTGCATTAACACAAACCGTGATGGTGTGAGTTTACAAGGTTTCCTTTGAGCCAGCCAGAACGTTCGCGTGGGGCGAGCAAGCTGAGAGTGGCCATTAGCTCGTTCCGTTTTGTTCTTAGCCTTCACACTACGTTAAAATTGAGCCATTGTCAGCGTATTATCACACAGGCAACATCAATTTTATGTTTGAATGAAGAACTGATTACTATCTTAACGAAATTGGGATAGTTTATTAAAATTATATTGCCAATTTAAAAACAATTCACTGTTTCCCATTGCTTGTAATTTGTATTTAGTCGCGTACTTAACACACATGTACACCTCTATAACATCCTGCAAGCATGCCTTAAAAATCGATAAAAATTGAACCCCCGCGTACAAATTATGTAAAAATATATTTATTAAGATCTGGCTGCTAGGTATATTTCGGGGAAATTACTTTTTTGTGTATTTAATAAATCCAATAATATTATAAATATATAACTTTGATATGTAGGCCTACCGGTGATGTACAGCGTTTTTTGCCGATTTTAAGCAATCCACTGTTTCTGCATTGCTTGTAAGTTGTATATAGTCGCGTGCTAAAATCGAAGTACGCCTCTAGATAACTTACCAAAAGTATGTCTTCCTTCCAATAACAGTGAAAGGAAATCCCCAGACGCTCATATTAACATATGGATTTCATATAGAAATCATTCGTGTCATAATTAAACGAATAAATATCAGGATATATTTCATTTTAAAGTGCGCCTATAAAATAATGCAAGTATGACTATACCAAGAATTGAAATAGCATTTTTTTTTTACAAAAAGTGTCTTTGTGTTCAATTCCACATGAATAAAAGGATTAGTTCATTGTATTTATACAAGTTCCGCTGAAGAATTCGACTTAAGAATTAAACTTTAACAGCAAAATGAGAACATCAAGTGATGCACAAAGGCTCCACGGCAGATTAAACTGGATTAGGGCTTTCTTAAATTCTTTCTTAGAGCGATTTTTATGTATATTTTAAAATATACGGTAATTTACTAGACTTCTGTGTAATGAATCAAAACATGATTAAAATTGGCAACATTTGATTTTTGCAATGTTCATTCATAGAAGACCAAAATTATATAAATACATTCATAAAAATCATTATTCATATGTCTTTTTTATTCCAGAACTAATAAAGTCAGATGATGACACAACTTGTTTAATTTTTAGCTCAGCTGACTATAAGTCATCTGAGCTATAGTCGTGGTCTATTGTCCGTCGTCCGTCCGTCTGTCTGTCTTGCCGTCCGTCCGTCCGTCCGTAAGACTGGCACGTTTCGACACCGTTGGACCTACGAATCTGAAATTCGGCATACAGTTAGATGTCCCCAAAATCTCGTACCATGCCGAAAATTCGGTCAATAGGACTTCGTTCCTTTGAGATATTAAGGAAAAAACTCAATTTTTTTATTAGAAATTTATTTTTACACTTCAGGACTGCCTTATATCAAAACCACTCATCTGGTTTTCTTCATATTTACCATCAATATTCCTCTATTTAGTTCCTATGTACATGCCAGAAATTAAGTCAGTATTATTCAATTTAAAAAAATGTTGGCCTAAACATAATGGACTTTGTAAAAAAATCAGGAAAAATATTTGGTCACTTAAGACCAAAAGTGTTAAAGGTAGGGACTTTTTTTCAGTAATACAACTTTAATTAATCAAAATTTAATTGTATACCAAAAATTAGATCAAAATCTGTTAAATTTTTTTAAATATTGGCAAAAATATAAAATTGGTACCTTAAATTTTGCCCAACTTTGGCCACGGCACGTTTTTTAGCTCAGCTGACTATAAGTCATCTGAGCTATAGTCGTGGTCCATTGTCCGTCGTCCGTCCGTCTGTTTGTCCGTCCGTCCGGATGTCAGTCCGTAAGATTGGCACGTTTCGACACCGTTGGACCTACGAATCTGAAATTCGGCATAATTTACCATAAATATTCCTCTATTTAGTTCCTATGTACATGCCAGAAATTAAGTCAGTATTATTCAATTTAAAAAAGTTATGGGCCCAAACATAATGGACTTTGTAAAAAAATCAGGAAGATATTTGGTCACTTAAGACCAAAAGTGTTAAAGATAGGGACTCTTTCCAGTAATACAATTTTAATTAATCAAAATTTAATTGTATACCAAAAATTAGATAAAAATATGTTAATTTTTTTTTAATTATGGCAAAAATATAAAATTGGAACCTTAAATTTTGCCCAACTCTGGCCACGGCACGTTCTTTTCCTGTAAGTACTGTGGATTTAATTTTCACAGCATGTACACATCAGGATTTAATCTGTTAAAATCTAAAATTTGAAAATAAATACTGCAAAGTTAGGCTAGTTATTGAATTATTTGGAGGCTTTTGTTGTATTCCCTTGTATTGTCAAGCAGTCCACTTTGATGACTGTAGGTCATTCAGTGCACATCTCTATGCTCCACAGGCTGTATGCATAATTTCAGATGTCCCCCAAATCTCCTACAATACCGAAAATTGGGAAATTAGGACTTCCTTCCTTCGAGATATTAAGGAAAAACCTCCGTTTTCCATAAAAAAAGCCATTGTTACACATCAAGGCTGCCTAATATCAAAACCACTGATCTGTTATGGGCCAAAATATAATGCAATATTTTTAAAAATCAGGAAATATATTTACTCACCTAACATGACAAAAGAAATTGATTGAAAAAAAAGCTTTTATTCACGTTTTCATACACCATATCAAGTGTTGTTTACATCTTGCATTATGTAACCCACCCCAGGCAGCTTGCCATGGCTCAGCTTGGCCACTACCAGCAGGCTTCCCCTCTGCCCTGCACTCTCCCCCCCCCCTCCCAGATGGTGCATAAACTAGATGAATGTTATTATTTTCTGTATTTGATTCATTCTTATTCTAGGCTATGCTACATTTTAGATTTTGTATTGTACCACCAGGGTTACAGTGATTAAAGTGTACATTTAATTGTGTCCACAAAGTGGTGTATTGCTATGAAAGTGTGGATGTTCATCAGATAAGTAATTCCTTACTTCAGAAGAGTAAAAACTTCAGGTGTGAAATTGACTATTAATTCCAGTAATACATTAAAACTCGGATAGTTATTAGCACAATGATATTGTTTGTCCCTCATTCAACCAACAGTGTGTATACTTTATTTGAAAATATGTTTTATTTTATCAAATTTACTGAATCTTTTATTTTATTTTGGTGAATAAAATTAAGCATGTACTGAAAACTCCAATGTGCAACACTTTTTAATTGTGATTCAAGGAATATTCTTTATTTTTTTTTAAAATTCACTTTAAACATTTATGATAAAAAAATAATAAAACATGTGTATGCATAATATGACCCAATATGAGCTACACTCTGGATATATGATGATTGCAACTTTTGCAACAATTCTAATATTTTAACTTATATTTTCAGTTTTTTACTCTGTATATATAATGATTGCAACTTTTGCAACAATTCTAATATTTTAACTTATATTTTCAGTTTTTTTATTAAAAATTTATGAAATTTGTAAATAAAAAAAATTACTCAGATAAAAACTTCTTAATGGAAAAAGTGGATATGCTTAAAAAAATAGGCTTATATATAAACTTAAATGCATTATTCCCTTGAAAGTGAAATAAAGGTATTAGTCCATTCTGTCCACTTGCCTGTCCATCTGTAAATTTTCATATGCATCACAGTATCTCAAAACTGTTACTGTTTTTCTTCATGACAGTCTTGTCAGAGTATTAGTTTGCAATCATATATTTAGAACTTTACTATAACCAAGTAGGAGGGCCCATTTCCTCTTAGCTTTTCATATTCTTATATAAATGAAAAACATTACAATAGATTATTTCTACATCCACCTTCGTGCTGCCCTCACTTTTCCCTTCTCTGAACCCCATCCCAAAGTCAGCCTCAGTAAGCTAGAACAAGATGAATCAGATATATTCATACTTTAATATTTTGTATAACTATTCGTCCATAGGTACCTATGTACATGCCAGAAATTATGTCAATATTGTGGAATAGTAGACATAGTGGGCATCACAATAATGTACCTTGTCAAGACTAAAGAGATATTGTGTTATACAGTCACAAATTCATAAATCACTTCATCAGCATAGTTAATCATAACATCATATCTGTCAAATTGAAAGCTTGCAGACTACCATACACTTTAGATCCTTCAACAAATAGCCTTATCATCATTCTACTACTGCTTATTACAGCTGTCATTGTATTCATATTTGCTCAAATATATCACAATTTTCAACCCCTCCTAAATAAATATGAAGTAAACCACTATATTTTACTCTATTTATCCATTAGGCCAAAAAAAATTAAAGGTATGGTTCTCAGGCACTTTTTTTCAGAAATCAATGCGGGCGGGCGCTTTTTTTATTTTAATTTTTTTGGTATGTTTCGATAAAAATGTCAAATGATCAGGGAAAAGCATGAAAATAACAGTTTTATTTTGCTAAATAAGTAAAAGCACTACAAAACAAAGGAAATTTTATGGTTTTATCTTCTTGAAAGAAATGTCGAAGCAGCATCTGCTCAAAATTGGAAAGTTGTTATTGAAAATCAAAATAAAAAGTTTTGATGCGGGGGTTTAAAATTGATGCGGGCGGTGCCTGAGAACCATACCTTTAATTTTTTTTGGCCTTAGTCAGGTAATTTCATTTATCACTTACTCACATATTACTTTACATTCCTTTATAAAAGCCCAACCTGTCCATGATATTCATAAGCTTTATCGACTCGATATATAGTATCACAGAGGAGAAACATTTATAGTCCAATCACGATCAGCTGAGCGCCGTGACCCATGGGTCCCTTGTTGAATCATGTGATATATAAACACCTGAAATAATGAATAAAAATCAACTGAACCTCTTCACAGTGATGTTTTATTTTATTGTCAGAAACATAAAAATATGATAAACACAACACAAATGGATTAAATGTATGATGAATGACAGTGATTTAAAAGATCTGAAGTGTTAACTGGAGTTCATCGGAAGGCCTAAGGCATGCAAAAATTGCACACCAAGGTTTGCTGCCGGACGACAGCTGTAAAGATGAATAGCTGTTATCATCTGTTCCTGCAGAATAGATATAACCCATTACAAATAAAAAAAAGTATATAAATATATTTATATGTGTGTGCGCATGACAGAGTGGTGGGGAGCGTAAATTAGATACTCATCAATTTATTTCATTGTTGAATTTTGGTGCATATATTTTCGTTGAAACACCAGCCTAAAATTATGCCATGGTTACTCAAAAAAAATTAGACATTTAAGAAAACATATCTATATGACTTGGTTAAAAACACCTTAGTTTTAACTTGTGAATGTCTACCATGGACATTGTGATGGCATGTAATTCGATTTTTAACAGATGTAGAAAATAAATGTATTTTTATTACAAATTTCCTGCGTGGGTACATTAATTCATATATACAGTTTTATTTTTGTTAAATATACAAGATTTTTTTTTACCATATATCATTTATAACTAAATTGAATAAACAACCAGAAATGGCATTTTGCAAACACACGTGCGTCTTGCACATAAACACTGCACCATGCACCGGTATAGGCCTACATGTAACATATCAACATTATATTCTAATAATATTATTAAGTTTATTAGATACACACAAAATAAATAATTTCCACAAAATATCTGACAGCTATATCTTTATTTATATTTTTACATATTTTTAATCGTTTTCACGGCATGCTTGCGCATTTCGATTTAAGTACGCGAATATACACAACTTACAAACAGTTGGTAACAAGGATTACTTTAAAATCGACGATAAAATCTTAACTAACCATCCGAATTCCTTTAAAATAGTAATTAATTATTCATTCTAACATAAAGTTGATGTTGCCCGTGTGATAATACGCTAATAATAGCTCGATTATAACGTTGTGCAAAGAACCTCGTCAAAGATTGTCACTTGTCGGCCACTATGTGCAATATGCGTTCTTGTCAACTGGCATCGAATCTGGTTGCCCGATTCATTGGCAGTGGCTCTGAGCAAAAACTGCCCAAAAACATTGACTTAATATGGAGAAAATCCGGATAAAGTAATCGCTAGTTTGCAACACGAAGGCTGTGGGTTTCGTACTTCTATTTAAGGACGACCGTTCTTCCTTTGAAGTACATACCTATATCGAAGGACATCATAAAGCTCAAATGAAACTTTTTGGCCAAACCAAAAATCACAAAAAGTCGCTATTCTAGTAGTATATATCTTAAAGTAAAATTTGATACATGAATTCCGACATTATTTATTAGAAAACCAATGATAAAACCAAAATATATTGGAGAGATCACGCTGTTTTCGGAATCTGCCGAGCTCAGTGCTGCAGCACGAAGCAGCTTGGCTGGCACGACGTGTGACGTCATGGCAGACAAACACGGTCACTCAGTTAGTTGTGCGGGCGCTGGTCACTGTTCAAGTGTCAGCGGCAGAAGCTCTGGTCCGGTCCCTGAAATGGCTAGCTCTCTTGTGAATTGGACGAATTAAGCAAGGTTGAAAAAAAAGCGGTATCGCATCGCAATTTACGACGCTAAATGGACCCATTGTGAATCATTTTCTTTAACTGTTGTTGTGTCTGCGAATCAAATAAATGCATGTCTTGCCTTTCCTTGTCCCTGCCAGACATACATTGGTCAGGGGTAACAAGGACTGGCCTTACAGACTGACCCTGCAAGGGGTCTTGCTGAGTGATTGTTAGCCTGGAGTAAATAAGCTGGTGTCAGTGCTGGGATCAGAGCAAGGGACATCAGGTTACTGGATGGGTGTAAGACAGCCCACTGCTGTAGAGTAAGAGAAGCCATAACTCCCTGGTTCCCTAATTGCTTTTTAATTACACAATGCCTGTTGCATGGATATCGGTTAACATTGATACATATTCTGACTGTGGCTCCTAGGAATGTATATTCACTCAATGTGCTTTCATAACATCTGGATTTTAAGTGTGGCTGATACATTAAATTTCCATATTTGCATTCTATTCGATGTTCGTTTGACAGCTCATACAAACAAATTATACATGCCCTTCCTCTTGCTCTCAATGTTCTTACATGCATAAAAAAAACATGCAGATTAAATTTTTAATCAGATAATAAAAAATGCCCTACGCGCAACAGGTAAGCACAAGGGCTGGTTCGACTGCGCTTACCACCAGCCTATCAGAATTTCTAGTGGAGAACACTGAATAGGTTTTTGCCTTACATAAGTTTTTTCTTCCAGTCCTAGCATTGTAAATGAGACATTATATGAAGTAGTATAATATCCCATCTGCATTAATGGAAACAAGTGATACAAGGTTTTGGCGGGTAGTGAAAAATGAAGCTTGTTCTGTGGACCTGTTCATATGCCCATATCTAGATATTCCTAATCCGAATCAAGTGTCGGTGCCATATTTAACTAGGAGATACCACTTGACACTACACTTGCCGCGAATTCAGGGTTCTCAATAACAAGACGACAGAGTGTGTCATGCTACTAATTTAACTGTTTTACAATTACATCTCAGGAACAACATAATGATTTAACTGTTGATCACTCTTTCCTGACCTGTACCTACAATCCTTTCAAATAATTAACCGTAAAGAATTGGGCACACCTAAACCTTGTACCAATTTTTAGAGCAACCAAATATAAGAAATATATACTGCTGGGGTGTATTGTCGCCACAGGTGTCTGCATAATGACCGGAGCGTGGCTAGTATAAATAGCAGGAGACAGGCTTAAGGGGACATAACTTGTATTCTACATAATAAACGTTACATCATCTCGATATATTTGTCGCTTATCTTTGACAGAAAAATATAATATTTAGTTGTTTGTGACAGTGTGCAGATCCCACCGGCTGATTTGTACAACAAGTTACCTTTACTGGAGGCATCCAGGCCATGGAGAACACGATAACAACCATTACTACTGACACTGCCCAAGTTGGCCACAGTGCTCGCAGGTAAAGGGGGGGGGGGGGGTCATGTCTGCTTTGGTTTTAGAGTGACATGGTCTCCTAAACATTGGCATTAACCCAATGTTTGATTAATTTATTTCAAATTCATGCTCAAAAAGATTTCCTCCACATGTTACGTTATACCTTTTATTAAAATCTAACTGTATCATGTCCAAGGGACAGAGGAGAGCCTAGTAGACCCGACTGAACCGTGGATAATTAGCATACCAACTGACTGCAACTTCTCTGTATAATACATTAGTATAAAATAAGGTCTTCTAAGGCTTAAATAAAAGGTACAGTTTATTATCAATTGATTTTAAATTTCAGATTTTTATAGATTTAGCCCATATGTGTACATGCTGTAAAAATTAAATAAACTGATATACAATTAGAATTCAATAAAATATAATTATATCCGTTAAATGAGCTTTCGCTTCAACAATTGTAATATCAAATGAGTAAATATCTTTCCTGATTTTTTGTAAACTTGCAATATGTTCGGGCCCATAATTACAATTACAAATTGCAAATTTTGCAATGTTGACCTAATATCAGGCATATGCATATGAAATATATAGTAATTACCATATACTACAAATATGAATAAATTAACTCTAATGGTATATAGTGGACAGTCAGTGTTGCAACCATCGGTTTTTTAGCTCAGCTGACTATAAGTCATCTGAGCTATAGTCATAGTCCATTGTCCGTCGTCCGTCCGTCTGTCTGTCTGGATGTCCGTCCGTAAGACTGGCACGTTTCGACACCGTTGGACCTACGAATCTGAATTTCGGCATACAGTTAGATGTCCCCATAATCTCCTATCATGCCAAAAATTGGGTCAATAGGACTTCGTTCCTTTGAGATATTAAGGAAAAACCTCAATTTTTTATTAAAAATCTATTTTCACACTTCAGGACTGCCTAATATCAAAACCACTCATCTGGTTTTCTTCATATTTACCATAAATATTCCTCTATATAGTTCCTATGTACATGCCAGATATTAAGTCAGTATTATATAATTTAAAAAAGTTATTGGCCCAAACATAATGCACTTTGTAAAAAAATCAGGAAGATATTTTGTCACTTAAGACCCAAAGTGTTAAAGGTAGGGACTTTTTTCCAGTAATTCGACTTTAATTAATCAAAATTTAATTGTATACCAAAAATTAGATCAAAATCTGTTAAATTTTTTTAAATATTGGCAAAAATATAAAATTGGTACCTTAAATTTTGCCCAACTTTGGCCATGGCACGTTTTTTTCCTGTAAGTACTGTGGATTTAATTTTCACACCATGTATACATAAGGATTTAATCTGTTGAAATCTGAAATTTATAAATAAAAGCTGCAAAATTAGGCTAGTTATTGAATTTTTTTGGAGGCTCTTGTTGTATTCCCTTACATTGTCAAGCAGTCCACTTTGATGACTGTAGGTCATTCAGTGCACATCTCTATGCTCCCCAGGCTGTTGACATAATTTTAGATGTCCCCAAAATCTCCTACCATACCGAAAATTGGGTCATTAGGACTTTGTTCCTTCGAGATATTAAGGAAAAAAACTCCGTTTTCCATAAAAAAAAGCCATTGTTACACTTCAAGGCTGCCTAATATCAAAACCACTGATCTGTTTTTGATCGTATTTAGTATTCACATTCTTTTATACATTTTCTATGAACATACCAAACATTAGGTCAGTATTGAGTATTATTTTGAAGTTATGGGCCAAAACATAATGCAATTTTTTAAAAAATCAGGAAATATATTTACTCACATGAGAATTGCTGAACCTAGAGACCTTTTTTCAGGAATATAACTTTATTTAATCAAAATTCAATTGTTTACCCAAAATTAGATCTGAATTTTGCAAATTTTTCAAGTTATTAGCATAAATAAAAAACAATACCTTTAATTTTGTCCAACTTTGGCACTGTTGATTTAATTTTCCCAGCATATATGCATAAGGATTTAATCTTTTAAAATCTGAACTTTCAAAAGAAATTGATTGGAATGAATAGCTTTTATTCATGTTTTCACACACCATGTCAAGTGTTGTTTACATCTAGCCCACCTAGTAGTACAGCCTTCACTTGCATTATGTAACCCACCCCAGGCAGCTTACCTTGGCCCAGCTTGGCCACTACTAGCAGGCTTCCCCTCGCCCTGCACTCATCCCCCCCCCCCCCAGCTGGTGCATAAACTAGATGAATGTTATAATTTTTCTGTATTTTATTTTATTCTTGGACATGCTACATTTTAGATTTTGTATTGAACCACCAGGGTTACAATGATTAAAGTGTACATTTAATTGTGTCCACAAAGTGGTGTATTGCTGTGAAAGTCTGGATGTTCATGAGATAAGTAATTCTTTACTTCAGAAGAGTAAAAACTTCACCAGGTGTGAAATTGACTATTAATTCCAGTAATTAATTAAAACTGGGATATTAATTAGCACAATGATATTGTTTGTCCCTCATTCAACCAACAGTGTGTATACTTTATTTGAAAAGATGTTTTATTTTGTCAAATTTACTTTTATTTTATTTTGGTGAATAAAATTAAGCATGTCCTGAAAACTCCAATATGCAAAACTTTTTAATAGTGATTCAAGGAATATTCTTGTAGATGCCATGTTGTGGCATTATTTTCTTTTAAAATCAGTTAAAACATTTATGATTTAAAAATAATAAAATATGTGTATGCATAATATGACCCAATGTTTTTTAATCTGTATATATAATGATTGCAACTTTTGCAACAATTCTAATATTTTAACTTATATTTTCAGGTTTTTTAATTAAAAATTTATAAACCTGTAAATAAAAAAATGATACAGATAAAAACTTCTTAATGGAAAAAGTGGATCTGCTTAAAAAAATAGGATTATATATAAACTTAAATGCATTATTCTCTTGAAAGTGAAATAAAGGTATTAGTCCATTCTGTCCACTTGCCTGTCCATCTGTAAATTTTCGTATGCAACACAGTATCTCAAAACTTTTACTGTTTTTTTTCTTCATGACAGTCTTGTCAGAGTATTAGTTTGCAATCATATATTTAGAACTTTACTATAACCAAGTAGGAGGGCCCCTTTCCTCTTAGCTTTTCATATTCTTATATAAATGAAAAACATTACAATAGAATATTTCTACATCCACCTTCGTGCTGCCCTCACTTTTCTTTTCTCCGAACCCCATCCCAAAGTCAGCCTCAGTAAGCAAGAACAAGATGAATCAGATATATTCATACTTTAATATTTTGTATAACTATTCGTCCATAGGTACCTATGTACATGCCAGAAATTATGTCAATATTGTGTAATATGTAGACATAGTGGGCATCACAATAATGTACCTTGTCAAGACTAAAGAGATATTGTGTCATACAGTCACATATTCATAAATCACTTCATCAGCATAGTTAATCATAACATCATATCTGTCAAATTGAACGCTTGCAGACTACCATACACTTTAGATCCTTCAACAAATAGCCTAATCATCTACTACTGCTTATTACTGCTGTCATTGCATTCATATTTGCTCAAATATATCACAATTTTCAACCCCTCCTAAATAAATAAAAAATAAACCACTTTATTTGACTCTATTAATCCATCAGTCAGGTAATTTCATTTATCATTTACTCACATATTACATTACATTCCTTTATAATAGCCCAACATGTACATGATATTCATAAGCTTTATCGACTCGATATAGTATCACAGTGGAGAAACATTTATAGTCCAATCACGATCAGCTGAGCGCCGTGACCCATGGGTCCCTTGTTAAGAATATGGAGGTTTTTCCTTTATATTTAAAAAAAAGTTGCAGTGACCCTATTTTCGGTTTGGTATGAGATCTTGGACACATCTAACTGTATGCCAAGTTTCAGTTTCTTAGGTCCAGCAGTTTAAAACATGCCAGTGTAACAGACAGACCGACGAACGGACCCTGGCTGATCACTATAGCCAAGTGGAATTTCACACATCTGAGCTAGTTATATAGAAAGTTTTCACAACGTGTATGGATCTGTTAGGAGCATTCTTACAATTGTCTTATTACTTGCAATAGGAAACTATATTGGGTATATCACTGCGTTTTTTTAAAGTGCACATTAGTTGAGAAACAAAATGGTCAACTCCATAACGTGTTTTTGCAGGTCGATGCCATGTATGGCCAAATCAATACGTTCTAAAATCAAACTGACTTCATTGGCTCACTGTAAACTACTTGAATTTTCAACTTTAAATCAGAAATAGTTTATTCATTTTACCACTTACTCACCTGATAAGGTGGTGTCACATGTTTTGCTTGTCCTTTCATATCCGCCATTTTTTTCCTGATACATGAAAACCGTAACAAGTTCAATTCCCCGCTAGACATAACCCCGTCATTGCAGAAACTTTACATGACCATTTCAAACTATAATCACGTCAGAATTAAGCATTTAATTGGTTGATGGAATACTCGTTGATTTTGCTGTTACTTTGTACCCCTAACATGTCCAACCAAAAATGTGACTTAACCTCCTTGTTGTTCTAAACAGAGTTGGGCACGAGTACTTTTAAAATACTCAAGACATGTAATGAGTACTTTAAAAGTACTTGAGTTCAAGTATGGGTACTTTTGCACTTTTTCAGAAGTACTCATGAATACTTTAATGAGTACTTTTTGTAACTAAACATATTTCATGATGTTTTTAAGTTAATAAAGACAAAGTTACAATTTTTAGCTCAGCTGACTATAAGTCATCTGAGCTATAGTCGTGGTCCTTTGTCCGTCGTCCGTCCGTCCGTCGTGCCGTCCGTCCGTCCGTAGATGTGGCACGTTTTGAAACCGTAAGACCTAGGAATCCAAAATTCGACATAATGTTAGATGTCCCCAAGATCTCCTACCAAGCCGAAAACTGGGTCTTTGCGACTTCGTTCCTTCGAGAAATTAAGGAAAAACCTCAATTTTTTATTAAAAACCTATTTTCACACTTCAGGACTGCATAATATCAAAACTACTCATCTGTTTTTCCTTGTATTTACCATAAATATTCCTCTATATAGTTTCTATGCACATGCCAGAAATTATGTCTGTATTATTTAATTTAAAAAAGTTATGGGCCAAACCTAATGCATTTTGTAAAAAATCAGGAAAGATATTTGATCAATTAACACAAAACATGTTAAAGCTATGGACTTTTTTTCCAGTAATATAACTTTAATTAATCAAAATTAAATTGTATACCCAAAATTTGATCAAAATCTTTTAAATTTTTTAAAATATTAACAAAAAATAAAAAATTGGTACCTTAAATTTTGCCCAACTTTGACCATGGCACGTTTTTTTCCTGTAAGTACTGTGGATTTAATTTTCACAGCATGTTTTTGTTAGCATTTTGCCTGTTAACACCAAAAATTTGAAACCAGTTGATCAAAAACTGTAGATTTTATTTAAGTTTTCAAGCACCATGTAACATATTATTTACATCAAGCTAGTGTCATGCAGTTTGCAAGAGCTCAGCTCCCCAGCTTCAGCTCTCAGCTCCTAAAATTTGGCATACAATTATATGTCTCAAAAATCCCCTACCATGCCAAGAAATTGGTCACTAGGACTTAATACCTTCGAGATATTAACGAAAAACTTCATTTTTCCATTAAAAACCCATTGTTACACTTCAAGACTGCCTAATATCAAAACCACTGATCTGAATTTAATCATATATAATATACATATTTTTCTATACATTCTCTATGAAAATGCCAGAAATGATGTCAGTAGTGCATAATTGTTTTAAGTTATGGGCCAAAACATAATGCACTTTGTAAAAAATCAAGAAATACATTTATTCCCTTAAAAGAGGATTGCTGAAGCTAGAGATTTTTTGTCAGGGATGTAACATTATTTAATCAAGATTCAATTGAATATCCAAAATTAGTTCTGAATTTTTCAACTTTTATAAGTTATTAGTATAAATATAAAATTAGTACCTTAAATTTTGCCCAACTTTGACCATGGCACGTTTGTTTCCTGTGAGCACTGTTGATATAATTTTCATATCATGCATGCACACATAAGGATTTCAGGTTTTTAGTTTAGAAAGCTGAAAGAAATTGGCCAAAATTGTAGCTTTTATTAATGTTTTTATGAGACCATGTCAGACCTTGGCTCGCTCTAGCCCCTCTTGAGTCACCTGTATGTTGACCTTGTTGAACTTTCAACAAATTATGCATGCTTAAGGGGAGGCATAAACTAGGGCAGCCAGGCAGCTTATGGCCAGCCACAGTTGATCCAGGTGTCCAGCCTTACTCATCTAGTAGTTTTAACCAACAACATACATGTAACAATAAACAATAAATTAATAAATTTTTATTGATTTTTAATAACAAATTAAAGAAAAATAGAAAAGTAATTTGTTAGTTGATAATAACAGGAAATTAACTTGAGTTACTGATGATATAAGAATTGTATCGATGGATAGAATGTCACGTATTCCAAATAACACCATGCAGTCACCTATGGTATTTTTCAGTTCAATTTTAATGATAAAAAAGTAAATCATATTATTCATTACTAATCATTAGGGATCATATGAAGGAAATTAATGATTGACAAAGATGCAGTTGATAATATTAATCTAGATTCCTACTGTGTCTAGTGTGTACATTGATGTGAAATTAGTCCAAAATGAATATATTACATTTATTTTTTTAATATAAATAAAAGCCATAAAACCAGGTACTTATGATCATTATTTAAATGTGTGAATTTTGTATATTCTGGATTCTCAACATCATTGTTTGGTGAAAACTGAATAAATACCAGACATTGTGCGAATACTTTGCAACTGTATTTAAATACAAATATGAATATGTACTCCATGATAAAATTCCTTTCATAAGAATGGGAATTCTGGTAAAAATGAAAGTAAATGAATATCAGTGCAAATACTTTCAAAATGTATTCATGAATGCATTCATGAATATATTCTTTAATATTATTTTAATAATAACTTTAGTTATATTTTATTTTAAAAAATCATACGATTCTCTTATTATTTTTAATAAAAATTATATTTGGGACAATATTTGTAATTTTTTTAATAAATAGTGAAACTCTTATATTATATGTTCTGCTTATAAGTTATATGGCCAAGTCAAAACCTGTGTGACAATAGCACTCCATTTGTTAATAAAATAAATGAAATCAATCCTCTTCCCTGTCTCCAAAGGTACTATCAAAATCATACATAAGCTATACAACAACAAGTCATTATACAGCTTATTATTAGCTCAGCTGACTGAAAGTCATCTGAGCTATAGCGATCACTCTTTGTCCGTCTGTCTGTCTGTCTGTCCGTCTGTCTGTCCGTCTGTCCGTCTGTCTGTCCGTTAACCAGGCACAAATCGTAACCACTGGACCTGGAATCTTCTAACTTAACATCCAGGGAGTACCATGAAAAATCTCCTTGGAAACCTGAAATTAGGTCTCTGTTACCCAAAACCTCTTAGCTATGGGGCTCCGAAGTACCCCCCAGAAAAATGGAAAATTTGATACAAAAGCTCAAGTATCTGAACAACTATTGCATTGATCACCATGATTCTGTGCATGGATATTGATCATGGAATGTTTCATCAGTTTCTGCAGTCTGGTGGCGCCACCTATATTTTTTCGATTTTTACGATTTTTTTCTTTATTTTTGAGACCTCTTGAGATGTGGTCATCTGTTAACAGGGCACAAATTGTAATGACTGGACCTAGAATCTTCTGTCTTAAAATTCTGGGAGGCCCATGAAAAGTCTCTTTGGAAACCTGAAATTAAGTCTCTGTTACCCATAACCTCTGACCTACGGGGCTCCGAAATACCCCCCAGAATAATGGAAAATTTGATTCAAAAGCTCCAGTATCTGAACAACTATTGCATTGATCACCATGATTCTTTGCATGGATATTGATCATGGAATGTTTCATCAGTTTCTGCAGTCTGGTGGCGCCACCTATATTTTTTTTATTTTTATGAATTTTTTTCTCTATTTTTGAGACCTCATAAGATGCGGTCATCAGTTAACATGGCACAAATTGTAACAACTGGACCTAGAATCTTCTCTCTTGACATGCTGAGAGGCCCATGAAAAGTCTCCTTAAACACTTGAAATTAGGTCTCTGTTACCCATAACCTCTGAGCTATGGGGCTCCGAAGTACCCCCCGGAATAATGGAAAATTTGATACAAAAGCTCAAGTATCTGAACAATTATTATATTGATCACCATGATTCTTTGCATGGATATTGATCATGAAATGTTTCATCAGTTTCTGCATTCTGGTGGCGCCACCTGTATTTTTTCAATTTTTAGCTCAGCTAACTGTAATTCATCTGAGCTATAGGGATCACCTTTTGTCCGTTGTCCGTCCGGCCATCCAGGCGTCTGTCTGTTAACAGGGCACAAATCGTAACCGCTAGACCTGGAATCTTCTTACTTGACATCCTGGGAGGTCTATGGAAATTCTCCTTGTAAACCTGAAATTAGGTCACTGTGACCTATATTCTCCGAGCTATGGGGTTCTGAAGTACCCCCCAGAATAATGCAAAATTTAATACAAAAGCTCAAGTATCTGAACAACTAATGCATTAATCACCATGATTCTTTGCATGGATATTGATCATGGAGTGTTTCATCAATTTCTGGAGATTGGTGGCGCCACCTATATTTTTTTTTATTTTTTTTACGTTTTTTTACTCTACTTTTGTGATCTATAAACATTTGGTCATCTGTAAACAGGGCACAAATCATAATGACTGGACCAAGAATCTTCTGTCCTCACCTCCAGGGAAGCCCATAAAAGGTCTACATGGAAACCCGAAATAAGGTCCCTGTTACCCATATTCTGTGAGCTATGGGGCTCTGAAGTACCCCCCAGAATAAAGATTTGGTCATATATTAACAGGGCACAAATCATAATGACTGGACCTAGAATCTTCTTTCTTGACATGCAGGGAGGTCCATGAAACATTTTGGAAACCTGAAATTAGGTCTCTGTTACCCATATCCTTCATGCTATGGGGCTCCGAAGTACTCGCCAGAATAAAGATTTGGTCATCTGTTAACAGAGCACAAATTATAATGACTTGACCTAGAATCTCCTTTCCTGATATGCTGGGAGGCCCCTGAAAAGTCTCCTTGTGCACCTGAAATTACATCTCTGTTACCCATATCCTTCATCCTATGCGGCTTTGAAATACCCCCTAGAATAAACATTTGGTCATCTGTTAACAGGGCACAAATCATAATAACTGGACCTAGAATTTTATTTTTTGACATGCTGGGAGACCCCTGAAAAGTCATCTTGTAAACCTTGAAAATACGTGTCTGTTACCCATATCCTTCATGCTACAGAGCTCTATAGTACCCCAATGAATATTGGATGATTTTATACAAAAGGTCAAGTTTGGAAAAAGTATTTCATTCAAATTTGACATTCAGATGATAAAATTACTTTTGTGAAGTCTTCCTGGTCAGCTGAGCGTCATGACCCCTGGGTCACTTGTTTTTTTATCGCATAAAACCAGCATGTGCCTCATTTCTAAATCATATTTTTAATCATATATAACAGATGAGCGCCGTGACCCATAGGTCCCTTGTTTATTAATGAAAATCCAGGACAAAATATACACAATTTTGTGATATATTTAATCAAAATACTGAACTCTTTTAATAAATAGGTTAACATATATTATTTGCGCTGTCTTTGCTTCTCTAGGGTAGGGATAAGCTGTAATTATTAAATAACATTTAACTCATTTGTAATAAGCATAATCAACATGACTCATAATGGACAGTTTTTTTTTCAAATAATTTTACTGCAATGTAGATAAGGTTTTATGGCCAAGTCAAGACACAATTTCAACTATAAATGATATAAATGACATCAGTCCTCTTTTCTGTCTCCAAGGACATTATCAAAATCTTACATAACATGAGTTAAACACCACCAACTCATAATATAGCTTATATTACCACACAAAACCAGCATTTGTCTACCTCCTCTTCCCAATCATATTTTATGATCATATATAACAGCTGAGCGCTGTGACCCATGGGTCCCTTGTTAATGTTCAGTAATTGGGAATGAACTTTTTTTAATACTGTAAGCACCGTTGAATTTAGTGATTGTCCTGTGTATATACAAAGATGTTGTAACTCCCAACATTACGCCACCCCTCCCCCCCCCCACACACACACATCCAGCCCCACCCCACACACATCATCGATCCTTGCACCTATTGACTGGTGACGTTAGTTATATTATTCAATAATATATAATAAAAAAATAGATTTAATTAAATAAATGTGTAAACTGCTGACCTACAAACATTTTATCAAAAAGCCAACCAATGATCATGGTAATTGCGGATCATTTTTTTTCACAAATTGCTCACATGCTTCACTTTCAACATTAGGAAACACATGGTCAGGTCAGAAAATATTTTTTTGCAACAATTTCTTACCAATAAAAACTAATCATATTAACTAACCATTGCCAATATTACCTCCTGCTCTCCCACTTTATCTCCATTTGATATTATTTTAGATTTTTACCGTCAAGGTTAACTTCAGCTGAGCACAGTGACCCATGGGTCCATTGTATTTCAACTAGATGTTATCAGCATATAAATGTGAATAATTACCCTTAAACTTTGTTCACCTTAAGCAGGGGCGCATTTTGGCTCCGCTGACTGAAGGTCAACAGAGGTATAGGTAAAGCGCTTTGTACACCATCCGTCCGGCCGTCTCGCCGTCCGTTAGCAGAGCACAATTCGTAGCAGCTGGACCTGGAAACTTCTAATTGTACATCCAGGGAGGTAAATAAAAAATCTTCACTGATATAACCTCCGAGCTGTGGGGCTTGTTAGTACCACCAGAATAATTAAAATTTGATACAAAACCTCCAGTTTCTTAATAATTAATACATGGATTGCCATGAATCTTGCCTTGAATATTTACCATGACTAGTTTCGTCAGTTCCCGAAAAAATGGTGTCGCCATCTGTATTTCTGTCTTTTTTCTATTTAGTTTCTCTTTTTGAGACTGTCAAATGACAGTATTTATGTCTGGTTCTCAGCTATTATTTCATTCAGTATCCTGAAACCCAGCGTGAATTTTGATAATGACTGGGTTCTCCAATTCCTGAAGACTGGTGGCGCAACTTTTTGTATTTTGATCCATTTTTTCCTTTATTTTGAGACTGCCAAATTATATTGCAACTGTGGTATTTTCTGTCCTGAAACTTTGTTTTTTTTTACTAGGGCCCCACTTGAACAAGCCAATGCTCTATACTAATCACCCTGTCCGTCCGTCTGTTTATTTTTCTGTATACCCTTAAAATTGGTTTCATGATGATAACTCCAGTTTGAATTGACATATGGATTTCAAACTTGACATATATAGCCCACCTCTAACGCAAGAACTCTCTTGATTTGGGTCATGTGGTAAAAGGTCAAGGTCACAGCAGCCTCATATTTAGAAGACTGTGGATGCACTTTTAGCCAAATTTTCATCCCAAACCTTCCATCTTGCATTTATAGCTGACCTGCCAATAGGGGAAGAATCTGGAAGTTTTTGGGGTCACAAGGTCAAAGTTCAAAGTCACAGGGGCCATATGTCCACATATTTGTTTCCAGATGATAACTCTACTTTGGATTGACATATTGGATTCAAACTTGACTAATATATGACCTACGAATAATGTTAGAACCATTTTGGTTTTGGGGTCATGAGGTCAAGGTAAGAGGACCCGCTTCTTTCTCTAAAAAAACTGTAGTTGCATATTTTTAGTCAAACTTTTTCATCCAAAATCTTCCGTCTTCCACGTGGCGTAAGTGCCAATAGGTAAAGGTTCCTTTTGATTTTAGAGTCATTAGGTTAAAGATCAACGTCACAGGGCCCATCCATTGACAAATTAGTCTATGGATGAAAAGTCCAGTTTGGGTAGATAGGTTGGCTTCAAACTGATCACACGACCCATATTTTGAGAAAAAAGAAACTCACAAGCCTATTCTTATAGACCTCAGCTGAACGTCAGGACCCATGGGTCCCTATTTTTCATGTAAGCTCTGTTGATTTATTGGTCACATGATGGACATATGAATTTATTATATAATAATCTGAAACTGGAAAGCAGTTGATAAAAAATGCAGCCATTATCCAGGTTTTAGAAGAGTGTCTACGTCTTGGTGGTTTTGCCACACACCCAGGCCTTGTTATTATGTAACTTTGGGCAGCTATCCGACTGTCTGTCAGTCTGCCTGCATGCGAAACCACCACAGACCGTCCCCCTCTTTTATCTGTCTGTCTGGTACTAAAATTACAATACCGGAAATGGCTAAAGCTGTCATCACCAAATATATTCAAATATTTGTCACATGAGTTTTATTTGAAATTGAGGTATTGGTGGCGCCACCTGCATCGGCCTTTTTGTAAGGGGATCATCGGTCATCAGTATATTAACCCATAATTTCTGAAGAACAGCAGATGCTGGCATCCTCTAATTTTATGCAAAAATGTTGTGGATTCAAACATTTTGGTGCGCCACCTGCATCATCTTATATTTTACGGGGGGAAAATTAAAAAAAAAACTTTGAAAATCTTTTTCTTCGAAATCATACAGCCAGACTGTTCAATTACCCGCAGAAGTGATCCCAGAGATGTGCTCTCTCAGGTTACTTCAAATGGTTTGGGTTCGATGCTTTTTAGTCTTTTGGCCAAGTTAGCATACTGACATTACTATTACAGAAACGGCAGGAGCTAGCATCAAATGCTTGGAGTGTTGTGTAAATGTTGGGCGCATGCCTGATATTTGGAATGTAATCTTTTTGTGGCGCGACCAAAATGGACCTGCTTTTTGCGGTCAATAACCTTGTAATTTAAGCCTCTTTCAGCTTAAAAAATGTTTTATGATAAACATCTCAAGCTGAATGGTTTAATTTTCAAAAGAATTAGGTTTGGTACTCTCAATTGTATTCGAATAGTTAGGGTTCATTGATTATTTCGTAGATCCAGTCGTAGAAAGCTGAAGTGGTATTGTGGCCATTAACAAGCCTATTTCAAACTGAGGGTTACAATAGTCTTCTTCTGCACCACTGTAACTTCTGTAACATTGCACAAAAATTATTCTTAGGAGGCCTTTCTTCAATTTAGGTTAAATGATTGCTGGCAGAGTTATTGGACCATTAACAATGAAAGGACTACATCTTTATTCTAAACATTCAAAAAAATTATGGATGTCAGCTTGAAAAAAACATGTAGCAAAAGTCTTTAAGTGTGTGAATACAGATTAACCAACAGGCCAAGATTGTATCTGTATAGATCTATATATAGCTTGGCAGAGTGCCAAGTATTTCAGATTTGGCTACAGGCAAAAGGTCAATTTCAATCTATTTATAACTTTGTCAGACGGTCAACTGTGTCAGATTATGCAACACGTTAAGAGTTCACTAAGTGCAGCCAAGCACAGGTGAAGAGTTCTCTCAGTGCAGCCATGTGCAGGCCAAGAGTACACTCAGTGCAGTAGCTGCAGCTATGGCAATTCGTTCCCGTACACTCGGAGCAACTGCCTTTCTCACCTAAACCTGGTCAGCCCAGTCCACCTGACTCAGAAGTTTAATGTATTAGCTTGATATAAATTTTGACATATCAATGTATTTTGATGGTTTTCTCGTACACAAGACTGGTGCTGCGCCACCTACAATGACTATAGCACAGTGTATATATCTGCTTATTTCTAAGGAATGGTTTGCTATATGATGTCAGCTGAAATTTGGTATGTATATATATATATATATATATATATATATATATATATATATATATATATCGGAAAGCTTCATTGTATACAAGATTGGTGGCGCCAACTACACTCATTTTTTGTGTTATGTGAACCCATTCCAGTATTTTTGCAATGATGTTGGTGTAATTGGTTCTTGTACTCGGGTTCAAAATGTTTAAGACTTGCATTGTTCATATACATGTTACACATGTACTTAAAAAGAAATATATATATATATATATAAGAAATAAGTATCTTTTGCATTTGCTAAATTATTCTAAATTTCAGCTGAGCGACGTGACCCATGGGTCTCTTTTTTTTCTTTGTTAAAATAAAAACCACACAAGGGGTTTATATCTCACGCTGAATCCATTAGTTGCATTACAAATTGCTGATGTCATTAAGGGTACCTCTGGTTACGTGCACAATCAGCTCCACAGAACAGCAGTCATGGTAGAATATACACATTGTACACAACGATTTAAATAAGAGGAGAATAACCAAAGAACTGTACTCCTTGGTCTTCCAGGGTATTTTTGTCACATTTTCATGTATTTACATTTTACTTAATGTGAACACGTAAATAAAATTATACATGTACACGGGAATGGAGTTCTACTGTTGTTTTTATATTTGCAATATACTTTTCTTGAATATGTACACACACAAAGGATTAATATTAATCAGATCATTTGTATTAGCATAACAAGGAATAAAAATATTATATTAGCACAGTTTTAGCATATTTAGGAATCACGAGTTGGAACTTTCGTTCGTTTAGGAGGAGTTACTGTTATGGTGTCCCATTATTGTACAGATATATAAATATAAGGTGCATATTAAGTTTTCACAGGTACACAGATTAGGTATGTTGTCTTGTACATGGTATTAAGAAAAGAGTTCCACAAATGAAGGATATGACCAAATATTATATGTATTGTTGTCGTGTATATTATCTGTTTATGTTTCACACTACAGAAGGTAGCCATGAATATGGTTGACCTTGACTATAGTTTCCGCCATTCTGTCAAATATTCGAAGAAACTTGTACCGAATTATGATTGTGTGAACTGCGAAGAATATAGACTTGGACACAAACGAGTTCTTGTTATATCTGGGTAGGACCCTAATCCCCTTCCCGTCCCCGTATCAAAACAATTCGTAACAGAAAAATACAGGTTAAAACATTTCCTCTTGTATTCTTTCCTGAAATACACTGTATTTTATATATCAGACCAATGCTTGGGTGCGTGGCTTCTCGATAAAATTCTACATATTACAGCACGTGGATATTTTCTGTAGTGTCAGGATTTTATTCACTTGTTAAAACAGTGTTTGGCACAAAGTATAGAACACTTATCACTTTCAGAGTTATCATTGGTGTCAGGAAAAATGATACGTGGTTGTATACGGACGGACGTAATGATGTTTAGAATTCAAGTAATGGAGAAGTAAGAGGCATGACGATGTCATATCATCAGGCATGCCATGGCTTCTGTTGATTACTTCTAAAATGAGATGGTCCTGTCAGTTAAATACCATCTTGGAAATGTAGGCCGGATTCTATACTCGGGCCAAAAAGGGAATCGTTGGGATAATTAAAACCTATTCTCATCATATGATTCGGTTCCCTGCCTTACATGGAGGAAGTATCGTTATGGCTGTTGCAGTTCTCCACCAGAGGTCACTACCGCTAGACAAGGGTCCAAAGCGTTGCCGTTATTGTTTTACTTTTCTTTCAATCAAAGTTTCTATAGTCTGTCCCACCAACGGGCGGCCATCACTTTTTGGTGATACCGTAATTTTGAAACGCTAATATTTCTGTTCAGTATGTGACAGTGACAGAACATTCTGAGCACTCCGGCAACAGACAATTTGATATTTTATTCCAACTTATTAAATGTATACTTTGCAACCTTCTGGAGGTTTCCACATGACAGTGCAAGCTGCCGTCTTTCAGCTGACGATGTAATTTATCCTATTTATGGAACCAGATTTTACCATCAGCCAATCAAAATCTGTCAAAAGATATCCTTGACCCTGTCTCTTCAGTCAGCATGTCGTAATGAAAGTAGACTGTTTTTTCATATGCTAAAAGAATTGGTTCACTCAGTTTTTTGCAAGCTATGGTGATTGTTTTGATTTAATAGATTGCTGGAGTACCTGGTTTAGTCAATGACAGGTAACTTTTTATAATGCATACACTTATGTACATAAATATCACCAAAAACAGAAATTTGATCAAAAGAGTGAGTTACAAAATGCCAGCCATAAATAGATATATATATATATAAATATAAACTTTTTTTTAACATGGATTGTACAAATAGTTATAATTACTAATCTCGGCACTCTCCATGGCTCCGGTGATGGCGTTCGGTAGTCTGCAGAGGTGGAGGAAACCGGAGTACCCGGAGAAAACCACCGGCCTTGGACGGGCAACTACAACCCACTCTCATAGCAACACCGGGGATCGAACCCGGGTCACCAGCGGAGAGAGCCAAGCGTTTTACCACTCAGCTGTCTAGATATACAAATATATTTATATATTTTCATAATTATTGGTAAAACACAGGAATCTTGGGTAATACTAGGGTAAAACCTATTTTACCCAACCCAGGTTTCACCTGGGTAAAACTCATGTTTACCCCATTATACTTTACTTCCAAGATTATAGAACGTTGGAACATTAACAGTTTTAACATGCAAATTAATTCTCAAATCATTTGAAACTCAAGAGTGATAAAACCCACATTTGTGTTATGGTTAAACACCATGGAGTCTCAACTTGTTAGACATCTTCTACTGGGTACTAGTTGTTCATGGTAACATACAAATTTTTATGTCACAGCTACATGGAAGACCTTTAAAGGCTTGTTTGACATTTTGTGAGGCTGCAGCCTGTTTTAGCCGCTTTTTTGTGGCTAAAACAGGCTAAAACCAGTTTTAGCCGGGGTGGTTATAACTACGTTTTTAACCGGTTTTAACCAAAGGGTGGCTAAAACCATGCAACCCTGCTTCATATTTACCGTAAATATTAACCTAATTAGTTCCTATATACATGCCAGAAATTAAGTCAGTTTTACATAATTGTATCCGCCAAAAATGTTTTGCGTTCCAATTGTTTCCGGAGAACTCCTCTGACTCCATCCAATGGAGTCCTTGCTCTTTGGAACTGTGAACAATAGTTCTATTGCTATTCCATAAAATTTAATAATTCAATATAATATATACAGAAAGACTGAGCTGTTGTAACTCCCATCATAACCCCCTCCCCCCATATATCCTTCCACCAGTAAGTGGGGACTTTATGGCTACTGTATACATATGATAAAATAGAAAATAGGTTTATTAAAATAATTGGATCTCATTTAACAAATCTATAAACTGCTGAACTGTCAACAGCTTATCAAAAAGGTAACCTGATGGATAACATTGACTGACTTTGTCCGTGAAAACCGACCCTGCAGGTGGCAATGCTGATCGGGTGACCTGAATTCAGGTACGTATGTTGATGTATTATGAAATGAAATATATATACTTACCGTATTTGCTCGTGTACAGGGTGAAGAAGGGTGGCCGTCTTCTTTACGGGTACAAGTTTTTCAGCGTCCTCGGGGCCGCCAAGGATAATTTACGTTTTTACGGAACCTAATATAAACAGATCACGTATGCGTGATGAACACAAATTTTGTAATGGAGATAAAAACAAATCAAATTCTGTAACACTAGGCAGCGTGAAATGTGTAGGGGAATGAATAAAGAAGTCAGTGTTTTTTTATAACAAATAACTATAATTTATTCTTAAAACAACCCTAACATTACAATACACTAAATCAATACAATTATACAGTAAAACAGCGGTATAGCAACAAGTCAATACAATCACATAGAAAAACAATGCGCACAGTACCTGGATACCAACACCATTACAATGATAAGTCCTTTAAATGTAAACTCTCTGAGAATGACAGTCCAGTGTAAAGCTCTTGCAACATCCAGAAAGTAAACTGGAGTCCAAATGCATAAAATCCAGGAGAAAGTCTTTGAAAATCTATAATTGCTGCATTAGTCGGATTAGGTCCTAGAATTGGACACACGCTTCTGCGTCTGATGGAATCTTCTCTGCTCTCTGCCCTCTGGTTCTAAAAAAACAGCCTCTTTATATACCTTCACAGTCTATAAGCACCCTACTCAACAGTAAACACGCGTTTCAGGAATTCTCTAGAAAACATCGCCGTGCCTCTACACACCATGGTGTACACGATATCTCGACCCAAGCCACACCACAACAAGAGTTCAACTAGTACTGATTAAATTGAATGTAATACGCGGCCAGACACGAATGTCACAATATTAGTTACGCCCGTGTCACGTAATAAAAAGAGCACCTGTAACAACGTCAATCAGCATTATTACGTTGGTCGAACTGGACGCCGTTAATATCGGTGATCATGTCTGTATGGTGGTAATAGACACTCGATAAAGAACATTACAATGATTTATTTTTGTTTTAATTTATCGTTTACACATCAGATTTACATATTCACATAGTTAAAAAATTAGTAAGAAAAGTTTTGCCCTTGCCGCAGTGACACAGGGATTTTAACTGAATCAGTATTATATGAAAGCCCTTCTGACAGTTGAGCCAGTGATTTGCCGCGATCGCGGAACTAACAGACCGAAACGGAATTCCCAATCCTGAAAATATATAAGTTTCAAAGTATTTTTTGCCAAAAATATCTTGATAATTCACTTGAAACATGTATGCAGTGATATAATTGTCGATGCCGCTGACAGCGTGCGGGGCATACCCATGTACTCAAGATCCCAGAGCCCATGGTTTATTTGTGTGTATACAGCGCTCATGGCTAAATGCCATTTAGTAGCACGTAATATGCATATTGAAATAAAGATTTTTTTTTCATATGGTGTCGTATTTACCGCGTAAAATGTTCACGAGTCCAGTGAATGCAGGCGCTGTCAGCTGGCTTGCACACTGACATACACAGACTCGCACATGGCACTTCGGTTACAAGACAACCAGTAGCGTGTTATAATTATAAATATGTGGCGGCCTTTCCTTAGGTGACGCGAAATTCAATGTTTGTCAAGCTTGTATTATTGGACTACGTCAAGAATTGAATGTATCATAACGGGTCAACAAAGTTCAAGAAAGGGACCGTGTTTCCGCGGGATATAAATATGACGAACTTCCTCACAATTTTTAAACAAAACCCAGGATCTGGTGCGTATACGCACTGAAGTTAATATAATACGCATGAGTCTGAGGGCCAGTATTTCAGGTTTTTTTAACTTTTGCATGTAATATCATGCACAATGAAGGACAAAGAGACAATTATTGGCGATGCCATTCCATGTCATACATCGGCTCAGCTGTCAAAGGTATTTGCCGTTGACTGACATAATCGGGGTACCGACGTCCCGTATTATATTTTTTTATCTTTAAAATAAATACTGTTTTACATACCTTTATATATTTTATATATTCTACTACCTTATTAGGGGGTGACTTTTATTAAAGAGTTCATTTATTACCATCCTTATTTTTCCTTTTACCTGCAAAGGAAATCTCGAACTGCAGTTATTCACACTATTCTCTGATACAACACAAAATGTAATCGTCTGCAAATCGGTATCACTTGGATTAGTTATTATTTTTCAAAACTTCGTACAACCATCGCTAAGAGATCGTTGGTTTTTCTGAAATGTCCTGAATTTGCTGTGAAGTCAAACACCTGTTCACAAGCCGAAGTGTTAAATAAGAGGATCGTAACGCACTTTGGAAGTTGGCAGATGTGGGTTTGGGGGGCGCTTATCTAGGTATACAACACATTTGGAAAAATTTAAATTTGAGAACGCCAGGGGCGCTTATTACGTCAAATACGGTATATAGGGAAAACTGGAAACAATAAACTACCAAGCCTTAGGCATAAATGCACTGAGTAATGAGGCGGCCGAAATGGTGCTCTCAGGTTCACACTGCGGCCAGTATGATTGACTTGACAGCGTCTGTGACTGATTTGAGCTCGCGGCCGAAATCGCCTGACTCTGGGCGCTGGCGGCCGTTATGATTGGTTTGAAGCCGGCGGCCGATATGTCCCTTTTCCGTTCCGATGCCCCAGTAGGTATATTAGGAGTCTCTGACGATGCCGGGCGGTAAGTAGTCACATCGTTCAGGGAAACCTTATTTAGCTGCAAAACAACAAAAATTAAACCTATTTTTTAAGTCTGGTGCAGAAAGTCAGCCCATGGATCGATTCATAACTGGGGAGGCTGCATTGATAATCTGCACCAGTAGCGACCTCTTACGGCTGTGCAAAAATCTTATTAAATGATGAACACTCTCATTATATGATACACCGGAAACGCTTTTCTTGGCAACAAAATTTGTGGTAAAACTGTGTCGTTTATGGCTGTATTTTTACCGTAAGGGGCATGGTGACCGGTACAGTAGCGACGGAAAACAGCAGCCGAAAGCTCAGGTCAGTGTAAACGAGTTTTGATAATAGAATTACGAAGTTACGTGTAGTGACGTGATTCAAAGTGTTACTAGCTTTATTATCGCCCGCACGTTTTTCGGCTCCACTGCCGAGGCCTATGCCGATAAGAAGTATAATCCGCACGAAAGCTTCTTATAAAACATGGCGGTACAGCTGGTTATCACCACTTCAGAGTTTAGAAGGAGCCACTATAGAACGCGGGTTTTGCTTCTATTAAGGAAAATATAAATAAAACTGTCTCCTCTCATTCCCCAGGGTCTGTCTAAAACGCGGAGAATCCGGGCTATAATAAAACCCGGAAATTCTCGGAAAAAAATCGGAAAATTAATAAAACTAGGAAAAATGGCTGGAAAAGCACATAAACACATGTGGAAGAGTAATTTAAATGATTAATTTAACAGAGAATGATTCAGTGCGACCATACAGCTTATTTGTTATTGCTTAAAAAGAATAAAACTAATTTTAACCAACCCTTTGGGTGTTGATCACCCTGTAAATTTCCTGGACTGCCTAAAACGCATGCACGCCTGCGTGCACGCCTACGTGCACGCAGTTTCGACTGCTTTAGCAAATGCCTAAACCGCGTGCGGCCCGATTTGCGGATAACAACGTCTGGCCAGAAAAATAGTTATTTTGTGGGGGGGGGGGTTTGTTAATTTGTCTGAGGGAACTTTATATAATTTATGCGGGGAATAACATGAATATTTTTTTTTACTTTTAATATGAAGATTACAGCTGTACATCACAAGCATGAAGGTTAGCCACGAGGCAGGGAGTAATGGCAACGTAACACTGCATGGTGCAACAGGTTTACTTGGGGAAAAAAGCAGTTGAGGAGTCCATTTTTTAATTGAATGGCAAAGAGGGCGGAAGGAAAGATAAATATGTAACAATTATGTTTGAAAATGACTATATACTTGGAGGCAATGATCCAGTAACTTGAAGTATATGCGTTGCAAATATCGTTTTGTATACGTAATAACATGCTACGTATTATTTACCCCAATAATAATTTATTCTGATACCTCTTTTCTTTTTTATTACTTACAAAGTTCCATGGCTTTTTACTACTTCAACGTCATGCATTCAATACTTGTAGAATAAAAGATGTAAAAACTAAAAGACAAACATTACCATTTTGAAAGTGCCTGTTTATAGTTAAAAGCAATGGCCCAATTTATATATCTATTAATAATAGCCTACCGATTTTGACAGGAATATATATATATATATATATATATATAAATATATATATATATTAATAATGGAATAGTTACATCAATTATGTACCGGTACAGTAGGACAGGTACAAGTTTACATGAATTCTTAATTGTCTTAATTTTGAAGTTTGGTGCCATTTAATGTTAAATGTGGATGCCAATTTCGCCAAACATTCATTGGAATAATAGCCATAGTAATACAGAAGCTATGATTTACTCAACCAGTCACAGGCAATCAAAACATCAAAGGATCTAATTATTAATTCATTTTTGCTGTATATAAAATATAAGGATTAGTCATATCGCTAAAGTGACCTGCAAAATAACTGAACTGTAATATATTGCTTAATTAAAATGTAAAAAGTTATAAATAAAATTAGCTTAATCTGGGATAGTGATCTTAGATTTTACACTTATAAAAAGTTTTAGTTATTGTGTCCATTTGGGTACAACTAACTGACGGTATATCTGAAATGGTTCAATGTGACAGTTGTGATAAATGGTTTCTTTTTTCATGTAATCTTGGATATCTAGAACTTAGTAGAAATGGTGAATTTGTCACATATGTAAATAGGGTAAAATGTTATAAGATTATATATTTCGCTTTCAAGTTCTTGGTTGTTACATGGTCAATTTTTATTTTTAAAGCCATATTAATTATTCTAGAATGGCTAGTGTTTTAGTTGGATTGGTATACGTGGTATATGTCTCAGTAACTTGTTTTTCATAATATATTTCACTGTGTGCTTATTTTTTGCCTGTTATAACAGTAATGATATTCTGTACATATTTATTGTATCACATATTTCTGTATATGTTGTGTTTGTTGTGAATAATTTTGTTGTAACCAGTATGTGGCTTCAGTTCACTTCCTCAGAATAAAGACACCCAAGAAATATTATTAGTGATAATTGAATTCTCAATATGAATTTAATAATCAAATTCGGTCTTTTATAATAATTTAAATCAAATGACTAATAATAGTTAATTCTTTTATAATTTCTCACATATGAACAGTGAAAAAATATTCATGATGAATACTGTTTATGTTAATACCCACATAAATTATATGAATATAATATAAACATAAATCATATATATATATAATAAATAATAAGTTCCATCAGACAAATTATCAAAACACATCCCACAATAACTTTTTTCTGGTCAGACGTTGTTGTCCGCAAAATCCGGCCGCACACGATTTAGGCACTTGCTAAGGCAGTCTAAACTGCATGCACGTAGGCGTGCACGCAGGCGTGCACATGTTTTAGGCAGTCCCTAAAATTCCTGCGTCCGCCATCTTGGAGTCATGGTATGTCGGAAAAAAAAGAGAATCCGCGTTTTGATGGAGAATTTGCGGAGAGTTTTTATATGCAATGATACTTTTAAATAAACATTAAAATCACTTAAATTCTCCAACTATATTACTCGTAACATATTTGTTCACTGTTAAATGACCGAAATAATTAAAAATCTGTACATTCACGTTAAATTCAGCTCACATTTGTATGGACAAGCAAGTTCTCCGATAAGATTTTTTTCTGCCATGCCAGAGACAACGAATAGCATCAGGAGACTGTGGACTATTTGCAATTGCAAATGCAGTTGATTTTTGTTTCATTCAAGAAATTAAATTGCAAAAAAACAATTAGTTTCTTGTCTCAGTCCAGGCATTAAGTTTTTACACCATTTCCTAAAACAATACTTTTTAGCCCTCAGCCCTTAGGCTGATGGGCTATTGTCGTCACCCAAGCTGTCCGTCCGTCCGTCCGGCGTCCGTTAACTTTTACCTTGTGAGCGGGATATCTTGAAAAACACTTAGATGCTAATTACTCAGGAACCATTTGGTGGATTTTCACAAAACTTACTATGATTATTGGGACTGATAATCTGTACCTGCTACACAAGTTTGGTGGCGCCACCTACAATATCTGATTTTTAATGAATTTTTATCGGATTTTTCAACTTTGGGCTTGTGAGCGGGATATCTCTAAAAGGATTCACCGTAGGAATTTTATTTTTTCGGTGAAGATGTATATTGACAAAATCTCGGTCAAGTTGAAGATGGGTGACCTTGACCAATTTTTCTACGTTTTAGAGCTGATTATAGAAAATACTTGACATACTTTTCAAGGTCACAGAGCTGATAATAGAATAAAACTTAGAAGCTTATTTTTCAGGAAGCATTTGGTGGATTTTTATGAATCATGGTACATGCCTCTCCATTTTAAATTTATAACTGAGACATGTACAGATATACATCCATGTGAGAACAGATATTTAGTACTTGTTACTGTTACCACCTCTAAACACTGTTCTTTTGGCTGAGGGCTTTTGTCAGCTTCTGCTGATATTCTAGTTCCTACTAGTAGAATACCAATGCCTAAATATAATACAACTGTAACAGTTGGGATTGAATGTGAATTTGGGTTAGGAGATGTATTCGAAGACATGATTAAATGTGACAAAAAATTTTTTAAAATATATAATATAAGTGGTAATAAGTGGTTTCATATAATATGTGCATTTGTCTTTAAAATAACTAAAACAACTTGATTAATGAAATAATTTTGTGAAGATTGTTTAAATAGGTTCTTGTACTTTTGCTGCAGGTATGTGTACATTGTGCTATATTTTTCATTTCTTTTATTATTATTGTACTCTGTATTGTTATGGTCAGAAAGAAGTGTGGTGTATTTTGTAAAGACTAATAAAAAAATCTCTTTAACTGTGATCACAATTAATATATATATATATATATATATATATATATATATATATATATATATATATATTTACTATTAAATATATATTTAAATTTTCTTTTATATAATCCTACTGCCAAGTTGATTCATTAGCTTAAAGGTGCAATCTTTGTTAGTGCATTAAGTCAATGTCTGTGTTTCAACTTTTATTTGTGCATGTCGGGTAAATTTGGTCTAAGCCTATTTACACTATATTAATGATGGTGATAGTGTTTTTTTATCTATCAGTAAATGTAGGTAAAGGTATGATTTATTTATTATATTATATATTTGGTTCACCACCTATTAACACCTGTATGGTTTTGTTATGGTTTACACATAAACTATTGAAACATTAACATAGGAGTGTTGCGGTTTCGTCTTTAGATCTGTCGGTGTCAGCTGGTGACTCAGACGTTTGCTACATTTTGCGTAACACATTCACCCGGCGGTGAGTCTACATTGTTAAGCATAAAATGCTTGATTATGTACAAATGTTTTAATTATTTGGGTTATTTAACAGTGCGAAAATATGTTAAGAGTAATATAGTTGGAGATTTAAGTGATTTTAAAGTGTATTTAAAAATAACATTGCATATAAAAACTCTCTGCTAATTCTCCCTGAATTCTCCATCTTTCCGCGGATTCTCTGCGTTTTAGATAGACCCTCCAACTTCCGGGTTTTAATCCGTACCGTACTCGCCTCTCTGTCCCGGAGTCAGAGGGATGGCTAACAGGGTCGGTGAGGTATTTTCATACGTAAGTATTTTCTTAAGTGAGACTATATTTGGAGCCACTATAGAACGCGGGCTTCGCTTCTATTGAGGAAAATATAAAAATAAAAGTGACTCCTCTCCTTCCCTATTTTATTTTTAACTCCTACTTTTCCCCTTTAGATGTCCCTACACTCAACTCTTTTAACATAAACAACTACTAAGCATCAGAAGTCGCCTGAATCGGGTATCGGACCTATGATCTCTAGACTAGGAGCCCTACACGCTACTAAGTGAGCCGTGAAGACGAGATACCAGCAAGAGCGTGTTTTGTTCATTTATATCTGCGATTGAAGGGCCATCTATCGCGAAAATGGGAAACCATTTATTATTTGAACAGGAAAATTAAGCTTTAGCCCCATTCCGACGGGGAACCCAGGTTCCCAGGACCCATCCTCCTCTAATATAAATTTATAATAGACTCCAGTTATGAGCAAAATTAAATACGGGAAATCTCAGGAAAATAATAGGTATTGGCCATTTTCAAGAAACAATTTATTATGCAACACCCGTTGTGCATAAGGTACCGGCAGTTGGCTGAAGCCCTGTTTCTTTAGTTCTGCCGTCGTCTGAATCTGGAATCAAACCTACAATCTCGAGACTAGGAGCCCTTCACGCTACTAAGTGAGCAGTGAAGACGAGATACCAGCAGGAGCGAGTTTTGTTCATTTATATCTGCGATTGAAGTGCCATCTATCGCAAAAATGGGAAACCATTTACTATTTGAATAGGAGAATTAAGCTTAAGGAAGGGGCTCTGCCCCCACACCCCCGTTCAGATGGGGAACCCAGGTTCCCAGGACCCCTCCTCCTCTAATATAACAAACTCCAGTTAAGAGCAAAATTAAATACGGGAATTCTCAGGAAAATAATATGTATCGGCCTTTCTCAGGAAACAATTTATTACGCGACACCCATTGTGCTTAAGGTACCGGCGGTAGGCTGCAGCCTAGTTTCTATAGTTCTGCCCTATATTTATGCACAGTACTCCCTCTCTCTACATTTTTTTTTTTTTGGCTGAGCATTAGTCGTGGTCCATTGTTTGTCATCAGTCTGTCCTTCTGTCTGTGCATCCTTCCGTTAGACTTGAACATTTTGAAACCATTAGACCCAAGAATCCAAAATTTGGCACACTGTTAGATGTCCACAAGATCTCTTACCAAACCAAAAACCTGGTCACTGCACCGTCATTCCTGTAATGGCCGGGATTCTGAACCCAGTGGTTCACTTGGGGTTTATCCTTGTAACACGATAGGTCATGTGACTGTGACTGACAGCCAGGGTCCAGCTTTTACACAACATTCAGTCAGTGCACGTGGTTTACTGCATGACATATGTAGTCTGTTCTTTTGTACTGACTCAGTCAGCAAGTGTGTAAGTGTGAATCAGAAAACAACTCAATGTCTCCTTGGATCCCAATACATATTTTATATTTGAATGGAATGGCAGAGATTTTCAAAAATATGTGATTGCTGTGGAATAAAAGTCTTTTGAATAGTCAGAGGAAGGCAGTACTAATCAACTGATTATCCCAAACAGATACCCCCTTAGTACAGCTGCCTGTGTAATATGATGACTGTAAGTCATCTGAGCTATAGTCATGGTCCTTTGTCCATCATCCGTCCTGCCGTCCAAACGTTAACAGGGCACGTTTTAAAACCGTTGGACCTACGAATCCAAAATTCTGCATACCATTAGATGTCCCCAAAATCTCCTACCATACTGAAAATTGGGTCATTAGAACTTCGTTCCTTCGAGATATTAAGGAAAAACCTCCGTTTTCCATTAAAAAGCAATTGTTACACTTCAAGTCTGCCTAATATCAAAACCACTGATCTGATTTTTATCATATTTAGTATTCATATTCATCCATATATTTTCTGTGCACATACCAAAAATTAGGTCAGTATTGGGTATAATTTTGAAGTTATAGGCCCAAATATAATGCAATTTTTTAAAAATCAGGAAATATATTTGCTCACTTAACATGAGAATTGCTGAAGCTGAAGACTTTTTTCAGGAATATAACTTTATTTTATCAAGATTAAATTGTTTACCCAAAATTAGATCTGAATTTTGCAAATTTTTCAAGTTATTAGCATAAATTAAAAATTAATACCTTAAATTTTGTCCAACTTTGGCAGTGGCACATTTTTTCCCTGTAAGCACTGTTAATTTTCACAGCATATATACATATGGATTTAATCTTTTAAAATCTGAAATTTCAAAGAAATTGTTTGAAAAGAGTAGCTTTTATTCAAGTTTTCATACACCATGTCAAGTGTTGTTTATATCTGGCCCACCTAGTAGTACAGCCTTCACTTGCATTATGTAACCCACCCAGGCAGTTTGCCTTGACCCAGCTTGGCCACTACTAGCAGGCTTCTCCTCTGCCCTGCACTCAACCCCCCCCCCAGTTGGTGCATAAACTAGATAAATGTTATAATTTTCTGTATTTTATTTTATTCTTGGACATGCTACATTTTAGATTTTGGATTGTACCACCAGGGTTACAATGATTAAAGTGCACATTTAATTGTGTCCACAAAATGATGTATTGCTATGAAAGTATGGATGTTCATCAGGTAAGTAATGCTTTACTTCAGAAGAGTAAAACTTCACCAGGTGTGAAATTGACTATTAATTCCAGTTATTAATTATAGCTTAGATTGTAATTAGCATAATGATATTGTTTGTCCCTCATTCAACCAACAGTGTGTATACTTTATTTGAAAAGATGTTTTTATTTTATCAAATTTACTGAATCTTTTATTTTATTTCGGTGAATAAAATTAAGCTTGTCCTGAAAACTCCAATGTGCAAAACTTTTCAATAGGAATTCAAGGAATAATTTTGTAGATGCCATGTTGTGGCATTATTTTCTTTTACATTCAGTTTAAACATTTGATTTAAAAATAATAAAATATATGTGTATGCATAATATGACCCAATGTGAGCTACAATCTGGATATATAATGATTACAACTTAGAATTCTAATATTTTAACTTATATTTTCACTTTTATATTACAAATTTATAACACTTGTAAATAAAAAAAATGAATCAGATAAAAACTATTAATGAAAAAAGTGGATATGCTAAAAAAATAGGCTTGCATATAAACTTAAATGCATTATTCCTTTGAAAGTGAAATGAAGGTATTAGTCCATTCTGTCCACTTGCCTGTCCATCTGTAAATTTTTCATATGCATCACAGTATCTCAAAACTTTTACTGTTTTTCTTCATGACAGTCTTGTCAGAGTATTAGTTTGCAATCATATTTTGAGAACTTTACTATAACCAAGTAGGAGGACCCTTTCCTCTTAGCTTCTCATATGCTTATATAAATATAAAACATTACAATAGAATATTTTTCATATTTTGCATTTGCAAAAATTTCAAACTTTTGTCATGACCCATGGGTCCTTTGTTTATATCATGGATTCTCCACATCATTGTTTGGCTAAAACTGAATAAATACCAGACATGGTGCAAATACTTTGCAAATGTATATGAATATGAATATGAATATGTACTCCATTATAAAATTTCTTGCATAAGAATGGGAATTCAGGTAAAAATGAAAGTATTTGAATACCAGTGCAAATACTTTCAAAATGTATTCATGAATGCATATATTCTATAATATTATTTTAATAATTAGTTCAGTTATATTTTATTAAAAAAATCATATGATTCTCTTATTATTTTTAATAAATATTATATTGGCACAACATTTGTTATTAAATTTTAATAAATAGTTGAACTCTTTTATTTTATGTGCTGCTTATAAGTTATAAGGCCAGGTCAAAATCTGTGTGACAATAGCACTCCATTTGTTAATAAAATAAATGAAATCAATCCTCTTCCCTGTCTCCAAAAATACTATCAAAATCATACATAAGCTAAACACCAACAACTCATAATAAAGCTTATATTTATTACCACACAAAACCAGCATATGCCTCTTTCCCAAATCATATTTTTTATCATATATTACAGCTGAGCGCCGTGACCCATGGGTCCCTTGTTGTAACAAGAACTTGTGTTAAAATACTGTTAGTTTCATTTCAATATGTCTCAGTCAATTATATTAAATATGTAGGCCTATGTGTGTTTTGTCTGTATTGAGAAATTCCCTAAATTATTGAAATAACCAAATCTGGTTCATATCCCAGTCCATGGCCTTACACTACTATGACCCAGACTTTTATTCAGTTCTGCAGCAGCACAGCTTCACACTGTTGAAAAATGGTGTAGGAAATACCTGCCTGCTGTGTAGTATGTACTCCCATTCTGTGTCACATAGGTGTTATTTATGACAAAATTTGGATATAAACTCCTTTATCAAATCAATTATTTCAGAGCCATTATGGAATAAAATTAAAATATGCACAATGATCAGTTTCAGCAGAGATATGATTTGGTGAGTACCAGCATTTTGAACCGACTAATGACACAGCATACCCTGCCTGTACAGGAGGCCACATGCTGTTGTTTATATACATACTGGCTGCCATCTGATTAGCGCCTGCTGTGACTTTGCACCTCCCCGGCTAAATTTGAACTGGGACTGGCATGGGCACATAAAATTCATTTTCCTGCAGAAACTACATAACTTCATACATGAAACATAATTAATTTCAGTTATTTGTAGTATTAGGAACATGTCTGCCAAAATCCAGCTCAGATAACAACTTTGTTCCCAGCTAATACTCAAAATATAGTCGGAGCCCAAGTGAACAGTTGCAGATATTATGTTAAACTCCATGTTGCCCAGTAACACCCCCTTGTATTTATAGTGGAACCTGGTCTTTAAGAATGAAAATTTTTGAAGGCAGAGCCTTATTTTCCAAGTTTATAAATTTGTTTTATTAGGATTCAATTATATACCCAAGATTAGGTCTGAATTTTGTAAATTTTTTAAGTTATAGCGTTAAAAGAAAATGGGTCTGACTAAATACCCCAACAGATCCCAACGGACCTGTTTATTACTCCACAGGATCTATTGGTTATATTAACTTATTGTATCCGCCAAAACAGAGTTTTGCGGATACTATGTTTTCAGCTGCACGCTGCCGCCGCCGTGTAGGTGACCGGAGAACTCTTCCGTAACCGCTGGGCGGAATTTTACGAAACCTGGGATTATATACGGGTCACATGTGAACTGCTGCGCCCTGATTTTGTTTTGACCTCTGACCTTTCCTCTGCGCTCTGCGTCCGTTTGTGCGTCTGTTTCCACACATAAACCCACATATCCCGGGAACCGTTTGACCGATCAGGAACATTTTTTTGCACAAATGTAGCCCTTGGAGAGCTTTATAACATACACAAAAAATGGTGGCGCCACCTGCAACCATGTTTGCACAGTGTCCATCTGTTCGTCTGCCTTGGGTTAAAATCACTCATATCTCTGCAGTGGTTTGACTGATTCACCTGAAACTCGGCATGCGTATACATCCTGGATAGCTTTTTTGATTTTATGACAGGTGGTGCCACCTACATTCACGTTTACGCTGCAGACATCCAAGCTCATATCTTGGGAACCGTTTGACCGATTGGGCCAAAATTTTGCATGTGTATAGATCTCACATAGCTCTTATCATACGCAAAACTGGTGGCACCACCTGCAGCCATTTTTGCACAGCTCCCGTCTGTTTGTCTGCCATGGGATAAAATCACTCATATCTCGGCAGTGGTTTGACATATCTGCCTAAAATTTTGCAGGTTTATACATCCCCGACAGCTCTCTTGATTTTATGACAGGTGGCGCCACTTGCATTCTAGTTTATGCAGCAGACATCCATGCTAATTTGCAACACTTCACTCTATATCCCCTTGCCACTCAATCCTGCCTCACTTCACCCGGTCCACTCTGATTTAGGCGGATACACGTAGTCGCTTGTCGACTAGCTGTATTCTAGTTATTGAGTGTATATATAAATTGTCTAATCATAAAAAAATGGAAAATAACCCCGACAGGACTAGGAATGACCCCAACCCCATTAAGAAAGACCCCCAACAGACCTGTTAATTACCCCAACGCACCAGTTGGTTATATTAACTTCTTATTGAGTGTATATAAACTGACTAATTATATAAAAAAGTAGAAAATTTCCCCAATGGGACTAGGAATGACCCCAACGGACCTGTTATAATTACCCCAATGGACTAGTTGGTTGTATTTAATTTAACATCCTTTATTTACCTGTATTGACTTTATAATTATTGATAAAAAAAAGAGAAGGGGTCATACACAGCAAACATGCATATATACACGAAAAATGTCAGGACTGTGAATCATGTTGTGTTAATTATCTTTGTCAGCTCATAATAATGCATCAATTCAATAAAAGTGGTAAAATCTCTTTATCTATAAAGGTTAAAATTATATCCAAATGCAATGAAAGGAGCCAAACAGAACATAACTATTAAAAACAATATCCATAATACAGTCATCCATGCATATTACACATGAGGATGAGTTCATGTTGTTAAATGGCCAAGTATATTTCCCACTTGATTGTCCTTCTTAGATATCAGAACCACTCTTAAGTCTACTCAACCCTGGCATTAAATGGCCTACATATATATACACAATATATATAAAACAATTCATAATTATGACTCATTTGTGAGAAAAGGGATATGTTCAAATAAGCTGTCAAGGATGTTTTTTTCAGGTATGAAAGGATCAAAGAACTGATAGTGGTAGTCTTTATTGGACTGTTATCATTGTTATCAAGAAGAAATATTTTGTTTGATAAAGGGTAATATGTGATAAAAGAATATTGGATAAAACTTTTTGCAATTACTTCAAGATAATATTTAACCCTTTACTGTTTACATTTATTTTAGATTTCCGACAAATTCTGACACTATTTATGTTTACACTAACAGTCATATCTTTTCAAGCCTTTTTTGTATCTTTATCAAATTTTCAACAGTTCCCACTAAGAGGGTTTGCTGAAGATTATTGAAAATCATTGAAACTTAGAAATAATTTGCAATATTTTTGTCCTGAAAGAATCTATACATATCATGGCATTCTAGTCGCCCATTTTGAGTGCTCTTTAGTGGCTTGTAAACAGTAAAGGGTTAAAATATAGTTTACCCACATGTGCAATCAAGTATTTCTATTTTGTGTCAAAACAATAATTCAGTGAATGTTCCAAGGCCTGATACTACAAACATATACGTGCAATATTCATATATGATGATGACAGCCGGTTTTGACATTCCATAAGAGAAAAGAACATAAATTTTAACATCATGTAATGATATATTATCTTTAGTGTAGCTATCATGCACTTATATATATACGAGGACCAGACTAGATATATTTTGTTTGCAGTTTTGCAGTTTTTCCTTTAATAAATTTAACTAGTTGACCTTTCTAATTCTAGCATGACTGATACTTTAAGTGAACCATACCTCTACATATATTTTTTTTAAAGTAATTGAATGTAATTAATTACTTTGCCAAAGTAATTGTAATTTAATCATTACTTTGTTAAATTAAAGTAATTTGTAATTGTAATTTGGATTTTTGGAAGTAATTGTGATGATAAATATATATATATATATATATATATATATATATATATATATATATATATAATTAATGTGTGGTTTCTCATGCTCTCTTATATTATGTATGGATGACCATATTATGGATAGAATTTCTGAACATTTATGTACATGTTCTGTTTGACTAGGTCTGTTAGGGTCATTCTTAATTCAGTTAGGGTCATTCTTAGTCCTGTGGGGGTTATTTTCCAACAACTGATATATACACTCAATAATTAAGTTAATATAAACATTTGGTTCATTGGAGTAATAGACTGGTCTGTTAGGGTCATTCTTAGTTCCGTTGGGGTAACTCATAGGTCCGTTTGCGTCCATTGGGGTCTGTTTGGGGTATTTAGTCAGACCGAAATAAAATCAGTACCCTAAATTTTCCCTAACATTGAACATTGTAATTGTTTTCACTGTATTTCCTTAATTTTAATGCCATTACCACTCCAATATACATAACTTTTCTTGAAAAGTAATTCAAGAAGTAATCCAGAAGATGCCAATCAATGTTGTGTTAATCCTCTTTTTCTCAGTAGTAGAAAGGTGTCTTGGCCTGAAATCTTGCATGTTGTATCCACCTGTAGATATGTTTTTGTTGAAAATTGCACAAAAATTGGTTTTATAGGTATGACTGTGCCACAAGTCTTTCCATGTCAGGAACATTCCATGGCTTACTTTATCTATGCCTGTGATGTGGAAGGTATTTAGGACTTAGGACTGCATTGTCTATATGACCGATATGCAAAATGGGTGGCACGTACAACCGCTTTCAAAGGATGTCTCCCTGTGGATCATTGTTTTTTGTTACAATCAGCCTGAATGTAATAGCTTTAAATTCTGCACAAATTCGGTTGCCAACTCTTTTACTATTTTTTTTTTGCATTTCTGCATGCTTTTCTTCAGTTACAATATTTATATGCTTTGCCTACCTTTATACCTTATATCTGTTTCATTGTAGAATGACAATGGGAAGATGAATATACATTAGGATGTTTCTTTGGTGTAAGGCAATTAACCACCTGACCTTCACATGAACACATTTTTAAATGTGGTTCAAGAGACAGGAACAATATGCATAAAACGCGATCAAAGAAGTGCTCTTGTGGTCACATGATATAACTGAAAATAGAAAAGGAGGTTTACACCAGATGGCACCTTAACTCCACATCATGTCTGAAATAGGTACAAAAAAGTTGCTTATTCAGCTTTATAAAATCCACACAGGATTAAAGCCACTTAAATGCGAGGATTGTGGTAAAGCTTTTTCACAAAAGAGTCATCTTACTCAACATGTCGGGACTCCCAGAGGAGAAAAGTGTGAGGATTGTTGTAAAGATTTCTCAAAAAAGAATCGTCTGATTCAGCATGTCAGGACACACAAAAAGAAAACAACTTTAAAATGTCAGGACTCTGGTAAAACCTTTTCATTACAAAATGATCTTGTTCAACATGCGAGGACTAGCACAGGAGAAAGGCCATTTAAATGTGAGGACTGTGGTACAGCTTTCTCACAAAGGGGTAATCTTAATCAACATATCAGGACCCACACAGGAGAAAAGCCATTTAAATGTGAGGACTGTGGTACAGCTTTCTCAAAAAGGAGTCATCTTAATGAACATATTAGGACCCACACAGGAGAAAAGCCATTTAAATGTGAGGACTGTGGTAAAGCTTTCTCACAAAGGAGTAGTCTTAATAAACATATCAGGACCCACACAGGAGAAAAGCCATTTAAATGTAAGGACTGCAATAAAGCTTTCTCACAAAGGAGTAATCTTAATGAACATATCAGGACCCACACAGGAGAAAAGCCATTTAAATGTGAGGACTGTGGTAAGGCTTTCTCACGAAGTAGTAATCTTCATGAACATGTCAGGATCCACACAGGAGAAAAGCGTTTTAAATGTGAGGACTGTGGCAGAGCCTTCTCAACAAGCAGTGGTCTTATTCAACATGTCAGAAAACACGCAAGAGAAAAGCCTTTTAAATGTGAGGACTGTGGTAAAGCTTTCTCAAAAAGGTGTGCACTCGATCAACATATAAGGTCTCACACAGGAGAAAAACCATATAAATGTGAGGACTGTGGAAAAGCTTTCTCATATAAGTTTTATCTCATTCAGCACATCAGAACCCACACAGGAGAAAAACCATTTAAATGTGAGGACTGTGGTAAAGCTTTCTCACAAAGGAGTGCACTCAATCAACATGTAAGGTCTCACACAGGAGAAAAGCCATATAAATGTGAGGACTGCAATAAAGCTTTCTCACGAAGGAGAATTCTTAATCAACATAAAAGGTCTCACACAGGAGAAAAGCCATTTAAATGTAAGGACTGCAATAAAGCTTTCTCACAAAGGAGAATTCTTAATCAACATATCAGAACCCACACAGGAGAAAAGCCATTTAAGTGTGAGTACTGTGATAAAGCTTTCACAAATAAGTTTTTTCTCATTCAGCACATCAGGGCCCACACAGGAGAAAAGCCATATAAATGCGAGGACTGTGGTAAAGCGTTTTCACAAAAAGGTCGTCTAAATCAACATAACAGGACCCACACAGGAGAAAAGTCATTCAAATGTTAGGAATATGGTTAAACGTTTTCAACAAAGAGTGTTCATACTCAACATATAAGGTCTCACACAGGAGAAAAGCCATTTAAATGTGAGGACTGTTGAAAAGCCTTCTCTAGCAAGAGTGGTCTAATTCAACATGTCAAAAACACACCTGGGCAAATAAGTGAAATTTACTTTTATTCAACATGTGAGGACCCCCACAGGACATGTCAGAACTGTGGAAAAGCCTTCCCAAGCAAGAATGGTCTAATTCAAAATGTCCAAAACACAATGGGGCAAATCAGTGAAATTTACTTTTATTCGACATGTGAGGACCCCCACAGGAGAAGAGCCATTTTAAGTGCGAGGACCGTAGTAAAGTTTCTAAAGCAAGAGTGATATAATTCGATATGCCAAAAAAACACATCGGGGCAAATCAGTGGAATTTCCTTTTATTCAGCGTTTGAGAACCCTCACGAGAGAAATGCCAAACAATGTTAGGACTGTAGTAAAGCTCCCTCGCATAAGTAAAACTCTTATTTAGCTTATACGGCTGACATAGGCAAAAAGCCATTTAATTGTAATGACTGTAGCGAAGTCTTCTCAAGTTAGAGTGATCTGATTCGCAATATCAGTGCCTCAGCTGGGACAGATCAGTGAAGTTTACTCTTATTCTACATATGAGGACCCAAACAGGAGTAATGCCTTTTACCTTTGAGAACTGTGGTTAAAGGGTATGACCAGCGTAAATAAAACCGCAATTTGATTATATTATACCGTAAATGAATTGTTTTTTGTAACTTTTGGCTATGTGTGTAGTCGTTACTACTGGTCTAAAGTAATTAAAACCGCGTCTAATAAGAGCACTAAGATGCTTGGTTTTACCATGCCCGCGTTCGGCAATGATCGGTTCCGTGAATATTCGGAATGACGTCAGCTCAGGAACGGCAGTCGGTCATAACAAAGCGACGTGTGAATTCATGACTATAAGTGTACCGTTTTCTGTATTGCGTTCGATCGTTAATAGTTAATGCCAAATAATTGTGTCGTGCGTGGCTGCAGTAACACAAACCGTGATGGTGTGAGTTTACAAGGTTTCCTTTGAGCCAGCCAGAACTTTTGAAGAAATGGGTCAACTTTTTTCGCGTGGGGCGAGCAAGCTGGGAGTGGCCATTAGCTCGTTCCGTTTTGTTCTTAGCCTTCACACTACGTTAACATTGAGCCATTGTCAACGTATTATCACACAGGCAACATCAATTTTATGTTTGAATGAAGAACTGGTTACTATCTTAACGAAATTCGGATAGTTTATTAAAATTATATTGCCAATTTAAAAACAATTCACTGTTTCCCATTGCTTGTAATTTGTATTTAGTCGCGTACTTAACACACATGTACACCTCTATAACATCCTGCAAGCATGCCTTAAAAAACGATAAAAATTGAACCCCCGCGTACAAATTATGTAAAAATATATATATTAAGACCTGGCTGCTAGGTAAATTTCGGGGAAATAACTTTTTTGTGTATTTAATAAATCCAATAATATTATAAATATATAACTTTGATATGTAGGCCTACCGGTGATGTACAGCGTTTTTTGCCGATTTTAAGCAATCCACTGTTTCTGCATTGCTTGTAAGTTGTATATAGTCGCGTGCTAAAATCGAAGTACGCCTCTAGACTACTTACCAAAAGTATATCTTCCTTCCAATAACAGTGAAAGGAAATCCCCAGACGCTCATATTAACATATAGATTCCATATAGAAATCATTCGTGTCATAATTAAACGAATAAATATCAGGATATATTTCATTTTGAAGTGCGCCTATAAAATAATGCAAGTATGACTATACCAAGAATTGAAATAGCATTTTTTTTTACAAAAAGTGTCTTTGTGTTCAATTCCACATGAATAAAAGGATAAGTTCATTGTATTTATACAAGTTCCGCTGAAGAATTCGACTTAAGAATTAAACTTTAACAGCAAAATGAGAACATCATGTGATGGACAAAGGCTCCACGGCATATTAAACTGGATTAGGGCTTTCTTAAATTCTTTCTTAGAGCGATTTTTATGTATATTTTAAAGTAAACGGTAATTTACTAGACTTCTGTGTAATGAATCAAAACATGATTAAAATTGGCAACATTTGATTTTTGCAATGTTCATTCATAGAAGACCTAAAATTATATAAATACATTCATAAAAATCATTATTCATATGTCTTTTTTATTCCAGAACTAATAAAGACAGATGATGACACATCTTGTTTAATTTTTAGCTCAGCTGACTATAAGTCATCTGAGCTATACTCGTGGTCTATTGTCCGTCGTCCGTCCGTCTGTCTGTCCTGCCGTCCGTCCGTCCGTAAGACTGGCACGTTTCGACACCATTGGACCTACGAATCTGAAATTCGGCATACAGTTAGATGTCCCCAAAATCTCCTACCATGTCGAAAATTGGGTCAATAGGACTTCGTTCCTTTGAGATATTAAGGAAAAAACTCAATTTTTTTATTAGAAATTTATTTTTACACTTCAGGACTGCCTAATTTCAAAACCACTCATCTGGTTTTCTTCATATTTACCATAAATATTCCTCTATTTAGTTCCTATGTACATGCCAGAAATTAAGTCAGTATTATTCAATTTAAAAAAAATTTTGGCCCAAACATAATGGACTTTGTAAAAAAATCAGGAAAAATATTTGGGCACTCAAGACCAAAAGTGTAAAAGGTAGGGACTTTTTTTCAGTAATACAACTTTAATTAATCAGCATTTAATTGTATACCAAAAATTAGATCAAAATCTGTTAAATTTTTAGCTCAGCTGACTATAAGTCATCTGAGCTATAGTCGTGGTCCATTGTCCGTCGTCCGTCCGTCTATCCGTCCGTCCGTCCGTCCGTCCGTAGATGTGGCACGTTTTGAAACCGTAAGACCTAGGAATCCAAAATTCAGCATAATGTTAGATGTCCCTAAGGTCTCCTACCAAGCCAAAAACTGGGTCTTTGCGACTTTATTCCTTTGAGAAATTAAGGAAAAACCTCAATTTTTTATTAAAATCCTATTTTCACACTTCAGGACTGCCTAATATCAAAACCACTCATCTGTTTTTCCTCATATTTACCATAAATATTCCTCTATATAGTTCATATGTACATGCAAGAAATTAAGTCTGTAAAGTATAAATTCTTTAAGTTACGGGCCCAAACATAATGGACTTTGTAAAAAATCAGGAAAAATAATAACCCACTTAACATGAAAAATTTTGAAACTAGAGTCTATTTTTTCAAGTATATAACTATGTTTAATTAAGATTCAATTGTTTACCGAAAATTAGATCTGAATTTTGTAAATTTTTTAAGTTATTAGCTTAAAAAAAATCAGTACCTTAAATTTTGCCCAACTTTGACCATGGCACGTTTTTTTTCCTGTAAGCACCATTGATTTAATTTTCACAGCATGTAAACATAAATATTTAGTTTGTCTAAATCTGAAATTTGAAAATAAAAGCTTTAAAATTAAGCTAGTTATTGATTTTTTTTTCTGTAGTCACTTGCTTTGATTACAGATTCAGGGTCACACTCCAGGTCACTGGAAGTCAGCTATGCCTGGGTTTCTGATTTGTTACAGTCACTGGGGGAGATCCCCTGCTGTGACAGGTGTACAGTTATTCTCATATCACCACCACAATCACCCCCCCCCCCCAAAACCCGACCCTCCATGTGTTATGCACAATTTGTTATTGTTTTCACTGTATCTCCTTAATTGTAATGCTGTTTCCACTCCGATATGCAAAAACTTTCCTTGAAAAAATAATTCAAGGTGTAATCAAGAAGATGCAATGTTGTGTAATGTAGCATTTTTAAAGAAATCGATTTTCTTTTAAATGATTTTAACAAATATAATTGAACCCATCAGTATGCTTAAATTATTATAAAATATGAAGCACATTATGGATAAATAAAGACACAATTAAAAATTGTGAAATCTAAATCAAGTATTATTTTTAGATATTTATTGTTTTGCAGATTTAAAAGATATATTTTTGTGGTAAAAAATAAATAAACATTTGTATGCATGATGTGGTGTTATCTCACAAGATGGAGATTTATGATGATGCAGTTGAGAATAATGAATCAACTTTTATATTCAGATATATATGTTAAATTGGAAATGTATAGAAATATAAACTTAAATTAGAAAATAATTGATGTGATAAAAAAATGAGGATTTAATACAAACATTTGTTCATTATTTTCCTGCCTCAGCAGAATTTGAGATCAGGCTTTGTTTGCCCTGTTTTATGTTGTTTATTAGCTCTATTTCAACTGTATACATTTCATTAAAAAAATACATATATATTTAATAATATATATTTTCAAAAAAATAGATCCAATTGAACAAATGTGTAAACTACTGAAATGTCAACAGTTAATCGAAAAAACAACTAATGATCATGGTAATAGTACAGATCATTTGTTCACAAACTGCTCACATGCTTTAGTTTTAACATTAGTAAATACACATGGTCAGGTCACAAAATATTTTTTGCAACAATTTCTTGCTCATCAATACAAACCAATCATATAAACCAACCATGGCCTTTATTACCTCTTCCTCTTACACTTTATCTCCATTTGATATTATTTTAGATTTTTACCTTCAAGGTTAACGTCAGCTGAGCACAGTGACCCATAGGTCCCTTGTTTTAAATATTGGCAAAAATGTAAAATTGGTACCTTAAATTTTGCCCAACTTTGGCCACGGCACGTTTTTTTAGCTCAGCTGACTATAAGTCACCTGAGATATAGTCGTGGTCCATTGTCCGTCGTCCGTCCGTCTGTCTGTCCGGATGTCCGTCCGTAAGACTGGAACGTTTTGACACCGTTGGACCTATGAATCTGAAATTCGGCATACAGTTAGATGTCCCCAAAATCTCCTACCATGCCGAAAATTCGGTCAATAGGACTTCCTTACTTAGAGATATTAAGGGAAAACCTCATTTTTTATTAGAAATCTATTTTTACACTTCAGGACTGCCTAATATCAAAACTACTCATCTGGTTTTCTTCATATTTACCATATATATTCCTCTATGTAGCTCCTATGTACATGCCAGAAATTAAGTCAGTATTATTTAATTTAAAAAAGTTATGGGCCCAAATATAATGGACTTTGTAAAAAAATCAGGAAGATATTTGGTCACTTAAGACCAAAAGTGTTAAAGGTAGGGACTCTTTCAAGTAATACAACTTTAATTAATCAAAATTTAATTGTATACAAAAAATTAGATCAAAATATGTTAATAATTTTTTTATTATTGGCAAAAATATAAAATTGGTACCTTAAATTTTGCCCAAATCTGGCCACGGCACGTTCTTTTTCCTGTAAGTCCTGTGGATTTAATTTACACAGCATGTACACATAAGGATTTAATCTGTTAAAATCTAAAATTTGAAACTAAAAACTGCAAAATTAGGCTAGTTATTGAATTATTTGGAGACTTTTGTTGTATTCCCTTATATTGTCAAGCAGTCCACTTTGATGACTGTAGGTCATTCAGTGCACATCTCTATGCTCCCCAGGCTGTATGCATAATTTTAGATGTCCTCCAAATCTCCTACAATACCGAAAATTTGGTCATTAGGACTTCCTTCCTTCGAGATATTAAGGAAAAACCTCCGTTTTCCCTAAAAAAAGCCATTGTTACACTTCAAGGCTGCCTAATATCAAAACCACTGATCTGTTTTTGATCATATTTAGTATTCACATTCTTTCATACTTTTTATGAACATACCAAAAATTAGGTCAGTATTTGCTATTATTTTGAAGTTATGGGCAAAAATATAATGCAATTTTTTTTTAAATCAGGAAATATATTTACTCACCTAACATGACAATTGCTGAACCTAGAGACTTTTTTTTCAGGAATATAACTTTATTTAATCAAGATTCAATTGTTTACCCAAAATTAGATCTTAATTTTGCAAATTTTTCAAGTTATTAGCATAAATAAAAAATCAATACCTTAAATTTTGTCCAACTTTGGCACTGTTGATTTAATTTTCACAGCATATATACATAAAGAATTAATCTTTGAAAAATTTGAAATTTCAAAGAAAATGATCGGAAAAAATAGCTTTTATTCACGTTTTCATACACCATGTCAAGTGTTGTTTACATCTTGCATTATGTAACCCACCCCAGGCAGCTTGCCATGGCTCAGCTTGGCCACTACCAGCAGGCTTCCCCTGCACTCCCCCCCCCCCCCCCCCTCTCAGATGGTGCATAAACTAGATGAATGTTATTATTTTCTGTATTTGATTCATTCTTATTCTAGGCTATGCTACATTTTAGATTTTGTATTGTACTACCAGGGTTACAATGATTAAAGTGTACATTTAATTGTGTCCACAAAGTGGTGTATTGCTATGAAAGTGTGGATGTTCATCAGATAAGTAATTCCTTACTTCAGTAGAGTAAAAACTTCAGGTGTGAAATTGACTATTAATTCCAGTAATACATTAAAACTGGGATAGTTATTAGCACAATGATATTGTTTGTCCCTCATTCAACCAACAGTGTGTATACTTTATTTGAAAAGATGTTTTATTTTATCAAATTAACAATCTTTTATTTTATTTTGGTGAATAAAATTAAGCATGTACTGAAAACTCCAATGTGCAAAACTTTTTAATAGTGATTCAAAGAATATTCTTTATTTTTTTTTAAATTCACTTTAAACATTTATGATTAAAAATTAATAAAACATATGTGTATGCATAATATGACCCAATATGAGCTACACTCTGGATATATGATGATTGCAACTTTTGCAACAATTCTAATATTTTAACTTATAGTTTCAGTTTTTTATTCTGTATATATAATGATTGCAACTTTTGCAACAATTCTAATATTTTAACTTATATTTTCAGTTTTTTTTATTTAAAATTTATGAAATTTGTTAATAAAAAAATGATTCCGATAAAAACTTCTTAATGGAAAAAGTGGATATGCTTAAAAAAATAGGCTTATATATAAACTTAAATGCATTATTCCCTTGAAAGTGAAATAAAGGTATTAGTCCATTCTGTCCACTTGCCTGTCCATCTGTAAATTTTCATATGCATCACAGTATCTCAAAACTGTTACTGTTTTTCTTTATGACAGTCTTGTCAGAGTATAAGTTTGCAATCATATATTTAGAACTTTACTATAACCAAGTAGGAGGGCCTATTTCCTCTTAGCTTTTCATATTCTTATATAAATGAAAAACATAACAATAGATTATTTCTACATCCACCTTCATGCTGCCCTCACTTTTCCCTTCTCTGAACCCCATCCCAAAGTCAGCCTCAGTAAGCTAGAACAAGATGAATCAGATATATTCATACTTTAATATTTTGTATAACTATTCGTCCATAGGTACCTATGTACATGCCAGAAATTATGTCAATATTGTGGAATAGTAGACATAGTGGGCATCACAATAATGTACCTTGTCAAGACTAAAGAGTTGTGTTATACAGTCACAAATTCATAAATCACTTCATCAGCATAGTTAATCATAATATCATATCTGTCAAATTGAAAGCTTGCAGACTACCATAAACTTTAGATCCTTCAACAAATAGCCTTATCATCATTCTACTACTGCTTATTACAGCTGTCATTGCATTCATATTTGCTCAAATATATCACAATTTTCAACCCCTCCTAAATAAATAAGAAGTAAACCACTATTTTACTCTATTAATCCATTAGTCAGGTAATTTCATTTATCATTTACTCACATATTATTTTTCATTCCTTTATAATAGCCCAACCTGTCCATGATATTCATAAGCTTTATCGACTCGATATAGTATCACAGAGGAGAAACATTTATAGTCCAATCACGATCAGCTGAGCGCCGTGACCCATGGGTCCCTTGTTGAATCATGTGATGTATAAACACCTGAAATAATGAATAAAAATCAACTGAACCTCTTCACAGTGATGTTTTATTTTATTGTCAGAAACATAAAAATATGATAAACACCACAAATGGATTAAATGTATGATGAATGACAGTGATATAAAAGATTTGAAGTGTTAACTGGAGTTCATCGGAAGGCCGGAGGCATGCAAAAATTGCACACCAAGGTTTGCTGCCGGACCACAGCTGTTAAGATGAATAGCTGTTATCATCTGTTCCTGCAGAATAGATATAACCCATTACAAATAAGAAAAGTATATAAATATATTAATTTATATGTGTGTGCGCCTGACAGAGTGGTTGGGAGCGTAAATTAGATGATCATCAATTTATTTCATTGTTGAATTTTGGTGCATATATTTTCGTTGAAACACCAGCCTAAAATTATGCCATGGTTACTCAACAAAATTAGACATTTAAGAAAACATATCTATATGACTTGGTTAAATACACCTTAGTTTTAACTTGTGAATGTCTACCATGGACATTGTGATGGCATGTAATTCGATTTTTAACAGGTGTAGAAAATAAATGTATTTTTGTTACAAATTTCCTGCGTGGGTACATTAATTCATATATACAGTTTTATTTTTTTAAATATACAAGATTTTTTTTTTACCATATATCATTTATAACTAAATTGAATAAACAACCAGAAATGGCATTTTGCAAACACACGTGCGTCTTGCACATAAACACTGCACCATGCACCGGTATAGGCCTACATGTAACATATCAACATTATATTCTAATATATATAGATGTATGAGTAGCCATGCTGGTTCATTGTTTTATAGATGGAAAGAGTTAACACAGAAAAGTGGTTCACTGGCAGTGAACCACTTTTCTGTGTATACTCTTTCCATTTATATTCTAATAATATTATTAAGTTTATTAGATACACAAAATAAATAATTTCCACAAAATATCTGACAGCTATATCTTTATTTATATTTTACATATTTTTAATCGTTTTCAAGGGAAGCTTGCGCATTTCGATTTTAGTACGCGAATATACACAACTTACAAACAATGGATAACAAGGATTGCTTTAAAATCGACGATAAAATCTTAATTAACCATCCGAATTCCTTTTAATTAACCATCCGAATTCCTTTAAAATAGTAATTAATTATTCATTCTAACATAAAGTTGATGTTGCCCGTGTGATAATACGCTAATAATAGCTCGATTATAACGTTGTGCAAAGAACCTCGTCAAAGATTGTCACTTGTCGGCCACTATGTGCAATATGCGTTCTTGTCAACTGGCATCGAATCTGGTTGCCCGATTCATTGGCAGTGGCTCTGAGCAAAAACTTCCCAAAAACATTGACTTAATATGGAGAAAATCCGGATAAAGTAATCGCAAGTTTGCAACACGAAGGCTGTGGGTTTCGTACTTCTATTTAAGGACGACCGTTCTTCCTTTGAAGTACATACCTATATCGAAGGACATCATAAAGCTCAAATGAAACTTTTTGGCCAAAAATCACAAAAAGTCGCTATTCTAGTAGTATATATCTTAAAGTAAAATTTGATACATGATTTCCGACATTATTTATTAGAAAACTAATGATAAAACCAAAATATATTGGAGAGATCACGCTGTTTACGGAATCTGCCGAGCTCAGTGCTGCAGCACGCAGCAGCTTGGCTGGCACGACGTGTGACGTCATAGCAGACAAACACGGTCACTCAGTTAGTTGTGCCAAGGAGTTTACAGGACTGGAGTAACAACTGTCAGAAGCCCTGCCAGGTCGCGAGTGTCAGTCGTGCGCTAATTGCAATTAAGACATGATAAGCCCATTAACTCTATTGTACGCCTATTGTGCCGCGGTGTCAGGCGCAGCGGCGGCACGGCCTTTGATAAAGCGAGCCTGCTAGATGTTACTTCTGCGGTCCGCTGTAGCTCGCTGAAGCGGAGAGCGATATATCCAGTAACTGAGCAGTAAATCACTGGATTAACATTGACCGGAATTATGAATGCGCAAATGGTTAGTTTTGTCAAGAATTATGCGCAACAAATATATCTAGAGAGGTCTCGTGTTGAGGAATCACTTGACCAATTTTTGGATAGATGCGGACACTCTACATCAACTTATGCCGTGATTCATGACGGACGACTGGTAAGTGTAAACCTTACTTTCCCTGAATAACTTTGGAATTATAAAAAATTCCATCAGTTCCCACACTTCTGACTTATATTAATAATTGGCCATGTATTATAGTATTCCGACGATAAAAAAAAATTGTTTAGCTTATGCTCGGATGACTTTCATTTTGATGGATAACAGCGAGCCATTGTCCGGTCTGTCACTGACGGCGTTGTTCTCGTATTATCGCCCATATGTACCGCAGCCAAGCTATAGCTCAGGCGTCATTAGCAACTACAGATTCACACACGTTTCTCACACATATGAACATATGGTGTTCAAACTTATGATTGTTTAAAAATTTATATTAAATACTACCGGAGATAAAATTGGGGAGAAACTTACTCATCCTTGTCACAATAATTCCGAGGTCACGCCGAAGGGGGGTCTCTCGCGCTGTATCAATTAGCACCGGGCTTAACAGCGGCATCTCTTTGTGCCTTAGAGCAGCGAGTTTTATGACCCCCGTCAGCAACATCCGACACGGCCAGACTCTCACTTGATACTCCATCCCTGTAAACTCCTTGGTTGTGCGGGCGCTGGTCACTGTTCAAGTGTCAGCGGCAGAAGCTCTGGTCCGGTCCCTGAAATGGCTAGCTCTCTTGTGAATTAGGACGAATTAAGCAAGGTTAAAAAAAAGCGGTATCGCAACGCAATTTACGACGCTAAATGGACCCATTGTGAATCATTTTCTTTAACTGTTGTTGTGTCTGCGAATCAAATAAATGCATGTCTTGCCTTTCCTTGTCCCTGCCAGACATACAGTGGTCAGGAGTAACAAGGACTGGCCTTACAGACTGACCCTGCAAGGGGTCTTGCTGAGTGATTGTTAGCCTGGAGTAAATAAGCTGGTGTCAGTGCTGGGATCAGAGCAAGGGACATCAGGTTACTGGATGGGTGTAAGACAGCCCACTGCTGTAGAGTAAGAGAAGCCATAACTCCCTGGTTCCCTAATTGCTTTTTAATTACACAATGCCTGTTGCATGGATATCGGTTAACATCGATACATATTCTGACTGTGGTTCCTAGGAAGGTATATTCACTCAATGTGCTGTCATAACATCTGGTTTTTAAGTGTGGCTGATACAATAAATTTCCATATTTGCATTCTATTCGATGTTCGTTTGACAGCTCATACAAACAAATTATACATGCCCTTCCTCTTGCTCTCAATGTTCTTACATGCATAAAAAAAAACATGCAGATTTAATTTTTAATCAGACAATAAAAAATGCTTTACGCGCAACAGGTTAGCACCAGGCCAGGTTCGACTGCGCTTACCACCAGCCTATCAGAATTTCTAGTGGAGAACACTGAATAGGTTTTGGCCTGACATAAGTTTTTTCTTCCAGTCCTAGCATTGTAAATGAGACATTATATGAAGTAGTATAATATCCCATCTGTATTAATGGAAACAAGTGATACAAGGTTTTGGCGGGTAGTGAAAAATGAAGCTTGTTCTGTGGACCTGTTCATATGCCCATATCTAGATATTCCGAATCAAGTGTCGGTGCCATATTTAACTAGGAGATACCACTTGACACTTCACTTGCCGGGAATTCAGGGTTCTCAATAACAAGACGACAGAGTGTGTCATGCTACTAATTTAACTGTTTTACAATTACATCTCAGGAACAACATAATGATTTAACTGTTGATCACTCTTTCCTGACCTGTACCTACATTTTTTTCAAATAATTAACCGTAAAGCATTGGGCACACCTAAACCTTGTACCAATTTTTAGAGCAACCAAATATAAGAAATATATACTGCTGGGGTGTATTGTCGCCACAGGGGTCTGCATAATGACCGGGGCGTGGCTAGTATAAATAGCAGGAGACAGGCTTAAGGGGACATAACTTGTATTCTACATAATAAACGTTACATCATCTCGATATATTTGTCGCTTATCTTTGACAGAAAAATATAATATTTAGTTGTTTGTGACAGTGTGCAGATCCCACCGGCTGATTTGTACAACAAGTTACCTTTACTGGAGGCATCCAGGCCATGGAGAACACGATAACAACAATTACCACTGACACTGCCCAAGTTGGCCACAGTGCTCGCAGGTAAAGGGGGGGGGGGGGGGGTCATGTCTGCTTTGGTTTTAGAGTGACATGGTCTCCTAAACATTGGCATTAACCCAATGTTTGATTAATTTATTTCAAATTCATGCTCAAAAAGATTTCCTCCACATGTTACGTTATACCTTTTATTAAAATCTAACTGTATCATGTCCAAGGGGCAGAGGAGAGCCTAGTAGACCCGACTGAACCGTGGATAATTAGCATACCAACTGACTGCAACTTCTCTGTATAATACATTAGTATAAAATAAGGTCTTCTAAGGCTTAAATAAAAGGTACAGTTTATAATCAATTGATTTTAAATTTCAGATTTTAATAGATTTAGCCCGTATGTGTACTTGCTTTCAAATTCATGCTCAAAAAGATTTCCTCCACATGTTACGTTATACCTTTTATTAAAATCTAACTGTATCATGTCCAAGGGGCAGAGGAGAGCCTAGTAGACCCGACTGAACCGTGGATAATTAGCATACCAACTGACTGCAACTTCTCTGTATAATACATTAGTATAGAATAAGGTCTTCTAAAGCTTAAATAAAAGGTACAGTTTATAATCAATTGATTTTAAATTTCAGATTTTAATAGATTTAGTCCGTATGTGTACTTGCTTTCAAATTCATGCTCAAAAAGATTTCCTCCACATGTTACGTTATACCTTTTATTAAAATCTAACTGTATCATGTCCAAGGGGCAGAGGAGAGCCTAGTAGACCCGACTGAACCGTGGATAATTAGCATACCAACTGACTGCAACTTCTCTGTATAATACATTAGTATAGAATAAGGTCTTCTAAAGCTTAAATAAAAGGTACAGTTTATAATCAATTGATTTTAAATTTCAGATTTTAATAGATTTAGCCCGTATGTGTACTTGCTGTAAAAGTTAAATAAAATGATATACAATTAGAATTCAATAAAATATAGTTATATCCGTTAAATGAGCTTTCTAGCTTCAACAATTGTAATATCAAATGAGTAAATATCTTTCCTGATTTTTTGTAAACTTGCAATATGTTCGGGCCCATAATTACAATTACAAATTGCAAATTTTGCAATGTTGACCTAATATCAGGCATATGCATATGAAATATAGTAATTACCATATACTACAAATATGAATAAATTAACTCTAATGGTATATAGTGGACAGTCAGTGTTGCAACCATCGGTTTTTTAAGAATATGGAGGTTTTTCCTTAATATTTAAAAAAAAAGTTGCAGTGTCCCTATTTTCGGTTTGGTATGAGATCTTGGACACATCTAATAGTATGCCGAGTTTCAGTTTCTTAGGTCCAGCAGTTTTAAAACATGCCAGTGTAACAGACAGACCGACGAACGGACCCTGGCTGATCACTATAGCCAAGTGGAATTTAACACATCTGAGCTAGTTATATAGAAAGTTTTCACAACGTGTATGGATCTGTTAGGAGCATTCTTACAATTGTCTTATTACTTGCAATAGGAAACTATATTGGGTATATCAATGCGTTTTTTTAAAGTGCACATTAGTTGAGAAACAAAATGGTCAACTCCATAACGTGTTTTTGCAAGTCGATGCCATGTATGGCCAAATCAATACGTTCTTAAATCAAACTGACTACATTGGCTCACTGTAAACTACTTGAATTTTCAACTTTAAATCAGAAATAGTTTATTCATTTTACCACTTACTCACCTGATAAGGTGGTGTCACATGTTTTGCTTGTCCTTTCATATCCGCCATTTTTTCCTGATACATGAAAACCGTAACAAGTTCATTTCCCGCTAGACATAACCCCGTCATTGCAGAAACTTTACATGACCATTTCAAACTATAATCACGTCAGAATTAAGCATTTAATTGGTTGATGGAATACTCGTTGATTTTGCTGTTACTTTGTACCCCTAACATGTTCAACCAAAAATGTGACTTAACCTCCTTGTTGTTCTAAACAGAGTTGGGCACGAGTACTTTAATGTACTCAAGACATGTAATGAGTACTTTAAAAGTACTTGAGTTCAAGTATGGGTACTTTTGCACTTTTTCAGAAGTACTCATGAGTACTTTAATGAGTACTTTTTGTAACCAAACATATTTCATGAGGTTTTTAAGTTAATAAAGACAAGTTACAATTTTTAGCTCAGCTGACTATAAGTCATCTGAGCTATAGTCGTGGTCCTTTGTCCGTCGTCCGTCCGTCCGTCTGTCCGTCCGTCCGTCCGTAGATGTGGCACGTTTTGAAACCGTAAGACCTAGGAATCCAAAATTCGACATAATGTTAGATGTCCCCAAGATCTCCTACCAAGCCGAAAACTGGGTCTTTGCGACTTCGTTCCTTCGAGAAATTAAGGAAAAACCTCAATTTTTTATTAAAAACCTATTTTCACACTTCAGGACTCCATAATATCAAAACTACTCATCTGTTTTTCCTTGTATTTACCATAAATATTTCTCTATATAGTTTCTAGGCACATGCCAGAAATTATGTCTGTATTATTTAATTTAAAAAAGTTATGGGCCAAACCTAATGCATTTTGTAAAAAATCAGGAAAGATATTTGATCAATTAACACAAAACATGTTAAAGCTATGGACTTTTTTTCCAGTAATATAACTTTAATTAATCAAAATTAAATTGTATACCCAAAATTAGATCGAAATCTTTTAAATTTTTTAAAATATTAACAAAAAATAAAAAATTGGTACCTTAAATTTTGCCCAACTTTGACCATGGCACGTTTTTTTCCTGTAAGTACTGCGGATTTAATTTTCACAGCATGTAAACATAAATATTTAGTTTGTCTAAATCTGAAATTTGAAAATAAAAGCTTTAAAATTAAGCTAGTTATTGATTTTTTTTTCTGTAGTCACTTGCTTTGATTACAGATTCAGGGTCACACTCCAGGTCACTGGAAGTCAGCTATGCCTGGGTTTCTGATTTGTTACAGTCACTGGGGGAGATCCCCTGCTGTGACAGGTGTACAGTTATTCTCATATCACCACCACAATCACCCCCCCCCCCCCAAAACCCGACCCTCCATGTGTTATGCACAATTTGTTATTGTTTTCACTGTATCTCCTTAATTGTAATGCTGTTTCCACTCCGATATGCAAAAACTTTCCTTGAAAAAATAATTCAAGGTGTAATCAAGAAGATGCAATGTTGTGTAATGTAGCATTTTTAAAGAAATCGATTTTCTTTTAAATGATTTTAACAAATATAATTGAACCCATCAGTATGCTTAAATTATTATAAAATATGAAGCACATTATGGATAAATAAAGACACAATTAAAAATTGTGAAATCTAAATCAAGTATTATTTTTAGATATTTATTGTTTTGCAGATTTAAAAGATATATTTTTGTGGTAAAAAATAAATAAACATTTGTATGCATGATGTGGTGTTATCTCACAAGATGGAGATTTATGATGATGCAGTTGAGAATAATGAATCAACTTTTATATTCAGATATATATGTTAAATTGGAAATGTATAGAAATATAAACTTAAATTAGAAAATAATTGATGTGATAAAAAAATGAGGATTTAATACAAACATTTGTTCATTATTTTCCTGCCTCAGCAGAATTTGAGATCAGGCTTTGTTTGCCCTGTTTTATGTTGTTTATTAGCTCTATTTCAACTGTATACATTTCATTAAAAAAATACATATATATTTAATAATATATATTTTCAAAAAAATAGATCCAATTGAACAAATGTGTAAACTACTGAAATGTCAACAGTTAATCGAAAAAACAACTAATGATCATGGTAATAGTACAGATCATTTGTTCACAAACTGCTCACATGCTTTAGTTTTAACATTAGTAAATACACATGGTCAGGTCACAAAATATTTTTTGCAACAATTTCTTGCTCATCAATACAAACCAATCATATAAACCAACCATGGCCTTTATTACCTCTTCCTCTTACACTTTATCTCCATTTGATATTATTTTAGATTTTTACCTTCAAGGTTAACGTCAGCTGAGCACAGTGACCCATAGGTCCCTTGTTTTAAATATTGGCAAAAATGTAAAATTGGTACCTTAAATTTTGCCCAACTTTGGCCACGGCACGTTTTTTTAGCTCAGCTGACTATAAGTCACCTGAGATATAGTCGTGGTCCATTGTCCGTCGTCCGTCCGTCTGTCTGTCCGGATGTCCGTCCGTAAGACTGGAACGTTTTGACACCGTTGGACCTATGAATCTGAAATTCGGCATACAGTTAGATGTCCCCAAAATCTCCTACCATGCCGAAAATTCGGTCAATAGGACTTCCTTACTTAGAGATATTAAGGGAAAACCTCATTTTTTATTAGAAATCTATTTTTACACTTCAGGACTGCCTAATATCAAAACTACTCATCTGGTTTTCTTCATATTTACCATATATATTCCTCTATGTAGCTCCTATGTACATGCCAGAAATTAAGTCAGTATTATTTAATTTAAAAAAGTTATGGGCCCAAATATAATGGACTTTGTAAAAAAATCAGGAAGATATTTGGTCACTTAAGACCAAAAGTGTTAAAGGTAGGGACTCTTTCAAGTAATACAACTTTAATTAATCAAAATTTAATTGTATACAAAAAATTAGATCAAAATATGTTAATAATTTTTTTATTATTGGCAAAAATATAAAATTGGTACCTTAAATTTTGCCCAAATCTGGCCACGGCACGTTCTTTTTCCTGTAAGTCCTGTGGATTTAATTTACACAGCATGTACACATAAGGATTTAATCTGTTAAAATCTAAAATTTGAAACTAAAAACTGCAAAATTAGGCTAGTTATTGAATTATTTGGAGACTTTTGTTGTATTCCCTTATATTGTCAAGCAGTCCACTTTGATGACTGTAGGTCATTCAGTGCACATCTCTATGCTCCCCAGGCTGTATGCATAATTTTAGATGTCCTCCAAATCTCCTACAATACCGAAAATTTGGTCATTAGGACTTCCTTCCTTCGAGATATTAAGGAAAAACCTCCGTTTTCCCTAAAAAAAGCCATTGTTACACTTCAAGGCTGCCTAATATCAAAACCACTGATCTGTTTTTGATCATATTTAGTATTCACATTCTTTCATACTTTTTATGAACATACCAAAAATTAGGTCAGTATTTGCTATTATTTTGAAGTTATGGGCAAAAATATAATGCAATTTTTTTTTAAATCAGGAAATATATTTACTCACCTAACATGACAATTGCTGAACCTAGAGACTTTTTTTTCAGGAATATAACTTTATTTAATCAAGATTCAATTGTTTACCCAAAATTAGATCTTAATTTTGCAAATTTTTCAAGTTATTAGCATAAATAAAAAATCAATACCTTAAATTTTGTCCAACTTTGGCACTGTTGATTTAATTTTCACAGCATATATACATAAAGAATTAATCTTTGAAAAATTTGAAATTTCAAAGAAAATGATCGGAAAAAATAGCTTTTATTCACGTTTTCATACACCATGTCAAGTGTTGTTTACATCTTGCATTATGTAACCCACCCCAGGCAGCTTGCCATGGCTCAGCTTGGCCACTACCAGCAGGCTTCCCCTGCACTCCCCCCCCCCCCCCCCTCTCAGATGGTGCATAAACTAGATGAATGTTATTATTTTCTGTATTTGATTCATTCTTATTCTAGGCTATGCTACATTTTAGATTTTGTATTGTACTACCAGGGTTACAATGATTAAAGTGTACATTTAATTGTGTCCACAAAGTGGTGTATTGCTATGAAAGTGTGGATGTTCATCAGATAAGTAATTCCTTACTTCAGTAGAGTAAAAACTTCAGGTGTGAAATTGACTATTAATTCCAGTAATACATTAAAACTGGGATAGTTATTAGCACAATGATATTGTTTGTCCCTCATTCAACCAACAGTGTGTATACTTTATTTGAAAAGATGTTTTATTTTATCAAATTAACAATCTTTTATTTTATTTTGGTGAATAAAATTAAGCATGTACTGAAAACTCCAATGTGCAAAACTTTTTAATAGTGATTCAAAGAATATTCTTTATTTTTTTTTAAATTCACTTTAAACATTTATGATTAAAAATTAATAAAACATATGTGTATGCATAATATGACCCAATATGAGCTACACTCTGGATATATGATGATTGCAACTTTTGCAACAATTCTAATATTTTAACTTATAGTTTCAGTTTTTTATTCTGTATATATAATGATTGCAACTTTTGCAACAATTCTAATATTTTAACTTATATTTTCAGTTTTTTTTATTTAAAATTTATGAAATTTGTTAATAAAAAAATGATTCCGATAAAAACTTCTTAATGGAAAAAGTGGATATGCTTAAAAAAATAGGCTTATATATAAACTTAAATGCATTATTCCCTTGAAAGTGAAATAAAGGTATTAGTCCATTCTGTCCACTTGCCTGTCCATCTGTAAATTTTCATATGCATCACAGTATCTCAAAACTGTTACTGTTTTTCTTTATGACAGTCTTGTCAGAGTATAAGTTTGCAATCATATATTTAGAACTTTACTATAACCAAGTAGGAGGGCCTATTTCCTCTTAGCTTTTCATATTCTTATATAAATGAAAAACATAACAATAGATTATTTCTACATCCACCTTCATGCTGCCCTCACTTTTCCCTTCTCTGAACCCCATCCCAAAGTCAGCCTCAGTAAGCTAGAACAAGATGAATCAGATATATTCATACTTTAATATTTTGTATAACTATTCGTCCATAGGTACCTATGTACATGCCAGAAATTATGTCAATATTGTGGAATAGTAGACATAGTGGGCATCACAATAATGTACCTTGTCAAGACTAAAGAGTTGTGTTATACAGTCACAAATTCATAAATCACTTCATCAGCATAGTTAATCATAATATCATATCTGTCAAATTGAAAGCTTGCAGACTACCATAAACTTTAGATCCTTCAACAAATAGCCTTATCATCATTCTACTACTGCTTATTACAGCTGTCATTGCATTCATATTTGCTCAAATATATCACAATTTTCAACCCCTCCTAAATAAATAAGAAGTAAACCACTATTTTACTCTATTAATCCATTAGTCAGGTAATTTCATTTATCATTTACTCACATATTATTTTTCATTCCTTTATAATAGCCCAACCTGTCCATGATATTCATAAGCTTTATCGACTCGATATAGTATCACAGAGGAGAAACATTTATAGTCCAATCACGATCAGCTGAGCGCCGTGACCCATGGGTCCCTTGTTGAATCATGTGATGTATAAACACCTGAAATAATGAATAAAAATCAACTGAACCTCTTCACAGTGATGTTTTATTTTATTGTCAGAAACATAAAAATATGATAAACACCACAAATGGATTAAATGTATGATGAATGACAGTGATATAAAAGATTTGAAGTGTTAACTGGAGTTCATCGGAAGGCCGGAGGCATGCAAAAATTGCACACCAAGGTTTGCTGCCGGACCACAGCTGTTAAGATGAATAGCTGTTATCATCTGTTCCTGCAGAATAGATATAACCCATTACAAATAAGAAAAGTATATAAATATATTAATTTATATGTGTGTGCGCCTGACAGAGTGGTTGGGAGCGTAAATTAGATGATCATCAATTTATTTCATTGTTGAATTTTGGTGCATATATTTTCGTTGAAACACCAGCCTAAAATTATGCCATGGTTACTCAACAAAATTAGACATTTAAGAAAACATATCTATATGACTTGGTTAAATACACCTTAGTTTTAACTTGTGAATGTCTACCATGGACATTGTGATGGCATGTAATTCGATTTTTAACAGGTGTAGAAAATAAATGTATTTTTGTTACAAATTTCCTGCGTGGGTACATTAATTCATATATACAGTTTTATTTTTTTAAATATACAAGATTTTTTTTTTACCATATATCATTTATAACTAAATTGAATAAACAACCAGAAATGGCATTTTGCAAACACACGTGCGTCTTGCACATAAACACTGCACCATGCACCGGTATAGGCCTACATGTAACATATCAACATTATATTCTAATATATATAGATGTATGAGTAGCCATGCTGGTTCATTGTTTTATAGATGGAAAGAGTTAACACAGAAAAGTGGTTCACTGGCAGTGAACCACTTTTCTGTGTATACTCTTTCCATTTATATTCTAATAATATTATTAAGTTTATTAGATACACAAAATAAATAATTTCCACAAAATATCTGACAGCTATATCTTTATTTATATTTTACATATTTTTAATCGTTTTCAAGGGAAGCTTGCGCATTTCGATTTTAGTACGCGAATATACACAACTTACAAACAATGGATAACAAGGATTGCTTTAAAATCGACGATAAAATCTTAATTAACCATCCGAATTCCTTTTAATTAACCATCCGAATTCCTTTAAAATAGTAATTAATTATTCATTCTAACATAAAGTTGATGTTGCCCGTGTGATAATACGCTAATAATAGCTCGATTATAACGTTGTGCAAAGAACCTCGTCAAAGATTGTCACTTGTCGGCCACTATGTGCAATATGCGTTCTTGTCAACTGGCATCGAATCTGGTTGCCCGATTCATTGGCAGTGGCTCTGAGCAAAAACTTCCCAAAAACATTGACTTAATATGGAGAAAATCCGGATAAAGTAATCGCAAGTTTGCAACACGAAGGCTGTGGGTTTCGTACTTCTATTTAAGGACGACCGTTCTTCCTTTGAAGTACATACCTATATCGAAGGACATCATAAAGCTCAAATGAAACTTTTTGGCCAAAAATCACAAAAAGTCGCTATTCTAGTAGTATATATCTTAAAGTAAAATTTGATACATGATTTCCGACATTATTTATTAGAAAACTAATGATAAAACCAAAATATATTGGAGAGATCACGCTGTTTACGGAATCTGCCGAGCTCAGTGCTGCAGCACGCAGCAGCTTGGCTGGCACGACGTGTGACGTCATAGCAGACAAACACGGTCACTCAGTTAGTTGTGCCAAGGAGTTTACAGGACTGGAGTAACAACTGTCAGAAGCCCTGCCAGGTCGCGAGTGTCAGTCGTGCGCTAATTGCAATTAAGACATGATAAGCCCATTAACTCTATTGTACGCCTATTGTGCCGCGGTGTCAGGCGCAGCGGCGGCACGGCCTTTGATAAAGCGAGCCTGCTAGATGTTACTTCTGCGGTCCGCTGTAGCTCGCTGAAGCGGAGAGCGATATATCCAGTAACTGAGCAGTAAATCACTGGATTAACATTGACCGGAATTATGAATGCGCAAATGGTTAGTTTTGTCAAGAATTATGCGCAACAAATATATCTAGAGAGGTCTCGTGTTGAGGAATCACTTGACCAATTTTTGGATAGATGCGGACACTCTACATCAACTTATGCCGTGATTCATGACGGACGACTGGTAAGTGTAAACCTTACTTTCCCTGAATAACTTTGGAATTATAAAAAATTCCATCAGTTCCCACACTTCTGACTTATATTAATAATTGGCCATGTATTATAGTATTCCGACGATAAAAAAAAATTGTTTAGCTTATGCTCGGATGACTTTCATTTTGATGGATAACAGCGAGCCATTGTCCGGTCTGTCACTGACGGCGTTGTTCTCGTATTATCGCCCATATGTACCGCAGCCAAGCTATAGCTCAGGCGTCATTAGCAACTACAGATTCACACACGTTTCTCACACATATGAACATATGGTGTTCAAACTTATGATTGTTTAAAAATTTATATTAAATACTACCGGAGATAAAATTGGGGAGAAACTTACTCATCCTTGTCACAATAATTCCGAGGTCACGCCGAAGGGGGGTCTCTCGCGCTGTATCAATTAGCACCGGGCTTAACAGCGGCATCTCTTTGTGCCTTAGAGCAGCGAGTTTTATGACCCCCGTCAGCAACATCCGACACGGCCAGACTCTCACTTGATACTCCATCCCTGTAAACTCCTTGGTTGTGCGGGCGCTGGTCACTGTTCAAGTGTCAGCGGCAGAAGCTCTGGTCCGGTCCCTGAAATGGCTAGCTCTCTTGTGAATTAGGACGAATTAAGCAAGGTTAAAAAAAAGCGGTATCGCAACGCAATTTACGACGCTAAATGGACCCATTGTGAATCATTTTCTTTAACTGTTGTTGTGTCTGCGAATCAAATAAATGCATGTCTTGCCTTTCCTTGTCCCTGCCAGACATACAGTGGTCAGGAGTAACAAGGACTGGCCTTACAGACTGACCCTGCAAGGGGTCTTGCTGAGTGATTGTTAGCCTGGAGTAAATAAGCTGGTGTCAGTGCTGGGATCAGAGCAAGGGACATCAGGTTACTGGATGGGTGTAAGACAGCCCACTGCTGTAGAGTAAGAGAAGCCATAACTCCCTGGTTCCCTAATTGCTTTTTAATTACACAATGCCTGTTGCATGGATATCGGTTAACATCGATACATATTCTGACTGTGGTTCCTAGGAAGGTATATTCACTCAATGTGCTGTCATAACATCTGGTTTTTAAGTGTGGCTGATACAATAAATTTCCATATTTGCATTCTATTCGATGTTCGTTTGACAGCTCATACAAACAAATTATACATGCCCTTCCTCTTGCTCTCAATGTTCTTACATGCATAAAAAAAAACATGCAGATTTAATTTTTAATCAGACAATAAAAAATGCTTTACGCGCAACAGGTTAGCACCAGGCCAGGTTCGACTGCGCTTACCACCAGCCTATCAGAATTTCTAGTGGAGAACACTGAATAGGTTTTGGCCTGACATAAGTTTTTTCTTCCAGTCCTAGCATTGTAAATGAGACATTATATGAAGTAGTATAATATCCCATCTGTATTAATGGAAACAAGTGATACAAGGTTTTGGCGGGTAGTGAAAAATGAAGCTTGTTCTGTGGACCTGTTCATATGCCCATATCTAGATATTCCGAATCAAGTGTCGGTGCCATATTTAACTAGGAGATACCACTTGACACTTCACTTGCCGGGAATTCAGGGTTCTCAATAACAAGACGACAGAGTGTGTCATGCTACTAATTTAACTGTTTTACAATTACATCTCAGGAACAACATAATGATTTAACTGTTGATCACTCTTTCCTGACCTGTACCTACATTTTTTTCAAATAATTAACCGTAAAGCATTGGGCACACCTAAACCTTGTACCAATTTTTAGAGCAACCAAATATAAGAAATATATACTGCTGGGGTGTATTGTCGCCACAGGGGTCTGCATAATGACCGGGGCGTGGCTAGTATAAATAGCAGGAGACAGGCTTAAGGGGACATAACTTGTATTCTACATAATAAACGTTACATCATCTCGATATATTTGTCGCTTATCTTTGACAGAAAAATATAATATTTAGTTGTTTGTGACAGTGTGCAGATCCCACCGGCTGATTTGTACAACAAGTTACCTTTACTGGAGGCATCCAGGCCATGGAGAACACGATAACAACAATTACCACTGACACTGCCCAAGTTGGCCACAGTGCTCGCAGGTAAAGGGGGGGGGGGGGGGTCATGTCTGCTTTGGTTTTAGAGTGACATGGTCTCCTAAACATTGGCATTAACCCAATGTTTGATTAATTTATTTCAAATTCATGCTCAAAAAGATTTCCTCCACATGTTACGTTATACCTTTTATTAAAATCTAACTGTATCATGTCCAAGGGGCAGAGGAGAGCCTAGTAGACCCGACTGAACCGTGGATAATTAGCATACCAACTGACTGCAACTTCTCTGTATAATACATTAGTATAAAATAAGGTCTTCTAAGGCTTAAATAAAAGGTACAGTTTATAATCAATTGATTTTAAATTTCAGATTTTAATAGATTTAGCCCGTATGTGTACTTGCTTTCAAATTCATGCTCAAAAAGATTTCCTCCACATGTTACGTTATACCTTTTATTAAAATCTAACTGTATCATGTCCAAGGGGCAGAGGAGAGCCTAGTAGACCCGACTGAACCGTGGATAATTAGCATACCAACTGACTGCAACTTCTCTGTATAATACATTAGTATAGAATAAGGTCTTCTAAAGCTTAAATAAAAGGTACAGTTTATAATCAATTGATTTTAAATTTCAGATTTTAATAGATTTAGTCCGTATGTGTACTTGCTTTCAAATTCATGCTCAAAAAGATTTCCTCCACATGTTACGTTATACCTTTTATTAAAATCTAACTGTATCATGTCCAAGGGGCAGAGGAGAGCCTAGTAGACCCGACTGAACCGTGGATAATTAGCATACCAACTGACTGCAACTTCTCTGTATAATACATTAGTATAGAATAAGGTCTTCTAAAGCTTAAATAAAAGGTACAGTTTATAATCAATTGATTTTAAATTTCAGATTTTAATAGATTTAGCCCGTATGTGTACTTGCTGTAAAAGTTAAATAAAATGATATACAATTAGAATTCAATAAAATATAGTTATATCCGTTAAATGAGCTTTCTAGCTTCAACAATTGTAATATCAAATGAGTAAATATCTTTCCTGATTTTTTGTAAACTTGCAATATGTTCGGGCCCATAATTACAATTACAAATTGCAAATTTTGCAATGTTGACCTAATATCAGGCATATGCATATGAAATATAGTAATTACCATATACTACAAATATGAATAAATTAACTCTAATGGTATATAGTGGACAGTCAGTGTTGCAACCATCGGTTTTTTAAGAATATGGAGGTTTTTCCTTAATATTTAAAAAAAAAGTTGCAGTGTCCCTATTTTCGGTTTGGTATGAGATCTTGGACACATCTAATAGTATGCCGAGTTTCAGTTTCTTAGGTCCAGCAGTTTTAAAACATGCCAGTGTAACAGACAGACCGACGAACGGACCCTGGCTGATCACTATAGCCAAGTGGAATTTAACACATCTGAGCTAGTTATATAGAAAGTTTTCACAACGTGTATGGATCTGTTAGGAGCATTCTTACAATTGTCTTATTACTTGCAATAGGAAACTATATTGGGTATATCAATGCGTTTTTTTAAAGTGCACATTAGTTGAGAAACAAAATGGTCAACTCCATAACGTGTTTTTGCAAGTCGATGCCATGTATGGCCAAATCAATACGTTCTTAAATCAAACTGACTACATTGGCTCACTGTAAACTACTTGAATTTTCAACTTTAAATCAGAAATAGTTTATTCATTTTACCACTTACTCACCTGATAAGGTGGTGTCACATGTTTTGCTTGTCCTTTCATATCCGCCATTTTTTCCTGATACATGAAAACCGTAACAAGTTCATTTCCCGCTAGACATAACCCCGTCATTGCAGAAACTTTACATGACCATTTCAAACTATAATCACGTCAGAATTAAGCATTTAATTGGTTGATGGAATACTCGTTGATTTTGCTGTTACTTTGTACCCCTAACATGTTCAACCAAAAATGTGACTTAACCTCCTTGTTGTTCTAAACAGAGTTGGGCACGAGTACTTTAATGTACTCAAGACATGTAATGAGTACTTTAAAAGTACTTGAGTTCAAGTATGGGTACTTTTGCACTTTTTCAGAAGTACTCATGAGTACTTTAATGAGTACTTTTTGTAACCAAACATATTTCATGAGGTTTTTAAGTTAATAAAGACAAGTTACAATTTTTAGCTCAGCTGACTATAAGTCATCTGAGCTATAGTCGTGGTCCTTTGTCCGTCGTCCGTCCGTCCGTCTGTCCGTCCGTCCGTCCGTAGATGTGGCACGTTTTGAAACCGTAAGACCTAGGAATCCAAAATTCGACATAATGTTAGATGTCCCCAAGATCTCCTACCAAGCCGAAAACTGGGTCTTTGCGACTTCGTTCCTTCGAGAAATTAAGGAAAAACCTCAATTTTTTATTAAAAACCTATTTTCACACTTCAGGACTCCATAATATCAAAACTACTCATCTGTTTTTCCTTGTATTTACCATAAATATTTCTCTATATAGTTTCTAGGCACATGCCAGAAATTATGTCTGTATTATTTAATTTAAAAAAGTTATGGGCCAAACCTAATGCATTTTGTAAAAAATCAGGAAAGATATTTGATCAATTAACACAAAACATGTTAAAGCTATGGACTTTTTTTCCAGTAATATAACTTTAATTAATCAAAATTAAATTGTATACCCAAAATTAGATCGAAATCTTTTAAATTTTTTAAAATATTAACAAAAAATAAAAAATTGGTACCTTAAATTTTGCCCAACTTTGACCATGGCACGTTTTTTTCCTGTAAGTACTGCGGATTTAATTTTCACAGCATGTTTTTGTTAGCATTTTGCCTGATAACACCAAAAATTTGAAACCAGTTGATCAAAAACTGTAGAATTTATTCAAGTTTTCAAGCACCATGTAACATATTATTTACATCAAGCTAGTGTCATGCAGTTTGCAAGAGCTCAGCTCCCCAGCTTCAGCTCTCAGCTCCTAAAATTTGGCATACAATTATATGTCTCAAAAATCCCCTACCATGCCAAGAAATTGGTCACTAGGACTTAATACCTTCGAGATATTAACGATAAACTTCATTTTTCCATTAAAAACCCATTGTTACACTTCAAGACTGCCTAATATCAAAACCACTGATCTGACTTTTATCATATATAATATACATATTTTTCTATACATTCTCTATGAAAATGCCAGAAATGATGTCAGTAGTGCATAATTGTTTTAAGTTATGGGCCAAAACATAATGCACTTTGTAAAAAATCAAGAAATACATTTATTCCCTTAACAAGGATTGCTGAAGCTAGAGATTTTTTGTCAGGGATGTAACATTATTTAATCAAGATTCAATTGAATACCCAAAATTAGTTCTGAATTTTTCAACTTTTTCAAGTTATTAGTATAAATATAAAATTAGTACCTTAAATTTTGCCCAACTTTGACCATGGCACGTTTGTTTCCTGTGAGCACTGTTGATATAATTTTCATATCATGCACACATAAGGATTTCAGGTTTTTAGTTTAGAAAGCTGAAAGAAATTGGCCAAAATTGTAGCTTTTATTAATGTTTTTATGAGACCCTGTCAGACCCTGGCTCGCTCTAGCCCCTCTTGAGTCACCTGTATGTTGACCTTGTTGAACTTTCAACAAATTATGCATGCTTAAGGGGAGGCATAAACTAGGGCAGCCAGGCAGCTTATGGCCAGCCACAGTTGATCCAGGTGTCCAGCCCAACTCATCTAGTAGTTTTAACCAACAACATACATGTAACAATAAACAATAAATTAATAAATTTTTATTGATTTTTAATAACAAATTAAAGAAAAATAGAAAAGTAATTTGTTAGTTGATAATAACAGGAAATTAACTTGAGTTACTGATGATATAAGAATTGTATCGATTGATAGAATGTCACGTATTCCAAATAACACCATGCAGTCACCTATGGTATTTTTCACTTCAATTTTAATGATAAAAAAGTAAATCATATTATTCATTACTAATCATTAGGGATCATATGAAGGAAATTAATGATAGACAAAGATGCAGTTGATAATATTAATCTAGATTCCTACTGTGTCTAGTGTGTACATTGATGTGAAATTAGTCCAAAATGAATATATTACATTTATTTTTTTAATATAAATAAAAACCATAAAACCAGGTACTTATGATCATTATTTAAATGTGTGAATTTTGTTTATTCTGGATTCTCAACATCATTGTTTGGTGAAAACTGAATAAATACCAGACATGGTGCGAATACTTTGCAACTGTATTTAAATACAAATATGAATATGTACTCCATCATAAAATTCCTTTCATAAGAATGGGAATTCTGGTAAAAATGAAAGTAAATGAATATCAGTGCAAATACTTTCAAAATGTATTCATGAATGCATTCATGAATATTTTCTTTAATATTATTTTAATAATAACTTTAGTTATATTTTATTTTAAAAAATCATACGATTCTCTTATTATTTTTAATAAAAATTATATTTGGGACAATATTTGTAATTTTTTTAATAAATAGTTAAACTCTTATATTATATGTTCTGCTTATAAGTTATATGGCAAAGTCAAAATCTGTGTGACAATAGCACTCCATTTGTTAATAAAATAAATGAAATCAATCCTCTTCCCTGTCTCCAAAGGTACTATCAAAATCATACATAAGCTAAACAACAACAAGTCATTATACAGCTTATTTTTTTTTTTACCACATAAAACCAGCATGTGCCTCATTTCTAAATCATATTTTTAATCATATATAACAGATGAGCGCCGTGACCCATAGGTCCTTTGTTTATTAATGAAAATTCAGGACAAAATATACACAATTTTGTGATATATTTAATCAAAATACTGAACTCTTTTAATAAATAGGTTAACATATATTATTTGCGCTGTCTTTGCTACTCTAGGGTAGGGATAAGCTGTAATTATTAAATAACATTTAACTCATTTGTAATAAGCATAATCAACATGACTCATAATGGACAGTTTTTTTTTCAAATAATTTTACTGCAATGTAGATAAGGTTTTATGGCCAAGTCAACACACAATTTCCAACTGTAAATGATATAAATGACATCAGTCCTCTTTTCTGTCTCCAAGGACATTATCAAAATCTTACATAACATGAGTTAAACACCACCAACTCGTAATATAGCTTATATTACCACTCAAAATCAGCATTTGTCTACCTCCTCTTCCCAATCATATTTTATGATCATATATAACAGCTGAGCGCTGTGACCCATGGGTCCCTTGTTATTGTTCAGTAATTGGGAATGAACTTTTTTTTATACTGTAAGCACCGTTGAATTTAGTGATTATCCTGTGTATATACAGGGATGTTGTAACTCCCAACATTACACCACCCCTCCCCCCACACACACACATCCAGCCCCACCCCACACACATCATCGATCCTTGCACCTATTGACTGGTGACGTTAGTTATATTATTCAATAATATATAATAAAAAAATAGATTTAATTAAATAAATGTGTAAACTGCTGACCTACAAACATTTTATCAAAAAGCCAACCAATGATCATGGTAATTGCGGATCATTTTTTTTCACAAATTGCTCACATGCTTCACTTTCAACATTAGGAAACACATGGTCAGGTCAGAAAAAAATTTTTTGCAACAATTTCTTACCAATAAAAACTAATCATATTAACTAACCATTGCCAATATTACCTCCTGCTCTCCCACTTTATCTCCATTTGATATTATTTTAGATTTTTACCGTCAAGGTTAACTTCAGCTGAGCACAGTGACCCATGGGTCCATTTTATTTCAACTAGATGTTATCAGCATATAAATGTGAATAATTACCCTTAAACTTTGTTCACCTTAAGCAGGGGCGCATTTTGGCTCCGCTGACTGAAGGTCAACTGAGGTATAGATAAAGCGCTTTGTACACCATCCGTCCGGCCGTCTGGCCGTCCGTTAGCAGAGCATAATTCGTAGCAGCTGGACCTGGAAACTTCTAAGTGTACATCCAGGGAGGTAAATAAAAAGTCTTCACTGATATATCCTCTCAGCTGTGGGGCTTGTAAGTACCGCCAGAATAATTAAAATTTGATACAAAACCTCCAGTTTCTTAATAATTAATACATGGATTGCCATGAATCTTGCCTTGAATATTTACCATGACTAGTTTCGTCAGTTCCCGAAAAAATGGTGTCGCCATCTGTATTTTTGTCTTTTTTCTATTTTGTTTCTCTTTTTTAAGACTGTCTAATGACAGTATTTATGTCTGGTTCTCAGCTTTGGTTTCATTCAGTATCCTGAAAATCAGCGTAATTTTTTATATTGATTGGTTTCTTTAATTCCTGAAGACTGGTGCCGCCACTTGTATTTTTTGTATTTTTATCAATTTTCCTTTATTTTGAGACTGCCAAATTATATTGATACTATCAGATTTGTAACTTTGGTACTTTCTGTCCTGAAACTTTTTTTTTTTTTTTGTATACTAGGGCCCCGCTTGAATAACCAGTGCCCTATACTAATCACCCTGTCAGTCCGTCTGTTTGTTTTTCTGTATGTCCTTAAAATTTGTTTCATGATGATAACTCCAGTTTGAATTGACATATGGATTTCAAACTTGACACATATGGCCGACCTCTAAGAACTCTCTTGTTCCTTGAACAATCTTGTTCCTTTGATTGTACTATTATAATATATATTTTATCATATAATATAATTTAATATCAAATTATATCGATGTTGAATGAATATATAATTATATCGTCATCTGTGTTATTTAACACATTATGTATACATTTTATTATACTTGTATTATGTAATTATATTTTGCATCATGTATGTATTTGTTCAATGAAAAAAATAGAGAATACCAAAACAAATCTGTATTGTGTTATACTGTTTTTTTATTTATAATTATAATATTTTATATTCATGTTTTATATTTTAATATGAATTTATATATTATGTTGTTAGTTAGATACATTATGATTTTATTCAAATACATAAATATTACCTAAATTAATATTTGGGTTAATGCATATATAATTTTGTTAGTTATATACATTATGATTTTATTCAAATACATAAACATTACCTAAATTAATATTTGGGTTGATGCGAGACCTTTTTGTGTCATTGTTGGTTGATACTGTGGCTTGACTTCCGAGTTTTATGCATTTTGAGCATCATCTGTCACCTCAGGATGACTTCCGAGAGGCTTCCGACGCATTAACTATGCTTTAATTTTCATATATATTAATATATATCTTTGAAACTTTCTCGTATGAAAAAGGGTGTCTATATCTTCCGTTTAAACACAAAAACTTGTCGATTTGTTCGTTATTTTTAAAATTATACTAAAATATGAAAGGCTTCCGACTTCCGAGGGCTTCCGACTTCCGAGTTTTATTTATTGCCGGTTTTAGATACACCCAAATGATGAACGCTCTCATTTTATGGGTCTATCTAAAACGCGGAGAATCCGCGGAGAGATGGAGGATTCGCGGAGAATTCGTGGAGAATTTGCGGAGAGTTTTTATATGTAATAATACTTTTAAATACACGCTAAAATTACTTAAATTCTCCAACTATATTACTCTTCACATATTAACGTATCTGTTAAGTAACCAAAATAAATAAAAATCTGTACATTAATGTAAAATTCAGCTCTCAGTTCTTCTCTTAAGATTTTATTTGTGCCATGCCAGAGACAACGAATAGCATCAGGAGACTGTGGACTATTTGTGATTGCAAATGCAGGTGATTTTCGTTTCAATCTAGAAATTAAACAAATTGAACATTTTAACAATGGGTTGATGCAACAACACTTAGTTTCTTGTTACGATTCAGGCATTTTCACACCATTTCCTCAAGCTAAACGTTCTCCTGGAATACCAAAACTGAACTAATTAATCTAAATATAATGCAACTGTGACCATTGGGATTGAATGTGAATGATGATTAGGAGATTTATTCGAAGACATGATCATTTTAAATGTGCATATGTCTTTAAAATAACTAAAGCAATTAAAAAATGAAATGGTTTTGTGAAGATTGTACAAATAAGTTCTTGTACTATTGCTGTATGTATGTGTACATTGTGCTATAGTTTTAATTTTTTTATTATTATACTCTGTATTGCTTTGGTCAGAAAGCAGTGTGGTGTATTTTGTACAGAATAAGAAAAATATAATTCTTTAACTGTGATTACAATATATATTTACTATTTTTTCCTTTTATTTTATTTAATCCTACTGCCAAGTTGATTCATTAGCTTAAAGGGGCAATCTATTATTTTGTGTATAAATTGTGTAAAGTCGAATGTTTGTGTTTCACCTTTTATTTGTTCATGTAAATTGGGTCCATACACTATAAATGGTGATAGCTAGTGTTTTTTTATCTATCAATAAATGTATGTAAAATTATGATTTATTAATCATATTATATATATCGTTTAACACCTGTAAATTAGATACACGTGCATAGTTTTGTTCTTGTTAGCACAATAAACTGTTCAAATATTAGGTGTTTTGCGTTTTCGTCTAAATATCTGTCAGTGTCAGCTGGTGACTCAGACGGGTGTTAGATTTTGTGTAACGCATTCACTGGGCGGCGAGTCTACATTGTTAAGCATAAAATGCTTAATTATATACAAATTTTTAAAATTATTTCGTTCATTTATTAGTGCGCAAATATGTTAAGAGTAATATGGTTGGGGGTTTTAAGTGATTTTAATGTGGATTTAAAAGTATTATTGAATATAAAACCTCTATGCAAATTCTCCACGAAATCTCCGCGAATTCTCCATCTCTCCGCGGATTCTCCGCGTTTTAGACAAACCCTCATTTTATGATACACCGGAAACGCTTTACTTGGCAACAAAATTTGTGGTAAAACTGTGTCGTTTATGGCTGTATTTTTACCGTAAGTGGCATGGTGACCGGTACAGTAGCGACGGAAAACAGCAGCCGAAAGCTCAGGTCAGTGTAAACAAGTTTTGATAATAGAATTACGAAGTTACGTGCAGTGACGTGATTCAAAGTGTTACTAGCTTTATTATCGCCCGCACCTTTTTCGGCTCCACTGCCGAGGCCTATGCCGATAAGAAGTATAATCCGCACGAAAGCTTCTTATAAAACATGGCGGTACAGCTGGTTATCACCACTTCAGAGTTTAGAATTCAGGCTGCTGTTTGAGTAGATGAAGGAAACTATGGCAGAACTAAAGAAACCGGGCTTCAGCCTACTGCCGGTAAAACGGGTGTCGCATAATAAATTGTTTACTGGGAAAGGCCGATACATATCATTTTCCTCAGAATTCCCGTATTTAATTTTGCTCATAGCTGGAGTTTATTATATTAGAGGAGGAGGGGTCCGGGGAACCTGGGTTCCCCGTCTGAACGCGGGTGTTGGGGCGGAGCCCCCACCTAAAGCTTAATTTTCCTGTTAAAATAGTAAATGGTTTCCCATTTTCGCGATAGATGCCTCTTCAATCGCAGATATAAATGAACAAAACTTGCTCCTGCTGGTGTCTAGTCTTCACGGCTCACTTAGTAGCGTGTAGGGCTCCTAGTCCAGAGATCGTAGGTCTGTTGTTTTTAGGCACCAGTGCATACAAGATAAAATTTTTAAATAATATTGTAAACTACACACATATAATCAGAGAAACATTGCTGTTTCCCGGAGCTTTATCAGATTCGTGTTATGGTGTCGAGAGAAAAGGTTCATACTTTTCCCTTACCTGGAATATTAAATAAAAGGAAACTGAAAGTGCACTACAGGCATTATGCTAGAATTCTAAAGATATTTTTTAACAAAACTAAGTTTTGTTATATCTTTTTTTAAATGTATATATGTTACTTATATTACTGTTGCGGTTGCCTGTCTTATCTACTTCAGTATTTACTTTTGTATGTAGACTATATGTGTATATGATTTTGTGAATTTCACATACGTACATGAGATGAAAAATTAGTAAGTGGTTATAACTTAAGAAAATTATATATAAATCGTATATCTTACCTCCAGTGCATTTTAGTACCATGTCGGTGGTCCTTCTTGTGACTGTATTCTTGGGAGATAAGGTTAATCCCTCATCCTTTCTTTACTAATATGGCATCTGACGTTTTCATGTTGTGAGTATCATGTGAGTGATTATTTACTTGGACTTTACTCATATATATACCAGAAGCAGAATTGAACAAACTTCTCTAGAAGTTCTCATCAAGGGACATCAAGGAACATTAATTATTAATATGAAAATATTTCAAGTGGATTTCTTAGAATAACATTGATGAATTAAGCAGCATGTATTGTTTGAAATGATATTAGATATACACTACTAAGACTTAATGTGATCAATACTCTGAACTAACAAAAACACAGTCATATTAAGGAAACATTTATTTTGCAAAATATTTAAAATATTCACATGGGGCGTCTATCTGATAATACACTGGATATCTGAACAGCATCCGTTTCCAAAGTGCATCTCTCTCTCTCTCTCATCATCATCGGCAATCGAAAGGTCATGGACTCGATGCCTATCGGCAGTGATCTGACTTTTTTGGTCTATCACGTTCAATTTCTTTATACAATGAGAAACGCTTTGTGGAACAATTTTTAACTCGGCTGACTTTCAGTCATGCTGGGCTATAGCAATGGGTCTTTGTCCGTAGTCCTTCCGTCTGTCCGGCCGTCCGGCCGTTAGCAGGGCACAAATCGTAACCGTAGGGGCTAGGGCCATGAACCCTATGCAGTCTTAGAGGTTCTAAAAAGATCTCCTTGCAAACCTGAAATTAGGTCACTGCAACCTATATTCTCAAGTTATGGGGTGTGTTTGCACCCCCCAGAAAATAATTCTTTTAGCCAAAATTTTCATCCCAAACCATCTTTCACATACAGCTTACCTACCAACAGGGGAAGAACCATAATTATTTTGAGGTCACAAGGTCAAGGTCACAGAACCAACTTCTTTGAAAAGCCTGTGGGTGCATTTTAAGCCAAACCTTTCATCCCAATTCTTTGATCTTTCACATATAGCTCACCTACTAAGTGGGAGAAGAATCCTATAGATGTTGAGGTCACAAGGTCAAAGGTCAGGGTCACAGGATCCACTTCTTTGAAAAGGTTGTGGACACATTTCAAGCTAGACCTTTCATTCCAAACCTTTCAGCACTGATATTCCTTCTCTGCCAACAGGGGAAAAGACCTGTTGATTTTGAGGTCAAAGGTCAAGTTCACAGCACCCTCTTCTTGCTTGGAGTCATTTTCAGGCAAACTTTCCAATCTATACTTTCCATCTGTCATATATGGCTTACCTACCAATAGGGGAAGAAGCCTATTGATGTTGAGTTCAAAAGGTCAAAGGTCAAGGTCACAATATTGTTCTAAATGCTTGTGAACATATTTCAAGTGAAACTGTTCAACCCAAACCTTCAGTCTTTCACATATACCACATCCATGCATCACTCAATGTGATTCAAACTTCATATTTATGGGTCTTTTTGCATAAAGAAATAACTAATTGATTTTGAGGTCAGCTGGTCAGGAGGTTAAAGGTTGCAGGTCTAAGTTATTCACTCATTGGTTGCCAAGTAATTACACCCGGCCAGATGTAACTGGTTAGTAGTTACCCATCATTTAGAAAGAATCCAGTTGATATGTGGGCAAAAGGCCAAGGTCATAGGTCAGGTCAACTTATTTTGTAGACCATCTCAATTTCTTTGTTATGCCCCCCCCACAAAGTGGCCGGGGCATATAGTTTTACCCATTTCCGTCATTCCGTCCTTCCGTCATTCCGAAATCAAACAGTTGTACGGACTTTTTTTCGCAATGCCTGCAGATATTGGCCTAATTTTTGGTGTGTGGGCAGATATAGACCAGTTACAGTTCGAGTTCTCGTTTCGTCCCGGTTGACCAACTTTTGACTGTTTTACGGCTCCTAAACTTAGAAAATTTAATGAAAAATAGAAATATTCATGACAGATACACATGTACGGACTTTTTTTCGCAATGCCTGCAGATATTGGCCTGATTTTTGGTGTGTGGGCAAATATAGACCAGTTACAGATCAAGTTCGCGTTTCGTCCCGGTTGACCTACTTTTGACCGTTGTACAAACATAGAAAATTTCATAAAAAATATAACTATTCATGAAAGATACACATGTACAGACTTTTTTTGGCAATGCCTGCAGATATTGGCCTGATTTTTGGTGTGTGGGCAGATATAGACCTGTTACAGATCGAGTTCGCGTTTCGTCCTGGTTGACCTACTTTTGACCGTTTAACGGCTCCTGAACATAGAAAATTTCATGAAAAATATGAAATATCATGACAAATACACATGTACGGACTTTTTTTCGCAATGCCTGCAGATATTGGCCTGATTTTTGGTGTGTGGCCAGATATTGACCAGTTACAGATTGAGTTCGCATTTCGTCCTGGTTGACCTACTTTTGACTGTTTTACGGCTCCTGAACATAGAAAATTTCATGTAAAACATAAATTTTCATGACAAATACACTTGTACAGACTTTTCTTCACAATACCTGCAGATATTGGCCTGATTTTTGGTGTGTGGGCAGATAATGACCAGTTACAGATCAAGTTCACGTTTTGTCCCAGTTGACCTATTTTTGACCATTTGACGGTGCTCTAACAAAGAAAATTTCATAAAAAGGTGCAAATGTATGGACTTTTTTTCGCAGTGCCTGCAGATACGGGCCTGATTTTTGGTGTGTAGGCAGATAATGACCAGTTACAGATTGAGTTCGCATTTCGTCCTGGTTGACCTACTTTTGACTGTTTTACGGCTCCTAAACTTAGAAAATTTCATGAAAAATATAAATATTCATGAAAGATACACATGTACGGACCTTTTTTCGCAATGCCTGCAGATATTGGCCTGATTTTTGGTGTGTGGGTAGATATAGACCTGTTACAGATCGAGTTCGCGTTTCGTCCTGGTTGACCTACTTTTGACCGTTTTACGGCTCCTGAACATAGAAAATTTCATGAAAAATATGAAATATCATGACAAATACACATGTACGGACTTTTTTTCACAATGCCTGCAGATATCTGCCTGATTTTTGGTGTGTGGCCAGATATTGACCAGTTACAGATTGAGTTCGCATTTCGTCCTGGTTGACCTACTTTTGACTGTTTTACGGCTCCTGAACATAGAAAATTTCATGTAAAACATAAATTTTCATGACAAATACACTTGTACAGACTTTTCTTCACAATACCTGCAGATATTGGCCTGATTTTTGGTGTGTGGGCAGATAATGACCAGTTACAGATCAAGTTCACGTTTTGTCCCAGTTGACCTATTTTTGACCATTTGACGGTGCTCTAACAAAGAAAATTTCATAAAAAGGTGCAAATGTATGGACTTTTTTTCGCAGTGCCTGCAGATACGGGCCTGATTTTTGGTGTGTAGGCAGATAATGACCAGTTACAGATCGAGTTCTTGTTTTCTCTCAGTTGACCTACTTTTGACCATTTGACTGCTCCTGAACATAGAAAGTTTCATGAAAAATATAAATTTTCATAACAAATGTATATGTACTTACTTATTTTCCTCAATGCCTGCAGATACCACCCTGATTTTTTATGTGTGGGCAGATAATGACAGTTACAGATAGAGTTCGCGTTTCATCCCGGTTGACCTACTTTTGATTGTTTTACAGCTCCTAAACATAGAAAATTTCATGAAAGACAGAAATTTTTATGGAAAATGCACATGTATGGACTTTTTTTCACAATGCCTGCATATACTGGCATGATTTTTGGTGTGTTGCTTGATGACCTGTTACAGATCGAGTTTGCATTTTGCCCTTGTTGACCTACTTTTGACCATACGACACCTCCTGAACTTAAAAAAATTTTCAAAATTTTACAAATGTTTCTAATTTGCCCAAGGTGGGGGCATTCGTGTCGTTCCGACACATCTAGTATATATAAGCTTGCACTCCAGCTGGTACATCTCACCGTGTGGCTGTAATTGTGAGTGACACTGGTGACATATGACTCCTTTTTGTATCAGGCTATTGAGTGATAAGGCTGAGTGATAAGTCCCTCGATACTGCATAACAAAACACTGTTGTTGGAATACTTCAGCCAGGAATTAACACCAGGGTTGGCAAGTTTTAGGCATGAAGGTTTTAACCATAGGTTATAACCTGGTTAAAACCGCCCCGCCTAAAACAGGTTTAAGGCAGGTTTTAGGCACCAAAAGTGCCCAAAACCTATATTTGTTTACATTTTTTACTTAAAGATCTGTAAAACTACCATACTGGCTGGGGTGAAGCAGTCACAAGGCTTTGCTGGGCTTCTGGAAGCTATCAAGTATTAGAAATGCATGATTTCCTGTTGGCTGGTACCATGCAGTCTTCAAAGAGCCTGTATAGGTGTCTGAACATGAGACCATGTTTGTGTGGCACATAGTTTTATTGGCCAAGGTAATGACATTATCAGGACCTTTTGGGTTTCCTGATGAGTGCCCAGCTACCTTGAATGATGTAATACAGCCTCCAGTTTGCCCTTGTAAGACAGGGTATCACTATCAGAGGGGAGGACTACTTGATTAGACAAGTTAATTACAATTTATCAGGGTGATGGGGTCATAAGACCCAATGGTCATAAGTCCTACTACTGTGTCCTAGTAGATGTTCATGTCAACTTTCATACATGACTAGGAGGATGCAATCAAAGCCCTTGCCCTGAAGACTGTTCTTGAGCAAACATTTTACTGAGTGATGCAGTCAGTGCCCCTCAGGCCTTCAGGTTTAACACAGCCCCTGAGTAATTATGAATATTCTGTGGTTTGCAACATATTCATTGCAAAATATTTTCACATTTTCAGTTTTATACTAATTATAGTGTTTAATGAGGGTTCCATTTTTACAATTTCATCATACAATTAACAGAGTATATCCATCATTATATAGAAGATAAGTATGTGCACAAAATCTTAAAATTTGACAAGGGATGACCTAGCTAAGGGAATAAACAAATAGTGGAAATTTTTGTTCATTATCAGATATTATCATATTTTTAGTTTTATGGCTAGCATAAAAGATATGTAATAATTTATAAATCCAATCCAATGCTTTTTGCCATTGAAGCTACAGGCATACAAAATAAACATGTTATGTTAGTGAAGCTACAGTATAAAGAACTATTCATCAGTGTAAATGGAACAACATTTTAAATCCAGGAAAACTTCTTTTCCATTTATCACAAAATTTAATCCCTTGTGATCAAAAAGCCAATAAAAGTATCTGGTTATAAGCTTAAAGTAAGAGCATTTTTTTATAAATTGGCAGTAATGGAGGTAGGAGAGTCGGAGAACTGTGTTCATAAGGAAATCCCTGAAGTAGTGTTGAATTCATTTGTTGCTTTTTTTTGTGTCATGGTTTAATTTGTTTAGTTTGAATAAAATGATCCTCAATTATAATTTGTTGAGCATATTTCTTTAATGCATTTAGATGTTTAACAATAAAACATAGTTAAACTAAAAGTCATAGGTAAGGGTAAATAAGGTTTTAGGCAGTTAAAGGCAGTTTTAGGCAGGTTATAACCTATTTTAGGCAGTTAAAGGCATGTTTTAGGCTCTGCCCTGCCGAAAACAGGTTTTGGGCAGCCTAAAACCCAACCCTGGAGCCTGGTAATCCGATTGATCATTTAAGTACAGGAGACCCTGATAATGAGGTTGGTTTTCTTTGATGTTGACTAATTAATCCTATCATGTACACGATTTTATTGCTTCAGGTTCTTTAATTTTAACTATACATTGTATATTGAGAAAAGATAGAATAATTTACAATGGAAAATATAATAAATATTACATTACCTTTATATAATTGAAACTACACATGACCATTATTTAAAATTTTCTTTGTTGGGTAAATGAAACAAAAGACCCTTATTCGCACGAAATATGCACAAACACACAATATAATCTAAAACATAACATGGTTATTATTAAATTGGGTCCCCTTTTATAGAAATATTTAACAATAATGAGAAGTATATTCATTACTTGTCATTAGGCGTCTTTCTGAAAAGGTGGATACAGACGCTGGGGTCTATAATACCTTATCGTCTATATGATCAGCGTTCATTTTAATTAGCATATAAAATATGATCTAAAACATCATGTTGGTATTGATAATTGTTTTATTAAATTAGATTTCAAATCTAAGGAAACAATTTATTGTAGCTCTGAAAAGCAGTCAAATACTCTAAACCAGACATGGATCAGTGATCACATGATGTTGTTTTAACAATAAACGAGTCCTGTGTACAATGTCAGCTAGAGCTTGGTCACCCGATTGATAATTTATTTAACGGGAAACCCCGACAATGAGGTAGATTTTCTTGCTTCAAAGTTCTTTAATTTCATCTATACATTGTATATTGCGGAATGATAGAATAATTTACAATGGAAAATATAATAAAGATTACATTAAGACGAAGGAGTCCTACACGCTACTAAGTGAGCCGTGAAGACAAGATACCAGCAAGAGCGAGTTTTGTTAATTTATATCTGCGATTGAAGCGCCGTATATCGCAAAAATGGGAAACCATTTACTATTTGAACAGGAAAATTAAGCTTTAGGTGGGGGCTCGCCCCCACACCCCCGTTCAGACGGGGAACCCAGGTTCCCCGGACCCCTCCTCCTCTAATTTAATAAACTTCAGTTATTAGAAAATTAAATAAGGGAATTCTCAGGAAAATAATATGTATTGGCTTTTTTCAGGAAACAATTTATTATGCGACACCCGTTGTGCATAAGGTACCAGCAGTAGGCTAAAGCCCGGTTTCTATAGGTTTGCCAATATATTTTATTCACAACAATAACACATACTAATCACAGTAAAATGGATAAAAATAAAAATACATATATCTATCAAAGATATATTTATAATAATTTCTTGTCTCTTATTGTATCCGCCAAAACAGAGTTTTGCGGATACTATGTTTTCAGCTGTCACCGCCGCTGCCGCGTAGGTTTCCGGAGAACTCCTCCGTAACCGCTGGGCGGAATTTTACGAAACCCGGGATTATGTTCGGGTCACATGTGAACTGCTGCGCCCCAATTTTGTTTTGACCTCTGACCTTTCCTCTGCGCTCTGCGTCCGTTTTTGCGTCTGTTTCCATACATAAACCCACATATCTCAGGAACCGTTTGACAGATCAGGAAAATTTTTTTGCACAAATATAGCCCTTGGAGAGCTTTATAACATACACAAAAAATGGTGGCGCCATCTGCAACCATGTTTGCACAGTCTCCATCTGTTTGTCTGCCTTGGGTTAAAATCACTCATATCTCTGCAGTGACTTGACTAATTCACCTGAAATTTGGCATGCGTATACATCCTGGATAGCTTTTCTGATTTTATGACAGGTGGTGCCACCTACATTCACGTTTACACTGCAGACATCCAAGCTCATATCTCAGGAACTGTTTGACCGATCAGGAAAATTTTTTTGCACAAATGTAGCCCTTGGAGAGCTTTATAACATACACAAAAAATGGTGGCGCCACCTGCAACCATGTTTGCACAGTGTCCATCTATTTGTCTGCCTTGGGTTAAAATCACTCATATCTCTGCAGTGACTTGACTAATTCACCTGAAATTCGACATGCGTATACATCCTGGATAGCTTTTCTGATTTTATGACAGGTGGCGCCACCTACATTCATGTTTACACTGCAGACATCCAAGCTCATATCTCGGGAACCGTTTGACCGATCAGGAAAATTTTTTTGCACAAATGTAGCCCTTGGAGAGCTTTATAACATACGCAAAACTGGTGGCGCCACCTGCAGCTATTTTTGCACAGCTCCTGTCTGTTTGTCTGCCATGGGATAAAATCACTCATATCTCGGCAGTGGTTTGACATATCTTGCTAAAATTTTGCAGGTTTATACATCCCCGACAGCTCTCTTGATTTTATGACAGGTGGAGCCACCTGCATTCTAGTTTATGCAGCAGACATCTAAGCTCATATCTTGGGAACCGTTTGACCAATTGGGCCAAAGTTTTGCATGTGTATAGTTCTCACATAGCTCTTTATCATACGCAAAACTGGTGCCATCACCTGCCACCATTTTTTGCTCAGCGTCCATCTGATTATCTGCCACGGGCTAAAATTACTCATATACATGTAGTGGTTTGACTTATCTGCCTTAAATTTTGCATATGTATACAACTGGGACAGCTTTCTGGATTTTGTGGTAAGGGGGGCAACCTTCGTACACAATTTGGCTGTAGACATCCATGCTAATATGCAACACTTCACTCTATTTCCCCTTGCCACTTAATCCATGCCTCACTTCACCCGTTCCACTCTGATTTAGGCGGATACACGTAGTCGCTTGTCGACTACCCGTATTCTAGTTTTACTTTGTATTTCTGCCGTGTGCATCTGTGTCTCCATCTGCTGGCAAACCTTTAATGAGAAATTCTATTATTATAAGACACTAGCTTATAAACCCTGTATACCGGGCTTATTACCGGGGTCGGGGAAATATATTAACTGAGATGTGGAATGTTGGCTCATTTTTCTTTCAAAAAGTTAACAGAAAAAGTAGGTTTTCATTTGGAAACTGTCTCAATAAGATGTGTATAAATATTTCTTGCATTTATTTTTTGGGGATTTCCTCATGGCAAGAAATTCATACCCCGCGCATTGTTTACCTTGAAGACCTGGTCTGTGATAATGTTTACATTGTGAACTGGAATGAGACGCTGGGGCATTCAGGTTTTCGATGATATTTGACTGGATTCTATCGATGGACGTATAAAGATTAGGTTGATTTGTGGAACACATGAAAGATTTATTAATTGTACATTGCAAGGAAACTGTTCCTGAAGAAAGAAACAGAAATATGCATACCTCGTAAGTAGCAGAAGCTGACCCAACGGGACTCCATGCAGAGGGTCAGTATCCCATTTTCAGCATTTTTTCATTGTATTAGACAAATTTTGAGGCCTGAAACCCCGGACACCACTCCACCCCATCCCACCACACCCCACCACTGTTCCGGAAATTGGGACCTCGAAAAAACATGCGTTTTTCTCTTTTACTGACCTCGCATGTGGGTGAAAGCCTCGTTCAAATGTAAGCCCTGAATAGCTCAAATCCCTCACTGAAAGCAAGTGTTATTCATATGAACAATAGAAATGTTTGAGGTTGAGTGACCATGAAGCACGATGGTCATTGCCAGAGGCAGTTCGGCTGTGCTCGGTCTAACCTCCATGCAAGTAAGAAAAAATGGAAAATCACTCAAAATTATATGTATATTAAAATTATTTATTTTTATATCACCTATGTCACTGCGGGGATAATAACCTTTAAAATGATGTATGGCACAGTATTGTACATCACGCGGTTTCAGAGAACATTGTGAACAGACGTGGACCAAATTCTTTTATAAGTATTAGATAACATGCAATTGCGAAGATCTCCACTGTAGCTTGACCCCACAATCATGTGTTAACAAGTCCTGTGTGCCTGCAACTGCGCCATGCGAGACGAGTTGGGAATGAGGAGTCGAGTGGGGATATTTAAAACTACATTTATGTTCAACTAAATGACCAAATGTAATGATTGTGCATAGTAGAATTTGTTGTAGTTGTTAAAATGAGGGTTATTTTTTGTTAAGCATATGCAACGTCCAAGCACTTTGTGCCCAGTGGCGTCAAAAGCTAAATAATCAAACCCTCAGTCTTATAGGGTACTTTGTTGTGCTTCGTGTGGACAAGGTGGAGCTACTGGTTTATTTGTAAACCCTAACCCTTGAAATACACTAAATATACATGGGATAGCTGTGATCTGTGTGCATACTAATGCCTGGAGGGCACAAGACAATGATTTGGCACATTACAATAATTGTGAATGACATAGACAGTACATGAGCACATAAGGTAGTGGTGTAAGCAAGCCAGATCTATAGGAAATGTGATGGATCATTGCAAGTTCAATCGCATGGTGAAACGTGACATTGTATGAGATAATGTATGTAAGAAGAATATAGGATACCATTAATGTACAAAAGAGTAAGTTGGATTAATTATTACAACATGAAATCAGTTGTGGCTCAATATGTCCTGAACAGCAGCCTGAATTCTAGACTCGGGGGTGGGGGGGGGGGGGGGGGGGGACCCTTTATTGTTTGAAAATTTATGGGAGCCAGAGGATTTTTATTAACATAAAAATAAGTTTTATATTCAAAAACTCATTATGTAACATTAACACAATTGCCTATGAAAAAAATATTAATATAGATTTTACATAAACTGAACCCTATCCCTTTAGGAAAAACATTTTTCTACTTATTTTGGTCGTCCTTCCTTACACAAGAGGAGATGCAGTAAGAAGCCTCCTTAGCCACACCCTGCTGGCATAGGCTGACAGGGCCCTGAATTTCACAACTATGACCAACCATAAATTATGACCACTTTTGTGAGGTCCCAAGGTGGTTGTAATTGTTGGGTTCCACTCTTCATTTGCAACAAGAAATCTTGATTAAAACATGATATTATTTTTTGTAACATGTTTTGTTATATTGCAGTCACAAAGCATGGAGGGCAGAAATAAAGAGAAAGAAAAGACGGATAAAGCGTCAACAGCTGGCCAAGCAGCGGGATGAGCTGCTTCAGAAAGGTGAACAAAATTAACTTGAAACCAGCTTCAATGGTCAGTTTGAGCACTATACTCAAAGCTTTAAGACTGAGTTTGAATTTCAGCCGAGGAAGTATAAGATATTTTCACGATCAGCTCTTGCCCAGGTGCCCTTCAGTTTAATAGGATAGGAAGACTGTCACACATTTGTGTTTCGTTTACAAATGAGTGCACCAGTTGTGGGTTCCTCTGTTTTATGACCCAGCACTGTGGTGATTATATAACAAGGACATACAGGTGATGTACTCAGAGCCTAGCTGATGGCAGGATAATCGTGTTAACACCCTAGCTGTCCCGTAGCCCAAAGCTTGATGAATTCTGCAGATGCACATAGTAGTTTGTTAAGTCAGCTAAATAGGATAGAGGAAACATCCTCCACAAAAAAAAAAAAAAATTTAAAAAAAGGAAAAAGAAACCCGGTGGGGTTAGGTGTATGCACAGTTATTACATTCCCTCAAAGATCCAAATGCTAGTAATACTCTCCTAAAATAGATCTCATATACATACTTATTAACATTTGATGTAAATGCATAGATTGAAAAAAGGTCCTTCAAAGTACAACAATCAACTAACCATTACCTTACCCAACAATAACTATATAAAAGAAATGGTCAATCTTGATAAAAGTAGAGCATCCTCTTTCTACTTTTGAGAGAGTTTTGAAATGTATTTTTATCTACTTTATTTTAGAACAAGAAGAAAGAGAAAAATCTCCTGGCTACCAGGCAAGGCAGGCAGAGAAAGAGAGGGAAGAATTGATTCAACAGCAGTGGGAGGAGTACCAGAGGTAAATATATAAACATTTTAGAGAAGCCAGGTTGTACACAAAAATGTGCTTTCAAAACATTAATGCATATGACTGTCATGGGTTATGCTAGTGTGAAAGGAATCCTTAACTGTTAAATAAACCATGGTTTGTATAGTGTTATTTACCAGTCTTTATCAGTAGGGTGATTTTTTAATACCTCAAAAGGTTGGACTAATTTTATATAGAAAAAGATACAGCAGTGAATATGAGTAATTGTGCTAATATGGGCCTATACTGTTTCCAAAACTTTCCCAGCCTTTGAATGTCATTTACTGGTTGGTCAAGTAAAAAATTTGAAAAAGATGTACCAAAGTTGTTTCTAAGTTTTGCCTTGTTAAGTAACAACACAGAATGTAATCCAAGTTATTTTACCCATTTCAACTATATTTGACACTGACTTGATCTGCAGGCTACCAGATGTAATTGAATAGGTTAACTATAACAGCCTGGTCTGCACCTCACCTTTTTTCCACAAGAAGCCATCCGATACCAGTTCATCTCTCCCAGACCTATGTCTGGTCCAGGGTTTAACTTGATTTTAATATTTTATTGATTTTAGGGAAAGGCAGCATTCCTTATGGCTTGAAAGAGAGCGAAATGCACAGGCCCAGTTCTTGGCCAACAAAGAATGGAAGGAAAAAGAGAGGCAGAGACAGGAGGAGGAAGAGGTGAGATGGGGACACAGAATAAAAGAAAATATATTGGTTTTCATTTCCCTTATTAGTCTTTTTAATTTGACCCTTTTCTACCCATAGGGCCACTTAGGACAATTTGATATTAACTCAGCACTCCTTCTTTTGGCAAGATTCTTGGAAAAAAAAACATTTGCATACTTATTTTTTTTCATAAACTTCCCTTGTAGCTGCACCAAACCCTCTCTGTAGTAAAAGTTGAAACTTACTAAAGATACAACGAAAAATGAGTGAGACAATATATAGTATAATGTAAATATAAAGTGTCAGAATTTGCTCAAAATTTTTCTATTGATTGTGTATAATTAGTCTGAGCTGTTAAAGGTGAAATTTCTGAAGATATATCTCAGAAATGTGACATGATAATTTTTCAAACTAGAAGAAATGATTTTTTTACAAATAAATTATGATTCTTAGTTATTCCAGAAGACTTTGGATTTTCTTGTATTGCTAAATTCTTGGTATTTCATAAGTGTCAACTGAATTTTTTTGTAGAGGAAAATCAGAGCAGAATGGGAGGAACGACTGAAGAAAGAAAAAGAGTTAGCGGAGGAAAAAGAGAAGATTGAAAAGGAGAAGAAGGAAAAACAGGTGACCTGGTGGTTCCTCCGTAAAACATATCCTAAACTGATGTTCAGAATTATTAAAGCACGCAAAAAGCAGCTCCATTTAACATATATAAAACTAATATACATGTGTATTAAAAATTAAGGCAAATTATCTGTAGAGGAAGAGGTAAATTTTTTGTATTAGGCCAAAAAAATAAAATGTATGGTTCTCAGGCACCGCCCGCTTCAATTTTAAAAATTAAGGCAAATTATCTGTAGAGGAACAGGTAAATATTTTGTATTGGGCCAAAAAAAAAATAAAAGGTATGGTTCTCAGGTTCTCTCCACTTCAATTTTAACCCCCCACATCAAAAATTTATGTTTTGATTTTCAATAGAATCTTACTGATTTTGAGCTCCAGTCTCTCAGACATTTCCTTCAAGAAGATAAAATCATACAATTTTGATCAGATTTGCTTTGTTTTGTAGTGCTTTTACTTGTTTAGCAAAATTAATCTGTTATTATCATGATTTTCCATTCTCATGTAACCTTTTTATCAAAACATACAAAAAAATTAAAAATAATAAAACTGCCTGCCCACATTGATTTCATTTTGAAAAAAATGCCTGTGAACCAAACCTATTTTTTTTATGGCCTTAGTAATGTGGAATTGTGAACCTTCAAAACAATTCTGGTGGAAAACATACTGACCTTTAATTTTGTATTGAAATTGAAAGAATTGTTAAAAATCACTATTCTCCAAAAAACAGTTGCTATTAAATCATAGACAATGTTCATATTATAAACATGTTCATATTAGTTGCAAACAATCAGGGAATTAGGTTGAGGGTCATGGCCATCGATGAGGATTATAAGTAACTAGTAACTCTCCAAAATTTTCATTTCATTGAATGATATTTATCTAAAAATTCAAATGACGTACACTTATATGTCTCCTATTAAAAAAATATATCATTCTGCATGTTTATATTGAATATTAAGAAAACATCAATTGATTTTCTATAATTTGTCTATTTCTTTCCCTCTTAGATAAAATATCATTTAAAAGTCTTCCACAAATGTCTGTTTTCAAATTCATATACTGCTAAAAACAAATACACTGACCCGTAATATTTCAAATTTAAAAAAATTGTATTTTAGATACCATGTTTAGTATATATAAGGATTTTTGTTGGCACACTTGAAGTGTTAAGTTTCCAATTAAGACTGTTTGCAAAATATAATAGAAAAGCATTATGCATCAGAGGGTAGGAGGTCTAAGAAAAAATTGCATCATGTGACCTCCGTAAAGATTAGAGTCAGAAATGCCTTTACAAATCCTTAAGATTAACTACAAATTGAGGGTTATGAATTATCAATGGAAATGTCACTCTAAATGTGATTCAGGCATCAGCATATTATCTATAAGAAAATATCTATCCCAGAGAACAAGCATTAACAAGTTTATAGTGCTATACAAGTACCAAACTGACGTGTTACAAGTTACATATTTTTCACTTGCCTAAAACCATTTGCCTGGACAGCTGCATGGTAAAATGCTCGGGCCCTCTCCGCTAGCACCCTTGGTTTGACTCCTGGTGTGGCCATGAGAGTGGGTTGTAGTGGCCCGTCTTAGGTCGGTGATTTTCTCTTGGTCCTCTGGTTTCCTCAACCCTTACTGACTACTTAGCACCAACATTCTAGCCATGGAGCATCATGCCTCATATTTGTTATTATAACTAGTTGTACAATCCAGTGTGAAATAAATGAAGTTTATGTGTAAAGTTTATTTATTTAATGATCTGTGTATTGCATCATAGAATGTATATATTATTGTTTCATCTGAATTATCCTTAACTACATTCACTCTGCATCTCCAAGATGAAGAATGATGGTCATTGATATATGTATCTTTTTGTGTTTGTCAGTAAAATTACAAAGCTTAAAATTCATTTTACATATTTATGTTATGTTTATCTATTGAAATTAAAGAGATTTTAAACCAGTATTAAGATTAAGTGCACAGCAACATTAGCCAAAGCGTAAGACTAATGTTTATTTATAAATTGTTATCCAAACACAACAGTATCCAGAAAATTCATTTTATACATATTCATAAATAATTATTTTCTTATCAGCTGGGACCAACGGGCAAGGGTCATGCAGATTTTTAAGCCTTAATCCCATACCAGCATGAACTTGGGAACTTATAGTATGCTTATTAATATTTATTCCTTAACAACAGAATACATCAAGTTTTCAGATAGCTCAAAAAACTGAATATGGCTGATTTTTTTAACATCATGTGTAACTGTTTCATTGAGTTTTAGTTGTAGATACATTTGTCAGGCATTGAAAATCAAGGAGCCCTATTAATATGTATCTTGCAGTCCTGTAGCATGTTCTATAAGCATCATTTCAGTCTTAACCAGATCAGATGAATATGCACTTGATGACCTGTGTGTGTCTGTAGGACGCCTTGCTGAAAGAAGCAACATCCAATGAAAATAAAGTGAGTCATTCAGCCCTGCACTTACATTAAAGTATTATTGAAATAGTATTGAAAAAAATTGGTACAGAGGTAAACAGGAATTTAAGCAAAAACCCAGAAAAACACTTGTAAAATTTGACTTTAATCAGCTTTGTTGATGGAGTAAACAAGAAATAATGTTTCACATCCGTTTCTTCAAAGATACCAATGGTTAAATATTTAGGGGTAATTATGAAATGCTTTATTTTTGTTAATTAAGGCAAAAGAACAGTGTTATGCTTTTTTAGCTCAGCTGACTGAAAGTCATCTGAGCTATAGCGATCACTCTTTGTCCGTCGTCCGTCTGTCCGTCTGTCTGTCTGTCCGTCTGTCCGTCTGTCCGTCCGTTAACCAGGCACAAATCGTAACCGCTGGACCTAGAACCTTGTAACTTGGGATTCTGAGAGGTCCATAAAAAATCTCCTTGGAAACCAGAAATTAGGTCTCTGTTACCCATATCCTTCGAGCTATGTGGCCCCAAAGTACCCCCCAGAAAAGTCAAAAATTTCATACAAAAACTTCAATATCTCATTAACTACTTGACTGATGGTCATGATTTTTGGCATACATATTGATCATGAGATGTTACATCACTTCCTGCAGACTGGTGGCGCCACCTGTATTTTTCGTTTTTTTACGAATTTTTTTCTCTATTTTTGAGACCTTTAAAAATTTGAACATCTGTTAACAAGGCACAAATCATAAAGACTGGACTTAGAATCTTAATTCTTGACACACTGAGAGGTCCATGAAAAATCTCCTTGGAAACCAGAAATTAGGTCTCTGTTACCCATATCCTTCGAGCTAGGGGCCCCAAAGTACCCCCCAGAATAGTAAAAAATTTCATACAAAACCTTCAATATTTCAATAACTACATCACTGATGGTCTTCATTTTTGGCATACATATTGATCATGAGATGTTCGATCAGTTCCTGCAGACTGGTGGCGCCACCTGTACTGTTTGATTTTTTACGATTTTTTCCTCTATTTTTGAGACCTTTGAGGATGCTGTCATCTGTTAGCGTGGCACAAATCGTAACGACTGGACCTAGAATCTTCATTTTCGACACACTGAGAGACCTATGAAAAGTCTCCATGGAAACCAGAAATTAGGTCTCTGTTACCCATATCCTTCGAGCTATGGGGCCCAAAATTACCCCCCAGAATAGTCAAAAATTTCATACAAAAACTTCAATATCTCATTAACTACATCACTGATGGTCATGATTTTCGACATACATATTGATCATGAGATGTTTCATCAGTTTGTGCAGACTGGTGGCGCCACCTTCTTTTCAATGTTCACGAATTGTTTTCTCCATTTTTGAGACCTTTAAGGATGTAGTTATCTGTCAACAGGGTACAAATCGTAACGACTGGACCTAGAATCTTCATTCTTGACACACAGGGAGACCCATGATAAGTCTCCATGGAAACCTGAAATTTGGTCTCTGTTACCCATATCCTTTGAGCTATGGCACTCGAAAGTACAGCTCAGAATAATGGAAAATTTGATACAAAAGCTAAAGTATCTGAACAACTAATGCAGAGATAACCATAATTGTTTGCATGGATATTGATCATGGAGTGTTTCATAAGTTTCTGCAGACTGGTTGCACCACCTGTATTTGTTAGGTTTTTTTTACGAAATTTTTCTGTATTTTTGAGACCTTTAAAGATATGAACATCTGTTAACAGGGCACAAATCATAAAAACTGGACCAAGAATCTTCATTCTTGACACACAGGGAGACCCATGAAAAGTCTCCATGGAAACTTGAAATTAGGTCTCTGTTACCCATATTCTTTAAGCTGTATGGGTCCAAAATACCCCCCCCCCCAGAATAATGGAAAATTTGATACAAAAACTGCAGTATTTCAATAACTACAACACTGATGGTCATGATTTTCGGCATACATATTGATCATGAGCTGTTCCATCAGTTTTTCTGCAGACTGGGTGTGCCACCTCTATTTTTTTTCAAATTTTTACAAATTTTTTTCTTTTTTTTGAGACCTTTAAAGATGTGTTTATCTGTCAACACGGTACAAATCGCAACAACTGGACCTAGAATCTTCATTCTTGTCATGCAAGGAGGCCCATGAAAGGTGCCTGTGGAAACTTGAAATTAGGTCTCTGTTACCCATATCCTTCAAGCTATAGGACTCCGAAGTATCCCTCAGAATAATGGACAATTTGATACAAAAACTGAAGTATCTGAACAACTAATGCAGAGATCACCATGATTTTTTGCATGGATATTGACCATTAAGTGTTTTTATTAGTTTCTGCAGACTGGTGGAGCCACCTGTATTTTTGTATCCGCCAAAACGAAGTTTTGCGGATACTATGTTTTTGACCGAGTTCCTCCACCGCGGCGGCATTCATTTCCAGAGAGCTCCTCGGAGAATAATGAACCGATTTTTCCCAAACTTACACCTATTATCGGGTCACATGTGAACTGGTGCCTAACCAATTTGCGTTGACCTCTGACCTTTCCTCTCTATCCAGTGTCCATTTGTGGGTCTGTTTCCACTCATAAACCCTCATATCTCGGGAACCGTTTGACCGATCAGGAAATAAAATTGATACAAATGTTTGCACAGTGTCCATCTGTTCATCTGCCTTGGGTTAAAATCACTCATATCTCTGCAGTGAATTGACTAATTCACCTGAAATTCGTCATGCATATTGATCCAGGATAGCTTTCTTGATTTTATGACAGGTGGCGCCACCTACGTTCACGTTCACGCTGATGACATCCAAGCTTGTATCTTGGGAACCGTTTGACCGATCAGGAAATAAAATTTATACAAATGTAGCCCTCTGATAGCTCTGTAACATACACAAAAAATGGTGGCGCCACCTGTAACAATGTTTGCACAGCGTCTGTCTGTTAGTCTGCCATGGCCTAAAATCACTCATTTTTCTGAAGTGGTTCGACATAACTGCCTAAAATTTTGCAGGTTTATACATCGTGGACAGCTTTCTTGATTTTATGACAGGTGGCGCCACCTACATTCTAGTTAACGCTGCACACATCCAAGCTCATATCTCAGGAACCATTTGACCGATTGGGCCAAAATTGTGCATGTGTTTAGATCTCACATAGGTCTTTATCATACACAAAACTGGAGGGGTTACCTGCAAAGATTTTTGCACAGTGTTTGTCTGTTTGTCTGCCATGGGCAAAAATCGCTCATATACATGTAGTGGTTTGACTTTTCTGCCTAAAATTTTGCAGGTGTATACAACTTGGACAGCTTTCTGGATTTGTGGTAGGTGGCACAACCTACACACACATTTAGGCTGCAGACATCCATGCTAATATGCAACATACCTCACTCTATTTCCCCTTGCCACTCAATCCATGCCTCACTATCCGATTTTGGCAGATACATGTAGTCACTTGTCGGTTACCCGTATTCTAGTTTTAAAAGTTTACACATTTTTCTCTATTTTTGAGATATATAAATACAGACTAAATCTTGGCCTGTTGGTTAATCTGTTTGATGCTTCAGTTGAATGGGTATATACTACCATTCTAATGATAAAATTTCCTTTTGCGAATCTCTTCCCAGTCAGCTGAGCGTCATGACCCATGGGTCACTTGTTTGCATTAGAGAATTGTAATTTTCTTAATTTATCATTTTCTTGATACCACGTCATGAACTTGGTACCGTATTAATTCTGGAACCAACATTCAGCCCACAATGACCAAAGGGTTTCTTGATTCTCTATTTTCAGTCAACATGTTTAAAAAAAATGATTTTTCTTATATATTAAATTGTTTACTCAAATTCATTATAAGGTATTGCCTTGGTTTCCTGCTAAAATATAGTCAGATTACCTGATTTAGTAAATGATTATCTCCATAAATCAGTTAAAACTGAAGTTGTTATAAAATGGTTATTGTTCCTTTCAAATATAATTCTATATAGATTTGGGACAAAACTATCAATGGATGATGTTACATATGAGATGCTATATTTATACAGGATGGAGAAGGATCCTGGCATAACCCTATTGCACCACCAGCTTACGGAAGTGAAAGAGAGCCTGTCATGTGTCCGTTCTTTGCCAAAGTTGGGGCATGCAGGTTTGCAGAAAGGTTGGTAGGATTTATATCTGTTCAGCTCAAACTAAAACTTTACTATTCTGTATGAGGAGAGCCATTCTACAATGTGAAAGAATCATTGGTTTGTCATGTGACATGTGTTACTTAATTTGCATACAGAAATTTCATGCAAGATGTACAGCTGAGTGTCATGACCCATGGACCACTTGTTACTTTCAGTAATGGAAATACAGTGAGAAGATCAATATATGATATGTATAAATAATATGTTCATTTGTACATATGATATGATATAATGTAACCATATGAAGCAGATACTTAATGAATTAAATATGAGAAGGTTAATTTGTGTTTAAGATGTTACCTACACATCTGATATAGACTTTACAAATCAGTTATGATAGAGTCACCCAGTTAGGTAAGGCATCCATTAGTGCAAGTAATATGAACTTTATAGTATATTGGTAATCATTCAAATTTTTGTGATAGACATCCTAAAATGATCAAACTGGAGTTAGCTGAAACAGTGAAAATTTTGACAACAGGGGTCCATAGCCTTTTATACCTATCGACATTATGTATTTGACAATGAGCCATTTTGTCAGAAGATGATGATAATAAATGAATGTGTTTGTATATGCTAATATCTTCAGCGATACCTGATACATATTGAGGATACACTTTACTTATTGTTGTGTCTCATTTCTGATAAAATGATCTTTGGATAAAGTGTTGCTTGAACAAATAAAAAGACTGTAATATTATGCTGCGTTCGTTACCTCTGGAACATATGGTACGTGCGAGTTTCCCAGTGGGAAATCCCGTTCGACACGTGATCCAAGTGGAACGAACCACTGGGAAACTGGGATTTGGCAGAGCAAGGATCTGTTCTACTTAGTGACCTTCACCTTTATTCACTGCATTTCGAGATGTTAATAACGACACCAATAATGGCAATATTTGACTGGTTAGCTCAGCTGACTATAAGTCATCTGAGCTATAGTCGTGGTCCATTGTCCGTCGTCCGTCCGTCTGTCGTGCCGTCCGGATGTCCGTCCGTAAGACTGGCACGTTTCGACACCGTTGGACCTACGAATCTGAAATTCGGCATACAGTTAGATGTCCCCAAAATCTCCTACCATGCCAAAAATTGGGTGAATAGGACTTCGTTCCTTCGAGATATTACGGAAAAACCACAATTTTTTATTAGAAATCTATTTTCACACTTCAGGACTGCCTAATATCAAAACCACTCATCTGGTTTTCTTCATATTTACCATAAATATTCCTCTATATAGTTCCTATGTACATGCCAGATATTAAGTCAGTATTATATAATTAAAAAAAGTTATGGGCCCAAACATAATGGACCTTGTAAAAAAATAAGGAAGATATTTGGTCACTTAAGACCAAAAGTGTTAAAGGTAGGGACTTTTTTCCAGTAATACAACTTTAATTAATCAAAATTTAATTGTATACCAAAATTTAGATCAAAATCTGTTAAATTTTTTTAAATATTGGTAAAAATATAAAATTTGTACCTTAAATTTTGCCCAACTTTGGCCACGGCACATTTTTTTCCTGTAAGTACTGTGGATTTAATTTTCACAGCATGTATACATCAGGATTGAATCTGTTTAAATCTGAAATTTGAAATAAAAGCTGCAAAATTAGGCTAGTTATTTTTTTTTTTGGAGGCTCTTGTTGTATTCCCTTACATTGTCAAGCAGTCCACTTTGATGACTGTAGGTCATTCAGTGCACATCTCTATGCTCCCCAGGCTGTTGGCATAATTTTAGATGTCCCCAAAATCTCCTACCATACCGGTAATTGGGTCATTAGGACTTCGTTCCTTCGAGATATTAAGGAAAAAAAACTCTGTTTTCCATAAAAAAAGCCATTGTAACACTTCAAGGCTGCCTAATATCAAAACCACTGATCTGTTTTTGATCCTATTTAGTATTCACATTCTTTCATACATTTTCTATGAACATACCAAAAATTAGGTCAGTATTGGTTATTATTTTGAAGTTATGGGCCAAAACATAATGCAATTTTTTAAAAAATCAGGAAATATATTTACTCACCTAACATGAGAATTGCTGAACCTAGAGGCTTTTTTTCAGGAATATAACTTTATTTAATCAAGATTCAATTGTTTACCCAAAATTAGATTTGAATTTTGCAAATTTTTCAAGTTATTAGCATAAATAAAAAATCAATACCTTAAATTTTGTCCAACTTTGGCACTGTTGATTTAATTTTAACAGCATATATACATAAGGATTTAATCTTTTAAAATCTGAAATTTCAAAGAAATTGATTGGAAAGAATAGCTTTTATTCATGTTTTCATACACCATGTCAAGTGTTGTTTACATCTAGCCCACCTAGTAGTACAGCCTTCACTTGCATTATGTAACCCACCCCAGGCAGCTTGCCTTGGGTCAGCCTTGCCACTACCAGCAGGCTTCCCCTCTGCCCTGCACTCCCCCCCCCCCCCCAGATGGTGCATAAACTAGATGAATGTTATTATTTTCTGTATTTGATTCATTCTTATTCTAGGCTATGCTACATTTTAGATTTTGTATTGTACCACCAGGGTTACAATGATTAAAGTGTACATTTAATTGTGTCCACAAAGTGGTGTATTGTTATGAAAGTGTGGATGTTCATCAGATAAGTAATTCCTTACTTCAGAAGAGTAAAAACTTCACCAGGTGTGAAATTGACTATTAATTCCAGTAATAAATTAAAACTGGGATAGTGATTAGCACAATGATATTGTTTGTCCCCCATTCAACCAACAGTGTGTATACTTTATTTGAAAAGATGTTTTATTTTATCAAATTTACTTTTATTTTATTTTGGTGGATAAAATTAAGCATGTACTGAAAACGCCAATGTGCAAAACTTTTTAATAGTGATTCAAAGAATATTCTTGTAGATGCCATGTTGTGGCATTATTTTCTTTTAAATTCAGTTTAAACATTTATGATTTAAAAATAATAAAATATATGTGTATGCATAATATGACCCAATATGAGCTACACTCTGGATATATGATGATTGCAACTTTTGCAACGATTCTAATATTTTAACTTATAGTTTCAGTTTTTTACTCTGTATATATAATGATTGCAACTTTTGCAACAAATCTAATATTTTAACTTATATTTTCAGGGTTTTTTATTAAAAATTTATAAAACCTGTAAATAAAAAAATGATTCAGATAAAAACTTCTTAATGGAAAAAGTGGATATGCTTAAAAAAATAGGATTATATATAAACTTAAATGCATTATTCCCTTGAAAGTGAAATAAAGGTATTAGTCCATTCTGTCCACTTGCCTGTCCATCTGTAAATTTTCATATGCATCACAGTATCTCAAAATTTTACTGTTTTTCTTCATGACAGTCTTGTCAGAGTATTAGTTTGCAATCATATATTTAGAACTTTACTATAACGAAGTAGGAGGGCGCCCCTTTCCTCTTAGCTTTTCATATTCTTATATAAATAAAAAATATTACAATAGAATATTTCTACATCCACCTTCATGCTGCCCTCACTTTTCCCTTCTCCGAACCCCATCACAAAGTCAGCCTCAGTAAGCAAGAACAAGATGAATCAGATATATTCATACTCTAATATTTTGTATAACTATACGTCCATAGCTACCTATGTATATGCTAGAAATTATGTCTATATTGTGTAATATGTAGACATAGTGGGCATCACAATAATGTACCTTGTCAAGGCTAAAGAGATATGATGTCATACAGTCACAAATTCATAAATCACTTCATCAGCATAGTTAATCATAACATCATATCTGTCAATTTGAAAGCTTGCAGACTACCATACACTTTAGATCCTTCAACAAATAGCCTTATCATCATTCTACTACTGCTTATTACTGCTGTCATTGCATTCATATTTGCTCAAATACATCACAATTTTCAACCCCTCCTAAATAAATAAAAAATAAACCACTATATTTGACTCTATTAATCCATCAGTCAGGTAATTTCATTTATCATTTACTCACATATTACATTACATTCCTTTATAATAGCCTAACATGTCCATGATATTCATAAGCTTTATCGACTCGATATAGTATCACAGTGGAGAAACATTTATAGTACAATCATGATCAGCTGAGCACCGTGACTCATGGGTCCCTTGTTTACATAAAAGCTTTAAATGACAAAGTTGAACAAATGTAACACGAAACATATTTTATTAAACAGTTTCTCTTTGGTTACTATCACAACCTAGACATCCGGTCAGTGGGTCTTTTGTTGGGTATTGAACATTTGCAAGTCATATGCCATCTGCTACATACCATCTGTACGAGCGGTAACGAACGCAGCATTAGCCTATTATGGTTCACAAAACTCACACAGTCTGTCATGGATGCACCAAGAACTGTATATACCGGTATATTCCTCATCCAGGTGCTCAAACAATAATAAGTTATATTATTTAATTCTTAAAAGGTTAACATAATGAATATAAAGCAGTGTAAACTATAAAAATAACTTGGGTTAAAGTTAAGGGTTGCATGACTTGTTTCATTTGTGAGCAGTTTTGAGGTTTCATCAATAGGACGATACAGCATGCATATAGAGTATCAGTAAGCGTATGTTGCGTATTGATATGTATCGGTATATTGATACAGCCCAACTAATATCACAATATATGATTATGATCTAGGTGTTCTCGAGCCCACAACCACCCAGAGTCCAGCTGCACGTTGTTATTCCCGGGGATGTATCATCACTTCAGACTCCTGCAGGGTCTGCAGGAGGATAATGAAGATGGAGGTGAGGATAACTGACTATTTAAGGATAACAATAACAGATAACACCAGGGATAACAGGAACATTCAGGGACAGAACACCAATATTCATCCATAAATCCAGATGTTCAAATTTGAAAAGCATTTGATTGCCTCAAAGCAAATTTTTTAAACAAGATTTCATTGAAATCCTGCAAAAAAAAGGTGGATAAGTAAAATTCAAGTAAATCTTAAAATCTAACATATGCATCTAAGAAGAGATAGTCTTCAAAATTTATCCCAACTCTTCCTTGTCTGAATTTGAACCCCTCCTCTTTACAAATAATTATTAAAATTTAGTGACAACTGCTTAAAATGCATCATGTCTGTCAGTTTCATTAAAGATCACTCACCTGTTTGATTCCTCCATATCAATATTACAACTCGAGACTGCATGTCTTTTTTTTACTTAGAAGATCAGTCATTAGATCTACACTCTGTCTGCACAAAATAGGCACACAGTGTTCAACAATGTACATACTCTTTTTGGCTATATGCACAGAAAGGTTTCAGATTCATGACACAAGCAAAAGGGACATTGCTGCAAAAATGATACCTTGGTAAATAAGGTGCTCAGTCAAAAATACATATGACCAGTCATTCATTCAAATAGTGTCATTTACATCTCAAGTACAGCATTCGTGCATTAGTAAATATGTGTGTGTGTGTGTATATATATATATCCCATCTTCTATATTGAACTAAACAATTGTGGAACTGTCTTTTCTTATTCTGACCACATCAAAATAGTTTGTACGCTGATGTACTTATGTAGGTTTCTGTATAATGAGAAATGATAAGAATGGTACCCTCGAAAAGAAGAACACTGAAGAAAAACAACAGTGAAAATTTAAGATGAAGCCACCAGTATATTATGTTTGCAGGTGATAATACATATGCCTCCTTTTCGATAATTTTTCACTAATCTTAAGAGTTACATAATTCTTTGAAAAAACATATTGTATATCAGCTATTTACTTTGTGCTTTTCAGATGTGAACTTGGAATATGATGACAAAGAGACTTATGAACATTTTAAGGAATTTTACAATGATGTGTTGCCAGAGTTTAAGGAAAGTGGCAAGGTCATACAGTTCAAGGTCAGCTGTAACTTTGAACCACACTTGCGAGGAAATGTCTATGTACAGTATGCAAGGTGAGATAGTTTTTGCTTTGTTTACTTTATGGTCAGTAATACTAGGCTTTGTAAGAGTAGTATTCATTGCCAAATATTTCAATTTGTATATTTGTAATTTTTAAAGTTGATTCAGCTTATTAAAATAAACAACAGATAGATTATGTTTAAAGTTCTCCACCTCATTAAAAGTCGGTGTTTCTAGAAATTTCTTTAAATTTATCTAATTCACTGTATTTGAAAACTTTCCAATGTTGTAACTTTTCTTCAGCCATCGACAATGTACATAATCCATAAATGAGGTCAGGGTTTCTTGTCAATGAGTTATAAGTTGAATAAGGTTATCAGGCTGTTTATTTCCAAAATTGTTAAAATTGCAGTTCAGAATGTCATATTATGTGGTATAATATAAGTAATTATACTTACCTATTATATCATAAAGTATTTATAATAATTAAAATGAGAATTCTTTGTCAAATTTGGCTATCCAAACCTAAAAAAAAATGTATTACTGTTGACCAAAACCTTTCTTTGAGCAGTCAGGACAAAAATACTTGCATTAAATTCCTATAGCTAGATAACAGATACAAATGGTAAGTAGTGCTAGTACACGTATGAGCATTGTATATCATTCCGACTGGTTTGAGTGCCACGAATGTGAGAGCAGTTTACCTGTTTTTACAACTGACTATTTTATCGTTATAGGGAGGAAGATGCCGTTGCAGCCTTTATGAAGTTTAATGGTCGATTCTATGGAGGAAGACGACTTCAGTGTGAATTTACTGCAGTCACAAAATGGAAACCAGCAATATGTGGTATATTATAAATATTCATTTATTCAAACCAACCCTCTCCTTAATACTGCTAAAAAATAAAGTGATTTATAAAATTTCATAAGTATAGATTAATTAGATCTGAGGCATTAAAGTTATAAAGTCTTCAGCTCATTAAGCAAACTAATGAGATGTTTGTTCGGTTACCGATAGAAACTGGTTGGAATTTTATAGTCATTATAGTATGTCTTACCATACCATTTGAACTTTCTAGTGACACTTAAACATGTTCCTAGGCATAATTGATATATGCATTGGTGTGGGTACAAGGATGTTTCATGAGGTTCTTATATGTGATCGCAGTATAATGCAAGACCATATCTGATCTTGGCTCAGTCAGGGAATGAACACCAATTCAACTTAAACTGGACTCCAAAGCATAATTTGGTCATAACCAAATGTATAGCTTTGGTCAGGGCATCAGTTATGCACTTTGTGCAGCAATTATATACTCCATTATTCCCGATCCCAGATCCCTTTTCAGGTTACCATTGCTTTGTATAGCAGGGTGTGCACAGAGAAAAGAATTGTAATCAGACCAATGCGAACATGGTATCTCATTGTCCATCCAGCTTTAAACTAGACCCGCCTGTGGCTCTGAAGTAAACACAGGCCAGTACTTCTTTTATCTAGCAGACAAAACGCAGCACTTGTCTTGGGTACATCTGATCCTGTAATGTGGGTGCCTGTCCTGGTGAGCCAGTGTTATTGCCTAGGCAGCAGTGTGAATGTGTTACATCATCAACGCTCTGAGTGTCCTTGTAACCAGACCATTGTCAAACATAGGGTTGTTACCAGGGTTGCACACTGGATTGTTTCAGCCCACCAGGTGCATGTATTACATTTCAGCAGGTTGGGCCTGGAAGTTTGCAGTGATGCTGTTACACATGCACACCAGATGCTGAAACAATCACCCCGGTTCACCAGGACAGGCACATCACTCAGGATCAAATGTACTCAAACTAAGTGCATCATCTACAAGATGCATGAGTTCAGTCTGCTAGATTAATGAAGGCAGTGACCTGTGGCTCTGTGTTAACTACAGAGCCACAACTTGGTCTAGCTTAAAATATGCGCACCTGTTCTCACCTGTATGATTACACTGTGACCCCTGCTCTCCTTAAAAGGCAATTTTATAACACTAAGTCCTATTCCTAGGTTTTGATCAGTACTTTAAATATACTTTTTGGTCCACCCATAACTTGACATGCAACCTGTGACATCTGGGTTTTAGCTTTTATATGCAAAATGGCAGTCCCATGTGCCATTTTGAGAAACTGGCAGATATAAACCTGTCAGGGTTCGATAAGGATTTATGGATGATACTTGGAAAAACTCTGTAAAGAGTCCTGTGTCCAGGTGAGAGAGTTAATTAAGTGGCAAAGGTATGTGTATTCTCAAAAGTTTAGACCAGAATAACATATTTTTGGACCACACCCAAATGCTCAAATTATAGCCGGATTGGTGGCAAGGGAAAGTGTATTAGCAAAGTTAGAGAAGAAGAACTCTTTTGAAACCAAATCCAAATGCTCAAATTATAGTACAATATTCAAACACTTAAAAATTCATTAACACATTGGCTGAATATAAGTAGGCCTGCCAAATCACTCTTGAAAATGAGTCACTCTTTTTTTTGAAGATTTACTAAAAATGACACTTTTTATTTTTAGCAGCATTTTTTTTTAGTCTGATACATACTATTTTTCTCATGCTTTAACAGTCCAATTAGAACAAGAATGGGACATTTCACGAAGTCCAGCATAACTCACATGGTGTGTAAAATGCCCTTATCTTCATGCACGGGGATATGCAATGTAAATTTCTGTCTTTTTGGAGTGATATATACACACATACTTAGTATGCGAAGCACATCTTTATTCAATCTGTGATTTAAATATGGGGAATTGCCACAAATTTAACTCTCTTATCACTCATTTATTTCAAAGAAGGCTTCATTAATACCAGAGCACCTACCAGTTCTTTTTTTCAGTCATTCACCTTTGGCAGGCCTGCAGTGGCAATTATTCGTACGAACAGCTGTAGTAAAAGTGTGATATTATTGTCTGTTGTAGGTCTGTTCCATAAAGGAAGATGCCCTAAAGGAAAGAACTGTAATTTCCTTCATGTGTTCAGAAATCCGGGGAATGAATTCTGGGAAGCCGACAGGGATAATGAAATAACTGGAAGTGAACGATATGAAAACCGTTTCCAAAGAGACAGATCAGAAAGACATTCAGGAAACAGAAGACATAGGAGCAGATCAAGGTCAAGGACTTCTAGATATTCTAGAAGGTCAAGGTCACCAAGATCTAGATCTAATAGAAATAGGGCAAGATCACCTAGGTCAAGCAGAAACAGATCAAGGTCAAGATCACCAAGGAAAAGTAGAAACAGGTCTAGGTCACCAAGGTCAAGTAGATATAGGTCAAGATCACCTTATAGATCTGACAGAAGAGCAAGACATTCTGATTCACAAAATAACAGATCTGGGTCAAAGAGTCCAAGCCAAAGCAAAAGGTCAAAAAGTAGGTCAGTGTCAAAGTCACCTGCTAGGGGAAAGTCATATGAACCTGATTTAAAGCTCAAGGAAAGATCACATAGCAAAAGTCGGTCTTTGTCAAGGTCACCCCATAGGAAGAAGGTCAAATCGAAGAAAAGCAAAAAGAAGAAGAAACACAAGAAAAAGGACAAAAACAAATCTTCTCGGAGCATGGCAGCTAATGCTATTTTGCAAGAAGAAGAATCAAATTCAGATTTATCAAGGTCAGTATAAACAATGCTGATTTTCTGTTCAATCTATGTTTGCATAGATCCTAAATTCTGATTTTAAATATTTTACATTTCTGTTCAGAAATCTCAGTAATTATTAACTACCATTTACGGGTAATTATTATTATTCTCTGAGGTATTTCAATTAAAAGATCATTCCTGAGAATTAAACATACCTATCAAAGGTGTCTTATTATATTTAACTCCGCTAGAAAACCATGTATCTGACATATTTGTCATGACTATGAAACTTTTATGCTAAAAACCAAACAGGATGTAAGACAGGATAATCAGCATTTACCATAAACTTCGCCATTTTGAACGGCTATTTCGTCATTTTCAAACTGGGTTAGTATGTGCTTGGGAAAACAACAACAAGTCGTGTAGGACAAAACAGACATTTTAGACCACGCATAACCAAGCTGGTTTAAAACTTTCTTACAATTAGGTCAAATAGTTGTGATGTCCCCATGGACCTTTCACATGTTGTGAGTGCAAAACAATAGGCAATATTTGTGTTGCGAGTGCAACCCTCTTGTGGGTGGGCTCTTTAAAGAGCTCATCAAATATTTTTTTCAGACAAGTAAAATCATGAAAATACTTAAAATAATATGCCATGCCAACCATTTCCAGACCCTATGCAGAAATTCAGCTTCATTTACGTCAACAAAACTTTCTCAGTCTATTGTTTGCAAATTAAGTATAAGAATCTGGTGTTGAAATTATGGTAGGAAAAATCAGGAATTATCATAATTTTGTTTGGATATTCACCCATGCAAATACTCTAGCATAATGGAAACAAGTGACCCATGGGTCATGACGCTCAGCTGCCAAGCATGACCTGCGACATCATGGCCTTAATTCACAACTTCTAGTAAAATTGTTGCAGAACCTATATGCCAATTTTGTTTAAACTTTCTACATTGCCATAAATTCTTATCATATATGTCTGGTTAAAACATAGTGAATGATGGTCTGAGGCAAAATGTATGGTTGTTGAGCTATCAGAAACTAATCCCACAGCTTGCTCGATACCTGTCAGTCTCAAAAGGAATACCACACAGGCCACATATAAGATCAAAATATAGCAAAAGATCAAGGAAATCCATGCAAGAATTATTGTGAAACGGGTGCTTCCATATTAATTTTTATTCAATACAAGCCAACTGTACTGAGCTTTCATAAATGATGGTCATATTTATCAAGAAATCTTCGACCCAATGCAAGATTACATTAATATACATCCCACTGCATTCACTTTAATAGTTCTTGAGATAATATGTTCTAAAGGAATTTAAAGATGGCGTCCTGGTGGCCATATTTGATTTCTGACAGGTTGGAAATTGAACAACAAACATCCTCTAAAAGGGACCAAACATCATAAAAAAATCACAGAAACTGTCCTGGAAAAAAGGATTTCTAAAATGGCTACCTGGCAGACATAATGATTTTCTGACAAGTCACACATCCTCCAATAAGACTCTAAACTTGTAGCAATTGCTTCAAAGAATGTAACAGTTATGAATGTCCAAAACAATTCAAAAGGCATGATCAGGTTGGAGAGCTCTCATATCATATTTATGAACATGCAAATGTAAAAAGTGCAAGTCCAATTTGTTTTAATTATTAGCTTGCTATTTAATGGGGTCAGCAGGGTAGGTAAACTGCAAAACCTAAAAGAAAAGAAATGCAGAAAGCATCACTAAGAGTCTTGTAATCAAATAAAGCCATCCTAATTCCAGGTACAGACCCACATATTATCAGAACAAACACTTGCTGGTATATCTGATGATTTGTATAATAATATTCAGATATCTAGAAAACTAAGTTTATTGCTATGATTCCATGATATAAACTGCAAACTGTTCCCATCATTTTATAAATCAGTAGCTAAACTTAACACTTAACTCTCATAGTCTTATTGCCTAGCCAAAGCATTCCGGAAACAGTGTTTTTGTTATGCACTAATGATATATCCTTATCACTCCATGAGCTGATACAAAAGGGAGTCATATATCACAAGTGTCACTGACAATTATGGGCACATAGTGAGATGTACCAGTTGTGAGTGCCATATGGTTATATATACCTTTAACCTCCTGACCAGCTGACCTCAAAATCAATTAGTTATTTCTTCCTGCAAAAAGACCCATAAATATGAAGTTTGAATCAAATTCAGTGATGAATAGATGTGGCATATGTGAAAGACTGAAGGTTTGGGTTGAACAGTTTCACTTGAAATATGTTCACAAGCATTTAGAACAATATTGTGACCTTAACCTTTGACCTTTTGAACTCCACATCAATTGGCTTCTTCTCCCATTGGTAGGTAAGTCATATATGACAGATGGAAAGTATAGATTGAAAAGTTTGCTGAAAATGACTCCACGCAAGAAGAGGGTGTTGTGAACTTGACTTTGACCTCAAAATCAACAGGTCTTTTCCCCTGTTGGCAGAGAAGCGATATCAGTGCTGAAAGGTTTGGAATGAAAGGTCTAGCTTGAAATGTGTCCACAACCTTTTCAAAGAAGTGGATCCTGTGACCCTGACCTTTGACCTTGTGACCTCAACATCTATAGGATTCCTCTCCCACTTAGTAGGTGAGCTATATGTGAAAGATCAAAGAATTGGGATGAAAGGTTTGGCATATAGGTCGCAGTGACCTAATTTCAGGTTTGCAAGGAGATCTTTTTAGAACCTCTAAGACTGCATAGGGTTCATGGCCCTAGCCCCTATGGTTACGATTTGTGTCCTGCTAATGGACGGCCGGCCGGATGGACAGACGGAAGGACGCCAGACAAAGACCCATCGCTATAGCCCAGCATGACTGAAAGTCGGCTGAGCTAAAAATGGCAGCTCGTTCAAGTATACCTGTGGCTGCAAGGCTCTATGTTTGCTGGCCTTGTATTATTTTCTAGAGAACTAAAATATTATTAGTGACAACAGTCAGTGATTAGTTCTAAGTGTTCTGCCATCAAAATAAAGAAATATTTATTTTAATTTGATTGTAATTTATGAAGAAAATAAAGAAAAATGAATAACAATCTTGCTTATTTTTTTATTTTTTTTTTTATCTCCACAAATTATACATCAAAAGAAACACCAAATATGATACAAATATTTAGATGAAACAGACAAAGTTTATAACATATGAACAATTCTAACTTCACCAAACTGTCTAGATTCCAAATACATGTAAATAAAAAAAAAAATTAAATAAATTGCCTTTTTCTAACTTTTCATTTCATGATTAATTAAATACAATGACCATCGTTTTTTAAAGTATTCTAATTTCTTATTCTTTTCTGCTATTTTATATTCAATTCTTACATATTCCCATAAAAAGTTTCGAAATCCATGGACATTCGGCTTCTGTTTATTGCTTTTGCAACAATTCTGCTTATGTCATGTGCCTTTCCATTTGAATTACCAAAAGATGCAGTATAATCATTCACTTACGGACCCTTAGAAAATGTCTGTTTTGAAGATATATAGGAAACCTTCCATTTAAAACTGCACCATGCTTATTGGAAAATGCCTAGTTTCAAGATTTTAGTTTCTGTTGAAACAGACGGTTAACAAAAGGAAGAAATATGTTACTTTCAGGTGAAAGCTTTTGTCTTCTTGTTGGCCAAATGGGGAAATGTAGTGAATCTGGGGGCTTGACAGTCGAGGGAAAAAACACTCGGCATTCTCTGCTGGTGACCTGGGTTAGATCCCCGGCGTGGCTATGAGGGAGGGTTGTTATTGCCTGTCCAAGATCGGTTGTTTTCTCCAGATACTCTGGTTTCCTCCACCTCTACAGTCTACTGAACATCACAATCTGAGCCATGGAGAGGGCCGCGATTAGTTATAATAACTTATTGTACAATCCATGTAAAATAAATAAGTTAATATATATATAAAATCTGTTCAAGCTGTTATGGTACACTGTTAATACACATTCCACATTCGAGCATTCACATGATGTTAAGAGTTTATTGATATGTTTTTCAGATCATCCTCCCTTGAGCCATCTGTCTCTGATAAGAAGAATGGTGATGTAAATAAAGAGGAGAGGCAAGCAACGCAGTCCTTAAACATTGAGGACAAGATGGTGACCCAGGAGGCCGTGACATAGGCATCATGAGCTTGTTATTTATACATTGAATTAAACCATGAAATACTTGTTTTGTAGATTGTTGTTTTTGTTTCACATAAAATTGGTTAGTTTGTATTTGTTTTAAACAGGGCTATGTTTATGAATGACTTTGAATGTGATTAGGCAGGCATGACAAGATGTTCTGGATGTTTAAATTAGTAAAATCCTTAATATAGTCAACTCCAATTAATAATTGAACTTTCAATTAAATGAAGAATTTTTAAAATCCCTAAACAATGCTTAATTTGCTCAATTTTGAAGCATTTATACCTATTATCAAAATTTTTGCTCATTGGAAACTCATATTTCGGACAATTAACCCTCAGTTCCAGCTTAATGTACCTCTCCTCTGATGCTAAGCCCCAGGCAGCCCCCACAGAGTTGCTGTGCCAGGCCTACGCACTTTTCCTTGTTCACACCTTCCATTTCTCTCTTGTGATATAGCTAGTGAAAAGATCACTGGACATCAATAAAGCTCGCTGAAATAAACAAACTTAGCAGGTTGCACAACAAAGATGATCCCTTGTTGAACAGACTTGCAGGGCTGCTTATCACTAACCAATGATGTATGACTCCTGACCAGACTTTGACTCGAGTCCACTTTTTCATGGCTTAGACTTCAACTCAACAGTCTTGGACTTGTAGGTAAGGACTCAAAACTCAAAAACACAAAGACTCGGAAATACTGACATTCTGATTTCACAAAAAAGTCAACACATGTATGACGTGTGAAACTGTATATGTAATTATTTCCTCATTCCACCGAGACTATAACGTGTTTATTTTATTAACAAAATTGGACATGGACTTTCTTTATCAAAATGCCTTAATCGAAGATTGCGTACTTGGACTGGTGTGGACTCGGACTTTCATTTGGAATCTGTTAGTGTGGATTCGAATACAACACTCCTAGTACCGGTAACTCGCATTCTTTCGCTATATGCATAATGGACCATCATCCAGCCAATTTTTTTTTCATTATAGGCTATACAGAATGTTGCTTTAACAACATTTCTATGAAAATTTGTAAATGGTGTTGTTTGGAATGGGCTGATGATCCGTATCTAGTTGATAACATGCATATAGCCAGTTAATATAAACGGAGATATAGGGGCAGTAAAGAAGAAAATTGGCGGTATTATGTTAGCCTCAGGAAGTGAACGGGATGTGTTAAACATTTTTTTTCTGGAACCAAACCTCTAAATGACAACATTGATTTTCTGATGTCATACCCTAGTAATGATATCACTCAAACATTTATGATAACAACATCAAACTTTTTTATGATCAGATTTATTGGGAAACAATTTTACAAAGATCCCATGGATAGCGAACAATAATGCAATGAGTCACATTAAGAAAGATGCATAAAATGTATTAGACAAAAATATTTGCAAGATCACCTTCACATTTAAAGATATAATTGTGCATTGATAGAATTGATAGAATTGTAGCATATAAGGGATGACCAGTGAACAAGCTTAAAAACACTTGTGCATTTGACAAGTTAACTTTTCGGCATTGGTAAGAATTCTTTGCCATTACACCCTTTATCTGCCACTGATTGTACACCTATGAAAATATTTCATTCAGGGATACCACGACTATATCACTAGAATCTTCCCACTGGGAGTTTTGGGTTTTCACGCGTGGTTTACTAATTTCCTCCTTGCAGAATTTTTATTCTCTTTTAGTGATAAATCCGGAGAGAAATGCATTTTGCCACTTACATATATCTTGCATCAAATATTAGATTCTTGAACTCTTTTAAATGTCAGCATGACTGAATGGATTTATTTTTAGGGCAGAACCTTAAAATGGCAGTGGAGACAATATATTTGTTATCCCTGCATGACATATATTCGAAAATATGTGGCAGTTGCATATCTCAATATACATGAACAACTGAAACCACTCACGTAGCATTATTAACAGATTTTGCCTGTTTGATGAATGAGGGAAAACATATCTGCATATTGTCAAATATGTTGCATGAAACATATATTGCTTTATTGGACGGACAAATTTGTCACCATTTTGGGTATGGTGACTTAAGTTGTCTAATTATGTTGCCACGAGCAGAAAACGATGATATGGGATTTGCACGAAAAATACATTAAAGATTAAAGATTACTCGCTAATATTACAATTAAGATACCTCAGAAAGTGCTAAGGAGCTTTAAAACATTAAGAAAACAGATTATAATTGTGGCTCACCAAAGCTCTGTTTAAAGTGTGCAACTGGGGTTGAAAATAAAAGTTAAAATTATTGTACTCACAAAGGCCTTTTTCACAGTTTCACAGGCCCCGTTATCATAGACCCAGAGTGTTTTCAAATCCAAGTAGAAATGGACACATTTATTGCTCTTATAACACAAAAAGTTATGGAAGTCAAGAGAATGATGTGTCAATTTTTAAATATTAGACAAAGTTATCACAAAGAATCGACTTCTGCATAAACTATTCACATATTATTTAAATTGACAGCCCTTAAAAGGAGGAATATATCTGAAAATACACAGACGCCAACATCAGTGTTTCAAGCCCATTATAAATTCAACCCCTGCACGATCAACATGAAGTTAATGAATGCACATGGGTTTATCCAATAGTGTGATTTTAATGACCATGTAACAGGTAACAAGATACAAGCATTTCATCGTGAAAATATAAATATCATGGTGCAACTTTAGTTTTATATTTAGTTTTATTTTTAATTTTAATTAAGGAAGTATAATTCAGCTTTGTGCACAATGAGTATTTTGAATCCCACAAGGTGTATACATGTACTTCTTTTGTTGGTAAGAACCACATTAGTTAGCCGCTTCATTGGAACGGGGCGTTCTCTGCGTCCGCGCGGTCAGCGGGCGGTGCAGAACCTTTCCAATAACGCCAATTTCCTGCGGTGGAATGGCGTTGCGATGCTGGTCGGAATCCCTCGTGTTTTATCCACATTATTTTGTGATTTATCCACATTATATAGTGTTTTATCCGGAATTCCGAGCGAGTTACATCCCGCAATGCGAGAACCGCACATGTAGCACTTTGTACAGAGCGCGTTCAACGCTGCGCTATCGGGAACAACAATTCATCGGGCAACGCCCGTGGCAATGCAGAAAATCACGTTCATTGAAAGGCAGCCTTACAGGCCTAAATGCCCCGTTTCCACTTATTTGAGTATACTAGTATATCAGTGATAAAGTCATCATGTCAGTTGTTAGAGTGAAATCTTGAATATATATATATATATATATATTCAAAACTTTATTATAAACACAGAAAATGACCAGATCTTTCTTCTGAACACTTGGAATCAAAATTGCACTTGCATAAACTAATATTTAAACGTCATTGCACATATTTTAGGCAGATCTTTGCATAAATAAATTTAAGAATGCCATTGCACATCCAGGATATTTTGTGTGTGAACAAAATGAATTGATTATGAACCAAACCTATGTGATAATGATATCCATTTATTTATTGGCATTTACCATCAGGGTAATGACACATTTCCCAAGTTATATTTAAATATTAATACATTCCATAGAAAGAATTACCGTGTTTAAAATACAATCCCCAAAAATACATTAATGCTCTGACAAAGTCTTTCTATGGGGCACAATGTTTTGCGCATGTTTTTCTCTGCTCAACTAAGAACAATTTATTTGTGCCACAGAATTGGTCGAGCATAACTTTAAGTGTTACAAGTTTCTTTACATATTTTTTTTTACATGATACAAATGTACAACTTAACAGTATTATGAGAACTACCACATAATTAAATGAAGATTAGGATGTACTTACAGAGCAGTTATACATTGCTGTCTTTCTATATCTCCTTCGCTTTAACCGCTGCCTTGTGTAGCATGATTCAGCGGTTAAAGCGAAGGAGGCCTGGAACGCCTGCAGTGTATAATTGCTGCGTTGGGGGTGCATTTGCATGAGTGTACAATATTTAAGACTCGTCACATCACTACTACAAACATCACATTATCAATATGCTACTTGCATGACAGACAACCGAGTCACGCAGATACATGTATATATTTATTAAAATATACTACCAGGATAATGAATTTCCAACCTTTTATTTTTTTGTTATAGAAATTTATAATTATAGTACTTAATTTCAAATTTGATCATATCAGCTAGAGTACTTCTGCAAATAAATTAAACCTAGTGTTTTATCCTGCGTTTTGCACTATAAGGGTTACCCGCTCATGAACTATTAGGGTGGCTTTTTGTTCAGTTGGGGTTCTATCTGGGTGGTTGAATTGTTACCAAGACAGTGACATTGGATACAAGGTTGTGACCTTAAAAAATCATTGTCTGGTAGATTGAATGTAGCTTTGAACAACTAACTGTGGACAGCATGGCAGAAAAGAACTTAAGTTTCACGAACTACGGAACTCTGATCTTTTCAAATTTTACATTAACTACTATACATATGTTAAGTCTACATTAGGACAAATATGAATGCGTGGTTCAAATATTTTGCCAAATAAGTGCAATATAGTGGAAAATTGATAGCCAGGTATGTTTAGAGTCAGAATCTAAACACATGCAACGTTGCTCTATAAAATGCCCAAAGTCAAAATAATCTCATGAATTTTTATTTAAAAACTAATTAAATTGCTGATTTACTTTATTCATAATTAATATTGTCTTCTGTGTGGTTATAATGAACACGTCAATACACCCCATACATAATCATATTAAAAGAAATAACCTTTTTAGAAGCATTTATTTACGGACCTTATTTTTGAAAGCTAATTTTAAATATTTTTCAATGTTTTTCAGCGTATCAAATTAAGGCCAAAATTTAAGTGTGCATCAGAGATCACCATAGTTATTTTTTAACTACTATATTATTAAAAAAAATGTTTATAATGATTTCTGTTATAAGTTTGAGCTGCTATAAAAGTTTACTCTGTAATCCTGTTAAAGAATAAGATGTGCTTTGTATATAATTAGCACACCTCTTGGTCAGGTTCCGGTACACCACTTGATGAGCAGAGTATCATCGGATACATCAACTTGACACTAGCCCCAGCTCTTCCAGAATTGTCCGCGGTTCCTCATGCTCCTGAAAAAAATCAAACTTGAGAAAATATTGTATAACAACAAAACTGCGATAAAATAACTCTTCCTCTTTCGAAGGTAAGAATAAATTTACTTGGGAATTCCATTTTAGTAGAAGTTATTGGTGACCTTATAATAGAAACCAATAATAAATGTGGTGGTGTTTTTTATCAGGATGACAGAGGAGGGAATATGAATAAATATTGTAAACAGTTTGAAAACTACAGATGAACATGAGAGGGAGAAAGGGTACGGGGCGATGGGGATGGAGCGCATGAATTAACAGGGAGAAAGAAATGCAGTTGTTGTAGAGTAATGCATTCAAACTTACCATGTAAGCATGTATTATGCGTGGAAATTGGAATTTGTTTAAACGTAGGAGATACGAACTTTATAAAGAAATACTGTGCAGTAAGGAGATCATATCCTTGTTTTCTGAAATATCCAAATTAATTTCTTCCATATAACACGGAGGGGGCATTGTAGAACTGGAGACAAAGTAAGCGGAAAATGGAATCTCGTAAAATTTGGAAAGGATTTTTTACTACACGAATAATGCATTAAGAGGCAAAGAAGTAGAAAGACATGAGACATTAGTAAAATAGAAACAAAGTAGAGAAGGAGTTATGAATATTCAATTAGCTATATAAAACCATGCTTTTCTGAAGACGTAACATTATCACAGGTATTAGGAGATCTACTCCGATCACCACTGAAATACACCAACCACCCCAGGTCCTCAAATGTTCACTTGGCCCGGTCTTACCTGTTTACAGCAACTTATAAATCCTCCATTCAGAACTGCAGTATATTGTAGACACGGTGTAAATCACAATTACCTGTCGAATTTCAGGACACCTAAAATACTGCATGACCGTTCTGACCTCAACATTCAATCTTTAGATTCTGGTGGAAACGCAGTCATGTGTGCCTGAGCCATACAACAAAAGCAAATAATTCACCTTTGGAAGTCATTCAATTATAAAAAAATTCAGTGTTCATTTCATTTTTGTCTTCTTACTCTTTTCATCTTCTCTGCATTAGCACATTTCACCTGGATTCAAATAAACATTCACAACTGGTTTTCCTTGTTTAGTTTCCACTACAGTCTTCCCATTCACTTTTCACAGTCGTTCCCTTTGGTAACCATTTAAATCTATTACTCCAAACACCATCCATAAATATATTTCCTCAGTTCATCAAGACTACTGCACATATCCTCTATTCTGTTTCAAGTTGGTTATTACTGTTCTTAATAACGTTTTTTTTCTCGAGTTCACCGATAAAATATTTTTCCAATGCACGATTCACAAGTTTTCTTTTTCTCCCATATCTCTCTCGCATCGTTTTCCCCTGTAAACCATGCACGACTGAATTAATTGTTCACCATTCACAGCTGTTCCCCTTTACATAATTCCTCAACTCTCTTTTTCCGTTCACTCTTCACCATTCACACAGTCAATTCCTATTCAAAATTCCAAAATGCTGTCCCTGTTCATCATTCAAAACTATTACCAAATCCAAATACATCTTTCTAGATACAACATTTACAAGAAGATTTTCCATTCCGCCATTCACAACTTCTTTCATTTTTCGATAGTTACAAAATGTTGACTGTTCAGTATTCAAAACCAAGTTCGCTTGTTCACTGAATGGTATGTAAACGGTTTCATTAAGCAAGACACTTGTGTCAATATATCTTGACAGATAAAGCCTGCGTAAACTTGTAAGTTTTGAGAAGATGAATCAGTTTGCATTGCCGGAATTTATTGTTAGTTGCATAGTGAAAGCTAGGAAGGGAAAGATTTCTGCGTCAACTTTGTCATATTAGAGAAAATATCTGCATCAGTGCTGTCACGGAAGAGATCTTTAAGTCAATGCTGTCACCCATGAAAAGATCTTTTTCAAGTTTATCATGCAGGAGACGTCTGCATCAACTAAACCAGACAGGATAATATCTCTGCAGAAACTATGCCAGGCAGAATAAGATCTTTGCGGCAACTTTATCGGGTAGGAAAAGAATTCTGAATAAACTTTGTCAGACAGTAAAAGATTTCTGCGGCCACTTTGTCATGGAGGGAAAGATCTCTGCGTCAATTTTGTCAGGTGAGAAAAGATCTCTGCGTCAATTTTGTGAGGTAGGAAAATATCTCTGCGTCAACTTTGTCAGGGAAGGAAAAATCTCTGCGTCAACAGTCATATAGGAAAAGAACTTCTGCGTCAACATTGTCAGGGAGGAAAGATTTTTACGTAAACTCTGTAAGGTAAGGAAAGATCCCTGCATCAATTTCGTCTCATAGGAATAGATTTCTGCGTCAACTTTGTCAGGGCGGGAAAGATCTCTGCGTGAACATTGTCAGATAGGAAAATATTTCAGCGTCAACATTGTCATGGAGAAAAGATTTTCGTTAACTCTGAACGGTAGGGAAAGATCTCTGCGTCAATTTTGTCAGGTGGGAATAGATTTCTACGTCAATTTGTCAGGGAGAGAATCTCTTTGTCAAATTGGCAGATTGGAAAAGAATTTCTGCGTCCACATTGTCATTGAGGAAAGATTTTTACGTCAAAACTTACAGTCTATACGGTAGAGACCTTGCCTGGTCGGGAGATCTTTGCGTCAACATTGTCAGATAGGAAAAGAATTTCTGCGTCCACATTGTCATGGAGGAAAGATTTTTAAAAACTGAGTCTGTACGATAGAAACCTTGCAAGGTCGGAAGATCTCTATTTTCTGCGTCAATTTTGTCAGGTATGTAAAGATCTCTGCATCAACTTTATCAGGTAGGGAATGATCTCTGTGTCATCTTTGTCAGGCAAGAGATGTTCACTGCAAGAAACCTTGCCAGGTCGGGAGATATGTGTCAATTTTGGTAGGCACGAGGAAATCTCTGCATCTATATTGTGGAAAAGGGAATCTCTGGGCCAGTTTAGTAGTGAGAAGAAGATAACCTATATCGACTTTGTCAAGCAGGCGAAGGTCTCCGTGTCATGTTTGTCAAACATGAGACCTCTTTCTCAACGTTGTGAGGGTGGAGTCGATCTCTGCATCAATTTTGTCAGGCAGAAAATGACCTCTGCATCAACTTTATCACAATGGAAAGATTCTGAATCAATAATTTAAATACAGAAGAACTCGGCGGCGTTAACAGTGTTATTCAGGAGATCTCTGCGTAAACTTTGTCATAATTGGGGATCTTTGTATCACCTTAGTCATATATGAGCTTTCTTCGTAAGTTTTGTTATGAAGGAAAGGATATTTAAATTTTGTCAAGAAGAAGATCTCTGCATCAACCTTGTTATGCTTGGGACGATCCGTTGGTAAACCTTGTGACGGAGGAGGTTTCTTCGTCAAACTTGTCATGATAGAGAATTTACATCGTCGTGTAGGAGAAAACCGGTTTCAACTTTAAAATAAAGGAAATACCTGCGTCAAACATTTTAAGCAAGAGAAGACTTTTTTTTTTCAACACTGCCAGGCAGAATATCTCTGCGCAAACTTTGTCATGTATCAGGACTCTGCGTCAACTTGTAATGCAGGAGGTACCCGTGTCATGTTGATCATTTGGGAGGTTTGCCCAAAAGTGTGTCATGCAAAAAAGTTTCACTTTGTCATGCTGGGGAAAATCTGCACTCCATTTTGCCATGCACAAGAAGAAATGTCCATTTGCCATGCAGGAGAGGATCTGTTTTAATTTCTCTTCTGTAGGGGAAAAGTAACAATTTCTTTGACAAGAGAACGAACGTCTGTTTGTTAAGACAGGATATTTGTTAATTTTTCATGCACAAATGTGTGTTAAATTCTTTCTGGGTAGGAAATTCAAGGGAAGTAAGGAGAGGAGACTTTTTTTTTGCAAGCAAGATGAAGTCTGTGTTGGTTTCTCAAGCATACATTAATTTTTTTTATTTAAGTGAAGATCCGTGATAATTTTTCAGGCATGTCTAGATTATGGATTGTAGCAGGTAAATATCCGTCAATTTTTTTACAGGAAAATTGTCACCTATCTTCAGAACAAAATATAAGGTATATCTTAGCAAAAGAACGATCTGGCATTCATATAATATAATTGAACCAACAGCTTACCTTGATAAGAATTTTGAATAATAGCTTGACACACGGAGATTTGTCACCGGAAATACGACTCAAGAAATGAGTAGTGTTGGATCTTGTTGACCAATATGAGAGATGTATTAAGAGTTCCAACTGTCAGGAAAACTTCAATTGATCACACACTTTGCAGTTTTCAATTGCACCTAGCCTGGAAAGTTCTTTATTCAGTTACACAGTTAATCCTATAACTGGATCTTAGTAAATTTTATGAACCAACAAATTTCCAAATTGTAAGATGTAACTTTAATGTATCCAGATTTTGTGGCATGGTCGTTTGCAATCTTATTGTGCTTGTTGTGCAAGGTCGTAACAGTTGTATTTGCAAAATATAATTTTTCACTTGACTGCATGTACCAGATCATCTTCTTAATCATGGCTGTACAAGGTATTCATTTTAGTCTTAAATTCTATTTTAGGCTATTGGAACTGGCTAGTGTTTCCTAACGGATAAGTAGGTTTTCATTGCTATAAGTGTAATGCGTTACAAAAGTGTACTAATATTTCTAAATGTTGGGTTAGTAGGCAAGAAATTTAAATGTTGGCCCATATCATTGCAGATGCATCACATAAGATGTATATGTCTGTCATATGGCAAATGCAGAGTTAATGTAGTGCACATATTTTCTGACTGAAACCTGTTTGATCACCGTGTTTGAAAACCATTTTTAAAACAGGTGGTGATATATATTGCAGGAATACAAACAAGTGACGATTGCAAGATGACTGCAGTATCAGCATTGCATGCGTTTCTATATATAATGTGTCGCGGTATATCTATATTTTTTATAGAAATATTTTTTTTTTTTTACTTTCCAAGACACCTGCCACTTGTCTGCTAGAACCCAGCAATCATTATTTCTTGCACACGTTTTCAACTGCTTAAGATTACAAATAAACCCATAATATCAATGTGTTTCATTGTTTTCCATGTAATATATCCGGTTTTCTTTTTCTTTTCAATGCTTGACCTTTGCGACGTCCACAAGAAGATATAACTATATACCATTATAACATTCAAACTAGCCATATTTATATTTTATTATGTTTGACTAAAGTCAACAACTTCAAGTCAACAACTTCGTTGACTGATTTTTTTTAGATCATAACTGTGTTACCTTTGCATTCTTGTAAATATTATAACAACTCGTATCTACTGACTACTCATTTATTCATCATACAACATTTACATAATATGCTGCATGCACCACAATTTTTAACATTGCAAGTGAACGGTATTATACCATGCGTAAGCAATACCTTTGGCAACAAAGATTTCCTACCGATATACAATTTGTGTTCATACATTTGCAAACATGTAAAAAAATCATTCCAATATTTACGATTAAATCTTTACTGTTTGTTAGTTTCTGGGGTAATGCTGCTAGAGCTCAATCTTTGCGAAAAGCTACCACAACTGAAGTATAATGTTGTATACAGCTTACTTTACTGAATGGGGTACGAACGAGATGGAATATATGTATAGCAAAAGGTGACATAATTAAAGTATTTCATTTTGTAGAACTCCATCATTCTGAATACAAAAAAAAATCTGTGAACAAAAAAAAAATCTGTTGAAAGCAAACCTTTTTAAAGAGACAACTGGGAGTGATAGTTACAATACTTATAATTACTTGTCCTTGTAGGTCATAACAAGAATGGAAAGGCTGAGTAAGAAGTAAAGACAAATATATGTAGAATGCATTCTTGAGATGAGTTATCACATGAATCATGCCAGACATTATAGATAACGTAAAAAGAAATATCGAATAAAGCAAATACTGCTGTATAGGAGGAAAATAGCTACACATATCATTGTTAGATCATGCATGGCAGCACCAATCCTTAGGAGAGCTTTTTAGCCATACTAAATTGGATTGCATTATATTGTATGCACTTTAATCACAATCTCAAACAAGGACATTGTGTCAACTGTACAGCTAAAGCATAGATTCCACCAACTTGTTCAACAGGAATGATTAAACACAATATGGCTGAATAGTTAATATGGCTGTCACAAAAAGTAGAAACAAGAGGACTATCTCACTGTGCATGGCGGAATGTTATGAAGAGAGACAGCAAGCCTGCATGTGCATGTTTTTGCTCAACTTTTCTTTTAAATACACCACTACTTCCTCGCTGCAATATATATAAATACAATGTAAAAAAGTAACTTCCAACTATCTGCTTTACTTGTCCATTTAAAAATCAAGTCTATCAGTACTTTGCACATACATTTTTTATCAGTTAAATTAAACTAAAAAGTTTTTTCATCTGCACAGCATCTACATTCCAATCTGTGTACATTAAAGTATAGAGATTTATTATACTAATTTAACGAAATGGACATTTTGTAAACATACACCCGTGAATCTGAAATCCATATTAATCAGTATTAAAGCTGAAATCCACATTTTAACAGTCACTATTAAGATTAAATTAACAAATAACAAAGTCATTTGTTGTACTGAAATGTTCCCACATTATTTCTCCAGCACACAACATAATTTATTAATGACCTCTGTGTAATCACAAGTGGTGGTCCCGCCCTATTCAAATAAGCTTTGATTGACAGCCTAAATGACCAGTAGAATACTACTGTGACACTTCCCCATCATGCAGTGATGTGCACTAACCTGTACTTCACAAATTATAAAGTGCATTTTTAAACATGCAAATTTCTCTGAATGTCAGCTAAATGGACCAATGAGAAGCAAGATCATGCAAGTCAGCACGGATTATGTTTACATTAATGTAATGCTTGTCAACAGCATAAATATTTTTATGTACAAAGATTTCCCAGTAATGACAAATAGTTTTTAAGGTATGAATTTTTAAATAGGAGATCCTAATTGTTCCTATGGTAGTATGATCTCCTGGGGTTTCCTGATACAACATATTTCAAGACAACAGTCACAACACAGGTTAGCCACTCTTGTCACAAAAAACATTAAAATACCAGATTTTATGAAATGTAAAAAAAGTTGCCATTTTTTAAATCATGATTACTTAATATTTACAGCAAATGATTAATGACAACTCTGTGCTCAAATCATTTACAACCAGAATTTTTACAAATGGTGAAAAATTGGGTTTTCTGGCTTAAGCAACAGCAAAATTTATATCAATATTACAACTATACCATAAAGTGACTTGGAATTATTTTCCCCCAAAGCAAACATGGTTCTTGCTTTTATAAGAAATTTTTAAAAAAGACAATTCAAATTCTTGGTTTTATCTTGTGTTACCATGGTGACAAGAGCTGACTGAGTTATATTATACACTATACCTGTTGATGCACCAGTCTATTAATTTTATAGGATCCATGTAAAATCTTGCATTGTGGTCATTATAAACATACAGGCAACAAAATTCAATTTCCTCCATGTTACTTCAACAAAAATAAACCTGGCAGGTGCACTTTAAGATATAATCATCCCGTCTTAAAAACTTCAAAACTGAGAAAAAAATTTAATTCGCATTCATTTCTTTTTCTTTGAAAAAAATAATTCTGGATTTCCATAAAAATAAACAAGACTCTAAAACTGTAAAGATATGTGTATCAATGTGAAATTCTCCTCCTCAAAAGGAACCCAGGCAGATTTGATAATTACTTGGTTGATGTACAATTTCTTTTAACTGGCAGTTATTTCTGACAAGTACTGATTGAAACATGCAAGAAGTCAGGTTAGTCATACCGGGTATTGAATCCGCCATTTTTCTCCATAATAATCGATCCACCATACCTTGGAGGTCCAATGGGAATGTTAGTTGGGTAAGACTGGTGCATCATGGGAGGGGACGAGATTGGAAGCACAAGGGGAACAGATCTAACATCGTCGTGAGGCATGCATGCTGCGTGCAAAGATGGCCGACAAGAACCCAGCCAATCAGCCGAGACCGTGGTCTTCGAAGAAGCCCTGGGGGGTCTCTTCCTAAGGAGGCAAGCAAATGGAAAGTGATGATCACTCTGCTGTCCAATCCAAACTATGTATAGTGCACATATATATGAAACCATTCTAAAGCTTCCGAGTGATCGACCATATACCGTTATGCAATTTCTTAACTTATAATTAGAGAAAATGAAATTAAAAAGAAAATTACACACACTGGGTTTTAAATATTTTTGAATTTACAATGATTAAATACATGAATTAATGTATGAATAATATACATTTGTATATTTCAGAATGTTGAACACACAATTTCTGTGATAAAATTTAAGAATGATTTCCCAAAAAGGTCAAAACTGTTGGACTGTTTTGTAATTTTTCTCCTCTGAAATGTTCTTTTTCTCTTTTACCACTATTTAAATCAAATTCAGCTTTTGTTGAAATTTGAATATAAGACATTCCCAGTTGAAGGCTGAATTTTGTTGCAGACTTTCTTTTCGACTCCAGATTCAATTATATATTACGTATATTTAACAAAACTTGAGTATGAACCACTTCATTTTCAACATGGATTATTTGGAAGGGAATAGGTTTTCAAATTACTGATACTCATCAAAATTTAATTGCAATCACTTAACATTGTTAGTAGGCTGGTTAATGTCTAAGTAGAAGCAGCACTAATAGTTAATACATATGATTACACACCACATTATCAAGAGCATCATCAATACCAAAACAACATGATTCCATCTAAGAGTGATAGTCACGCCAAAAATTGTCATATAGCGAGAGTTTAAAATGATGCACTTTCCTTAATACTGTCAAAAGTAAATAGAATTACTAAACTACAGCAAAGACTTAACATCGTCACTGGCAGACATTGAAAGGATTAACACAACATATGCACATATTTTATAGAGACAGTGAATTGAAATATTTAATACAAATTAACCTGCAGCATGCAAATTGTATTATGAATTTTAATGCAATTGCTACATGGTCACATGATTCCTGCAGTATACCAGTGCTACATGTAGCAGAGTGTTCTATATATGTACCATTTTCTAATACTTGTCATGAAGAAGTGTGCCACAATACACCATGGCAGACATGTGATAGGACAATATAACTGCTGATTAATAATGAATGTTTACAGTAAAGCTGTTATATCTGATATGCAAGATAATTTGCCATTTCGAAAGATTATTAAAAAGTTTCGTTGTTGGTCCCATGATAAAGTTTAAAAGTGCATGTGGTTTCTATAATATCAGCTCTGCTAACAGGTAAGCTACAAAGCATACTAATTAAATGACACTGATAAATCTCAACACTGGGTTATTGAAATTTGAAAATAAAAATGAATACTTATTTAACCTTACAAAATTTGCTTTCAATGATGACTGAGGTTCAATTTTTTTATTTTTTGTATAATCATAATTCACTAACTGTTTTTTTTAATGTGATATTTTCAAAGCACACAATAAACAATACATGTTGCAGTCAGGAATGATTGTTAAAACTATAAAGTAGATAATAAGATGATTATTTTTTTTAAATAGACAAGGCGATTTTAGAACAAATGTCAAGTATTATTTATGGAAATAAAAATAAATATATCAAACTAAGTGCTGATATTTTTTTACTTTTGTTTGGCACTTGCATCTGCAACAAATACCCAATATTTATTTTTAAGAAAATAAAGGCTGGCAGATAAACATTCGTTGCTTGCTAAGGAACCACCTGCACAAAACGAGACATGCAAAGATTACACTTTAGTTCATGTAAATGGTAATTGAAAGAAAAAGGTATTATTGTGGTTTTAGCAAAAAAATAATGGAATTCAATGGAAATAGTAATTCAAGCAATATCATGAGAATCAAAGTTATAGGGGAAAATCTTTGAGTAAATGGTAAAAATAAAATTTTGGATTTGAAAATTTTGACAAGATTTGCATAGACAATAATCCATTAGATTTCTCGTTTTTTTTTCTTTCTTTTGCTGCAAAAGGTTAACAATGCTGCAGCAATTTATTTCTATTTCAAATGGTCCCTTTTCAAAATTCATAAAAACTCATTTCTGTAATAACAAAATTCCAGTTTTTCCATGTCTAAGATCGATGAAAGAAACAACAATGAAGGCACTTATGTATTGATTCATTCATCATAGTCATGCAACTTTAATAAACAAATGATTAATAATCTCTGAAATAATACTAATTTAACAAGCTATTTTTCAAAGAAGTAAACCGATGATAGAGAAATGTATAGAGTAAAAAATAATTATAACATTGGTTTTAATTAATTTCACACCAATAAATAAAACAACCAAAGCCACAAGTAAGTCTTCAAGAAAACGTTTCTGAATTTACAATAGTCACCCCCAAGCTGATGTACAGTACAACTCAACATTTATTATACAAACAAAAACATCAATGTGACCTTATTGGCCTAGTGATGAATATAAATCACATCCCTGATTAATAATGACGATTAACAAGCTATACTAACGGCATTATCAATTAATATAACCTGTGTAAAACAAAAGCTGAACACAACCATCACCATATAAACGCAATGTAAGGAGGATGGGCTAAATTCTTACAACAGACATCCACAAATAAAACAAAGGCCAAAATATGAACAATTGAAATGTCTCTCTGTTGGGTTTAAAACAAAACTTCTACCCATCATGCTTTGCTAGTTCGATGTACTAAATCCTTTCCTATCATCATACCCCATTAGCTCACGAATCCCCATTTTAACAATAACATGCTGCAAAGAAAGATTTTTGTTCAGCTCATATACTTGCCATCTGGCAAAAAAATGCTGGCTGTTACATTATAATGTTATAGAAAAGGTTTTAGAAAAATTTAACGACCTCCAAAAAAGGCTTTTGTCTACGGGCTGCCTAAATAATATAGATCTATCTGGTGGTGTTTTGAGAAATTAACAAAAAAAATACTAATTTTTTAACTATGAGTCAGACATGTTTGATAATTTAAACAAATAAACCTCAAACCCGTGACACTTAAAAACTGCATAGAGTAATACAAAATGTCAGCAAAATTGGATATAGCGACATTTATGTAAACAAGCTCTAACTTAGTCTTAATAATTGAGAGTTCAGAGGTGAACATGAAGACTTTACACATTTTTTTTGCATAAGATTCCAGAAAAGTATAAATCACAATAATATGGCAAAAATATCAAACAGATACTCCTTGAGACAAAAACAGGCAAACTGTAAACTCACGGCTTAATCTGCTAAGTTTATACAGTTTTTAGCCTAAATATAAACTGACACAATTTTTTTAAATGTTAGCAGGTATTTTTTCTCCAAACAGAGGGGCCAGTTTTTGACATATGACATAAACAGTCGAAGCTGTGTAAGTCAGCATGTCATTCCAAGGCTTGTGAGCATAAGTGACTTGGTATATTTATCAAAGGCTTTTTGAACATCAGTGACTTGGTATGTTTATCAAATGCTTTTTCGGCATCATTTGACTGGGTGAACACTGGCTGAATGTCATGACACATTCTTCATGTGAGACCGTACTCTTTTAGGGCCATTTCAATAGCTTCATCCTGAGAAACAAGGCGAAAAAGCAAAGTTGGTTATTCACTACATCTGTAAAAATATCTTTTATAAATGCCTGTTAACTATCCCTGCCGCACAGTTTAATACTCTTTTCAAATTTTCTTTTGAACCTTCAAAGTTACACACCAGAAGTCCAATATAAGCCCATCAAAGAATTTTTTTTCTGCAAATTTAGGCAAATATATAATATAAAATATAATCTATTACACCTTATAAGTTATATTTCTTGGAATACTAATTGAAAATAATAAAAAATTGAAGATCACAGAAATTTGATGACCAATTAAAATTAATGTTTTCATTTTTTTTTTTTCTACTTTTTTTTAAATGTCAGATATAAAATCCCTGTGCATTTCTTCTTAAATCTTACTTCTCACCAAATTTGTTAGTAAAATTAATGAAACTATAAATGTAAAATGCATAAAACACATCTTTTATAAATGCAGACACAACATGGTAAAATGGTCCCACATTCATTCTGAGTGAATACAAGAACAGATGAAAGATACTTGGAATGGAAATCATGCAAAAATTTATTTATTTTTTAATGTTATTCATCAGTTTTTAACCAATCAAATATAAACATTTCACCATTCTTTGTTTAATCATTATAACCTCTTCAGAGTCAATTTTTGAAATTACATTGTTATAAATGCATAAGAATTATTAGGAATTAGACATCTGACTGCAAGATCAAGGAAGACAAAATTTCGACAGTCAACTGCCAATCGGCACTGACTAGTGTGTTTGTTAATCACATCTGTTAATCACACTCATTATACTGATTATATATATTAATCTATTGTGTTTCACAACTTTTTTGTTGCCTCTGTTCATTTAATCAGTGCTCCTTTATAGAAAGCTATTTCCAAAGAAAACAGAATGAAGAACTTAAAAGAAATTAAATTGAACAAATATGAATTTGAGGTAGAAATTAATTTGAAAAAGAGAGACAATATAATTACAACAAATCCATAGCAATGGAATGAAGATAATATAAAACGGATTTCTGTATTTATTAAATTTTCAAATATCCAATCAGTAAATCTGGTTTTCAGAAGCATGTCATCTAAGTTACAAATGGCCAAGGTGACATGCAGGTATATTAAATTTATATTCTATAAATGTGTTGCTTACATTTTTACCTGGCAAAGTCTCCACAGTAATTACATGCAAACAAAGATTTCTTTTTTAAGAGTATTTCAACAAATGCAGGAAAAGTGCTATGTAGACACAGGGTAATCAACAGTAGGCATTCAACAATACAACATCAAAATTCATACACATGCTATGACAAACTAATCACAGCTAAAAGAAATAATAAGATAGCATTTCTGGAAAACTGTGATAGAACCATGCTACAGATATGAGAAGAACTGCAAAATAAACAACACAACAAACACACAAACATACAAACAAAATGTGCTGCTGCATTTTATACAATAGGATTAGTACAAGTAGCATGCATTTGGCTTGATTTATCTTATCGTAGTACAAAGTCTGCAGGGAAATATTGTCTAAAATAATATTGATTGATATATACATATATATTTTATTTTAATATAAAAGTCAATGCTGATATACAACTGATGATATTACAAATCAGTGAATACCACTTTAAAATATTTGCACTGCATTTGACTGCATAATTTGAACCATGGGATTTGAAAGTTTACCCTCCCCAGAATTTGTAAGGATTATTGGGTGAGGAATAAGCCACCGACACCCCAGACATCCTTTAATTTGAGAAAAGTAAACTGCTACATCCTTGCCTTGGCAACTTTACCTCTGCTGATATCATGAACTGCCCTTAAAAACAATCCCTTTTGACATCTAGTCCTACCCATCTAATTATTTTCCTTATTCCTCTGATAAGGCTAAGATCATGCTTTTCAAAACTATCATTTTGGTACCGATCCTAATATCCTTATTGTGACTCTTCTTTTCATCTCATCTTACATCCTGTTGTCTCAATGATTAAATTTCCAACAAATTCAATTTCAAGTAGATATTATGCCTTTCGAATCTTCCCTTGTGACAAGATTTCCAATATTCCAAATCATTATCCCAATTTCCTTTCAAATTATTCCTCCCATGACACAAGAGGTCCTACATATGCAATCACCAAGGGTAACATTATGTTGAGCCCTTCTTTTCATCCGTCTGCTGATACCAAGACCTACCCTTCCAAGCATCCATCTTTTTGGAAACCACTTTAAGATATCTGCACTGCATTTGACTGCATCACCAAATTACTCACACTAAGATCTACTCTTCCCATCAACACACTACTGACATCCAGTCCTGCCAATTGAATTATCCCCCTCTTAACACCTTGTCTCACCCTGTCAATTAATTCTCTGGTGAGGCTATAATCACGTCCTTCAAAATTCCCTGTTGCTACCCTTCCTAATAACCCTCTTGTGACCATTCTCTTCTTGTCATCTTCAATTCCTGCTGTGTCCATGACTAAATTTCAAAACCCCTCTTTTTCAAATCGGGACCATGCTCTTTGAGTCACCTACTTTCTGAAAAAGATTTCTGATCTTAAAAATAATTCCTCCAGATGCCCTTCAAATTATTCCTCTCCTGACACAAGAGTTTCTAGCTATCCGATCCCAAGTGTTGACACCATGATGTACCCTTTTATTCATCCCTCAACTGATACCAGAGCTACCCTTCAAATTATCCCTTGGTTAATCCCAAAATCAAACCTTCAAATTATCCCTCTACCCACCGCATGTCCCTTCTACCTATTTCTCTGTTGATATCAAGGCCTATTCTTCCAATCAGCCCTCAGTTGACACCAAGACCATACCCTTTAAGTCATCATTCTGCTGACACTTAGTCCAACACTTCTGATCATCTCTCAGATAACTCCCCAAGACCAACCCTTTCAATCATCCTTCAGTTAACTCCCAAGTGCTACCCCTCTGATCATCAGTTTACTTAATAGGCCTGGCATTCTGATCATCCTTCAGTTGACTGCAAGGTCTACCCCCCCCCCCCCCAAATTAACTCCACAAGTCTAACCTTGCTGATCAACCCTAAGTTATTGCTAAGGACCCATCCTTCAAATCATTCTTATGTTGACATCAAGGTCCCAACCTTCTATTCATCACCTTTAACACAAAACTTACTTTTCTAACCATCCCTTTGCTGACACGCAGCCTACCCTGTCAATTATCATGTGTTACCACAATGACCTAAGCAACTTTGCAATGATCACTGTATTAATATCATGACCAACTCTTCAATCCATCTTGCTTTTGAAAGCAAGTCCATCCCTGAAGATATTGCTTCCAATCATCCCTCTAAGATACCTTAGTACCATCAATTTACCTCTGGTGACACTACATACAACCCATTGCTATTGCTCTCTTGTAACACAACTGTTCATGTCATCCCTCTGTGGGAACTCTAATCAAACTTTCCCCATTATCACTCTGCAGGCACTCAGACAAAACTTTTCTGATCATCCCTGTGTCTGCACTTTGACAACTTTTCCTATCATTCCTCAATGGGTGCTCAGATCCTGCTTTCCCCATCATTCCTGTTTCAGCACTCAGATGCTAAATTGCCCACCCTCCCTCTGTTGGCACTTAAGATCCTTTTTTCCCCCATCATCCCTCTGTAGGTACCTATATCCTATATCCTCCTTTGTATGCATATAGATGATTCTGCTTTTCCCATCATCTATCTGTGGACACTCAGATCCTACTTTTCCCAACATTCCTCTGTTAAGATATTTCTTTCCCTTATCATCACTATGTACTTTTTGAACCATGCCTCTCTAGACATTATGATACTTCCTTTCCAGATACTCCATTCATTATCCCTTTGGTAAATGAATGATATAACCCTTCTATCGGTTACTTCCCATGCTTTGGCATTTGTCCACTGAGGATTCTTCTGGACATTTCACATATATTTTGAATTATCTGAACCATCCCCATGACAAATGGTAAAAGAAATAGCAACTGAATGAGGAATGAAAGTAACACATTATCTGGAGAAGCTGGTATGAATATTGGCAAAAACAGGGAAGTGTCTTTATGAAGGGAAGCAAGAGACAACAAATGGGATGAAGCTGAATTCCTTGATTATAAGATCTTTACACTGAACAAATACCCTAAGATATCAGCTAAATACAGCTAAAATATCACAACAGGATTTTAAAATAAATTTATGAGGAATTTTAAGGTGAGATAAAAGATGAGTGCACCTCCAATTTTCCTACTGAAGCATTTTTTTTGGGGGGGGGGGGGGTCTTCTAAACAAGTGACCCATGGGTCATTGCGCTCAGCTGATCATGATTGGGACTATAAATGTTTCTCCACTGTGATACTATATCGAGTTGATAAAGCTTATGAATATCATGGACATGTTGGGCTATTATAAAGGAATGTAATGTAATATATGAGTAAATGATAAATGAAATTACCTGACTGATGGATTAATAGAGTCAAATATAGTGGTTTATTTTTTATTTATTTAGGAGGGGTTGAAAATTGTGATATATTTGAGCAAATATGAATGCAATGACAGCTGTAATAAGCAGTAGTAGAATGATGATAAGGCTATTTGTTGAAGGATCTAAAGTGTATGGTAGTCTGCAAGCTTTCAATTTGACAGATATGATGTTATGATTAACTATACTGATAAAGTGATTTATGAATTTGTGACTGTATGACACAATATCTCTTTAATCTTGACAAGGTACATTATTGTGATGCCCACTATGTCTACATATTACACAATATTGACATAATTTCTTGCATGTACATAGGTAGTTATACAAAATATTAAAGTATGAATATATCTGATTCTTCTTGTTCTTGCTTACTGAGGCTGACTTTGGGATGTGGTTCGGAGAAGGGAAAAGTGAGGGCAGCACAAAGATGGATATAGAAATATTCTATTGTAATGTTTTTCATTTATATAAGAATATGAAAAGCTAAGAGGAAAGGGGCCCTCCTACTTGGTTATAGTAAAGTTCTAAATATATGATTGCAAACTAATACTCTGACAAGACTGTCATGAAGAAAAACAGTAAAAGTTTTGAGATACTGTGATGCATATGAAAATTTACAAATGGACAGGAAAGTTGACAGAATGGACTAATACCTTTATTTCACTTTCAAGGGAATAATGCATTTAAGTTTATATATAAGCCTATTTTTTTTTAAGCATATCCACTTTTCCATTAAGAAGTTTTTATCCGAATCATTTTTTTATTTACAGGTTTTATAAATTTTTAATTAAAAAAAAAACCTGAAAATATAAGTTAAAATATTAGAATTGTCGCAAAAGTTGCAATCATTATATATACAGAGTAAAAAACTGAAACTATAAGTTAAAATATTAGAATTGTTGCAAAAGTTGCAATCATCATATATCCAGAGTGTAGCTCATATTGGGTCATATTATGCATACACATATATTTTATTATTTTTAAATCATAAATGTTTAAACTGAATTTAAAAGAAAATAATGCCACAACATGGCATCTACAAGAATATTCCTTGAATCACTATTAAAAAGTTTTGCACCTTGGAGTTTTCAGTACATGCTTAATTTTATTCACCAAAATAAAATAAAAGATTCAGTAAATTTGATAAAATAAAACATCTTTTCAAATAAAGTATACACACTGTCGGTTGAATGAGGGACAAACAATATCATTGTGCTAATTACTATCCCAGTTTTAATTTATCACTGGAATTAATAGTCAATTTCACACCTGGTGAAGTTTTTACTCCTTTGAAGTATGGAATTACTTATCTCATGAACATCCACACTTTCATAGCAATACACCACTTTGTGGACACAATTAAATTTACACTTTAATCATTGTAACCCTGGTGGTACAATACAAAATCCAAAATGTAACATAGCCTAGAATAAGAATGAATCAAATACAGAAAATAATAACATTCATCTAGTTTATGCACCATCTGGGGGGGGGGGGAGTACAGGGCAGAGGGGAAGCCTGCTAGTAGTGGCCAAGCTCACCTAAGGCAAGCTGCCTGGGGAAGGTTACATAATGCAAGTGAAGGCTGTACTACTAGGTGGGCTAGATGTAAACAACACTTGACATGGTGTATGAAAACATGAATAAAAGCTATTCTTTCCAATCAATTTCTTTGAAATTTCAGATTTTAAAAGATTAAATCCTTATGTATATAGGCTGTGAAAATTAAATCAACAGTGCCAAAGTTGGACAAAATTTAAGGTATTGATTTTTTATTTATGCTAATAACTTGAAAATTTGCAAAATTCAGATATAATTTTGGGTAAACAATTGAATCTTGATTAAATAAAGTTATATTCCTGAAGAAAAGTCCCTAGGTTCAGCAATTCTCATGTTAGGTGAGTAAATATATTTCCTGATTTTTTTAAAAATTGCATTATGTTTTGGCCCATAACTTCAAAATAATACCCAATACTGACCTAATTTTTGGTATGTTCATAGAAAATGTATGAAAGAATGTGAATACTAAATACAATCAAAAACAGATCAGTGGTGTTGATATTAGGCAGCCTTGAAGTGTAACAATGGCTTTTTTTATGGAAAACAGAGTTTTTTTTCCTTAATATCTCGAAGGAACAAAGTCCTAATGACCCAATTTTTGGTATGGTAGGAGATTTTGGGGACATCTAATATTATGCCAACAGCCTGGGGAGCATAGAGATGTGCACTGAATGACCTACAGTCATCAATGGGACTGCTTGACAATGTAAGGGAATACAACAAGAGCCTAAAAAAAATTCAATAACTAGCCTAATTTTGCAGCTTTTATTTTCAAATTTAAGATTTTAACAGATTAAATCCTTATGTATACATACTGTGAAAATTAAATCCACAGTACTTACAGGAAAAACGTGCCGTGGCCAAAGTTGGGCAAAATTTAAGGTACCAATTTTATATTTTTGCCAATATTTAAAAAATTTTAACAGATTTTGATCTAATTTTTGGTATACAATTGATTTTTGATTAATTAAAGTTGTATTACTGAAAAAAGTCCCTATCTTTAACACTTTTGGTTTTAAGTGACCAAATATCTTCCTGATTTTTTTACAAAGTCCATTATGTTTGGGCCCATAACTTTTTTAAATGATATAATACTGACTTAATATCTGGCATGTACATAGAAACTATATAGAGGAATATTTATGGTAAATATGAAGAAAACCAGATGAGTGGTTTTGATATTAGGCAGTCCTGAAGTGTGAAAATAGATTTCTAATAAAAAATTGAGGTTTTTCCTTAATATCTCGAAGGAACAAAGTCCTATTGACCCAATTTTTGGCATGGTAGGAGATTTTAGAGACATCTAACTGTATGCTTAATTTCAGATTCGTAGGTCCAACGGTGTCGAAATGTGCCTGTCTTACGGACGGACATCCAGACGGACGGACGGACAGACAGACGGATGACGGACAATGGACCACGACTATAGCCCAGATGACTTATAGTCAGCTGAGCTAAAAATCCAAACAACTTTCTTGCTTTTGCATATTTTTTTACAATATTTCATGTGACTTTTAAATATTTTTACAGAAACCAGTTCCATTGATCATTCCGTCCACACATTAAACTTTATAATGTATCTTGAACTTCTAACCTCCTTCTCTTGCTGATACAAAAATGTTTGCCTTCAATAAAATGCTCTTATCAATGGAAGATATTCATAGGAAGATATTTGTTACTATCAAAAATGCTACCCAACCTAGCTGTCATGATGGTTCTTGAAATTAAAAGTTATTATTACATAAGTCAAAGAGTATTAATTTTATTAAATTACACTGGGAGGAGTCTTTAAGTTAAAACTGACAAGTTTGCTTATTATATGTTATAATAAGTAATGTGAAGTGTAACATTTCATAAGTGACGCTGCAATAGAACAATATTCAATACAGTGGGGGGGGGGGGGGGGGAGTTTTAGGCAATCACAAAGGGGTCACGTTTTGGGGTGTACTTAGGGTCAATCTACTGGTACACGAAATTCAAAACAGATCACATGAAGATGCATTTTGCTATTTCTTCTCACATCTGTACAAAAGAAGATAATGTCTTGCTGGGCAGCAAACTATATCCAACTAATTCTATGGAAGAAACAGAAATTTGCTGGATGAATCAAGTAGTTATATATATACAAACATTTGAGAAATCGTAATTGCAATTCACTGCAAATCAACAAGGTAGCCCCATATCAATGATCTATAATCCACAAACAGAAATGTGTAATCAAATATAGATTATAATTAGAACACAAAATATAAACCAGTGGTCTATATGTATAAGGGTAATCAATAATCAAGGCTTGAGCTGTGATGATACATTATGTCATGATATGATAATATCACTGTATTTTATTATAATATAATATTATGATAAACACCAAACTAAATTTATAGGTATATCACAGTCAATATCATAAACATTTTTTTCTTTTTTTTATACATATAAAGTTAACAAGGCCTCATTTCATAAAACTTTTCCAAATCATAAATAGCATTCAGCTTTTGTCATTACTTATAATCTAAATGAATAACTAATTTTGCTTCTTAAATATCATCTTCTGATTGAGCTTGTTAGCTCTAATGTTTCAGCTATATTCCTAACAGGGCAATGAGAAACTTTCCTTAAATGCAAGACATTGTTTACCACAGGATGAGCACATATCATCAAAGTATCATCACACAGTCATTTTATGATATTAACATAAATTTTACTGATTTTTTTCAGTGTGCTAGTGCACTAATTAAACACAAAATTCTGGAACCTGTGTCAACTTTCTAAGCCTGACTGCAACTATAACAAATATTGCTTAACCTTCAGGTTCAAGAAGATAATGTTCTTGTAACATAAAAAGGCTCCATATTATCAATATCATGGAGGAAAATCCAGCAATAGATTAAGAGTCACTGTCTTTAAATTATAATTAAAATGTTCCTGATATAACATCTGATATACAAACACTGAGACTAAGTTATAAGGCCATTAATTATCTATAATTTCTCACATACTCTTGGCCATATTAGGCTCACCTTTTATGATCACCTAAAATACCTACACCATGTATACAACTAGTACTGATATTATAAAAGGCTGACGTTTCACACTGACAAAAAAGTCTTGACAGTTTCTTAATGAACATAGGTCTATTATAATGTCACATCCTTGAATATCATTCTATTAAATCTGGCAGAATGCAGCATGCAGAAAAGCTTAACTGACTTTTTTATTTAATTGGAGGATTCACATATGTAAAACACACAGTATATGCTGTCATGACCTTGACCTGCTTAACAAGTTAAAAAAAGCTAAATTAGTTTTATGTAAACATTTGTATGTAATCCATTTAATTGTTATCAATATAATACTGAAGTCATTTTAAAAACCCATCAGGAAACTTCAATAAATTTTCCAGAGAAATTTTTTCGAGAAACTGATAGCCAGGACCATACAAAACCCTGCAAATTACTTAATTACATCATTGCATGTGAAATTAATTTAAATTCTTATTATTATGCAAAAGAATTCCTATGGAATATCCTTGTATGCGAGTTAACCCAAATCTTCCGCATTCAGCAACCTGATTTTGTTTTTATAATCTAAATTATTTAAATACTGGCAAACTATATAATGATATATACCAGAAATAACTACATGTATAACATTTTGAATATTTTTTCAACCTTAATACAGTAAATTTTATTTCTGTAAAAAAAATATCAATCAACTAATCAATCAAGTCATATACATATTAATTTGTCATATCACAATTAGAACAACTAGCAAAGCTGAGACACTGACTAAAATTAGCCTTCTGAGGTGGATTAAGATTAGCCTGTTAATACCTGACACTGACAGACATTTCATGCAACAATGACTTCCTGTCATATTATTTCACAGCAAGCCACCACATCCTAGTCTCAGTTACCCTTTTAATTCTATTGAAACCACCTGTTAGGTCACATTTACCCAGAGCCTGAACTGATAATTCAGCTTGGATGATAAACTTCGTAAAGTTACTAGTTTTTCCTTTTCTGATGTCCACAGGCTGACATTGACCACTGTCCACGAGTGAAAAAAAATATCAATTTATTCATTTATATATTTTCAATACTGTGCTTTGGCAGCAGCAAATATTACTGATATCCTTTAAACACTTCCTTGATAAATACACAACCTTTGAAATAATAAGGTCTTATGATATCCGAAGATGGGGAATATTATTCATAACTACATACTGAATACAGTACTTATGCATCACTCTTAAGAAATGTATATCCTGGACATGCTGTACTTGTGACTATAATCAAGTTTTTAAATTAAACACTATCTTAATGGCATAACAACACCAGATTTTGATAGGAACTTGGATTTTCCTTGAAAAAAAGGACAAGTCCCTCTTATTCAGTATTAAACAGCATAAATCTGTGGTTGATTGTAATTTGCTGATGACAAACTTTTCTTAAGGTCAGCTATTCACTTGTTTTCATTTGGGTTACTTTGGCAGGCACCCCACATGTTATAAATAAGTGGATATTAGCAAACAGAACAGCCTGTATATTGTTGGACTGGTGTTTTCTGGCCTATTTTTTTATTAAAGTTTCAAAAAATTATCTTAAGTTAAAAGAAGTCAGATATTGGAATACGCCAATTGAAGGTCTTTTTAAAGAGTTTGTGATTGGGGGAGCACTTGCTATGCTTTGTTCCACAAACCTGTGTCCACCTTTTTTAAGTAGCTTCTTTTCTTAATTACTTATATTGTTGACTAATTTCACAAAAATATAGCCACAAAATACAACCTGATAAAACATAGAAGAACTGTGCATTAAATCAAAGGTCTTAACTGTTCGTATGCTTTCCTTTGGTCTGAAAAGTTGTGTCACTTGACATTTTTGTTCAGCTGAATAATATTTTCAGTGTTTACATGGTATCAGTGAATCAAAAGCTGTAAAATGTTGCTATTTTCTTAGTGACCAGTGACCTTTATACGCTTTGCTGCATAGACTATTTTCAGAGATTTTAAGATTGATGATTTATTCCTGACGTACTTTGGAAGGTATTTTTGCCCTTTGTTGTAATTTGGTTCATGCCAAAAGTTTCCCTTGCAACATGCATTTCAAAATTAATGTTATAATTGAAAAATATTTCCAAAAAACAGGTAGACATAGGGTTGTAAAGCCAAGTAGTATTGACATGTGCTGGAGTGACATGAAGTGAAATAATAATAACACAAATATTAAAATAAACTAAAAAAAAAATAAAAGAATAAATCAAAGACACATTTAAAAACAATTTCTGTGTTTAGAATGTTTGCTTTGGTGTGAATATTACATACAGATTTTTTTATATTTCTGATATTCCAGTGTGTTCATTTTTTGCCATATTTTATTAAATATTAATCGCTTTCAGGATATGTGTTATTTCTTGGACTTTTTTATTTAAGTTAACCCACACAGGAATACAGTTATGTTTCTGAACAATAATCAACAGAATAATTTAAAAAGATATTAAATTATCTTTCTAATAGTTTCTCTCATCTAATTAAAGCCTACAAAATCTGGTGTTTTTACCACTATTAGAAAGTGTTTAAATTGTTAAATGAAAATTCCTTTGGAATTTTCAAAATTATTTGATTTTAATAAATCACTGAGGAATGAACCATTAATAAGATTTCATTTGAGTGATTGACAACATTGTTTACTGTGTTGGGTGGGAACTATTACTCTACACGCAGAGACAAGTGACAGTGTCAGACTGTGAACATCAGTGACATCTGGTGGTAAACAGTGACACTAAGCCAGAGTGACGAGGGATGACGTTTATGTAAGCAGTGGATCAAACAGAAAGAAGGAACGAGAGGAAGAAATCAAGTACCCCGCACCCAACAACCAACTCACCCCAGTTCCATGGCTACTCCATTATATCATCATAGAAATCCTGACCAGGGTACAAAACGCGAAGTTTCAATAAATCGTCGTAACATATATGTCTCCATATACATAACCATCTCCTAAGTTAGCATCCCTGGCAAAACCCTTTCAGTCCGAAATCAGTCAGAATTCATGTGTATATTCTATTTCAATTGTGGAAACTGATTTTTTGACAGCTAATGTAAGACTACTTGACAATGCCCTAAAAACCATTTTATTATTTATCTCTCTACCTTCTTTCTTTCTTATGTACAAATTGAAATTTCAATTTTGTTTCAAAGTAGAATTTTAAACTTTATACCATATATTAAAAGCACTTTTTGATTGATTAAAAAATTCTGTTGGTTTCGCCAGGGATGCTACTTTAAACCATCTTAATATTAGGTCTTCAAAATCTACAGCTTATTTCCTTATGTATAATAAAGCCTCACAACATGGCGGCTTTAACCGACTGCTGGCCTTAATTCAGGTACTCAGTCCAATGTCTAAGTCATGAATTATGCATGAGAGAAACTGACCAATCAGGAACCTGGCTCACCAATTTGCATGTAGCATTTATGTGTTGGCTATAAAAGCATAAATTTAATCATAACATCAGAAACAATATATATAAATATTAAGCAAAAGCTGGCAGATACAGCACAAAAGCCAGTGTGTTTCCCCCCGTGTCTTTGTGAGGCAACTTGTCCTGCAAAATTCACAGATATCCTGGTATATTTCTTGTTTTCATACACATTGAATTCAAGCCCCCCCCCCCCCCCCCCCCAGCAAAGTAATCATTCAGCCAATAGCTAGGTCAGTCTGTATCATTTTTCACGACAAAGACAATGGACTAGGCAACTAAATTAGAGCTTTCACTGCAGATTAAATGAGTTTTTAGTAAACTGTATTGCCAAACTAACAAACAGCAAGCAAACCTGATTTCATGGAAAACAATATTCAGTTTCATTTACAAGCTGAATTCCAAGTGATCTCTGTCTCAGAGATCATATACCTTAAATGCTATATCTTTACAAAAAGTGAAAACTGGGTCAATATCGGTCAACATCTGAGTGGAGTGGTGTTTATGTTAGATCTGAGTGGTGTTTATGTTAGTGGTTTTCAATGACACATACATGTATAGTTGTTTAGCTTTACACTGACAGCGACTTAACACAGTATATACACTCACATCAGCTGGGAGCAACATTGTAAATTCTTTATATATATATATATATATATATATATATATATATATATATATATATATATATATATATATATATATAATTTATACAAACATATTATCAATTTTATTATACACTCGATAATAGCATGAAAAAAATTACAAATCTGAATAAAAACAAATATATTTGGGGGAAAAATAATTTATATTTTCAAATTATGTATATTACATGGTTCTAACATCATAGTGAACATTTAACTTTAAGATATTGTTCTGTTCATTTTAAAATATGGGATTCTACGTGTGAGGGGATAAATTGATATAAACATAAAATCTTACCTGTTGAAGATATATCATATATAATTAAACTAGATGTGTCGGAACAACACGAATGCCCCCGCCTGGGCCAAATTAGAAACATTTGTAAAATTTTGTAAAATTTGTTAAAGTTCAGGAAGTGTTGTATGGTCAAAAGTATGTCAACAAGGGCAAAATGCAAACTCTATCTGTAAAGGGTCATTATCAAGCAACACACCAAAAATCAGGCCAATATCTGCAGGCATTGCGAAAAAAAGTCCGTACAACTATTTGATTTTGGAATGACGGAATGACAGAAGGACGGACATGGGTAAAACTATATGCCCCGGCCACTTTGTGGCGGGGGCATAAAAAGTACAGGATTCAGGTAAAAGCTGGGGTGTTGGCCCTATTAAATGGCATCCTTAGGTGGTTTCATAGTTAATGTATTTGTAGTGACAGTTGTCTCTTTGCTTGTTTAATAATGATGACAGAATGTTTTGTAAATTATTAATACATTTTTAAAAATGTATTTGAGTCAATATTTGAGTCAAAAGTGTTGTCAAATTATTCAAACATCTAGAAAAAAAGTATGAACTGTGAAATAGTGGTTGGATTAGTAAAAAATCATATATGTTATGAAGTGTAAACATGTATAATTATATGATATCAAACGTGTATATAATATCGACTATGTACATGATATCAAAAGATTAACACCATAAACCCTCAAGTGCTGGAATCTAGCTGAAACAACATGTAAAATCCTGGAAAAGGAAAATTCTATCAACTCTATAAAAATAGAGTAAAATTTTGATCTTTAATTAGTTACTACTGGCCAACACCCATTGCCTCAGATAGACAATAATGGTGAACAATTGTTCTCCCAATCCCAACTAACAAGACGGAACAGAAACGCTATAATATTACATTCTTAGGTTATGCTAGATGTGTGTGTGTGTGTGTGCTAAAATACAATATGAAAATCGATGGCTCTGACAAGAATCAAATGGGTTAATGATGGCTCTGCAAAGTACTAACAGGATTAATTATTTTTAATAAGAATTGCATTTGGAACAAAATCATGCAGACTATGAGAGCTTATCAAGATATTTCAAGGCAAATTAACTGAGTTTGAGGATTGGCCATTTTGTTGACTTTAATTCTTCAGTTTCTGTTTATTTATCACCGCATGCCTACCAGAATCAACAAATTGAAAAATATTTTTTTTTAAATCTTGTCATAAAAATATTAATATTTGATATTAATATTTATTATTAAATTTAGTTGTGTTTTATTGATAATTTATTGTCCAATGCAGGCCAGCATATAATATTGGTGTTTCATTCCACAGACAACATTTCTAATATTGCTAATGATTGGGCAGATATGTATGTGATAAACCTTTTTTGTCTAGTCAAGCTCAGTCAATAAGCAGCAGGGTACATGTAATGGGTCTTAATAACTTTTCTAAAGGTACTGAGCACCACAATAACATTGTGTGAAGGCTGGAGTTAAAACCCTTTTTATTCAAAATACTTTGAATTGTGTCATGATTATTGTTTAAAATATGTACAATATATACCATAGCCCATTATTTGTGCCTTTTCCTAAGTTACTTAATTACAATGACAAATTTAAATCCTGAACATAATGTTTAAATCTGTACATGTTAAATATAAATTTAATTTAAGAATTAAAACTTTTAAAATGTTTCATTTTTGTTTATATCTGGAATCGGTGTACAAAACAGAGCTATGATCTACCTGTTGAATTATATGTCTAACAGTTGGAAAAATGGTAATAGAAGAGTATATGTAAACACATGCGGGAGGAAAATATTAAAATAAATAACACCACATGCTACAAAAGGTGAAATGTGCTAAGGGGTTAAAGAGAAGCATGTAGTGTAAAACAGTTGCTTATACAAATATAAGGCATGTATGGATCCAGGATAACCAAGACCTTGGTCACATGACAATGATTTTTTACTTTTAGTCTCTGGGCCTTATTAATATTCATCAAGGGGTCAATGGTTGTGATCTTACCAATACTGCGAAGGAGTGAATGACTTGATTAACTCTGATTGGCTGTTGGCTTTCAATACCTCACAATATGACACATATCATGATACTTAGCTCAGAATACATTACAAGATGTGATACATATAACTTTTAGGTAATATAAGAATTCAGATTTCAAGTCATTCCTCTTCTGTGTTCAGGAATTGGGTAAAGCTTCAAGTTCACCATACCTTTTCCACCAAACTTAAAAAAAAATTAATAATGAAACACTCCCTTTAATTGGTTGGACTTTGCTTGGTTAGCCAATCAGTTGCTGAATACAAGCTTTCTGACAAATTAAATTTTGCCTTATATCTTTGCAATATGTTTTTAATTTAAAGGATTTTGTAGTGTAATCCCTATATTGCGGCCTGAGGGCCAAGGCCATTATCTTGTATTAGGGACAGAATTTGTTCTAGATCTGATCTAGATGTGATCCAAACATCGGAGCTGGTAACATATTTTTCTGTGTAGAGAACAGCAAATTTGTAGTAAAATCCTGTGGGAATTCAACTTTTCTAGTTATTGTTTTACCTGTTATGGGGGGGGGGGGGGGGAGAGAAAATTTCAACAAAAAAAGGTACTTGGTTGTCACAAGAAGTGAGCCATGCATGCCCCGCAGTGAACACAAAACACAACCAATCAAACTAACCTCTTGCAGTAGATCCTGGGCTGCTATAGCTTTCAGTACATTTTTCTTGCTGGTTTCTTGCACCTCTCCACCAAGTAGTAGCTCGTCCAGCATAAAATAGGCTTTTTCAAAGTTGAAGATAATATCTAACTCACACACCTGGAAAAAAAGAAGTCAAGTTCTTAAAAGAGCCACTTCCTTATGTTGCAGACAAAGAATTCCCTGCTTAGGTTTTTTATTTTTGGTGGAGGTAAATGCCTCCATTTTTAATGCTTGCTCAACTAAGTAGTATGTACATCTCCAGAATTCTATTCCGTTTTCGGACTATGTGACAGGGGCTTAAATGCATTAATACTGGTGCCAACCAGGCTTCGTGTACCCCTCCTCCAGTTATTGGGTTAAAGTCTATCCCAATGCTGGGTCATAACAATGAGGAACCCCAAAAGGTGCACTTGCTTGTCAGTGAAATACAACTGTTGGGCACAGTCTCCCCATTAAGCCTGCAGAGCGCTCACTCTGGTCGGAGGCCCAACCATGAAATATCTCACTGCCTTGGCTAAGATTTAAACTCACATCTCCTGGCTTTGAGCCCTGCGCCCTATCCCTGGACCAAGGAAGCTTTTTTCTTCTACTGTTTACCACTGGACACATTGTCTTTATTTCTTACCACTTAAAATGCCAAAGTTACCTTGTTAAAGAACTGAAATATATTTTTTCATATATTTTTACCTTCAATACAATAAAATCCCGAAATCAACAGATAACTAGAATACGGGTAGTCGACAAGCGACTACTTGTATCCGCCTAAATCAGAGTGGAACGGGTGAAGTGTTGCATATCAGCATGGATGTCTGCAGCCAAATTGTGTATGTAGGTTGCGCTACCTACCAAAAAATCCAGAAAGCCGTCCAAGTTGTATACATATGCAAAATTTAAGGCAGATAAGTCAAACCACTATATTGTATATGAGTGATTTTTGCCCTTGGCAGACAAACAGATGGACGCTGTGCAAAAAAGGGTTGCAGGTGGCGCCACCAGTTTAGCGTATGATAAAGTGCTTTGTGAGAACTATACACATGCAAAATTTTGGCCCAATTGGTCAAACGGTTCCCTAGATATGAGCTTGGATGTCTGCAGCGTAAACTTGATTGTAGGTGGCGCCACCTGTCATAAAATCAGAAAAGCTATCCAGGATGTATAAGCATGCAGAATTTCAGGTGAATTAGTCAAACCACTGCAGAGATATGAGTGATTTTAACCCAAGGCAGACGAACAGCTGGACACTGTGCAAACATGGTTGCAGGTGGCGCCACCATTTTTTGTGTATGTTATAAAGCTCTCCAAGGGCTACATTTGTGCAAAAAAATTTTCCTGATCAATCAAACGGTTCCTGAGATATGAGCTTGGATGTCTGCAGCGTAAACATGAATGTAGGTGGCGCCACCTGTCATAAAATCAGAAAAGCTATCCAGGATGTATACGCATGCCAAATTTCAGGTGAATTAGTCAAGTCACTGCAGAGATATGAGTGATTTTAACCCAAGGCAGACAAACAGATGGACACTGTACAAACATGGTTGCAGGTAGCGGCACCATTTTTAGTGTATGTTATAAAGCTCTCCAAGGGCTACATTTGTGCAAAAGAATTTTCCTGATCGGTCAAACGGTTCCCGAGATATGAGCTTGGATGTCTGCAGCGTAAACGTGAATGTAGGTGGCGCCACCTGTCATAAAATCAGATAAGCTATCCAGGATGTATACGCATGCCAAATTTCAGGTGAATTAGTCAAGTCACTGCAGAGATATGAGTGATTTTAACCCAAGGCAGACGAACAGATGGACACTGTGCAAACATGGTTGCAGGTGGCGCCACCATTTTTGGTGTATGTTATAAAGCTCTCCAAGGGCTACATTTGTGCAAAAGAATTTTCCTGATCGGTCAAACGGTTCCCGAGATATGAGCTTGGATGTCTGCAGCATCAACGTGAATGTAGGTGGCGCCACCTGTCATAAAATCAGAAAAGCTATCCAGGATGTTTGCGCATGCCGAATTTCAGGTGAATTAGTCAAGTCACTGCAGAGATATGAGTGATTTTAACCCAAGGCAGACGAACAGATGGACACTGTGCAAACATGGTTGCAGGTGGCGCCACCATTTTTGGTGTATGTTATAAAGCTCTCCGAGGGCTACATTTGTGCAAAAAAATTTTCCTGATCGGTCAAACGGTTCCCGAGATATGTGGGTTTATGTGTGGAAACAGACGCACAAACGGACGCAGAGCGCAGAGGAAAGGTCAGAGGTCAAAACAAAATCGGGGCGCAGCAGTTCACATGTGACCCGAACATAATCCCGGGTTTCGGAAAATTCCGCCCAGCGGTTACGGAGGAGTTCTCCGGACACCTACGCGGCGGCGGCGGCGGCGGCGGCGGCGGCGGCGACCAGCTGAAAACATAGTATCCGCAAAACTCTGTTTTGGCGGATACAATAACATCCATATACTTATAAAGCGCCAATTCTCAAAATTCTCTACTTTTAGATGTTGCAGACAATCATTTTATTAGCATTCTAGATTACACCAAAGATTAACTGAGGAAACAGACAGATGAAATATATATTTTTATACATATATTCTAAACACACTTGTACACCTCGGAATGCTGTTGAATTATGAGCCTTCCCAGAGCATAAACATGCAAATAAGTTTGGCGTGGTGTTGTAAAGATAGCTCAACTGGTTCCTGTTGTACTTACATTTCCGAAGTATTTGTCCAGCAGCTCTACGTAACGATGTATAACTTCTAAGGTCAGGAGTTCATTGTCTCCAGGCTCAATGGCACAGCAGAAATAAAGACTAGCATATCTGTAATATGAAAATGTAAAACATGGTCATTGGTCATCACCATTCACCAGCCTGAAACATGGAGAAAACAAGTCAAAATGTGACCACACATGATATTTGTATATAACAGGGTTCGTACTCACCTGGCAGATCAAAATTTCAGGAGTTTTCCAGGTTATATCCAGGTCTTACAGGGATTTTTCCAGGTCACAATAAATAATAACACTGAACAATCTATTTCCGACTTATCCTATTAGTCTTTAAAAAGAAAGAATTTAAATTAATGGTGACAGTAACACAATGTCATCATAGCATGAATATGCAACAGGGTTTGACCGAAGTTGCCGGCAAGCTGAAATGGTAATCTTTTCACCAGCTGTTAGTTTCCAAAACAGACGCCAGGCGGCACTACTGCTATAAACCTCATGCCCAGGCTATGTATATAACCTGCCGCCATCGATATCACATGCTGCTGGTGGGCTATATCTACGGTCGTGTTCAATGACCTACACCAAAATTCAAGGTTTATTCCAGGTGTACATTGAAAAACTCCCATTTTTCCATTTTTCCAGGACCTGGAAAAATTATTTGGAATATCCATGAGTATTCCAGGTTTCCAGGTTGAGTACAAACCCTGATATAATTTATCAACAATATAGAATAACATTAAATTTCAATTTAGGGCTGTTTATTTTTTAAACATCCATTTCCAATAATAGGTGGCAGTGCCTACAAGATGTAACATATGTTGTTTTATGTCTTCATCCTAAAGAATTATATGAAAGTTGTTCACACTAATGAAAATATACTACATTGACAATTTCAAATATTCAATTAGGGGTAGAGCAGAGGATTAAAAGCCGGAGGTTGCAAGTTCATATCTCAGCCGAGGCTGTGAGATTTTCACGGTCTGCCCCAATCCAGGCTGAGCACTCTTCAGGCTTAATGGGAAGGCTGTGCCCCACCGCCTTGTATCACTCACTAACGAGTGTGTCTTTGGAAGGTTCCTTGGTGTTATGACCCAGCAATGGGAGTGATAACACACCTAGGAACCACAGGGGCGGTAGACACCATGTCTGGCTGACACCATGATACAAATATAATATGACAGGAAGCGAGTGTTAGTGCCCTGTCAGGTAGTCCCAAAACGAAATGGAGCTATGTAGATGTACAAACTCAGATAAAGAGTTAGGTAAAAGAGCATAAAAAAATGAGGCGGTTACCTCCACCAAAAAATCTTTAAAACAAATATTCAGTCAATGGGCATAAATATAACTTCAAAAGAACTGAACTTCTTAATTTTAAAACCACATTCTTTAATATACTCTGACCTCTGTTATACTGTAGGATTTTCCCCACAGATAAAATAGAACAACACAGAAATCTAAGTTTTAAATCACCAAATGGCTGCGAGGTCTGTCCAACGTTGGAATGGTTGTTATTACTAGCCAAAGCATATACTGCCAGTCTATCAGTTAAATGTGATGATCAAGGAGCAAAAGATTTTGCCTCACTTCGATTTGGTTTAGCCCCTTAGCAAATCAAAATGACTTCACCTCCCATGTCTTGATCATTCAGGCACCAGAGAATAAGTGACCATTTTGCACCTTGCCCCCAGACAACCTACTTTATCATAGGGGTAGCTTATTAATGGGTCATTCCACTTATAGTTAATAGGGGTTATAGGTAGCCCTGATTTCTTTCAATACCTCTGCAAGGTATTATATTTTTCTCTTGGTTCATTACTTGGTTTGTTTGTCTGTAAGCAACTGTTAACAAAACATTCTGAACAGGTTCTAATGAAATTTCATGGCAGGTTATGATAACACCTGAGTAGGCCAGCAACAAAACTAACTACCTCAAAATCTCCACTTAAAACTACACTTCCGATTAAAACCGCACCCAGACTTTGCCGAAACCCCAGGAGGGACACCGCGCCATTATCTAGAAATCAACACGGGTAGGTTGCGACTCAGACATTCCTGTAAACTATAAAATTCCTTGGGCATTTTATTCAAACACATCAAAACACTTTTTTGCAGGTTCACTCAAGCATGAAGTTTGGGAAGACGTAAGGGCCGGTGAACCTCCGCGTGTTTATACAGATTTAATATGCTGTGCCGTATTCTTGTTTGCTACTGATTTTCCATTACATTTTAGAAAAATATTCTGCTGATCCATTTCAAGTCACTGTATATTTTAAGTCTAAAAGTAATATTTTGAAATCTTAATCTATGATTGAAATTCCATTTCCTTGAATTACTTGGAAGATTTGAATCATTTTCAAACCGGTTACTTCAGTATTATCATTGTCACATCATACGTTGACATCTCTTCATGTCACAATTTGCTGGTGCGTTTGAAAACATCGCTGGTCAACTTAACTAAGTATAAAAGTAACTGATGTTACCTTGTCGAGATACGCACGTATAGGAAACATGATACGTGAAAACGAGTGATTTTGTAGTAAAATTAAGTGGCCAGTCGGGGTAAGCAAGTTTTTTTCTTGAAGAAAGTTTCCGTGTGGGCCGTGGGGAGCCATTTTGTCAAGGCAGCGTTGCGCAAGGCACGCTGGGACGGGATAGGTGGCTGTTCTGTTAACCACCCTTCGAGTACAGCTGTTCAAAATATTCTTAGCAGAAGCATTTCAGCACATGGCGGCACTCAATCTTAATTTTAAAACAAAAGTCCGCCATTGTGCAACCCTTTAGGACTCAGTTTTTTATTCATTTTACGTTTCAAACTAATAATCGTTGCTAAATATTTGCCGCAAATGGGTTTAAAGTAGGCATTTATTTCAATTTTGCTTGACAATGCCTGACGAAGTGGGCCGCTGTGTTACAGTAGGGGTGTTATAAACGTATTATTTGGTGACAATTACCAAGATTTTTATTATTATTAATATATCTTACGATAGATAATCAGCAACATTTAATTTTAAACTAACAAATAATCATGAATAATATATTTACACACGGCTCCCATACATGTGAGACTGCTGCTATGGGCGGCCTTCGAAAATCGCCATATTATTGCCCCCTCGCCGGCCCAAAAACGATGTCTGCCGGGAAGATATTCAGGAAACCCTTCTAGTAAAAACCGCACAGTGCTTTCAGGAAAACAACCTGATTTCAAGATTTTTAATTTCTTGATTAAACCGCAGTTTTAAGTGAAGATTTTACGGTATCCATTGATCCATTGACCTGGATCACTATAAAATATTTTTAATTCTTGTGATAATATAACATATATAAGGGATATGCTCAGAATAATTTGAGTGCCTGGCGGGCGGGCCATGCACATGAAATGGTGGGGGGGGGGGGGGACGGGATATTTAAAGTTAAACTTTCATTTTTTATAGACGTGATGCGTGATATTTCAGCTGCATAAATAAATCATTAGTAATACTAAAAAGTATTATTGATTTCCAATATGCCGACAGCTATGCCGCCACTGAGAGCAACTGTCAGTTCAGATTCTGTCCGTCAGGATTTGTTGAATACTGCCATATAATATGGGTATAAGAAAGGACCGTATTCAGTTTTTCGCGCTTAAAACCTGATACCAAACATCATATTCCACTTTTCTACGGCAGTTTGGCCTCATTAGGAACTGTGACCTTACAAATGTATTCGAATATTTACGTCGATCATCAATCATATTCAATCAAACATCGTTTGGCGCGTCATATGATTTCATAGAAGCTGATATCAGCATTAGTCTTTCATACAGATACAAGGTGGCGCTACCATAGCAGCTACGTTCACTTCTTTCGTACCAAATTTTATTCATCAACATTCACTTAATACGGCACATTTTGATGAGTACCTTCTATTAAATATTCATTTTGGGCGCCACTGGATGTCATCTAGTGTGGAAGACATGCACTTAGACATATTCGACAGGGGTCACTAATTGTAATACCGGTAAAACACCGCAAGATAAGCTTAAACGCGTGTATTTTTGTTCATGGCTTAAACAATTTAAAAATATTACTGCCGGGTGGGAATTGACACTCTCAGGTCAAGTGTCGGGCGGCAGGAAAGATTGCCGGGCGCACCCGCCCGGCGCGGGCACATCCCTGATATATTCCTTGGCAGAGGCCTCCCCATTCACAGGTATCAGGGTCAGGATTTTTTTTGGAGCAAACAGCATGACAGTGTGGTAGAACTGATGAAAGATTAATTAGGGGATACTTGGGGAGGTTGTCCAGGTGGTCCCACAAATACAAAATCATCAAGTATAGCTATAAAAAATTAAAGATTTTGTGATTTAATGACAACTTACCTTTTGTATACAATTTTGAGGTCCTTCCATTCAAGGAAGCTGCACATTTTTGGTTTTCTCGCTAGGACGGTCGTGATGAGTTCACGTGTGATCTTCTTCTTCAGCTTGTCGGGATGAGCCATGTACCATTTCTGCAGCCGCAACTTGCCTTGTCGGCTGAACAAAAGCATAAATTGCATCTGGAAAAGAAATCATATTTTTTAAATTAACTAGAATGTCAAGCACTTGGAGCTTTGTAAATGCTGCTCAAAGGTTCATCTTGACTGAAACTGGTTTGGTTAGCCACAGCAATTTCAGGATAATCAACAATTTCAAAACCCAAATGGCATTAACAACTCCAGGTGAACAATTTTGTTCATCAATATTTATTTTTAAAGTCACTTCTTTGCATTCACAACTCCTGGTTAGTTTTTACTTGGTAAAATTTAAAGTATTTGTAACTAAAGGAAAATTCACCATGGATAGTCATTTCTGACTTCTGACTGCCTGTTCACTGCCTCATCAAACCTATTGTTTAAAAAAAATAAATCTTTTGATATATACAAACTACACTTGAGCATAATTGTTGAGCCTTTCATTTGTTGAAACAAATTGAGTGTGCTCTTTTCAGGCATTTAGTCACTTAAGTAAAGGTCATTAAGTTGATTCTTATTGGTCTATTGATGACCTGGAATTTGCCAATGCTTGTACAGTGTGTTTCCTCATTTTCGTGTGCACTTTAACTCTTATGACAGCAGTGATACTGCCATCTGGTGGCAGTTTCTGATATTATTAGTCAAAGAGTTGAGCATAAGAAACCAGGTCTGTGTGTGTGAAACAATCACCTTTGCATTTATTCTGCATTAATATGTAATAATGAAACAAAAGCTTAGAAACTTTCTCTGAGACAAAGACCACAAATTATAACAGTGGTTGGATCTATATTGGATCTATATAGCAACTGGGTAAAAATCCACTATATTGGATCTATATAGCAACTGAGTAATAATCCAAAGAGAATCCCCCATGAATAGAGTGACCACATCGGTGACCTTGCCTTGTGAGTTGTTTGATTCTGCCTCCCATCATCATCAACCTACTCTGCCTCTGTGTTAAAGTACAAACTAATTTACTCTCGCCTGATCATACAGGATCCTATGAGTTTAGTGTGTGCATGCGCAGACATCATCTTGTATCTGGACAGTTGTTGAATAAACAAGACATCTATATTTAGACCAAATTTGTATTTATTTGTGGGAGTTTCTTTATGAGTGAGTTACCAAATGAAACACTATGTCGTGCCACTATGATTGAGGTGCTCATTATGGCTAACAAAGCTGGGAAGGCTGCAGGTCTTGTTAGGTTGGCAGCATCTTTCGATGAAATGAGGTAGCATGGAGCAGCCAGCTCCATGGGCAATGAACAAACAACACCTGTTGGTGTTTAGTGAAACTAAACGTGCTTATTCATCATATCAAAAATGAAATATCATATTGCATTATTATCTTGTGAGACAGACACTCCAAAACCAATCCCAACAAAGTTAAGCATGAGAGCAATCACTGACCACAATATGAGTGAAATTGGATAATATTTAGGAAAGTTATCGCACTGAAACGAAATTTTGAAAACCTGACAGACACTCAGAGGGACAGACGACCCCCCCCCCTGCTTAAAAAAATTAACCCTCAGCCGTTTGTTAACTGCCTGCCACTTTAGTGTACTCTGTTTTGCGATTTATGTGGACAAGGTGGAGTCACTGGTTTATATGTAAACCCTAACCCTTGAAATACACAAAAAAATAATGTAATCTGTGTGCATACAAATGCCTCGAGGGCGCAACACAACGCATGTGTATGACATAGGCAGGACATGTGCACATAAGCCAAGTGGTGTAAACAAGCAGAGGGAGGGATCATGAGGGATATGAGCATGTTGAATCGTGTGAAGAAAGGATAAATTATACATAATTATAGGCTAAGATATATGTGAATGGCGAAGCGACTATAGAATTAGCGCCAACAGGAATTGGTCTTAGTGAAGGAAAAATTTCTTGGTGTTTTTATCTAGTATTTCCTACGTGGTTTCGTCTGTTATTCGTATATCTGCTGTGTCTCCATCTGGTGGCGATCCTATAATGAGTAATTCATGACATATTAGTACACATAACATGCAATTGTGAAGCACTTGACCGGGTCTCAAACCAGCAACCGTGTGATAACATGTCCTATATGCTACCAATGCGCCATAGAAAACGAGTTGGAAACCATGGTTCGAATGGGGATATTTGAATCTACTCTTTAGAATTGGTCGTAGTTGTTAAAATGAGGGTTAATTTTTGTTAAGCGTGTGCGTCGTCCAAGCGCTTCACACCCAGACATCGAAAAAGCTTAAAAAAATTAACCCTCAGCCATTTGTTAACTACCTGCCACTAAACCAGACTCCGTCTAGTGCTTCGCTCAGACAAGGTGGAATCACTGTTTTTTTTGTAAACCCTAACCCTTGAAATACACCAAATATACGTTGGATAGCCGTGATCTGTGTGCAAACAAATGCCTCGAAGGCGCAACACATTGTATGTGAATGACATAGGCAGGACTTGTGCACATAAGCTAAGTGGTGTAAACTAGCACAGGGAGGAATCATGGCGGACAGAAGTTAAATTGCGTCAGAAAGGATAAATAGTACATTATTACAGGCTAAGATATAAGTGAAAAGGCTATAGGATACAAGTAATATGTATCTGTGGTCGATAAAAGAGTCCTGAATGGTAGGCACTACTTCTACAGTCGCACCACGGCATCTCTAATGGGTAGGCACAGATTCTCTAGTCACACCGAAAAGGAGCTAACCTATAGCCTAGGATACAATTAACGTACAGAGTACGTTTGATCTGTCATTGGAACACTTTAAAACATGTATCCGTTGAGGATGAAGGAGTCCTGACCGGTAGGTACTGATTGTTAAATCACACCTAATACGTAACTATAAAATGACATTCATGTCAGCAATGCTAGTGTCATCTGTCAAATTAACTGATTAAGGGCTTGGCAGGCTCGAGGCCAGAAAATGGAAACTGGGGGTGCATCATTTCTCTACAGCTAATTTAACGTTAAGCAGGTAGGATGTATACCTTTAAAAGGGATAAGTGATCGTTTTTCACTTTGGATACCTACCATCTTGTGTGTTTTGTCTTCTGGAACTGACGATAATTAGCGCTGTTGATGATTAATTTTCATAATTTACGTGCAACCTCGCCCACCTGTCTACGATGTCCGTGTACTACGTCACTGAAACATGTACACTTCCTGTATAATAAAAAGCGCAGGGCTTTTGGAAAATTTTGGAGTTTCTGTTTTTAGAACTAACATTTTATGTCACGTTTATGGTGCAACATTTCTGGAATAAATCACACTGGAATAACCAGAATAAATGCAAAAAGTAAGCTTCATGTCTCAAACCGTAATGGTATTATGTACTAAATTTATAAACTTGCATTATTTATGGGCAATTTAACTTTGAGTAAATTCAAAATGGTATTGCGCATCTGGCTAAATAATAGTGAATATTAGTAAAATTTATTATCATAATTATTATTTATGACAGTTCCTGAAAAGTGGAATCGAGTTAGACTCGAATCAAAGTCCGGACTCTAATATTTTAAATCGTTTAAAGTTACATAAACATTTAATATGTGTTTTGTTTTTATTATATTAGTCATGTCCGGACTCTAATATTTTAAATCGATTAAAGTTACATAAACATTTGCAAGGTTTGTAATATGTGTTTTGTTTATTATATTAGTCATGTTGCCTTCATACAAAATTTCCCAACAAAACCATCCTAGAACACGGACTTTTATATCCCCGATTCCCCTGTATAAATTATACGTTACTGTGCTTCTGTATGTGCGGTTATAAGTCCATATATATGTAACTGTTGATCATTATACATGCAGACCCTAGCTTACTTCGGGGGCCATGTGGGAACCACGTGGAAACACAAACATGTATAAACTTACATAGAACATTAATTGATGCGTCATAATCTGCCACGTGGGCCCCACAAGGAATTTATACAAGCCCTCCCTTGGGCTTTGCCCATGCTGACCAAATGCAACAAGAAGATAAAGAAGATTGGTACGCCGGCGCCGGACTTATGCGCCACCAACATGGGTTCGAAACCGGGATCGGCCCAATGTTTTGCCCTGAGAAATTTGTCTTCGTAACAAAATGGGGGCTCGTCCAACGATGACGGCAAAACTTTGTGGCCCAGGGAATAAGCTCACCAAAGTGTGACTCCTTGGATAATATGTCTTGTTCTGATAGCAGAACGCTCTTAAGAGGGGGTGTGTTGCAGGATGACATAAAAGCGAACCGAACTGTCTCGCTAGAGAAGCTGGCTTTTCTAGCGAAGCGGTTGGTTGGCAGGACTTGTGCGCCACCGTTATGGGTTCGAATCCCGGATCGGCCCAGAATTTTCTCCAGAGCAATTTGTCTGCCTAACAATAAGGGTTCATCAAATGGGCCCCACAAATGTTTCATGAACATGTTTCAGTGTCCATTAATTTTGTCAACATTGGAGTTGGGAGCTCATCACTGCATGTGCATGGTACCCTAACAGTTTATTTAATATGATATTTTAATTCAAGATTTAGGCCTATTTCTCCGTCATACCAGAAGAGGTCCATTTCATGGTACAGTATCATGTGGGGGCTTACATGGGCCCACAAGACTTCCACGTGGGTTTAATTCCTTACACTGCTATCGTAATAAAAACATTAACATGAATGATAAATTTATCTATATTTGCTTTGTTCGAATGTTTTTTTACCAGATGCGTCATGAATGACTATGAGTAATTTATTTATATTCATGACTATTTGAATATGTTTGTAGATTTTAGGTAGCTTGGGATGAATCTAAAATAACTGATCTAATGTTTTCATAACAAATTAATTTTATATACGAAACCACTGTACAAATGAACTTGTACCTATTTATACTTGAAACAATGGATTTTCTGCTTGACGTAACAGACTGAAACCGCTGTTTTGACAACACATTTTGTGTTATTTTTCTGACAGACCGTGAAAGTTAAATGTAACATGAACAAATATGGGGCCAACATTGGGCCCATTAGGGTACTACTTTAGCTAAATGCTCCCTCTTTTCAAATTTCAATCAGTTATGGAGTCAATACTGGGCCCGCGAATGTCTCAGTTATATAATGTCTACAAAGTTATATTATTGGTATAAAATTCAACGAGCACACGATGATGACATCGTTTAATATTGCTTTTTCTATAGCATTTTCAGTATCGGTGTTTTGCTAAGGAAAAAGATCTTTATGACGCATATAACAGACACATGTATACTCTGATAATGGACTTTGTTGTATTTCTCAGAGCCCAGGATTTTTACATTTCACCCAAAAGAATAAATTTGCTCCCATGTGTGTCCTTGCCAGGAATAAATGCTTCACAAGGAAATTTTACAAACCAAATTTCCTAATTGTTTTGTGGAACAAATTTAAGTTTACAAAATACCACTATAGTCAACTTAATCTTTAGAATATATTGGACTGTTTTAGTATCTAAAGGTCCTTTTACCATGGTAAAACCCTACTTATATATTAAGAATAATAAAATAAGAAACAACAAGTACAGCCTGCATGCCAGCTATAACATGTGATAGAATTCTCAAGCAGTCCGCATATACTAGTATCCTAAGTAAAAAAAACACTATTTTTCTTTAACAAAGTCGCAACGGTCATCTGACTATATATACTTATTTGAAAAACCACAACGAAACTTTTAGTTAGTGAATGAATATATGTACAAATAGGGGTTCCATGTGGGATCGGCTAGCTGCATGTGCATGATTCAAATTCCATGGACACTTTGTATTTTGTAAAGTTCATTTATGTAGTGTTTATTTGTGATACACTAGTAGTATTTGAAAGATGAAAAACGACGGATGATCGATTATCAATCAATTATTTTATGATTTTATATGATATCGTGAATTATTCCCAAAATATTGATGGAATAAATTAAGTCGAACTTCTACGTCACACTGAACAGTTTAGTTAATGGTGGGTTTGTTAACTCTTATTCATGGCACAAGGTTAAGTTTAATGCTATTCGCTGTTTGTTTTTTTTAACCCCATCTTTCTTTGTCTCTGGCAGGAGAAGAATATTCTATAGGGATAATATATGACTGGTTGAATATATGTGTATAAATACTAGTAACCGTCTATGGTCGTTTATGCAGCAATGCAATTGATTGAATGAATCATGAAAGAAAACGACCAATCTGTGACAAATAGTTAATGAGCACTCCATTTCTTGTTATGTTACGTATATTAGAGTATCTAGGTACTGCTATTATATATTATATTCTATTCCAGCATATATATACAAACTCCTGGCTTGCCAATGAACTTAATATTTATATATATAAATATTATATAGTTAACTTTATATATTATACTACAAATATGAAGCAGAGAAAATAAGTTGCTATTTTATATTATCGTGATCAGGACTATATATACCAGTTCTAAACTAAACTGGATTAAGATCTGGCACTATATATGTGTGTGTGTGTGTGTGTGTGTGTGTGTGTGGTCAGAGGTCTAATTTAACCATGTAACAATTCCTTAACAAGCTATAGGAGAATTACGAAACATGAAAGAAAACACTATGAAACGGAAGAAACACCGGTTTGAATTTAAGCTGTGTAATTTTGATTTGTGAAGTTGTATGATACGGCTACATATATAGGGTACCCCTCACCCCCCAACACACACACCTTTTGGTGCAAGGGGGTTCGAAATAAAATGTGTGTATAGCATTTAGTAAACCAACGTATACAGTTTATTGAGGGAATTAAAGCTTTTCTTATAAGACTTTGTTCTGAAATTGTTGTAAAAGAATGCAGTGTCTCTTTATATATCTATGTATAGTGATGTCTGTAAGTATAGTGCAATTTTTAGATGTCAAAGGTTTCATATTTAATATAGTTCATATATATATATATATATATATATATATATATATATATATATATATATATATATATATATATGCAAAATTGAGGATCTGAAAAGTGGATAAATTTCGATTTTGTGAAGAAAATTAAACACAATAAATACTTTTTGTCTATGTATATAGAAATGGACTGCACCAAAACTTTATCCATTTTTTCGAAAAGTTTTTTTTCCGACATGTTTCCCTAAAACTGCATAAATTATGCATATCAAATATAACTTAAATCGTAATCTAATATTATGAATCCTATAAAATTTCTCTCAAGCACATATATATATATATATATATATATATATATATATATATATAGGTGTTTTTTATATACGAATTTTATTTTCTGTTCATGTTATTATATATATTATATTCATATTTATGAAAAAAATATACATACCATGCCATTAAAAATGCAAGGTTGAAGTCATACGATGAGTTTGGAATGTACAGGAAATTTTAAGAGCCCGCGGATACATATGTAAGACAATAGATCACTTTCAGACATGTATGGGAATTCTTCCGTCTTTCATTTTTAAGTTATCTTGCAGACACACGTGTACAGACAAACACACAAACATTTTAAAATTGAGAGAGAGAGAGAGCAAATGAAAAAAAGAACACATTTAGGCCAAAATAAAAAAAGGTATGGTTCTCAGGCACTTTTTTTTCAGAAATCAATGCAGGCGGGCGGTTTTTTTATTTTCAGTTTTTTGGTAAGTTTCGATAAAAATGTCAAATGATAAGGGAAAAGCCTGATAATGACAGATGTATTTTGCTAAACAAGTAAAAGTACTACATAACAAAGGAAAGTGTATGATTTTATCTTCTTGAAAGAAATGTCCGAGCGGCTGTAGCTCAAAATTGGTAACTTATTTTGGAAAATCAAAATAAAAATTTTTGATGCGGGGGTTTAAAATTGATGCGGGCGGGGCCTGAGAACCATAGGGGCCTACCTTTTATTTTTTTTGGCCTAACATGTATAATATAAAATTGTGGTTGAACGCAATACTCACAACTCCATGTTGAAATTAAAATCTACGAATGAATTTATGAAAGAAAAGATGGACCAGTTTCCAATAAGATAAAGTAACTTCAGATAAAACAAACAAAAAAAACCGTGTTTTCTGAATTTCTTATGAAGTTCATCAACTTGCGCGATGGGGTGGTGATGGGGATCGACATCCCCAATAAATCTGCTAGTTATGTTAAATTTAGTATGCACTGGCCAAAGATCAAAGCTATTTTTGATGACGTATTAGGCAAGGACGTGGTATTGTTTACGTTCGTGCACCGAAGTGCGCTGTTTCTGTTCAGTTCACGGGTACCGGCACGTGAACTTAGATAATTTAAGATAAGAGACACGGGACTAGTTCAAGAAGCTCACCACCCCAGAACAGTCCCAGTCCGAAAGTTTGCACTGACAGCGAACAAAATGTCGATATACAGAAATACAGTATGGTTTGTCAAGGGGATGCGAGAATATACCAAGTGAGTTACATAACTATAATCCGTTCCAGCACCCCTGTCCACCTGTTTTTTCGCGATTATCTCTACATAAGACAAACTTGCAAAACAATATTTGCATCAATGGCATAAAGAGGCAAAAGCGTAATTTTTGGTACCTTACCTACTCAAAATATAAATATTATTCACTTTACGGCCTGGTGGACATATCTGGTTTAGGGACATATCGGCCGCCGTCGACATCGGCCGCCGGCCTCAAATGGACCATGTCGGCCGCCGGCGCCCAGCGGGAGGCAATATCGGCCGCCAGCTGCAATAGCCCACAAGCCCTTATTAACTCTGTCAAGTCAACCATATCAGCCGCGGAAAGAACCATGCCACCATATCGGCCGCCGCCTCTTCATCATACGTTTCATTGCCAATGACATTGGATAGGCCTAATCTATAGTCTTTCTCTCCTCTCTCTCTCTCTCTCTCTCTCTCTCTCTCTCTCTCTCTCTTACATTGTAATATATATATATATATATATATATATATATATATATATATATATATATATATATATATATACATACCTACATAAATACTAAAGCAAAATAATAAAAATGTAAATAAATTAATAAACCAAATCACCGACTCATCTTCCAAATAAGTTATTTTGAAATACTTGTTTCAATATTTCACAGGGATTTCGGATATTTGCAACATTCTCTCTCTCTAGTGAGGCGGCCAATGGAAAAATTGTTCAAATTGTGATAAAAGTACCAAATTTGGTACAGTTGAAGCATTGTACACTGGCTTTCATGTAAGAAATAGTTCCACGAAATATTCATGGTATTTTAGGGGTGGATCCTGCAATTACTTTTGGGGTACAGATGATTAATTAAATAATTGATAAATAATGTCTAATCTAAAACTGTTCCATCAAGGCCTTTATTTTGCAGCACCTTGAATACAGAAGTCTGCTGATGCTTAAACTTTACTTTCAAGTGAAGTTAATTCAGTTTAACAAGCGACTAGTTTAATGGAGCAGGATGTATTTATTTATCAAGTATTGTGCAGAACTAAAGCGATTTAGCACGCCTTTTTAATTTTGTTAACATATATATCGCAATCTTGTTTCATGTCAGAATTCCAATATGGCCACCACAGCCCAATCGCTGATTTTCTTTCGCACGTGATAACAACAACTTGTAACATACTTGAGCTTTCCAAAATTCACAGGGATGATTGGTATATACGAGGGCGTCAGACCTATTGAAGTACAGACTTGTCGGATTTCCAATACGGCCACAAGATCATAATGGGTGATTTTCTTTCGCACCGGATATCTCATCAAGAACATGCTAAGCTTGATCTTTATCATTTTCTCAGGGATCATTGCATGGTGCCTATGCGGACTCAATCTCTTTCCAATAACAGACCTGTCAGAATTCCGATATGGCTCCCAGAGCACAATTGGGGATTTTCTTTTAAGCGCGTTTGCAAAATGCTCGTAGTCACATTGAACAAAAAAACTTTCAATTCATATAAAATATTAAATTAAATTGATATGTACACAGAGGGGGGGGGAGAGTGAAAGAGAGAGAGGGAGACAATAAATTATGCAACGTAAAGCCCTCAAACTCCTACAGGTTTATGCACTTAGCAGCCTAATAAATTGGCGGCGGCCGATATGGTGGCCTACCGTAAAATCTCCACTTAAAACCGCGGTTTAATCAAGAAATTCAAAATCTTGAAATCAGGTTGATTTCCTATAAGCACTGTGCGGTTTATACTAGAAGGGTTGCCTGAATATCTTCCTGACAGACATCGTTTTGGGGCCGGCGCTTGGGCGATAATATTGCAACTTTCGAAGGCTGTTCTTAGCATGCATGGGAGCCGTGTGTAAATGTGTTATTTAAGATTATTTGTTATTTATAAATTAAATATTGCTGATTAGTTTTCGTCTGATATATAACTTGTTATAAAATCTTGGTAATTGTCACCAAATAATACGTTTACATCAACCCTGCTGTTACACACAGCAGTCCACTTCGTTGGGCATGGTCAAATCAAGCAAAATTGAAATAAAACCCTACTTTAAACCCATTTGCGGCATTGTTTAGCAATGATTATTTGTTTAAAACGTAAAATGAATAAAAAGCTGACATCGTAAAGAGTCACACAATGGCAGACGATCGTTTTAAAATCAAGTCTGAGTGCCGCCATGTGCTGAAACACCCCGGTATTCTGCTAAGAATATTTTGAACGGCTGTACGCGGTGGGTGGTAAATAGAACAGCCACCTTTTTCATCCCAGCGTGCCTTGCGCGAACACTGCCTTGACAAAATGGCTCTCCACACGGAAACTTTCTTCAGGAAAAAAACTTGCTAACCCGGACTGGCCACTTTAATTTTACCTTAAAATCATTCGTTTTCAAGAGTCATGTTTCCTATACGTGCGTATCTCGAAAAGGTAACTTCAGTTACTTTGATATTTAGTTAAGTTGACCAGCGATGTTTTCAAACGCACCAGCAAGTTGTGACATGGAGCGATGTCGACGTACGATGTGACGAAGATAATACCGAAGTAACCGGTATGAAAATGATTTGAATCTACCGAGTAATTCCAGAAAATGGAATTTTCATCAAAAATTAAGATTTCAAAATATTACTTTTATAATTAAAATATACAGTGACTTGAAATGGATAAGCAGAATGTTTTTTTCCAAAATATAATGACAAATCAGTAGCAAACAAGAATACGGCACGGAATATAAAATCTGTGTAAACAGGCAGAGGTTCACCGGCCCTTATGTCTTCCCAAACTTCATGCTTGAGTGACCCTGCAAAAAAGTGTTATGATGTGTTTAAATAAAATGCCCAAGAAATTTTTAAAGTGGACAGGAATGGCCGAGTCGCGCAACCTACGTGTGTTCATTTCTAGATGATTGCTTGATTGTGTCTTTTGTCAAATCATTCCGTAGCGAAAGTTGGTGCGGTTTTAAAGGGGGGTTCTTAGTATTTGAGCCCCTCGCGGTGTCTCGCCTGGAATTTCGGCGAAGTCTGGGTGCGGTTTTAATCGGAAGTGCGGTTTTAAGTGGAGATTTTACGGTAGTTCTTTCCGCGGCCGATATGGTTGACTTGACAGAGTGAATACGGGCTTGTGGGCCATTGCAGCTGGCGGCCGATATTGCCTCCCGCTGTGCACCGGCGGCCGACATGGTCATTTGAGGCTTGCGGCCCATGTCGACGGTGGCCAATATGTCCCTATACCGACATATCTCATATATATCCGTGGTTCATGGCGTCCCTAATAAGTGGCCATTGTTTATCCTCCTTGGATATGGATATAAAGTAATGTGACGTAACAGTGAAGCGCATGCACGCGGAGAATACAAGTCTCGCTGTAAACAGGGGTCTGCAGCTCTTGATTATTGGTCCCATGAATATGGGCGCCTCTTTAGTACGTCACGTCTATTATGACGTCATCACTAATCCCTGATATGCCCATTTCACAGATAAGATGGCTTTACAGAATAGACTTGTTACTCATAAAATGGTTTTAAATTGTTTACAGGAAAATGACATAAGGTACGCTATTATTTCCATAATAGTTAATTACGCTTTTTCCTCTTTCTGCCCTAAGATCAACAAATTTGGACGTTCTTTGATTATCAAAAAAATAATCACGAAAAAACAGGTGGACAGGGGTGCTGGAACGGACTATAACAATGTTCTAACAATAAATTGCAGATGTTTGAATAAAAGCTGAAATAGGCTGTGCAATGACTTGGCTGGTCCTCATATTGACCACGCCCACTTAAACAATCGTGTGACACAATTTGATTATTGGCAAAATTTATTTCATAGTTATATATTGTATATACATAAAAAGAATAAAAGAAATCCTAAGGCAATTAAATATTACACATGTTGAGAAGGACTTGGGGGTTTGGGTAGATGATGAGCTCTCATTTGAACAATATATCCCTGAGTTGGTTAAAAAGTGTAACAAAATTTCTGGACTAATATTGATTACCATCACAAATAAATGTAAAGATATTATGGTACCCCTTTACAAAACCCTAGCGAGGCCTATAATTGAATATGGAAACCCTGTTTGGAGCCCTAACCTAAAGAAATATATAGATAATATAGGAGTTCAGAGAAGATTCACAAAAAAGATTATTGGCACAAAAAACATGAATTATCAAGAACGTCTGCTGTATCTTAAGCTTCCTAGTTTAGAGTACAGTAGATTGAGAGGAGATCTTATTGAGGTTTACAAAATAATCCATGGAGAATATGATCCTATAACCACCTCTTCTCTTATCAGTAAAAACAGAAATGAGAGAACAAGAGGACACATATTAAAACTTACTAAAAAGCACACTAAAACTCGCGGTTTCCAGCACTTTTTTACTAATAGAATAATAACAGTTTGGAATAATCTTTCAGGGGAAACTGTAAATGCTGACTCATTAAATGCTTTTAAAAATAGATTGGATAAGGTTTTCCAAAATCATATGTATACTACCGACTTTGGTCAAAATTAGAAAGAGGAAAGACACTAAAACCTGAGGGATCCCTGGAAACTAGATCTAAATTATTCAGAAATATGTAAAACATAATACCTGGAGGGTCAAAGGCTTCTAGCCTAGAGCCATATTGACTACTACTACTACTAACAGTAGGCAGGTGCTGTTTAGTATAGTAGTGACTGAGGCTATCGGCACGACTGTCATGCCAATAAGATGTACAATCCGCACGACAGCCTCTCATATTATAATATAGAACCTAAGGCTATCCACTGCTTACATTAGTAACAATATGGCTGGTAACAGACAACTCAGCACAACAGGACTATTTAAAATTTGTAGATGTTGGGTGATTTCCGTAAACTTATCACTTACAAGTTAGAGGGTGTATCTAAAAGTTGGAGAATTCCCAGAGAATTGAACAAATCCCAGAGAATTTCCGGAGAATTTCTTAAGAGTTTTTGTATGGATGAACACTGCCATTAAAACATATTTTATCTGCCAAAAACAGCATGCAGTTGAAAATAGATGAATACAGTTTTCAACCTTTTTGAAAGCTATTTATCCAAAGATCTGTACACATTGAGAATTTGAAACTGAAAATAAGGGACGGTCCCACTTTAGCGGGAACGAGCGAGGCAAAATAGTACACCTGACTTACCACTTTTGGGATCGTCATATGGTCGAAGTCTTCATGTCCAGTAAGATAAAATGAACAGGACAAATAATGTGACAAAATTCAACAGTTTATTGTGCAATGCATAACAATCACAATCAGTGCCAAAAACTGGAAAAGCCTGGGCCGGCCTAAATACACAAATGTTCCTTGGCCAGCTGTCATAGCAAGTTTCTTTACCAATCTGGTGGTAAGTTTATTTCTGTTAAGAGTTTTGTATTGTATCAATTTCCCAAAAATAATAATTTCTCTGATACTTGAAGTAATTTTATTTTGAAAAGTTTTAAATATATTTAGTGTACGATATATTTGAGAACACACAGCTGTCGTGCGGATAAGAAAGCTAATCCGCACGACGGTCATGCAGATAGACACTACAGTATAGTAGTACTAAATTAAGTTACATCTGTCATATATGCATGGCTTGCCATATAAAACTTATAAATTATTAGCTACTTTGATAGTGGAAGAAAAAATGCAGGAAATTTGTTGATGGGTTAGAATAAATATTTTACTTCAATTTCTCTTGAGTCTTGTACATTTGGCATGCTAAAAATGTCCCATACATTGCCTTATTTGAATAATAACTATCATATTTTTGCTTAAGTGGCTCGAGGCTCACAACATGGTTAGTGTCTATATAGTGATGATTCTTTTCTTGTAGGTCTGGTTATGAGAGCGCCAGTAAACATTTCAAGGCTGGTGACCTGGACGTAAACTGTGTAGGGAAGTCCTTCATGATTACAGGAGCTAACAGTGGCATTGGTAAAGTGACGGCCAGAGAAGTTGCCAAAAGAGGTGAGAATATACAGAATATTAACTCTACAATATCCAATTGTAGCTCACCACTGATACCATGTTTGCTGTACCACTATATTCAAATTATTTTTTTTGGAGGGAGGGGGGGTAAATTAGTCATTTTCATGTGCTATCAAATTCCACTGATTACAATATGAACCTCTGTAAAAAAGTTGTAGGCTTTAAGGTCACCATACCTTTTTCCATTAACATCATATATATATATATACATGTAGCAATTAAACACTCCAAATAGTAACGGATACATTTTAATACCTTTTAAATCAAAAAGTTATTACAATGCATTACATTTACTTTGTAATCATCAGTGTACAAAGAATGACATGATGAGAGTAAAATTATGGAAACATACAGAAATTTTTTGCCCTAGGTTATACATGAGCTCTGGTTTTACTACAATAAGTGCTCTTTTAAAGACAACATAGGTTAATCAAGTACCATAATTTTTTCTTCATCCACAGGAAACATATGTGAAAACACATTTTGTAAAATTCAAAACAAATTATTGCAAAGGGTTTGAATTTTCTAATTCTTTTGATGAATTCAGATAAGTAATGGTTGTGGTCATGCAGTTCCCGGCTAGTCTTACAATATTCTGATGAGCTACAACATATTTATGTTAATTTATTTTGCTCTTTAAGGTACTATCTTACATTTCTGCCTGGCAAATGGTTTCTTTGTTAGCAAGGTCAAGCAACAAAATCACTCAAGAATACTGCTGAGAAAAATATAGAAGCAGACAGTTTGCAATAGATGTGATAGTAAAAATTTATATAAAAGTGAAGGGAGTTGAGCCATGCATCTTTCACAAAGTGATACATATTTCAGAGTCACATTGATTCATAGCTTTGGATTAATAGGCAAAACAGTTAAGTTTGTGGTACCTGCAACTGTTCTAAAAAAGATCAGATAAACAAGCATATAGAAAAAAATTAGTTTGAAGAAAGCTCAACAGATGGCAGCACATACCTTTTCATAAGTATGTTATTATGTAGAATGTTCATTATTGTACAGGAACTAACTGTTTCTTTGACAGGGGGGACTGTACACATGGTTTGCCGAAACAAAGAGCGAGGAGAGGCAGCGGTGGAGGAAATCAAGGAGACGACAGGAAATCAGGTACGAAACTAATGTAAAAGAACCTGTCTGAATAAAAACACAAATAATGCGAGGTATGTTCTCGCCCTGTAAAGGGTAAATATAACAATAAACAATAAACACAGCCTCTGTGGCTCAGGGGTAGAGCAGAGGACTCAAAGCCGGGAGTTTGAATCTCGGTCAAAGCGGGAATATATATCAAGATCGACCCCAACGCAGGGTGAGCGCTCTGCAGGCTTAATGGTAAGGATCCGGCTGTGTTTCAGTCTTAAATATAGAGCCTTTTGGAGGTTCTTTGGTAGTAAGATTCAGCAGTGGGGACAATTATGCACCCATGGCCTGCAGGTGCAGTAGTCTCCGGGCAGGTTGACACCAAGATATGAATTGAGAGGAAGCATGTGATACTGCCCTGCCACAAAGTCCGAAACTGAAATAGAATTCTGCTGATGTTCACACTTATACATAGTTTAGTTAGCATTTAAAAAGTTGGAGGTGGTTACCTCCACCATAAACATATTATAAAATAAAAATTAAACACCCATTATCATGCTGTAGACTGAAAATCCTACTGCCCACTACCATCACATGGTGTATGACATCATATTTCTCAGTGATGTCACGTCACTGAATCATGCTTCTGTATGACTGTTCAATCACAACTTACAATCAAACTCATTATTTCTGAGGGATTTACACCAAATTTGATAAATCTGAGATCTTCACCTCAAAGGGACATAATCAGGAGGAATATTATGCCTATTATTTCACAATATCAGTATAGTTTTACTTTATACAAAAGTTTCCCTAGCAAAACCATCCCAGCACACAGTTTCAGTACCTCACATATGGCTGTTTAACACCTTGTTATGGCTCTGCATGTTGGTAAACACAGTCCATGTGTGTCCGTTTACCATAACAAGGCCGTGTGACCGGAGGTCCGATTGTGAGCCGCAACACATAAAGTTTCAGCCAGCGGGAACATGTAATACATTTTGTGGCCAAGTCAGTCAGGGCATCTCGTGATTGGCAAGTGTTGTTGCTCAGCGATGCACAGAGTCCCCCACGATATGTTTATCTTGACACTCTTGATCATGCCGGGTCCACTATATTAACACTTGTTTACAGTATTGAGCAAACAGTTTCAGGGCAATGTTTTTGGCAGGTTAAAATTTATTTTAAAGGGTAGAAGCTATGTTTTGTGTTAATTCAACATTCTTTATAGGTGATTGGGTCCCTTTAATGAGCTATATATACCATTTTATTAAAATTCATGAAATCCTTCAGATATCTTGCAACAAACACATGTATAATGTTAAAGTAACTGCATATCATATTTAAAGGTTTGAAGAGACATATATTATAAAATATAAATATATTGCTGGAGGTTATTTGAAAATATCATGATTTTTGGACATCAATCTCTGGAAATTTAAATGATATTCCATTTTTGTGGACATTTATCTGTGACAACTTTGTGTGACCATATCATATAGGGATAGATGTCCTTAGAAAAATTATGTTATCACATCATACAGACATTTCTTTTGTAGAAATTTGTTTGATATTATCATGGCATATTAATATATCTGTCCAGAAACCTGTTTCATAGTACAATATCAAATGAATATATCTTGTGACTCGGTGTAACACCAGCCACCAATGACCAGGGAAAGTCTTATCACTTGTTTGATTTTTACTGGACTCAGACTCCAGCCACCAATTTTGGAAGTACTGGCACTGTCCACTTGACCACCCACACCATTAAAAACACTTGGGCACCATAATACAGTGAATATGGAGTTAATATTTGACAATTATCCCTTCCAATAAAAAGGTCCATTGAAACCTACAAGATACAGTAAATTTTATGTATAATACTACCACAAATGAAACTCTTGGATAACATTTTATATGATGTGATTATGATGGGAACTGAGATTAGCAAAACACCTTTTTAGTCCCTACTGTAAAATATAAATGTATTGATCTACCCTTAGTGTAATATTAGGATGGCTAGGTATATGAAAAATAATACAAGAAGGCCTCTTTATAATAATTATATGTTTATAATACAATAATATATCTATATTTCAGGATGTCCATCTACATTTGCTTGACATGTCAGAACCAAGAAAGGTGCTTCAGTTTGCGAAAGACTTTGAAGAGTCAGGGAAATCCTTGAATGTTTTGGTAAGTAAGCTAAATTATAGAGTAACATAGTATCTCTTAATCAGCAATCTTAATATACAGCTACATATATCTTTAATTTACTTGATATTGCATGTTAGCAAACATGGACTTTGGTACCTTATGGTCCAATAGACTGTTTTGTTTATATTTGTGAGCTTTTAGGGATTAGTTTCTTTTCTTTTTAGATGTGTCATTAAGGCTATATGGTGCCTCCTCCATGAATTTCCATGTGTGAAATGAGCTGTCTAAAAGTGGTTTTGGAAATAATTTGTTCTGCATTCATTTGCACTGTGTCAAAGAATAATATTTTTAGAAGTTTAACAATACTTAAAAAAATGGTGCATTGAATATGCAACCCCTTGATTGAATTTTAATTATATCTCAATCTCCAAATAGTGTCATTGACTTCTGCTGAGCAGCATGACCGATTGGTCCCTTGCTCACTTTTGTTTGTTTCATGGTCCATAGGAAATATGTATCCAATAAAGCATAGAGGCCATATACTTTAATCTGTATTTTAGGTTAACAATGCAGGTTGTATGGTCAATGAGAGAACAGTCAGTGAAGACGGTTTAGAACAAAACTTTGCAACAAATACCCTTGGTGAGTAATATGCAAATTATTAAGCAAAATAATACAAATTATTATGCATCTCTCATAGTCTGTGTACCATTCACTCAAACACAAATGCCTTTCCTCTTTTTACCAGAGTTTAAAATTTAAAACTGGCACCACACTTTTCCAGGTCATACAGGTAAGTGTTAGCTTTTGTTATAATTACATGCCCATCAATGACAGGACTTATTATGGTATACCCACAGTTTGTTGTCCATCCATTAACATATAGTGTTGCCTTGATACCTTGCTAGGGCTTTGATGGATTTTCACAAAACACCTTAACTTTTAACCAATATATTATCTGGCCCGAGTTTGATCATTGGCAAAATCCATAAATATTAAATGAGATCAGAGGTCACAAGGCTACTTTGTGGTTGCGCCATGATGACTTTCTGAATATCTGATGGATATTCATGAAACTCATTATTAATATTCCCATCAATATGGTAACCATTAAAGTTTCCTGTGGCTTGCTAAAAGGTTTCTATCTTTCTCAGACACCATGGGAAAACATACAAAAGGTTTACCAGTAAGCTATGTCAAGAAAGAATTTTTTTCAAATTTTAGTTGTCCTAAGATGTAAATAAAAACATGGAAACCCATTTCATTTGAGACTGTCAAACATGAATGATATTTGTTTAGGTCTGAATTTAATACAAGGACATAATAGATATGAGTTAAACTGAAACTATAATTCCTTTTTTCCAGGTGTTCATATTCTGACAACTTCCCTCATCCCGGTGCTGAGCAAAACAGAGAAAGCAAGAGTGGTAAGGATATTCCGTATTTCTGGTTTGTTTTTGTCAAATGTCTGTTCCATTCACTTTGGTACCCTTCAAATTTTAGTGCATTTTTCTTTTAAAAATAAACTTCATAGTTTTATGGCATGGGCCTTTAAGAGCTGATTTTTTCATATGTCTGTGTTGGGTAACCCAATTAATTATCAATACAGTGAAAATATATGACCTAGAATTAAGGTTTTTCTGTTTGTTTATATTTTGTGTCTAGGTCCAGTCATATTTTATTATATAAATGTGGAACTCATACACTGCTTGACAGGTGATTGTTTCATCTGGTGGCATGTTGGTGCAGAAATTGGATGCAAAAGATTTACAGCTTGAAAAACTGAATCCATTTGATGGGACCATGGCATATGCACAGAACAAAAGACAGCAGGTGGTCATGACTCAGCAATATGCCAAGAAGTATCCCAGCATTCACTTTTCAGTGATGCATCCTGGATGGGCAGATACACCAGGTAGGTTCACTCTCCAAACAGATGCATTTTATGTCCACCTGTTCTGCATCATTTATTTTTAGCTCAGCTGACTATAAGTCATCTGAGTTTTAGTCGTGGTCCTTTGTCTGTCGTGCGGCCGTCCGCTAACAGGGCATGTTTTGAAACCATTGGACCTATGAATCCAAAATTTTGCATACAGTTAGATGTCCCCGAAATCTCCTACCATACCAATGATTGGGTCACTAGGGCTTCATTCCTTAGAAATATTAAGGACAAACCTCTGTTTTCCATAAAAAAGCCAGTGTTACACTTCAAGGCTGCCTAAAATCAAAACCACTGTTTTTTTTTTATCATATTTAGTATACTTATTCTTCCATCCATTTTCCATAAACATACCAAAAATTAGGTGAGTACTGTTTTGAAGTTATGGGTCCAAATATAATGCAATTTTTTAAATATCAGGAAATATATTTACTCACTTAACATGAGAATTGCTGAAGCTGGAGACTTTTTTTCAGGGTTATAAGTTTATTAAATCAAGATCCAATTGTTAACCCAAAATCAGATTTGAATTTTGCAAGTTTTTAGCTCAGCTGACTATAAGTCATCTGAGCTATAGTCGTGGTCCATTGTCCGTCGTCCGTCCGTTTGTCCGTCCGTCTGTCCGTCCGTCCGTCTGTAGATGTGGCACGTTTTGAAACCGTAAGACCTAGGAATCCAAATTTCGGCATAATGTTAGATGTCCCCAAGATCTCCTACCAAGCCGAAAACTGGGTCTTTGCGACTTCGTTCCTTTGAGAAATTAAGGAAAAACCTTAATGTTTTATTAAAAACCTATTTTCACACTTCAGGACTGCCTAATATCAAAAGGACTCAACTGTTTTTCCTCATATTTAACATAAATATTCCTCTATATAGTTCCTATGTACATGCCAGAAATTATGTCTGTATAATATAATTTAAAACAGTTATGAGCCCAAACATAATGCATTTTGTAAAAAATCAGGAAAGATATTTGATCACTTAACACAAAATATGTTAAAGCTATGGACTTTTTTTCCAGTAATATAACTTTAATTAATCAAAATTAAATTGTATACCCAAAATTAGATCAAAATCTTTTAAATTTTTTTAAAATATTAACAAAAATAAAAAATTGGTACCTTAAATTTTGCCCAACTTTGACCATGGCACGTTTTTTTCCTGTAAGTACTGTGGATTTAATTTTCACAGCATGTTTTTGTTAGCATTTTGTCTGTTAACACCAAAAATTTGAAACCAGTTGATCAAAAACTGTAGATTTTATTCAAGTTTTCAAACACCATGTAACATATTGTTTACATCAAGTTAGTGTTATGCAGTTTGCAAGAGCTCAGCTCCCCAGCTTCAGCTCTCAGTTCCTAAAATTTGGCATACAATTAGATGTCTCCAAAATCCCCTACCATGCCAAGAATTTGGTCACTAGGACTTAATACCTTCGAGATATTAATGAAAAACTTCATTTTTCCATTAAAAACCCATTGTTACACTTCAAGACTGCCTAATATCAAAACAACTGATCTGACTTTAATCATATATAATATACATATTTTTCTATACATTCTCTATGCACATGCCAGATATGATGTCAGTATTGCATAACTGTTTTAAGTTATGGGCGCAAACATAATGCACTTTGTAAAAAATCAAGAAATAATTTACTCCCTTAACAAGGAGATTGCTGAAGCTAGAGATTTTTTTGTCAGGGATGTAACATTATTTAATCAAGATTCAATTGAATACCCAAAATTAGTTCTGAATTTTTCAGATTTTATAAGTTATTAGTATAAATATAAAATTAGTACCTTATATTTTGCTCAACTTTGACCATGGCACGTTTGTTTCCTGTGAGCACTGTTGATATAATTTTCATGTCATGCACACATAAGGATTTCAGCTTTTTAGTTTAGAAAGCTGAAAGAAATTGGCCAAAAATTGTAGCTTTTGTTAATGTTTCTATGAGACCATGTCAGACTTTGGCCCTCTCCAGCCCCTCTTGAGTCACCTGTATGTTGACCTTGTTGAACTTTCAGCAAATTATGCATGCTTGACGGGAGGCATAAACTGGGGCTCCAGGCAGCTTATTATATAATGGCCAGCCACAGTTGATCCAGGTGTCCAACCCAACTCATCTAGTAGTTTTAACCAACAACATAACAATGAACAATAAATTAATAAATTTGTGTTGGTTTTTAATAACAAATTAAAGAAAAATAGAAAAGGAATTTGTTAGTTTATAATAACAGGAAATTAACTTGCAGTTACTGATGATATAAGAATCTTGTATCGATGGATAGAATGTCATGTATTCCAAATAACACCATGCAGTCACCTATGGTATTTTTCAGTTCAATTTTAATGATAAAAAAGTAAATCATATTATTCATTACTAATGATTGGGGATCATATGAAGGAAATTAATGATAGACAAAGATGCAGTTGATAATATTAATCTAGATTCCTACTGTGTCTAGTGTGTACATTGATGTGAAATTAGTCCAAAATGAATATATTACATTATTTTTTTAAATATAAATAAAAGCCATAAAACCAGGTACTTATGATCATTATTTAAATGTGTTAATTTTGTATATTCTGGATTCTCAACATCATTGTTTGGTGAAAACTGAATAAATACCTGACATGGTGCGATTAATTTGCAATTGTATTTAAATACGAATATGAATATGTACTCCATTATAAAATTTCTTGCATAAAGAAAGGGAATTCAGGTAAAAATTAAAGTATATGAATACCAGTGCAAATACTTTCAAAATGTATTCATGAATGCATTCATGAATATATTCTTTAATATTATTTTAATAATCATTTCAGTTATATTTCATTTTAAAAAATCATAAGATTTTCTAATTATTTTTAATAAAAATTATATTTGGGACAATATTTGTAAAATTATTTAATTAATAGTTAAACTCTTATATTATATGTTCTGCTTATAAGTTATATGGCCAAGTCAAAATCTGTGTGACAATAGTATTCCATTTGTTAATAAAATAAATGAAATCAATCCTCTTCCCTGTCTCCAAAGATACTATCAAAATCATACATAAGCTAAACAACAACAACTTATAATACAGCTTATATTTATTACCACACAAAACCAGCACGTGAATCATATCTAAATCATATTTTTTATCATATATAACAGCTGAGCGCCGTGACCCATAGGTCCCTTGTTTAAGTTATTAGCATAAATAAAAAATTAATACCTAAATTTTGTCCAAATTTGGCTATGGCACGTTTTTTCCCTGTAAGCACTGTTAATTTAATTTTCAGAGCATATATACATAAGGATTTATTCTTTTAAAATCTGAAATTTCAAAGGAATTGATTGAAAAGAGAAGCTTTTATTTAAGTTTTCATACACCATGTCAAGTGCTGTTTACATCAGGCCCACCTAATAGTACAGCATTCACTTGTAATATGTAACCCTCTCCAGGCAGCGTCTTGGGTCAGCTTGGCCCATTCCAGCAGGCTTCCCCTCTGCCCTGCACCCCCCCTAGCTGGTGCATAAACTAGATGAATGTTATAATTTTCTGTATTTTATTCATTCTTATTCTAGGCTATGCCACATTTTAGATTTTGTATTTTACCACCAGGGTTACAATGATTAAAGTGCACATTTAATTTTGTCCACCAAGTGGTTTATTGCTATATGAAAGTGTGAATGTTCATCAGATAAGTAATTCATTACTTCAGAAGAGTTAAACTTCACCAGGTGTGTAATTGACTATTAATTCCAGTAAAAAAATTAAAGCTGAGATAGTAATTAGCATAATGATGTTGTTTGTCCCTCATTCAATTAACAGATTGTATACTTTATTTGAAAAGATCTTTTTATTTTATCAAATTTACTGAATCATTTATTTCTGTGAAAAAAATTAAGCATGTACTGAAAACTCAAATGTAAAAAACTTTAATAGTGATTCAAGGAATAATCTTGAAGATGCCACGTTGTTGCATTCTTTTCTTTTAAATTCAGTTTAAACATTTGTGATTTAAAAATAATAAAATGTTTGTGTATGCATTATATGACCCGATACACTCTGGATAATTTATGATTGCAACTTAGAATTCTGATATTTTAATTTATATTTTCAAATTTTTTTAATACAAATTTATAAAAATTGTAAAGAAAAAAAAATCTGATTAAAACTATTAATGGTAAAAGTGCATATGCTAAAAAAATAGGCTTAAATATAAACTTAAATGCATTATTCCCTTGAAAGTGAAATAAAGGTATTAGTCCATTCTGTCCACTTGCCTGTCCATCCGTAAATTTTTCATATGCATCACAGTATCTCAAAATTTTTACTGTTTTTCTTCATGACAGTCTTGTCAGAGTATAAGTTTTGCAGTCATATATTTAGAACTTTACTATAACCAAGTAGGAGGGCCCCTTTCCACTTAGCTTCTCATATGCTTGTATATATGAAAAACATTACTATAGAATATTTTGCATATTTTGCATTTGCAAAAATTTCAAACTTTAGCTTAGTGCTGTGACCAATGGGTCCCTTGTTTATCTGGTCTGTTGGTCTAACTACTGTGTACTTTGTAAATCAAGAAACTTTGTTTCACATTAACTAAATAGTTAAGTAATGCTTTAGACGTGATCAAATTTTTCCACATTTCCTAAGATAAAGTTCTGTCTGTATATGACTGGAGATACGGGTCAAATGTAAAGGTCTTCCATTCTGCAAAATATTAATTGCTTATGCTATAACTTGGCAAAGCGCATCTCCCCATTTTGCTCATATACTATGTAACTTGGAATCTAAAATAGTGCATTAACTTGATAAAAGATTTACCAATAACATTATATTACAGGTAAATATATATTCTAAAATTACATGGAAAAGTATCAAACAGCTACTATATCCTTGTTCTGTGACTGTTGTAGTAATACTTTTCTGTAAAAGTCATTTTATATCGCAGTGTTCTCCTTTTTTCACAAAATGGCCATTAGACATTTCTCAGTTACTTTTATCTATATGTAATTTAATTTGTGATATTGGGCAAAGTAGGGTTGTCTAAATTCCAGAGTGTATATTTCACATGACATACAAAACATATATATATATTTTATACAGTGTAACTTTCACACAAATGTTTGAAATACATAACCTCACCTGACAACCAGCTTAGTTTAGGGACCACCTGAATATAACAACCACTTTTAACAGTTTCCAATTCTTTTTCTCTCTTTATATAATACCTTGCTAAACGAGCATCTCACAAATTGCACCACTTTTTTGAGATCCAGAGGGTGGTCATTATATAGAGGTTTTACTGTATATGTCATATGTCTCCATGTCTTAATTTGTTGCAGCTGTAAAGATGTCTATGCCAGACTTTTATGAGAAAATGAAGAACCGTTTGAGGACAGCAGACCAGGGTGCCGACACACTGGTGTGGCTGACCATCTCAGACAGTGCGCTGAAAGAAACAAGCGGGCAGTTCTTTCAAGGTATACTCGATTGGGCATTAGCTCACAGATTCTTTAAAAATAAAACATGCAGTAAAAGGTAAAACAAATCTAAAAGTATATTAGGACCATCAACTTTGAATCCTAAATACAGTGGAACCTGTCTAAAAGACCACCTGTAAATTAAAGACCACCATTAAGTGAACCAAAAAAATTCACATTGGTTATAACTGACCTATCTAATAAGGCCACCTGTGGATTTAGATCATGCTTAGCCAGTCCAACTTGCCCTCTTATTACACTGGTTTCACTGTACAGTTATAATGGTACCAATAATTGTTTGCGTACCAAAACAAGATCTCTAAGAATTGTTCTTATTAATGTACATGTATAGTCAGTCCTAAATAGTCTGCATTAGCGAGTTATTGAGCAATGAAAGTCATTACAATAACCTTTTAGAGATAGACATAAGACTCATTACAAAGTATTAACCAATCAGAGTTGGTAATTTCAAAGTAATAGCCAATTGGAGATGTTCATTTCAGGCTGCTAGCCAATCAGAAGTAATCATTTCTACCCACTAGCCAATCTAAAGTTATCATTTCAAATAAGTAGCCAATCTTGTGTTGTTTATTAAAAAGATAGATGAATTAAAAACACAATTGATATATGTATTTTTCAAAATAGTTAAATTGATATATACATTTTTTTAATCATACTTTAATTTAATTTGATAATTATTTACTTGTGGAATATTTCATCTTGTTAGATCGTAAACCTGCAGCCGTCCATCTACCCCTGGCCTGGACAAAATCAAGTACGGAGGAAGAACAACTTTTGATGACCAAACTGGATGACCTTACAAAACAGTTTCAAAGTTAATCAAAAGCTGGAAATAAGGACTCCAGAAATCTATTATATATATATATATATATATATATATATATATATATATATATATATATATATATACATACATTGTCAGCCTTTCAATCCAGTCTCATTTTTCCTCACTAAAATGTTTTTGAATGTATGTTTTGTTGAGTATACTGCATTTAAATTACTTTACTGAAAGCAATAGTTGATGTTTTCTGCAGTGACAATATATATTAATCAAAGAGAATATGTCAACAAGAGATTATTTTGTGTATTTATTTTTAATTTTGTATATGCTCTTGAGAAGAGATATGATAAAGCTATGAGGTTGATGTTGATCATGCCTTAATATTATGCAGCAAAGACATGTAGAATAAAAAAAGCACAGAACGTGATCATTTTCAATAATGTATGGTTTAAAAATGATTATCATGAGATTTTAAAGAGTATAAATTTAAAAAGCATCTCATCCACTTGTTTTGTTTAAAAGTGTGTGTACATGTTTTTTTTAGCGGTAGAAATTGGTTGTAAAATGATATTCAATGATTGAAAGATAAACATGACAGATGATCAGTTATTATATGTACTTTCTGTATTACCGTGAAATCTGCAGTAGACTAAGACCAAAAATATTTACAGATTACTATTAAGTTCGAATTCTACACCGCACTGAAAAGTCAAGGTAATATCTGGGTTGTTGACATGTATTCTTTCCACATGGTTCAGTTTTAATGCTGTTGCTGCTTTGTGCCCAGTCTTTCTTATACCTCTGACAGAATTAGAATATTTTATTCTTGGGAAGTGCATACATAATTGTTTTGCAAAAATGCAACCAATTTAATCAATAAAAACGACCAGTCATTGATTAAATCAGCTTGTTGGCACACCAATATTTTATATATATATATATATATATATATATATATATATATATATATATATATATATATATATATATATATATATTAAGATTATAGTACAAAAAAATGCTTCTACATCTCCACACGAAAAACCGATTCATAAGAACACAAGACACACCAACCAATGAGTAGGCTGTCAAAATGAGCCTTACCCTGACCAATCGGCATGCGATGTGAGAGAAACTGGCCAATCAAAAGACAAAAACAAAACTGACCGATTGTCAATCCCCTTTTTCTGACTGAAATATTTGATTTGATACCTCAAAACTGTTTATTCATGTTTTATTTATTTATTGCACTACAATTATGTCAGGTATATGTTTACTTAATTAAATGTCCAGAAATTCAATAAAATTTGAAAAGTTATTAAACGGTCTTTTTTTATGGATATTTTGAAATTCAGTGTTGTATGGTGAATTTTGACACAGGAATGTATTTGAAATACAAGGTAACAAAAGAATAATTTGTTAAAGGAAAATGTAGCTACAACAATTAATGATATCAGTTAATGGCCTACCAGATATTAACAATCCAGTTCCTGTGGATGGGTAGGAATTTTAAATTAACAATTTAGCCTGAGTTACTTGTCATAAAAAGAAAAGTAAATGAAAAGAAAACTCTTTTCTTCTTAATGAGCAAAATTCATATGATAAAAACCATGTGCTGAAAATACTTTTGAACTGATCCTGTGTGTGTGTGTGTGGGGGGGGGGGGGCAAAGAGGAAAAAGAGACAATGAAGCTCGGCTTACTGAAAGTCATCTGAGCTTAAGAGATGGCACTTTGTCCGTCGTTCTCCGTCAAGCCGTTAACAGGGCACAAATCATAACTTTTGGACCTAGAAACTTCTACCTTGACATCAATTAGAGGTTCATGAAAAATCTCGTTTGAAACCTGAAATAAGGTCTCAGTTACCCATATCCACCGAGCTATTGGGCTCGCAAGTATCCCCCCCCCAAGAATAATTTAAAATTTGATACAAAAACCCAACAACTGAATAACAAATGCATTGATAGCCATGATTGGCTGCATGTATATTGGTCATTGAGTTTTTCATCAGTCGCTGCAGACTGGTGGCGCCACCTGTAGTTTTTTTATCGAATTTTTACACATTTCTTCTCTATTTGAGCCCTTCAAATGAAATAGCTAGTCCTTCGTTAATGGGGCAAAGTTTAATCGTTATCGTTGGACCTAGAACCTTCATACTTGACATCCAGGGAGGTCCATGAAAAATCTCTTTGGAAACCTGAAATTCGGTCTCTGTTTCTCATATCCTCCGAGCTATGGGGCTCGTAAATACCCCCCCCCCCCCCTGAGAATAATTAATGAAATTATACAAAAGCTCCAGTAGAACAACTAATGCATTGCATGATCACCAAGAATTTTTGCATCCATTATTGATCATGGATTGTTTCATCAGTTCCTGCAGACTGGTGGCGCCACCTGTATTTTTTTGGTGAATTTTTACGCATTTCTTCTCTATTTGAGACCAAATGAAGGGATCGTCCGTTTACAGGGCACAAAAAGCATTGTTCGCCATGATTCTTGAGAAGATGATGAAAGGACTATGCAATCCACTGGCTCAGGTGTGTGCAAGGTTTAAAGAAAAAAAAAACAAGACATAAATACCATGAACATGGCAAAACGGATCAAACCGTTGTGTCTACCAATATGAAAGACTGTTTTACCTAGGCAGTACGCGAGAATTTGATATGGGGGGAAAAAACACTGCCAGGATGCTCCTCCTCTGCTTCCAGATGTTAAAGTGACAGACAGAGCTGGACAACTAAAGAACCTGATATTCAAACAAACATGAGAGTAACCTATATCATCATGATTATATTGCATAGATCTGTAAATTCATAATTAGTGAATTAAGATTTTATGATTCAACAGAGAATCAGAGAAAGAACTGTACATACATGTGTACAAACCAAGGAAATTATTTGGCATGCAGAGCAATAAAAAACTTCATACTTTGGTTTAAATTGTAGTTTTCTTTATGTTTTTTAATGAAAAAAATGTTTTTCTTGTTTGCTGACTGGTTGTACTTTCATTATTTCTGCATCCACTAAAATGTGCCACTTAAACATATTTCAGTCAGGCCAGCTGAGGTTTCTACCCTATTTCTACCATTTCTACCCGGTAGAAAGGTACGTATTTCTACCATTTTTACCCTAGTTTCTACCCATGGTAGGGTAGAAATACCTTTCTACCAGGTAGAAACCCAACCCTGTCCGGAACCTTGACAAACAGCGCGAAACACCGAGAATCGTCACCAAAGAACTTCTCCATAAATTTATACTATTCCCCTGCGACAACGGGGCCGAGTACATGTTGATTCCAATGCTCCATGAACTTGAAGTCAATCGCTGTCGTCGTTAACATAAAACGTGTAATTATATATATATATATATATATATATATATATATATATATATATATATATATATGCATATATCTCAAATGTCTTCACTATATATTCAGTAAGCCTTAAAAACTTTAATTTTATGATGTGGTTAAGGTTTTGCCATAAAGTGTTTTTTTAGTTTATTTATTCATAGGCTAACCGAAATTTATATTAAAATCTTGAGGCTTCGGTGTTGACGTAAGTGTGGGTGCTGAATAGTTGAATATAATTTTGGTGATACTTACGTACGTGCAAGTCTTACATTTTCTCTTCTGAGCTTTTTGCACTTTCACCTCTACAAAATTCCGATGGCATCATGGCTGGGATATGCTAAAATCTTCAAAAAGTGAAGTGTGTACGGTGATAAAAACACCCACGTTCGACCGAACGGGCTTTTCTAAGTAAACTTCATACCCATGTGTCGTAAAGTTCGAAATCAAACTTTTAATGGTTTTGAATGTTCTAAAACCTTTATCATAAAGCAGCGAATGGTGTAAACAAAAGATTGTTTCTTTTTCAAAATCCTATTTCCTATTTTAGTTATAGGCTCCTTTTTAAAAACTTGCTATTTTTACATTTTTAACATGCTATAGAACCATGGCGACAAATGGCAGTGCGCCTATACACTTCCAGAGGCGGTGCGCGGCAGCATGGTAGACGAATGGCCATTCTGGTTGAAGTGAAAGTGAAGCAGTTCCCAGAACCTAGGTCTCCTAAAGCCTTGGGAGAGTCAGGTTGCCGCCAGCTAATTCAACAGCAATTAAATATTTCCTTGCCCAATCGGAAGGGGAAACTTCGACTTCTGATATATGTTCTCAAATCGTGCACGCGCAGCGTTAACTCACTTGCAGAGGCCTAGCAGCGTCTAACAGAGATGTCGGAAACACACTTTGGAAACTGATGATATACCAGAAGATGAAAGACAGTCGGGCCCATCCAAAAATCACGAAACCACTTGGCCGTGGCAACAGAGAAAAAAAATAAAAGCACCAAATTAGTCGGGTATGATAGCCATGTGAAATACCCGAACCCGATTACCTGTCACAGGAAAAGGACGTGTTGCCTGTCAGGGTGATTGAATGTGGATTAGGGGACACATCCGGAAGTGCCAAGCATCTTAATCTTGCTAGAATACGAACAACCATAACAATGAAGAAAATGTTGCCAACATTTTCAGAACATGAACCCTTGGGAGGGCAAGGTTCATCAAATAACGACGCTGAGCAGTGGGTATATCCACCTCCACAAAAAAATAGAACAATGAGTGTACGGGTCGTATAGTAGACGTTTAGACTTGTATATACCGGCAACACATCTGCGATGAGCTCACCTGCTTCTCAAAGTATATTTTCAAATATCAGTGAACAAACAAGTCCCAAACAAATGAAAAGGCTGCTTGTGCAGCTTGCGGCCGAATCCAAAGTTAGACATATCGAAGAATTCGACAGGCTGAACAGGCTAGAGAACAAAATGCATTTCTGTGTTGGGCTACCGGTGCAGACATGTTTAGTAGGCTGGAAGAAGACCTCTGTGAAGAACTCTCTGACATGAGGAAATTCAAGTGATTCCTCATAATGGCAGCTTTATTGAACTTACGACATATCATCAGACGAGTTGGATTCGGAGTCGCATTTCTGTGTTGGGCTACCGGTGCAGACATTTGAAGTGTTTAGTAGGCTGGAAGAAGACCTCTGTGAAGAACTCTCTGACAAGAGGAAATTCTAGTGATTCCTCATAATGGCAGCTTTATTGAACTTACGACATATCATCAGACAACGAGTTGGATTCGGAGTCGCATTTCTGTGTTGGGCTACCGGTGCAGATATTTGAAGTGTTTAGTAGGCTGGAAGAAGACCTCTGTGAAGAACTCTCTGACAAGAGGAAATTCTAGTGATTCCTCGTAATGGCAGCTTTATTGAACTTACGATTTGCGTATTTGGCTATCTGATGATTTCTCTGGTATTATAAAATGTATTATTACTTACTATACGTTCATCTGGGGATGTAAGTATCATATGGCGAAGCTTTTGCTGACCTGTTTTATATAAGCAAAATCACGTTTTAATTTTTCTGAATCTCATGATATAATAGTTGGTATAGAGCTGAATCAGTATTTTCATTTTACACTGTTCCATTTTTTTTTCATTATCATGCACAGTCCCATACACAGAGTAAATTTAAGACCCTTTGGTTTCTTTCTGAGAATAACAGACTACAGCTTTCAATATAACTCTTAGCATTGACAAATCATAATAACTAAACCTTGGTTATTCAACCTTATATGCAGACAGGTTTTGGTAAAACACTCTTTGTAAACCACATCTTATGTTGGTTTGAACTATGTTTATGTGCTTTGTTCTTTGGCGGTGTGTAAGATTTAGCTGAGCGTCATTACCCATGGGGTTCTTGTTATTGAAGAGAAATACTAATGTTTCCGATAAGGAGATTATGCCATATATACTACATTGCCGGTTTTATTAGCTCAGCTGACTTTCAGTCATGCTGGGCTATAGCGATGGGTCTTTGTCCGTCGTCCTTCCGTCTGTCCGTCCGGCCGGCCGTCCGTCCGTTAGCAGGGCACAAATCGTAACTGTAGGGGCTAGGGCCATGAACCCTATGCAGTCTTAGAGGTTATAAAAAGATCTCCTTGCAAACCTGAAATTAGGTCACTGCGACCTATATTCTCGAAGTTAGGGGGTGTGTTTGCACCCCCCAGAAATAACTCTTTGAGACAAAATTTTCATCCAAAACCTTCCATCTTTCACATACAGGTCACCTACCAACAGGGGGAAAACCATAATTTTTTTTAGGTCAAAAGGTCAAAGGTCAAGGTCACAGGAGCCTCCTCTTTGAAAAGCCTGTGGATGCATTTTAAGCCAACCCTTTCATCCCAATTCTTTGATCTTTCACATATAGCTCACTTACTAAGTTGGAGAAGAATCCTATAGATTTTGAGGTCACAAGGTCAAAGGTCAGGGTCACAGGATCCACTTCTTTGAAAAGGTTGTGGACACATTTTAAGCTAGACACTTCATTCCAAACCTTCCAGCACTGATATCGCTTCTCTGCCAACAGGGGAAAAGACCTGTTGATTTTGAGGTCAAAGGTCAAGTTCACAGTACCCACTTCTTGCGTGGAGTCATTTTCAGGCAAACTTTTCAATCTGTACCTTCCATCTGTCATATATGGCTTACCTACCAATAAGGGAAGAAGCCTATTGATGTTGAGGTCAAAACGTCAAAGGTCAAGGTCACAATATTTAATTGTTCTAAATGCTTGTGAGCATATTTCAAGTGTAACTGTTCAACCCAAACCTTCAGTCTTTCACATATGCCACATCTATGCATCACTCAGTTTGACTCAAACTTCATATTTATGGGTCTTTTTGCTTGAATAAATAACTTATTGATTTTGGGGTCGGCTGGTCAGCAGGTTAAAGGTTGCAGGTCAAAGTTATTCACCCATTGGTTGCCAAGTAATTACACCAGATTTAAGTGGTTAGTAGTTACCCATCATTTAGAAAGAATCCAGTTGATATATGGGCAAAAGGCCAAGGTCATAGGTCAGGGATGTTCACAATTACTTATTTTATAGACCATCTCTATTTTTTCTTGTATATATAACCATCCCACTCCAGCTGGTACATCTCCCTGTGTGGCTGTAATTGTGAGTGACACTGGTGACATATGACTCCCTTTTGTATCAGCCTATTAAGTGATAAGGCTCAGTGATAAGTACCTCGTTACTTCATAACAAAAACACTGTTGTCAGAATGCTTCAGCCAGGCATTAAGACTATGAGAGTATAGTATTGAGGTTTAGCTACTGATTTATAAGATGATGGGAACATTTTGCAGTTTATTTTATGGAATCCTAGCAATAAACTTAGTTTCCTAGATATCTGATTATTTTAATATATATCACCACATATAAAAGCAAGTGTTTGTTCTCATAATATGTGAATGTGTACCTTGATTTAGGATGGCTTTTTGTTTTATTTCAAGACTCTTAGTCATGCTTTCTGCATTTCTTTTCTTTCAGGTTTGGCAGTTTACCTACCCTGCTGACCCCATTGAAAAGCAGAGTGATAATAAAAAATATTGGACTTGCACTTTTTACAATTGCATATCTATAAATCTGATATGAGGGCCTAGACATGCCTTTTGAATTATTTTGGGCATTCATTACTGGATAATTTGCCCCAAGTTTGGTCTCTTATTGGAGAATGTGGGATATCAAATGTCATACTTGTCAGAAATCCATTATGTCTGCCAGTTAGCCACCTTAGAAATTCTTTCTTCAGTGCAGTTTCAGTAATTTTTCTTTAATGTTTGGTCCGATTTAGAGAATATTTGTTGTCTGATTTCAGACTTGTCAGAAGTCCAATATGGCCACCAGGCAACCATCTTTTAATTCCTTTTGATCATATTATCTCAAGAACAGTTAAAGTGAATGCAGTTGGATGTATATTTATGTAATCTTGTAAAGGATTGGGTCAAATATTTCTGAATAAATATTACCATCATTTATAAAAGTGCAGTCGAGTTGGCTTGTATTGAATAAAAATTCATACAGAAGCACCTGTTTCTCAATAATTCTTGCATGTATTTCCTTGATTTTTGCTATATATTTTGATCTTATATTTGCCCTTTGTGGTGTTCCTTTTGAGACTGACAGGTTTCAAGCTAGCTGTTGGAATAGTTCCTGATAGCTTAACAATCATGCATTTTCCTCAGACCATCAATTCACTGTGTTTAACCAGACATAGGTTATATATATTTCTGTCATAGAAAATTTTCAACAAATTGGCAAATTGGTTCTTCAAAATTTGACTGGAAGTTTTGAATCTCAGTCCATGATGTCACAGGTCATGCTTGGCAGCTGAGCGTCATGACCCATGGGTCACTTGTTGATAGCATTTCTGTTGACAACTTTTCACCGGAAAATTGAAAAAATGAATATTTCATTTCACTATAGTGTACTTTCGTTATCACTCCTGTCACTTAAAGCTTCTGAAAGGTCAGGTGATGAAAAACGTCTTTCCTGAAATCTCTCGGAATCCGTACATTCATCCATAAAATTAACTCCGGCATTGTCAGAAAATCTGTCAGGGTTCGCACTTGTATCATCCTACTTCACCACTTTTCCCAATCGTAGCCCATAAAAGAGACGCCTCCATGTATATACTGGTTTGTCTCCATAGTTTCCTCGTAGCTCGAGGCTGAGATTCAGTTTTAAGTGATCTATTCTAAAACATATTAGGATTTACTTGAAGTATAGCATTCTGGGAATGAATGTCCGATGAGGAGATTATATAATGTGTCGACATTAATTCAATCCGTCTCATCTCCCGTTGCACATGCCTTCGTCTGCGTGCCTCCGCAGCACTGGGTCTGTATAGGGACTGGTATATTTATCTGCAAGTGTCCAACAGTCAGTGTTTTTATATGGTATGATTGTCTTGCATTCGTCTTAGAATGAACTAGGAATGGACTTTGTTGTAATACACAGCCTGGATTTGTGAAAGTGGAACATGGCAGCGGCTTTTAAAAATGAAACTGAAAAATGTTGTAACTGCCCATAAGGTAACAACAGATATTAGATTACCACGTTCAGGTTCTTTTTTTTCAAGCCAAAATGGAAAATTATTTAAGTGGTGCAAATCATATACAAAACCAGAAAAAAATACTCTATTTCTATTAAAGTATTTAATTGCTCAGGAGTACCCTCTTAGGCAGATCATCAAAAGGGCGCCTAAACTGGTTTTGAAGTTGTGCAACAATTATAGCTGAACGATTCATGCAGGGAAGAGACTATTGGATTGATGGTTACAATACACGGATGAAAACTTCATTATTTCTGGTTGAGATCATTGAGACCTCTTCCAAACGTTATGAAAACACGTTTGGAATACGTCCCTAATGAAAATAATTCATATGAAATTCAAATAAATTTGAAATAAATGTTTTATTGCAAGAGTACCTTATTATAGTAGACTTCGTCAAGACTTCTATCAAACTTTCTGAATTATATTACACGTGTAGAATACGTCCTCATTGATTATAATTCATATTAAATCCATATAGAATTGATCAAAATAATGTAGGAATACGCGAAATTATAAACTACCTCATTTCAGTTCTTCTTCAAAACGTTAATCATATCGTAATGCTTCGTTGCTGACGTCCAAAAGACGTCCGAAAACGAAGGGGCTCAGTTTTATAAACGTTTTCCTTGACGGTTGGTGACGTCTTTGGTAAGGGATAATGTTATCTGAACGGCCTATATTACGGCCATGCAACGGCCATCCTGAACATCCTGCATTGTCTGATATATTATTGAACAATATATTAGGGGTTTCAATTGAGTGCTATGAGCGACCTATACTGGTTCAAAATGCTACAGGATATCTACTTTTAGGGTTAGATCCAAAATGTTATTTCAAATTAATGAAAAACATTTACCGTATTTGACGTAATAAACGCCGTTCCCGTAATAAGCGCCCCATCCCCCCCCCCCTCCCCCCATCGGGATTTGAGATGACAGCACATTAGGAAAACTAAGGGTTGAGCCATCCTAACCTCACTTTTCTCCTAGCTAATAGGACGTGGGGCAACGTAATGCTTTCATTTCTCCCTGTCAGGCTTAAAAGTTACCGCCAGTTTTTATTCTGTCTCTGTCAAGTTTTATCATCTAATATAATAAAAATATTAGTTGCACACCACCGAATCAGTTGTCAAGTGTGTCATATGTTATATTGACTGACTGTGTCCGTGAAGGCCGACCCTGCAGGTGGCCATGCTGGTCGGGTGACCTGAATTCAGGTACGTATGTGGAATTATCATGCAATTAAATATATTTACTTGGTCTCTGTTATTTCTAATAATATATATTTTTTTCATTGAAATAATATTAATAAAACAATAAAGACGTATTTTGTCCATATGCTGGCTTGAAATCGCCACCGCTCTGTTGTGTATAATGACCGTTTCCTAACGTTGATAATCCTCGTGGAATTCAGGTACGTATGTGAATGTGTCATTCAATAATTTTTATTTACTTGGTGTTTGTTATTTCTCATAATTTATATATTCTCTTTGAAATAATATTTTTTTTTATTTCCAACACAATATTACACTTACTTCCAACAAACTCTCAAAGATACACATAACATCGAAAATACAATATACGCCACAAATAACAAATATTAATACAACTATCAGGCAAAAAAGAAAAATAAATAAATAAATGGTGTGTAACAACGGTAACTTATTAACTTATATGAACCAGCCGTTCTGTATGCATATATATATATATATATATATATATATATATATCCACACACACATACGTATTTATATAAATACACACATACACACACATACATATATATATGAAAAATATTAAAACTACAGTGATACATTGAAAATGATTTTCCATTTATCTGTAAAACATTTCATAGACAGTGGATTATTTTTTACTACGTCCCTTTCAATATGATATATTTTTTTTATTTCTTGTTTTATCTGTACCCAGTCAATTTTGTTTTCAGTGAAGCGTGTAGTATATATAGTATATGTTTTAAATAGTATTATTAAAACAATAGAGACGTATTGTGTCCATATGCCGGTTTGAATGACTGACCGACACGGCTGTGTCGTGCAAGGTCTGTTCCCTGACGGTGATAATCCTTTAGGAAATCAGGTTCGTAAATGGATGTATAATTCAATAAAATATATTTACCTGGTGTTTGTTATTTCTCATAATGAATATGTTTTCTCTTAAATCATCGTAATAAAACAATAAGACGTCTTTCAAACTCTGTGCTGCGTTTGTCCATTAGGTGCCGTAAAACTAATTACTGCTCAAATAATGCCCCAATTGACCATTTGCAAATAATCAGTAATCAACGGGTAACACGGTCTTTTACTTTATCGTTGCAGTTTAATGTGACAGTTGTATAATACACGTGATATACAACATAAAAATGCAAGTTATTCCGCCTGCACAGACTGCTATCGCTGCATGAATTATTAATCGGGAATTCTGACACGTGTGTATCGTACGTCCGCGCTTTATGCGAATGATTCATTTACAGGTAATTTTATGTATCGCCTAACGTGTTATTCACTGTGATTCAAAACACTGTGATTGGAAACAAAGTGTCTTCCTTGTTTCGGGAGCGGTTAACATCAACATGATCTAATTATAACAACAGGTATGAAACCTTTCGAATCGACCCCGGAAATGACCTGCGGCTTTTTCACAGCAACCCAGATTTGGGGATGCAAATTCCAAAACAAGACGAGGTCAAGGTCCAGATGTTAATCAGGCCACTTAAAGCAACATGCAAGGCAATGGATTTCGATACGACTCCTGTGTATTCAATTTTAACTGGAACCTGATTTAGAAATGATAAACGAACAAGGAGCAAAGGATCAAGACACGCTATATTTTTACAAGGATACAAAAATCGTATTGGAAACGTTATATGAAATGGTTGTCGCGAGTTTCTAGACAAATTACTGGCGTGTATACAATAGCGTCAGACATCGGCGTGCGCATGTCGGCAGTAATGGTAATTGTTATACAATGAAAGTCAATGCTGGTGGTGAGGTTAATATAATACGCTGGAGTCTAAGGGCCAATATTCAGTATTTTTTTTTTTAACTTTTGCAAGTAATATCATGCACAATGAAGGAAAAAAGGATTATTATCGGCGGTGCCATTCCATGTCATACGTGGGCTCATCTGTCAAAGGTATTTGCGCAAGGTGACTGTTATAATCGGGGTACCGATGTACGGTATCATATTTTTCATCTTTCAAATAAATACTGTTTTACATATCTTTATATGAACATTTTATATTTTATAAAATTAAAAACCTTATTAGACGGTGACTATTATTTAAGAGTTCATTTACTACTATCCTTATTTTTCCTCTTCACCTGCAAATGATATCTCAAACTGCAATCATTGATACTTTCTCGCACTCGCACCATCACAATAAAATCGTCTGCATATCGGTATCACTTGGATAAGCTATTATTTTTCAAAACTTCTCACAAGCATCGCTAAAGATGGTTGGTTTTTCTTAATTGCCCTTAATGTGCTGTTAAACCCCCGTTCACAAGCTGCAGTGTTTTAGGATTGTAACGCAGATGTGTGTGTGTGTGGGGGGGGGGGGGGCGTTTAATAGGGTAAAGAACATATTTGGATAAATTCAATTTTGAGAGCGCCCGAGGCGCTTATTACGTTAACACGGTAATGTAATTAAATCGTATAAATATTTTGGAAACGTAGGCCTACCGGTAACGTCTTCAGGTAAGGATAAATGGTTTACCGGCGTAAACGGAAATTCGCACACCTGGTTTTATAATTATTTATACGACCGAAAGCAGTTTGTCTGCTTCAATAACTATAATTCTGAGGTGAAAACCATCGATACAGGTGTACCACAAGGCACTGTACTTGGACCCATTCTTTTCCTACTATATCTTAATGACTTGCCCGATAATGTAACAGACGCAAAATGCTCGATTTATGCTGACGACATCACGCTATACGCAGACGGCATCGATCGCGAATCAGCACAACATAAGTTACAGGCTGCTGTAGACCAAGTTACTTAATGGCTTAATAAAAACAAACTAATTGCAAACGCCACAAAATCAGCTACTATGCTTGTGAGTTCCAAGCAACGCAAACAATCAATTTCATTACAAATAATTATCGATAAAGATATTGTCCCGAATGTCGATGAATTTTCTCACCTTGGCTTGATCTTGACGCCCATCTCACATGGAAATCTCACACTTCTACCGTTTTTAAAAAGCTATTTTGCAAAATTGGACTTTTACATCGGCTCAGCAAATTTCTACCACAGAAGTTTTTAGTCACTATATATCACGCCTTTGTTCAACCCTCAATAGATTATAGCCTAACAGTATGGGGCAGCTGTCCCAGCACATTCCGTGCCGCAATCCAACGAATGCAGTGTCGTGCGGCTAGGATAATAACAAAAAATTACGACCCAACTCAAAGAAGTTTAGATTTAGTGAAAGAAATAGGCTTAATGACAATTGAACAGCGATATTTGTACCTCCTATCTATTTTAACCTATAAATGCATAAATGATTTAGCCCCTTCATATTTATGTAAGAATTTTCATATGGCGAAGGGCATTCATAATTATTCGACGCGGTTAACCGAAAACAAAAACTGCATCCTTCCGAAACCGCGTATTGAAGCCTTCAAGGCTACCTCTTTTTATGCAGGCAGTACTCTATGGAACTCCCTTCCTCGACACATTAAGTTTGCTTCTAATTTGCAGCATTTTAAAAAATTATCACGTTCGTACTTCTCCGATTTTACAATGATGTCATAATCTTATCACAGCACGAAATTGTTCTAGATGTAATCGTTGCTCTTACCGCTGTTAGTACCGTCCCTTTTATTAATTTTATGATATTATCATTCCTTTGTAATGATTTTACAGTCTTATTATGTCTTTTATATTTCGCATTGTACATGTACTTTTATGTATTTTTATTATCATGTTCCATTATTTATAATATCTTGTATATCTCGGAAGAGGGCCCTGCTTATAACAGAATTCTTATTCTGGTACAGGCCACCCTTCACAATATTATAATAAATAAATTATAATAAATAAAACCGCCGTATACATGTTTCTCAACACGTCTTCCTTAACATCTGAGAGCGAATGCCAAAAACAGATATGTCGTCATTACTTTCTAAAGACGTCTTTATAACGTTTTGGTGACTTTGTACAGTAAATACTAAACCATATTAAACCTTAAAAACGCCAACCAAATGCCCGAGAGAACCTCCAAAATCAGTTTTTTTTAAAATAAATTTCCATGACATCATAAAAACGTGTTTCAAACGTGTTATAGTAACGCATTTAATGTTTCAAATATCCATTCCTCCAGCGCACGTTTTGGAAGCGTCTAACAATTAAACGTCCGATCATGTCTCTATGTCAAGTAGAAGACGTCTTGCACACCAACACGTCAAAAAGACGTCGCCGTCAACAAGTGGTCTGTTTAACTGCATGGGGCTATAAATACAATATACCAGAGCAGTAATTTTATGGCTGATGTACATAGGCCTAGATATTAATTATATTTATAGCTAAATATATAGTTATATAAAATTGAGCAACTAGAATTAATAATAATAATTAGGTGCAGTTGAGGGTCGCGGGGGGGGGGGGTCCTAGCCCCCTCCCTTTTTCACGGGTTTAAACTTAGATATTTATTTATTTATGTTTTACAACATCTTTCAGGGTAGCCTTTATCAGAATAAAATTCTGTTTACAGAAGGGCCCTGTAATACATAGATACATCACAATAAAATACAATATTCAATAAGTCCATAAACTAAAATTAGATCATACAATCACAGAATTTTAGCGAAAACGCTGTGACGTTAACACAGCTAAAGTTAAAGTAGAAATATATGTGGTCAAGTTTCGTTTTGAAAAGTATGCAACAGAGTTGCTGAATACATAAAACGAAGTTAAAATACAAATAAAGCACAACTGTGTACAATATAAATGAAATGTCTATATAAAAGTCTACATAAGATGCGCAAACGTACGGTAATGAAAAAATAGATGACGCTCAAATATTAGTATTATTTAGCTGTATGCAAGTAGAAAATGAAAGGTAATTAATCTATCTTGGTATTATATGCAAGGAAATATGTGCGCGCTAGCCTTTTAAAGCTCTTTAGATTGTTGGCATTTTTTAGTTTTGTCGGAAGGCTATTCCATAGAACACTGCCTGCATAAAAAGATTAGGTTTTTAGGATTTCTGTGCATGGTTTCGGAATATTAACATATAAAGTAAATTCCGGGTTTTACTGAGTGCCTATAAATAAATAGCATTTTGTACCTTGATACGAAACACCGGACCTCCAGAAGCTAGAATTGGTTGAAGCTTAACATCCAGAGCAGTCCCAGTATCGAAGGTTTACGCTGAGCCGCTGACAGCGAGCAAAATTTTGATAGAAACACTGTTGTTTGACAAGGGGATGCGAGAATATACCAAGCGAGTTACAAAACTGATAATGTTGTAACTATAAATCGTACCCGTATATGTTTGAATAATCGCCTATATAAGCCTTATCGTGATTTCGCCGCCACACTGACGTGTGGGTAGGGTCAAAGGTCAGGGCACATAAACAAACCTGCAAATGGTACCCATGTCTATGTTGTTCAGCCTTGGAAACAAACAAAATGCATGTTTATGCAGGAATGGGATGTGGGAATAAGGGATACATACTCAATAAATGGAAATCTGGAAATTGCCAGATCTCTCCACGCCATAAGCTTGCATAACATAGGCTTTTCCCCCCTCACCATTCCAGCTCCATGGGAGACGTCATTGGGTGAAACGCGTCCTTTGTTTAGGTACAGATTTTTATGTCTCATGACCATGGCAGTGTCTTAAAATATTATAGACTTTGGTTCTATATGTAAGTTTACTATGAAATATTTTATCTAAACCCGGTTTAGAATTAACTTATTCTGGAAAAATAATTTGAAGGTTACATTTCAACACGGAGAAAAGACCCGAGACATTGAAGAATGATTGATTCACTGAATGAGGGTTAACAATGTTATTTTTCCTTTTCAGGACAGAAGCATTAAAGAAGCAACTTTTTTTTTATACATTTTCCTTGTGAAATAAAAAAAATCCCAGATATTTTAGGTTTAATATTTAACTAATCTGTCAAAAATTTCGATGAGTGAAATACGGTCTATGCATCCCCGAGCATGCAGAACTCGGTTGGTTGACCTAATATTGACCTAATATAAATATGACCTAAGACCGGACTGACCCCCCCCCCCCCTCCTCCCGCTTTCTTGTCGCTGGAAGCCTTTCTTCAGGGTTTCCGACCAAATTTTACGACCTGGACCCCCATCTTTTCGGGACCTGGGGACCTTTTCCTAGGTTTTTTAGTCCTCCTTAGTTGACCCCCCCCCTTTCCTAAATCCAGGATCCGGCCCTGAATTGGATCTGATATTTGTTTTGTTAATTTTACAGCTGTGTCAGATTTTGGTAATTAATTATTTATGTATTTGGATAGAATAACTGTTGATCTTTAGAACAAAGACCGTTTTTTAACCATTAATCATCACTAATTTCATGACTACTTTTTACCTCATATATTTTAAATTCAATATTGCTTTCTGCACCTTTCTATTTCTTGACCAGACGGACGCATGAATACTGATGCACTTACAGTTCAATAAAACCACGCTTTATAATACCAGTAAGATATTTTCGGACATGGAATGCTGCAGTGTTATTCTTTATTTGCCACTGTATCAAATATCTGAGTGAAATGTGCTCAGAATTTACCATTTTCTTCCCATAAATAAAATTATTTAAAAACAATGGAAGTAGGATATCTCCATGCAACACTTACCAGTCGCCCCAGAATGTGCCTCTCCTTCTCATATTTTGGATACTTAAATGATGGTTGATATGTAATATTTTTTTAAGCGTTACAATTAAATATTAGTCCAAATGCTCCTCTGCTTCTTAATTTATGCTTAACCTAGCTGACCCCAACGGCACTTTACTTGCATTTGAATTAAATAACCCAGCAACTATATTGATATTTATTAACAGGTAAAACACAAACAATGAATATTGAAAGCATAATCAGGTATAAAGAACACTAAAAAATTTATTTCATTAACATACTGTGCATCAAGGTGTACGTTTATATAGTGGTTACAAATGAACCTCACCTTTTTCCTTGTTATTTTCATATACATAAATAAAATGTTTACTTAATATATGATACAGTGTGTGGAAATGTTCTGAAGGAACCGTTTAAATAAAAAATACATTTCAACAACTTTTGGATGAACATTTATAGACTTGTATCTTCTGGGGCCTATACTTCATAAGTGGATGTCGGGTAAATTGACAGCAGTTCTGAAATATTATAGTATGAATATTTGATGGAAAAACGGAGATGTCAACAAATCGTGCACGTTAAGAAATGAATTTGCAAATTAATAACTTGACAACCAGTATGTACTAGAGTGTTAAGTTTGGGAGTCCAGGAGAATAGTTTATGAATAACCTAGTCCATATATTTTCTGCCTGTGGTCAAAGTCCTGCCATGAGCCACATTTTCAGTAGTTTGCGCGTGAATACCATGGATGTCACGTGGAACATGCAACAGCAGCAAGAACATCATATAATTGTTTAACATGTGAAGATGTTATGAATATATATATATATATATATATATATATATTAACAAAGAAGGGCAAGAAAAGACAAAACCATGTAACACAAAGTATACTTTAGCAGAGATAATGATGTGGTTAAAATCTCATAGAATATTAGGTTTGGCTTATTGAAACAATAAAAATATATCATGAAAGAAATATTCGCGTGCATATTCAAATTGGCCAAATATCTTCAATTCTGCCCTGAAAGAATAAAAAAATTAAAACATGGTCAAACTGACAGAGTAACATTAACAGGTACCCGTCCGTGTACAGCAAAGTGCCGTCCTGGGATCACAGTACGGTGGCGTTGTTCGGTCCAAGTTTTAGTTGGTCATGCATCGGTGACTTTAAAAGTCATATGAAACAAAATATGCGTATATAATTTTTTGCTAACTCATGTCAGAACACCGTCGAATATGTAAGCTTTATATCTGATATGTCTATTCATTCCTCAGTGTCATTAGTGTTTGATGAAAAGGGCGATATAACACGACATTCTTCGGATGTGGATCATCGAATGCCTGGGATCCTGACCGGAAAACCCCCAACAATGCAATTGCTGATCTCTGGTTGAGCAATGTATTGTCTTGTATGATTATCCGCATCAGGGGAATCCGTGGCAAGATGTGCTGATAATTATTCAATGTTTTACAAAATTTTCCCCGCCAGGAACATCGTTCGTCCATTGAATTACAGGCGTGGATTAAGCTCCATAAGCAGAGGTTATACTATGCTTAACTCTTCGCTACACAGATATGGCATATAAGCATTAATAAAGATAAAAATTAATAGTCCACATAATGAAGTTATATAAAGAAATTGATGAAATAAGTCATAGTGAAAATTATTGATCATTTACTGAAGATTTTAACATTGATGACAAAGTTCCATTTCATACTGATTGACATTGATAAAAAAATTAATAAGGATTATAAACTAGTGATTACTTACAGTAAATTATGGTACCAGACATTTCAGATGTAACATATTGTAGCATTCCTCCCCCCGCATGTCTTGACATTTGCTTTAATTAGCCTTCGATTGGCCAGGGTCGGGGCATCCACACTGACTGTCAGTCAGTAGAGATGCCCTGACCCAGCTGGCCAATCACAAGGCAGTGGGTATTTCACCCTGCTTTCTGCAGCTAGCATAAAACTGGGAGTAAGCCAGGCATTTTCTCTCTTGGATTCGACAAGTTGGCCTTGCAGTAGGCTGCCTCAGCCTTCCTTTGCAGCCACCGGTTTGGCTCTATACACCCGAGTCGGCTAATAGACCGGGACTGCCATTAGGTGTATAGCCACCTACTTTTAAAACAGCAGTCATTCTTCCTAGCCTGGTATGTACCTTTTAATTGTATTTATAACTTAAACAATAATATTGCAGTTTAGATTATTTGAAGGTTTTGAATCTGAATCTTATTCCCGTCAAACAGTGCTGAGCATGAAGTGTTTCATCAGTTCCTGTAGACTGGTTGCACCAACTGGATTTTTTTCGAATTTAGACGCATTTTTTCTCTCAAGTTTTGAGACCTTCAGCAATGCGGTCGTCCATTAACAGGGCACAGTATCTGTACAACTTATGCATTGATCACCATGATTCTTTGCATGCATATTTATGATGGAGTATTTCATCAGTTAACGCAGCGACACACAAAGTAGGCTTGTGATCCATGACCTTATTAAATATACGTGGATTTTGCCCATTATTGAACTCGGGCGAGATATCTGTTGGTAAGTAGTTATAGTGAGTTTGGTAAAATCCATCAAAGCCCCATTAAGTTATCTTGGCAACACTAAAAGTTCACAGACGGACGGTGGGAAGGCCTATTCCATAATACTCCCGTCATATGACTGGTGTATTAATATTGTACGTTGCCTATGTGAATAACATTCATGTTGGAGCTGAAGTGCATGATTAGTGTCTGATGTAGCGATGTTTCTTTCCTTGTAGGTCTGGTTATGAGAATGCCAGTAAACATTTCAAGGCTGGTGATCTGGATGTAAACTGTGCCGGGAAGTCCTTCATGATAACGGGAGCTAACAGTGGCATCGGTAAAGTGACGGCCAAAGAAGTTGCCAAGAGAGGTGAAAATTAACAGAATATTTACTGTGCAATATTTGTTTAAGGTCACCGCTGATACAATGTTAGCTGAACGAATATATTTAATATATTAGTCGTTTTCATGTGCTATCGAATTTCACTGATTATGAATGCAATGAACCTGTGCAAAAAATTGTAGACTTATTAGACACTTGACCTCTTTTCATTAACATATAGCAATTAAACCTTAAATTAATACATAAATTGTTTATCCCTAGGTTAAAAAAAGAACTCTTGTTTTATTATAAAACCAATCTAAACAAAAAGTGTTCTTTTTTTTAAAGACAACACAAGTAAATTATTACCAAATTTTTTTTCATCCACAGAATACACATGTGAAAACAAACTTTTGTGTGAAATTTAAAAAAAAAAATGCAAATGATTGAATTTGCTAATTCTTCTGGCCAAATTTAGATAAGAAACAATGGGTCTATAGTTTTGGTCATGCAATCTCTATGCAGCTGCCTTACAAGATGTTTATAAACTACCACATACGTATGTTAATTTACTCTGCTCTTAAGGTAACCATCTTATATTTCTGCTTTATATGGTTTCTGGTTTTAGCAACGTCAAGCAACAATATCACTCAAGAATACAGCTGAGAAAAATACAGAAGCCAGTTCGTAGTAGACGTGAAAGTTAGAATTAATATGAAAGTGAAAACAGTTGTCCCTTTCATCTTTCACAGAATGAAATATATTACAGGGTCACATTGATTTTTATCTTTGAAATATTAGCCAATTTAGTTATAAGCTCGTGGCACATGCAGATCTTCTGAAAAAAATCAGATAAGCCAGCAGATGTACAGAACAATTTAGTTTGATAAAAGCTCAACAGATTGCAGCACATACATTTTTCATTAATAAGTCATTTGAACACGATGTGGCATCTTCAGTATTGCATTGGAACTAATTGTTTCTTTTGACAGGTGGGACTGTCCACATGGTTTGCCGAAACAAAGAGCTAGGAGAGGCAGCGGTGGATGAAATCAAGGAGATGACGGGAAATGAAGTACGGAACTATCATAAAAAACTTGAAAATGAGTCAAAACATAATCACTGTATGTTATGAACAATAAAATTGTCTTGGAGTAAATAACCTCATGCATGTAAATATATATAGGCCTGCAGGGGGCAATTCTGAATTGAATTTGCATTGGAGAAAAAATTGCATTACTGTATTTCCTTGATCACACGCCGGGCCTTTAAAATGCCTGCCTTATTTAGTCGCCGGGGCAATGTTTCAGAAAAATAAACGCCGGCCTATAATAGACGCTGGTCTTGTCTAGAGGCTGGTTGTCTGATTAGATTTCATGTTTGCAGCCAGATGTTTTTTCCCGTCACTATAATTAGTGCATTTTACGGTCAAATTGACCGGACAGTGTTGTATGAATTTCGGTTTGTGTTGATAATATGTTTAATTCCTCTAACAATCTTTCATTTTCCTACGTGCATGCTTGTTTCCATAAAGGACACAGATATTCCCGATTCGTCCATAATTATTAAAGCTGATTACATATCCTAATAAACGCCAAAAATACATCAGTAGTGAGAAGGATGAAACTATCACTGCTGTCAAGCTAGGTTTACATAGTACCGCTTGACACAAGCGGTACAACTTGGTACGATTAGAGTCTACCTCACGGATGGTTGGACAGGACTGTTCAAATACTTTTGGGCACATATTTTTGTGTAGCATGAACTTAAAGACACAAAATGCTGGTGTCAAGCGGTACAATTTGTAGCTACTGACAAGCCAAATTACGCTTCTTGCTTTCATTTTAAAGCCCTTTTCAGTGCATCTCCGATGTTACCAAAAACACGCTTCGGAAATAATCTTAAACGTTAAAAAAAGTATTCACTCTTGTCAACAACTATACATTCAGCGGAATATTCCCTGCAGTAAATGTCACAAACCTGTATAAACTAGGTCGGAAACACTTGAATACGTTGTGTCTAGCTGAATCAGTTAAAAGTCGACAAGAAAAAGAATTATGCAATGTCATAATACGTACCAACCAACCGTATTTCCAAGAAACCAATGTTACCAGATGTACGTAGTGCACAGTTAATGTAAAAGCCAACCCATGTTCGGGGGGGGGGGGATAGATGTTACCAAATGCACGCGGTGTAATGTAAATGGCACAGCCACATGAAACACATGGGTACCTCGTTTCGAGAGGCCCGCGCGGACAGATTCATGTAGACAGCTGCAATCTCTCGCTCTGATACCCCGTAGGTTCTTATTATGGTGCATGATTGTGAAGATTGCGTGTGTCCTTATCCCTATGGCAACCAAGGAATTTTCGTAATCACAATCCATGTACCGGCGATATCTACAACTGTGTCCTAATAAGTAGTGACCGGCGGGTTTATTGTTTCGATGGGTTCTTTTTTTTTCACTTTCTCTGACCAGACGGGTAAATATTTTTTTTTATCAACGCCGGCCTTAAATTGAAGCCGGCCTTGTTTAGACGCTAGATCAAAGCACCGTCTGAAAAAAATAAACGCCCGGGCGTCTGATCAAGGAAATACAGTAAACGGAATTGGAAATGAATTGGAATTGATTGGAATTGAAGTTTAAGGCTTAAATGAATTGAGCTGAATTACTGGTAATGAATAAATGTTCAAGCTCTCACATTTTCATAAATGTCGCTCATCTGAAGGCCATCATGTTTCGTAGTTTTGTTTTGCCCTGTGCAGTTCCGAAATTTATCCCTGATACCTTCGTGTGACCATATATATGATGTCTACACAAATATGATACTATCACATCATACAGACATTTCTTCAAGTTAGTAGAAATGTGTTTTATGTTATTATGTCATATGTATATATTTGCCCAGAAACCGGTTTCTTATACGAATATATGTATCTCTCATGTAACTCAGTACAAAAAAAAAATCAATAATTGGAGAATAAATTAAAAAACTAATTTGACTTTTACCTAGATTCAGACTCCAACCACTGACCTATGAAGCACTAGCACTGTCCACTGGACCGCCAAGATCACTGAAAGCCTTTGGGTTATATAATCCAGTAACTTGTTGAATTTTGAATATAACAGTTCCTTTCAGACCAACTAGATACCAGAGGTTCCTGTCAAAAATATTTTGAATAATTAGGCTAATTATATATCATGAAGTAAAAACAACCCAACCAACAAACATATGTGAATTAAAACACAATTGTTGGCCCCCTTGTCAGCTAAATAAGTGCATATAAATCACTGCAAGAGATCCAAAATGATTACTGAAGGCACTGACAAAATCTGATTTAATTTGCTATCAAATATCATTGTAGTTTACTGTAACGTTTTATGTATAAGAGCACCCCATGTATAAGACTGGGATATAACTTCAGATACTTTTGTTGTATTGAGATTAAGATTAATTAAACTTAGAAAAATCACCTCCTCTGTTCTTTATTTTCATATGTCTTTATTTCAGGACATACACCTACATTTGCTTGACATGTCAGAACCAAGAAAGATGATTCATTTTGCAAAAGACTTTGAAGAGTCAGGAAAAGCATTGAATGTTCTGGTAAGTAAACTAAATTACAGAGAACCATAATATCTCTTATACCTAACTTATTTACTGCTATGGATATCTTTATCATAATACTGTGGGTCTTGATACTAAGTGCTGATAAACATTGAGTGGAAGTTTTTTTTTTAATCCAAAAGAGAGCTTCATATTTATTTTAGAGCTTTCAGGGGTTTCCTGCTTTAAGAGTTCCTTGTCTTGCTCGGCCTTCACTTTTTAGTCCCAATTTAACTATGTATATATACATTCAGGAGCGGATCCAGGATTTTTTGCAGGGAGGGGTCAACTGGTGTCATGCATAAAAATTCATTGGTCGTTGGCAGAAAGCGGGGGGGGGGGGGGGGGTAATCATCCCTCAAATCCCTCATAAGGATTGTCTAGAAAAGTTTGTTCGTTGAAGGCCGGGGGGGGGGGGGGGTTCGACTACCACATCCGTATCCCCGCCTGACATCATCTGTATTCCATCCCGGTTTGGACAATGTTACAGGGCAGTACCACACACTTCCTCAGCCCCCGTGACTACTGCACCTGCAAGCCCTGGGTGCATAATCCTCTCCATTGCTTGGTCATGCCCCTGAGGAACATTCGAAAGGTGCACTGGTTTGTGAGTAAAACAAGGCCATTTGGCAAAGCTTTCACATAAAGCTTGCATAGTGCACACCCTGTGTTGGGGCCGACTGTGAAAAATCCCGCCACCTCGGCTGAGATTCAAACTCATGATCTCCTGGTTTTGAATCGTGTGCTCTACCCCCTGAGCAACATAAGTCATCATATTCTTTAATTATTATTTTTTTTGCATAACAAACAGCAGTGTATGCTCATGCAAAGATGTAATCTCGTAAGCTCATTAGCATTTTTCCTTTGAGAATGATTCAGGCCACAATTCTCACTTATTACACATTACAGTATATACTTGATTGGCTTGTATTAGCTTGCTTTAACCATTAAGTTAATTCTGATTTTTAATAAACATTTTTACAGCATTTTATTTCAGTTAAATGTGTAGTTTCTACTTCAGCTCATCTCCACTTTCATCTGTATTCTATAATTTACAGTCTTTCATACATTCCTACTGAGTATTTTAATATATGCATATATCAGTCACATAGTTGAACTACTGGTACATTTACTTACAGTTATTTGATATCATGAGAAGCTCTGTCTCATGTAGTTCATTAAAGTGCGGGACTTTTTTTCAAATATTCTCATAATCATGATCAGCTTAGCACTGCTACCCACAGGTCCCCTGTTTTCTCCAATTTAGGTGAACAATGCTGGTTGTATGGTCCATAAGAGAATAGTCAGTGAAGATGGTTTAGAACAAAACTTCGCAACAAATACTCTCGGTGAGTAATATGCAAACTATTGTGCTTCTTTGTTTGTCTGTGTATCATTCTTTCAAACCCAAATGGCTTTTTTCATTTAACCAGAGTTTATGATACAAAACACAGACCTGCCAAATTACTTTTTTCAAGACTCATTCATTTTTGAGGATTTCCTGAAAATGACGCTAAGTACTCTTTTTTTCACTTTTTTTTCTTCCGGGACACTCATTTTTTCCTCTTTTTTATCCATCAATCAATTCAGATATATACTACTTTTCTCATGCTTTAAGATTCCAGTTAGAACAAGATAAGGCATTTCGCAATTTTTTTGTGCGCAACTGCCCAGCATGTGTCGCAACATGTAGAAAATGCCCTTATCTTTAATTCAAGGGGATGTGCACCATGCATGTTTCTGAATTCGGGAATGATATATATCCTCAAAGTGTGGTATGTGAAGCACATATTTTTATTCAGTCTGTGATAGAAATTGGGTAATTAATGCTACCAGTAATTTTACTCTTTATTCACTCTTTATTTAGAAGAAATCTACTCTTTTTTTCAAAAGCACCACACTTTTCCAGTTCATACAGAGACGTGGTAGCTTTTGTTTCCTAATCCTATGATATCGTCCATGTGGTTATCCCACATGGCTTATTAATGGGTATTCAATTTAGCATTGCGGGGCCGAATTTGAATCTGACAGTCATATAGAAAACTGTAGTGTAATGGCCGTCCACACAGTTATATTAGTATCACAACAAATAATTTAGTGTTGATCCTTGAGTAGTAATTTACTGGAAACAAAACATTGACGGACAAACCATACGGTACATCCCATTTAAATGGTAACCATTACAGTTTCCTGTGGTTTGTTAAAGTGGCTGTCATTCATAAACAACAGGCATAATTTTAATATACATGCAGGAAAATTTTATTGTATGCTGTGTCAAAATGGGATATTTTTCGAAAATTGTAGATGTCATTAGAAAGTAAATAAAAATATGTAATGGTTGGTCTGATTCATTTTGAGGTACAAACTCATCCTTGAGTTACAAATATAACTGTAAACAGGGATAAATAAAAAAATAAAAAAACTTGATAACCAAATTCCATCTGTGACAAATCAAACCTGAGTGATATTGGCTGAGGCCAGAACTTTGTATGAGGACATTGTAAACATGAAATTAGCTTAAACTTTTTTTCCTTTTTTTCAAGGTGTTCATATTCTGACAACTGACCTCATTCCGGTGCTGAGCAAAACAGAGAAAGCAAGAGTGGTAAGTAAATTCCGGATTGTATTTATTTTGTCAAATGTCGGTTCCAACACTGTGGTCCACTTTAATTTTATAGTGTATTTATTATGGAAAAAAAACATGCAAAAACAGCCCCATTTCTGAGGCAGTGCTTCTTATGAATAAAAGTATGAACATGAAAGTAATTTTTCAGTAATTTTATTTATATGTTTTATCAATTAATTAATGATTGTATGTTTCTAAAACTATTTTATTGACAGGTAATTGTTTCATCTGAAAGCATGTTGGGGCAGAAACTGGATGTAAAAGATATACAGCTAGAAAAACTGAATCCATTTAATGGGAGAATGGCATATTCACAAAACAAAAGACAGCAGGTGGTCATGACTCAGCAATATGCCAAGATGTATCCCAGCATTCACTTCTCAGTGATGCATCCTGGATGGGCAGATACAAAAGGTGGGGTCACTCTCCAAAAAGATGCATATTATGTTCCCCTGTACTTCATCAGTTATTTTTAATCCGATCTCTTGGCTTTAACAATGTGTATTAAGTAAAACATTTTGTCTCACTTTTGGTTAATGTTTAAATATTGGTTTAGGTTTGGTCAGATTTTCCCATGTTTCTTAAAATAATAGTAATTCTCTAGAATATATGATTGGAGATAAGGGCAAATGTCAAGTTCATCCATACTATAAAATATTAATGGGGTACCTGTGACAAGATTATTGTTATATTCATAGTAAATCCTGTACTTGCCTCTCAGTGGACATTGAACAAATTAAAATTTGAGATGTCTATCTTTATGATCAACTGTCAGCTTTAATCATATTTCAGCTCAACGCAGTGAAACGTTATGTATTCTTCTTGGCAATCCACTCAAATGTATAAGAATATACAAAAGAACTATCCAGTAACTTTACTGAAATGTTATGTGTCTCACAAAATTAACACAAGATGGCACTGGGAAGCAAATGTGGAAGTTACTGTAAATAACAATAACAAAGTTATCCCATTGCTAATGCTATAACTTGGCAAAGCACTGCTCCCCCTTTTTAAAAAATTCTATGTAACCTGAAATCTAAAAAAGAGTGCCATAATGAAAAAAGATATATCATAACATTACAGTAACGGTACTGTCTTCCCCCACACTGTATTTTTTTCGTCATAAAATCTTAATTAAAAACCTTGGTGCATATAATACATAGAGGTATAATTATACAACTATTTCTGGTGCATTGACCATTTTTTTTAAACCGTAAGAAAGCCAAAATATCAGCCAGTGTCGAGCGATAATAAAGGAATTTTAAGAAAATGAACAGTAATGGTTGAATTTTCAATTAGATCTTTTTTATTGCATTTATCTTATTTATTGCTTGCATTTCAAAATACTTTATATAAGACTTACATATGGCTTGCAATCCCAAAGAACTATGATATGCCAATTGGAATATGCATGACCATCCCACTTGTTGATATCGTTGATAACCATTGTTAGTTGGTAGATGGCGCTATGTGCGCTATCATTGGGGATCCTAAGGGGAATTGTTTTTTTTCACGGGAAATGACTCTTGACATACGAATATGTAATTTTCTGATACCTATGCTAGATCTGAGAAACTTTGCTAAATCCGTCCGACTGTCATTCTCTAAAGTTCACTGCCATTTAACCAGTAAATTTTCCAGTCACTATTGGAAATAAAATATACTTCATCCATGATTTAGGCCGGAAATGGGGTGTATATTATACACAGGGTTATTTTCCAGCAAAATTGTGGCCCTAAATGGGGGTGCAGATTATCCACGGTAGCAGAATATCTTTGGTGAAAGACAGAATATATTTATATACATGTTTATATATATATATATATATATATATATATATATATATATATATATACATACACCAAAATTACATGGAAAAGGTATGAAACAACTACAGTCACCTTGAACTGTGACTCTTGTAGTTATACATTTCTGTAACAATCACTTTATATCGCAGTGTTTCAAATTGGCCTTTAGAAATTTCTCAGGTATTTTTAGCTTTGTGTAATTACCTCTGCCAAGGAGATTATATTTTTGCCAGAGTTAGTTTGTTTGTCTGTTAGCAACATTACCCTAAATCATGTTTTAAACAGATTGAGATAAAAGTTCCAGGATAGCTTAGCAATAGTATAAGGAACAGTTGGTTAAATTTGTGGATGATCAGGATCTCCATCTGGATCCAGGAATTTTTTTTAAGAAAAAAAACTGCCTTTCGAAAAATGCCATATGGCGGAGGTCTGTGCTCTCTGAGTAATTTTCTACTACAATCTTGTGATGGTTAGCAGATAAAGTAGGGTTGTCTTTCCAGGATGTATGTATAACATGACCAACCAAACATATATATATTTTATATAGTGAAACTTCTCGCAAATATGTGAAATACATTGTACATGTCATATGTCTCTGTATGTCTTTATTTCTTAATGTTGCAGCTCTGAGGATGTCTGTGCCTGACTTTTATGGGAAAATGAAGAACCATTTGAGGACGGCAGACCAGGCAGCCGACACATTTGTATGGCTGATCATCTCAAAGAGTGCGCTGAAAGAAACAAGCGGGCAGTTCTTTCAAGGTTAAGTCGATTAGCGCACAGTTAGATTCTTTAAAATTACCATGTGGTTTAAAGGGTATAAAAAACACCAGTATATTAGCACCATCCACTGTGTAAACGTAATACAGTGGAACCTGTCTGAAAGACCACCTATGATTTAAAGACCACCATTAAGTGAAACAAAAACACTGACATAGGTTATAATTGACCTACCTAATAAGTCCACCTGTAGCCAGTTTCACTGGTTGTCTTATAACACAGGTTTATCTGTACAGTTATAAGTGTATCCATATTTTTGGTGTACAAAAACAAGATATCTGAAGAATTGTTTCATTTTAATGAAATATATCTGGGTTAAGGTGAAATTAAATGGCCTCACTTCTGCGTCCGTCATAATGAAAAGGCAGGGGAAAATATCAAGCTACTAAACAATGTTTACTTCAAAAATATAGTCAATCATAAAAATAGTCTGTACTGGCAAGTTATCAGGAAATGAAAGTAATTACAAAAACCTGTAAGACATTAGACATGTCTCATTACAAAATATTAACTAATCAGATATTATAATTTTAAAGTAATAGCCAACTAGAGATGTTCATTTTAAGGTGCTAGCCAATCAGAAGTTATCATTTTAAACCACTAGCCAATCATCGTCCTGGCTGATTTTATAAGACTGGGTATGCCATGATATTCACAATCGCTTCGAGTTTGATTTTTCAAACCTTTTGATGGATGTATACATTATTAATCACACTTCTTTTATATTAATAATTAATTACTTCTCAATATTTCATTTTACTAGATCGTAAGCCTGCAGCGGTACATCTACCCCAGGCCTTGACAAGGTCAAGTGCGGAGGAAGAACAACTTTTGATGACCAAACTTGATGACCTTACAAAACCGTTTCAAAGTTAATCAAAAGCTGGAAATAAGTTTATGTTGAAGGACTCCGGAATTCGGTTATAAATATATATGTATATATACATATACATTGTCAGTCTTTCAATCCAGTCACATTTCCCTCTCTTAAATGTATTGAATGTTTGTTTTGTTGAGTAAACTGCATTTGAATTACATCACTGAAAGCAATAGTTAATATGTTTTCTACAGTGACAATATATATTAATCAATGAGAATATGCCAACAAGAGATTATTTTGTATATTTATTTTTAATTTTGTATATGCTTATAAGAAGAGATATGAAAAACCTATGAGTTTGATAATGGTTATGCTTTAATATAAAACTGTACAGACTTGTAAAATAAAAAAAAACAGCCCAGAATGTGATAATTTTCAATACTGTATGATTAAAAATATATTATCACCCGTTTTTATAAGTCCAAATTGAAACAGTATCTCATAGACTTGTGTTGTGATAAAGTATGTACATGTATATTAGCAATAGAAATTGGTTGTAAAATCATATTCGATGATCGAAAGATAAAAACGACTGATGAACGAATATTTTATGTACCTTCTATATTATGGTGAAATCTGCAGTAGATTTATACCAAAAATATTTATACAGAAAATTAAGTTTTACTTCTACACCACGATGAAATATCGAGGTATTATCTGAGTTGTTGACATGATGTTCTTTCCACATTGTTCAATTTTAATGTTGTCTACTACTTTGTGCCCATATTTCTTATATTTATGAAATATGGTAATAGGACTTCTTGCAATGTGCAGACATAATCGTTTTGCAAAAATGAAACCAATTTAATTGATAAAAACATATTGGCCAATCAAAAGATACCATTGTGTGGATTGTCTGGAAGGGGACAAGGAGATGGACATATCATCAGACGACGAGTTGGATTCTGAGCCACAATTCTTTGTTGGGCTACAGGTGCAGACGTTTGACGAGTTTAGTAGGCTGGAAAAAAACTAGAAGGGAGTTCTGACAATGGGAAAAGTGTGATGAGTGCTCATAATGGCAGCTTATTGAACTATCAACTTGCGTATTTTGCAATCTGATGATTTCTGTGTTCGATATTATAGATTGTACTCTTACTTTCTATACATTGATCTGGTGATGCAAGTATCATATTTTGTTTCCTTTATCATGCACAGTCCTATACATAGTAAATTAAAGGCCCTTGGGTCTATTTCTGAGAATAACAGACTAAAGCTATCATTGTAACTCTTAGCATTGACAAATCATGGACATTGAACCTTGGATGTTCAAACATTATATGCAGACAGGTTTTGGTGAAACACTCCATGTAAACTACATCTTATATAGGTATTAACTATGTGCTTTGTTCTGTAGCGGTATGTAAGATTCAGTTGAATGTCATTTTTCATAGGCTTCTTGTTATTGAAGAGAAATACTTATGTTTCCAATATAAAGATTTTGCCATACACTACACTGCCGGTTTGATTGAAAAAGCATTTCTGTTGAATACTTTTCATCAGGAAATTGAGAAAAAAAATGAATATTTCATTTAACTGGTGTTCTTTTATAATCATTTCTGTCACTAAAAGCTTCTGAAAGGTCAGTTGATGAAAAATCGTCTTTCCTGAAAACCTTCAGAATCCGTACATTCATCCGCAAAATTAACTCCGGCATTGTCAGAAACTTTTATCATCCGACATCACCAATTTGCCCATAAGAGAGACGCCTTAAATGCTTAAACAAGGTTTGTCTTCCTAGTTGTTTCCTAACTGGTGAAGCACGAGTCTGAGATTCAGTTTAAATGATCCATTCTCAAACATATTAGGATTTACTGGTAGTATAATATTCTGGGAATCATCGTCCGTTGAGGAGATTTTATCATGCGTCCACATTAATTCAATCCGTCTCATCTCCCTTTGCACACGCCTTCGTCTGCGTGCCTCCGATGCATTGAACTTAGGAGGCATATTTATCTGCAAGTGTCCAACAATCAGTGTTTTTAAATGGTAAAATTGTCTAGCATTCGCCTTGATATGAACTAGGAGTGGACCTGTTTGTAATACACAGCCTGAATATGTGAAAGTGGAACATGACAATGGCTTTTAAAAATGAAACTAAACAAATGTTGCAAGTGCATATAAGGTAACAACAGATATGACACTACCACGTTAAGGTGTAATTTTTTTAACCCCAAATTGGAAAATTATTTAAGTAATGCAAATCATATACGAAACCAGAAAAAATATTCGATTTCTATTTAAGTATTTAATTACTCAAAGTACCCTCTTAGGCAGATAATCAAAGTAGTTTTGAAGTTATGCAACAATTTTAGATTAAGGAATCATTCAAGTAAGAGACTACTGGAGCGGTGGCTACAATACCCGGATGAAAACGTCATTATCGCCGGTTGATGTCGTTCAGACATCTTCCAAACGTTCTGGTAACACTCTTAGAATACGCCCCAAATGAAAACAATTCATATGAAATTCAAATAAATTTGAAAACAAATGTTTCATTTAAATAGAACCTTTTAGGACAGATCATCAAAAAGGTGTGTAAATTGGTGTTACAGTTATGCAACACTTTTAGATGGACAATCCAAGCAGAAATAAGAAACTATTGAAGTGGTGGCTAGAAAACCCGGGTAAAAAATGTATTAACCGTATTATAGCAGACTTCATCAAGACGTCTTTTCAACGTTCCGAATTATATAACGCGTGTAGAATCCGTTTTTGATTATAATTCATTTTAGATAGATCATATAGAATTGATATGTAGATATTTAGGATTACACGAGATCACAAACTACCTCATTTCAGTTCTTCTTGAAGTGTGAGTGTCTTCAACATTTAGGCAGATAATCAAAAGAGTGGGAAATTGGTGAAGAATTTTGCCAAGTTTACATTCATATAAACGGTTCAAGCAATTAAGAGACTTTTAAATTGAATTAACAACGGTATACTGGTATTTAGTCAATAAGACGGATAATTTCTCACTTATAAAACATTAAATTGGTTTTAATTCACACTTATAATCCTGTTTTTGGCCAGTTCAAAATACGACAATTTGTGTGGACACACCCCTTCTATGGCAAATATGGCGGCTACATAACCTGAATGTTGACTTTTACGTCATTATCGGGTGGACGTCTCAAAGAGTTTTGATACCGTAAGCTACGTTGCACATGATCCCAAGACGTATGAAGAACGAAGGGGCTCAGTTTTATAAACGTTCGCGGTTTTCCCTGACGGTTTGTGACGTCTTTGGAAAGGGGTAATGTTATCTGAACGGCCTATACTACAATGTCCGTGCAACGGCCATCCTAAACAGCCTTGTATTTGCATTGTCTGATCTTTTATCAAACAATATATTGGTGGTTTCCATAGAGTAGAGAACATGGACTTTCCAGTGCACGGAGCGACCTATACTGATACATAAACTTACAGAATATCTAGTTTTGAAGAAAGATCCAAAACGATATTGTCAAATCAAAGAAAAACATATAATTGTATTTTCATCGTATAAATATTTCGTAAACGTAGGACTACTGGTAACGTCTTCAAGAAAGAATCAACGGTTTACCGCCATATACATGATTCTCAAGACGTCTTCTTAACATCTGAGAGCGAATGCCAAATATTGGATATGTCACCGTTACTTTCTAAAGACGTCTTTATAACGTTTTGGTGACTTTGAAAATAAATAGTAAACCATATTAAACCGTCTTAAAAAGTCACTCAAACTCCCCGAGAGAACTTCCAGTAAAATCAGTTACATTTATAAATTTCCATTACATCGTAAAAGCGTGTTCCAATCGCGTGAAAACGTCATTATCGGTGGACGTGTAACGTATGTTTCAGATATTCCTTCCTCCAGTGCACGTTTTGGAAACGTCTTGTAATTAAAAGTCCGATAATGTCTCCAAGTCGTGTGGACCACGTCTTGCAGACCAACACGTCTAAAACACGTCGCCTTCACCAAGACTTCTGATTCACTTCATGGGGCTTAGTTGCCATGTATCAGAGCAGTAATTGTATGGTTGAAGTACATTTACAGCTAAATAAATATTCAATTAAGTCTTTAGAATAAAGTATAATCTTCATATAGAATCTTATATATATGTAGTCTTCTAATTATGCGCAGCGGCGGTTACCGGGGGGGGGGGGGGTCCTGATCCACTCTTGCTGAGCCGCAACAACCTTTTTTTCATGGGTTTAAACCAGTTTGCCGGGCCTGCTACTCCTACCCCTCCCTCCCTATTTATGGATCAGGTGACCATTTTTTTGTTTTCTCACATATAGTTTTTCTGGGTTTGACCCTCCCCTTTCCAAAATCCAGCCCCCCCCCCATGTGGCTTATGTCACTTTGGGTGTAAATTCTCCAAGAAATCTCCAGTCACCTCTAAAATTTTAGCCAATATAGCGGTCGTTCAGATAGTTTCAAAAGATTAGGGCCAGGGAAAGACAGAAACGGAAAGAATAAAAGTTTCTCGATTAAGTTGTACGCTATTTAAACCGCCGCTCAAGTGAAGGAAATGCATTAACTTTAATTCCGAGATTTCTCGAAAATTCCGAGTTAATTCCGGGTTTTACTGATCGCCTAAAATAGCACTTTGTACTTTGATGAGAAACACGGGACTTCTAGAAGCTAGGACTATAGTATAGTATAAGCTCACCACCACATAAGAGTCTCAGCATCGAAAGTTTGCGCTTAGAGCAAGCAAAATGTCGCTAGACACAACAACAGAAAGGTTTGCCAAGGGGATGCGAGAATATACCAAGTGAGTTACATAACTATTAATGTTGACACAGAAACACGGTTTGGCTTATATGGAGGTGAGTGCCCCGGATGAAAACTTTGATTACTCCCGGGTGGCGAGTAAACAATAGTACGTGGGCGTTAGTATAAGGTGTTTAGTATAATAAAATTAAAACGTTTACACCAGTTTTTGATTAAATAAATACGGTGTTGGTCTAAATTTACATTCCAATCCAACCAGTATAACTGAAAGTAGGTAAGCCCGTGATGTTTTGACCAAATTTAGCTTTAATGGGAAGATATCCATCATCTGTCAGACAGTGGCTGGGCCAGTCAAGCGTATCTGTCTGGTGCGGTATGCGTGTCGTTACATCTTTCTAATGTTGACAAGATGTCCAGGCCGTGGTTTTGTGATATGTTTACACTCCATTTGAGGTTTAACAGCAGATTGTACACTATGATTACTCATGTCGGTCTTTTAGAGAATTCATGACACACTGACATCTTATCGTATCATGTAGCTCTTAACTGCTGATGATCATGCATCTGGTAACATTCAAAGGCTTTAATGAAACATTCAATGTTGGATATATATATATATATATATATATATATATATATATATATATATATATATATATATATATATATATATATATAACATACAATTATATCATAGTCTGGTGAGACAATGCTTCAAAGTGTCCTATTAATATATATAATGACACAATATACAAAAAAAAACTATTATAACCATTCATTTTACTTGATTCCTTGCAAACATTTTTTCACCAAAAACAAAATAATATAAATGATAGGAAGACATGAAATTATTCATTAAAGTTGATATTATTTCACAGTGCATGATGGGAATCACGCAAAGGCGGAGTGGGTCCGACGAGGTACATGGTATTAACACTTAGTCTGCTATCAATTTTTGGTAATTATATTTGCATCGTATTCTTTATATATACTGTTGTTTCATGGCGCACCTAATTTCATTTAAGCTATTTCTTAACTATATTTAACCAGTAACATTAATTTCTTGTAAATACTCAGCCAGCCTGACAAACAGAATATGACAAATTTTATTTGTTAGCTTCAGAGGCACGTAATTATGTACTTTTCATTGTGGTTTGATAGAAATGTCTGAACATTTGATAAGACCGGACTGGACACATTTGTTTGTGACGGCCTTTGCCTGGTTGCCGGACTTAAGCTGTTGTCTTATCATTATATATATAGTTTACGCAGTTGAATTTCATGTTAAATAAGAAATTTTGGCCAAGACGATGGTGATGTTTACTGCCGAACAATGAAATGCAATAAAAATATGAGTAAAGGGAAATTTATATTATGTTTTTACGATTTAATATAATATAATATAATATATTATATTTTATCATAATTTGACACATTGCTAAAATATAATTTCTCTATTGATTTTCCGATAACGTGAATAAACATTATATATGAAAAGATCCAAAACTAATAGTTAAGTAAAGTGTTTGCAAATACTCATTCATATACTCTCGCTCTGAGAATGTTTATAATAGATCTATAATTATATGGTTATCTCGAAATAATTAACATTACTTATGCTGTTGCCCTGCGTATCTGATATCGTACCCTTGAAACTAGTCTAACGTGTTTAAGCATAAACTTTCAGTTAATGACCATCAAAATATTAAACTGTATGCACATTGTAACATAAATTATTATGCATTTATTTGGAAAAAAATGTTATATTCGTCAATACAATCAGAATATATGTCACCAATAAGTTCGCTGCATAAAATGAGACAGGTATTCACAGTATCATTCACTGTCAGATGCTTATTGTAACAGTTGGCATCAAGTCTTATTATATGATTATATCATTGAATAAGATATAACAGATTTTTTATATTAAATCTCATTTGATTCCTAGTTCCACATGACTTACACAACACCAAAAATGAATTGATCATAGAAAAAAAAGCAACTGATATGACCCTGAAATACAGCATAGTAATAATAATTTACTTATATACATTTAAACTTACATATGTATACTATTTTTTTTTAAGCATGATGGTATGGAAATAGAAGACTATTGTTCTTGAAATCAAAGTAGAATTATAATCCCAAATTCATTGATATATTATAATTAACAGGCTGTAATCAATATCATTACACTGACGTATTATATATATATTATTTTATTAAATGTTATTAATTATATATAATGTTACTTTTTATTTATAAATAAAATATAATTGTATTAAATTTTGTATAATGTTTTTTTATTTATTTATAAAAATATAATTGTATTAAATTTTGTATATTTTGATATTTTTTAATATATCTATTGTGGAATGAAACAGTTTTTGTGCTTTTGTGTATAGATATATATATATATGTATATATAATATAATATTATACATATGTATATGCATACACATACATACACATATAAACATGTACTTTTTTCATGCTTTATTTTGATAAATCTATAAGGGATTAAACCATTTCTGTGCTATTGTGTATTTATATATACATATATAAACATGTAGATATAAAGGTATATATAAATATATATATATTATATTTGGTTATAACTTATACAAGTATGAAATTAGCATAATGAAGAAGTCATGATTTGACATTCCTGACCCGAATCACATGGAAAGCATTGCCCACTTAACTTTGACACAGCCGCCAAGTGATATCAAGGTGGTGATAATATAGAAGCCTCTTGGAGACTGTATACGTTAATCGTGTGATGTGATACATTTTCCTTAACAGCTGGGAAAGTTTTACTATCAACGATGTCAGGTTAGATAACATAGTTTACTCCGCCATGAAAGAAAATGTGAAATATACCGTGGATTATGCGGCGATTTACGTATATTTCCCTTGTAATACAAAAGCACGTGGTGTTTGTTTACTCGCCAAACCACAACGAGACCAATATTGCCCCCAAACCGTTTTCCGTGTATGTTGTAACTATAAATAGTACCGGTATATGTTGAATGTTATGCTCCATCATCAGCGGTAACGCTATGCTCAACTATTCGGCCACCGAGAGATCACGCACTGTGTTTAGAGCGTAGTTTAATCAGGATGAGCTTTATCGTGATTCCGAGGTGCCCTGGATTGTGAGTAGGGTCAAACGTCAAGGCACATAAACAAACCTGCAAATGATACACGTGTCTATGTTGTTCAGCTTTGGAAACAAACAAAATGCATGTTTGTGCAGGAATCAGATGTGAGAATGAGGGAATACATGCTCAATAAATGGAAATCTGAAGATTGCCAGATCATTCAATACCATAAGCATTACACAGGCTTTTTTTGTCCCTACATTTCCAGCTCCATGGGAGACGTCACTATGTGAAGCGCATCCTTAGTTTAGCTACGTATAAGTACTTCTTTTGGGTACGCCTGTACTTGTCTGGTGATAGTAGGATGTGACTGATGAGGAAAATTTTGTAAAACATTGAATAATCACTGATAATTAGCCGCTTAGCTGCTGAATCCCCTGATGGCCACCAATCATACAAAACAATACATAGCTGTAAGAGTTGACATCCGCGAATGTACTGTTAGGTGTTTTTCGTTCAAAATATTAGCATGTGTAGATTCATATTCGAGGCATGTCGCTAATTTTATCAAACATTAATGACTCGGGGGATAGAAACGACGCATTAGATATAAACGTTACATATTCAACAGTTTTTTAAAGCCGGTTAGCAAGGAATTCTAACGCATATTGTTTCAAATGATTTCTGAAGTCACCCATGGCCGACCGTACTTGGACCGATCGAAGTACGTCACCGTACTTCCGTCCCAGGACAGTACTTTGCTGTACACGGACGTGTACTTATGAATGAGAGGAATAATGGGACACTGTATTAAAATTGGACTTTTTTAAAGAAAATGGACAGAATCATTGAAGAAGCAACTTTTTTATACATTTTCCTTGTGAAATAAAAAAACCCAGATATTTTAGGTAAAATATTTAACTAATATGTAACACATTATCGTGAGTAAAATACAGTCTTGGCATCCCCGAGCATGCAGAACTCGATTGGTTGACCTAATATTGACCTAATATAAATATGACTTAGGTCCAGGCAGCCAACCTTTTTTCAAGGGTTTCCGACCAAATTTTACGACCTCGATCTCCCCCCTCATTTGCCGGACCTGGTGCACCTTTTTAGTTTTTTTTAGTCCTTCTTAGTTGAACCCCCTTTTCCTAAATCCTGGATCCGCCCCTAAATTGGATCTTCTATTTGCTTTGTTCATTTTACAGCTGTATCAGATTTTCATAATTAATTATTTATGTTTTTGGATAGAATAACAGTTGATTTTTAGGACAAAGTCCGTTTTTAACAATTAATCTTCACTGCTTTTCATGACTTGTTGTTAGCAATGCTTCACAGGCACTTTGAACATTTTACCTCATATATTTAATTGAATAATTCTTACTGTTCCTTTCCAATTTTTGACCAGACGGACGAATATAGACTGATGCACTTACAGTTCAATAAAGCACACGCTTTTTTATACCAGTAAGATATATCCGGACATGGCATGTTATTCTTTATTAGCCCCTGTATCAAGTATCTAAGTGAATTCTTCTCAGAATTTACCGTTTTATGCCCAACAATAAAATTACTTAAAAACAATGGGAGTAGGATATCTCCATGCAACACTTACCAGTAGCCCCAGAAGGTGCAAATATATTAGCCCTTCCTTCTCATTTTTTGGACATATAAATGGTGGTTGATATGTGTTATTGTTTTGAGCGTTACAATTAAATATTAATCCAAATGCTCCTCTGCTTCTTAATTTATGCTTCACGTAGCTGACCCAAACGGCACATTACTTGCATTTGAAATAAATAACCCAGCAACCATAATGATATTTATTAACAGGTAAAACACAAACAATGAATATTGAAAGCATAATCAGGTATAAAGAACGCTAACAAATTTATTTCATTAACAAAGAGTACATCGAGGTGTACGTTTATACACTGGTTACAAATGAACCTCACCTTTTTCCTTGTTATTTTCATATACTTAAATAAAATGTTTACTTAATGTATGATACAGTGTGTGGAAATGTTCTGAAGGAAGCGTTTTAATAAAAATACATTTCAACAACTTTTGGATGAACATTTATAGATCAGTATCTTCTGGGGCCTGTACTTCTGAGGTGTATGTCGGGTAAGTTGACAGCAGTTCTGAAATATTATAGTATGAATATTTGATGGAAAAACGGAGATGTCGACAAATCGTGCACGTTAAGAAATGCATTTGCAAATTAATAACTTGACAACCAGTATGTACTAGAGTGTTAAGTTTGGGAGTCCAGGAGAATAGTTTATAAATAACCTAGTCCATATATTTTCTGCCTGTGGTCAAAGTCCTGCAATGAGCCACATTATCAGTAGTTTGCGCGTGAATACCATGGACGTCACGTGGTACATGCAACAGCATAATATATATATATATATATATATATATTAACAGAGAAGGGCAAGAAAAGACAGGACCATGTAACACAAAGTATAGCTTAGCAGAGATAATGATGTGTTTAAAATCTCATAGAATATTCAGTTTGGCTTATTGAAACAACAAAAATATATCATAAAAGAAATATTCGCGTGCATATTCAAATTGGCCAAATATCTTCAATTCTGCCCTGAAAGAATAAAAAAATTAAAACATGGTCAAACTGATACAGTAACATTAACAGGTACCCGTCCGTGTACAGCAATGTGCCGTCCTGATATCACAGTACGGTGGCGTTGTTCGGTCCAAGTATGGTTAGTCATGAATCGGTGACTTTAAAGGTCACTTGAAACAAAATATGCGTATAGAATATTTTGCTAATTCATGTCAGAACACCGTCGAATATGTAATTTTTATATCTGATATGTCTATTCATTCCTCAGTGTCATTAGTGTTTGATAAACAGGGCGATATAACACGACATTTTTCGGATGTGGATCTACGAATACCTGGCATCCTGACCGGAAAACCCCCAACAATGCAATCGCTGATCTCTGGTTGAGCAATGTATTGTCTTGTATGATTATCCGCATCAGGGGAATCCGTGGCAAGATGTGCTGATAATTATTCAATGTTTTACAAAGTTTTCCCACCAGGAACATCGTTCGTCCATTGAATTACAGGCGTGGATTAAGCTCCATAAGCAGAGGTTATACTATGATTAACTCTTCGCTATTCGGATATGGCATATAAGCATTAATAAAGATAAAAATTAATAGTCCACATAATGAAGTTATATAAAGAAATTGATGAAATAAGTCATAGTGAAAATTATTTATCATTTACTGAAGATTTTAACATTGATGACAAAGCTCAGTTCCATTTCATACTGATTGACATTGATAAAAAATTAATAAGGATTATAAACTAGTGATTACTTACAGTAAATGATGGCACCAGACATTTCAGATGTAACATATTGTAGCATTCCTCCCCCCGCATGTCTTGACATTTGCTTTAATTAGCCTTCGATTGGCCAGGGGCGGGGCATTCACACTGACTGTCAGTCAGTAGAGATGCCCTGACCCAGCTGGCCAATCACAAGGCAGTGGGTGTTTCACCCTGCTTTCTGCAGCTGGCATAAAACTGGGAGTAAGCCAGGCATTTTCTCTCTTGGATTCGACAAATTGGTCCTGCAGTAGGCTGCCTCAGCATTCTGTTGCAGCCACCGGTTTGGCTCTATACACCCGAGTCGGCTAATAGACCGGGACTGCCATTAGGTGTATAGCCACCTACTTTTAAAACAGCAGTCATTCTTCCTAGCCTGGTATGTACCTTTTAATTGTATTTATAACTTAAGCAATAATATTGCAGTTTAGATTATTTGAAGGTTTGGAATCTGAATATTATTTCCGTCAAACAGTGCTGAGTATGAAGTGTTTCATCAGTTTCTGTAGACTGGTTGCACCAACTGGATTTTTTTCGAATTAAGACGCATTTTTTCTCTCTAGTTTTGAGACCTTCAGGAATGAGGTCGTCCATTAAAAGGGCACAGTATCTGTACAACTTATGCATTGATCACCATGATTCTTTGCATGCATATTTATGATGGAGTATTTCATCAGTTAACGCAGCGACACACAAAGTAGGCTTGTGATCCATGACCTTACTAAATATACGTGGATTTTGCCAATAATTGAACTCGGGCGAGATATCTGTTGGTAAGTAGTTATAGTGAGTTTGGTTAAATCCATCAAAGCCCCACTAAGTTATCTTGGCAACACTAAAAGTTCACGGACGGACGGTGGGAAGGCCTATTCCATAATACTCCCGTCATATGACTGGTGTATAAATATTGTACGTTGCCTATGTGAATAACATTCATATTGGAGCTGAAGTGCATGATTAGTGTCTAATGTAGCGATGTTTCTTTCCTTGTAGGTCTGGTTATGAGAATGCCAGTAAACATTTCAAGGCTGGTGATCTGGATGTAAACTGTGCCGGGAAGTCCTTCATGATAACGGGAGCTAACAGTGGCATCGGTAAAGTGACGGCCAGAGAAGTTGAAAATGAGGTGAAAATGAACAGAATATTAACTGTGCAATATTTGTTTAAGCTCACCGCTGATACAATGTTAGCTAAACGAATATATTCAATATATTAGTCGTTTTCATGTGCTATCAAATTTCACTGATTATGAATGCAATGAACCTGTGCACAAAAATTGTAGACTTATTAGACACCAGACCTCTTTTCATTAACATATAGCAATTGAACCTTCTAAATGGTTATCAATTCATTTTTATACCAACCTTTTACCAGTAAATTTAAAACAAAAGTTATTACAATTCATCATAATTACTTTTCAATCATCTGTGAACAAGGAAACGACAAACACACACTAGGTGAGAGAGTAACGTTAATAGAAAAATACATAAATTGTATATCCCTAGGTTAAAAAAGAACTCTTGTTTTATTATAAAATTAATCTAAACAAAAAAGGTTCTTTTTTTTAAAGACAAAACAAGTAAATTTTTACCAAAATTTGTTCTTCATCCACAGAAAACACATATGAAAAAAACTTGTGTGTAAAATTTAAAAGAAAATAATGCAAAGGATTGAATTTGCTAATTCTTCTGGCCAAATTTAGATAAGAAACAATGGGTCTATAGTTTTGGTCATGCATTCTCTATGCAGCTGTCTTACAAGATTTTTTATAAACTACCACATACGTATGTTAATTTACTCTGCTCTTAAGGTAACCATCTTATATTTCTGCTTTATATGGTTTCTGGTTTTAGCAACGTCAAGCAACAATATCACTCAAGAATACATCTGAGAAAAATACAGAAGCCAGTACGTAGTAGACGTGAAAGTTAGAATTAATATGAAAGTGAAAACAGTTGTCCCTTTCATCTTTCACAGAATGATACATATTACAGGGTCACATTGCTTTTTATCTTTGAAATATTAGCCAATTTAGTTATAAGCTCGTGGCACATGCAGATCTTCTGAAAAAAATCAGATAAGCCAGCAGATGTACAGAACAATTTAGTTTGATAAAAGCTCAACAGATGGCAGCACATACCTTTTCATTAATTAGTCATTTGAACATGATGTGGAATCTTCAGTTTTGCATTGGAACTAATTGTTTCTTTTGACAGGTGGGACTGTACACATGATTTGCCGAAACAAAGAGCTAGGTGAGGCAGCGGTTGAAGAAATCAAGAAGATGACGGGAAATGAAGTACGGAACTATCATAAACAACTTGAAAACTGAGTCGAAACTCAATCACTGTTTGTTATGAACTAAAAAACTGGTCATCCTGTCCTAGATTAAAAAAACACATTCGTGTGAATATATATAGGCCTGCAGGGGCAATTCTGAATCGGATTTGCATTGGAGAAAAATTTGCATTAATTGGAATTGTATTTGAATTGGAAATGAATTTGAATTGATTGGAATTTAATTTTAAGGCTTAAATGACTTGAGCTGAATTACTGGTAATGAACAAATGTTCTAGCTCACATTTTCATAAATGTCGCTCATCTAAAGGCACTCTTGATTCAGAGTTTTGCTTTGCACTTTGCAGTTCCGCCATTTATTTCTAATAACTTCTTGTGATCATATATATGATGTCTGCACAAATATGATACTATAATACAGACACTTCTTAGTAGAAATGTGTTTTATGCTATAATGTCATTTATTTATAAAAGGCCAGAAACCTGTTTCATTTCATATGAATATATGTATATATATATATGTATATGTCATCTAACTCAGTATAACACCAACCACCAATAATTGGAGAATAAATCAATATTCATTTGACTTTTATCTGGATTCAGACTCCAACAACTGACCTAGGAAGCACTTACACTGTCCACTGGAACTTTCAGACCCTTGAAAGCCTGTGGGTTTCACAATCCAATATTTCTTTTTAGTTTAAATGAAACAGTTCCTATCAATAACAATGTGCAGTCATACCACCTAGATACCAGAAGTTCCTGTCAAAATATTTTTCGTAAATTGGCTAATTTTATAGCATGAGGTAGAAACAACCAAATCAACAAACGTGTGTGAATTAAAACACAATTGTTGGCCCCCTTGTCAGCTCAATAAGTGCATATAAATCAGTGCAAGAGAACCAAAATGATTATTGATGGCTCTGACAAAAGTTGATATCATTTGCTATCAGACTTCATTGTATATTACAATACTGTATAAGAACACCAAGTGTATTGTTAAGACTGGAATATTACTCCACATGCTTTGGTAATAATGTGATTAAGATTTAACTTGCACAAATCACATCCACTGTTCTTTATTGTCAAATGTCTATATTTCAGGACATCCATCTGCATTTGCTTGACATGTCAGAACCACGGAAGGTGCTTCAGTTTGCAAAAGACTTTGAAGAGTCAGGAAAAGCATTGAATGTTTTGGTAAGTAAACTAAATTACAGAGAAACATAATATCTCTTAAAAAGCTAACTAAGTTACTGTTATTCATATCTTTCTTTATAATACTGTGGGTCTTGATACTTGCTTTAAGACTTCCTTGTCTTGCTACGTGTGCCATTATGTCTACAAAACATTAGCAGCGTGCTGATTATTCAATTTTGTTGTTTATTGGTCATATTTTTTTAACCATTTTGAGTGGAGTTAACTGCATTAATTTTGTTATGCTAATTTAACTTATGTATATGGATATCTGCTGTAATCCATTCCGGTCTGGACAATGTTAAATGTCAGTATCACACACTTCCTCTCATTTTATATCCTGACCTTAACCAGGCCCCGTGACTACTGCACCTGCAGGCCCTGGGTGCGTAATCCCATTGCTTTGTCATACCACTGAGGAACATCAGAAAGGTGCACTGGTTTGTGAGTGAAACAAGGCTATTTTGCAAAGCCTTCCCATGAAGCTTGCATAATGCTCACCCTTTGTGGGGGCCGACTGTGATAAATCTCGGCACCTCGGCTGAGATTCAAACTCATGATCTCCCGGCTTTGTACTCTCCCCCTGAGCCACAGAAGTGGTTCAGATTCTTTAATTATTATGTTTGGATTTTGCCTAAACAGTAACATACAGTATTGTATGCACATGCAAAGATGTCAGCTCATAAGCTCATGATCATGTTTTTCCTTTAAGCATCATTTAGGCTACAATTTTCATTTATTACACAGTACAGTATTTACTTGATTGGCTTGTTTTAATATGCTTTAAAATAGTTTTTTTTATTTAAAAAATATTTTTACAGTATTTTTTTAATGTTAAATTAAATGTGTATTTTTTACTTCAGCTCATCTCCACTTACTTCTATATTCTATAATATACAGGTTTTCTTACCTTCCAAGTGAGTATTTTAATATATGCATATTACAGTCATACAATTGAAATACTGATATCTTCACTTACATTTATTTGTGATCATGAGAAGCTCCTTCATCTTTCTTGTAGTTAATTAAAGTGCACTACTTCATTCATATATTCTCATAATCTTTATGAGCTGAGCACTATTACCCACTGGTCCCTTGTTTACTGTATTTTAGGTGAACAATGCTGGTTGTTTGGTCCATAATAGAACAGTCAGTGAAGATGGTTTAAAAAAAAATTTCGCGACAAATACCCTTGGTGAGTGATATGCAAATTATTGAGCTTCTTTGTTTTTTTTCCGTGTATCATCTTTCAAACACAGGTGCCTTTTCCCGCTTAATCAGAGTTTATGATACAAAACTCAGGCCTGCCAAATAAATTTTTTAAAAGAGTCACACGCTTTGGGAGGATTTCCTGAAAATGACGCTAATTACTCTTTTTTCACTTTTTTCTCCAGGGACACTCTTTTTTCTGTTTTTTTTTCATGAAACAGTTCAGATATTCACTACTTTTCTCATGCTTTAACAGTCTAGTTAGAACAAAAATGGGACATTTTGAATTTTTGTGTCCATCATGTGTCACAACATGTAGAAAATGCGCTACGCTTTAATTCAGAGGGATGTGCACCCTGTATGTTTTTGACTTTAGAACGATATAAATCCTCAATATGTGGTTTGTGAAGCACATTTTTATTCCGTCTGTGATACAAAATGGGAATTTGATGTAACTTTAAATTTCATTTTTTTCACTCTTTATTTAAAAGAAATCTACTCTTTATTTCTGGCACACTCAATCATTTTTAGGTCATTTACCTTCGACAGGCTTGAAAACTGACACCACACCTTTCCAGTTCATAGAGATAAGTGCTAGCTTAAGTTTCCTAATCCAATGACATCCCCTTAGTGCATGGTTATCACACATGACTCATAATTAGGTATTCAATTAAGCCGACTTTCAGTATTTCAGTCTTGCAGAAAACTGCAGTGTAATGGCCGTCAACACAGTTATAACAATATTACAGCAAATAATCTTAGTGTTAATAATTTATTAAGCAATCAACTGGAAACAAAACATGAAAGGAAAACCATTGGGTATACATCCCATCTATATGCTAACAATTAAAGTTTACTGTGGTTTGCAAAAGTGACTGTCATTCATATACAACAGGCAAATTTTAAACATACATGCAGGAAAATCTGGATGCTGTATCAAAAAAGGGTTATTTTTCGAAATGGTAGGTGTCATTAAAAAGTAAATAAAAATATGCAATGGCTAGTCTGATTCATTTTGAGTTACAAAGATATCTGTAAAAAGGGATAATCCTTGAGTTACAAAGATATCTCTAAACAGGGATAAATCCTTGAGTTACAAAAATATCTGTACACAGGCATAAATCCTTGAGTTACAAATATATCTGTAAACAGAGATAAATCCTTCAGTTACAAATATATGTGTAAACAGGGATGCCTATTCCACACTGTGGTCCCCTTTAATTTTATAGTGTACTTTTTATGAGGTTTTATGTTATTAAAATTTATATTAAGCACTGAATTTTTCATATGTCCATGTTGGGTAATGCCATTAATTATGTATAAAGTGAAAATATACAGAAGTGGAATCAATGGGCCTAATTTCAACAAAGTAAATAATAACCTAGCTTTAAACAAAACCATAATTATTTCAAATATGAGAAATCAGTCTACAATTTACAACATGTTTGTCCTATAGCTATTGGTGTTCGGTGTCATTGGTCACATGCAAAAAGAGCCCCATTTTTCAGGTGTTTCCTTTAAAATATAAGTATGAACAGGAAAGTAATTTTACAGGGTTTTTTTTTAATTTATATGTTTGATCAATTTATTTATGATTGAATGTTTTCTGAACTTTTTTGTTGACAGGTGATTGTTTCATCTAGTGGCATGTTGGGGCAGAAACTAGATGTAAAAGATTTACAGCTTGAAAACCTGAATCCATTTGATGGGATAATTGCATACTCACAGAACAAAAGACAGCAGGTGGTCATGACTCAACAATATGCCAAGATGTATCCAAGCATCCACTTCTCGGTAATGCATCCTGGGTGGGCAGATACTAAAGGTAGATCACTCTCCAAAAAGATACATATTATGTTCACCTGTACTCCATCAGATATTTTTAATCTGATCTGATCTAATCAATGTGTATTAAATGAAACATTTTGTTTCACTTATTGTTAATGTTTAAGTATTGGTTTAGATTTGATCAAGATAATCACATGATCAGATGATCATCAGATCATCACAAGTAAAGAAATGTATAGATGCTACTATACCGGGACATTGATTGTTCCAGTATGAATAAGGTAACTCTGGATTATTGACTGTGAACTTATTGCAGTTCGGGTACCGGAATTAGTATTGTGGCTGATTCATGGGTGGACTACTCTATTGACTTACATGTTTAGCTGAAGGGAACTGTATTTTCAATAAGATGTGAACCTAATTGGCGCGTCATGGTCCTCAACATATCTTAATCAAACAAAACGTTTTGATGCCCACAGTTCTTATTAACACATTTTGGATTTTAACAGAATAACTATGTGGCCTCATTATGTAAAATCCATTTAAAATAGTAACAAATGTGGCGGTGCAGAATGATCTTCTCTTTAAAATGTTTTGAATACCATGTTTTTGCTCATAAAACACTGTATTAGTTGTCAGATGTGGGCATCAGCAGACTTATCACCGATGTTTTACATTTCAAATGAAAGGACATAATTGAGAGTCCACAATGGCTGTTAATATGGCTACCGCAATGAAAAAAAGAAGAATATTCACTTAGTCAAATGTCATTACATGTTGTATGCACCCCGTGACTGAACAAAACAGTTTCAGTTTACTAAAAGTGTACTTTATCGCATTTTGGATATTAACACTTTTTTACAATTTAAAGTTCAAAGGCGAACATAAATCATTTTACATAGCTTGCAACTGAAAAAGCGAAAGAAAAGCGAATAATTTCATTTCACTTAGCATCAACAAGAACCTGTTGTTATATTTTCTGTCAAAATCAGGTGATGAACTGTATTTGGTTCTTGGATTAATTTAACTGGCCATTTGATTTGCTAGTGAATTAGCTGAAATGTATCACCGAAAAGAGTATTGCAGTTATATAGAGAACTTATGCACCCGAAACTGTGCGAAACCGACCTACAGCTAAGTTAACTTTTTTAAAAAAAAAAAGAATTGAAGAACACCGATCAAAGGCAAAGGCTTGCTGATATACCTACACCTGACTGCTAAAATAACGTTATTTTAAGCAAGTACCTGCCATATATATATATATATATATATATATATATATATATATATATATATAAATTAACCAAAACTTCCCTTTGAACTATTTCCAGCATTTCCTTTTGATACATGCTGACCACAATGCATACTAAACTTGCATATTTTTATCATCAGAATGGGCTAAGCATAATATCTAGTACTCTGTATGTATGTTGCAAACCGATTTCGGGCGATAATTTGACCATTTAATCTACCTACATACTTAAAGGGGCATGGAGTGGTCTCTAGTTATTAGATTTTGGTCACGACGAAAAGCTCATGACCCTTTGACTCTTGCTGACCTCAATACTTACCTATAGTATTTTCATATTTAATATATCATATTGATCGACATGCTATTGGATCGATATTCATTGTTCTATATCCAAAGCTATACATTTATGGTCACTGTTGTATGCCCTACCCCTAACATGGCTTTCTAATAAATTTATAATATTTATATCATTGGTTTATGTGCTTTATATTCTGAGTTATCCTTTGGAATATGTGAATCAAAACTGTCTGAAAGTATTGTTGAAACATGTACCAGGTTATAATTAGATCGTTGGATCTAATTCCGCCATACAGAATAATTGAATCGCACATTTTTTTTTATATATTGTCCGAGATTAAAATGTCATGACCTATTGACAATCCTGTCCTCTATATAGGCCTCATTTGCATAGTTTTAAATATTATCTGAACGGACTTGGTAAATGCAACTATCGACTTTAGGGTCAAATGTTAAGTTCTTCCATACTGCAAAATATTAATGCGGTACCCTTGAACAAGAATTTTGTTATATTCATGGTAATTCCTGCACTTGCTTCTCATTGTCATTAAGTATTAAAACGTTGAACAAATTAGAAGTTTCAGATGTCTATCTTTATGATCAACTGTTAGCCATAATCATATTTCAGCCCAACTCAGTGAAACATTATGTATTCTTGTTGGCAACGCACCCAAATGTTTAAAAATATACAGAAGAATTATCCAGTTTTAATGCCTTACTGAAATGTTATGTGTCTCACTAAATTAACACAAGATGGCACTGAGAAGCACATTTGGGAGTTACTGAAAATAACAATAATCTTGTTCAAATGTATCCATGCAATTGCTTATGCTATAACTAGGAAAAGCACATCTCCCCCTTTTTCAAAAATGCTATGTAACTGGAAACCTAAAATATGCCATAATAAAAAAAGATATATCACAACATTACGTTAAAGGTATCGTCTTCCCCCACTTATAATCCGTATTTTATTTCGTCATAAAATCTTAATTAAAAACTTTGGTGCATATAATACATAGAGGTATAATTTTCTAACTATTTTCTGGTGTCTAAACATTTTTTGGAAAACCGTAAAAATATCAGCCGGTGTTTGGCGATAATAAAGGAATTTTAAGAAAATGAACAGTATTGGTTGAATTTTCAATTAGATCTTTTGTATTGCTTTCAATCTTATTTATTGCTTTCATTTCAAAATACTTTATTTAATCTTTTAATATGGCTTGCAATCCCAGATAACTTATGATATGCCAACTGGAATATGCATGACCGCCCCACTTGTTGACATCGTTGATAACTATTGTTAGTTGGTAAATGGCGCTATGTGCGCGAGCATTGGGGATCATAAGGGGGATTGGATTTTATTCACGGGAAATGACCCTAGACACACTAATTACTTTCACAACAGCTTGGCCCAAGTGAGGAATACTGAATGTGATTGCTTTCTTAGCATTAATTAGCCTACTGGTGAAAGTGTCATGGTCAGGTTGATCAGCTTTGTAATCACAGCCCCATCTAGCTCTAGCTATCATGGGCTTTCCGTATCTTGGAAACATATCCCGCACAAATGCAGTCAGGCCCCGTCTTAACAATGGCACAGGTGATGCTTACTGGTGTACAACTCTCAGGTGTTCTCTGTGCACCCTGCCACCTGCACTTTAACTTATATCTTAAATAAAACAATTCTGTTCCCGTCTGATTGAGCACATTTCTTTACCAATTTACAACTAAAGGAGCTAGAATATTTGCTATGATTACAATTTTAATTTTCTGATACCTATGCTAGATCTAAGAAACTTTGTTAAATCGGTCCGACTGTCATTCTCAAAAGTTCACTGCCATGGAACCAGTAAATTTTCCAATCACTATTGGAAATACAATATACTTCATCCACGATTTAGGCCAGAAATGGGGTGTATATTATACACAGGGTTATTTTCCACCAAAATTGTGGCTCTAAATGGGGATGCAGATTATCCACGGTAGCATATTATCTTTGGTGAAAGACGGTATATATATACCAAAATTATATGGAAAAGGTATCAAACAACTACAGTCACCTTGTTCTGTGACTCTTGTAGTTATACATTTCTGTAACGGTCACTTTATATGGCAGTGTCCCCCATTTCTTTACAAAATGGCCTTTAGAAATTTCTCAGGTATTTTTAGCTTTGTGAAATTACCTCTGCCAAAGTGTTAGTTTGTTTGTCTGTTAGCAACAATACTGTAAATCATGTTATAAACATTTTAATAAAAGTTCAGGATAGCTCAGCAATGATACAAGGAACAATTGGTTAGAAACTCCAACTAGATCCAGGAATGTTTTAAGGGGAAAAAACTGCATTTCTGAAAATGCCATATGGCGGAGGTTTGTGCTCTCTGAGTGCTTTTCTAGTTCAATTTTGTTATGGTTGACAGACAAAGTAGGGTTGTCTTTCCAGGGTGTATATAAAACATGACATACAAAACATATATATTTAATACAGTGTAACTTTCACGCAAATGTTTGAAATACATTGTACATGTCACATGTCTCCATATGTCTTAATTTGTTGCAGTTGTGAGGATGTCTTTGCCTGACCTTTATAAGAAAATAAAGAACCATTTGAGAACGGCAGAAGAGGGGGCCGACACAGTAGTATCGCTGGCCATCTCAGACATTGCGCTGAAAGAAACAAGCGGGCAGTTCTTTCAAGGTTAAGTGGATTAGCGCACAGTTAGATTCTTTAAAAGTACCATGTGGTGTAAAAGGTATAAAAAAACACCTGAGTTTTAAAGACCACCATTAAGTGAAACAAAAACACTGTCAAAGGTTATAACTGACCTGCCTAATAAGACCACCTGTACCCAGTTCCACTGGTGGTCTTATAACACAGGTTTCACTGTACAGTTATATATTGTGCCAATATTTTTTCTTTACCAAAACAAGATCTCTGAAGAATTGTTTCATTTAATTAAACAAATCTGGGTTAAGGGGAAATTTAATGGCCTCACTTCTGTGTCCGTCATAATAAAAAGGCAGGGGGAAGTATCAAGCAAATACACAAAGTTTACTTTACAAATATAGTCAATCATAAATATAGTCTGTACTAGCAAAATATCAGGAAATGAAAGTCATTACAATAATCTTTAGAGATAGACTCATTTCAAAATATTAACCAATCAGAGATTCTTAATCCAAAGTTATAGCCAACTACAGATGTTCATTTTAAGGTGCTAGCCAATCACATATAATTATTTCAAACCACGAGCAAATCAGGGTCCTGGCTGATTTAATGACTGGGTATGCCATGATATTTACAATCGATTTGTTTTATATTTTCCAAATCTTTTAATGGATATATATTATTAATCACACTTCAGTTATATAATTAATTAATTATTTCTTAATATTTTATTTTACTAGATCGTAAGCCTGAAGCGGTCCATCTACCCCAGGCCTTGACAAGATCAAGTGCGGAGGAAGAACAACTTTTGATGACCAAACTGGATGACCTTACAAAACAGTTTCAAAGTTAATCAAAAGTTGGAAATAAGCTTATGTTGAAGGATTCCGGAAGTCAGTCTTTCAATCCAGTCACATTTTTCCTCACTTGTTTGTTTTTGAATGTTTGTTTTGTTGAGTATACTGCATTTGAATTACTTCACTGAAAGCAGTAGTTGATATGTTTTCTACAGTGACAATATATATTATTCAAAGAGAATATGTCAACAAGAGATTTTTTTTGTATATTTGTTAATAATTTTGTATATGCTCTTGTGAAGATATATAGCAAAGCTATGAGTCTGATACTGGTCATGCCTTAATATTATGCTTTACAGACTTGTAGAAAAAAAAAATGTACAGAAAGTGATCATTTTCTTTGCCGTATGGTCCAAGTCTAAGGTAAAAAAAGGGTATAGTTTTCAGACACTTGTTTTTAGAAATCAGTGCGGACGGGCGATATTTTATTTTATTTTTCACCTTTTTTGCATCTTTCGATAAAAAAAATGTCACATGATCAGGGAAAAACATGAAAAAAAATTGTTGTGCTAAACAGGCAAAAGCACATCATAAAGAAAGGAAATCCTTTTTAAATTGTATTGTTTTATATTCTTGAACGATAAAAATCAGTTAAATTTTTTTTATGCGGGGTGGGGGGGGGGGGGGGGGATTAAAATTGACGCGGGCGGTGCCTGAGAACCATATCTTTAATTTTTTTGGCCTAAAAAGTATCTCATAGACTTGCGTTTGTGTAAAAGTGTATAAGCGGTAGAAATTGGTATTACAAAGCATATGCGATGATCGAAAGATAAAAAAGACTGATGAAGGAAAATTTTATGTATCTTCTATATTGCTGCTAAATATGCAGAATGACTTCTACACCATGTTGGACAGTCTAGGTAACATTGGGTTGTCTGCACTTATTTGTTCCACATGTTTCGGTTTTAATGCTGTTATCTTTTTTTGTCTTAATTCCGTCTTTCTCCGACAGAATATTTTATTAAGGTAATATGACTTCTTTAGATGTGCATACATAATCATTTGCGATTGATTATGCACAAAAAGCAAACAATTTATTCAGTTGTGAATATTTTGTGGAGGAAAATCTATAATATTAAAATTTATTGAAAAATATTGTTTTTCAAGTTGATGGATGGAAGAAACCATGTTCACTCACAAAGTGACAGTATAAGCTTCTGAGGATGGGGGACCAATTCTTAAAAGGGGGGGGGGGATTAATTGTCTCGGGATACTATGGCACCTGCAGTGCCAAGAAATATCTACTCACAGTTATATTTTATAATAAAATCATATGATTCTGTGATTACATTTAATTGAAATTATATTTGGCACAATATTTGTTATTAAATTATTATAAATAGTTAAATTCTTATATTATATGTGCTGCTAGTGCAACTCCTGGGTAGGGATATAACCTTTAATTATTAAATAACAGTTAACTCATTTGTACAAGCATAATTAACATACTTCTACTGCAATTTAGATAAATTATATGGCCATATCAAAATCTGTGTGACAGTAGCACTCAATTTTTAAATAATATAAATGAAATCAATCCTCTTCCCTGTCTCCAAAGATACTATCAAAATCTTACATAAGCTAAACACCAACAACTCATAATACAGCTTATATTTATTACCACACAAAACCAGAATGTGCCTCATTTCCAAATCATATTTTTTTTATCATATATAACCTTGTTCTTTACGTGTCAAGGGGCATGGCGACAAAAGACAGTGCACCTATACAGTTTCAGAGGTTGTGCACGGCAGCATGGTACCGGAAGGGGCATTCTGGTTGAAGTGAAAGTGAAGCAGTTTCAAGAACCTTGATCTTTAAAGCCTTGGGACAGTGAAGTGGCCGCCAGCTCATGCGAACTTTAAAACAGCAATTTAAAATAGCCTTGCCCCATCGGAAGGGGAAACATGGACTTCTTATGATCTCATATCGTGCACGCACTTGCAGAGGCCTAGCAGCTTCTAACAGAGATGTCAGAATCAGACTCTGGAACTGATGACATACCAAAAGATGAAAGACAGTCGGGTCCATTCAAAGATCAAGAAACCCTTTCGCCACTTGGCCGTGGCAACAGAAAAATATTAAAGGCACCAAATAAGTCGGGTATGACAGCCCAGGTAAAACCCCGGAACTCAATTCGCTGTCACATGAAAAGGACGTGCTGCCTCTCAGGGTGATTGATGGTGGATTAGGGGACACATCCGGAAGTGCCAAGCAGCTCAGTCTTGCTAGAGTACTAACTACCGTAGCAGTGGAGAAAATATAGCCAACATGATCACAACATGAACAAGGTACCTCCAATCATAACACAGAGCAGGGGGAGATCCACCTCCACACAAAATAGAAGAATCCGGGATCGGGTCGTAAATGGGACGTTCAGACATCTGTAGTGAGCTAACCTGCCTCTCAAAGTAAATATTCAACTGCCAATCAAAAAGCAAGTCCAAAACAAATAAAGAGACTGCTTTTTCAACTTGCTGCCGAATCAAACGTTTGTCATGACGAAGTACTCGACATGCAAGCCAAAGAGGCTAGAGAACACAATGATCAAAGTTGTAAATGCGGCAAAAAGCGGTATCTGGAATGATGTGGACTGTCTGGAAGGGGATAAGGAGATGAACATATCATCAGACGACGAGATGGATTCTGAGCCACAATTCTTTGTTGGGCTACCGGTGCAGACGTTTGACGAGTTTAGTAGGCTGGAAAAACTAGAAGGGAGTTCTGACAATGGGAAAAGTGTGATGAGTGCTCATCATGGCAGCTTTTAGAACTATCAACTTGCATGTTTTGCAACCTGATGATTTCTGTGTTCGATATTATAGATTGTACTCTTACTTACTATACATTGATCTAGTGATGCAAGTATCATATGGCGAAGCTGATGCTGACCTGTTTTCTATGTGCAAAAATCACGTTCTACGTTTTCTTAATTTCATGATTATAATAGTTGGTACAGCGCTGAATTAGTATTTTCATTTACACTCTGTTCCATTTTTGTATCCATTATCAGCTTAATGTCATTATTCATGGGCTTCTTGTTATTGAAGAGAAATACTTATGTTTCCTATATAAAGATTATGCCATACACTACACTGCCGATTTGGTTCAAAAAGCATTTCTGTTGACCACTTTTCATCAGGAAATTGAGAAAAAAATGAATATTTCATTTAACTGGTGTACTTTTATAATCATATCTGTCACTAAAAGCTTCTAAAAGGTCAGATGATGAAAAATCGTCTCTCATGAAATCCTTCGGAATCCTTACATCCATCCGCAATATTAACTCCGGCATTGTCAGAAATTGTATCATCCGACATCACCAATTCCCCACGTCGTTGCCTCCGCTGCATGGAACTTAGGAGGCATATTTATGTGCAAGTGTCCAACAATCAGTGTTTTTAAATGGTAAAATTGTCTAGCATTCGCCTTGATATGAACTAGGAGTGGAATTTTTTGTAATACACAGCCTGAATATGTAAAAGTGGAACATGGCAATGGCTTTTAAAAATGAAACTGAACAAATGTTGCAAGTGCATATAAGGTAACAACAGATATGAGACTACCACGTTAAGGTGTAATTTTTTGAACCCCAAAATGGAAAATTATTTAAGTGATGCAAATCATATACGAAACAAGAAAAATATTCGATTTCTATTTAAGTATTTAATTACTCAAAGTACTCTCTTAGGCAGATCATCAAAAGGGCGTCTTAAGTAGTTTTGAAGTTATGCAACAATTTTAGCTTAAGGAATCATGCAGACTACTGAAGCGGTGGCTACAATACCTGGATGAAAACGTCATTATCGCCGGTTGATGTCTTTCAGACGTCTTCCAAACGTTCTGATAACATACTTAGAATACGTCCCCAATGAAAACAATTCATATGAAATTCAAATAAATTTGAAAACAAATGTTTTTTTAAATAGAACCTTTCAGGACAGATCATCAAAAAGGTGTGTAAATTGGTGTTACAGTTATGCAACACTTTTAGATGGACAATTCAAGCAGAAATAAGAAACTATATTGGAGTGGTGGCTAGAAAACCCGGGTAAATGTATTAACCGTATTATAGTAGACTTCATCAAGACGTCTTTTCAACGTTCCGAATTATATAACGCGTGTAGAATACGTCCCTGATGATTATAATCCATTTTAAATAGATCATATAGAATTGATATGTAGGTATTTAGGATTACACGAAATAAAAAAACTACCTCATTTCAGGTCTTCTTGAAATGTGTCTTAAACATTTAGTCAGATAATCAAAAGAGTGGGAAATAGGTGAAGAATTTTGCCAAGTTTACATTCATATAAACGGTTCAAGCAATTCAGAGACTCTTAAATTGGATTAACAACGGTATAGTGGTATTTAGTCAATAAGACGGATTATTCCTCACTCATAAAAAATTAAAACGGTTTTAATTCACACTTATAATCCTGTATTTGGCCAGTTCAATATACGACAAATTGTGTGGACACACCCCTTCTTCGGCAAATATGGCGGCTACAATACCCGAATGTTTACTTTTACGTCATTATCGGGTTGACGTCTCAAAGACGTCTTCCAAAATTTTGATACCGTAAGCTACGTTGCGCTCAGTTTTATAAACGTACGCATTTTCCCTGACGGTTTGTGACGTCTTAGGAAAGGGATAATGTTATCTGAACGGCCTCTACTAGAATGCATTGTCTGATCTTTTATCATTGTCTGATGGACTATCCAGTGCACGGAGCGACCTATACTGATACTTAAAGTTACAGAATATCTAGTTTCAGAGAAAGATCCAAAACGATATTGTCAAATTAAAGAATAACATATAATTGTAATTACATCGCAAAAATATTTCGTAAACGTAGGCCTAACGGTAACGTCTTCAAGAAAGAACCAATGGTTTACCGCCATATACAAGTTTTTCAAGACGTCTTCTTAACATCTGAGAGCGAATGCCAAATATTGGATATGTCATCGTTACTTTCTAAAGACGTCTTTATAACGTTTTGGTGACTTTGAAAATTAAATATTAAACCATATTAAACCGTCTTACAAACGTCACCCAAACGCCCCGAGAGAACTTCAAGTAAAATCAGTTACTTTTATAAATTTCCATTACATCGTAAAAGCGTGTTCCAAACGCGTGAAAACGTCATTATCGGTGGACGTATAACATATGTTATAAGGTTTCAGATATCCCTTCCTCCAGCGCACGTTGTGGAAACGTCTGGTAATTAAAAGTCCGATAATGTTTCTAAGTCCAGAACACGTCTTGCAGACCAACACGTCTAAAAGGCGTCGCCGTCACCAAGACGTCTGATTCACTTCATGGGGCTATAGATGCCATATATCAGAGCAGTAATTGTATGGTTGATGTATATCTATAGCTAAATATATATTTAATTAAGTCATTAGAATAAAGTATAAGCTTCATATACAATCTTATATATATATATATATATATATATATATATATATAGTCTTCTAATTATGTGCAGCGGCGGTTCCCGGGGGGGGGGGTGGTCCTGAGCTTCTCTTGTTGAGCCGCAACAACCTTTTCTTCATGGGTTTTAACCAGTTTTCCGGGCCTGCTCCTCCTCCCCCCCCCCCATTTATGAATCCGGGGACCATATTATGTTTTTTCACATATAGTTTTCCTGGGTTGGACCCTCCCCTTTCCATAGTCCAGGTCCCCCCCTCATGTGGTTTTAAATGGCAGGCTTTTGTCACCTTGGGTGTAAATTCTCCAAGAAATCTCCAGTCACCTCTAAAATTTTAGCCAACATAGCGGTGGTTAAGACAGTTTCAAAAGATTAGGGCCAGGGAAAAACACAGAAACCGACAGAATAATAGTTGCTCGGTTAAGTTGTACGCTCTTTAAACCGCCGCCAAAAGAGGTTCTGAAGTGAAGGAAATGCATTAACTTTTATTCCGAGATTTCTCGAAAATTCAGAGTTAATTCCGGGTTTTACTGATTGCCTAAAATAGCACTTTGTACTTTGATGAGAAACACAGGACTTCTAGAAGCTAGGACTATAGTATAAGCTCACCACCACATAACAGTCCCAGCATCGAAAGTTTGCGCTGAGAGCAAGCAAAATGTCGATAGACACAACAACAGAATGGTTTGCCAAGGGGATGCGAGAATGTACCAAGTGAGTTACATAACTGATAATGTTGACACAGAAACACGGTTTGGCTTATATGGAAGTGAGGGCCCTGGATGAAAACTTTGTTAACTTCCGGTTGGCGAGTAAACAATAGCACATGGGCGCTTTTATTAAGGTGTTTAGTATAATAATATTAAAACATTTACACCAGTTTTTGATTAAATAAACACAATGCTGGTCTAAATTTACATTCCAATCCAACCAGTTTAACTGAAAGTAGGTTAAGCCCGTGATGTTGTGACCAAATTAAGCTTTAATGGGAAGATATCCATCATCTGTCAGACAGTGGCTGGGCCAGTATAGCGTATCTGTCTGGTCTGGTATGCGTGTCGTCACATCTTTCTAATGTTGACAAGATGTCCAGGCCGTGGTTTTGTGATTTGTTTGCACTCGATCTGAGGTTTAACAGCAGACTGTACACTATAATTTCTCATGTCGGTCTTTTAGAGGATTCATGACACACTGATATCCTGTCGGATCATGCAGCTCATTGACTGCTGATGACCATGCATCTGGTAACATTTTAAGGCTTTAATGAAACATTATAAACATATATATATATATATTTATTTATATATAACATACATATATATCATAGTCTGGTGAGACAATGCTTCAAAGCGGCCTATTAATATATATAATGAAACAATATACAAAAAAACTATTTTAATCATTCACTTTACTTGATTCTTTGCAAATATTTTTGTATCAAAAACAAAATAATACAAATGATAGGAAGACATGAGTATTATTCATTAAAGTTGAAATTATTTCACTTCGCATGATGCGAATCACGCAAAGGCGGAATGGGTCCGACGAGGTACATGGTATTTAAACTTAGTCTGCTATCAATTTTTGGTAATTATATTTGTATCGTATTCTTTATATATACAGTTGTTTAATGGCGCGCCTAATTTTAATTAAGCTATTTCTTAACTATATTTAACCAGTAACATAAATTTCTTGTAAATACTCAGCCAGCCTGACAAACAGAATATGACAAATTTATTTGTTAGCATCAGAGGCACGTAATTATGTACTTTTCATTATGGTTTGATAGAAATGTCTGAACATGTAATAAGACCAGACTGGACACATTCGTTTGTGACGGGCTTTGCCTGGTTGCCTGACTTAAGCTGTAGTCTTTTCATTATAAATATAGTGTACGCAGTTGAATTTCAATTTAAATAAGAAATATTGCCAAGAGAAAGGTAATGTTTACTGCCGAACAATGAATTGCAATATAAATATGAGTAAAGGTAAATTTATATTATGTTTTTACGATTTAATATAATATAATATAATATATTTTATTATAATTTGACACATTGCTAAAATATAATTTTTCTAGATCTATCATTATATGGTTATTATATCTCGAAATAATTAACATTACTTATGCTGTTGCCCTGCGTATCTGATATCTTACCCTTGTCACTAGTCATACGTGTTTTAGCATAAACTTTCAGTTAATGACCATCGAAATATTAAACTGCATGCACATAGTAACATAAATTATTATGCATTTATTTTGAAAAAAATGTTATATTCGTCAATACAATCAGAATATATGTCACCAATAAGTTCGCTGCATAAAATAAGACAGGTATTCACAGTATCATTCACTTTCAGATGCTTATAGTAACAGTTGGCATCAAGTCTTATTATATGATTATATCATGGAATAAGATATAACAGATTTTTTATATTAAATCTCATTTGGTTCCTAGTTCTACATGACTGACACAACACAAAAATGGTGAAATTGATCATAGAAGAAAAAGCAACTGAAATGCAGCATAGTATTAATAATTTACATAGAAACAATTAAACTTACTTATGTATACTATATTTTATTAAGCATGATTTTTTAGAAGGGTATTGAAATAGAAGAGTATTGTTCTTGAAATGAAAGTAGAATTATAATTCCAAATTCATTGATGTATTTATATTAACAGGCTACAATCAATATTATTACACTGACGTATTATATATATATATATTTAATCAAATGTTATTAATTATATATAACTTTACTTTGTTATTCATAAATAAAATATAATTGTATTAAATTTTGTATAATGATTTTTTTATTTATATATAAAAATATAATTATATTAAATTTTAAATTGTGAGATTTTTTTATATCTAATGTTGAATAAAACAGTTTTTGTGCTTTTGTGTATATATATATGTATATATAATATAATATTATACATATATATATATACATACACAAACATACACATATAAACATGTATACATTCATGCTTTTATTATTTTGATATATCTATTAGGGAATAAACAGTTTTTGTGCTATTGTGTATTTATATATACATACATACACATGTATATATAAAGATATATATATAAATGTATATATTATATTTGGTTAAAACTTATACAAGTATGAAATTAGTATAATGAAGAAGTCATGATTCGACTTTCCTAACCCGAATACCGTATCACATGGAAAGTATTGCCCACTGAACTGTGACACAGCCGCCAAGTGATATCAAGGTGGTGATAATATAGAAGCCTCTTGGAGACTGTATACGTTAATTGTGTGATGTGATACATTTTCCTTAACAGCTGGGAAAGGTTACTTTCAACGGTGTCAGGTTATATAAAATTATTTTACTCCGCCATGAAAAAAAATGTGAAATATGCCGTGGATTAAGCGGTGATTTACGTTTTTTTCCCTTGTAATACCAAAGCACGTGGTGTTTGTTTACTCGTATAAGTAAATTTGTTTACGTATAAGTACTTCTTTTGGGTACGCCTGTACTTGTCTGGTGATAGTACGATGTGACTGATGAGGAAATGTTTGTAAAACATTGAATAATCACTAATAATTAGCCGCTTAGCTGCTGAATCCCCTGATGGCCACCAATCATACAAAACAATACATAGTTATGAGTTGACATCCGCGAATGTACTGTTAGGGGTTTTTTCGTTCAAAATATTAGCATATGTAGATTCATACCCGAGGCATAGCGCAATTTTTATCAAACACTAGTGACACGGAGGATAGAAACGACGCATTTGATAACGTTACATATTCAACAGTTTGTTAAAGACGGTTAGCAAACAATTCTAACGCATATTGTTTCAAATGACTTCTGAAGTCCCCCATGGCCGACCGTACTTGGACCGAAGTACGTCACCGTACTTCCATCCCAGGACGGGCACTTTGCTGTACATGGAAGTGTACTTATAAATGAGAGGAATAATGGGATAATGAATAAAAGTTGGACTTTTTTTAATGAACATGCATTTGAAGGTATTCGTTTCAACATGGAGAGAAGACCCGAGGCATTGAAGAATTATTGATTCACTGAATGAGGGTTAACATTTTTTTTTCCTTTTCAGGACAAAAGCATAGAAGAAGCAACTTTTTTATACATTTTCCTTGTGAAATAAAAAAAAACTATTTAGGGTAAAATATTTAACTAATATGTAACACAATTCGGTGAGTAAAATACAGTCTTGGCATCCCCGAGCATGCAGAACTCGGTTGGTTGACCTAATATTGACCTAATATAAATATGACTTAGGTTCAGACAGCCCCCCCCCCCAACTTTCTTGTCGCTGCAATCTTTTTTTCAAGGTTTTCCGACCATATTTTACGACCTGGACCTCCCCCTCTTTTGCCGGACCTGGTGTCCCTTTTTAGTTTTTTTAGTCCTCCTCAGTTGAACCCACCTTTTCCTAAATCCTGGTTCCGCCTCTAAATTGGATCTGATATTTGCTTTGATCATATTACAGCTGTATCAGATTTTCATAATTAATTATTTATGTTTTTTGGATAGAACAACAGTTGATTTTTAGGACAAAGTCCGTTTTTAACCATTAATCTTCACTGTTTTTCATGACTTGTTGTTTTTATCAATGCTTCAGAGGCACTTTGTACTTTTTACCCCATATATTAAATTGAATAATTCTTACTGCTCCTTTCCAATTTTTGACCAGACGGACGCATATAGACTGATGCACTTACAGTTCAATAAAGCACACGCTTTTTTATACCAGTAAGATATATCCGGACATGGCATGTTATTCTTTATTAGCCCCTGTATCAAGTATCTAAGTGAATTCTGCTCAGAATTTACCATTTTCTGCCCAACAATAAAATTATTTAAAAACAATGGGAGAAGGATATCTCCATGCAACACTTACCAGTAGCCCCAGAAGGTACCTTTCCTTCTGATATTTTCGACACTTAAATGGTGGGTGATATGTGATATTTATTTTAAAGCGTTACAATTAAATATTAGTCCAAATGCTCCTCTGCTTCTTAATTTATGATTTACCTAGCTGACCCCAACGGCACATTACTTGCATTTGAAATAGATAACCCAGCAACTATTTTGATATTTATTAACAGGTAAAACACAAACAATGAATATTGAAAGCATAATCAGGTATAAAGAACGCTAAAAAATTTATTTCATTAACAAAGAGTACATCAAGGTGTACGTTTATACACTGGTTACAAATGAACCTCACCTTTTTCCTTGTTATTTTCATATACATAAATAAAATGTTTACTTAATGTATGATACAGTGTGTGGAAATGTTCTGAAGGAAGCGTTTTAATAAAAATACATTTCAACAACTTTTGGATGAACATTTATAGATCTGCATCTTCTGGGGCCTGTACTTCTTAGGTGTATGTCGGGTAAGTTGACAGCAGTTCTGAAATATTATAGTATGAATATTTGATGGAAAAACGGAGATGTCGACAAATCGTGCACGTTTAGAAATGAATTTGCAAATTAATAACTTGACAACCAGTATGTACTAGAGTGTTAAGTTTGGGAGTCCAGGAGAATAGTTTATGAATAACCTAGTCCATATATTTTCTGCCTGTGGTCAAAGTCCTCAATGAGCCACATTATCAGTAGTTTGCGCGTGAATACCAGTGACGTCACTTGGTACAGGCAACAGCATAATATATATATATATATATATATATATGTGCTTAAAATCTCATAGAATATTCAGTTTGGCTTATTGAAACAATAAAAATATATCATAAAAGAAATATTCGCGTGCATATTCAAATTGGCCAAATATCTTCAATTCTGCCCTGAAAGAATAAAAAAATTAAAACCTGGTCAAACTGATACAGTAACATTAACAGGTACCCGTCCGTGTACAGCAAAGTGCCGTCCTGATATCACAGTACGGTGGCGTTGTTCGGTCCAAGTATGGTTAGTCATGAATCGGTGACTTTAAAAGTCACTTGAAACAAAATATGCGTATAGAATATTTTGCTAATTCATTTCAGAACACCGTCGAATATGTAAGTTTTATATCTGATATGTCTATCCATTCCTCAGTGTCATTAGTGTTTGATAAACAGGGCGATATAACACGACATTCTTCGGATGTGGATCTACGAATACCTGGCATCCTGACCGGAAAACCCCCAACAATACAATCGCTGATCTCTGGTTGAGCAATGTATTGTCTTGTATGATTATCCGCATCAGGGGAATCCGTGGCAAGATGTGCTATTAATTATTCAATGTTTTACAAAGTTTTCCCCGCCAGGAACATCGTTCGTCCATTGAATTACAGGCGTGGATTAAGCTCTATAAGCAGAGGTTATACTATGCTTAACTCTTCGCTATTCAGATATGGCATATAAGCATTAATAAAGATAAAAATGAATAGTCCACATAATGAAGTTATATAAAGAAATTGATGAAATAAGTCATAGTGAAAATTATTTATCATTTACTGAAGATTTTAACATTGATGACAAAGCTCAGTTCCATTTCATACTGATTGACATTGATAAAAAATTAATAAGGATTATAAACTAGTGATTACTTACAGTAAATGATGGCACCAGACATTTCAGATGTAACATATTGTAGCATTCCTCCCCCCGCATGTCTTGACATTTGCTTTAATTAGCCTTCGATTGGCCAGGGGCGGGGCATCCACACTGACTGTCAGTCAGTAGAGATGCCCTGACCCAGCTGGCCAATCACAAGGCAGTGGGTGTTTCACCCTGCTTTCTGCAGCTGGCATAAAACTGGGAGTAAGCCAGGCATTTTCTCTCTTGGATTCGACAAATTGGTCCTGCAGTAGGCTGCCTCAGCCTTCTGTTGCAGCCACCGGTTTAGCTCTATACACCCGAGTCGGCTAATAGACCGGGACTGCCATTAGGTGTATAGCCACCTACTTTTAAAACAGCAGTCATTCTTCCTAGCCTGGTATGTACCTTTTAATTGTATTTATAACTTAAACAATAATATTGCAGTTTTGATTATTTAAAGGTTTGGAATCTGAATCTTATTTCCGTCAAACAGTGCTGAGCATGAAGTGTTTCATCAGTTCCTGTAGACTGGTTGCACCAACTGGATTTTTTTTCGAATTTAGACGCATTTTTTCTCTCTAGTTTTGAGACCTTCAGGAATGCGGTCGTCCATTAACAGGGCACAGTATCTGTACAACTTATGCATTGATCACCATGATTCTTTGCATGCATATTTATGATGGAGTATTTCATCAGTTAACGCAGCGACACACAAAGTAGGCTTGTGATCCATGACCTTATTAAATATACGTGGATTTTGCCCATAATTGAACTCGGGCGAGATATCTTATGGTAAGTAGTTATAGTGAGTTTGGTAAAATCCATCAAAGCCCCACTAAGTTATCTTGGCAACACTAAAGTTCACGGACGGACGGTGGGAAGGCCTATTCCATAATACTCCCGTCATATGACTGGTGTATAAATATTGTACGTTGCCTATGTGAATAACATTCATGTTGGAGCTGAAGTGCATGATTAGTGTCTGATGTAGCGATGTTTCTTTCCTTGTAGGTCTGGTTATGAGAATGCCAGTAAACATTTCAAGGCTGGTGATCTGGATGTAAACTGTGCCGGGAAGTCCTTCATGATAACGGGAGCTAACAGTGGCATCGGTAAAGTGACGGCCAGAGAAGTTGCCAAGAGAGGTGAAAATGAACAGAATATTAACTGTGCAATATTTGTTTAAGCTCACCGCTGATACAATGTTAGCTAAACGAATATATTCAATATATTAGTCGTTTTCATGTGCTATCAAATTTCACTGATTATGAATGCAATGAACCTGTGCACAAAATTGTAGACTTATTAGACACCAGACCTCTTTTCATTAACATATAGCAATTGAACCTTCAAAATGGTTATCAATTCATTTTTATACCGACCTTTTACCAGTAAATTTAAAACAAAAGTTATTACAATTCATCATAATTATTGTTCAATCATCTGTGTACAAGGAAACGACAAACACACACTAGGTGAGAGAGTAACGTTAATAGAAAAATACATAAATTGTATATCCCTAGGTTAAAAAAGAACTCTTGTTTTATTGTAAAATTAATCTAAACAAAAAGTGTTCTTTTTTTAAAGACAACACAAGTAAATTTTTACCAAATTTTTTTTCTTCATCCACAGAATACACATGTGAAAACAAACTTTTGTGTGAAATTTAAAAGAAAATAATGCAAATGATTGAATTTGCTAATTCTTCTGGCCAAATTTAGGTAAGAAACAATGGGTCTATAGTTTTGGTCATGCATTCTCTATGCAGCTGTCCTACAAGATTTTTATAAACTACCACATACGTATGTTAATTTACTCTGCTCTTAAGGTAACCATCTTATATTTCTGCTTTATATGGTTTCTGGTTTTAGCAACGTCAAGCAACAATATCACTCAAGAATACAGCTGAGAAAAATACAGAAGCCAGTTCGTAGTAGACGTGATGGTTAGAATTAATATGAAAGTGAAAACAGTTGTCCCTTTCATCTTTCACAGAATGATACATATTACAGGGTCACATTGATTTTTATCTTTGAAATATTAGCCAATTTAGTTATAAGCTCGTGGCACATGCAGATCTTCTAAAAAAAATCAGATAAGCCAGCAGATGTACAGAACAATTTAGTTTGATAAAAGCTCAACAGATGGCAGCACATACCTTTTCATTAATAAGTCATTTGAACATGATGTGGAATCTTCAGATTTGCATTGGAACTAATTGTTTCTTTTGACAGGTGGGACTGTACACATGATTTGCCGAAACAAAGAGCTAGGTGAGGCAGCGGTGGAAGAAATCAAGAAGATGACGGGAAATGAAGTACGGGACTATCATAAACAACTTTAAAACTGAGTCAAAACTGAATCACTGTTTGTTATGAACTAAAAAATTGGTCATCCTGTCCTAGATTAAAAAAAACACATTCGTGTGAATATATATAGGCCTGCAGGGGCAATTCTGAATCGGATTTGCATTGGAGAAAAATTTGCATTAATTGGAATTGTATTTGAATTGGAAATGAATTTGAATTGATTGGAATTTAAGTTTAAGGCTTAAATGAATTGAGCTGAATTACTGGTAATGAACAAATGTTCTAGCTCACATTTTCATAAATGTCGCTCATCTAAAGGCACTCTTGATTCAGAGTTTTGCTTTGCACTTTGCAGTTCCGCCATTTATTTCTAATAACTTCTTGTGATCATATATATGATGTCTGCACAAATATGATACTATCATACAGACACTTCTTAGTAGAAATGTGTTTTATGCTATAATGTCATTTATTTATAAAAGGCCAGAAACCAGTTTCATTTCATATGAATATATGTATATATATATATATATATATATGTATATGTCATCTAACTCAGTATAACACCAACCACCAATAATTGGAGAATAAATCAATATTCATTTGACTTTTATCTGGATTCAGACTCCAACAACTGACCTAGGAAGCACTTACACTGTCCACTGGAACTTTCAGACCCTTGAAAGCCTGTGGGTTTCACAATCCAATATTTTTTTTTTAGTTTAAATGAAACAGTTCCTATCAATAACAATGTGCAGTCATACCACCTAGATACCAGAAGTTCCTGTCAAAATATTTTTCGTAAAAGGCTAATTTTATAGCATGAGGTAGAAACAACCAAATCAACAAACGTGTGTGAATTAAAACACAATTGTTGGCCCCCTTGTCAGCTCAATAAGTGCATATAAATCAGTGCAAGAGAACCAAAATGATTATTGATGGCTCTGACAAAAGTTGATATCATTTGCTATCAGACTTCATTGTATATTACAATACTGTATCGTTTCATCTATAAGAACACCCGGTGTATTGTTAAGACTGGAATATTACTCCACATGCTTTGGTAATAATGTGATTAAGATTTAACTTGCACAAATCACATCCACTGTTCTTTATTGTCAAATGTCTATATTTCAGGACATCCATCTACATTTGCTTGACATGTCAGAACCACGGAAGGTGCTTCAGTTTGCAAAAGACTTTGAAGAGTCAGGAAAAGCATTGAATGTTTTGGTAAGTAAACTAAATTACAGAGAAACATAATATCTCTTAAAAAGCTAACTAAGTTACTGTTATTCATATCTTTCTTTATAATACTGTGGGTCTTAATACTTGCTTTAAGACTTCCTTGTCTTGCTACGTGTGCCATTATGTCTACAAAACATTAGCAGCGTGCTGATTATTCAATTTTGTTGATGATTGGTCATATTTTTTCAACCATTTTGAGTGGAGTTAACTGCATTAATTTTGTTATGCTAATTTAACTTATGTATATGGATATCTGCTGTAATCCATTCCGGTCTGGACAATGTTAAATGTCAGTATCACACACTTCCTCTCATTTTATATCCTGACTTTAACCAGGCCCCGTGACTCCTGCATCTGCAGGCCCTGGATGCGTAATTCCATTGCTTTGTCATACCACACAGAAGTGGTTCAGATTCTTTAATTATTATGTTTGGATTTTGCCTAAACAATAACATACAGTATTGTATGCACATGCAAAGATGTCAGCTCATAAGCTCATGACCATGTTTTTCCTTTAAGCATCATTTAGGCTACAATTTTCATTTATTACACAGTACAGTATATACTTGATTGGCTTGTTTTAATATGCTTTAAAAATAGTTTTTTTTTTATTTAAAAAATATTTTTACAGTATTTTATTAATGTTAAATTAAATGTGTATTTTTTACTTCAGCTCATCTCCACTTACTTCTATATTCTATAATATACAGGTTTTCTTACCTTCCAAGTGAGTATTTTAATATATGCATATTACAGTCATACAATTGAAATACTGATATGTTCACTTACATTTATTTGTGATCATGAGAAGCTCCTTCATCTTTCTTGTAGTTTATTAAAGTGCACTACTTCATTCATATATACTCATTATCATTATGAGCTGAGCACTATTACTCACTGGTCCCTTGTTTACCGTATCTTAGGTGAACAATGCTGGTTGTTTGGTCCATAATAGAACAGTCAGTGATGATGGTTTAGAAAAAAACTTCGCGACAAATACCCTCGGTGAGTGATATGCAAATTATTGAACTTCTTTGTTTTTTCTGTGTACCATCTTTCAAACACAGGTGCCTTTTCCCGCTTAATCAGAGTTTATGATACAAAACTCAGGCCTGCCAAATCAATTTTTTAAAAGAGTCACACGTTTTGGGAGGATTTCCTGAAAATGACGCTATTTACTCTTTTTTCACTTTTTTTCTCCAGGGACACTCTTTTTTCTCTTTTTTCCATGAAACAGTGCAGATATTCAATACTTTTCTCATGCTTTAACAGTCCAGTTAGAACAAGAATGGGACATTTTGAATTTTTTTTGGTGTGGAAATGTCCATCATGTGTCACAACATGTAGAAAATGCGCTACGCTTTAATTCAGAGGGATGTGCACCCTGTATGTTTTTGACTTTGGAACTAAAGAAATCCTCAATATGTGGTTTGTGAAGCACATTTTTATTCAGTCTGTGATACAAAATGGGAATTTGATGTAACTTTAAATTAACTTTTTTCACTCTTTATTTACAAGAAATCTACTCTTTATTTCTGGCACACTCAATCATTTTTAGGTCATTTACCTTCGGCAGGCTTGAAAACTGACATCACACTTTTCCAGTTCATAGAGATAAGTGCTAGCTTAAGTTTCCTAATCCAATGACATCACCTTAGTGCATGGTTATCACCCATGACTCATAATTAGGTATTCAATTAAGCATGACATAGCCGACTTTGAGTCTTTCAGTCTTGCAGAAAACTGCAGTGTAATGGCCGTCGACACAGCTATAACAATATTACAGCAAATAATCTTAGTGTTAATAATTTATTAAGCAATCAACTGGAAACAAAACATGAAAGGAAAACCATTGGGTATACATCCCATCTATATGCTAACAATTAAAGTTTACTGTGGTTTGCAAAAGTGACTGTCATTCATATACAACAGGCAAATTTTAAACATACATGCAGGAAAATCAGGATACTGTATCAAAAAAAGGGTTATTTTTCGAAATGGTAGGTGTCATTAAAAAGTAAATAAAAATATGTAATGGCTAGTCTGATTCATTTTGAGTTACAAAGATATCTGTAAAAAGGGATAATCCTTGAGTTACAAAGATATCTCTAAACAGGGATAAATCCTTGAGTTACAAAAATATCTGTACACAGGCATAAATCCTTGAGTTACAAATATATCTGTAAACAAGGATAAATCCTTCAGTTACAAATATATGTGTAAACAGGGATAAATCCCTGGGTAACAAAGATATCTGTAAACAGGGATAAATCCTTGAGTAACAAGGATATCTGGCTTAGGCCAGAACTTTGTATGCGTGTTTGTAAACATGAAATTAGCTTATACTACATTTCTTGTTTTCCAGGGGTTCATATTCTGACAACTTCCCTCATTCCGGTGCTGAGCAAAACAGAGAAGTCAAGAGTGGTAGGGTAATTCTAGGTTGTGTTTGTTTTGTCGAATGCCTAGTCCACACTGTGGTCCCCTTTAATTTTATAGTGTACTTTTTATGAGGTTTTATGTCATTAAAATTTATATTAAGCACTGAATTTTTCATATGTCCATGTTTGGTAATGCCATTAATTATGTATAAAGTGAAAATGTACAGTAGTGGAATCAATGGGCCTAATTTTCAACAAAGTAAATAATAACCTAGCTTTAAACAAAACCATAATTATTTCAAATATGAGAAATCAGTCTACAATTTACAACATGTTTGTCCTATAGCTATTTATAGTGTTCGGTGTCATTGGTCACATGCAAAAAGAGCCCCATTTTTCAGGTGTTTCCTTTAAAATATAAGTATGAACAGGAAATAATTTTACAGGTTTTTTTATTTATATGTTTGATCAATTAATTTATGGTTGAATGTTTTCTGAACTTTTTTGTTGACAGGTGATTGTTTCATCTAGTGGCATGTTGGGGCAGAAACTAGATGTAAAAGATTTACAGCTTGAAAACCTGAATCCATTTGATGGGATAATTGCATACTCACAGAACAAAAGACAGCAGGTGGTCATGACTCAACAATATGCCAAGATGTATCCCAGCATCCACTTCTCAGTAATGCATCCTGGGTGGGCAGATACTAAAGGTAGATCACTCTCCAAAAAGATACATATTATGTTCACCTGTACTCCATCAGATATTTATAATCTGATCTGATCTAATCAATGTGTATTAAATGAAACATTTTGTTTCACTTATTGTTAATGTTCAAGTATTGGTTTAGATTTGATCAAGATAATCACATGATCAGATGATCATCAGATCATCACAAGTAAAGAAATGTATAGATGCTACTATACCGGGACATTGATTGTTCCAGTATGAATAAGGTAACTCTGGATTATTGACTGTAAACTTATTGCAGTTCAGGTACCGGAATTAGTATTGTGGCTGATTCATGGATGGACTACTCTCTTGACTTACATGTTTAGCTGAAGGGAACTGTATTTTCAATAAGATGTGAACCTAATTAGCGCGTCATGGTCCTCAACATATCTTAATCAAACAAAACGTTTTGATGCCCACAGTTCTTATTAACACATTTTGGATTTTAACAGAATAACTATGTGGCCGCATTATGTAAAATCCATTTAAAATAGTAACAAATGTGGCGGTGCAGAATGATCTTCTCTTTAAAATGTTTTGAATACCATGTTTTTGCTCATAAAACACTGTATTAGTTGTCAGATGTGGGCATCAGCAGACTTATCACCGATGTTTTACATTTCAAATGAAAGGACATAATTGAGTCCACAATGGCTGTTAATATGGCTACCGCAATGAAAAAAAGAAGAATATTCACTTAGTCAAATGTCATTACATGTTGTATGCACCCCGTGACTGAACAAAACAGTTTCAGTTTACTAAAAGTGTACTGTATCGCATTTTGGATATTAACACTTTTTTTACAATTTAAAGTTCAAAGGCGAACATAAATCATTTACATAGCTTGCAACTGAAAAAGCGAAAGAAAAGCGAATAATTTCATTTCACTTAGCATCAACAAGAACCTGTTGTTATATTTTCTGTCAAAATCAAGTGATGAACTGTATTTGGTTCTTGGATTAATTTAACTGGCCATTTGATTTGCTAGTGAATTAGCTGAAATGTATCACCGAAAAGAGTATTGCAGTTATATAGAGAACTTATGCACCCGAAACTGTGCGAAACCGACCTACAGCTAAGTTAACTTTTTTTAAAAAAAAAAGAATTGAAGAACACCGATCAAAGGCAAAGGCTTGCTGATATACCTACACCTGACTGCTAAAATAACGTTATTTTAAGCAAGTACCTGCCATATATATATATATATATATATATATATATATATATAAATATATATAAATTAACCAAAACATCCCTTTGAACTATTTCCAGCATTTCCTTTGATACATGCTGACCACAATGCATACTAAACTTGCATATTTTTATCATCAGAATGGGCTAAGCATAATATCTAGTACTCTGTATGTATGTTGCAAAACCGATTTCGGGCGATAATTTGACCATTTAATCTACCTACATACTTAAAGGGGCATGGAGTGGTCTCTAGTTATTAGATTTTGGTCACGACGAAAAGCTCATGACCCTTTGACTCTTGCTGACGTCAATACTTACCTATAATATTTTCATATTTTATATATCATATTGATCGACATGCTATTGGATCGATATTCATTGTTCTATATCCAAAGCTATACATTTATGGTCACTGTTGTATGCCCTACCCCTAACATGGCTTTCTAATAAATTTATAATATTTATATCATTGGTTTATGTGCTTTATATTCTGAGTTATCCTTTGGAATATGTGAATCAAAACTGTCTGAAAGTATTGTTGAAACATGTACCAGGTTATAATTACACCGTTGGATCTAATTCCGCCATACAGAATAATTGAATCGCACATTTTTTTTTTATATATTGTCCGAGATTAAAATGTCATGACCTATTGACAATCCTGTCCTCTATATAGGCCTCATTTGCATAGTTTTAAATATTATCTGAACGGACTTGGTAAATGCAACTATCGACTTTAGGGTCAAATGTTAAGTTCTTCCATACTGCAAAATATTAATGCGGTACCCTTGAACAAGAATTTTGTTATATTCATGGTAATTCCTGCACTTGCTTCTCATTGTCATTAAGTATTAAAACGTTGAACAAATTAGAAGTTTCAGATGTCTATCTTTATGATCAACTGTTAGCCATAATCATATTTCAGCCCAACTCAGTGAAACATTATGTATTCTTGTTGGCAACGCACCCAAATGTTTAAAAATATACAGAAGAATTATCCAGTTTTAATGCCTTACTGAAATGTTATGTGTCTCACTAAATTAACACAAGATGGCACTGAGAAGCACATTTGGGAGTTACTGAAAATAACAATAATCTTGTTCAAATGTATCCATGCAATTGCTTATGCTATAACTAGGAAAAGCACATCTCCCCCTTTTTCAAAAATACTATGTAACTGGAAACCTAAAATGTGCCATAATAAAAAAAGATATATCACAACATTACGTTAAAGGTATCGTCTTCCCCCACTTATAATCCGTATTTTATTTCGTCATAAAATCTTAATTAAAAACTTTGGTGCATATAATACATAGAGGTATAATTTTCTAACTATTTTCTGGTGTCTAAACATTTTTTGGAAAACCGTAAAAATATCAGCCGGTGTTTGGCGATAATAAAGGAATTTTAAGAAAATGAACAGTATTGGTTGAATTTTCAATTAGATCTTTTGTATTGCTTTCAATCTTATTTATTGCTTTCATTTCAAAATACTTTATTTAATCTTTTAATATGGCTTGCAATCCCAGATAACTTATGATATGCCAACTGGAATATGCATGACCGCCCCACTTGTTGACATCGTTGATAACTATTGTTAGTTGGTAAATGGCGCTATGTGCGCGAGCATTGGGGATCATAAGGGGGATTGGATTTTATTCACGGGAAATGACCCTAGACACACTAATTACTTTCACAACAGCTTGGCCCAAGTGAGGAATACTGAATGTGATTGCTTTCTTAGCATTAATTAGCCTACTGGTGAAAGTGTCATGGTCAGGTTGATCAGCTTTGTAATCACAGCCCCATCTAGCTCTAGCTATCATGGGCTTTCCGTATCTTGGAAACATATCCCGCACAAATGCAGTCAGGCCCCGTCTTAACAATGGCACAGGTGATGCTTACTGGTGTACAACTCTCAGGTGTTCTCTGTGCACCCTGCCACCTGCACTTTAACTTATATCTTAAATAAAACAATTCTGTTCCCGTCTGATTGAGCACATTTCTTTACCAATTTACAACTAAAGGAGCTAGAATATTTGCTATGATTACAATTTTAATTTTCTGATACCTATGCTAGATCTAAGAAACTTTGTTAAATCGGTCCGACTGTCATTCTCAAAAGTTCACTGCCATGGAACCAGTAAATTTTCCAATCACTATTGGAAATACAATATACTTCATCCACGATTTAGGCCAGAAATGGGGTGTATATTATACACAGGGTTATTTTCCACCAAAATTGTGGCTCTAAATGGGGATGCAGATTATCCACGGTAACATATTATCTTTGGTGAAAGACGGTATATATATACCAAAATTATATGGAAAAGGTATCAAACAACTACAGTCACCTTGTTCTGTGACTCTTGTAGTTGTACATTTCTGTAACGGTCACTTTATATGGCAGTGTCCCCCATTTCTTTATAAAATGGCCTTTAGAAATTTCTCATGTATTTTTAGCTTTGTGAAATTACCTCTGCCAAAGTGTTAGTTTGTTTGTCTGTTAGCAACAATACTGTAAATCATGTTATAAACATTTAAATAAAAGTTCAGGATAGCTCAGCAATGATACAAGGAACAATTGGTTAGAAACTCCAACTAGATCCAGGAATGTTTTAAGGGGAAAAAACTGCATTTCTGAAAATGCCATATGGCGGAGGTTTGTGCTCTCTGAGTGCTTTTCTAGTTCAATTTTGTTATGGTTGACAGACAAAGTAGGGTTGTCTTTCCAGGGTGTATATAAAACATGACATACAAAACATAGATATTTAATACAGTGTAACTTTCACGCAAATGTTTGAAATACATTGTACATGTCACATGTCTCCATATGTCTTAATTTGTTGCAGTTGTGAGGATGTCTTTGCCTGACCTTTATAAGAAAATAAAGAACCATTTGAGAACGGCAGAAGAGGGGGCCGACACAGTAGTATCGCTGGCCATCTCAGACATTGCGCTGAAAGAAACAAGCGGGCAGTTCTTTCAAGGTTAAGTGGATTAGCGCACAGTTAGATTCTTTAAAAGTACCATGTGGTGTAAAAGGTATAAAAAAACACCTGAGTTTTAAAGACCACCATTAAGTGAAACAAAAACACTGTCAAAGGTTATAACTGACCTGCCTAATAAGACCACCTGTACCCAGTTCCACTGGTGGTCTTATAACACAGGTTTCACTGTACAGTTATATATTGTGCCAATATTTTTTCTTTACCAAAACAAGATCTCTGAAGAATTGTTTCATTTAATTAAACAAATCTGGGTTAAGGGGAAATTTAATGGCCTCACTTCTGTGTCCGTCATAATAAAAAGGCAGGGGGAAAATATCAAGCAAATACACAAAGTTTACTTTACAAATATAGTCAATCATAAATATAGTCTGTACTAGCAAAATATCAGGAAATGAAAGTCATTACAATAATCTTTAGAGATAGACTCATTTCAAAATATTAACCAATCAGAGATTCTTAATCCAAAGTTATAGCCAACTACAGATGTTCATTTTAAGGTGCTAGCCAATCACATATAATTATTTCAAACCACGAGCAAATCAGGGTCCTGGCTGATTTAATGACTGGGTATGCCATGATATTTACAATCGATTTGTTTTATATTTTCCAAATCTTTTAATGGATATATATTATTAATCACACTTCAGTTATATAATTAATTAATTATTTCTTAATATTTTATTTTACTAGATCGTAAGCCTGAAGCGGTCCATCTACCCCAGGCCTTGACAAGATCAAGTGCGGAGGAAGAACAACTTTTGATGACCAAACTGGATGACCTTACAAAACAGTTTCAAAGTTCATCAAAAGTTGGAAATAAGCTTATGTTGAAGGATTCCGGAAGTCAGTCTTTCAATCCAGTCACATTTTTCCTCACTTGTTTGTTTTTGAATGTTTGTTTTGTTGAGTATACTGCATTTGAATTACTTCACTGAAAGCAGTAGTTGATATGTTTTCTACAGTGACAATATATATTATTCAAAGAGAATATGTCAACAAGAGATTTTTTTTGTATATTTGTTAATAATTTTGTATATGCTCTTGTGAAGATATATAGCAAAGCTATGAGTCTGATACTGGTCATACCTTAATATTATGCTTTACAGACTTGTAGAATAAAAATAAATGTACAGAACGTGATCATTTTCTTTGCCGTATGGTCCAAGTCTAAGGTAATAAAAGGGTATAGTTCTCAGAGACTTGTTTTTAGAAATCAGTGCGGACGGGCGATATTTAATTTTATTTTTCACCTTTTTTGCATCTTTCGATAAAAAAAAGTCACATGATCAGGGAAAATCATGAAAAAAAATTGTTGTGCTAAACAGGCAAAAGCACATCATAAAGAAAGGAAATCTTATTTAAATTGTATTGTTTTATATTCTTGAACGATAAAAATCAAAATAAATTTTTTTTTATGCGGGGTGGGGGGGGGGGGATTAAAATTGACGCGGGCGGTGCCTGAGAACCATATCTTTTATTTTTTTGGCCTAAAAAGTATCTCATAGACTTGCGTTTGTGTAAAAGTGTATAAGCGGTAGAAATTGGTTTTAAAAAGCATATGCGATGATCGAAAGATAAAAAAGACTGATGAAGGAAAATTTTATGTATCTTCTATATTGCTGCTAAATATGCAGAATGACTTCTACACCATGTTGGACAGTCTAGGTAACATTGGGTTGTCTGCACTTATTTGTTCCACATGTTTCGGTTTTAATGCTGTTATCTTTTTTTGTCTTAATTCCGTCTTTCTCCGACAGAATATTTTATTAAGGTAATATGACTTCTTTAGATGTGCATACATAATCATTTGCGATTGATTATGCAAAAAAAGCAAACAATTTATTCAGTTGTGAATATTTTGTGGAGGAAAATCTATAATATTAAAATTTATTGAAAAATATTGTTTTTCAAGTTGATGGATGGAAGAAACCATGTTCACTCACAAAGTGACAGTATATGCTTCTGAGGATGGGGGACCAATTCTTAAAGGGGGGGGGGATTAATTGTCTCGGGATACTATGGCACCTGCAGTGCCAAGAAATATCTACTTACAGTTATATTTTATAATAAAATCATATGATTCTGTGATTATATTTAATTGAAATTATATTTGGCACAATATTTGTTATTAAATTATTATAAATAGTTAAATTCTTATATTATATGTGCTGCTAGTGCAACTCCTGGGTAGGGATATAACCTTTAATTATTAAATAACAGTTAACTCATTTGTACAAGCATAATTAACATACTTCTACTGCAATTTAGATAAATTATATGGCCATATCAAAATCTGTGTGACAGTAGCACTCAATTTTTAAATAATATAAATGAAATCAATCCTCTTCCCTGTCTCCAAAGATACTATCAAAATCTTACATAAGCTAAACACCAACAACTCATAATACAGCTTATATTTATTACCACACAAAACCAGAATGTGCCTCATTTCCAAATCATATTTTTTTTATCATATATAACCTTGTTCTTTACGTGTCAAGGGGCATGGCGACAAAAGACAGTGCACCTATACAGTTTCAGAGGTTGTGCACGGCAGCATGGTACCGGAAGGGGCATTCTGGTCGAAGTGAAAGTGAAGCAGTTTCAAGAACCTTGATCTTTAAAGCCTTGGGACAGTGAAGTGGCCGCCAGCTCATGCGAACTTTAAAACAGCAATTTAAAATAGCCTTGCCCCATCGGAAGGGGAAACATGGACTTCTTATGATCTCATATCGTGCACGCACTTGCAGAGGCCTAGCAGCTTCTAACAGAGATGTCAGAATCAGACTCTGGAACTGATGACATACCAAAAGATGAAAGACAGTCGGGTCCATTCAAAGATCAATAAACCCTTTCGCCACTTGGCCGTGGCAACAGAAAAATATTAAAGGCACCAAATAAGTCGGGTATGACAGCCCAGGTAAAACCCCGGAACTCAATTCGCTGTCACATGAAAAGGACGTGCTGCCTCTCAGGGTGATTGATGGTGGATTAGGGGACACATCCGGAAGTGCCAAGCAGCTCAGTCTTGCTAGAGTACTAACTACCGTAGCAGTGGAGAAAATATAGCCAACATGATCACAACACTAACAAGGTACCTCCAATCATAACACAGAGCAGGGGGAGATCCACCTCCACACAAAATAGAAGAATCCGGGATCGGGTCGTAAATGGGACGTTCAGACATCTGTAGTGAGCTAACCTGCCTCTCAAAGTAAATATTCAACTGTCAATCAAAAAAGCAAGTCCAAAACAAATAAAGAGACTGCTTGTTCAACTTGCTGCCGAATCAAACGTTTGTCATGACGAAGTACTCGACATGCAAGCCAAAGAGGCTAGAGAACACAATGATCAAAGTTGTAAATGCGGCAAAAAGCGGTATCTGGAATGATGTGGACTGTCTGGAAGGGGATAAGGAGATGAACATATCATCAGACGACGAGATGGATTCTGAGCCACAATTCTTTGTTGGGCTACCGGTGCAGACGTTTGACGAGTTTAGTAGGCTGGAAAAACAAGAAGGGAGTTCTGACAATGGGAAAAGTGTGATGAGTGCTCATCATGGCAGCTTTTAGAACTATCAACTTGCATGTTTTGCAACATGATGATTTCTGTGTTCGATATTATAGATTGTACTCTTACTTACTATACATTGATCTAGTGATGCAAGTATCATATGGCGAAGCTGATGCTGACCTGTTTTCTATGAGCAAAAATCACGTTCTACGTTTTCTTAATTTCATGATTATAATAGTTGGTACAGCGCTGAATTAGTATTTTCATTTACACTCTGTTCCATTTTTGTATCCATTATCCTTCACAGTCCGATACATAGTAAATTTAAGGCCCTTGGGTCTCTTTTTGAGAATAACAGACTAAATCTATCATTGTAACTCTTAGCATTGACAAATCATGGACATTGAACCTTGGATGTTCAAACCTTATTTGCAGACAGGTTTTGGTGAAACACCCTTTGAAAACCACATCTTATGTTGGTGTGTACTATGTGCTTTGTTCTTTAGCGGTATGTAAGATTCAGCTTAATGTCATTATCCATGGGCTTCTTGTTATTGAAGAGAAATACTTATGTTTCCTATATAAAGAATATGCCATACACTACACTGCCGATTTGGTTCAAAAAGCATTTCTGTTGACCACTTTTCATCAGGAAATTGAGAAAAAAATGAATATTTCATTTAACTGGTGTACTTTTATAATCATATCTGTCACTAAAAGCTTCTAAAAGGTCAGATGATGAAAAATCGTCTCTCATGAAATCCTTCGGAATCCTTACATTCATCCGCAATATTAACTCCGGCATTGTCAGAAATTGTATCACCCGACATCACCAATTCCCCACGTCGTTGCCTCCGCTGCATGGAACTTAGGAGGCATATTTATGTGCAAGTGTCCAACAATCAGTGTTTTTAAATGGTAAAATTGTCTAGCATTCGCCTTGATATGAACTAGGAGTGGAATTGTTTGTAATACACAGCCTGAATATGTAAAAGTGGAACATGGCAATGGCTTTTAAAAATGAAACTGAACAAATGTTGCAAGTGCATATAAGGTAACAACAGATATGAGACTACCACGTTAAGGTGTAATTTTTTGAACCCCAAAATGGAAAATTATTGAAGTGATGCAAATCATATACGAAACAAGAAAAATATTCGATTTCTATTTAAGTATTTAATTACTCAAAGTACTCTCTTAGGCAGATCATCAAAAGGGCGTCTCAAGTAGTTTTGAAGTTATGCAACAATTTTAGCTTAAGGAATCATGCAGACTACTGAAGCGGTGGCTACAATACCTGGATAAAAAACGTCATTATCGCCGGTTGATGTCTTTCAGACGTCTTCCAAACGTTCTGATATCATACTTAGAATACGTCCCCAATGAAAACAATTCATATGAAATTCAAATAAATTTGAAAACAAATGTTTTTTTTAAATAGAACCTTTCAGGACAGATCATCAAAAAGGTGTGTAAATTGGTGTTACAGTTATGCAACACTTTTAGATGGACAATTCAAGCAGAAATAAGAAACTATATTGGAGTGGTGGCTAGAAAACCCGGGTAAATGTATTAACCGTATTATAGTAGACTTCATCAAGACGTCTTTTCAACGTTCCGAATTATATAACGCGTGTAGAATACGTCCCTGATGATTATAATCCATTTTAAATAGATCATATAGAATTGATATGTAGGTATTTAGGATTACACGAAATAAAAAACTACCTCATTTCAGGTCTTCTTGAAATGTGTCTTAAACATTTAGTCAGATAATCAAAAGAGTGGGAAATAGGTGAAGAATTTTGCCAAGTTTACATTCATATAAACGGTTCAAGCAATTCAGAGACTCTTAAATTGGATTAACAACGGTATAGTGGTATTTAGTCAATAAGACGGATTATTCCTCACTCATAAAAAATTAAAACGGTTTTAATTCACACTTATAATCCTGTATTTGGCCAGTTCAATATACGACAAATTGTGTGGACACACCCCTTCTTCGGCAAATATGGCGGCTACAATACCCGAATGTTTACTTTTACGTCATTATCGGGTTGACGTCTCAAAGACGTCTTCCAAAATTTTGATACCGTAAGCTACGTTGCGCTCAGTTTTATAAACGTACGCATTTTCCCTGACGGTTTGTGACGTCTTAGGAAAGGGATAATGTTATCTGAACGGCCTCTACTAGAATGCATTGTCTGATCTTTTATCATTGTCTGATGGACTATCCAGTGCACGGAGCGACCTATACTGATACTTAAAGTTACAGAATATCTAGTTTCAGAGAAAGATCCAAAACGATATTGTCAAATTAAAGAATAACATATAATTGTAATTACATCGCAAAAATATTTCGTAAACGTAGGCCTAACGGTAACGTCTTCAAGAAAGAACCAATGGTTTACCGCCATATACAAGTTTTTCAAGACGTCTTCTTAACATCTGAGAGCGAATGCCAAATATTGGATATGTCATCGTTACTTTCTAAAGACGTCTTTATAACGTTTTGGTGACTTTGAAAATTAAATATTAAACCATATTAAACCGTCTTACAAACGTCACCCAAACGCCCCGAGAGAACTTCAAGTAAAATCAGTTACTTTTTATAAATTTCCATTACATCGTAAAAGCGTGTTCCAAACGCGTGAAAACGTCATTATCGGTGGACGTATAACATATGTTATAAGGTTTCAGATATCCCTTCCTCCAGCGCACGTTGTGGAAACGTCTGGTAATTAAAAGTCCGATAATGTTTCTAAGTCCAGAACACGTCTTGCAGACCAACACGTCTAAAAGGCGTCGCCGTCACCAAGACGTCTGATTCACTTCATAGGGCTATAGATGCCATATATCAGAGCAGTAATTGTATGGTTGATGTATATCTATAGCTAAATATATATTTAATTAAGTCATTAGAATAAAGTATAAGCTTCATATACAATCTTATATATATATATATATATATATATATATATATATATATATATATATATATATATATATATATATATATATAGTCTTCTAATTATGTGCAGCGGCGGTTCCCGGGGGGGGGGGGGAGGGGTGGGTGGTCCTGAGCTTCTCTTGTTGAGCCGCAACAACCTTTTCTTCATGGGTTTTAACCAGTTTTCCGGGCCTGCTCCTCCTCCCCCCCCCCCCATTTATGAATCCGGGGACCATATTATTTTTTTTCACATATAGTTTTCCTGGGTTGGACCCTCCCCTTTCCATAGTCCAGGTCCCCCCCCATGTGGTTTTAAATGGCAGGCTTTTGTCACCTTGGGTGTAAATTCTCCAAGAAATCTCCAGTCACCTCTAAAATTTTAGCCAACATAGCGGTGGTTCAGACAGTTTCAAAAGATTAGGGCCAGGGAAAAACACAGAAACCGACAGAATAATAGTTGCTCGGTTAAGTTGTATGCTCTTTAAACCGCCGCCAAAAGAGGTTCTGAAGTGAAGGAAATGCATTAACTTTTATTCCGAGATTTCTCGAAAATTCCGAGTTAATTCCGGGTTTTACTGATTGCCTAAAATAGCACTTTGTACTTTGATGAGAAACACAGGACTTCTAGAAGCTAGGACTATAGTATAAGCTCACCACCACATAACAGTCCCAGCATCGAAAGTTTGCGCTGAGAGCAAGCAAAATGTCGATAGACACAACAACAGAATGGTTTGCCAAGGGGATGCGAGAATGTACCAAGTGAGTTACATAACTGATAATGTTGACACAGAAACACGGTTTGGCTTATATGGAAGTGAGGGCCCTGGATGAAAACTTTGTTAACTTCCGGTTGGCGAGTAAACAATAGCACATGGGCGCTTTTATTAAGGTGTTTAGTATAATAATATTAAAAAATTAACACCAGTTTTTGATTAAATAAACACGGTGCTGGTCTAAATTTACATTCCAATCCAACCAGTTTAACTGAAAGTAGGTTAAGCCCGTGATGTTGTGACCAAATTAAGCTTTAATGGGAAGATATCCATCATCTGTCAGACAGTGGCTTGGCCAGTATAGCGTATCTGTCTGGTCTGGTATGCGTGTCGTCACATCTTTCTAATGTTGACAAGATGTCCAGGCCGTGGTTTTTTGATTTATTTGCACTCGATCTGAGGTTTAACAGCAGACTGTACACTATAATTACTCATGTCGGTCTTTTAGAGGATTCATGACACACTGATATCCTGTCGGATCATGCAGCTCATTGACTGCTGATGACCATGCATCTAGTAACATTTTAAGGCTTTAATGAAACATTATAAACATATATATATATATATATATATATATATATATATTTATATATAACATACATATATATCATAGTCTGGTGAGACAATGCTTCAAAGCGGCCTATTAATATATATAATGAAACAATATACAAAAAAACTATTTTATAATTATTCACTTTACTTGATTCTTTGCAAATATTTTTGTATCAAAAACAAAATAATACAAATGATAGGAAGACATGAGTATTATTCATTAAAGTTGAAATTATTTCACTTCGCATGATGGGAATCACGCAAAGGCGGAATGGGTCCGACGAGGTACATGGTATTTACACTTAGTCTGCTATCAATTTTTGGTAATTATATTTGTATCGTATTCTTTATATATACAGTTGTTTCATGGCGCGCCTAATTTTAATTAAGCTATTTCTTAACTATATTTAACCAGTAACATAAATTTCTTGTAAATACTCAGCCAGCCTGACAAACAGAATATGACAAATTTATTTGTTAGCATCAGAGGCACGTAATTATGTACTTTTCATTATGGTTTGATAGAAATGTCTGAACACGTAATAAGACCAGACTGGACACATTCGTTTATGACGGGCTTTGCCTGGTTGCCTGACTTAAGCTGTAGTCTTATCATTATATATATAGTGTACGCAGTTGAATTTCATGTTAAATAAGAAATATTGCTAAGAGAAAGGTGATGTTTACTGCCGAACAATGAATTGCAATATAAATATGAGTAAAGGTAAATTTATATTATGTTTTTACGATTTAATATAATATAATATTATATATTTTACTATAATTTGACACATTGCTAAAGTATAATTTTTCTCTTGATTTTCCAATCACGTGAATAAACATTATATATGAATAGATCCAAAACTAATAGTTAAGTGTTTGCAAATACTCATTCATATACTCTCGCTCTGAGAATGTTTATAATAGATCTATCATTATATGGTTATTATATCTCGAAATAATTAACATTACTTATGCTGTTGCCCTGCGTATCTGATATCTTACCCTTGTCACTAGTCTTACGTGTTTTAGCATTAACTTTCAGTTAATGACCATCGAAATATTAAACTGCATGCACATAGTAACATAAACTATTATGCATTTATTTTGAAAAAAAAATGTTATATTCGTCAATACAATCAGAATATATGTCACCAATAAGTTCGCTGCATAAAATAAGACAGGTATTCACAGTATCATTCACTTTCAGATGCTTATAGTAACAGTTGGCATCAAGTCTTATTATATGATTATATCATGGAATAAGATATAACAGATTTTTCATATTAAATCTCATTTGGTTCCTAGTTCTACATGACTGACACAACACAAAAAATGGTGAAATTGATCATAGAAGAAAAGGCAACTGAAATGCAGCATAGTATTAATAATTTACATAGAACCAATTAAACTTACTTATGTATACTATATTTTATTAATCATGATTTTTTAGATGGGTATGGAAATAGAAGAGTATTGTTCTTGAAATGAAAGTAGAATTATAATCCCAAATTCATTGATGTATTTATATTAACAGGCTATAATCAATATTATTACACTGACGTATTATATATATATATATTTAATCAAATGTTATTAATTATATATAACTTTACTTTGTTATTTATAAATAAAATATAATTGTATTAAATTTTGTATAATGATTTTTTTATTTATATATAAAAATATAATTATATTAAATTTTAAATTGTGAGATTTTTTTATATCTATTGTGGAATAAAACAGTTTTTGTGCTTTTGTGTATATATATATGTATATATAATATAATATTATATATATATACATACACAAACATACACATATAAACATGTATACATTCATGCTTTTATTATTTTGATATATCTATTAGGGAATAAACAGTTTTTGTGCTATTGTGTATTTATATATACATACATACACATGTATATATAAAGATATATATATATATAAATGTATATATTATATTTGGTTAAAACTTATACAAGTATGAAATTAGTATAATGAAGAAGTCATGATTCGACTTTCCTAACCCGAATACCGTATCACATGGAAAGTATTGCCCACTGAACTGTGACACAGCCGCCAAGTGATATCAAGGTGGTGATAATATAGAAGCCTCTTGGAGACTGTATACGTTAATCGTGTGATGTATTACATTTTCCTTAACAACTGGGAAAGGTTACTTTCAACGGTGTCAGGTTATATAAAATTATTTTACTCCGCCATGAAAGAAAATGTGAAATATGCCGTGGATTAAGCGGTGATTTACGTTTTTTTCCCCTATAATACAAAAGCACGTGGTGTTTGTTTACTCGTATAAGTAAATTTGTTTACGTGTAAGTACTTCTTTTGGGTACGCCTGTACTTGTCTGGTGATAGTACGATGTGACTGATGAGGAAATGTTTGTAAAACATTGAATAATCACTCATAATTAGCCGCTTAGCTGCTGAATCCCCTGATGGCCACCAATCATACAAAACAATACATAGTTATGAGTTGACATCCGCGAATGTACTGTTAGGGGTTTTTTCGTTCAAAATATTAGCATATGTAGATTCATACCCGAGGCATAGCGCAATTTTTATCAAACACTAGTGACACGGAGGATAGAAACGACGCATTTGATAACGTTACATATTCAACAGTTTGTTAAAGTCGGTTAGCAAACAATTCTAACGCATATTGTTTCAAATGACTTCTGAAGTCCCCCATGGCCGACCGTACTTGGACCGAAGTACGTCACCGTACTTCCATCCCAGGACGGCACTTTGCTGTACATGGAAGTGTACTTATAAATGAGAGGAATAATGGGATAATGAATAAAAGTTGGACTTTTTTTAATGAACATGCATTTGAAGGTATTCGTTTCAACATGGAGAGAAGACCCGAGGCATTGAAGAATTATTGATTCACTGAATGAGGGTTAACAATTTTTTTTCCTTTTCAGGACAAAAGCATTGAAGAAGCAACTTTTTTATACATTTTCCTTGTGAAATAAAAAAAACTATTTTGGGTAAAATATTTAACTAATATGTAACACAATTCGGTGAGTAAAATACAGTCTTGGCATCCCCGAGCATGCAGAACTCGGTTGGTTGACCTAATATTGACCTAATATAAATATGACTTAGGTTCAGATAGCCCCCCCCCCCCAACTTTCTTGTCGCTGCAATCTTTTTTTCAAGGTTTTCCGACCATATTTTACGACCTGGACCTCCCCCTCCTTTGCCGGACCTGGTGCCCCTTTTTAGTTTTTTTAGTCCTCCTCAGTTGAACCCACCTTTTCCTAAATCCTGGTTCCGCCCCTAAATTGGATCTGATATTTGCTTTGATCATATTACAGCTGTATCAGATTTTCATAATTAATTATTTATGTTTTTTGGATAGAACAACAGTTGATTTTTAGGACAAAGTCAGTTTTTAACCATTAATCTTCACTGTTTTTCATGACTTGTTGTTTTTATCAATGCTTCAGAGGCACTTTGTACTTTTTACCTCATATATTAAATTGAATAATCCTTACTGCTCCTTTCCATTGTTTGACCAGACGGACGCATATATACTGATGCACTTACAGTTCAATAAAGCACACGCTTTTTTATACCAGTAAGATAGATCCGGACATGGAATGCGGCAGTGTTATACTTTATTTGCAACTGTATCAATTATCTAAGTGAAATCTGCTCAGAATTTACCATTTTCTGCCCCAAAATAAAATTATTTAAAAACAATGAGAGTAGGATATCTCCATGCAACACTCACCAGTAGCCCCAGAAGGTACCTTTCCTTCTGATATTTTGGACACTTAAATGGTGGGTGATATGTGATATTTATTTTAAAGCGTTACAATTAAATATTAGTCCAAATGCTCCTCTGCTTCTTAATTTATGATTTACCTAGCTGACCCAAACGGCACATTATTTGCATTTGAAATAAATAACCCAGCAACTATTTTGATATTTATTAACAGGTAAAACACAAACAATGAATATTGAATGCATAATCAGGTATAAAGAACGCTAAAAAATGTATTTCATTAACATACAGTACATCGAGAAGTACGTTTATAAAGTGGTTACAAATGAAGCTCACCTTTTTATTTGTTATTTTCATATACATAAATAAAATGTTTACTTAATATATGATACAGTCTGTGGAAATGTTCTAAATGAACCGTTTTAATAAAGATACATTTCAACCACTTTTGGATGAACATTTATAGATCTGCATCTTCTGGGGCCTGTATTTCTTAGGTGTATGTCTGGTAAATTGACCGCAGTTCTGAAAAAGTATAGTATGAATATTTGATGGAAAAACGGAGATATCAACAAATCGTGAACGTTAAGAAATGAATTTGCAAATTAATAACTTGACAACCAGTATGTACCAGAGTATTAAGTTAGTGCTAGAATGATATTGTTCTTTAAACATTCGAGGGAGTCCAGAAGAATATTTTATGAATAACCTAGTCCATATATTTTCTGCCTATGGTCAAAGTCCTGCCATGAGCCACATTATATATATATATTAACAGAGAAGGGCACGAAAAGACAAAACCATGTAACCCAAAGCATACTTTGTCAGAGATAATGATGTGCTTAAAATCTCATAGAATATTAAGTTTTGTTTATTGAAACAATAAAAATATACCATGAAAGAAATATTCGCGTGTATGTTCAAAATGGGCCAAATATCTTCAATTCTGACCTGAAATAATAAAAAAAAAGTAAAACATGGTCAACTTATTCAGTAACATTAACAGGTACCCGTCGGTGTACAGCAAAGTGCCGTCCTGGGATCGAAGTACCGTGGCGTTCTACGGTCCAAGTATAGGCGGCAATGCATCGGTGACTTTAAAAGTCACTTGAAAGAAAATATGCGTATAGAATTTCTTGCTAACTCATGTCAGAACACTGTCGAATATGTATGCTTTATATCTGATATGTCGATTCATTCCTCAGTGTCATTAGTGTTTGATAAACCGGGCGATATAGCACGACATTCCTCGGATGTGGATCTACGAATGCCTTGTATCCTGACCGGAAAACCCCCAACAATGCAATCGCTCATCTCTGGTTGAGCAATGTATTGTCTTGTATGATTATCCGCATCAGGGGAATCCGTGGCAAGATGTGCTGATAATTATTCAATGTTTTACAAAGTTTTCCCCGCCAGGAACATCGTTCGTCCATTGAATTACAGGCGTGGATTAAGCTCCATAAGCAGAGGTTATACTATGCTTAACTCTTCGCTATTCAGATATGGCATATAAGCATTAATAAAGATAAAATTAATAGTCCACATAATGAAGTTATATAAAGAAATTGATGAAATAAGTCATAGTGAAAATTATTTATCATTTACTGAAGATTTTAACATTGATGACAAAGCTAAGTTCCATTTCATACTGATTGACATTGATAAAAAATTAATAAGGATTATAAACTAGTGATTACTTACAGTAAATGATTGCACCAGACATTTCAGATGTAACATATTGTAGCATTCCTCCCCCCGCATGTCTTGACATTTGCTTTAATTAGCCTTCGATTGGCCAGGGGCGGGGCATCCACACTGACTGTCAGTCAGTAGAGATGCCCTGACCCAGCTGGCCAATCACAAGGCAGTGGGTGTTTCACCCTGCTTTCTGCAGCTGGCATAAAACTGGGAGTAAGCCAGGCATTTTCTCTCTTGGATTCGACAAATTGGTCCTGCAGTAGGCTGCCTCAGCCTTCTGTTGCAGCCACCGGTTTGGCTCAATACACCCTAATCGGCTAATAGACCGGGACTGCCATTAGGTGTATAGCCACCTACTTTTAAAACAGCAGTCATTCTTCCTAGCCTGGTATGTACCTTTTAATTGTATTTATAAATTAAACAATAATATTGCAGTTTAGATTATTTGAAGGTTTGGAATCTGAATCTCATTTCCGTCAAACAGTGCTGAGCATGAAGTGTTTCATCAGTTCCTGTAGACTGGTTGCACCAACTGGATTTTTTTCGAATTTAGACGCATTTTTTCTCTCTAGTTTTGAGACCTTCAGGAATGCGGTAGTCCATTAACAGGGCACAGTATCTGTACAATTTATGCATTGATCACCATGATTCTTTGCATGCATATTCATGATGGAGTATTTCATCAGTTAACGCAGCGACACACAAAGTAGGCTTGTGATCCATGACCTTATTAAATACGCGTGGATTTTGCCCATAATTGAACTCGGGCGAGATATCTGTTGGTAAGTAGTTATAGTGAGTTTGGTAAAATCCATGAAAGCCCCACTAAGTTATCTTGGCAACACTAAAAGTTCACGGACGGACGGTGGGATGGCCTATTCCATAATACTCCCGTCATATGACTGGTGTATAAATATTGTACGTTGCCTATGTGAATAACATTCATGTTGGAGCTGAAGTGCATGATTAGCGTCTGACCTTATAGGTCTGGTTATGAGAATGCCAGTAAACATTTCAAGGCTGGTGATCTGGATGTAAACTGTGCCGGGAAGTCCTTCATGATAACGGGAGCTAACAGTGGCATCGGTAAAGTGACGGCCAGAGAAGTTGCCAAGAGAGGTGAAAATTAACAAATATTAATTGTGCAATATTTGTTTAAGCTCACCGCTGATACAATGTTAGCTGAACGAATATATTCAATATATTAGTCGTTTTCATGTGCTATCAAATTTCACTGATTATGAATGCAATGAACATGTGCACAAAAATTGTAGACTTATTAGACAACATACCTCTTTTCATTAACATATAGCAATTAAACCTTCCAAATGGTTATCAATTCATTTTAATACCGACCTTTTACCGGTAAATTAACAAAAAAAGTTATTACAATTCATCATAATTACTTTGCAATCATCTGTGTACAAGGAAACGACAAACACACACTAGGTGAGAGAGTAACGTTAATGGAAACATACATAAATTGTATATCCCTAGGTTAAAAAGAACTCTTCTTTTATTATAAAATTAATCTAAACAAAAAGTGTTTTTTTTTAAAGACAACACAAGTAAATTTTTACCAAATATTTTTCTTCATCCACAGAATACACATGTGAAAACAAACTTTTGTGTGAAATTTAAAAGAAAATAATGCAAAGGATTGAATTTGCTAATTCTTCTGGCCAAATTTAGATAAGAAACAATGGGTCTATAGTTTTGGTCATGCATTCTCTATGCAGCTGTCTTACAAGATTTTTATAAACTACCACATACGTATGTTAATTTACTCTGCTCTTAAGGTAACCATCTTATATTTCTGCTTTATATGGTTTCTGGTTTTAGCAACGTCAAGCAACAATATCACTCAAGAATACAGCTGAGAAAAATACAGAAGCCAGTTCGTAGTAGACGTGAAAGTTAGAATTAATATGAAAGTGAAAACAGTTGTCCCTTTCATCTTTCACAGAATGATACATATTACAGGGTCACATTGATTTTTATCTTTGAAATATTAGCCAATTTAGTTATAAGCTCGTGGCACATGCAGATCTTCTGAAAAAATTCAGATAAGCCAGCAGATGTACAGAACTATTTAGTTTGATAAAAGCTCATCAGATGGCAGCACATACCTTTTCATTAATAAGTCATTTGAACATGATGTGGAATCTTCAGTTTTGCATTGGAACTAATTGTTTCTTTTGACAGGTGGGACTGTACACATGATTTGCCGAAACAAAGAGCTAGGTGAGGCAGCGGTGGAAGAAATCAAGAAGATGACGGGAAATGAAGTACGGAACTATCATAAACAACTTGAAAACTGAGTCAAAACTCAATCACTGTTTGTTATGAACTAAAAAATTGGTCATCCTGTCCTAGATTAAAAAAAAACACATTCTTGTGAATATATATAGGCCTGCAGGGGCAATTCTGAATCGGATTTGCATTGGAGAAAAATTTGCATTAATTGGAATTGTATTTGAATTGGAAATGGATTTGAATTGATTGGAATTTAAGTTTAAGGCTTAAATGAATTGAGCTGAATTACTGGTAATGAACAAATGTTCTAGCTCAAATTTTCATAAATGTCGCTCATCTAAAGGCACTCTTGATTCAGAGTTTTGCTTTGCACTTTGCAGTTCCGCCATTTATTTCTAATAACTTCTTGTGATCATAAATATATGATGTCTGCACAAATATGATACTATCATACAGACCCTTCTAAGTAGAAATGTGTTTTATGCTATAATGTCATTTATTTATAAAAGGCCAGAAACCTGTTTCATTTCATATGAATATATGTATATATATATTTATATGTCATCTAACTCAGTATAACACCAACCACCAATAATTGGAGAAAAAAATCAATATTCATTTGACTTTTATCTGGATTCAGACTCCAACAACTGACCTAGGAAGCACTTACACTGTCCACTGGAACTTTCAGACCCTTGAAAGCCTGTGGGTTTCACAATCCAATATTTTGTTTAGTTTAAATTAAACAGTTCCTATCAATAACTATGTGCAGTCATACCACCTAGGTACTCGAAGTTCCTGTCAAAATATTTTTCGTAAATAGGCTAATTTTATAGCATGAGGTAGAAACAACCAAATCACTAAACGTGTGTGAATTAAAACACAATTGTTGGCCCCCTTGTCAGCTCAATAAGTGCATATAAATCAGTGCAAGAGAACCAAAATGATTATTGATGGCTCTGACAAAAGTTGATATCATTTGCTATCAGACTTCATTGTATATTACAATACTGTATAGTTTCATCTATAAGAACACCCAGTGTATTGTTAAGACTGGAATATTACTCCACATGCTTTGGTAATAATGTGATTAAGATTTAACTTGCACAAATCACATCCACTGTTTTTTATTGTCAAATGTCTATATTTCAGGACATCCATCTACATTTGCTTGACATGTCAGAACCACGGAAGGTGCTTCAGTTTGCAAAAGACTTTGAAGAGTCAGGAAAAGCATTGAATGTTTTGGTAAGTAAACTAAATTACAGAGAAACATAATATCTCTTAAAAAGCTAACTCAGTTACTGTTATTCATATCTTTCTTTATAATACTGTGGGTCTTGATACTTGCCTTAAGACTTCCTTGTCTTGCTACGTGTGCCATTATGTCTACAAAACATTAGCAGCGTGCTGATTATTCAATTTTGTTGATGATTGGTCATATTTTTTCAACCATTTTGAGTGGAGTTAACTGCCTTAATTTTTTTATGGTAATTTAACTTATGTATATGGATATCTGCTGTAATCCATTCCGGTCTGGACAATGTTACATGTCAGTATCACACACTTACTCTCATTTTATATCCTGACCTTAACCAGGCCACGTGACTACTGCATCTGCAGGCCCTTGGTGCGTTATCCCATTGCTGGGTCATACCACTGAGGAACATCAGAAAGGTGCACTGGTTTGTGAGTGAAACAAGGCTATTTTGCAAAGCCTTCCCATGAAGCTTGCATAATGCTCACCCTTTGTGGGGGCCGACTGTGAAAAATCTCGGCACCTCGGCTGAGATTCAAACTCATGATCTCCCGGCTTTGTACTCTACCCCCTGAGCCACAGAAGTGGTTCAGATTCTTTAATTATTATGTTTGGATTTTGCCTAAACAATAACATACAGTATTGTATGCACATGCAAAGATGTCAGCTCATAAGCTCATGACCATGTTTTTCCTTTTAGCATCATTTAGGCTACAATTTTCATTTATTACACAGTACAGTATATACTTGATTGGCTTGTTTTAATATGCTTTAAAAATAGTTTTTTTACTTAAAAATATTTTTACAGTATTTTATTAATGTTAAATTAAATGTGTATTTTTTTACTTCAGCTCATCTCCACTTACTTCTATATTCTATAATATACAGGTTTTCACTTCCAAGTGAGTATTTTAATATATGCATATTACAGTCATACAAATGAAATACTTATATGTTCACTTACATTTATTTGTGATCATGAGAAGCTCCTTCATCTTTCTTGTAGTTTATTAAAGTCCACTACTTCATTCATATATTCTCATTATAATTATGAGCTGAGCACTATTACTCACTGGTCCCTTGTTTACTGTATCTTAGGTGAACAATGCTGGTTGTTTGGTCCATAATAGAACAGTCAGTGAAGATGGTTTAGAAAAAAACTTCGCGACAAATACCCTCGGTGAGTGATATGCAAATTATTGAGCTTCTTTGTTTTTTCCGTGTACCATCTTTCAAACACAGGTGCATTTTCCCGCTTAATCAGAGTTTATGATACAAAACTCAGGCCTGCCAAATAAATTTTTTAAAAGAGTCACACGCTTTGGGAGGATTTCCTGAAAATGACGCTAATTACTCTTTTTTCACTTTTTTCTCCAGGGACACTCTTTTTTCTCTTTTTTCCATGAAACAGTTCAGATATTCACTACTTTTCTCATGCTTTAACAGTCCAGTTAGAACAAGAATGGGACATTTTGAATTTTTTTTGGTGTGCAAATGTCCATCATGTGTCACAACATGTAGAAAATGCGCTACGCTTTAATTCAGAGGGATGTGCACCCTGTATGTTTTTGACTTTGGAACGATATAAATCCTCAATATGTGGTTTGTGAAGCACATTTTTATTCCGTCTGTGATACAAAATGGGAATTTGATGTAACTTTAAATTAACTTTTTTCACTCTTTATTTACAAGAAATCTACTCTTTATTTCTGGCACACTCAATCATTTTTAGGTCATTTACCTTCGGCAGGCTTGAAAACTGACATCACACTTTTCCAGTTCATAGAGATAAGTGCTAGCTTAAGTTTCCTAATCCAATGACATCACCTTAGTGCATGGTTATCACACATGACTCATAATTAGGTATTCAATTAAGCATGACATAGCCGACTTTGAGTCTTTCAGTCTTGCAGAAAACTGCAGTGTAATGGCCGTCGACACAGTTATAACAATATTACAGCAAATAATCTTAGTGTTAATAATTTATTAAGCAATCAACTGGAAACAAAACATGAAAGGAAAACCATTGGGTATACATCCCATCTATATGCTAACAATTAAAGTTTACTGTGGTTTGCAAAAGTGACTGTCATTCATATATAACAGGCACATTTTTAACATACATGCAGGAAAAACTGGATGCTGTATCAAAAAAGGGTTATTTTTCGAAAATGGTAGGTGCCATTAAAAAGTATTGTGTAATGGCTAGTCTGATTCATTTTGAGTTACAAAGATATCTGTAAAAAGAGATAATCCTTGAGTTACAAAGATATCTCTAAATAGGGATAAATCCTTGAGTTACAAAAATATCTGTACACAGGCATAAATCCTTGAGTTACAAATATATCTGTAAACAGGGATAAATCCTTCAGTTACAAATATATGTGTAAACAGGGATAAATCCCTGGGTAACAAAGATATCTGTAAACAGGGATAAATCCTTGAGTAACAAGGATATCTGGCTTAGGCCAGAACTTTGTATGTGGGTTTGTAAACATGAATTTAGCTTATACTACATTTCTTGTTTTCCAGGTGTTCATATTCTGACAACTTCCCTCATTCCGGTGCTGAGCAAAACAGAGAAGTCAAGAGTGGTAGGGAAATTCTAGATTGTGTTTGTTTTGTCGAATGCCTATTTCACACTGTGGTCCTCCTTAATTTTATAGTGTACTTTTTATGAGGTTTTATGTCATTAAAATTTATATTAAGCACTGAATTTTTCATATTTCCATGTTGGGTAATGCCATTAATTATGTATAAAGTGAAAATGTACAGTAGTGGAATCAATGGGCCTAATTTTCAACAAAGTAAATAATAACCTAGCTTTAAACAAAACCATAATTATTTCAAATATGAGAAATCAGTCTACAATTTACAACATGTTAGTCCTATAGCTATTTATAGTGTTCGGTGTCATTGGTCACATGCAAAAAGAGCCCCATTTTCAGGTGTTTCCTTTAAAATATCAGTATGAACAGGAAAGTAAATATATAGGTTTTTTTATTTATATGTTTGATCAATTAATTTATGATTGAATGTTTTCTAAACTTTTTTGTTGACAGGTGATTGTTTCATCTAGTGGCATGTATGGACAGAAACTAGATGTAAAAGATTTACAGCTTGAAAACCTGAATCCATTTGATGGGATAATTGCATACTCACAGAACAAAAGACAGCAGGTGGTCATGACTCAACAATATGCCAAGATGTATCCCAGCATCCACTTCTCAGTAATGCATCCTGGGTGGGCAGATACTAAAGGTAGATCACTCTAAAAAAATATACATATTATGTTCACCTGTACTCCATCAGATATTTTTAATCTGATCTGATCTAATCAATGTGTATTAAATGAAACATTTTGTTTCACTTATTGTAAATGTTTAAGTATTGGTTTAGATTTGATCAAGATAATCACATGATCAGATGATCATCAGATCATCACAAGTAAAGAAATGTATAGATGCTACCTTACCGGGACATTGATTGTTCCAGTATGAATAAGGTAACTCTGGATTATTGACTGTAAACTTATTGCAGTTCAGGTACCGGAATTAGTATTGTGGCTGATTCATGGATGGACTACTCTATTGACTTACATGTTTAGCTGAAGGGAACTGTATTTTCAATAAGATGTGAACCTAATTGGCGCGTCATGGTCCTCAACATATCTTAATAAAACAAAACGTTTTGATGCCCACAGTTCTTATTAACACATTTTGGATTTTAACAGAATAACTATGTGGCCGCATTATGTAAAATCCATTTAAAATAGTAACAAATGTGGCGGTGCAGAATGATCTTCTCTTTAAAATGTTTTGAATACCATGTTTTTGCTCATAAAACACTGTATTAGTTGTCAGATGTGGGCATCAGCAGACTTATCACCGATGTTTTACATTTCAAATGAAAGGACATAATTGAGAGTCCACAATGGCTGTTAATATGGCTACCGCAATGAAAAAAAGAATAATATTCACTTAGTCAAATGTCATTACATGTTGTATGCACCCCGTGACTTAACAAAACAGTTTCAGTTTACTAAAAGTGTACTTTATCGCATTTTGGATATTAACACTTTTTTTACAATTTAAAGTTCAAAGGCGAACATAAATCATTTACATAGCTTGCAACTGAAAAAGCGAAAGAAAAGCGAATAATTTCATTTCACTTAGCATCAACAAGAACCTGTTGTTATATTTTCTGTCAAAATCAGGTGATGAACTGTATTTGGTTCTTGGATTAATTTAACTGGCCATTTGATTTGCTAGTGAATTAGCTGAAATGTATCACCGAAAAGAGTATTGCAGTTATATAGAGAACTTATGCATCCGAAACTGTGCGAAACCGACCTACAGCTAAGTTAACTTTTAAAAAAAAAAAGAATTGAAGAACAACGATCAAAGGCAAAGGATTCCTGATATACCTACACCTGACTGCTAAAATAACGTTATTTTAAGCAAGTACCTGCCATATATATATATATATATATATATATATATATATATATATATATATACATATATATAAATTAACCAAAACATCCCTTTGAACTATATCCAGCATTTCCTTTTGATACATGCTGACCACAATGCATACTAAACTTGCATATTTTTATCATCAGAATGGGCTAAGCATAATATCTAGTACTCTGTATGTATGTTGCAAAACCGATTTCGGGAGATAATTTGACCATTTAATCTATCTACATACTTAAAGGGGCATGGAGTGGTCTCTAGTTATTAGATTTTGGTCACGACGAAAAGCTCATGACCCTTTGACTCTTGCTGACGTCAATACTTACCTATAATATTTTCATATTTTATATATCATATTGATCGACATGCTATTGGATCGATATTCATTGTTCTATATCAAAAGCTATACATTTATGGTCACTGTTGTATGCCCTACCCCTAACATGGCTTTCTAATAAATTTATAATATTTATATCATTGGTGAATGTGCTTTATATTCTGAGTTATCCTTTGGAATATGTGAATCAGAACTGTCTGAAAGTATTGTTGAAACATGTACCAGGTTATAATTAGATCATTGGATCTAATTCCGCCATACAGAATAATTGAATCGCACATTTTTTTTATATATTGTCCGAGATTAAAATGTCATGACCTATTGACAATCCTGACCTCTGTATAGGCCTCATTTGCATAGTTTTAAATATTATCTGAACGGACTTGGTAAATGCAACTATCGACTTTAGGGTCAAATGTTAAGTTCTTCCATACTGCAAAATATTAATGCGGTACCCTTGAACAAGAATTTTGTTATATTCATGGTAATTCCTGCACTTGCTTCTCATTGTCATTTAGTATTAAAACGTTGAACAAATAAGAAGTTTCAGATGTCTATCTTTATGATCAACTGTTAGCCATAATCATATTTCATCCCAACTCAGTGAAACATTATGTATTCTTGTTGGCAACGCACTCAAATGTTTAAAAATATACAGAAGAATTATCCAGTTTTAATGCCTTACTGAAATGTTATGTGTCTCACTAAATTAACACAAGATGGCACTGAGAAGCACATTTGGGAATTACTGAAAATAACAATAATCTTGTTCAAATGTATCCATGCAATTGCTTATGCTATAACTAGGAAAAGCACATCTCCCCCTTTTTCAAAAATACTATGTAACTGGAAACCTAAAATGTGCCATAATAAAAAAAGATATATCACAACATTACGTTAAAGGTATCGTCTTCCCCCACTTATAATCCGTATTTTATTTCGTCATAAAATCTTAATTAAAAACTTTGGTGCATATAATACATAGAGGTATAATTTTTCTATTTTCTGGTGTCTAACATTTTTTGGAAAACCGTAAAAATATCAGCCGGTGTTTGGCGATAATAAAGGAATTTTAAGAAAATGAACAGTATTGGTTGAATTTTCAATTAGATCTTTTGTATTGCTTTCAATCTTATTTATTGCTTTCATTTCAAAATACTTTATTTAATCTTTTAATATGGCTTGCAATCCCAGATAACTTATGATATGCCAACTGGAATATGCATGACCGCCCCACTTGTTGACATCGTTGATTACTATTGTTAGTAGGTAGATGGCGCTATGTGCGCGAGCATTGGGGATCATAAGGGGGATCGGATTTTATTCACGGGAAGTGACCCTAGACACACTAATTACTTTCACAACAGCTTGGCCCAAGTGAGGAATACCGGTCTGAATGTGATTGTTTTGTTAGCTTTAATTAGCCTACTGGTGAAAGTGTCATGGTCAGGTTGATCAGCTTTGTAATCACAGCCCCATCTAGCTCTAGCTATCATGGGCTCTCCGTACAAGATCTTGGAAACATATCCCGCACAAATGCAGTCAGGCCCCGTCTTAACAATGGCACAGGTGATGCTTTCTGGTGTACAACTCTCAGGTGTTCTCTGTGCACCCTGCCACCTGCACTTTAACTTATATCTTAAATAAAACAATTCTGTTCCCGTCTGATTGAGCACATTTCTTTACCAATTTACAACTAAAGGAGCTAGAATATTTGCTATGATTACAATTTTAATTTTCTGATACCTATGCTAGATCTAAGAAACTTTGTTAAATCGGTCCGACTGTCATTCTCAAAAGTTCACTGCCATGGAACCAGTAAATTTTCCAATCACTATTGGAAATACAATATACTTCATCCACGATTTAGGCCAGAAATGGGGTGTATATTATACACAGGGTTATTTTCCACCAAAATTGTGGCTCTAAATGGGGATGCAGATTATCCACGGTAGCATATTATCTTTGGTGAAAGACGGTATATATATACCAAAATTATATGGAAAAGGTATCAAACAACTACAGTCACCTTGTTCTGTGACTCTTGTAGTTATACATTTCTGTAACGGTCACTTTATATGGCAGTGTCCCCCATTTCTTTACAAAATGGCCTTTAGAAATTTCTCAGGTATTTTTAGCTTTGTGAAATTACCTCTGCCAAAGTGTTAGTTTGTTTGTCTGTTAGCAACAATACTGTAAATCATGTTATAAACATTTTAATAAAAGTTCAGGATAGCTCAGCAATGATACAAGGAACAATTGGTTAGAAACTCCAACTAGATCCAGGAATGTTTTAAGGGGAAAAAACTGCATTTCTGAAAATGCCATATGGCGGAGGTTTGTGCTCTCTGAGTGCTTTTCTAGTTCAATTTTGTTATGGTTGACAGACAAAGTAGGGTTGTCTTTCCAGGGTGTATATAAAACATGACATACAAAACATAGATATTTAATACAGTGTAACTTTCACGCAAATGTTTGAAATACATTGTACATGTCACATGTCTCCATATGTCTTAATTTGTTGCAGTTGTGAGGATGTCTTTGCCTGACCTTTATAAGAAAATAAAGAACCATTTGAGAACGGCAGAAGAGGGGGCCGACACAGTAGTATGGCTGGCCATCTCAGACATTGCGCTGAAAGAAACAAGCGGGCAGTTCTTTCAAGGTTAAGTGGATTAGCGCACAGTTAGATTCTTTAAAAGTACCATGTGGTGTAAAAGGTATAAAAAAACACCTGAGTTTTAAAGATCACCATTAAGTGAAACAAAAACACTGTCAAAGGTTATAACTGACCTGCCTAATAAGACCACCTGTACCCAGTTCCACTGGTGGTCTTATAACACAGGTTTCACTGTACAGTTATATATTGTGCCAATATTTTTTCTTTACCAAAACAAGATCTCTGTAGAATTGTTTCATTTAATTAAACAAATCTGGGTTAAGGGGAAATTTAATGGCCTCACTTCTGTGTCCGTCATAATAAAAAGGCAGGGGGAAAATATCAAGCAAATACACAAAGTTCACTTTAAAAATATAGTCAATCATAAATATAGTCTGTACTAGCAAAATATCAGGAAATGAAAGTCATTATACAATAATCTTTAGAGATAGACTCATTTCAAAATATTAACCAATCAGAGATTCTAAATCCAAAGTTATAGCCAACTACAGATGTTCATTTTAAGGTGCTAGCCAATCACATATAATTATTTCAAACCACGAGCAAATCAGGGTCCTGGCTGATTTAATGACTGGGTATGCCATGATATTTACAATCGATTTGTTTTATATTTTCCAAATCTTTTAATGGATATATATTATTAATCACACTTCAGTTATATAATTAATTAATTATTTCTTAATATTTTATTTTACTAGATCGTAAACCTGAAGCGGTCCATCTACCCCAGGCCTTGACAAGATCAAGTGCGGAGGAAGAACAACTTTTGATGACCAAACTGGATGACCTTACAAAACAGTTTCAAAGTTAATCAAAAGTTGGAAATAAGCTTATGTTGAAGGATTCCGGAAGTCAGTCTTTCAATCCAGTCACATTTTTCCTCACTTGTTTGTTTTTGAATGTTTGTTTTGTTGAGTATACTGCATTTGAATTACTTCACTGAAAGCAGTAGTTGATATGTTTTCTACAGTGACAATATATATTATTCAAAGAGAATATGTCAACAAGAGATTTTTTTTTGTATATTTGTTAATAATTTTGTATATGCTCTTGTGAAGATATATAGCAAAGCTATGAGTCTGATACTGGTCATGCCTTAATATTATGCTTTACAGACTTGTAGAATAAAAATAAATGTACAGAACGTGATCATTTTCTTTGCCGTATGGTCCAAGTCTAAGGTAAAAAAAGGGTATAGTTCTCAGACACTTGTTTTTAGAAATCAGTGCGGACGGGCGATATTTTATTTTATTTTTCACCTTTTTTGCATCTTTCGATAAAAAAAATGTCACATGATCAGGGAAAATCATGAAAAAAAATTGTTGTGCTAAACAGGCAAAAGCACATCATAAAGAAAGGAAATCTTATTTAAATTGTATTGTTTTATATTCTTGAACGATAAAAATCAAAATAAATTTTTTTTATGCGGGCTGGGGGGGGATTAAAATTGACGCGGGCGGTGCCTGAGAACCATATCTTTTATTTTTTTGGCCTAAAAAGTATCTCATAGACTTGCGTTTGTGTAAAAGTGTATAAGCGGTAGAAATTGGTATTAAAAAGCATATGCGATGATCGAAAGATAAAAAAGACTGATGAAGGAAAATTTTATGTATCTTCTATATTGCTGCTAAATATGCAGAATGACTTCTACACCATGTTGGACAGTCTAGGTAACATTGGGTTGTCTGCACTTATTTGTTCCACATGTTTCGGTTTTAATGCTGTTATCTTTTTTTGTCTTAATTCCGTGTTTCTCCGACAGAATATTTTATTAAGGTAATATGACTTCTTTAGATGTGCATACATAATCATTTGCGATTGATTATGCACAAAAAGCAAACAATTTATTCAGTTTTGAATATTTTGTGGAGGAAAAACTATAATATTAAAATTTATTGAAAAATATTGTTTTTCAAGTTGATGGATGGAAGAAACCATGTTCACTCACAAAGTGACAGTATATGCTTCTGAGGATGGGGGACCAATTCTTAAAAGGGGAGGGATTAATTGTCTCGGGATACTATGGCACCTGCAGTGCCAAGAAATATCTACTTACAGTTATATTTTATAATAAAATCATATGATTCTGTGATTACATTTAATTGAAATTATATTTGGTTAAATTCTTATATTATATGTGCTGCTAGTGCAACTCCTGGGTAGGGATATAACCTTTAATTATTAAATAACAGTTAACTCATTTGTACAAGCATAATTAACATACTTCTACTGCAATTTAGATAAATTATATGGCCATATCAAAATCTGTGTGACAGTAGCACTCAATTTTTAAATAATATAAATGAAATCAATCCTCTTCCCTGTCTCCAAAGATACTATCAAAATCTTACATAAGCTAAACACCAACAACTCATAATACAGCTTATATTTATTACCACACAAAACCAGAATGTGCCTCATTTCCAAATCATATTTTTCTTATCATATATAACCTTGTTCTTTACGTGTCAAGGGGCATGGCGACAAAAGACAGTGCACCTATACAGTTTCAGAGGTTGTGCACGGCAGCATGGTACCGGAAGGGGCATTCTGGTCGAAGTGAAAGTGAAGCAGTTTCAAGAACCTTGATCTTTAAAGCCTTGGGACAGTGAAGTGGCCGCCAGCTCATACGAACTTTAAAACAGCAATTTAAAATAGCCTTGCCCCATCGGAAGGGGAAACATGGACTTCTTATGATCTCATATCGTGCACGCACTTGCAGAGGCCTAGCAGCTTCTAACAGAGATGTCAGAATCAGACTCTGGAACTGATGACATACCAAAAGATGAAAGACAGTCGGGTCCATTCAAAGATCAAGAAACCCTTTCGCCACTTGGCCGTGGCAACAGAAAAATATTAAAGGCACCAAATAAGTCGGGTATGACAGCCCAGGTAAAACCCCGGAACTCAATTCGCTGTCACATGAAAAGGACGTGCTGCCTCTCAGGGTGATTGATGGTGGATTAGGGGACACATCCGGAAGTGCCAAGCAGCTCAGTCTTGCTAGAGTACTAACTACCGTAGCAGTGGAGAAAATATAGCCAACATGATCACAACATGAACAAGGTACCTCCAATCATAACACAGAGCAGGGGGAGATCCACCTCCACACAAAATAGAAGAATCCGGGATCGGGTCGTAAATGGGACGTTCAGACATCTGTAGTGAGCTAACCTGCCTCTCAAAGTAAATATTCAACTGTCAATCAAAAAAGCAAGTCCAAAACAAATAAAGAGACTGCTTGTTCAACTTGCTGCTGAATCAAACGTTTGTCATGACGAAGTACTCGACATGCAAGCCAAAGAGGCTAGAGAACACAATGATCAAAGTTGTAAATGCGGCAAAAAGCGGTATCTGGAATGATGTGGACTGTCTGGAAGGGGATAAGGAGATGAACATATCATCAGACGACGAGATGGATTCTTAGCCACAATTCTTTGTTGGGCTACCGGTGCAGACGTTTGACGAGTTTAGTAGGCTGGAAAAACTAGAAGGGAGTTCTGACAATGGGAAAAGTGTGATGAGTGCTCATCATGGCAGCTTTTAGAACTATCAACTTGCATGTTTTGCAACCTGATGATTTCTGTGTTCGATATTATAGATTGTACTCTTACTTACTATACATTGATCTAGTGATGCAAGTATCATATGGCGAAGCTGATGCTGACCTGTTTTCTATGAGCAAAAATCACGTTCTACGTTTTCTTAATTTCATGATTATAATAGTTGGTACAGCGCTGAATTAGTATTTTCATTTACACTCTGTTCCATTTTTGTATCCATTATCCTTCACAGTCCTATACATAGTAAATTTAAGGCCCTTGGGTCTCTTTTTGAGAATAACAGACTAAATCTATCATTGTAACTCTTAGCATTGACAAATCATGGACATTGAACCTTGGATGTTCAAACCTTATATGCAGACAGGTTTTGGTGAAACACCCTTTGAAAACCACATCTTATGTTGGTGTGTACTATGTGCTTTGTTCTTTAGCGGTATGTAAGATTCAGCTTAATGTCATTATCCATGGGCTTCTTGTTATTGAAGAGAAATACTTATGTTTCCTATATAAAGATTATGCCATACACTACACTGCCGATTTGGTTCAAAAAGCATTTCTGTTGACCACTTTTCATCAGGAAATTGAGAAAAAAATGAATATTTCATTTAACTGGTGTACTTTTATAATCATATCTGTCACTAAAAGCTTCTAAAAGGTCAGATGATGAAAAATCGTCTCTCATGAAATCCTTCGGAATCCTTACATTCATCCGCAATATTAACTCCGGCATTGTCAGAAATTGTATCACCCGACATCACCAATTCCCCACGTCGTTGCCTCCGCTGCATGGAACTTAGGAGGCATATTTATGTGCAAGTGTCCAACAATCAGTGTTTTTAAATGGTAAAATTGTCTAGCATTCGCCTTGATATGAACTAGGAGTGGAATTGTTTGTAATACACAGCCTGAATATGTAAAAGTGGAACATGGCAATGGCTTTTAAAAATGAAACTGAACAAATGTTGCAAGTGCATATAAGGTAACAACAGATATGAGACTACCACGTTAAGGTGTAATTTTTTGAACCCCAAAATGGAAAATTATTGAAGTGATGCAAATCATATACGAAACAAGAAAAATATTCGATTTCTATTTAAGTATTTAATTACTCAAAGTACTCTCTTAGGCAGATCATCAAAAGGGCGTCTTAAGTAGTTTTGAAGTTATGCAACAATTTTAGATTAAGGAATCATGCAGGTAAGAGACTACTGAAGCGGTGGCTACAATACCTGGATGAAAACGTCATTATCGCCGGTTGATGTCTTTCAGACGTCTTCCAAACGTTCTGATAACATACTTAGAATACGTCCCCATTGAAAACAATTCATATGAAATTCAAAGAAATTTGAAAACAAATGTTTTTTTTAAATAGAACCTTTTAGGACAGATCATCAAAAAGGTGTGTAAATTGGTGTTACAGTTATGCAACACTTTTAGATGGACAATTCAAGCAGAAATAAGAAACTATATTGGAGTGGTGGCTAGGAAACGGGTAAATGTATTAACCGTATTATAGTAGACTTCATCAAAACGTCTTTTCAACGTTCCGAATTATATAACGCGTGTAGAATACGTCCCTGATGATTATAATCCATTTTAAATAGATCATATAGAATTGATATGTAGGTATTTAGGATTACACGAAATCAAATACTACCTCATTTCAGGTCTTCTTGAAATGTGTCTTAAACATTTAGTCAGATAATCAAAAGAGTGGGAAATAGGTGAAGAATTTTGCCAAGTTTACATTCATATAAACGGTTCAAGCAATTCAGAGACTCTTAAATTGGATTAACAACGGTATAGTGGTATTTAGTCAATAAGACGGATTATTCCTCACTCATAAAAAAATTAAAACGGTTTTAATTCACACTTATAATCCTGTATTTGGCCAGTTCAATATACGACAAATTGTGTTGACACACCCCTTCTTCGGCAAATATGGCGGCTACAATACCCGAATGTTTACTTTTACGTCATTATCGGGTTGACGTCTTAAAGACGTCTTCCAAAATTTTGATACCGTAAGCTACGTTGCGCTCAGTTTTATAAACGTACGCATTTTCCCTGACGGTTTGTGACGTCTTAGGAAAGGGATAATGTTATCTGAACGGCCTCTACTAGAATGCATTGTCTGATCTTTTATCATTGTCTGATGGACTATCCAGTGCACGGAGCGACCTATACTGATACTTAAAGTTACAGAATATCTAGTTTCAGAGAAAGATCCAAAACGATATTGTCAAATTAAAGAATAACATATAATTGTAATTACATCGCAAAAATATTTCGTAAACGTAGGCCTAACGGTAACGTCTTCAAGAAAGAACCAATGGTTTACCGCCATATACAAGTTTTTCAAGACGTCTTCTTAACATCTGAGAGCGAATGCCAAATATTGGATATGTCATCGTTACTTTCTAAAGACGTCTTTATAACGTTTTGGTGACTTTGAAAATTAAATATTAAACCATATTAAACCGTCTTACAAACGTCACCCAAACGCCCCGAGAGAACTTCAAGTAAAATCAGTTACTTTTATAAATTTCCATTACATCGTAAAAGCGTGTTCCAAACGCGTGAAAACGTCATTATCGGTGGACGTATAACATATGTTATAAGGTTTCAGATATCCCTTCCTCCAGCGCACGTTGTGGAAACGTCTGGTAATTAAAAGTCCGATAATGTTTCTAAGTCCAGAACACGTCTTGCAGACCAACACGTCTAAAAGGCGTCGCCGTCACCAAGACGTCTGATTCACTTCATGGGGCTATAGATGCCATATATCAGAGCAGTAATTGTATGGTTGATGTATATTTATAGCTAAATATATATTTAATTAAGTCATTAGAATAAAGTATAAGCTTCATATACAATCTTATATATATATATATATATATATATATATATATATATAGTCTTCTAATTATGTGCAGCGGCGGTTCCCGGGGGGGGGGGGGGGTGGTCCTGAGCTTCTCTTGTTGAGCCGCAACAACCTTTTCTTCATGGGTTTTAACCAGTTTTCCGGGCCTGCTCCTCCTCCCCCCCCCCCCCCATTTATGAATCCGGGGGCCATATTATGTTTTTTCACATATAGTTTTCCTGGGTTGGACCCTCCCCTTTCCATAGTCCAGGTTCCCCCCCCCATGTGGTTTTAAATGGCAGGCTTTTGTCACCTTGGGTGTAAATTCTCCAAGAAATCTCCAGTCACCTCTAAAATTTTAGCCAACATAGCGGTGGTTCAGACAGTTTCAAAAGATTAGGGCCAGGGAAAAACACAGAAACCGACAGAATAATAGTTGCTCGGTTAAGTTGTATGCTCTTTAAACCGCCGCCAAAAGAGGTTCTGAAGTGAAGGAAATGCATTAACTTTTATTCCGAGATTTCTCGAAAATTCCGAGTTAATTCCGGGTTTTACTGATTGCCTAAAATAGCACTTTGTACTTTGATGAGAAACACAGGACTTCTAGAAGCTAGGACTATAGTATAAGCTCACCACCACATAACAGTCCCAGCATCGAAAGTTTGCGCTGAGAGCAAGCAAAATGTCGATAGACACAACAACAGAATGGTTTGCCAAGGGGATGCGAGAATGTACCAAGTGAGTTACATAACTGATAATGTTGACACAGAAACACGGTTTGGCTTATATGGAAGTGAGGGCCCTGGATGAAAACTTTGTTAACTTCCGGTTGGCGAGTAAACAATAGCACATGGGCGCTTTTATTAAGGTGTTTAGTATAATAATATTAAAAAATTAACACCAGTTTTTGATTAAATAAACACGGTGCTGGTCTAAATTTACATTCCAATCCAACCAGTTTAACTGAAAGTAGGTTAAGCCCGTGATGTTGTGACCAAATTAAGCTTTAATGGGAAGATATCCATCATCTGTCAGACAGTGGCTGGGCCAGTATAGCGTATCTGTCTGGTCTGGTATGCGTGTCGTCACATCTTTCTAATGTTGACAAGATGTCCAGGCCGTGGTTTTGTGATTTATTTGCACTCGATCTGAGGTTTAACAGCAGACTGTACACTATAATTACTCATGTCGGTCTTTTAGAGGATTCATGACACACTGATATCCTGTCGGATCATGCAGCTCATTGACTGCTGATGACCATGCATCTGGTAACATTTTAAGGCTTTAATGAAACATTATAAACATATATATATATATATATATATTTATATATAACATACATATATATCATAGTCTGGTGAGACAATGCTTCAAAGCGGCCTATTAATATATATAATGAAACAATATACAAAAAAACTATTATAATCATTCACTTTACTTGATTCTTTGCAAATATTTTTGTATCAAAAACAAAATAATACAAATGATAGGAAGACATGAGTATTATTCATTAAAGTTGAAATTATTTCACTTCGCATGATGGGAATCACGCAAAGGCGGAATGGGTCCGACGAGGTACATGGTATTTACACTTAGTCTGCTATCAATTTTTGGTAATTATATTTGTATCGTATTCTTTATATATACAGTTGTTTCATGGCGCGCCTAATTTTAATTAAGCTATTTCTTAACTATATTTAACCAGTAACATAAATTTCTTGTAAATACTCAGCCAGCCTGACAAACAGAATATGACAAATTTATTTGTTAGCATCAGAGGCACGTAATTATGTACTTTTCATTATGGTTTGATAGAAATGTCTGAACACGTAATAAGACCAGACTGGACACATTCGTTTATGACGGGCTTTGCCTGGTTGCCTGACTTAAGCTGTAGTCTTATCATTATATATATATAGTGTACGCAGTTGAATTTCATGTTAAATAAGAAATATTGCTAAGAGAAAGGTGATGTTTACTGCCGAACAATGAATTGCAATATAAATATGAGTAAAGGTAAATTTATATTATGTTTTTACGATTTAATATAATATAATATTATATATTTTATTATAATTTGACACATTGCTAAAGTATAATTTTTCTGTTGATTTTCCAATCACGTGAATAAACATTATATATGAATAGATCCAAAACTAATAGTTAAGTGTTTGCAAATACTCATTCATATACTCTCGCTCTGAGAATGTTTATAATAGATCTATCATTATATGGTTATTATATCTCGAAATAATTAACATTACTTATGCTGTTGGCCTGCGTATCTGATATCTTACCCTTGTCACTAGTCTTACGTGTTTTAGCATTAACTTTCAGTTAATGACCATCGAAATATTAAACTGCATGCACATAGTAACATAAATTATTATGCATTTATTTTGAAAAAAAATGTTATATTCGTCAATACAATCAGAATATATGTCACCAATAAGTTCGCTGCATAAAATAAGACAGGTATTCACAGTATCATTCACTTTCAGATGCTTATAGTAACAGTTGGCATCAAGTCTTATTATATGATTATATCATGGAATAAGATATAACAGATTTTTCATATTAAATCTCATTTGGTTCCTAGTTCTACATGACTGACACAACACAAAAAATGGTGAAATTGATCATAGAAGAAAAGGCAACTGAAATGCAGCATAGTATTAATAATTTACATAGAACCAATTAAACTTACTTATGTATACTATATTTTATTAATCATGATTTTTTAGATGGGTATGGAAATAGAAGAGTATTGTTCTTGAAATGAAAGTAGAATTATAATCCCAAATTCATTGATGTATTTATATTAACAGGCTATAATCAATATTATTACACTGACGTATTATATATATATATATTTAATCAAATGTTATTAATTATATATAACTTTACTTTGTTATTTATAAATAAAATATAATTGTATTAAATTTTGTATAATGATTTTTTTATTTATATATATAAATATAATTATATTAAATTTTAAATTGTGAGATTTTTTTATATCTATTGTGGAATAAAACAGTTTTTGTGCTTTTGTGTATATATATATGTATATATAATATAATATTATATATATATACATACACAAACATACACATATAAACATGTATACATTCATGCTTTTATTATTTTGATATATCTATTAGGGAATAAACAGTTTTTGTGCTATTGTGTATTTATATATACATACATACACATGTATATATAAAGATATATATATATATATATATAAATGTATATATTATATTTGGTTAAAACTTATACAAGTATGAAATTAGTATAATGAAGAAGTCATGATTCGACTTTCCTAACCCGAATACCGTATCACATGGAAAGTATTGCCCACTGAACTGTGACACAGCCGCCAAGTGATATCAAGGTGGTAATAATATAGAAGCCTCTTGGAGACTGTATACGTTAATCGTGTGATGTATTACATTTTCCTTAACAGCTGGGAAAGGTTACTTTCAACGGTGTCAGGTTATATAAAATTATTTTACTCCGCCATGAAAGAAAATGTGAAATATGCCGTGGATTGAGCGGTGATTTACGTTTTTTTCCCCTATAATACAAAAGCACGTGGTGTTTGTTTACTCGTATAAGTAAATTTGTTTACGTGTAAGTACTTCTTTTGGGTACGCCTGTACTTGTCTGGTGATAGTACGATGTGACTGATGAGGAAATGTTTGTAAAACATTGAATAATCACTCATAATTAGCCGCTTAGCTGCTGAATCCCCTGATGGCCACCAATCATACAAAACAATACATAGTTATGAGTTGACATCCGCGAATGTACTGTTAGGGGTTTTATCGTTCAAAATATTAGCATATGTAGATTCATACCCGAGGCATAGCGCAATTTTTCATCAAACACTAGTGACACGGAGGATAGAAACGACGCATTTGATAACGTTACATATTCAACAGTTTGTTAAAGTCGGTTAGCAAACAATTCTAACGCATATTGTTTCAAATGACTTCTGAAGTCCCCCATGGCCGACCGTACTTGGACCGAAGTACGTCACCGTACTTCCATCCCAGGACGGCACTTTGCTGTACATGGAAGTGTACTTATAAATGAGAGGAATAATGGGATAATGAATAAAAGTTGGACTTTTTTTAATGAACATGCATTTGAAGGTATTCGTTTCAACATGGAGAGAAGACCCGAGGCATTGAAGAATTATTGATTCACTGAATGAGGGTTAACAATTTTTTTTTTCTTTTCAGGACAAAAGCATTGAAGAAGCAACTTTTTTATACATTTTCCTTGTGAAATAAAAAAAACTATTTTGGGTAAAATATTTAACTAATATGTAACACAATTCGGTGAGTAAAATACAGTCTTGGCATCCCCGAGCATGCAGAACTCGGTTGGTTGACCTAATATTGACCTAATATAAATATGACTTAGGTTCAGATAGCCCCCCCCCCCAACTTTCTTGTCGCTGCAATCTTTTTTTCCAGGTTTTCCGACCATATTTTACGACCTGGACCTCCCCCTCCTTTGCCGGACCTGGTGCCCCTTTTTAGTTTTTTTAGTCCTCCTCAGTTGAACCCACCTTTTCCTAAATCCTGGTTCCGCCCCTAAATTGGATCTGATATTTGCTTTGATCATATTACAGCTGTATCAGATTTTCATAATTAATTATTTATGTTTTTTGGATAGAACAACAGTTGATTTTTAGGACAAAGTCAGTTTTTAACCATTAATCTTCACTGTTTTTCATGACTTGTTGTTTTTATCAATGCTTCAGAGGCACTTTGTACTTTTTACCTCATATATTAAATTGAATAATCCTTACTGCTCCTTTCCATTGTTTGACCAGACGGACGCATATATACTGATGCACTTACAGTTCAATAAAGCACACGCTTTTTTATACCAGTAAGATAGATCCGGACATGGAATGCGGCAGTGTTATACTTTATTTGCAACTGTATCAATTATCTAAGTGAAATCTGCTCAGAATTTACCATTTTCTGCCCCAAAATAAAATTATTTAAAAACAATGAGAGTAGGATATCTCCATGCAACACTCACCAGTAGCCCCAGAAGGTACCTTTCCTTCTGATATTTTGGACACTTAAATGGTGGGTGATATGTGATATTTATTTTAAAGCGTTACAATTAAATATTAGTCCAAATGCTCCTCTGCTTCTTAATTTATGATTTACCTAGCTGACCCAAACGGCACATTATTTGCATTTGAAATAAATAACCCAGCAACTATTTTGATATTTATTAACAGGTAAAACACAAACAATGAATATTGAATGCATAATCAGGTATAAAGAACGCTAAAAAATGTATTTCATTAACATACAGTACATCGAGAAGTACGTTTATAAAGTGGTTACAAATGAAGCTCACCTTTTTATTTGTTATTTTCATATACATAAATAAAATGTTTACTTAATATATGATACAGTCTGTGGAAATGTTCTAAATGAACCGTTTTAATAAAGATACATTTCAACCACTTTTGGATGAACATTTATAGATCTGCATCTTCTGGGGCCTGTATTTCTTAGGTGTATGTCTGGTAAATTGACCGCAGTTCTGAAAAAGTATAGTATGAATATTTGATGGAAAAACGGAGATATCAACAAATCGTGAACGTTAAGAAATGAATTTGCAAATTAATAACTTGACAACCAGTATGTACCAGAGTATTAAGTTAGTGCTAGAATGATATTGTTCTTTAAACATTCGAGGGAGTCCAGAAGAATATTTTATGAATAACCTAGTCCATATATTTTCTGCCTATGGTCAAATTCCTGCCATGAGCCACATTATATATATATTAACAGAGAAGGGCACGAAAAGACAAAACCATGTAACCCAAAGCATACTTTGTCAGAGATAATGATGTGCTTAAAATCTCATAGAATATTAAGTTTTGTTTATTGAAACAATAAAAATATACCATGAAAGAAATATTCGCGTGTATGTTCAAAATGGGCCAAATATCTTCAATTCTGACCTGAAATAATAAAAAAAGTAAAACATGGTCAACTTATTCAGTAACATTAACAGGTACCCGTCGGTGTACAGCAAAGTGCCGTCCTGGGATCGAAGTACCGTGGCGTTCTACGGTCCAAGTATAGGCAGTCATGCATCGGTGACTTTAAAAGTCACTTGAAAGAAAATATGCGTATAGAATTTCTTGCTAACTCATGTCAGAACACTGTCGAATATGTATGCTTTATATCTGATATGTCGATTCATTCCTCAGTGTCATTAGTGTTTGATAAACCGGGCGATATAGCACGACATTCCTCGGATGTGGATCTACGAATGCCTTGTATCCTGACCGGAAAACCCCCAACAATGCAATCGCTCATCTCTGGTTGAGCAATGTATTGTCTTGTATGATTATCCGCATCAGGGGAATCCGTGGCAAGATGTGCTGATAATTATTCAATGTTTTACAAAGTTTTCCCCGCCAGGAACATCGTTCGTCCATTGAATTACAGGCGTGGATTAAGCTCCATAAGCAGAGGTTATACTATGCTTAACTCTTCGCTATTCAGATATGGCATATAAGCATTAATAAAGATAAAATTAATAGTCCACATAATGAAGTTATATAAAGAAATTGATGAAATAAGTCATAGTGAAAATTATTTATCATTTACTGAAGATTTTAACATTGATGACAAAGCTAAGTTCCATTTCATACTGATTGACATTGATAAAAAATTAATAAGGATTATAAACTAGTGATTACTTACAGTAAATGATGGCACCAGACATTTCAGATGTAACATATTGTAGCATTCCTCCCCCCGCATGTCTTGACATTTGCTTTAATTAGCCTTCGATTGGCCAGGGGCGGGGCATCCACACTGACTGTCAGTCAGTAGAGATGCCCTGACCCAGCTGGCCAATCACAAGGCAGTGGGTGTTTCACCCTGCTTTCTGCAGCTGGCATAAAACTGGGAGTAAGCCAGGCATTTTCTCTCTTGGATTCGACAAATTGGTCCTGCAGTAGGCTGCCTCAGCCTTCTGTTGCAGCCACCGGTTTGGCTCAATACACCCAAATCGGCTAATAGACCGGGACTGCCATTAGGTGTATAGCCACCTACTTTTAAAACAGCAGTCATTCTTCCTAGCCTGGTATGTACCTTTTAATTGTATTTATAAATTAAACAATAATATTGCAGTTTAGATTATTTGAAGGTTTGGAATCTGAATCTCATTTCCGTCAAACAGTGCTGAGCATGAAGTGTTTCATCAGTTCCTGTAGACTGGTTGCACCAACTGGATTTTTTTCGAATTTAGACGCATTTTTTCTCTCTAGTTTTGAGACCTTCAGGAATGCGGTAGTCCATTAACAGGGCACAGTATCTGTACAACTTATGCATTGATCACCATGATTCTTTGCATGCATATTCATGATGGAGTATTTCATCAGTTAACGCAGCGACACACAAAGTAGGCTTGTGATCCATGACCTTATTAAATACGCGTGGATTTTGCCCATAATTGAACTCGGGCGAGATATCTGTTGGTAAGTAGTTATAGTGAGTTTGGTAAAATCCATGAAAGCCCCACTAAGTTATCTTGGCAACACTAAAAGTTCACGGACGGACGGTGGGATGGCCTATTCCATAATACTCCCGTCATATGACTGGTGTATAAATATTGTACGTTGCCTATGTGAATAACATTCATGTTGGAGCTGAAGTGCATGATTAGCGTCTGACCTTGTAGGTCTGGTTATGAGAATGCCAGTAAACATTTCAAGGCTGGTGATCTGGATGTAAACTGTGCCGGGAAGTCCTTCATGATAACGGGAGCTAACAGTGGCATCGGTAAAGTGACGGCCAGAGAAGTTGCCAAGAGAGGTGAAAATTAACAAATATTAATTGTGCAATATTTGTTTAAGCTCACCGCTGATACAATGTTAGCTGAACGAATATATTCAATATATTAGTCGTTTTCATGTGCTATCAAATTTCACTGATTATGAATGCAATGAACATGTGCACAAAAATTGTAGACTTATTAGACAACATACCTCTTTTCATTAACATATAGCAATTAAACCTTCCAAATGGTTATCAATTCATTTTAATACCGACCTTTTACCGGTAAATTAACAAAAAAAGTTATTACAATTCATCATAATTACTTTGCAATCATCTGTGTACAAGGAAACGACAAACACACACTAGGTGAGAGAGTAACGTTAATGGAAACATACATAAATTGTATATCCCTAGGTTAAAAAGAACTCTTCTTTTATTATAAAATTAATCTAAACAAAAAGTGTTCTTTTTTTAAAGACAACACAAGTAAATTTTTACCAAATATTTTTCTTCATCCACAGAATACACATGTGAAAACAAACTTTTGTGTGAAATTTAAAAGAAAATAATGCAAAGGATTGAATTTGCTAATTCTTCTGGCCAAATTTAGATAAGAAACAATGGGTCTATAGTTTTGGTCATGCATTCTCTATGCAGCTGTCTTACAAGATTTTTATAAACTACCACATACGTATGTTAATTTACTCTGCTCTTAAGGTAACCATCTTATATTTCTGCTTTATATGGTTTCTGGTTTTAGCAACGTCAAGCAACAATATCACTCAAGAATACAGCTGAGAAAAATACAGAAGCCAGTTCGTAGTAGACGTGAAAGTTAGAATTAATATGAAAGTGAAAACAGGTGTCCCTTTCATCTTTCACAGAATGATACATATTACAGGGTCACATTGATTTTTATCTTTGAAATATTAGCCAATTTAGTTATAAGCTCGTGGCACATGCAGATCTTCTGAAAAAATTCAGATAAGCCAGCAGATGTACAGAACTATTTAGTTTGATAAAAGCTTAACAGATGGCAGCACATACCTTTTCATTAATAAGTCATTTGAACATGATGTGGAATCTTCAGTTTTGCATTGGAACTAATTGTTTCTTTTGACAGGTGGGACTGTACACATGATTTGCCGAAACAAAGAGCTAGGTGAGGCAGCGGTGGAAGAAATCACGAAGATGACGGGAAATGAAGTACGGAACTATCATAAACAACTTGAAAACTGAGTCAAAACTCAATCACTGTTTGTTATGAACTAAAAAATTGGTCATCCTGTCCTAGATTAAAAAAAAACACATTCTTGTGAATATATATAGGCCTGCAGGGGCAATTCTGAATCGGATTTGCATTGGAGAAAAATTTGCATTAATTGGAATTGTATTTGAATTGGAAATGGATTTGAATTGATTGGAATTTAAGTTTAAGGCTTAAATGAATTGAGCTGAATTACTGGTAATGAACAAATGTTCTAGCTCAAATTTTCATAAATGTCGCTCATCTAAAGGCACTCTTGATTCAGAGTTTTGCTTTGCACTTTGCAGTTCCGCCATTTATTTCTAATAACTTCTTGTGATCATAAATATATGATGTCTGCACAAATATGATACTATCATACAGACCCTTCTAAGTAGAAATGTGTTTTATGCTATAATGTCATTTATTTATAAAAGGCCAGAAACCTGTTTCATTTCATATGAATATATGTATATATATATGTATATGTCATCTAACTCAGTATAACACCAACCACCAATAATTGGAGAAAAAAATCAATATTCATTTGACTTTTATCTGGATTCAGACTCCAACAACTGACCTAGGAAGCACTTACACTGTCCACTGGAACTTTCAGACCCTTGAAAGCCTGTGGGTTTCACAATCCAATATTTTTTTTAGTTTAAATTAAACAGTTCCTATCAATAACTATGTGCAGTCATACCACCTAGGTACCCGAAGTTCCTGTCAAAATATTTTTCGTAAATAGGCTAATTTTATAGCATGAGGTAGAAACAACCAAATCACTAAACGTGTGTGAATTAAAACACAATTGTTGGCCCCCTTGTCAGCTCAATAAGTGCATATAAATCAGTGCAAGAGAACCAAAATGATTATTGATGGCTCTGACAAAAGTTGATATCATTTGCTATCAGACTTCATTGTATATTACAATACTGTATAGTTTCATCTATAAGAACACCCAGTGTATTGTTAAGACTGGAATATTACTCCACATGCTTTGGTAATAATGTGATTAAGATTTAACTTGCACAAATCACATCCACTGTTTTTTATTGTCAAATGTCTATATTTCAGGACATCCATCTACATTTGCTTGACATGTCAGAACCACGGAAGGTGCTTCAGTTTGCAAAAGACTTTGAAGAGTCAGGAAAAGCATTGAATGTTTTGGTAAGTAAACTAAATTACAGAGAAACATAATATCTCTTAAAAAGCTAACTAAGTTACTGTTATTCATATCTTTCTTTATAATACTGTGGGTCTTGATACTTGCCTTAAGACTTCCTTGTCTTGCTACGTGTGCCATTATGTCTACAAAACATTAGCAGCGTGCTGATTATTCAATTTTGTTGATGATTGGTCATATTTTTTCAACCATTTTGAGTGGAGTTAACTGCCTTAATTTTTTTATGGTAATTTAACTTATGTGTATGGATATCTGCTGTAATCCATTCCGGTCTGGACAATGTTACATGTCAGTATCACACACTTACTCTCATTTTATATCCTGACCTTAACCAGGCCACGTGACTACTGCATCTGCAGGCCCTGGGTGCGTTATCCCATTGCTGGGTCATACCACTGAGGAACATCAGAAAGGTGCACTGGTTTGTGAGTGAAACAAGGCTATTTTGCAAAGCCTTCCCATGAAGCTTGCATAATGCTCACCCTTTGTGGGGGCCGACTGTGAAAAATCTCGGCACCTCGGCTGAGATTCAAACTCATGATCTCCCGGCTTTGTACTCTACCCCCTGAGCCACAGAAGTGGTTCAGATTCTTTAATTATTATGTTTGGATTTTGCCTAAACAATAACATACAGTATTGTATGCACATGCAAAGATGTCAGCTCATAAGCTCATGACCATGTTTTTCCTTTTAGCATCATTTAGGCTACAATTTTCATTTATTACACAGTACAGTATATACTTGATTGGCTTGTTTTAATATGCTTTAAAAATAGTTTTTTTTACTTAAAAAATATTTTTACAGTATTTTATTAATGTTAAATTAAATGTGTATTTTTTTACTTCAGCTCATCTCCACTTACTTCTATATTCTATAATATACAGGTTTTCACTTCCAAGTGAGTATTTTAATATATGCATATTACAGTCATACAAATGAAATACTTATATGTTCACTTACATTTATTTGTGATCATGAGAAGCTCCTTCATCTTTCTTGTAGTTTATTAAAGTCCACTACTTCATTCATATATTCTCATTATAATTATGAGCTGAGCACTATTACTCACTGGTCCCTTGTTTACTGTATCTTAGGTGAACAATGCTGGTTGTTTGGTCCATAATAGAACAGTCAGTGAAGATGGTTTAGAAAAAAACTTCGCGACAAATACCCTCGGTGAGTGATATGCAAATTATTGAGCTTCTTTGTTTTTTCCGTGTACCATCTTTCAAACACAGGTGCATTTTCCCGCTTAATCAGAGTTTATGATACAAAACTCAGGCCTGCCAAATAAATTTTTTAAAAGAGTCACACGCTTTGGGAGGATTTCCTGAAAATGACGCTAATTACTCTTTTTTCACTTTTTTCTCCAGGGACACTCTTTTTTCTCTTTTTTTCCATGAAACAGTTCAGATATTCACTACTTTTCTCATGCTTTAACAGTCCAGTTAGAACAAGAATGGGACATTTTGAATTTTTTTTGGTGTGCAAATGTCCATCATGTGTCACAACATGTAGAAAATGCGCTACGCTTTAATTCAGAGGGATGTGCACCCTGTATGTTTTTGACTTTGGAACGATATAAATCCTCAATATGTGGTTTGTGAAGCACATTTTTATTCCGTCTGTGATACAAAATGGGAATTTGATGTAACTTTAAATTAACTTTTTTCACTCTTTATTTACAAGAAATCTACTCTTTATTTCTGGCACACTCAATCATTTTTAGGTCATTTACCTTCGGCAGGCTTGAAAACTGACATCACACTTTTCCAGTTCATAGAGATAAGTGCTAGCTTAAGTTTCCTAATCCAATGACATCACCTTAGTGCATGGTTATCACACATGACTCATAATTAGGTATTCAATTAAGCATGACATAGCCGACTTTGAGTCTTTCATTCTTGCAGAAAACTGCAGTGTAATGGCCGTCGACACAGTTATAACAATATTACAGCAAATAATCTTAGTGTTAATAATTTATTAAGCAATCAACTGGAAACAAAACATGAAAGGAAAACCATTGGGTATACATCCCATCTATATGCTAACAATTAAAGTTTACTGTGGTTTGCAAAAGTGACTGTCATTCATATATAACAGGCACATTTTTAACATACATGCAGGAAAAACTGGATGCTGTATCAAAAAAGGGTTATTTTTCGAAAATGGTAGGTGCCATTAAAAAGTATTGTGTAATGGCTAGTCTGATTCATTTTGAGTTACAAAGATATCTGTAAAAAGGGATAATCCTTGAGTTACAAAGATATCTCTAAATAGGGATAAATCCTTGAGTTACAAAAATATCTGTACACAGGCATAAATCCTTGAGTTACAAATATATCTGTTAACAGGGATAAATCCTTCAGTTACAAATATATGTGTAAACAGGGATAAATCCCTGGGTAACAAAGATATCTGTAAACAGGGATAAATCCTTGAGTAACAAGGATATCTGGCTTAGGCCAGAACTTTGTATGTGGGTTTGTAAACATGAATTTAGCTTATACTACATTTCTTGTTTTCCAGGTGTTCATATTCTGACAACTTCCCTCATTCCGGTGCTGAGCAAAACAGAGAAGTCAAGAGTGGTAGGGAAATTCTAGATTGTGTTTGTTTTGTCGAATGCCTATTTCACACTGTGGTCCTCCTTAATTTTATAGTGTACTTTTTATGAGGTTTTATGTCATTAAAATTTATATTAAGCACTGAATTTTTCATATTTCCATGTTGGGTAATGCCATTAATTATGTATAAAGTGAAAATGTACAGTAGTGGAATCAATGGGCCTAATTTTCAACAAAGTAAATAATAACCTAGCTTTAAACAAAACCATAATTATTTCAAATATGAGAAATCAGTCTACAATTTACAACATGTTAGTCCTATAGCTATTTATAGTGTTCGGTGCCATTGGTCACATGCAAAAAGAGCCCCATTTTCAGGTGTTTCCTTTAAAATATAAGTATGAACAGGAAAGTAAATTTACAGGTTTTTTATTTATATGTTTGATCAATTAATTTATGATTGAATGTTTTCTAAACTTTTTTGTTGACAGGTGATTGTTTCATCTAGTGGCATGTATGGACAGAAACTAGATGTAAAAGATTTACAGCTTGAAAACCTGAATCCATTTGATGGGATAATTGCATACTCACAGAACAAAAGACAGCAGGTGGTCATGACTCAACAATATGCCAAGATGTATCCCAGCATCCACTTCTCAGTAATGCATCCTGGGTGGGCAGATACTAAAGGTAGATCACTCTAAAAAAATATACATATTATGTTCACCTGTACTCCATCAGATATTTTTAATCTGATCTGATCTAATCAATGTGTATAAAATGAAACATTTTGTTTCACTTATTGTAAATGTTTAAGTATTGGTTTAGATTTGATCAAGATAATCACATGATCAGATGATCATCAGATCATCACAAGTAAAGAAATGTATAGATGCTACCTTACCGGGACATTGATTGTTCCAGTATGAATAAGGTAACTCTGGATTATTGACTGTAAACTTATTGCAGTTCAGGTACCGGAATTAGTATTGTGGCTGATTCATGGATGGACTACTCTATTGACTTACATGTTTAGCTGAAGGGAACTGTATTTTCAATAAGATGTGAACCTAATTGGCGCGTCATGGTCCTCAACATATCTTAATAAAACAAAACGTTTTGATGCCCACAGTTCTTATTAACACATTTTGGATTTTAACAGAATAACTATGTGGCCGCATTATGTAAAATCCATTTAAAATAGTAACAAATGTGGCGGTGCAGAATGATCTTCTCTTTAAAATGTTTTGAATACCATGTTTTTGCTCATAAAACACTGTATTAGTTGTCAGATGTGGGCATCAGCAGACTTATCACCGATGTTTTACATTTCAAATGAAAGGACATAATTGAGAGTCCACAATGGCTGTTAATATGGCTACCGCAATGAAAAAAAGAATAATATTCACTTAGTCAAATGTCATTACATGTTGTATGCACCCCGTGACTTAACAAAACAGTTTCAGTTTACTAAAAGTGTACTTTATCGCATTTTGGATATTAACACTTTTTTTACAATTTAAAGTTCAAAGGCGAACATAAATCATTTACATAGCTTGCAACTGAAAAAGCGAAAGAAAAGCGAATAATTTCATTTCACTTAGCATCAACAAGAACCTGTTGTTATATTTTCTGTCAAAATCAGGTGATGAACTGTATTTGGTTCTTGGATTAATTTAACTGGCCATTTGATTTGCTAGTGAATTAGCTGAAATGTATCACCGAAAAAAGTATTGCAGTTATATAGAGAACTTATGCATCCGAAACTGTGCGAAACCGACCTACAGCTAAGTTAACTTTAAAAAAAAAAAAAAGAATTGAAGAACACCGATCAAAGGCAAAGGCTTCCTGATATACCTACACCTGACTGCTAAAATAACGTTATTTTAAGCAAGTACCTGCCATATATATATATATATCTATATATATATATATATATATATATATATATATAAATTAACCAAAACATCCCTTTGAACTATATCCAGCATTTCCTTTTGATACATGCTGACCACAATGCATACTAAACTTGCATATTTTTATCATCAGAATGGGCTAAGCATAATATATATACTCTGTATGTATGTTGCAAACCGATTTCGGGCGATAATTTGACCATTTAATCTACCTACATACTTAAGGGGGCATGGAGTGGTCTCTAGTTATTAGATTTTGGTCACGACGAAAAGCTCATGACCCTTTGACTCTTGCTGACCTCAATACTTACCTATAATATTTTCATATTTTATATATCATATTGATCGACATGCTATTGGATCGATATTCATTGTTCTATATCAAAAGCTATACATTTATGGTCACTGTTGTATGCCCTACCCCTAACATGGCTTTCTAATAAATTTATAATATTTATATCATTGGTGAATGTGCTTTATATTCTGAGTTATCCTTTGGAATATGTGAATCAGAACTGTCTGAAAGTATTGTTGAAACATGTACCAGGTTATAATTAGATCGTTGGATCTAAATCCGCCTTACAGAATAATTGAATCGCACATTTTTTTTATATATTGTCCGAGATTAAAATGTCATGACCTATTGACAATCCTGACCTCTATATAGGCCTCATTTGCTTAGTTTTCAATATTATCTGAACGGACTTGGTAAATGCAACTATCTACTTTAGGGTCAAATGTTAAGTTCTTCCATACTGCAAAATATTAATGCGGTACCCTTGAACAAGAATTTTGTTATATTCATGGTAATTCCTGCACTTGCTTCTCATTGTCATTAAGTATTAAAACGTTGAACAAATTAGAAGTTTCAGATGTCTATCTTTATGATTAACTGTTAGCCATAATCATATTTCAGCCAGACTCAGTGAAACATTAAGTATTCTTGTTGGCAACGCACTCAAATGTTTAAAAATATACAGAAGAATTATCCAGTTTTAATGCCTTACTGAAATGTTATGTGTCTCACTAAATTAACACAAGATGGCACTGAGAAGCACATTTGGGAGTTACTGAAAATAACAATAATCTTGTTCAAATGTATCCATGCAATTGCTTATGCTATAACTAGAAAAAGCACATCTCCCCCTTTTTCAAAAATACTATGTAACTGGAAACCTAAAATGTGCCATAATAAAAAAAGATATATCACAACATTATGTTAAAGGTATCGTCTTCCCCCACTTATAATCCGTATTTTATTTCGTCATAAAATCTTAATTAAAAACTTTGGTGCATATAATACATAGAGGTATAATTTTCCAACTATTTTCTGGTGTCTAAACATTTTTTGGAAAACCGTAAAAATATCAGCCGGTGTTTGGCGATAATAAAGGAATTTTAAGAAAATGAACAGTATTGGTTGAATTTTCAATTAGATGTTTTGTATTGCTTTCAATCTTATTTATTGCTTTCATTTCAAAATACTTTATTTAATCTTTTAATATGGCTTGCAATCCCAGATAACTTATGATATGCCAACTGGAATATGCATGACCGCCCCACTTGTTGACATCGTTGATTACTATTGTTAGCTGGTAAATGGCGCTATGTGCGCGAGCATTGGGCATCATAAGGGGGATCGGATTTTATTCACGGGAAGTGACCCTAGACACACTAATTACTTTCACAACAACTTGACCCAAGTGAGGAATACTGGTCTGAATGTGATTTCTTTCTTAGCTTTAATTAGCCTACTGGTGAAAGAGTCATGGTCAGGTTGATCAGCTTTGTAATCACAGCCCCATCTAGCTCTAGCTATCATGGGCTCTCCGTACAAGATCTTGGAAACATATCCCGCACAAATGCAGTCAGGCCCCGTCTTAACAATGGCACAGGTGATGCTTACTGGTGTACAACTCTCAGGTGTTCTCTGTGCACCCTGCCACCTGCACTTTAGCTTATATCTTAAATAAAACAATTCTGTTCCCGTCTGATTGAGCACATTTCTTTACCAATTTACAACTAAAGGAGCTAGAATATTTGCTATGATTACAATTTTAATTTTCTGATATCTATGCTAGATCTAAGAAACTTTGTTAAATCGGTCCGACTGTCATTCTCAAAAGTTCACTGCCATGGAACCAGTAAATTTTCCAATCACTATTGGAAATACAATATACTTCCACCACGATTTAGGCCAGAAATGGGGTGTATATTATACACAGGGTTATTTTCCACCAAAATTGTGGCTCTTAATGGGGATGCAGATTATCCACGGTAGCATATTATCTTTGGTGAAAGACGGTATATATATACCAACATTACATGGAAAAGGTATAATACAACAACAGTCACCTTGTTCTGTGACTCTTGTAGTTATACATTTCTGTAACGGTCACTTTATATCGCAGTGTCCCCCATTTCTTTACAAAATGGCCTTTAGAAATTTCTCAGGTATTTTTAGCTTTGTGAAATTACCTCTGCCAAAGAGGCTATATTTTTGCCAGTGTTAGTTTGTTTGTCTGTTAGTAACAATACTCTAAACCATGTTATAAAAGTTATGGATAGCTCAGCAATGATACAAGGAACAATTGGTTAAATTTGTGGGTGGATAGGATCTCCATCTAGATCCAGGAATGTTTTAAGGGGAAAAACTGCATTTCTGAAAATGCCATATGGCGGAAGTTTGTGCTATATAAGTGCTTTTCTAGTACAATTTTGTTATGGTTGGCAGACAAAGTAGGGTTGTCTTTCCAGGGTGTATATATAACATGACATACAAAACAGAGATATTTAATACAGTGTTACTTTCACGAAAATGTTTGAAATACATTGTACATGTCATATGTCTACATATGTCTTAATTTGTTGCAGTTGTGAGGATGTCTTTGCCTGACCTTTATAAGAAATTGAAGAACCATTTGAGAACGGCAGAAGAGGGGGCCGACACAGTAGTATGGCTGACCATCTCAGACAGTGCGCTGAAAGAAACAAGCGGGCAGTTCTTTCAAGGTAAAGTGGATTAGCGCACAGTTAGATTCTTTAAAAGTACCATGTGGTGTAAAAGGTATAAAAAAACACCTGTGATTTAAAGATCACCATTAAGTGAAACAAAAACACTGACAAAGGTTATAACTGACCTGCCTAATAAGACCACTTGTAGCCAGTTCCACTGGTGGTCTTATAACACAGGTTTCACTGTACAGTTATAGTTGTGCCAATATTTTTTGTTTACCAAAACAAGATCTCTGTAGAATTGTTTCATTTAATTAAAGAAATCTGGGTTAAGGGGAAATTTAATGGCCTCACTTCTGTGCCGGTCATTATGAAAAGGCAGGGGTTAAATATCAAGCTAATACACAGTTTACTTTACAAATATAGTCAATCATAAATATAGCCTGTACTATCAAAATATCAGGAAATGAAAGTCATTACAATAATATTTTAGAGATTAGACTCATTACAAAATATTAAGCAATCAGAGATTATAATATCAAAGTTATAGCCAACTAGAGATGTTCATTTTAAGGTGCTAGCCAATCAGATGTAATCATTTCAAACCACGAGCCAATCAGGGTCCTGGCTGATTTAATAAGACTGGGTTATCATGATATTTACAAACGATTTGTTTTATATTTTTCAAATCTTTTAATGGATATATACATTACTAATCACACTTCAGATCGTAAGCCTGCAGCGGTCCATCTACCCCAGGCCTTGACAAAATCAAGTGCGGAGGAAGAACAACTTTTGATGACCAAACTGGATGACCTTACAAAACAGTTTCAAAGTTAATCAAAAGTTCGAAATAAGCTTATGTTGAAGGATTCCGGAAGTCAGTCTTTCAATCCAGTCACATTTTTCCTCACTTGTTTGTTTTTGAATGTATGTTTTGTCGAGTACACTGCATTTGAATTACTTCACTGAAAGCAGTAGTTGATATGTTTCTACAGTGACAATATATATTATTCAAAGAGAATATGTCAACAAGAGATTATTTTGTATATTTGTTAATAATTTTGTATATGCTCTTGTGAAAAGATATAGCAAAGCTATGTATCTGATACTGGTCATGCCTTAATATTATGCTGTACAGACTTGTAGAATAAAAATAAATGTACAGAACGTGATCATTTTCTTTGCCGTATGGTCCATATCTTAGGCAAAAAAAAGGTATGGTTCTCAGACACTCTTTTTAGAAATCAGTGCGGACGGGCGATATTTTATTTTTTTTTACCTTTTTTGCATGTTTCGATAAAAAAATGTCACATGATCAGGGAAAATCATGAAAAAAAAATTGTTTTGCTAAACAGGTAAAAGCACATCATAAAAAAGGAAATCTTATTTAAATTGTATTGTTTTATCTTCTTGAAAGATAAAAGTCAAATATTTTTTTTATGCGGGGGGGGGGGGGGGATTGACGCGGGCGGTGCCTGAGAGCCATATCTTTTATTTTTTTGACCTAAAAGGTATCTTATAGACTTGCGTTTTGTAAAGTGTATTAGCGGTAGAAATTGGTTTTAAAAAGCATATGCGTTGATCGAAAGATAAAAAAAAGACTGATGAAGGAATATTTTATGTACCTTCTATATTGCTGTTAAATATGCAGAATGACTTTTCACCATGTAGGAAAGTCTAGGTAACATCTGGGTTGTCTATACTTATTTGTTCCACATGTTTCGGTTTTAATGCTGTTATCTTTTTTGTCTTAACTCCGTCTATCTCTGACAGAATTAGAATATTTTATTAAGATAATATTACTTCTTTAGATGTGCATACATAATCATTTGCGATTGATTATGCACAAAAAGCAAACAATTTATTCATTTGTGAAAGAAAATGACCAATCATCAATTTATTAATAAGAACAGGAATGATATATATATATATATATATATATATATATATATATATATATATATATATATATATATATAGAAAGATTTTTGTGGGGAAAAAATCTTCAGTTTCTTTGGTTCCTGATCTCTAAATAAAAAAAGCTCTACTCATAAAAAGACAAGACACACCGACCAATCAGCAGTCATCTAGAGGCAAATTCACCTATCAGCAGGCTCAATCAGAAGAAGTTCATTGCTCATGCCTAGAGTGTCCTCACTGTCTTACGTAGCCCACGAGGCGGTTCAGGGCTTATAGTTGTGTGAACGTACCACGACGCACGTCTGGCAGGCTTTATTCTGCTCATGGTATATTCACTTTTTTTCTTTTTGTACGCTGGTTGTCACTGTGCTCTGTATACCACATGACTTAAACAAAATTAGATCACTTATTACCTTCGTTGAACCTGTTAATTTGATGATAGAATATCAAACTGTGGTTCATTTTATTCATGTTTGATTGAAATTAACTAGGACAGGTGTTGTGTTTGAATGCCTCAAGGTAACAGGCGTTGATTACGGAATTTGATTGACCAAAGGCGAAAAATAGAACTGTTTATGATACTCCATGCAATACATATAAAATATGCTGTTTCTGGATAAGTCACATAGACACCTAAATTCAAATGAAATAAAATTGATACAAAACGTGTTGAAACGTGTAGGCCAGGATCTGAAAACACACAGTAAATTGGAGAGAGAGGCGTCCCGATTATATACGAGCTGGACGACTTCGGGATGGACGACAATCTACTAAATACTTAAAAAAGGAGTTAAAGTCTGGGTAATTTGGGGCCAACTACCATGAAAGAAATGAGTATTTTTGGCAAAATTTCAAACACTTTTTGGGACTAGTTACGATCGGCCTCTGACTCACAGCCAAGCCTGTGGGACGACACGTGTGACGGGTCACCGATGACGGAAAAAAATATGTTGTACCAATAAATATTTTGCTACATTTGTTTGTGTTTTGTACGTGTATGTTTGCCTGTTTAAACGTTTTGCGTGTGCATTGTGCATAATAGTTCTTGGCGACAAATCTGCCTTTCTGGACGACACACCTTATTCTCACTCCGTTTACAAAAACAAAACAATTTATACCCATGCACATATTTAGTTTTGGTATACATTTTAAATATTGTTGTCCTTAATTTCATGAATAGTTTGTCTGATAATTTAATTTCATCACATTGTTTTGGTCGACATTTTTCTATAAAGCGAAATTAAATAATGTGAAATATACTATTATACCAGTGTTTATACGTATTAAGTAGGACAATATATATGATAAAAGTTTACTCTTTTATGTAAATTAAATATGAAACAATTATATAACTGGTACTGTCACTACCATTCCCTTTGATTTGTGACCAAAGGTTATTTCCATTCTTTGTTGATCCTTTAATGAAATTAATGTTTTATTTACAATAACCTTTGAGTTCTCAGTCATTAGGCCTCCACTAATTAAGCAGATCCATAATCAATCAACCATAAAGCTAAAACAAAGTGAGAAATGTTAACAGAAAGAATAAGAGAAAGGGAAAACAAGAAAAGGAAGGACGGAAGAAGGAAAAGAATATTTTTGGATAAGGCACAGTTAAAAGGAGAGGTGGACTTGGAAAGAAAGAGAAAAGGAGAAGGAAAGGGAGATACACAGAAAGAGAGAAAGGCAGATTGAAAATAGGAGAAAAAGAGCGAGTAAAACAAATAAGTAAGAACAGTGAAAAAATGGAGAAATAAGGGAAATAAAACAACGATAAAAAGAGGTCATTAATATAGAAAGAAAGAAAAAAGAATATATGTCCGGTAAGTGAACAATAAATAGGGAAAGTGAACTATTAATTAGAATGAAAGAGACAAAAAGAGAAAGAAAGAGACACACAATAAAAAATATACTACTAAATTTATCCAAAATATCAATAATTGAAAATGCAACATTATATGTTCCAATGGTTATATGTTTTATTTCACTGGACATATTTGACCAACTGGTCTAGATAACGCTGAACGATTTTCGGTTCTATATTATCAAATATTCGGATCACGACACCCTAGAATATTTCAATGATCGTCCTGTAGACATTTAAGTGACAATTCCCAAGTCTAATATTTGGCTTATATCTTTTATAAATGTTGGTATTTTTTTTATTAAAGTTATAGTGTATTTTGACAGCAAACAGCTGCCATATTCGGTTTAATTTTGGTTAAGACTGTGAACAGGAACTCTTTTTGCCAAATCGGATTTTTGTTTGCTAGACATTTATCACTTCTGATGAATCCCTACAATAAACAAACAAGTTAGTTCTCAATATTAACAAGGGACCCATGGGTCATGGCGCTCAGCTTAAGTTTGAAATTTTTGCAAATGCAAAATATTCTATTTTAATGTTTTTTATATTTATATAGGCATATGAGAAGCTAAGAGGAAAGAGGCCCTCCTACTTGGTTATAGTAAAGTTCTAAATAAATGATTGCAAACTAATACTCTGACAAGACTGTCATGAAGAATTTCAGTAAAAGTTTTGAGATACTGTGATGCATATGAAAAGTTTACAGATGGACAAGCCAGTGGACAGAATGGACTAATACCTTTATTTCACTTTCAAGGGAATAATGCATTTAGGTTTATATATAAGCCTATTATTTAAGCATATCCACTTTTTCCATTAAATAGTTTTTACCTGATTAATTTTTTTTATTTACAAGTTTTATAAATTTGTATTAAAAACACTGAAAATATAATTTAAAATATTAGAATTCTAAGTTGCAATCATTATATATCCAGAGTGTAGCTGTAATTGGGACATATTATGCATACACATATATTTTTATTATTTTTAAATCACAAATGTTTAAACTGAATTTAAAAGAAAATAATGCCACAACATGGCATCTACAAGATTATTCCTTGAATCACTATTAAAAAGTTTTGCACACTGGAGTTATCAGTACATGCTTAATCTTATTCACCGAAATAAAATAAAAGATTCAGTAAATTGGGTAAAATAAAAACATCTGTTCAAATAAAGTATACACACTCTTGGTTGAATTGGGGACAAACAATATCATTTTGCTTATTACAATCTAAGCTACAATTTATTACTGGAATTAATAGTCAATTTCACACCTAGTGAAGTTTTAACTCTTCTCAAGTAAGGAATTACTTATCTGATGAACATCAACACTTTCATAGCAATACGCCACTTTGTGGACACAATTAAATGTGCACTTTCATCATTGTAACCCTGGTGGTAAATACAAAATCTAAAATGTAGCATTGCATAGCTAAGAATAAAATGAAATGCAGAAAATTATAACATTCATCTAGTTAATGCACCATCTGGGGGGGGGGGGGCAGGGCAGAGGGGAAGCCTGCTAGTAGTGGCCAAGCTTAGCCAAGGCAAGCTGCCTGAGGTGGGTTACATAATGCAGGTGAAGGCTGTACTACTAGGTGGGCTAGATGTAAACAACACTTGACATGGTGTATGAAAACTTTAATAAAAGCTACTCTTTTCAATCAATTCCTTTGAAATTTCAGATTTTAAAAGATTAAATCCTTATGTATATATGCTGTGAAAATTAAATCAACAGTGCTTACAGGGAAAAAACATGCCATTGCCAAAGTTGGACAAAATTTAAGGTATTGATTTTTTATTTATGCTAATAACTTGAAAAATTTGCAAAATTCAGATCTAATTTTGGGTAAACAATTGAATCTTGATTAAATAAGGTTATATTCCTGAAAAAAGTCTCCAGCTTCAGCAATTCTCATTTTATATTTCCTAAAATATATTTCTTGATTTTTTTAAAAAGTGCATTATGTTTGGCCCATAACTTAAAAAAAATATGCAATACTGACGCCATTTCTGGCATGTGCATAGCGAATGTATAGAAAAATATGTATATTATATATGACCAAAGTCAGATCAGTGGTTTTGATATTAGGCAGTCTTAAAGTGTAACAATGGGTTTTTAATGGAAAAATGAAGTTTTTCATTAACATCTCGAAGGAATTAAGTCCTAGTGACCAAATTCTTGGCATGATAGGGGATTTTGGAGACATCTAACTATATGCCAAATTTAAGGGACTAGGGAGCTAGGGAGCTGAGCTCTAGCAAACTGCATAACACTAGCTTGATCTAAACAATATGTGACATGATGCTTGAAAACTTGAATAAAATCTACAGTTTTAAATCAACTGGTTTCAAATTTTTGGTGTTAACAGTTGAAATGCTAACAAAAACATGCTTAGAAAATTAGATCCACAGCAGTTACAGGAAAAAAACGTGCCATGGTCAAAGTTGGGTAAAATTTAAGGTACCAATTTTTTATGTTTGCTAATATTTTAAAAAATTTAAAAGATTTTGATCTAATTCTGGGTATACAATTTAATTTTAATTAATAAAAGTAATATTACTGGAAAAAAAAGTGCTTAGCTTTAACAAGTTTTGTGTTAAGTGATCAAATTTCTTTCCTGATTATTTACAAAATGCATTATGTTTGGGCCCATAACTTTTTTAAATTATAATATACGGACCTAATTTCTGGCATGTGCATAGGAACTGTATTGAGGATTATTTATGGTAAATATGAGGGAAAAAAGATGAGTGGTTTTGATATTAGGCAGTCCTGAAGTGTGAAAATAGTTTTTTAATAAAAAATTTAGGTTTTTTCCTTAATTTCTTAAAGGAACGAAGTCGCAAAGACCCAGTTTTCGGCTTTGTAGGAGATCTTTGGGACATCTAACATTATGCCGAATTTTGGTAGTTTTCTTAGGTCTTACGGTTTCAAAACGTGCCACATCTACGGACGGACAGACGACGGACAATGAACCACGACTATAGCTCAGATGACATAGTCAGCTGAGCTAAAAAAACAATTGTTGATAAAGACAACAACCTACCTGTAGAAACGCACCAAAGGAGGCAAACCTGCCCCCTCGGAAGCCAACACGGGCAACAATTTAATTAGTTTATAGCCGCAAAGAGGTTTCCAAATACTGTTTAAACAGCTGCATCATCTGTTGAGAAAATCGTCTTCACAAACATTTGTAACATTATAATAAAAAAGTTTCCCTGCCAATTATACACACACACAGACACCCTCACACACACACACACACACACACACACACACACACATATATATATATATATGTCATGTATTTATTTCAATTTATACAATGCTGTAAATTTTCTTAATGTATATATAATCATTTATTTTAAATAAATTGAATTCGGTAATGTAGCAATGCACCAGTTGAACTTTCTTTCATTCGTTCTCCGCCGCCCCCCCCCCCCCCCTCAGTAACTGAGCGGCGCGGCTCACCGAGCTGCGTCGTAACGAACAGTGATATCAGCCATACGTCCTATTGAGAAGCGTAAGGCACATACCAATAAGACTGACTATAGACCCTTTGCATGTGACGTCACACAGGCTGGCCAGCCAGCCCAGCATCCATACTGGAGTACACGCTATGCTGCCCAGCTGACCTCCACATGGCCCAGCAGGTCTGCTTGACACTGTATGCTGTGTTCTCCAAACTAGCATACATTACTTATGTTTGCAGTATTGTAAACTTTTAATGCTGTTATTAACTGTGGAATTAGGGATAAGAAATAATTTTAACCTGATGAACGTAGCAAAGGATCAGCAGGAACCCTGTGGGCTAGTGACTGGCCAAGATAGTGGGGATGACAGTCCCCATCAAACCCATCCCCCTTAAACTGCACAGCTGGATTTAACTCTAAATCCTTGTCTATTCCTATTTTGTGATGAAAGATTATGTTATTTTTCTAACCTTCACTGGACTTTTTTTTCCAAATATGGACATATGTACTTGAGCTAATGGTTAAATGTAGTGGAAGAATATTTAGTGATATATAATTATCAATTACCATATTTACCATGGTTTATTCTGATATGTGTTCCTTCTTCATACATATATTTAGACCTGTTTCGGGTGTGTCAGTGTCTTATGAAGTAAAAATAATTAACAAGGCTATTTTGCTTTTTAAAGTCTAATAATAGTGCCAAAGTGAAACATTTTAGTAAAATGATTCAATGGACTTGATATTTTTTAATATGTGTAAACATACATATATGTTTATATATATATATATATATATATATATATATATATATAACATTAAGTACATTATGTCTTTAGCTCTACATGGATGGACGACTCAAGTGCCAGCAACTTACAAGGCCTCATACATGAAATTCTGTACAAATTTTCATTTAACACTAGTAAATAAGAAAGCTTGTAAGTAAAATGTATGTATATATATATATATATATATATATATATATATATATATATCTTTAATATTTTATCAGTTTTATTGGATATTATCTTTTAATGTGCGATTAATCATAAAAATGGTTAATATGATATTATTTTCATATTTATGAAAGTGGACTGCAATTGAGATCAAAGCTTAAATACTTAAAAGAGTATTATCTTTATTTTTTTCTTGTGATAACTTTATCATGCATGCAAATGACTTTTTAATATTTAAACATCAGACTGGCATTCTTTTTCTTTTAAATGTGATCTAAACAACACAAATGTTACCTTCATTTTAAGAACATCTCTAACCCATACACCTGCATTGAGAATAAGATAAATAAAAATTTCCACACCACCATTCATAGATAGAAAACAGTCTGATTTTCTGAGACTGGGGAGATCTATATTCTCAGTCATACTGATTTTACCGGCCCATATTTCGTTGTACTTCTGAGTTACAGTTCTGTTAAACATCTAAGACTTCCATTACTGCTGAGCTGTATCTCAAACAAGTGACTATCTAAAGACTCGCTGGCAACTTCAAAATATGGATTTGATGTAAGATAAAGGCATCTTGATTGTCAGTGTAATGTATATATGTTACATTACTGAACATGTCATGATCAACTGTAACTGACCAGTTGATCTGACCACAATAATAAGGGGTTTAATAATTTTATATAGAATCCGTCTTTCATTCAAACTTGCAAATGTCATGATTTGAAGGAGATCCTGTCAGTAACATATACAGATCTTCATTTTGGGCTCTCTGTTTAACATAATGGACTACCAGTAGTATCCATTTGACTGATATCTAGATAGCCCAGGCTTGGGTTCTGGCCAGTGACAGCCTGTACTCCAGCTGTGTTTATCCTCCAGCATGGCTCAGTGAGGCTGTCGCCTGGGACGCTGTGACGTCAGTGCAAAGGGTCTATAGAGCATGCACAGTGAGAGAAACTGGCCAATCAAAAGATACTAGGGTATTCACCTATCAGAGACACTAGGAGGTCACAAGTTATTCCACCAATCATCAGAGGAATAAAGACAACCTGACCATTAATTTACAGAACTATCAACCAAGTTCAGTTGGGGCGGGGGGGGGGGGGGGGGATGTAAAAAAAGAAGACTGAAAATTAATGTTATAGTTATTTTATTAAAGAGCTTGACATTACACTGATTAACAAACTTACATTTTCTTATACAAACATGGATATAATCACTTTTTCTTCCAAACCATATCATTTTTAAGTCTAAATCTGACCTAGACCTATCACATATGCTTTAAGGTCACACAAGCTGACCTTGACATCTTATAGTTCATGCCTTTGAAGGTAGTGACTGTCCTTCCCTTATCCAGTCATTTGATCCATTATTTGATCTGAGCCATTTGTAAGATGAAGACCTGCTCTAGGGTAATTGAGCACACTTGGTGTTATTTTACAAATAGTCACTTTGTCATAACATTCCATACACACGTACAGCCTGCGATCTACCAGATATAAAAGGCAAATTTTGATTATCCCCGCCCTACTTCCAATTAAACAGTATCAATTCAAATTTATATGTCTGGGAAGGTCCTATGATCTCAACTGACAATTGTTGGTTTAAATGATTTTGGTTTTTACTGCATGATAATATTATGCAATTATGGGGAAAATGAGGATGGGGCCAAACAACAACCAATTCCAGCAACTGTAATGTTAAACCTCAGGCAAGCCATATACTAGTTTAGTATGGGATCCGATTGAGGCAGTATACTTCAAACCAGTCATCACATATCATACTATGAAAACTGCTGTCCATTTGTTTTGGGTACATCAGCTAAGTTATCCCATGTCTGTACAGCTTATAAGTCTACACAAAATATTTTCTGAGTTCTGCTATAAATGTACAGGGTACCAGTCTATATAAAATATAACCCTGTAGCACTGCCATGGTTTATCCCATTAGACAATTTTCATCTACATTATATGTAACATTAATTCTTTAGATCAATGAAAGACACAGCAAATAATAGTACTACTTTATAATATACAAATTGTCAGTGTATCGATCAGCTTTATTGGGAGTACAAATCAATAGGATTTAAATACTGCTTATAAAATACATGCAGCCATGCTCTGGTTAAAAGCAAAGGAATTAACATTTCTACAGATTGCATAGCACAAAGCAGCAATGGTAGCAATTAGTGTAAACGTTGGGGCTGTAGTAGTACAATGCTGTGGCAATACATCACAATGCAATGTCAAATAGCACAACATTATATAATGTGGGATCATCTGATATACTACTAGGTCTGTGGCTAAGCTTTCACAGACCTTGATTCTGCAACCCTCTCTGGTGTCTATTTCATGATTAATGATAAGACGTGTTTTGGCTGAAATCACAACTGCCAATCAAATGCAACAAATAAAATGCTAACAATACACTGTTGGCATGCCATCTGATCAAGGACACGTGTAACAGAAACAGGACAGGCTTCTGTCATTGGTCAGATTCTCGAAGCCTTCCCAGAAAAGCTAAATGTTCGATGGAAACATTGCACCCGACATCTGCGAAAAACAAGAGTACAGGAGTTATTTGGTTCTTTCAATTGCCTTTTTCATAATAAATTAAATATATAGACACCATAGAGGAACTCTGAATCAAGGTCTGTGAAAGCTTAGCCACAGACTTGGTAGTATGAAGACCTTTTGGATGTCTGTGTATTAATACATTAATGATCTAGCATCACATGATGATTGAGGGCAACATGCATCCAACATTAAAAAATAGTGCCCCAGTTTCATTAAAGGTGTGCAAGGTGAAACTGGTTAGAAGTTATGTAAATCATTGGCTAATTGCAACATCATTCAATAAAAACAGCTATTACAGATGGAATTATCAAAACTTTTGAAAGGTATTTGAAATAGCATGGTGAATATTGAATATATCTCTTAGTTTATAAAATAAAATAACTTAGATGCTAAAATGTGCAAACAAAAATAAGTATTTAAATGTTTGTTGAATAATATATATGCACAGGGGGAGATCCTGGATTTTTGGAAAGGGGCGGGTCAACCAAGAAGGACTAATAAATGAAAATAGCTCCTCTGATCGAGAAAGAGAGGTCCCCAGGCCAGAAAAAATGTTTTAAACGCCTTAAAATAAGCTGTTGCAACTAAAAAGGAGGCGTCCTAACCCTCTGGAACCCCCTTCTGGATCTGCCACTAATGTATTGTACAGTGAATGAAGTATGACAATACATATTATAATGTAAGATAAAATCATCAGACATCTTACGATAAGTAACACTTTCACCCCGTCATGAAGAGACCTTGCTCCACAAAATTTGCTTTGTTTGGTACAAACAGGGAGCATGAGCAAGTCAACTGATTGGTTAATCTGCCTAGTTAATAATTTTTGAAAAAGCAGGCTGGGATACTTGGTCGAGCAAGGTCTCTGAGCATTGGAGCAAGAACCTTGACTATTTGAAGGTAAACTGTGAACACATCTACCGGTACACACAAATGCAGAACACATATGAACCAACTTTTAACACCACCTCACTTAAATGAACACCAGTTTTCCATAGTCACTTGTGCAATTTGACATTTTGAATCCTGTGGCAAGTGCCTTTAAATGGTGGGTCTCTTCCAGTGTACACTAAAAATTGGAATATTTTTCATTCATGTTTTTTTGGGTAGGTGAAAAATGTAAAATATTTAATTACGAAGAATACACTCAATTTTGGATTTGTTCTCAATGCCACAGCAAGAAATAGAGAATAATGTTAATTGTTCAGTAATATTTAAATTCAGCAGTATATCTTGAAACAATATTTCATACATAATGTGTAAAACTCCCAATAAAAGTAACTTGTAACGCTTACAAACAATTTTGGAAAACCTTTAGTTTAATATATATATATGTGAACATGAAATCAAATGGATTCTTTATGGTCCATTTTAATTCCCCTGTATTACACTGGTCAGGATACCACACGGTTCCTGGTTATGCTTTTAAGATTTAGCCTTTTTAACCAAAGAAGTTGGTGAAAAATGATTTAAATTATATAAAAATATAATGTACATTATTTGAGTAAGCCTCTCAATTATTTAAAACTGAAAAATTACAATAAGTAAAGCTAAGCCAGTCAAACAGAATATTCTATGTTGTTTTTAACTTTCAAAATCATTTAAGCATCAATTAACCATTCATCACTGTGCTATACATACAACAGAACTGTATGCACCTCATGGTATAACTATTAAATAAATATTAATAAATCTGAAATATATATCATAAGCTCATGTTCAAGTTATATAATTTGTCTACATAAACCATTGACCTAAGCCTTTGAGCAATTATGCATATATTGCAAGCACATTTTTGCGAGACAGCAGTTAATCATACAGTTAATACACCTAACAGGTTGGTCAAATAATCTATACAGTAGGACCTTATTTATCTTAACATATTATAGGATGATGAATGTGCTTATTCATATGGAGGACTGGATATGCAAATTTGAGGGTCAATACATCATACATACATGTATTTATTATCAGACCATTAAAGTTCAAACTGAAAAGTATGATGCAAGTTGGTCTTACAAATCGGCAATATTGTAACAGAATTTAGGGGCATTTTAATATCTTTAAAAGAAAGATATAGTTTAACAACTGTTTTTTAACCTGCATACATAAATTTATAATCAAGAGACTCAAAATGTGTGGAAGCAGACATCCAATATATTACACTGAAGATGTTTTTTCTCATCCAACTTACAAATTTATATCATTGACTGGAAGAGGTTATGATATATAAGGTTCTGTTACATATTAAGCAGAAGAAAATTACATTGTAAATAAGGTGATGAATTGAAGAATGTATGACAAAAGATTTAATAAAATGATGGTACATGATGCTTGATTCTATCATTATATAAATAACAGGAAAGTGGCGAGAGACCACAGAGACCTCCCCTAGATTCCTGATCAAACTACAGAGCAACACAGGCAATATTTGTCATATTTAAACAACTCATTTCACTGGTTAGCATTATAACCATGGCTCTGGGCCTTGACAAGGATAAAACAAATAGCTGTAGATCACAATAGACCCTAATGAATGAATAAAATTTTTTTGGTGATCCAGATCACTTCCTTAATTAAATAAGATTATTTCTTGTGTTTTATCCTCGAATGGATCTCGCCACTTGACAGAGATATAATTATGACAAAATATATGCTCAAAGTAATTTTTAATTAACCTTACAAAAAGAGACTACTGACCAGTGTGGCCAAATATTCAAGCCTTTTTACCATATTTGTTGTACATTTCCTAAATCAATTAATTAAAATTATCTCTTATAGGTTTGACATGGGATTTAACTGATATCGAGTTATTCTGGAGCATGTTATTCTTAATAAATATACTGTTCCTGATATATAAATTATTGTCAGCTTTATTTTTTCAAAAGAGGGATGGAATGAAAAAGGACAAAAATTAAAAGGAGGTAGGTATTGCAATCTTTACATCTTTGAGACCATTTCTTTGAGAAAATCAATATATTTGGTTGAAATCAGTCTGTAAACCTGAAAAGTGCTTGCCATTATTTTCAGCATAACCAGTACAAAGCCCACATAGAGCTTTTGAAGCCAATTTTGCAATGCTAAAGCTCTGGGTGTTCACATAATGCTGGGTGTATCTGAATTAGTCTTACAATTAACCAAGAGATTGCAGCAACATGGCTGACACAGGCCAAAAAACTGCGCCTGGTTTGAGGCAAGGAGAATGGAAATACAGTGATGAGGTCTGGAAAATATAACAAGGCTGACACACAATTTTATAGAAAACATCTTTATATATCACTAGCTGTAACAGAATAACTATAAGCAGACATGCAGAATTTTGTTATATGATTTTATATAAATCTTTGATATTATTATATAAAATATACAATTCTCCTGGACTTGTTAATAGTAATTACCCATATTAAAATATATTTGATGGTGATGACAAACGTCATATAAAGTCCTCAAACCAATTTTTGAGGTTTCAGGTTACCCCAAATATTCAAAGAAATGAAATTATTACCCTTACAAACCTCCATTGCAAAGGAGCTATTTTTCTAGACTGAAAGGTCTAGATTTCCCCTATCAGATCACCCATGAAGGAATAAGTACATGGTATTATGTCCAGCAATGCCATATAACAACACTGATGACTGAGCAAGCAAATATTATGCACACCTCATACAGCAGTTATACACTGCAGTCGTCATGGACATCCTTTTGTGTAACCGTTGCTTTGTAAGGTAGGGTTCTCTGGGTTCGAACACTAGGGTGCACACAGAGCAAAAAATTGTAATGATAGCGTGGTACTGCATTGTGCATCCAGTCCAAATTTTGAAGATATGACACCAGGAAGATGCTCTCATTGGTCTGATTCTTGGCCATATGCCGTAAAAACTCCCATATAAGTCGACCTCACATATAAGTCGGGTAAAAATTTTGGTGTTATCAAACCAACAAGAGCAGGTGTTGCATGTATTAAAACCATGCTCTCATTACAATTCTACCTACTCCTCCAGCACATCAGATGCAGCTAATGAACATGTAATATCACAATCAAACTTCACCTCACAGATAAGGCTTTTTTAATTTTCCTATTCTTTGCTCTGAGCGAACCCTGGTGTTTGAACCCAGAGAACCTTGCTTTACAAAGCAGCAGTTAAATGAAAGGATGTATGGGTAAACTGCAGTGTATAACAGCAGTGTGAGGAGCTTTGCGGTCTTTAAGCAAAATAACTTTAAGCATTTGCTGAAGTGTGCACTACTTGTATTATCAATTACTTTGGTCTTCTGGTTTTAAGGTAGAAAGGTTTAGCTGAACAATGTTTATATAACCATGGTCAACTTAATACCTCAGAACTTGTGTGTAACCTTGTTAGGTTTTAATTCTATGAAAACACATTTGTTTACAAAATAAATTGCAGCATGCCTGATTATCCTTGATAATTGGTTATATTTCCTCATGTTATTAAGCAACCATCTTGATTGTACTAATATTTCATACACAATGCTGATATACAAATAAAATGTACATTTAGTGCACCAATACTGGCTGTCATGCAAGTAAGTTAAAGCATTTGTTTAAAAAAATTCTTGAATACAACTTTTAAAGCACTGAGTTGGTTGAGAATGTTCATCTCACATACAATTTCAATTTATCTATAATATATCTATATATATTGTTATTAATGGTATGGTTGTATTAGTCTATTGTCATGTTCAGGTAAAGAGGAAGAAAGATGCCTTTCAAAAAGACCAACTCATTTATTATCATATAAATACATGTAAATTCATATATAAATAAGTATATCTTAAAGACATGATTTTCCTCATTACCTAATAAATATATATATACATATATATATTATGTATTCAATATATATTATAAAAGTACATATACAGTGAACCATCGTTGTGTCAAAGTTGGAGGGACCCTCAGAAAACTAATTTAACTAGAGTTGTCTGGAATATCAAGTCTGTAACTTCGACATGAGTGGGGTATTCCACTTAAGTGAGTTCGACACAACGAAGTTTCACTGTATATATATATATATATAAACATTTATCAAGAACATATACATATAAATATATATACTTATATATTTATACATGTATTAAGTATATATGTTATGTATACATTATGTATATATATATATATATATATATATATATATATATATATATATATATAATATAATATATATTTCACTTTAAGGGTCTCTGTAATATGCACTATAAATAGCACAGTGTGAAGTTTGAAATCATAATATATTAGACCACCTACATTCATTACCAAACAATGCCTATTAATATCAATAGTTATCTCCAAGGTTTTTAAGATAACAGCTGCAACTTTTCCCCTCATCTTTTTGCTTTTATACTTTTATCAATTTTTATGTGTATATAAGATACATTAATCTCTTTCATTACTTCCAGATATTTCAGTTTTATCAAAATAAAATATTTTCAAAGTGTGTTATCATAAGTAGCCAACTTAACACTATAAGCTTGTTCTCACTTGGTGCTCAAAATAGACATGTACATTTTCAGATATTTACAATTTTAAATTGCAGGCAAATACCCACAAATTAATGAAAATTCATTAATACATGTAACATGAGAGAGAAAACTGTACCATGTTTGACATGATAAAAAAATTTATGGGGTGTTATGTGAATTTAAAACTGCATTTTGATTAATTTTAAAGGAAGGGGTTTTTCCAAGGTTACCTTAGATATAACAATGAAACAAGTGACCCATGGGTCATGACGCTCAGCTGCCAAGCATGACCTGTGACATCATGGACTGAGATTCACAACTTACAGTCAAATTTTGAAGAACCAATTTGCCAATTTGTTGAAAATTTTCTATGACAACAGAAATATATATCACCTATGTCTGGTTAAAACACAGTGAATTGATGGTCTGAGGAAAATGCATGATTGTTAAGCTATCAGGAACTATTCCAACAGCTTGCTTGAAACCTGTCAGTCTCAAAGGAACACCACAATGGGAAAATATAAGATCAAAATATATAGCAAAAATCAAGGAAATACATGCAAGAATTATTGAGAAACAGGTGCTTCTGTATGAATTTTTATTCAATACAAGCCAACTGTACTGCACTTTTATAAATGATGGTAATATTTATTCAGAAATATTTGACCCAATCCTTTACAAGATTACATAAATATACATCCAACTGCATTCACTTTAACTGTTCTTGAGATAATATGATCAAAAGGAATTAAAAGATGGTTGCCTGGTGGCCATACTGGACTTCTGACAAGTCTGAAATCAGACAACAAACATTCTCTAAATCGGACCAAACATTAAAGAAAAATTACTGAAACTGCACTGAAGAAAGTATTTTTAAGGTGGCTAACTGGCAGACATTATGGATTTCTGACAAGTATGACATTTGATATCCCACATTCTCCAATAAGAGACCAAACTTGGGCAAATTATCAAGTAATGAATGCCCAAAATAATTCAAAAGGCATGTCCAGGCCCTCATATCAGATTTATAGATATGCAATTGTAAAAAGTGTAAGTCCAATATTTTTTATTATCACTCTGCTTTTCAATGGGGTCAGCAGGGTAGGTAAACTGCCAAACCTGAATGAAAAGAAATGCAGAAAGCATGACGAAGAGTCTTGAAATAAAACAAAAAGCCATCCTAAATCAAGGTACACATCCACATTATGAGAACAAACACTTGCTTTTATATGTGGTGATATATATTAAATATTCAGATATCTAGGAAACTAAGTTTATTGCTAGGATTCCATAAAATAAACTGCAAAATGTTCCCATTATCTTATAAATCAGTAGCTAAACCTTAATTCTATACTCTCATAGTCTTAATGCCTGGCTGAAGCATTCTGACAACAGTGTTTTTGTTATGAAGTAACGAGGTACTTATCACTGAGCCTTATCACTTAATAGGCTGATACAAAAGGGAGTCATATGTCACCAGTGTCACTCACAATTACAGCTACACAGGGAGATGTACCAGCTGGAGTGGGATGGTTATATATACAAGAAAAATAGAGATGGTCTATAAAATAAGTAATTGTGAACATCCCTGACCTATGACCTTGGCCTTTTGCCCATATATCAACTGGATTCTTTCTAAATGATGGGTAACTACTAACCACTTAAATCTGGTGTAATTACTTGGCAACTAATGGGTGAATAACTTTGACCTGCAACCTTTAACCTGCTGACCAGCTGACCCCAAAATCAATAAGTTATTTATTCAAGCAAAAAGACCCATAAATATGAAGTTTGAGTCAAACTGAGTGATGCATAGATGTGGCATATGTGAAAGACTGAAGGTTTGGGTTGAACAGTTACACTTGAAATATGCTCACAAGCATTTAGAACAATTAAATATTATGACCTTGACCTTTGACTTTTTGACCTCAACATCAATAGGCTACTTCCCTTATTGGTAGGTAAGCCATATATGACAGATGGAAGGTACAGATTGAAAAGTTTGCCTGAAAATGACTCCACGCAAAAAGTGGGTGCTGTGAACTTGACCTTTGACCTCAAAATCAACAGGTCTTTTCCCCTGTTGGCAGAGAAGCGATATCAGTGCTGGAAGGTTTGGAATGAAAAGTCTAGCTTGAAATGTGTCCACAACCTTTTCAAAGAAGTGGATCCTGTGACCCTGACCTTTGACCTTGTGACCTCAAAATCTATAGGATTCTTCTCCAACTTAGTAGGTGAGCTATATGTGAAAAATCAAAGAATTGGGATGAAAGGGTTGGCTTAAAATGCATCCACAGGCTTTTCAAAGAAGAGGCTCATGTGACCTTGACCTTTGACCTTTTGACCTAAAAAAAATTATGGTTCTTCCCCTATTGGTGGGTGAGCTGTATGTGAAAGATGGAAGGTTTGGGATGAAAATTTTGTCTCAAAGAGTTATTTCTGGGGGGTGCAAACACACCCCATAACTTCGAGAATATAGGTCGCAGTGACCTAATTTCAGGTTTGCAAGGAGATCTTTTTATAACCTCTAAGACTGCATAGGGTTCATGGCCCTAGCCCCTACGGTTACGATTTGTGCCCTGCTAACGGACGGACGGACGGACGGCCGGCCAGACGGCCGGCCGGACGGACAGACAGAAGGATGACGGACAAAGACCCATCGCTATAGCCCAGCATGACTGAAAGTCAGCTGAGCTAAAAACTTGGCAAAAACTGCATCATGAAATTGAAATAGGCAAGTTTGTGGAATTTATGTCCTCCACTTCCTCCGCCTCTTGTTATTTTAGCTTCCTGTGATATTCATAGTTGCCTTCTCGATATGTTTTAGTTTTATTTTCCCCTGAAGATGTCTCCATATGTCATAGTGGCTGTGTTTTAGTTTTGATTGTCCCCTGAAGATGTCTCCACATGTCATAATTTTTGTTGTGAATTGGAAACAAAAGGGAAATTTTTTTTTTTTTTGAGCTGGTGATAATAAATTTTCAGACAGACACTCCATCACCAATCACAACCATAGTATGCATGAGAGCAATCACTGACCAAAATTTGAATGAAATCACATTATATTTAGGAAAGTTATCGCCTAGAAACAAAAACCTGACAGACAGACAGAAAGACGAACAGAAAGGAAAACTCAAATTAATGTTCTGTAGAAGTGGGGGTAATAAATGGAAATGAACCACATATGGTTTTACCCACCCAAAAGCCTATAGATTACATTTGGAAATATTGTTTCATACACTGAGACCCTTAAACTGAAAACTACCCATACACATGCATATGTGTGTGTTTGTGTATGTTTAATGAAATGTCTCATAAAAACAACTATTACTATTGGACTGTAATACCATATGGCATCTCCTTTGTTTACTGATGAATATGTATGATTTTCCTTGTGAACCAGTCACAGGCAGTGTTCCTCCCCTTGGCACTTCATGAATATTCATAGGGAGGTTCAATGCAGGACACTGCTTATGTCCCATAACTGTAAAAGAAATGAACATCAAATTACACACATAGGGTTGAAATCAAACTGTCTTAAATTAATATATCATGCAATGTAAAGATTTTACTCACTACTACTGGTATTAGATGAGGATGAAGATATGTATCTGATAAGAATGATAAATTATCATGAACTTGTAAATAATAAAACCTGAATTTCAGGTTAACATTCTCAGGGTTAGGAATAATTATTATATAATATTTAGTTACAACTTTAGCTTATATCTCTGATCATGAGATTCTTGTCCAGAGTTCACCTTTATGGCACTGAAGGGGATGCAACAAAGCCAAAGTTCAACACCTTAATCTCTAGATTTTTTCATCATAGCTAAGTAAAGTACGGAACTTTCATAGTTTCATATTTATATAGAATTCCAAAAGGGTTCCTGGTATAAAAGAACTAACACATTTTTATTAACTGAATTCTAATTTCACACTCAAGTATAATTTCTTCTTCTATACAAATTTAGCCTGTTTTTTTTCCCTTTCCTTTAACACTGGCAAATATGTTTAGACAGGGTGGGGAACATAAGCTCTGTTGAGAGACCTCTAGAAAATTATTTGAGGATGAGCATGATCATTGTGTTATATGTGGCATATATTTTTAACTTGCATATGATATTTGTTAGAAAACTTTACATACCTTCATAACTTTGTCCTTGCCTACTGTAAGTAATATCTTCCTCGTCCAATCAACGTCCATATAAATGACTGAATGCTTAGCTTCATGGAATGTTGCTAGTGGTGCTCGGCTGAAAGGGAAGAAAATCAATAATGTACAACCAGAATGAGTTTGCCTTTGTCATTGCAAAACAGATAACCATTTCCCCTCCCTATGGACCCCCACTTAAAATATGAGGAATATATGATCTACTTCAGAAGTATTGGGGTTCAAGATATGAAAATCCATTTTTTGAACTCATCTGGGGTTTGATGGAAATACTTTATTTCCAAAAATAAAAATTGAGTGGTTCAAAAGTTATAGTATTCAAAAATAAAATTCTATTTCAGCTGATTTTCCTGGTAAATGAAGATTAAGATAACTTTTTTTAACTCATCTGAGATTTTGGAAGAAACAAGGGACCGATGGGTCACGGCGCTCAGCTGATCATGATTGGACTATAAATGTATTGTTATACTATATTGAGTAGATAAAGCTTATGAATATCATGGTCATGTTGGGCTTTTATAAAGGAATATAATGTAATATGTGAGTAAATGATATATGAAATAATCTGACTGATGGATTAATATGGAGTAAAATATAGTGGTTTATTTTTTATTTATTTGGGAGGGGTCGAAAAAAAACAATTTATTTGAGCAAATATGAATGCAATGACAGTATACTAAGCAGTGGTATAATGATGATAAGGCTATTTGTTGAAGGATCTAGATAGTGTATGGAAAACTGCAAGCTTTCAATTTGACAAATACAAGGTTATGATTAACTATGCTGATGAGGGGATTTATGAATTTGTGACTGTATGACATGATATCTTGACTAGATCGGTCTTGACAAGGTTTATTATTTTGATGACCCTCACGTCTACATATTACACAATATTGACATAATTTCTGGCATGTACATAGGTACCTATGGACAAATGGTCAACATTACTGAACCATCTAGAAGGTTAAAATATTAAAAATATGATGAAATGTAGATAAGAGGTAATTGAGAGGAAGAGGTAATTTGGGCCATGGTTGGTTTATATGATTGAAGGAAATGTTGCAAATAATATTTGAGATCTGACCATGCCTTTCCATTGGTTACATTTTTGATAAGCTGTTGACAGTTCAACAGTTTACACATTTGTCTGATGAGATCCAATTTATTTGGTAAACCTTTTTTATCAATTTTATGATATGTATACAGTTGCCATAACGTCCCCACTCCACAGGGGTAATGACTTGATGGAGGGGGGGGGGGGGTTGTGTTATGATCAGAGTTACAACACCTCTGTCTCTCTGCAGATATTTTCTTTAATTATTAAATTTTATGCTATAGCCATAGAACTATTGTTCACAGTGCCAAGGAGCAAAGCCTCAGTGGGATGAAGGAGGGGATTGTGAGAGTTACAACACCCTTGCATATACATACAGGATATGAAATTTAATTCAACAGTGCTTATAAAAAAAAGTTTATTCATGACCATATTTAAAACAGACAGAAAGATGGAGAAACAAAGCAAATCACTTTTTCCCCATTCTACTGAGCCAATAAAAACTTAACAATATTTGCATTTATTCCTTTTTTTTCATTAAATAATTTTTATCCAGGTTAACGAATGTTACTATAAATTTACAGTATAACATACATGTGATTGTGAATATTTCAGTTGATTCACATTTCTAAATTGCATCAACATTTATAGCTTATGTATCTAGTTTATAGTACCTGTCAACAGAATGGGATGGAGGGAGGAAGGGAGGCAATAAGGGTGAGAGAGAGAGAGAGAGAGAGAGAGAGAGAGAGGCTCTCTGGTAATTACTGCCTGACCCAGCCTGACCCAGACACTCACAGTGGCAGTAGGTCAGACCTGAAGGTGTTATGTAACTGCCCAATACACTGCATTTATACTGACCTGATGTAAACAATGAAGACTTGGTACCTGGAAACTTGAATAAAATCTACAGTTTTTGATCAATTAGTTTCAATTTCAGATTTTAACAGATGAAATGCTAATGTGTACATGCTGTGAAAATTAAATCCACAGCACTAACAGGAAAAATTTAAATATTTTTATTTTTTTAAATGGTATCAGGAAAAAAAGAAAATTATTCTCAACTATGAAACTAATACATGTGTTAAAATTAATCCAAGGATCAAAACACCCAATATATTATACCAGGAGCAAACTGGAGTTGGGAATGTTTAATTTTATGAACTGAAATAAAGTATCAGCAATATAAATTTTGATTATTTAGCCAGTATCATGTAACAACTGATACAACCATGAGTTATAAGTCAAACAAATTAAAATCTTTAATGAGCACTTTGATGAACATCCACTCTTTCATAGCAATACATCACTTTGTGGACACAATTAAATGTGCACTTTAATCATTGTAACCCTGGTGGTACAATACAAAATCTAAAATGTAGCATAGCCAAAAATAAAATAAAATACAGAAAATTATAACATTCATCTAGTTTATGCACCAGCTTGGGGCTGGGATTGCAGGGCAGAGGGGAAGCCTGCTAGTAGTGGCCAAGCTAAGCCAAGGCAAGCTGCATGGGGTGGGTTACATAATGCAAGTGAAGACTGTATTACTAGGTGGGCCAGATGTAAACAACACTTGACATGGTGTATGAAAACTTGAATAAAAGCTACTCTTTCCAAACAATTCCTTTAAAATTTCAGATTCAAAAAGATTTAATCCTTATGTATATATGCTGTGAAAATTAAATCAACAGTGCTTACAGGGAAAAAACGTGCCATTGCCAAAGTTGGACAAAATTTAAGGTACTGATTTTTTATTTATGCTAATAACTTGAAATATTTGCAAAATTCAGATCTAATTTTGGGTGAACAATTGAATCTTGATTAAATAAAGTTATATTCCTGAAAAAAGTCTCCAGCTTCAGCAATTCTCATGTTAAGTGAGCAAATATATTTCCTGATTTTTAAGAAACTGCATTATATTTGGGCCCATAACTTCAAAATAATACCCAATACTGACCTAATTTTTGGTATGTGCACAGAAAATGTATGGAAAAATATGAATACTAAATATGATCAAAAACAGATTAGTGGTTTTGATATTAGGCAGCTTTGAAGTGTAACAATGGCTTTTTTATGGAAAACGGAGGTTTTTCCTTAATATCTCAAAGAAACGAAGTCCTAATGACCCAATTTTTTGTATGGTAGGAGATTTTGTGGACATCTATTGGTATGCAGAATTTTGGATTCGTAGGTCGAACGGTTTTAAAATGTGCCCTGTTAACGGACGGACGGCCGGACGGACGACGGACAAAGGACCACGACTATAGCTCAGTTGACTTATAGTCAGCTGAGCTAAAAATGGTGTATCAAATTTAATAGAAATATAGAGAAGATAAAAAGTTATAGCTTTAACAAATTTTTTTACTTTAGTTTATTTGACCTTGAAGATAAAGATCAAGCTCACTGATTTTCAAATTTGCTGAGATACTGGTAGAAAGGAATCAAACTTCAAATTACATGAAAAGATATTGAGCACTTCAAAAGCACATAATTTATAATATCAACCAGGTCATTTAAGCCAGTGAATAAAAAAGAAATCTTCATTATTGACTTACTCTTCATCGCTAATCAAAGTAGAACAGTCGTCACACACACGCACGTCATATTCAAACCCTAGTGCGGGTATTGTGGAACGGCCCTGGCTGCACTTGGCACAGATGGCTTTACCACATTTCCGACAATGGTGCTGATGAATAAACAAGTACAGTTTAGTTATATTTATTCTATCACACCTTAGAATGCACATATAAGAAAAAATGGGTTACTATAAATAGATTAGAAAATTAAAATTTTGAAAACAGTGTTTAGAAAAAAATTAAATAAATTTGAGTTTATTTTAACATATGGTAAGTGATGTATGGAAAGAAGTGTACATGAATTTACATTTCATTTTTGAGCCAGTATACATTTATTTAATTTTAAAGAACAAGAGCACTGCAAATGGTACATGATAAATGTCTTATGTCTTGTGACCAACATTAAATACAAGTGAATTTTGCCCAGAAGGTAACTCAGCTGAGACATTATTCGTTAATATTTATGAGTTTCATGAAAATCCGCAAGATTTTGGTAAGCCATCACACCGCCACCAAAGCCTTGTGACCTCTGACCAAATAAAATATGCGTGGATTTTGCTATAATTGAACTGGTGAGATCAACTAATGGTAACTAGTTATGGTGAGTTTTGAGAAAATCCATAAAAGCCCTGATAAGTTATCAAGCTGACTACTAACAAAAGTAAACTGACAGATGGATAAAAGGAGGGCTGGATAGTGGACACTGGGTATACCATTATACCTCAGACAGGTATAAAACACATATCCATTTAATCTGTAAGGATCAGCATACAACTGGTCTTACCTGGCGTACACCTAGTGTCTTCTGTTCCCACATGGTTTTCACGTTCCAGAAAAACGGACTATTGCACTTCTGACAAATATCACTCTCAACCCAAGTAGGGGTCTGAAATTGTTTTATAACATTCAACATACAGACAGACCTGATTACATTGAACTTTTATTCAATTGTATTCAACTTCAACCTCAAACCCCATTCTGAGTGCCAAGAAGGTTATATACTGCCGTTGGATTCATTTTCAGCAGGCTTCACTGGTAATTTCACAATATTTCCTTTCTAGAGTTTCTTTTGCTATTTTTCACAATCTCACCAGAAACCTATCCAAATAATTATTTTTTGTGAAATTTATTACAAAGTATGATTATATTCTGATACATGCCCTAATTAACATACCACGTGGCAGTTATAACCAGAGTTTATCCATCCCAAAAATTAAGCAATTACTAGACAGTAACTAATCAGTATTTTCTTTGGACTTTGAACTTAAACCTTGATCAAAGAGAAATATGTTGTCCTGCTTAACATATTACTTTCAAAAATGACAGCAATAATATCACAAAGTAATGTACATGACTAAATTTATATTTTATTGTATTTGTTACTGTAAGGGATATATTATTCCATATTATTGTGATAATTAATATTAAACCTCAGGTCGAGATCACCTACTTCTTGTCTCTTAACACTCATATCCCATATCACTATTGTATTGTCATCGCCCGACGAGATGAGTTGCTTCGATGGTGGGATGTAAAGCACTGCCTGGACCTTTTCACTGCAAAAACAAGGGACCCATGGGTCACGGCGCTCAACCGAAGTTTGAAATTTTTGCAAATGCAAAATATGCAAATGTTCTATTGTAATGTTTTTCATATATACAAGCATATGAGAAGTTAAGAGGAAAGGGGCCCTCCTAATTGATTATAGTAAAGTTCTAAATATATGACTGCAAAACTAATACTCTGACAAGACTGTCATGAAGAGAAACAGTAAAACTTTTGAGATATTGTGATGCATATATGCAAATTTACAGTTGGACAGGCAAGTGGACAGAAGGGAATAATACCTTTATTTCACTTTCAAGGGAATAATGCATTTAAGTTTATATATAAGCCTATCTTTAAGCATATCCTCACTTTCCATTAATAGTTTTATCAGATTCATTTTTTTATTTACAAGTTTTATAAAATTGTAAAAAGAAAAAAATCTGAAAATATAAGTTAAAATATCAGAATTCTAAGTTCTAATCATTATTTATCCAGTGTATAGCTCATATCGGGTCATATAATGCATACACATGCATTTTATTATCTTTATTCAAAAGAATATAATGACACAACATTCCTTGAATCACTATTAAAAAGTTTTGCACATTTGAGTTTTCAGTTCATGCTTAATTTTATTCAACGAAATAAAAGATTCAGTAAATTTGATAAAATAACAAGGCCTACAGGCCTAATGCAAACCTGTGCAAAGTTTGGGAGTATGAATGGAGGTTCATTTTTAAAATTTAATATTGATCCTCTTAAGTCCTGTATATCTACCTTAGTCATTATTATTTAAGCAAAATGGACGTTTCAGACCTGCAAGTTTCAGACTAGGACATTTTAAAACTAGAATATGGGTAGTCGACAAGCAACTATGTGTATCCGCAGAAATCAGAGTGGGACAGGTGAAGTGAGGCATGGATTAAGTGGCAAGGGGAATAGAGTGAGGTGTGTTGCATATTAGCATTGATGTCTGCAGCGTAAATGTGAATGTAGGTGGTGCCACCTTTCATAAAATCTAGAAAATTGTCCAGGATGTATAAACCTACAAAATTTCAGGTGGATAAGTCAAACCACTGCTGACATATGAGTGATTTTATCCCAAGGCAGATTAACAGATGGATACTGTGCATAAATGGTTGCAGGTGGCCCCACCAGTTTTGCCTATGCTGAAGAGCTAAGTGAGATCTATACACATGCAAAACTTTGGCCCAATCGGTCAAACAGTTCATGAGATATAAGCTTGGATGTCTCCAGAGTAAACCTGAATGTAGGTGGCGCCACCTGTCATAAATCAAAAGACCTCTCCAGGATGTATAAAGCTGCAAAAATCAAACCACTGCTGAGATATGAGTGATTTTATCCCAAGGCAGATGAACAAATGGAGGCTGTGCATAAATGGTTGCAGGTGGCTCCACCAGTTCTGCCTATGCTGAAGAGCTCTAAGAGATCTATACACATGCAAAATTTTGGCCCAATCAGTCAAATGGTTCCCGAGATATGAGCTTGCATGTCTGCAGAGTAAACCTGAATGTAGGTGGCGCCATCTGTCATAAAATTGAGAAGGGTGTCCAGGATGTATGAACCTGCAAAATTTTAGGTGGATAAGTCAAACCACTGCTGAGAGATATGATTGATTTTATCCCATGGCAGATGAACAGATGGATGCTGTGCATAAATGGTAGCAGGTGGCACCACCTGTCATAAAATCAAGAGAGCTGTCCAGGCTGTGCAGGTGGCGCCACCATTTTTAGTGTATGTTATCAAGCTTTCAAAGGGCTACATTCATGCAAAATTTTTAGCCTGATCAGTCAAACGGTTCCAGATATATGAGCTTGGATGTCTGCAGAGTAAACCTGAATGTTGGTGGCGTCCCCTGTCATAAAATCAAGAGAGCTGTCAAGAATGCATACACATGCAAAATAACAGGAAGATAAGTCAAACCAATGCAGAGATATGAGTGATTTTATCCCAAGGCAGATGAACAGATGGATGCTGTGCAAAAATAGTTGCAGGTGGCACCACCATTTTTAGTGTATGTTATCAAGCTTTCCAAGGGCTACATTTGTGCAAAATTTTTAGCCTGATTGGTCAAACGGTTCCCGAGATATGTGGGTTTATGTGTGGAAATAGACGCACAAATGGACGCTGGCCAGAGAGGAAAGGTCAGAGGTCAACCAAATATGAGGGCGCAGCAGTCATATGTGACCAATCATAATTCCGAATTTTAAAAAGTTCTGCCCGGTTGTAATGTAGGAGTTCTCCGGAAACCTATGGGGCGAAGGCGGCAGCGTCGGCGTCTGACTGAAAACATAGTATCCGCAAAACTCTGTTTTGGCGGATACAGTGATTGTAGCTTGCATCACCAGTCTTATATACAACAAAAAAATATATACATATGCCCAATCTCAGACTGATATATCAAACCCCTCCTGTGAAATAAGCAGGGACATACACTGTGCAACAATCATTTTAGGTGGCCCACCAGTCTTGTAAACTATAAAGCTACCTGATATGTATAAACATGCCCAATTTTAGGCTGATGTATCAGATTCCTCTGTAGAAATATGCAGGCGCATACACTGCAAAAGTCAATGAAGGTGGCACCACCTGTCTTGTATAAATGAGAATACCATCAAAGATGCATAGACAGGTCAAAATTTCAGTCTAATACATCAAACTTCCCCAGAGTTTGATGCACTGGGCTGACAAGGCTTAGGTGAGTAAGGCAGTTGCCCCTCCGAGTGACCTGTGACAAATTGCTGCCTCAAGCTACTGCACTGAGTGAACTCTTGACCTGCACCTGGCTAGACTGAGTGAACTTTTGACCTGTACCTGGCTGCACTGTGTGAACTCAACCTGTTGCATAATCTGACACAGTTGGCAGTCTGCCAAAGCTATAAAAAGAATCAGGCTGAACTTTGGTGCCAAATATGATGCAGTGAGCATTCTGCCAAAGCTATAAATAGAATGCAGCTACTGCACTGAGTGAACTCTTGGCCTCTACCTGGCTGCACTTCTTCCAATCCAGTCACTGTGCCAAAACAATTTATAGAGCTGACATCATCTTGGCTAATGCCCAACATCAAGGCACTGGCAATCTGCCAGTGGTAAACCAAGTGCTGCCATCTGTACACACAAGTGGTCCCTACTTGAAATAACTTTGAAATTTATTTTCCCAATAGAAAATGCTTTTCAGCTGATTTATTATGGAAAAGAAATCAGGAATATATGTTAAATTATTACGGATGCATACTGAATGCAAAATTAAAATACAGATATATCCCATTGATGGCAAGTTCTTGAATAAAGCTGAGTAGGGATACCAATAATTTATAATCCATGTACAGTTGTCTTTATACAGCCACAGAGAGCTGAAAATTGCCTGGTATGATTAATAACTTAAATCCTAAATCTAAATTTTTTAAAAGCTTTTAAAAAAACTTTCTTGTCAATATTAACCAAAGATAACCTGAAATCTAAATGTCTATTGGCATGAAGTAATAGATGCTGATAAACTGGCGCAAGGCTAGATGTAACAACATCACACAGCTAACATATATGGTAAAATGACTCAATTCAATCTCCAAAATTCAGCTTAAAATCATTCAGGTGGAACCACTTATGACAATTATTATAAGAATTATTGTAGGGATTAATCTTGTACAAAATTTAACAAACTGACGTCAGTGGCATCAGTCGAAAAACGTTTCGCAGGTTTATAACTCACATAGGAAGATACAGCAAACTGGCTAAGTTCAGTTTCCTGTAACTCAGCCAAAAAGCACTGAACCAAAACCATTTGAACAAACTTGAATTATCAACATCTGAGGATAATTAATGTGTGAGATTTAAGAATTTGTCCCAGTGGTTTTTGAGAAGATCTTTGTAGCCACTGAGCTAAAATGGGCTGTTATGGCATATGAATAAATTCAGCTTCCAATAACTTCGCCAAAAGTCACTGAAATGAGAACATTTGAACAAACTGTGCGATATTAAACATTTTGGCCATATGGTTTCAGAGAAGAAGTTTTTTGTAGCCCTCAGTGTGATAGATGCACTTATGACCCTGTACAAAAAAGGCGAATGCAGGTGGCGCCACCAATACCTCAATTTCAGATATGACCTATGTGACCATCATTGGCATAAAATTTGGTGATGATAGCCAAAGCCGTTTCTGAGATTTAAATTTTAATATGCTTTTTTGCACAGTTAACTAAGTTCAACCTTCTGTAACTTGGCCAAAAATCTCTGAACTGGAACCATTCAAACAAACTTGAGAAAGATTGTTCCAGGGATCATTTCTGTGAAATATTGGACAATTTGGCTGGACAGTTTCGTCGGAGAAGATTTTTAAAGCTTTTTTTAGCTTTTTCCCTATAAAATCTAAGAAAATGCAGTTAGAAAAAAATAGACAAAATCTGATATAGTTTTTTGGATGACTGATTATTTGCAAAAAATTGGTGATGCTAGCTCCTGCCATTTTTGAGATAGCTATGGTTAACGTACAGACGACGCACGAGGTACGACACACGACGCCGCACCATCACAAAAGCTCACAGGTTCTCTAAAAACATCTTTTCAAATAAAGTATAATGTTGGTTGAATGAAAGACAAACAATATCACTGTGCTAATTCCTATTTCATCTATAATTTATTACTGGAATTAATAGTCAATTTTATACCTGTGAAGGTTTTACTCTTCTGAAGTAAGGAATTACTTATCTGATGACCATCCACACTTTAATAGCAGTACACCACTTAGTGGACACAATTAAATGTGCACTTTAATCATTGTATCCCTGGTGGTACAATACAAAATCTATAATGTAGCATAGCCTAGAATAAGAATGAATCTAATGCAAAAAATAATAACATTCATCTAGTTTATGCACCATCTAGGGGGGGGGGGTGCAGGGCAGAGGGGAAGCCTGCTGGTAGTGGCCAAGCTGACCCAAGGCAAGCTGCATGGGGTTGGTTGCAAGTGAAGGCTGTAGTACTGTAAAGCTATTCTTTCCAATCAATTTCTTTGAAATTTCAGAATTTAAAAGATTCAATCCTTATGTATATATGCTATGAAAATAAAATGAACAGTGCCAAAGTCGGACAAAATTTAAGGTATTGATTTTTTATTTATGCTAATAACTTGAAAAATTTGCAAAATTCAGATCTAATTTTGGGTAAACAATTGAATCTTGATTAAATAAAGTTATATTCTTGAAAAAAAAAGTCTCTAGGTTCAGCAATTCTCATGTTAGGTGAGTACCGTAAATCTTGTTTTTATGGCCGCACGTCTATTTATAGCCGCACCCTGAGTTTGCAACGTCTCTTAAAGGAGCTCCCACTGAGGTCCAAATACCCAAAACCCCCCTTTAAGGCCGCACCCGACTCCGTCTCTGGCCTGAGGGTAAGATAATTAGTTGCACATAGCAAAAAAAAATCACTACATAGCTGCTTTAATGAAGACTAGAATAAAAAAGTATTAATTACAGAGGTTAAATATGTTGCCAGATTTCGTATATTAAATATATTTAACGCTCGAGATAGGGACAATACAGATATTTTGTCCCTAACGACTTTTGCACATGGATTGGCAGGCATTTATCAGAAAAAGAAAGATTCCCCGAACGATCGTTTCGTTTGAATGGTGGTTACGCAAAACGATTCTTGTATGCATCAACACGCTTCTTTGCATGTAAAAGACCATAGTATGAACACTGAATTGAGGTTTATATGTACATTTATTGAAGCAAAAAGCCTGAATACTATCCACTATTACGCACCATCACGCAGTAGCGTTCAGGGGGCGACATGATGGCAACGACTGCTGAGACTGTCAGATTTTCAACCTGCAGGAACTTTATCACGGCTCGTAGTATACATATAAAAATTTATATGTAGAACCTTGACATGTGTATCTTTCGTGCGATATATAACTTGTTATAAAAAATCTTGGTAATTGTCACCAAATAATACGTTTAAAACACCCCAACTGTAACACAGCGGCCCCCTTCGTTGGACATGGTCAAGCAACATTGAAATAAATGCCTACTTTAAACTCATTTGCAGCATTATTTAGCAACGATTATTTGTTTAGAAAGTAGAATGAATAAAAAGCTGACATCGTAAAGAGTCGCACAATGGCTGACGATCGTTTTAAAATCAAGTTTGAGTGCCGCCATGTGCTGAAACGCCCTGGTGTTCTGCTAAGAATATTTTGAACGGCTGTACGCGGTGGGTGGTAAACAGAACAGCCACCTATTTCGTCCCAGTGTGCCTTGCGCGAACGCTACCTTGACAAGATGGCTCCCCACACAGACACTTTCTTGAGGAAAATAACTTGCTTACCTTGACCGGCCATTTTAATTTCACTTCAAAATCACTCGTTTTCACGCGTCATATTTGCTATACGTGCGTATCTCGACAAGGTAACTTCAGTTATTTTAATATTTAGTTGAGTTGACCAGCGATGTTTTCAAACGCATCAGCACATTGTGACATGGAGCGATGTCAACGAACGATGTGACGATGATAATACCGAAGTTACCGGTATGAAAATGATTTGAATCTTCCGAGTAATTCAAGAAATGGAATTTTCATCATAGATTAAGATTTCAAAATATTACTTTTAGAATTAAAATAAACAGTGACTTTAAATGGATCAGCAGAATGTTTCTATCCAAAATATATTGAAAAATCAGTAACAAACAAGAATACGGCACGGCATGTAAAATCTGTATATTCACCAAATTCCATCTGCTGTAGTGACATGTTCTACCATTTATATCTACAAGCGGGTTTCCCCTCTAACACTATTTCCATTCATACAATATATTCGTGATTGTATAAAAAAAACAAAGATTAAACAGAAGTAAATGACCGGGCTATACGCATTCAAGGATGAAGGTTTTCCAGAAACATGACATGGCGGCGAGAAGATGGGCTATTCAATATTGAGGTACATGTATCTGACATTATAAAAAAATGTCAGTAAGTAACCTGCTAAATTTGAACTTTTATAAAGATTTCATAGTGTTCTAAATTACATATTTTGATTTTCTGAATTATTTTTATGAACAACATAGATTCCAAGGCAATTCAGCTCCGTCAAAGGTATGACCGGTAATACCGATTTTTTCCAACAAACGTCACCACTAGTCCTCACCATGAATAATCTCATTCATTTTAATCTCGTAATAAGTGGTTATTGTTCAATGTTTATTGTTATTGTTAAATTGATTGCATATAATTATTATATTTTATATGAACATTTAGACTATACAATTTTATACAATAAATCTGTGACTACAAAGAGTATTTCCTCTGTGGTGTGCTTGATCTCCTATTATCGCCCAAAGGAGCGCCATGTCCGGGAGAGAGTTCTTCTCACAGTTCATTTCTGATAAACCATCTACTTATGGCCGCATCCCGAGTTCAGAAAAAAAGTCGAGATTTTCGATTTTGAGTTTGTTTTTAAGGCCGCGGCGATAAAAACAGGATTTACGGTAAATATATTTCCTGATTTTTTAAAAAATTGCATTATATTTTGGCCCATAACTTAAAAAAAATACCCAGTACTGAACTAATTTTTGGTATGTTCATAGAAAATGTATGAAAGAATGTGAATACTAAATATGATCAAAAACAGATCAGTGGTTTTGATAGCCTTGAAGTGTAACAATGGCTTTTTTTTATGGAAAACGGAGGTTTTTCCTTAATATCTCGAAGGAATGAAGTCCTAATGACCCAATTTTTGGAATGGTAGGAGATTTTGGGGACATCTAGCTGTATGCAAAATTTTGGATTTGTAGGTCCAACGGTTTCAGAACATGCCCTATAAAACAGACGAATGGCCAGACGCATGACGGACAAAGGACCACGTCTATAGCTCAGATGACTTATAGTCAGCTGAGCTAAAAATGAAAATTGACATGGCCACACACAACAAATGGACTTGCGAGGGTTTTCTTATTTTTTAGCTGAATATGACCCCTGTATTACCAGTAAGTACGAAGGTACACTAACACTGTATAGACACAGGCCTGAGGATTTGAAACAATTTCATCTTATGAAATTATAAAGCACGATCCACAGTCCAAATCAAAGGGCAAAATACACTAAATGTATGCAATTGCTAAGCAATGACAGGTTCTCCATTCAAGACTGCAGATACTTCATTGCTATACTTACTGATGCCCCTGTAGTTCAATGGCTGTACCCTGTTGACCTCCTATATCCCACATAATCACAGACTGGTCAAAACTACCAGAGAATAACATGCTCTGCTCCGCATCCCAGGCTAGGCACCGCACACTCCCTGTCAAGGCAGAATATGTGTACATGTAATTGTTACTCTAGCAAAATAAAAAAACAATTTTATACTCAAGGTAAATCAACTAAGAAATAAAAGGACTATTTTCCAATTTATTTACTTGAACATATTAAATTTATACTTAAGATAAATAGTATGTATATTACATTCATGGCCACATATGAATAAAAAAAAATAATTTTTGCCCAATCCTGTATGGTTTAGTTCATAAGTCTGATGATAGGTGGTAGGTTGCTGGTACAACAAAACATAAAACAAAGCAAACTGTTAACCACTATAAAAATTTACAATTATCAAATTTTAATTATTATCCAATAATCTTTTTATCAAAAGGATGATACACTCTTATATATCTATCATATTGTGGGCTGGTTTTTTCATTTAGAAGGCTCACAATTTTTATAGTTTAGAGTCTTTATGTGTTATATTCTGAGCAATTTATTAAATGGTACAACAATATTTTATTGTATTAACACAAGTTTACATTTTTTGGTATGAAAATTATCTCTAAAGCTAGGAATCTGTCTTACCGGAATGCCCTTTCAATGTCGTAATGACCTCAAATGTGTTATCACTGACTCTTAACACATTTATCTGGCCAGAAAAATCACCAATGAACACATAGCGTGACTGCTCATCAAATCTGTTGTCCAGTTAAAGAAAGGCAGAGATGCACAAAGATGTAAACAAATATAACCTTTTCTATTGATATCTACTTTAAACATCACATTCTATGCTCCCCTATTAATGCCATTATGGGATCGATTCTCATTCACTGAAGGAAGGTGATTTCCTCATCAGAATAATTTTTTTTTTGGAAGTATGTTTGCTTGTGTTGCCTTTAGTTTTACTTTTAAAGATACAAATCAATGAAATTTCAAAAAGATGTGTGTTTGGAGAATATTAAGATATGACTGAACATGGTCTTACATGCTGAGGATGAGGCAGAAAAAAATTGTTTGTAATCTGTTAACCAGCATGGATCTGACACTGCCATCTGCTGGAGGAATTTGCACTATAAATTGTAATAACACAAATACGGGCTTAGGGCCAAGCTTAACTGACTGACACTGTGTCTGTGCATGTGTGTGGGGGTGGGGGGGGGGGGGGGGCAGGGGTTATGTGTACTGTCTTGCTCATCAATATTTCCCAAATTTGTGCTTTTATTAATTTTGTAACTGCAGACCCTTGCCATTCTGCCATCTGTGAAAAGATAAATGAACCAAAATGTTCCTTTAACTGTGAAATCTAGAAACTGAATTCTGCATTTGGAAACTGTTGAGACCAAATTCCATGTGCACAATTTTTTAAAGTGGATATGTGCTATATATACAGACAGACCTGATTACAAATATACTCTCCCTGCTAAAAGTGAGAGGTATTAATCCTGTGTTGGACAAGGTATACACTGAGTGCTGTTCCATTCATTACGAGTTTTGTACATGATGATAACAAATTCAGGATAAAAGTGGATTTTTGGCAGGTGTGTGTTCCCTCTAATATGCATTGCAAATATTATAATAATATTTAGTCAGAATCAAATAAATCACATTTAGCAAGACATGAGGTATAAATGAAACGTAAGGATACTGTAGACTGGTACACCATGCATTAGACTGGAACCCTCCAAGTCTGCGTCCGCTCTCTGAGCAGTGCCACTGGAAATACTTGTCTCGCCCACAGCTCATGACCCATTCACATGACACTGTGAATATAACCCCGGTAACTCGGCTCTGGTGTGCTGGAATATTAGAAATCATGTCATGTACTCAACATGCCATAATCATCATTTTCTCTCATATAATACTGATAGAGCAAAGGTATACAACCTATATTTATTTTTTGTCTCCAATATATATTTTCTTCCATATACATTTAAAAGAAACAACAACTTTCACCAATTATTTTTTTAAACAGGGTGATGGACATTTGAACTGACAAATATAATCTCTTGAAAGGAGTTTCACTAACTTAGGTGTAGCAAATATTGGACATGAGGCTATAAATAGAGAAAATACAGTAAATATTGCCTTCAATATTAAATTTACATAGAAGCACTTGTATGACAAGGAGATAGAAGAAGATAGTTTATATGTAAATATGTACATATTTATTTTTAATCTTTCTCTCTTTTGCTCTGACTTTCATGTACAAGGATAAAGAATGATTTTTCTTCTCTTGCATATATATGATTCTGTGACTGTGTCTCTAACAGACACAACTATTATTTCCTTAAATCCTTTTTCGTGATAGAATGAGGCTCCCATATATCACCTATTTATCAAAAGAAAGTTAAAATTATGGTAACTTGTTACATATATATATGTAAAACATAGAGGATGAAGATTCAATGACTGTTATTCATGACGAGAAAAACATTCTTTACCCATTCTGGATACTTAGATGTTTAGGTAATAAATGCTTGACTTATCACAGAGGCACACACAGGCATTGTATATTGTATACACTTATTATTAAGAAAATGAGGACAAATAAAATTCATTTTCTTAATATAAAATCCTACCTAAATAATCTCTGATATGGTCCATCTTGTTGAAGTCATCAGCCAATGTGAACTCCTGAAAATATGGGCAGCACAGGTCAATTTATGTTCAGTGAAATCACAAGAAGAAGACCAAAAAGAGCACACCAACACAGAATAAACATATGACAATATAGAAACATGTATACCTATATTTTGATTAAAACATAAGTGAAAGGTGCAATGTCCAATTTCGGAGGTGCAATGTTCAATAACCCCATAGTTTTGATAGGCACAATTGAAACTGTAATCAAAGTATTTCAACACCACATGTTTTATAACAATCAAACCTCAAAATAACAGCCACCAAAGGGACTTCCTTAAAATGGTCCCATTTTCAAGGTGGCTGTCTCAGTGAGGTCCTATGTAAAGAGCAAAACAGAGTAGGGACCATAAACAAGTAGTTGTTTTTTTGTGTTGATCACTTAACAGAGATGGGCCATCATTGAGGTTTTACTGCATTTAATTACTCTGCTTACTTACTAACTGTGTGAATAAAAAGTTGTGAAATATTTGAAAAAAAGAAAATTTATCAAAGTTTGGTCACACAAACTTCATGATTAAGCATTATGACCAATATATTTTCACCACACTTAAAAAGTTAAATTTGTAAGTTTTGAAAAACTTTTTTTATGGAGGTAACCGCTTCCAGTTTTTTATGTTCTCTTATCTGATTCTTTATCTTAATATGTACATCTGCAGATTTCCATTTTGGTTTGGGACAACGTTACATGGCTGTAGCACTCGCTTCCTATCATATTATTTTTGTGTCCTGGTGTCACCCAGGCCCGGTTACTACTGCACCTGCAGTTTTACTTAATGAAGGAAAGATATTCCACACACTTAGGACTTCACCTCTCAGAGACATAGTTCTTAAAAAGGAAAATGTGTTTAACACAAGAAAAGTATGGATGAGCTACTTACAGAGATAGTTCCATTGTCCATACCAATAAATACTCTCCTGGTCTGAGGGTTATAGTCGATGCAAGAACAGGCAGCTGAAGGTGAGAGATAAAGGATAAATTAAGAATCTGACATATAAAAATTAAATATTTAATGAAAACAAGAGCACTGTTAACGTACATTATATGCCTGTTATGTATCTGGTGACCTCTGACCTCATTAAATATGCGTGAGTTTGATGAGAAGGTAATTCAGGTGAGAAATGAATTTCATGAAAATCTATAGGATTTTGGTAAGTCACCAAGGTGCCTCCAAAGTGCAGAGACCTCTGAACTCTCATTAAATATGCATGGATTTTGCTGGAAATTAAGCTTATGTGAGAAGCATTATTGAATAACATTTTTGATGAGTTTTATCAAAATCCTTCATATTCTTCATAAGTTATTGCAGCAACACCACAAAGTCGCCTAGTGATCGGTGACCTTATTAAATATGCATGTATATTGGAAAAAAATGTACTTGGGCAAGATAATCAGTTGGTATTGGTAAGTATTTATGGTGAGTTTCATGAAAATTGATTAAAGTCCCGGCAAGTTATTGAGGAGACACTTAGAGATAAGGGGGCATAATCAGGAGCAATATTATGCTTATTCTTTCACACTCAGTTAAGAATTGCTTTATACAAAAGTTTCCCAGCAAAACCATCCCAGCACACAGTCTCAGTACCTCGCATACAGCTGATTTACATCCTGTTATGGCTTTGTGGCAGAGGTTCGATTGTGAGCCGCAACACATTGTGTTTCAGCCAGCAGGAAAATGTATTAAATTTTCTGGGCAAAGTATCCTGAATGACACATGCAGTGTCTCAACGATGCACACAGCGCCATGCGCTGCGTTTATGATGATACCTGTGATTGCGCCCAATCAACTGTTTTAAAACTCATTTACAAAAGTAAGCAAACAGTTTCAAGGCAATATTTTGGCAGGGACAGATGTATTTTAAAGGGAAGAAGCTATTTATCTAGTTAATTCAACATGCTTTATAGTTGATTGGGTCTCTTTCACGGACAGCAGGATGGCCGAAGAGACTGACAGATGGTGGGTATACCATAACACTCATATAAAAAATATAAAAATGTATAAAAAATGTGTCCAACATTTGGATTCAAGATGGTGCTTAAAGAAAATATCTTGAAATCGTTACCTGAATTGTTAGACATAAATACTTGTAGGAATTTGGTTTAAAACATAATCAATGATTGAAAAAATAAAAACAACCAATTATTGATTATTAATTGATTATTTTATGTACATTCTATATACCCCTGAAATTCTCTGTATACTAGTACCTAAAATACCAACCCCAGTAAATATTCTGACATGAACATATGCACACTGGTATTTGTAATGAAACAATCAATCCTAAGGCAGATTTAAGGTCAAGTTGCTGCCAGATGATTTTGGCTGTGCAAGGTTTCGTTTTGATGCATGCAGTTTGTTACTTTTTTTTTGTATATCTCTGACAGATTCTTTAGAATCTTTGTATGTGAACCCATAATCCTTTTTAATCAATTATACAAAATGCAATAGATTTGAGTGAATTTGAAAGAAAACAACCAATCATTGATTAAATAGATTATCGGCACACCACTAAACATTAATGAAATAAATATTATTCCAAGGACTTTTTTTTCAATTGAAATATGTCTTATTTAACACCCCCTGGCATTTAGATATTGTAACCTAAGATTATTTACGTAATGAACCAAATTCATGACCATGCTAAATGTTCAGGTCATCAGGTGATGCTTCCTTTCCAGGAAAGAAAGTTTCCTGTTGCAGCGATAAAAAGGGATCTGTGGAAGAGCTTTGCTATTAGTCTAATTTGAATGTATACTATTAAAATTGCACAGCTTTTACAATGAGAAATGTTAATATTTGTGCATGTATTTTGATTTATTTGAAGCAGTAGCATTTTAAAACTATACAGTTGAGTGGTTTCATGCTTGGCTCTCTCTCTGCTGGCAATGTGGCTATGAGAGTGGGTTGAAGTGGCCTGTCTTACGCAGGTGGCTTTCTCTCGATTCCTCCACCAATACAGAAAATAATATATGTCTTCACCTGAGTCATGCAGAGTACTGCATAACAGTTGAAGTACTTTATTAAGCCTCACCAAGTGCAAAACAATCAATTTAAGTTTTTTTCTAATGCTGTCATTTTAATGCTATATCTCCAATAGGACTGATTTTAAAAAGCTGAAATTTAGGCATTATATTTGTTCTAGTTCACAGATATGCACCTGCTATTGATTTTTTTATCTTGACCTTATTCCCAAGGTCACAGTCACCATAGCCGATTCCTCATTATCACTCGGGTCAAAGGCCGCAGTAGGGTGGGGGGAGACTTCCAGTAATCGCTTGGCTATTGTGTACTACATCAAGTGGTTCTCATTCAAATTAAAATTTGGGCTCTCATGGAATTAAGAATAATAAGAATGAGGTCATCAGTTGTGTTATTTGTAATGAAGAAGGGATGGCTTTGAAAGGCACAACCTTTTTCATATTTCTTTTCATTTTTTCTTTCATTTTAATTTTTTTTTTCATTTAAGTGTTTTTCGAAATTTCAAATCATTGCAGCGCAAGTATAGGAATAGTGAAAGTACAAGCAATAGACACATTTTTATTAACAACAGGAAATGCTTAACCTAAAAAACTAGGTCTTTAAAGTGAATGTTACAGAACACATGACCCCTATCCTGATAAAAGCTGGAGTAAAATGTCACATTATGTTAAAACCAAACTTCCTGATTCCATACAAATAAAAATAAAAAAAAAATATCCTTATAATAATTCATTAATATCTCATATCTCTTTTATCAAACAACCATTGATGCACTGTATAATGCTGACATTGTTCAACAGTTATATATGGACACTAATGCAGGTCTGCAATGTATATGAATATATCACACATATCACATAGTACTTTTACATGGCCTGCCCCTGCACATGCTAGCGATTTGCTGTGCAAACAACCATTCTGCTCTGCCTGATTTCATTTTTCAACTCAGTGCCTATTTATTATATTAATTTTTTTTCCTTTATATGTACACAATAATAGGCAATATTACTATTTGTGACACAAGAAAGTGCAATTATTTTCCTATAGATCTATATTCACTTAAAGTTGGCAAGTTTAAAGCAGAGGGGTTTAAACCATAAAGTTAAAACTGGTTTAATTACACTAATTTACCAAATATAGGTTTCAGGCATGTCCAGGGCACAAAAAAATAATTTTTGCAAAAATTACTATTTTTTTTTAATTTTCCTTTCATAATCATTATGTGAATAAATATGTCTTTTTATGACTTTTTACACATCTTAAAAAAAAAGAAAAATTTTCATAAAGAATATTTTCTATTCTTAAAATATATTATATGAACACTGCAGAAAGATTTATGCTCAAACTTGTTAATCCAAAAGTTGATTCAAATGCATATTAGGCCCCATTAAGTATATAAAATTTTAAACCTAACAGTATAAACCTGCTCTTTCTAGTGATATATGTATATTTATGAGATTTACATTCATTTCCATATTTAATTTTAACATTTTTGAAAATTTCTAAATGGTACACAATTTTGAGCAACATGTAACATCAAACCACATTTTAATTGATTTTTCATTGAAATGGGACTTTGCATGGGATACTACCCTAAAAATGTATAGGTACTAAACATTAATTTATTCCCTCAAAATAATGTGTCACTCACAGTCCCAGTCAGAAGATCTAAACATTCCAATATTTCCTCTGTATTAATCTTGGGTTATGGAAATTCAATGTTTTATCAAGTCCTTGTATATTGTAATGCTAAATTACTTACATGGCAAGTAATGACAGATGCTTGGCCAGTATTGTCCTGTATCCCTCTTCAACCAAACTCTGACACTCCTGTTGAAGTAATAAACAGACAGGTACATAGATAAAGCTACAGCTGTAATGCCTGTTACAAGTGTTATTCTGCATACAATGTAATAACAGGCTTTAAACCTCCTGTCTCAATATTACACATTTTTATTGATCAAAGGGCATTCAAAGCTTGAGACCTGAGCTCTTGATAAGTGTAGGTTTATGGTCACTGACTATATATCATGGACACTTCCCATTCAACAAGCATGTAGGCTACTCAAAATGATACAACATATATATATATATATATATATATATATATATATATATATATATAACTCTGAAGAAAAACAACACTGTTAATTCACAACAGACTGTTTCACGGGATGCGACCCGATCATCAGGTGAATGTGGTTAGAATGAAGCTAACGTCGTGGTTTGAAAAGCCGAGACTTTACGAGATTACGAGATTATGCTTTGTGCGATTCGGGTCGGGGGGGGGGGGGGCATGTGAAAGACTGACACTGATCCTATTGTTCTCGGGTGCACAATAGGATTGGTCGGGGTACACGTGCGATACTGGAACATAACAGGGCAGGGCAAAGAGGTTATATAATGTAGTAAATTGTAAATATAATACAAAGATATAACCAGGATGCTCAATCAGCATATTGAAATGATTTCTAATAGGGCCTTGGAAGCAGTGAACAATCAGTAGTATACATATGATATGATAAAAATACACATATACTGTGAAAATACACAATATACAAGGCAAATATACAATATAAAATATAAAAGGCAAATATACTATACTCATACCAAGTGGTGCAAGTCTCCTAGCTGAAGGTCGTAAAGCCCATTAGACCAGGATAAAGTAGAACTTTCCTGTCATCCAATGGACTCCACGAGCCAGCAGTGAGAGAACAACTACCTGAACAAATGAGTCTGCCCAGCGGATCCTCGTTTGGGGGGGGGGGGGGTTTAGGGGGCACGCTGAATATTAGTACGAATGCTAGGTTTTAAAATATTTCAGGGTGAATTTGTTTTGATGGCGGCACTTGGAGAGAATTTCAGCTCTTGAGTTCAACAATGATCCAGGGGGGGCCGTAGCTATAAGTAGCTTTTCAGACAAGCAGAGATCACACTTCCTAGTCCCAATATATATATATATATAATTTGTAAACTTACATTTATTAACATAATATATATGTTGAGGGAAAAATGAGAATCTGGGAAGATCCAGAATCTTCCAGGTAAAAATGAGAATCCAGAGATGGTATGAAGGGATTCCCATTCTTCCCGGGAAGACTTCCCGTGGCGAAGAAGAATTCCAGTCTCACCGGGGAAAATTTAGAATTCTCATTTTTACCGGGAGAGATAGGAATTCAGTTTTGAAATGCAAACCTGGGAAAAATGAGAATTCTCATTCTCCCGGGAGGAATGGGAATAATTGATGCCAACTTAACTCTTTGAATTTTTTTCATACTTATTTCTCTTTTTCATAAAGAAATTTTGATTATCTTTCTTTCACATTAATTCTGAACTGTTCAAGTGTTAAAAAAGAAATAAAATTAGCATATAAAATAACAGGTATATGTTTTTCATGGTTGAACTTAACATGTATAGATGTCAGAAGCTCAATGACAACTTGTCAGATGTGTTAGTCAATCTAACATAGATGTTTATATTCACTGAATTTTAGATTTAAAATATTCACATCTAGAAATCTTTATAATTGAATCAAGTGTGCTAAGAACTACTATGTATATATCAGGTGTGCTTTTTTTCAACTTACATGTATGTGATGGGTTTAGTACTATCATGTGTGAATAAAACTGATTTTAACAGAAATGTGTTTTCTACTTTTCCAGTTTAGAACTAGCCTAGACCAGATCCCAATCGTGAACTGGCCTCGACCAATTCTAAACTGGACTTGATTTAGATCTGGCCTGTGACATATATATGTCAGAGACGAGATTGAAATCCAGGCGGATTTTAAATTGGCCTAGATGAGATTGCGATTGTGATCTCGCCTAGGCGAGATTGCAATTGTGATCTCGGCTAGACAGATTTTAAACTTGCCTAGACGAGATCACAATCTCAATCTCGCCCAGGCGAGATTAAAATCCATCATGGAGCAGGCCAGGATTTTAATCTCGCCTAGGCGAGTTTAAAATCCGTCTGGTGTCATGTCATCCAGGCGAGTTTAAAATCTGTCTGATATTACATAGGCGAGTTTAAAATCTGCCTAGGCGAGATTAAAATAGTGATCTGATCTAATTTCCTAATATATTAAGCATTGTAATTGACATATGAAAGATGTTTTCAGTCGGATTTTCAATATTTTAACACTGAATGGTTATATATAGTTAAAAGGTAATATATTCATTAATATTTACAGAATATTATAGTATTAATGTAATAATTAACTATTTTACAGTAATGTAATAATTATTCATATAATAAATTAACATTAATTTTGGAAACAGAATTATGAAATAGATATTTGATTATTATTTGAACCTTTGATGTATTTCATGTGGTCTACCGCATCCTTATCATACCAATTATTTGCTAAACATTAATTAATCTTTATTTTTTTTCTCCAGTTTTCTTAAAAACCTTGGGATTGTAAATATCACTAATAATTTAAAAAAAAAATTTGTAATTGTATTTAAATATATGGCAATTAGGGAGTAACAAGAGGTATATTGAAGCACACTTATGAGATATTATGAAGAGCAAATCTGGGGGAAAAAGTCATCCACTTGCATACTGAATCAATCATAGATAGATAGATAGACAGATAGATTAGTTTAGATAGCTATTACTTCACTATTTAATGAGTATATTACACATCAACATAAACAATCATCCTATTTGATAACTCTTACAGGACAAACAGAACAAATTAGTTGGTTGATCCAGTTCAAATGTTTCTTTTCTCCAAGGTATTCAACACTCAACAGTCAAAACATGTACACTTATGGTACAAAATATGCAGGGTATCAGTATTTATGATGGACTTTGATACACCATCCTTTTTTAGGTAATTAAACATCATATGAGAAAAGGTAAAAGTTGATACACAGATATATGCAAGTGAATATTTCTTTGTCTTATTTAGTCTTTTCTTATAATGTATATAATATTCTTCTGATCTTTTTTTTAATGTTTTGTGAGGCATTTTGTGAGCTTCAATATTTATGTAGACTGTGATACAAGATAACTGCCTTTTTTTGGACAGTATTATATCATATCAGAAAAAATATGATTTCGAGATTCATAGAGTAATAGATCATTTATGCATGTGAACATGCATTGAATTATATTGATAAAAAATACATGAGCTATGTTCCTTTTGTCTTTTTAAAATACTACATTACTAATATTACTAATACCAGTTTCCCTTCAAATTAATATTGACAACAAAATTATTATGTTAATAATCAGCAGCAGCCCACATAATATATCATTTGAATATACCATATACAATACCAATGTAAGTTTCTTATTACATAGTTTATAAATAAAAATATAAAATAAAAAAATTAATGTTAATTATTACATAAATATTATAATATTCTGTAAATAATATTAAATATATATTACTTGTGAACTATACATAACCATATCAATAAAAAAATATATAATATAAAATATTCCATTTCCAAAATTAATGTTAATTATTTAATTAATAATATAATGTTCTGTAAATATTAATAAATATATAACTTGTGAACTATACGTAACCATTCAGTGTTAAAATATTTAAAATCTGACTGAAAACATCTTTCATAAGTCAATTACAATGCATAATTTATTGGGAAATTAGATCAGATCACTATTTTAATCTCGCCTAGGCAGATTTTAAACTCGCCCAAGTGATATCAGGCAGATTTTAAACTCGCCTGGATGACACCAGACAGATTTTAAACTCGCCTAGGCGAGATTAAAATCATGGCCTGCCCAATGATGGATTTTAATCTCGCCTAGGCAAGATCACAATCGCAATCTCGTCTAGGCGAATTTAAAATCCGCCTGGATTTCAATCTCGTCTCTGACATATATATGTCACAGTGGAGATTGGAAATTTCACTAGGTGAGATCACAATTGGAATCTCCCCTAGGAGAGATCACAACTGGGATCTCCACTGGCTTGAGCCCAGCGGAAATCACAATCGTAATCTCTCTTGGGGAAATTAATATCTTCTCATAATTGGGATCTCCCTTGGCTTGAGTCTAGTGGAAATCACAATCAATCTCCACTGTGACATATATATATATATATATATTATATATATATATATATATATATATATTTATATATTTATATATATATACTCAAAAGCACTTGTGTTAAAAAATATGAAATATGAATTATGAACAGAATATTATCATAATATAGAAATCATAAAAAAAGTATATTATGATAATAGAAATCATAACGACAGAAATACATACATAAATATTTGTAAAAGGATACATAATATATAAAACAAAATATACAATTAATTGTATATTTTGTTTGCACATTTAATTTGGTCCAAATAAATAAATGCACAAATAATTTAAATAAAACAGGACCAAAATACCTGATTTATAAAATCCAAAATCTGTATGACAGTACATGTACATGTCACTATAAATGTTAACTTTGATTAATTTAACCCTTAAATATACTGATAGTTCAATATTGAAAATATTAAACTTTCAGGAACAAATCTGAAAGAGGATGACAAAATTGATAAGTAAAATATTTCACTGATGCCAGTGATGTATTTGAGTCCACATCATCGGAGTACGAGTGCAAGTCCCAGTCCAAATCACTTGAGTCTTATTCGATGTCTGAAGTTTTAAGGTTCGAGTCCAAATCCACCTTTGAGTCTGATTCCTTTGGAACTTGAGTCAAGTCCGAGTCCAACATGTCTTAATTGAAAGCACTCTAGAATGGGAATCAGAGATCACCAGGTGCATTTTCAGTCAATTTTCACATGACTTTTACTTTAATGTTGAATTACATTTTATTCCCAATGCACAGACTGAGTTATACATATATTGGAATATAGTCTAAATTTGTTTGTGTTCTGTCATTAGTCCACACTTATAAGTCTTTATGGTAGGTTTTCCAATCTGAATGTCAGACCATACATGACATTTTTTTTATTCTACTGGACTCGGGATAGACTTGGCCAGATTTCTTGAGTACTGACCTTGAATCTGTGTACAAGTCCAATACCAGGAACCTCCAGTCAAAGTCCGAGTCCTGGAATAAGTGGACTCTAGTCTGGACTCAAGTCCAAGTCTGGACTAAAGTTCTACATCACTGAATGATGCACTTAATACAAATAATACATCAGATTTCATTTTATATACACATCTTTATTTATTTTTCAAATTTCAACATTCATTTGTCTGCTAGGTGTTTAAATATATGACTGTGACGTAACACAGCAGTCAAGTATTGTTGATTATCAGGATGAGAATTAATCAATGTACTCTTCAGGCCATTATCTAGCCTTGAACACATGATAAACAAGATGTTTACTGGCTGAAGGCTCAGCCCATAATAAATGAACAATTCAGTCAATACCTGTCTATCTCAGGCCAAGGTCAACCAAGAGCTAACAAACCAGTGCCAGGCTTTTAACCAAATACTTTTACCTCCCATCCAGGAAAAAAAAGGTTTCTCAGTGTGAACTAACAACTGTTAGTCAGCTCACCAGATCAATGATAATGTTGCAAATGGATTTTTGATAGAAATTTAGCTTGATGATTCATCCTAGTATTGGGATGACAATTAAATGTTTGGAAATAGTCCTGATTGAATGTAGATATATCATATGTAACCGGACACACAAAAGCGTTCCAACTTGCCTTGCTAGTGAAGCTTGCTTTATTAGCGAAGCATTAGAACGCCTGACTCGTGTGTCACAGGTTACAGTTCAAACCCAGCTTCGGGCCTGGTTTCTATTTTCACCTGTTACAGTAGTGTCAGAAGTAGGATACAGGGAGTCAGTGTTGTGGCATAAAGCCCCACCCAGTTCACGTATGTGACCCCCGGGTAGAATCCCACGTTCAACGTGGGATCAGAACGTCCTCGGAGAGAGGGTGAATGTAACCAGACATACAAAAGCAATCCTTCCGGCCTGGCTAGTGAAGCTTGCTTTATAAGCGAAGCGGTAGATATCCGACTTGTGTGTCACTGGTTACCTAGCTATGGGCCTGGTTTCTATTTTCATCCGTTACATATGAGATAAAAATTGCCATACAAATTTACCACTTTGTCATGCTAACTTCTTTGTCCCGGTAAATGCTATAAAATTCCTTGAAATGTCTTGGAAATGTCCTAGGAATTTGTCTGTGAGCTCTGTAAACACACATATGAAGCAATCCTTTCTGCTTCCTTGGGTTCAATTCCATTAATTGGACAGAGCAACCCTGCCTCCATAGCTGAGATCTTATAGAGTAGGGTAGAAATCAGAGCTGTTACTAACATTCACCCTCTCTCTGGTCTATGTGAAAAATCAGAACACAAACATTTGCTCACTGCAATATCACCAGTTGGCGAATCTGTTGATTCACTTAATTTAAGATAACAGACTCAATGAAATAGCAAAGAATAAATATAAATTTTTTATAGAATAAATATTTTATTTATAACAAGTTCATTAACAAAAAAGAGTACAAAAGAATACATACAAATGGTACAACCATAGATGTAAATATACACAAATACATAATAAACATAACAACACACAAACATGTAATAGACATGTCACTGGCTATATTCGTTTGAGAATCAAGTTTCACAGAATCTTTAGCAACTAATTTAACCTTGGGAATGATAGAACCAGATCAGAAAAGAATCACACAAAAGAACCTACAACACTGAATAAAAGTATTTATCCCATATGAATAAGTCGAATTACTGCTACTTAGTTGGTTTAATTAATCAATTAGTTTTTTTTAATGGAGGTTTGCTTTAGCTACTTTATTATGCTTAAAACTAATAAAAGTTTATCCCGTTTAATGTGGTGTTTATTTATCTTACCTCTTTTAACTGCTATATTTTGTTCAATTTTGTGTAAATCTTTCATGTACACACCAAAACCCTGAAATGTGTGTATTTACTTGTAGCATCTTCAATTATATATATATATAGTTTTTGGTTGCTAATGTGAGTATGTTTATCCAATCATGTTCACTATTATTAAAGAGAAATTCTTTATTGGATAAATTTGATAATAGAACTCTATAGACTCTTGGCTGCTTGGCATAATCTGAATATCTGACCAGAGTGAAGCTGTAAAAGAACATTCCCAGAATAAATGAACCAAAGTTTCCTCTTCCTCTTTACAAAAAGTGCATTTACTTGAATTGATAATATTTAACTTACAGAGAAATGGATTCAAAGTCAGCCTATGATGAAGAATGTAATATTGAAATATTCATAGTTCAAGTTAGCTGATATTGTGGTCACATATATCTTGGAAAATTCCTGGTACACATCTGTATCAGTAACTGCGATAAAATCATCTTTCAATTTTTTAATTGAATTTTTTTGGAGGGACTATAAGTTGGTCCACCAGTTAATCATATATAAATTTTCCTCCTTTCTTTTTAGTTAGCACAGTATTTAGAAGTTTTTGTAAATTTCTAGGTGATATTATTTCTTTGTTCTCATTCACTATGATTTGCTTCCATTTTCGTGAAATTGCTTGAAGTGTACTAATATAATTCAAAAAATTTATTTTAACCTCATACTTACCAATAAATTCTTTATTACTCATAAACTTATTTGTACCTTTTATCATTTTAACTAAATCTGTTACAAAAATGACTCCTTTACTGAAAAGCAATTTGTAAAATAAAATTTTATCATTAATTTTTATATGAGAACTAAACCATATAAATGGTGACATATGTAACTTCTTCTAAATGTAAGTTTCTGGGACATAGAAGCTTTTCATTGCCCCAGTGTCGCATAATTTCTTCCCAAAAAGGATGTTTATATTTCATAAATATTTTACATGTTTAGGTGCTAGATTACAATTGAAAGATAATTCTCCGAGATTGAAAAATCCTGAACAATTTTCCTCCAGACATTTTGTGGACTTTTATCTAATAAACCCTTTATCCACACCAATTTTAAAGCTACATTCTTTATTGAGATCTCAATCATATCCAGGCCTCCTTTTTCAATAGATGCTATTAGAGTTTGTCTTTTTTAAGTCATTATGTATTCCCCAAATAAATTTATATATACGTCACTTAATTTGTTTCATGAATGATTGACTGGGTGTAGGTAGAACTGAAAGATTATATATCAACTGTGATAAAACAAATTCTTTAATACAGTTATTTGACCAATTGGTGTTAGTTTTTGAGCATTCCATACTGCTAATATATTATTTATTTTGGTTTTTACTGAGGCAAAGTTTTCATGAACCATATCTTCAAGTGAGGGAGTGATCTTCACTACTAATAGCATTATTCCTTTATCTGTATATACCAAGCCTAAATCTTCTATCTTATTTTTCATATGGTTATTATCTTTCCTTTATGGCAAAATAACAGATTTATCCTTACTGATTTTTAATCCAGAAAATATTATATAATATTTGGTTTCCATGAATATGCTGTGTCCTCACTGGTTCTGGGTTAAAGCTGTATGAATTGGTTTTGAACTAATTTTGAATATATTATACATATACAAAAAGCATGTATTAGGACAGTTTTAAGATGGTGCCATAATCATTGATTACATAACATTCTCATTCTTTAGACTGTTATTTAAGAAGTTGCCCTGGTCCAGCCTACCCTGGTGTTTTTATAACAATGACATACCATCCTCTCTACACCTTCCCTCAGTACCCTGTGAGCTTCATTTTACAAACTAACTGGCATCTTCTTCCTGCTGGTCCGGTCCTTGTGATGGAACTTTACATCAAAGCCAAGAAAACATTATCAAGTTAATTACCCATTCATTAACTGTAAGTTAAGTATCCTTACCAGTTAATTTGAGATTCTGGGCTTGACCATCCCAACCTACACCTGGTGCTCTGAATTATAATGCCCAGACCCCTAACCTCTCTAAACCATGTATTTGTCTGGTCATTAACAGTGTGTGCAGTTGCATATTTATCCTATCTGTCATCATTTAAGTACAGGCACTGGATGAGAAATAAAGCAATAAAGAAAGCATGAAAGGAGTTCTACAGGAGAGAAAGAAAGAAAGATGCTATGAAAGGAAGAGTGAAAGAAAGTGAGAATGAAAGGAAGTGAGAAAAGAAAGTAAAACAGGTGATACAAGAGAGAAAGAAAGAGTAAAAGAAAAGAAGACAGAATGAAAGGTAAAAGGTACCATGAGAGAAAGAAAGAAATAGGAAATGAAAAGGAAGAAAGGAACCATAAGAAAAGGGAGAGAGAGAAGATGAGAATGAAAGAGTAAGAAAGAAAGAAGAGATAAAAGAGAGAATGAATGAATGAAGAAAGGAAGGAAGAAATGACACTGCAAAAATAGGAGGAAAGTATAAGATAGTGAGAATTTAAGAAAGTACAAGAGAAAGACAAGAAAAAAAAGGATGAGGAAAGAGAGAAACAGAAAGAGAGAGCTAGCTTATCATGTCAGAGTCAGATAACACTGACTCATGTGTACATACCCCAACTCTACTTAATGGTGTAATCATAGATCACCACATTGTGTCATGTGACTAATCACCAGGATTTCCTGAATTTTGCTTTGAAGTCACAAGAGTAGCTGACTGGTTGTCATATAAAAAGTTCAAATGTATGCAAAATTTCAAATAAAAGCCTACTTATTTAAAATTTACCATTCTTTATTAAATAAATTTTTAAAGTATTATTTAGCCATTTTACTTGAAAATGGAAGTTTCTTGAAACTCAAACATCCAAAAGTCACTGATAGCATGTGGTAAGCCTGCATATGAAAAATAAATTGTTTGTCACTGGTGTGTTCATGTTATTTATGTACACAATTTTACACTTTAAAGCTAGATTAAAATTAGTAATTCTTAAATTGCTGTCAAATCCATTATTATTCACAAAAACAATATATAGCAGCATATAATTAAGCCCATCATTCTAAATTATTAAGTGGTATAATGGCAGCACTTACCAATTTATTACTTCTTGTTATCAACTTGCAAAAAATATAATTGAATAAAATTTATCTAAAAACACATGTGTAGTATGAACCTAATAAGTGTGATTTAATGAAAAATTATTTTAAATTGGTGTTATTTAAATATAAAATATTTGTTTTTGTTTATTTTATTTTTGTCTTTACATTACATAAGAATACAAAAAAATGAAAATATGGATTGTTTTTTTGTATTTATATTTTATTTTATTTTTAAAAGTACATGGATGAAACAAATCATATATCCACTAAATATCATACACTTCTCTACAAAAAAATTGTTTTTATCAGTTATACTATGACATATTTTAATATCATATGGTTATGCGTCATTTGTTTACTATTACAGTCATTGAACTACATACTACAACTAATCATAACAATTAACACAATAACATATGCATCACTGTACAATGTAAAAAAGGATCAACATTATAGAAACGCAATAAATTAAAATGTTTAACGTAAAGAAAATTTAACAGTTTCTAATATGGAATCCAATGATCACTGAATTGTATGACAGAGTTTTATGGTCAAAATATAATACATTTTCACACAAAGGGTATTGTTAACCGTTACAGACGCAACACCGGTTAGATCATGTTGCGTCTTTCATATGCAGACACCACAAAGCGTGCTAACTGGACTGAATGATTATCACTTACTTGTCATCACTAACGCTAATTACTCCGTCCTCTTTAGGAATAATGACAGCCTGATTGACATCGTCGCTGTGGCCTTCAATTTTATTCATTAATTGGGGTTTTCTCACGTTTCCTGAAGGGGCCGTGCCCCCTCGCTTGATATCCGTAGCCATTTTCACCAAAACATATAGTCACGTGAACTGTCAGAAAAACTTCCGGGGTATGGAGACATCATTGAATAAATTACTTCTTTATTCTATATATTGCTAGAAGCTTGAATCAATTTCTACTTTCTTAATTTTAAAGTAATTATAGATATTTTCTTTAATAGAATCATAATTAATCACGTATTTCTAAATATATTTGACAAATCACGATATTCTTGTGGAAATAATAAATATTTAGAATGATCCCACTTTCAATATGGCAGCGCCCTGGGAATCTAGGGTTGTGGACTTTGCTTGACAAATGAAACTATTTACAGTTTGACAAGATGCATGCATTGACTGTCAATTATGCTTCTCAGAAGAATTGTTTTGTGTCATTTCCGAAATCAGTGGTGAAAGGACTCGACCCGACGAAAGTATGTTTTCATCCCTATTTAAATTGGTTTCAGGGAGATTTGCTGGTTGCTTTGGGCGATAATAGAGGGTACAAAGTACACCCCAAGGGTAGGGTGAAATGTAATAAATAAAATGAAACATCAGAATAATTTCCTTCGAAACTATTGTTTAATCTGATTGAAATAAAAGATATTAGACATTGACAGGCTTGTCATACTGACACTAAAGAAAATGAATAATGCATTACAATTTATGTGACTTACAGTGATAAGGGTCTAAAACACTACTGGTCTGGTTGGCAGTGTGGTCTGGTTGGCAGTACTACCAACCAGACCACTAAATGTGATGTATAGCTATTAGTACACTATTCACCATCTATGCATCGGTGCACAGCCAGCCACACCATACCATGTAATATGATGAATAGCTATATAAACAAATTGGGCGCGTGTGTTTAATCTCTGTACCACTACCATATAAAAGTTTTGCAATTAATCATTTATAGCAAGCTGTATCTTTTATTATTAATAATAAATAGCATTTATATAGTGCTAGTTCCCCGATAGTTCAAACTCACAGCGCAATTTACACATACCCACATACAATTACATGGAAATCTACTCCCCATGCCTGACCCAAGAAAAAAAATGATGTAATTAATTACCAAAAAGCTTGCTGAAAGGTTAATGTTTTTAAATAAGTTTTAAATGATACAAGAGTCAGAGATTTTCTAAGTGTTATAGGAAGTGAATTCCAGACTTTTAGGGCTATGAAACTGAAGGAATGTTCACTGATTTTTTAGTACACTTTGGTACTTTAAGAATATTTCTGCCAGCCGAGTGCAGCGTATTCAAAGCAGGGAGGTTATTATGACCAAGAATTATGTCAATCTTGTGAAGCAAATGGATTATATTAAAAAGCGATTTATCAAGTTATTGCTGGAACTATTTGTCATCTTTTGAAGAGAATAACTGATAATATCTGGATAATAGACTATTAATAGTAACTAACTGATAATAAGTAAAGTGTGGATAGTGAGGTTGCTAGAATTATTTTACATATTGTATATTTAAAAAAGTTTTTATAATTTTTATGAAATAATATTAATGATTTAACATAAATATCATGCTTTTTTAATGTACTGTACTTGAAACATTTCATGTACTGTGATCACTGAGTATGACAACTGACTCTCTATCAGTTTTCTCATCAAAGGTTACTATTACATCAAAAGTAAACTCATTAAAGGTTACTGTTGTACCCTGACAAGTACAAAGGTAATTAGCAACACGCAGTGGCACAAGGCTATCTTACTTATAACTTATAATATTTAAAAAATTGCTAACTAGCATGGTTTGGCTATATGTATCTTATATTTAATATTTATAAGCAAAGGTTATTCAGTTATATAAAATGATAAACTCATTAAAGGTTACTGTTATGTGGATACTGTTAATTGTCTATGGTATATATGCACTATCACCCCAGTAATTACTCTGCTGCAAATAATCAGATAATGGCCTGTTTATACAGCTATTCACCTAATTAGATGGTATGGTGTGGCTGGCTGTGCACTGATGCATAGAGGGTGACTATATACATCACATATACTAGTGCCAACCAGACCAGTAGTGTTTTAGACCCTATTGCATATATTATACAAATACAAAAATACAAATTTTATTTTCCGTCTGTTTTTACAACATATTAAACATTGGCCACTGGCTATTCTCACATAAGATATATAACAGATTGTAAAAAGACATAAATAAAAGACATATATCAATATCAAAAATAGATTCATATATGGCAGGGGCGGATCCAGGATTTAGGAAAAGGGGGGTCCAACCTAGGAGGACTTATGAAAATCCTAAAAAAAAAAGGTCATCACGTCTGGAAAAGGGGGGTCCAGGCTGCAAAATTACGTCTCAAACCCCTTAAAAAAGGTTGCTTCGGGTGAAAAAGGGTGGTCTGGACCCCCCCCCCCCCCCCCCCCGGATCCGCTTCTGTATGGGAAAAAGATATTAGTGTACATGTAATGATATGGTAATCAAATACTACAAACATGCATACTAAAAAAGCAGACAGATGAAAAAGGACCCTCATCAAGCATAAAAAAATCAGGTTAGGCCAAAATAAAAAAAATGTATGGTTCTCAGGCACTTTTTTTCAGAAATCAATGCGGGCGGGCGGTTTTTTATTTTTAATTTTTTGGTATGTTTCGATAAAAATGTCAAATGATAAGGGAAAAGCATGATAATAACAGATTTATATTGCTAAACAAGTAAAAGTACTACATAACAAAGGAATATGTATGATTTTATCTTCTTGAAAGAAATGTCCGAGCGGCTGTAGTTCAAAATTGGTAACTTACTTTGGACAATCAGAATAAAAATTTTTGATGTGGGGGTTTAAAATTGATGCAGGCAGTGCCTGAGAACCATACCTTTTATTTTTTTTGGCCTTAGAATATGATATTAAATAATTATTTCAGGAAAGTCTAGAATTTAAATTACTACAGTAGATACCATATTATTATACAGAGATTCAGAACAGGTATCATTATCATCACAGTTACACTTTGCACTTACATTTGAAACCAGTTCAGGTTATAATAACCTTTTTAAATCAAGCTAAGTTTTCTGCACATTTGTAGTGTCTAGGTAGGTTATGCCATAGAACAGCTGCTAAATATCTGATAGCGTGTATACCAAAATGAGTAGTATTTATTCTGGGTATAATTAAATCAATATTTGATCGCTGCCTAGTAACAATTCTACATGTTGATGTAATAATGGTACAACTTGCTACTATGTATTGCTTGGGCTGACATGGTTATCAAGAGCTTCAGTAAAGTCTGATGAGTACCTACGGTACAAATTGTTGGGCCTATTTTTCTCTCACTGAATAACGTCACCCTACATATTATCAGTATTACAGATGTTTAGAATCCTTTTGGGCCAAATTAATCAATTATTATTAATCCGTTATTTTATGTAACTTCTATATTTACATGATATCTGCTGTGTAAGAAAGTATTCATGTTATTTTAAATTATGTTATCATGGTTATCAGACCCATGGTTAGATGTATCACAGGTTTGTAAATTAAAAGCAGAAAGGTGTTAAAATTTAAAATGGACACTTATAACAGAACAAATATTTAAATTCACGCTAAAAGATCAGGGAAACAGCTGGGTTTATTATACATGACCGCTGCTGTAAGCTCAGGATGGGTATACTTTTTTTGCATCTTTGCATGTTTAAACTCCAGATGATAGTTTGTGATCGATTTTACAAAGATGCAAGCAATTTAATCGATTATGAAAGAACAAAAACAATCGTCATTACAATGAATTGATCAGCACAGCACTGATAAATCATTGTTAATGGGAGTTTGACTTTTCAGGTTCATGTGTATGAGGTCACAGGGTATTCAGTAACTGGTTACGTCAGTTGGACAGGGGATGTCAACAGTTCATATGATGGGCTGCAGATCTCCGGGCTCTTTGCATCCAAAATAGGATTCAGTGACGAGGAAGAAGTAAGATTTCTGATTTAATTAGTTAATCAAACATAGTTAATCTTTCCCATGACAGTTGCACGACATGTCCCCAACAAGTGTTACAGAGTGTTTGTGTCCCATTAAGCTACAAGAAAGATCATATTTTTCATATCTTAGATGATTGATGGTAATAATTGTACCCCATATTTGATTTTTATTGTCTTTATATCATAGTTTCAAATATGTATTTTATGTCACTTTACAAAACCTATAGTGCTTGACTCTTGGATCCGAACTGCAGACTACCTTTATGTGCAGTGTGCATGCTATTGGAAAAGGGCTGTTAAATGAAGTCAAGGCAAACATCTTTAATGTCGTTGCATAATATATCTTGTTTTTTTCTCCAGTAATTAAGAGATTCATGCTTAAAGTATAGATTTGTACACTTTGTTTGTGTTTAGTTTATTTGAAATTGCAAGGATTCTTGACAGCCATTTTTTACTTAAAATCGCAAATTTACAATTAAACCAGATGTTTCAAAGGTGATGAAGAATTACTTTCAGTAAAACAATCTTGCCAATCACATAATCCTACTGGATCAGTCTCTCATTCTGATCAGCACAAAAATTAAGTGGGAGCAGCCTTTGTTATTTTTAACCCCCCCCCCCCCCCCCAAGTTGTGTGAAAGTTGTTTCTGTCTAATCCTGCTATCATGCAAACATAAAAATAGTGTTAAAACATAACCTCCTTGTTGCAGGTAAAAATTTGTGTTATGATAGCTTACAGTCCAGGTATATAATGGGTCTTGAACCTTGAGACTTTGAATTAAACGGAGGAGATCTGTAGTATTGGTATGTAAAATTAATAAACACTTCATATGCCATTGAAGTAATTTATTGTATAGTGCTGATTAGTATATGTATGAGAGTAATGAGACTAATTTATGTTTGTTTTCATCAGGTATCTGTGCAGCTGAAATCTAGTATACAACCGTGCAAGAGGATTTATGTGGAACCAGTGTCTGTAAATGACTGGGAGATACTGGTAGGTTAAACTCCATTCCAATCCCTGCTTTGTTAAAGGGATAAAACAGGAGCAATATTAGGCCAAAAAAAATAAAAGGTATGGTTCTCAGGCACCGCCCGCGTCAATTTTTACCCCCCGCATCAACAATTTTTATTTTGATTTTTATCTTTCAAGAAGATGAATATTACAATTTATGTAGTGCTTTTCCCTGTTTTGCAAAAAAAAAATTGTTATTTTCACACTTTTCCCTGATCATATGACATCTTTATGGAGACACTCAAAAAAAGGTCAAAAATAAAATACCGCCCACCTGCACTGATTTCTGAAAAAAAGTGCCTGAGAACCATACCTTATTTTTTTATGGCCTTATGCCTTTTCTTTTACATTATCAGTTCAGTTTTGCTTTATACAAAAGTTTCCCAGCAAAACCTTCCAAGCACAAGGTTTGAGTACTCTACTTTATCTGTTAAACACCTTGTTATGGTTCTGCATGTGGGAAAACAGGGTCCACATGTGTCTGTTTACCATAAGAAGACCATGTGTTGGGAGGTCCGAATTTGCTTGTGCCACCAGATCCCGAACAAGGAGTTGCCCAAACATGTACGGCTGTGAAAAACTTAATGTTAGCCTGAAAATAAAATGGTAGACGCAGGTGGCATTCACGCTGAATTTATGTTGGCATAAATAATCATGCCCGGTCCACTTTTTTAACACTCATGTACGCCGAACTGTTTCCGGAATTTTGTTGGCACGTACCATTTTATTTCAAAGAGGAGATGCTATTTTTCTTATAAATTCAGTACTCTTTGTAGGTGATTAGGTCCCTTTAAGAAAACATTTTTAATATGTCAGATTCCTGACTGTAACCTTTGAACCCTGAACAAATCACACTTCATAAATTGTGTTTTGATTCAGATCTGTTTTTAGAAGCCCTCCGTTACATTATGCCCACAAAAATATATTTCCAGTAACTTAAAATCATATTCAGATTAACAAGTACATACACAGATATGCATATTATTTAAGCACTATTCTGTATTCATTATTTGAACAAGTGATATCTTGTGTATGGTAGCCTTTGTACATCCTTAAGTGTATATGAATTTTGAGAGCACTTTCAATAAATTACATATATTAATAATATGAATTTAAATCAAACACTGGTTTGAGAGAAAAAAATGAAAACAGTTTGAAGGAGAATTTAAGAGATACATGTGATTGTCACAATGGTTGATTGTATGTTTTGCATGCAAATACAATGTTTCATTTCTGTATATATGCATAAGGATCTAGTTATATTTAACATCACTCATTTGGTGCATATTAAATTTGTGCCATTCTTATTGTCAAAGTTTTAATTTAGTGCCACATTTTCTATTCCAACTTTGGGCAAAAGATGTATATTTTAAATACAAAACTAGCTAAACAAATGTTGACATGGATGGGGGAATCTGATAGTCGGTTTCACTTTAATAATCCTGCAGGAGATGCATGCTGCGTACATTGAGAGTCATCTTCTTGATCAGCTAAGGGTCGTGTGGCCGGGGATGGTGTTTCCATGCTGGGTCCAAAAGTCCATTTGTGTCTTCTGTAAAATCAGTGAGTATCAGAATTAATTTGGAGTATGTTTGATTATATTCTCAATCTGATTAAAATACATTAATCTATGCAGCTAACTGCAGAGAGTAGTATACATGCATCAAGGGGATGCTGAATCGCTCATTTAAGTTAAGATCTTCCAGGACATTCAGTCCACTTTTGGATACTACCACAGGCCCTTGAAATCGCTATTAAAACATGTCTAAATGGCCCGAATATACCTATATTACCCATGACAGTCCTTGAGGCCGAGCGGCTTTCGACAGATTAGCGGTGATCTCATTGGTTGGCTATGATAAACAATCCCACGATGGTGCTTGGAAGCCGATCAGCGACTCTCTCATTGGTCGGTTTATGATATAAAATCCCATGATTAAACAGCTAATTATACGCTGCTAGGAACCGTAATGTGAGTTATTTTTGTGTCAGACAGACCCAATTGGTTCAATTTTATGTGCATGCAAAAGATAAGTTGGTGCCACACCGTCGGTAGGTTGGAAATGGATAGTTTATACAGCAGGTCACTCAGACTCCTCCGTCAGTCGTTTCATACCTTGTGTCTTTATATTACTATGGGTAGTATGAGGCTATATAGGGGCCATTTAGACATAATTTAATGGTGATTTGAAGGGCCTGTGGTACTACTGAAGTACAGTTCAGCAGGAAAAAAAATACACATGAGGTTTTTCCCAAATATATATCCATCGAATGTTTGAAAATATATAGATCTTGAAACAGACATCGCAATATGTTATTCTTGATAATCTGTGATCAATTAATTATTAAAATTTAAGCATATCATCCTTGGAAACTAATGGATACCACAGATACAAATGATAAGCTTTTTTACATTTTTTCCAGATGAAGCTCTATTGTATTCTTGTTGTTCAGTTCAAGTTAATATTTGTTTTATTTTCAGATTTTTCTCTCTCTTTTAATACTCCAAAATGTAAAATTATAAAAATTAATTGCAAAAGCCACTTCCTATTAACTAATTTTACATGTACTAAAATGTGACAGGTTCTCTTTTGTGGTTCAATAAAGTGTGATGTGTGTTTTATGTGTTCTATGTTTTGTCTTTTGATTATTAGGTACAATGGAACCAGATGAGAAATGCTCCCTGCTTGAACAGCAAACTGAGTTAATCATATCTCCTAAGGTCAGGTCAGGAGGTCAAAGGTCAGGTCAAATAGGCAATACAAGCCAGAGGTCAGCAGAGCCATCTGCTGACAATAAACCAAAAGATAAATCTAACCAAAACAAAACAGATCTAGAGAATAAAAATCAGACAAAACAGAAGAAAAACAGAACAATCAGTGAAAATGTAGATGATGATCTTCATGAGGAGAGTAATATGGCAGAAAATGTATCCCATAATCCCTTGCAAGATGTATCCCATGGTCCTTTGCAGGAGCCAGGCATTATGGGAAGTGTATACCGTGCACTGCACACTGTTCAAGGATGGATATTTGGAGAACATGCTACACATCAAAGTTTGGTAAATGTGGAATCTAGCAGCACACCTCCTTGTGAATTATATAAAAAAGACCTTGCTTTGTCAAGCAGAGTCCAGCCAATGGACAAGAAATTCAGCAAACCACATTCAGAAAAATCCCCTGGAAATGTACAGACCCATCCTATTTTAATCAAAGAACAACCTTGCAATGTATATGTTACATATGAAACTTTGAGACATTCACTGCCTGCAGTTCATTGTATTGGTGTGCCATCCACATTTATAGCTACAATGTCCCATATTAAATCACCAGTTGAGAAAGATGAACAAGTCAAACAGACAATGAACAAAAGGACTAGGAGAGATAGGAACTTAAATACTTCTAGAAATGAAGAAGAGCCATTAGAAAGTGATCCTTTACAAAGTGACTCTTCTCAAGGCATGAAAATGTTTATCAGGGTTATAGTTCTTGGAAATCACCAACAGAGGGAGCAGCATGATACTGTTAACCAATCAGAGAAGAGAACTGAACTGCCGAATGACAGTCATGTGCTGTTAGGTCATGTGGTCTTACCTGACCTACTTAGAAGGCAAGCCAACCAATCAGCTTCAAGTAAGGTTAAAATTGAAGCCATTCAGCAGAAAGATTTGATCCCAGAGGAAATACAGCTCCATCCAGTGGGTGACATGGTGAGTGTAAGATCAGGAGTTAATAAAGATGTTCTAGTTGTTAACATTCTGTTTGGTACACTACCAGTTCAGGGGCAGATCCAGGATTAAGTAATAAGAGGGGTCAAACCCAGGAGGACTATTGACAAAACCTTAACAAAGGTCTGCAGTTGTGGATAAGGGGGCAGGGGTGCCAGGCCACAAAAAAAATGGTCTGCACCCCTTAAAATAGTTGCAGTGGCTAAAAAAGGGGGGGGGGGGGGTCCTGACCCCTCTGGACTTGCTTCTGCTATTCTCTGCTGAGACATCATAATACCAGTATAAACTATGTCTTTTATATAAACTAGCCAGTTTCTCAGTTTTACTTTTTATAAGAATTGACACCAGGTGGCATGGCCTGGTGCATTGAAATGCAAATGGCAGCCAATCAAACTGCCTCTATACACAACACTTTATCCATAACCTTGTTACACAATGCCCAGGCTAGGCTGAATATACCAGTGCTTCAGGAGCTTAATCTATAGGTAGACTGGTTCAAACAAAGATGTCTTTCTTGGCTATCACAAGAATACTCACTTTTCAAGTGCTATTGTCACTGAATGGTCATGCTGTTCGAACTGACTCAATGTAAAGATGACTCTCCTAGTGTTAAAATTGAATTCAATTGTATGCTGACTCATATGATTACTATAAATAACATTATATTGTAGAAAACAACAGTAATGTTGTTGCTTTTATCAGAGACAAGCAAATAGATCACTAGTTCAGATGATAAAATACAATTTAAGTCTTCCTTTTGATAATATGGTTTACTGAGATGCATAATCTGTTCAAATGACCATGTAATTTTTTTTATTTTTAGCCTAGTTACATAACACCAGAAATGCTGCAGATTGCTGCTAACAACTGGATCTCCTCAGTGAGTGACATCTCTTGCCCTCTGGTGATCAACCAGGGAACTTTGGTCTCCTTTCCTGTCATGCCTGGTCAGTTTTTATCTCAGATTGTCATTTATTTGTATAATGGTATGATATCATTTTGTGGTAGCATAAGTGCAAATTGAAAAAGAATAAGTGAAGACGATAAAGGTCCCTAACAAACTTGAATATTAACACACCAAGTGATACATTTGATTTTAATCTTTGCATGATAAATGTAAGAATGAGAAGTAGTTTAGAATATTATAAATGTGTTAATAATTTTTTTATATATCCATATACATATTATTATAGATGATGATTATTCTAAAACTGTAATTCTGTGTGGACATCTTTAAAACTGGTCTGCATCAGTTTACAGTATATTACTTTTACAAAAGGGCCTTTGAGACACAAGAACATGCTATGCTAGTAAACAATCAGGATTAGTGAGGATTTGTGGACTTGTGGTTGGATAATTGCAGATGTACAACAAAACATCTATATGACCTTCAGATCCAAGGAAGGAGAGGTCAAACAAGGTCAAGGTTACTGTCTCTTGTATCCACAAATGATAACCAAGGTCAAGTTCAAGGTAGCAAAATACCAAGACAGAATGTCTGAATCTTTTCCCAAGCTGTCTGACCTTTCACCTTCAAGGCCAAAGTTCAAGCTTGAGGAACTTGGGTAAGCACTTCCTGTTAAACAGAGCATCATTTTCCATGGGCCACTTATTATCTCCGTGCAACGAAGTGTGCAGGAGGGGATACAGTAACACCTCCATTCTTTTGTCCGTCTGTCATTCAGTCCACCAGAATTGCCTCGTTGATCGATTTTAAGCAAAATCGTTTCACCTAAACTTTTCATCTTTGACATATAACTCACCCACACATGGATGAAGAACCCTGTCGATTTTGAGGTCATTGGGGGTAAGGTCAAGGTTTCACCTAAACTTTTCATCTTTGACATATAACTCACCCACACATGGATGAAGAACCCTGTCGATTTTGAGGTCATTGGGGGTAAGGTCAAGGTCAAAGACCTGCCCTCATCATTTTCACACTTGTGTAATACACCTCATATGATTATGCTCCTGTTCGAAGGGATGCTCCGCTTTGCGGTGCCCTTGGTTAAGAATATGCAAACGGAATCTTATTATACATTATACTGGCATACAAAGATCATATAAATTGATCTTTGGTCAATATTTAAATATTAAGATGTAAATCATTATGAGTGAAACCTGTTATATATTGTGGCATGTTGCAAGGAAAATTTTGCAGCTGTAGGTTTTACTCAGTGTGAATAGAGAGTACATGTGTTTAATTCTTCAAACTATTTTAAAAGGTTTTCATTATTTTAAATAACTGATTTTGAGTTTATTGAATATGAAATATCTTGTTTTATTAATAGAAATAGTTTAAATTGTATTTACTTTGTTTTCAGTGGTGTCAAGCATGTTGCCTCCAGGCTGATTGAACATTTGGAGATATGCCTGTGTCAGCGCCCTCTGGTGAGGAGTTTGTGTTCTGCAGCACCAGGCTTGAGTCATGGTGGCATTGTACTCTGTGGGAGTCGAGGCAGTGGAAAAAGTGCTTTGGCAAATGCAGTTCTGCACCAAATGACCGAATGGCCAAACCTGGCATCACACAGTGTTATAGAGTGCAGGGGACTTCGAGGTAGGTAAACGTCAATTAAAAATTTTATACATGTGTTTTTTAGCTCAGCTGACTGAAAGTCATCTGAGCTATAGCGATCACTCTTTGTCCGTCGTCCGTCTGTCCGTCCGTTAACCAGGCACAAATCGTAACCGCTGGACCTAGAACCTTGTAACTTGGGATTCTGAGAGGTCCATAAACAATCTCCTTGGAAACCAGAAATTAGGTCTCTGTTACCCAAATCCTTCGAGCTATGTGGCCCCAAAGTACCCCCCAGAAAAGTAAAAAATTTCATACAAAAACTTCAATATCTCATTAACTACTTGACTGATGGTCATGATTTTTGGCATACATATTGATCATGAGATGTTACATCACTTCCTGCAGACTGGTGGCGCCACCTGTATTTTTCGATTTTTTACGATTTTTTCCTTTGAGACCTTTGAGGATGCTGTCATCTGTTAGCGGTACACAAATCCTAACAACTGGACCTAGAATCTTCATTTTCGACACACTGAGAGACCTATGAAAAGTCTCCATGGAAACCAGAAATTAGGTCTCTGTTACCCATATCCTTCGAGCTATGGGGCCCAAAATTACCCCCCAGAATAGTCAAAAATTTCATAAAAAAACTTCAATATCTCATTAACTACATCACTGATGGTCATGATTTTCGACATACATATTGATCATGAGATGTTTCATCAGTTTGTGCAGACTGGTGGCGCCACCTGTATTTTTCAATGTTCACGAATTGTTTTCTCCATTTTTGAGACCTTTAAGGATGTAGTTATCTGTCAACAGGGTACAAATCGTAACGACTGGACCTAGAATCTTCGTTCTTGACACACAGGGAGACCCATGATAAGTCTCCATGGAAACCTGAAATTTGGTCTCTGTTACCCATATCCTTTGAGCTATGGCACTCCAAAGTACAGCTCAGAATAATGGAAAATTTGATACAAAAGCAAAAGTATCTGAACAACTAATGCAGAGATAACCATAATTGTTTGCATGGATATTGATCATGGAGTGTTTCATAAGTTTCTGCAGACTGGTGGCACCACCTGTATTTGTTCGTTTTTTTTAACGAAATTTTTCTGTATTTTTGAGACCTTTAAAGATATGAAAATCTGTTAACAGGGCACAAATCATAAAAACTGGACCAAGTATCTTCATTCTTGACACACAGGGAGACCCATGAAAAGTCTCTATGGAAACTTGAAATTAGGTCTCTGTTACCCATATTCTTTAAGCTGTATGGGTCCAAAATACCCCCCCCCCCCAGAATAATGGAAAATTTGATACAAAAACTGCAGTATTTCAATAACTACAACACTGATGGTCATGATTTTTGGCATACATATTGATCATGAGCTGTTCCATCAGTTTCTGCAGACTGGGTGTGCCACCTCTATTTTTTTCAAATTTTTACGAATTTTTTTCTTTTTTTTGAGACCTTTAAAGATGTGGTTATCTGTCAACAGGGTACAAATCGCAACAACTGGACCTAGAATCTTCATTCTTGTCATGCAAGGAGGCCCATGAAAGGTGCCTGTGGAAACTTGAAATTAGGTCTCTGTTACCCATATCCTTCAAGCTATAGGACTCCGAAGTATCCCTCAGAATTATGGACAATTTGATACAAAAACTGAAGTATCTGAACAACTAATGCAGAGATCACCATGATTTTTTGCATGGATATTGACCATTAAGTGTTTTTATTAGTTTCTGCAGACTGGTGGAGCCACCTGTATTTTTGTATCCGCCAAAACTAAGTTTTGCGGATACTATGTTTTTGACCGAGTTCCTCCACCGCGGCGGCGTTCGTTTCCAGAGAGCTCCTCGGAGACTAATGGACCGATTTTTCCCAAACTTACACCTATTATCGGGTCACATGTGAACTGGTGCCTAACCAATTTGCATTGACCTCTGACCTTTCCTCTCTATCCAGTGTCCATTTGTGGGTCTGTTTCCACTCATAAACCCTCATATCTCGGGAACCGTTTGACCGATCAGGAAATAAAATTGATACAAATGTAGCCCTTGGATTGCTTTATAACATACACAAAAAATGGTGGCGCCACCTGTAACCATGTTTGCACAGTGTCCATCTGTTCATCTGCCTTGGGTTAAAATCACTCATATCTCTGCAGTGAATTGACTAATTCACCTGAAATTCATCATGTGTATACATCCAGGATAGCTTTCTTGATTTTATGACAGGTGGCGCCACCTACGTTCACGTTCACGCTGATGACATCCAAGCTTATATCTCGGGAACCGTTTGACCGATCAGGAAATAAAATTTATACAAATGTAGCCCTTTGATAGCTCTGTAACATACACAAAAAATGGTGGCGCCACCTGTAACAATGTTTGCACAGCATCTGTCTGTTAGTCTGCCGTGGCCTAAAATTACCAATTTCTCTGTAGTGGTTCGACATAACTGCCTAAAATTTTGCAGGTTTATACATCGTGGACAGCTTTCTTGATTTTATGACAGGTGGCACCACCTACATTCTAGTTAACGCTGGACACATCCAAGCTCATCTCAGGAACCATTTGACCGATTGGGCCAAAATTGTGCATGTGTTTAGATCTCACATAGGTCTTTATCATACACAAAACTGGAGGGGTTACCTGCAAAGATTTTTGCACAGTGTTTGTCTGTTTGTCTGCCATGGGCAAAAATCGCTCATATACATGTAGTGGTTTGACTTTTCTGCCTAAAATTTTGCAGGTGTATACAACTTGGACAGCTTTCTGGATTTGTGGTAGGCGGCACAACCTACATACACATTTAGGCTGCAGACATCCATGCTAATATGCAACATACCTCACTCTATTTCCCCTTGCCGCTCAATCCATGCCTCACTATCCGATTTTGGCAGATACATGTAGTCACTTGTCGGTTACCCGTATTCTAGTTTTAAAAGTTTACACATTTTTCTCTATTTTTGAGATATATAAATACAGACTAAATCTTGGCCTGTTGGTTAATCTGTTTGATGCTTCAGTTGAATGGGTATATACTACCATTCTGATGATAAAATTTCCTTTTGCGAATCTCTTCCCAGTCAGCTGAGCGTCATGACCCATGGGTCACTTGTTTGCTTGTGTGGGGATGATTGAGCCAAGACAAAACTCACTTGTTTGTGGCTGGTCCAATGTAAAATAATGGAACATATATGGAATATATTTGGAAAGCTACTAAAATATAGTACAGTAAAACCTGTCTAATCCTGACATTCAAGGGACTGACATATTTTGTCCTTAATAGCCAGGTGTCCTTATAAGGCAGGTTTGCAATTAAATGTCATGGAGAAAACATACATTTCAGAAAAATTTTTATTACCATGCATTGATATCTTCATTTTAACTCCTGGAGCAGAACCGTTTTCAAAACCGGCAGAATTTTCCTAGTAAGTGGCTTTGCATTTCATAACATTTGCAACTTGTGAAACAGGTCAGCCAGTGCCCTCATAGTTTTCTGTGAAGTTTCACTGGCGCGGATGAGCTAAAATTCCTCGCTAATGTGAACTTAGCCTGGGATTACTTGTGCTGATGCCTGGTTGCATTTTTTGGTTCTATTCTTACGTCATTTGTCTGCGGTAATCTCAATGGTGATGTCAATGCACAAACACAAAAGGCAAAGACTGTCATGGCAGCAAAACTTACTCCAAGCATTTATATAGGTAAACGTAGTCTGAGCCTGGCACAAAGAAAGATAGAAAGATAGAAGTTTATTTCAGGCCACAGCCCATATAAAATAATACAGTAAAATGGTATAGCATAGTAAAATAAGATACAGTTAAAAACATTATGATGCATCATTAGATATTCACGCTTCTATTTATGATATAGACATTCATTCCAATGTGTTTGTATTCTACCAGCTTGTACATTCATGTTGTTTACAAGACAGCGTATGAGGGGATTGGTTGAGCATTCAGTTCGTCTAATAAAAGTGAAGATACATTTCCTCAACACAGCCTTGAAATTATTAAAACCATGTTTCACAAACATAAGACTAGCACTATCATTCCGTTGATAACCTAATAATTTACGGTGCACATTATTGAATGCAACACATAATTTATTGAAACAAGACGAACTATAATCAGTCCATAGAAACGGGCAGTAAAAAGTGAGACAATAACTTTTGAACAGCTGAATTTTGACAGCGATAGTACAATGGGAAAAGTCACGTAAAAGTATATTAGAGCGTACATACAAAAGTCTCGTTTGACGCATCATATTGTCATCATCTTTACAACTGTCACTGAATATATAACCAAGATACTTTGCATTTTTTGCATATTCGATCGGTGTGTCATCAATACTAACACTAGGGCAAGTTAATTTACATTTTCTGGGTTTAAATACCATATACAACGTTTTGGCAGGATTAAGCGAGATATTGTGTAATTGACTATAAGACACACAAACATCTAAGAGTTTCTGCAAGCCTGATGGACTAGGTGCAACAAGACAAATATCATCAGCATAAATTAAATGGTTCATACATACCTCACTAACATAACAACCAGCGTTACAAAGTAACAAGTTCGCCGACAAGGAGTCTGTATATAAAGCAAACAATTTCGGAGACAATATACCCCCTTGTCTTACCCGTTAGAGATATTAAAGAAACTGGAAGTAGTGTAACCCCATTTTATACATAGACGTTGATTCCGATACCAATATAGTAAGATTCGAACCCACAATGAGTGGCACACCACGAGTGATTAGTTTATCAAATAATATCCAGTGATCAATTCTATCAAACGCTTTGGAGGCATCTAAAAAACAAGTATAGACTGGACTGTTATAATCTCTGTAGTACTGAATTACACTTTTTAGGGTATAAATGCACAAATCTGTAGAGTGAGCTTTTTTAAAGCCAAATTGATAATCAGACGTTACCATATAACAGTCAATACATTCAAACAAAATTAGTTCTAGAAGTTTCCAGCAGGCAGTAACTAGCGTTATCGGCCTATAGTTACTCTTCTCGCTACAGTCACCAGACTGATTTTTAATCAAAGGTACAAGAGCAGATTGCATAAACTTATCAGGCAAATAACCATGAAGCAAAAAAGCAGTAAATAGAAGGGATAGGAGAACACAAATAAGCTTACTTGCATAAATGAAGTGCTCAGCCGCAAGACCATCCACACAATCTGGTTTAATTATATTTTCAAGAGGCTACATATTTTGCCGTTTCTGATATTTGTTGTCATGAACAACGTCATCGCTTCAGGGCATCATTTGAGAAAAGTAACTACGATGAACAATAATTGTAGGAATGTTCAGTGTGACAGCTTTATTTAATTATTTTTTTAAATAGTACCAAAGTTTTACAAAGAAATTTTCACCAGTATATCACCAGAAGAGGCTCAAGTGCAGGAATATACCAACGGCTATATTGTCAACTGTCAGTTTTGACAGTTGCAAGTAGATGACAAAAAAGAGCATAAATATCACCATATGATTGAAAGTGACACTGATGGTGTATTTCTGAAGAGATAGTTAGTATATACCCATAGTTTTTTAGTGCTGATATTTATATTTCTTTTTATATGGGCATCTTAAAAGCTGACCATATGTTGTTGACGCCAGAAGTCATTTATATGTGGACTTGCTCTCTGTCTCACAACCACCAGCGCCACCTTTGGGGTTTTTTCTAAACTAATAATGTCCAAAATTTTTATATTTTGGCCTAATATTTTAAAAATTAACCCATTGACATACACATTTTTGTCTATAAATAAAATGAATATTTAATTCTGCATGTTCATTTAGAATATTATGAAAAATACATTGTGGTCAGTTTTCTAAAATATGTAACTTTTGTTTCCCCCTTTGTTAAAATATCATATAAAAACCCACCACAAGTGTCAATTTTCAACTTCATATACTGCAAAAATAGGCACATTGACCCCGAAATTTTATTTCATAATTTTACAAAGTATGTCTTGTAGATATCATGTGCAAATTATCTAAGAAATTCCATTGGTAGTTTAAAGTGTCATGTTCCCCCTTAAACACAGGTTGTGACTGTTCCGTACAAACATCATTCCTGAAACTGATATATCCCTGCAGGTTCACAGAGAAAGAGGCACTCAACGGGAGGTGATCGGACCCAGGTAGCTTAGCAAGAATAGAAATATCACAGATAATAGAGTGCATGTCATGACTACAAACAAAATGATCTAACCAAGAAGTGGTGGAATGAGCATCACTTACATAAGTATAGCAACCGGAGTTTTTACCTAAATGAATAAAATCGAATATTATTAGGTTAGCAAGTTCATAAGTTTGAGAAAGTTCTTTCTCAAATTTGGAGTTAACATTAGCATTAAAATCCCCAACCATAGCTATATAGCTAGTAGGTGCACTTTCCAAGATTGAAACAATTTTACCAAGGTAATCCAAATAAGACTTATAATTATCATCACTCTGATAGGGCATATACACATTTAAAAAGAAATACTGCATTTGACTTAAATTGAGAGTTACAGAAAGTAACCTCCTATCATCATATGTTTGAAACTGAGTAAATGGTAATAACTTTTTACGAACTAAAATACCAATCCCGCCATAGGGACGACCACATAAAATACCCAAGATATCATCAATACCACTAACCCCCATAGCATCAAAATCTGGGTGTATAGTGCGTAATAAACACAATTCATCATTATTAAGCCAAAGCTCATGAAGAAAGATAATATCAGCATTTTCACATATTTTATAAACATCAGCTTTGCTAGTTTTCAGTCCATAGCAGTTATAAGATACAGTTCTGATGGTTAAGAAGTCCATAGTTACCAATTATGTTCATTACGTACAAAAACTAGTTATATATACTCTGTGTACCTACGAACAATAGCACCTGTAGGCCATGTAGCGGGGTCCAGGAGGCGGTTCTGATCATGCTGGAAGAGGCGCAAGAGAAATGAGGAGTATGAGTCATGCTTGGTTCTCAATGCTTCGCAACACACAGACATACCGGTTTCCTCCGGTACATGTTGTATGACATCCTGAGGTCTGGTGTTTCTGACTCGACGAGAGACGAATATGCCAACAGACTGTCGCTGCTTTTGGTGCTGATTGTACCGATAATTAGATCTTGGAGGAGAGCTATGTTTTGCACGCAACCGGAAATTCCTACCTCGACCTGTGACAACTTCAGAGCGAGAGCTGTTGCTGTCAATGTCCTGTCGTGATGCCTCACTCTGGCTGGTAGAAAAATGACTTCTGTCTCTCTCAGACTGTGTTGTCTCCTGTGACTGTGTTTTTTTACATCGAACTGCCTGTACATATGTGTGCTGATTATTGGCGTTGAGTTGGTCACCTCCAGAACCAGGGATCCTTCCTTGTATGGCCACTAATCGGAGAAGCTCGTCATCCTGATCTACGTCATTCTGCAGTACAGAATCACGACATGTATCTGGAATCGAGCCTGGCCTGTCTGTGTTGTTACCTGACACTTCAGTTTTGTTGCTTGACACGACAGTTGACACGTCAGTATTGTCCACGTCAATATTGTTCTGCCCAGAATGTGCCACGTCCATTATCCCCTCGTCTACGCGCACATCCGACTGAGTGCACTTAACACATATTTGATCCACTGCTGCGGAGCCCATAGTAGTACAGGCTGCGAGTGTAGTTTGCTGAGCATCAGAAATAATCTGAATCTGTATTTTTAATGATTCAATGTCCTTTATAAGCTTTGATATGTCAAAGTTGTTTAAACTAAGAGGTGGTAAGTTGGACAGATCTCTGGCTACATACACAGGGATGTTTTGTGTTGGTATCTCCAGAAAAGCATAAACTATGTCCTGGTGGTCATGCTGGCGTTTGTCAGTTCCTCTACATTTGATCTTCTGCGGTTTGTTACTCTGACCCTGTGTATTGGGTAACTTGAAAGCAGTTTCAAATAACATGTTTTTGGCAACTTCCACATATTCATCCATATAAAAATCAACACATAGTTTCACAAGAATGTCATACGGCATAATTTGAATTTTGTTTGACACAAAACTCAAAAGCTCATTCACAAACAGCTCTGTACTCGAGTGATCAGTTGCATTGGAGATTTGCAAATTATCAGTCTTATCAGGCTCAGGGAGTTCAACATGCATCGGTTGTTGTAAGGACTGAGATTTTCTACCAGATTTTGTTGTTGTTATTTTCCCAGAGTTATTGGATTTATTGGATGCCGACTCGTTTTGCTGTCATTTCTCTACTACTATTAACGAACGATCTGGAAAGTGAGCATACTCACATTCCCTGCACAGCATCAAGTCCCCTTGGCAAAGCTTCACCTCTGCCCCTTTCTTGTTGTCTGGGCACGCGCCAGATCCCGGCCGCCCCTCACAGCGCATTGTGGGTTATACACACGCTTGACTACTGAAGCGTGACAACTGGTGCCTCAAGGTTATTATGTAACCTGGTAACAGCGCAACCCACGCAAGCACACACGGGGGATATTAGGGGCAGTTAGCGAGGCCAGTAACTAAAAAAGTCTGAATACCCAAAATTCACAAATGTTTTAGTAATCTACGCACCACTTTCTGTTGTCTGTTGGTTGCCGAATTCCAAAAATCAGGTACCAAGTCTAGTTAGTTTATTGTGTGTACCAAAACTTTTCGATTAAAGTCTGAGCTCTGAAACATGTTACCGAGAACATTCACCACATTCACCACATTCACCACATTGCCTTGTTTGTATTAATCAATTGCATGATGATCACTGATGAAACCCTTGCCTTGACATCGTTAACTGTGAAAAATCACTGCATTAATCGGTCACTGTCCTCTCACAGCTGGCACTTGACAGGAATTGTGAACACATCAAGCCATGACATGAGTAAAGAGAAATAAGCAAAGAATGTTTTGACAGGAAACCACTCTAGGTCTTTGTTGTTGTTGCGGGCAAGAGATTAAAGTGTTTGGCAGACCTCGCCGACGGACACTTGCCCTGCCAATCGTGTCCAAATTTGCCAGGTTGATTTACTTTAAAAACACTGGCTTGTGCCAGCATCAGCTGTCCGTAGTCTCCATTAGGCAGGTGTCCGCCCTGGAGAGATATAATTTGTACATAACCTAGAGGGAAAATTCAAGGGACTTATGTATTGTGTCCGTTATAGCAAGTTGTCCACCCAAGAGAGGTGTCTGCAAGACTAGGTTGAACTGTATTATATGTGTCTTTTAATCTATCCTGATCATCTAGGGCTCATAAATCAGTTCAAAAATAGTGTTTTCAATTTAAATTTAGAATATCTTGTCACATCCTGTTTTCTGTGGTTGATCACACTGCAAAATTATGACTTTATACAGAAGCACTGATATCTCCCATAAAAATCACATAAGTCCTAGTTTTTTGGGGGGTAGAAATGTTAAAAGAATCTAGCTTTAAAAATTATCTACAGTGAAATGTGTTATATGATAATATTATGGGATTTAAAATACATTTATATGTAATTTTTTTTAAAACATCTTGTGAAGTAGTATGATGATTATTCTTTCACACAGAAATTACATTTTCCTGTCTGTCCATCTGTCTGTTTTTTATCAATTACCAAGATACTTCAGTGGAATTTTGGAGACATGTAGCAGACCAGTTGGTTTGAATCAATACATGATTGCAACAACTGCAAAATATCTGTAAATCAAACCATAATAATTGACATAAAGCTTAGCTAGTTGTTGTAAGTTGTTGAAGGACTCTTGCAAGAGAGAATTAGATGATTGGCATATGGTATTTGGTGACATATTAGAACTGAAGACCCTTGACAACACCAATAACAGAGAGGGAAAAAACATGTAAGAATTATCAAAGATTTGGATAAGAGGTCCATTATTTAATAGGTATACTGCTGGTTAAAATATTATATGGATATTGAAGTCTTGCTGCATAATTAAAGGGGACCAATCAGGTGTCATGTTTGCGTAAACATATTACCACATCTATATTATATTTATGATGGTGCCACTCAACATTTGTCATTGAACCTCTCTGTGGCCATGCTTTGGAAATGCCTGTTTTTGGTCTTGAACTATATGGAACCATGCCAAATGTGTCCTAAGGGGGATCTTTTCCCATATTTTCCCATATAATTCTTGACAAATGTAACATTAATTCTCAAAGTTGCTGTTGCAACTAATGGTATAATTTATCAGGCAAGCAAAGTCGCCCCATTGAAAATCTGGATGTCACAAATCATATGTCAGAATTTAAAGTATACCAGTTGTATTTATAATGTTTTCCACTTTAATCCACAGGTAAGAGAATTGAGAACATAGAGAAGGTGTTTAATATGGTGTTCAAGGAAGCCACTTGGAGGCAACCCTCAGTGATTCTACTGGAGGATCTTGATGTCATCGCTGCTGCCCCCTCTGGGCCAGAGCATGAACTATCAGGAGAGGCAATCTATTACCAGCGAGTCGCAGAAGGTAAAATTAAATGATGTCCTTTAGGTTTTGTAATATGTTGTTAACAGACTGTACCAAAATATAATTTAAAAAATCAAATGAGGTGCTATAAAAATTATTAATTCAAATTGTTTGCTTGCCTTTAAGAGAATATAGGCTGGACAACGTGTGTGTGTGTGGGGGGGGGGGGGGGGGGGCTGAGGGGACATGGCAACAAATTATGAAAAATGTCTCATCACCTTATATACAAATTGATAAGCACAGCAACAGAGCTCAGCTAGTCATTTAGATAATAATAACCTATAACTGGTGGAATCAAAAGCTGAGAACACTTTCTTACATCACCTGTAATTAAGTTACCTCTAATTATTAATTTATATATTTTTTCAGTTTTGCGACACATAATGAAGGAGGCAATAAAGGAGGGAAGTAAACTTGGTGTGATTGTGACTTGTATTAGTAAAACGTCTCTTCACAAGTCTCTAGTGGCTCCCAGGGGAACTCACCTGTTTCAGGAAGTCATACAGATTGAACCACCTAATGAGGTAAGTAAAACATTGGCACAAAACATTTATTGGGGGACATTGATTTGGGTCTGTCTGTCCCTCTGTCCTTCTGTCTAGCTATCTATCTATATGTCTGTCTGTCCGTCCGTCAGGTTTTTGTTTCCATGTGATAACTTCCCTAAAACTTATCTGTTTTCATTCAAATTTGGGTCAGTGATTGCTCTCAGGCTTACCTTGGTTGGGATTGGTTTTGGAGTGTCTGTCTCACAAGATAAAAATACAATAAGATATTTCATTTTTTATATGATGAATCAGCACATATAGTTATACTAGTCACCAACAGGTGTCACTAGGGGTGAACATAAAATACTTGTATTTTTTGTAGTAACTGCCAAGTGCTGTCATCTTTTGAACGTGGTTAAAAGTATTTGTACTTAGTGACCAAAGACTTTAAAATCATCCTGGACTTGAAGGCAGAAGCATTTCTTGAATTTGCTTGTTTAAGATTGTTTTGTATCTTTCCCTGACTGTTGTGGCATTATGTTATTCAACTCTGTTCCAGTACCCTCGTCTTTTTCTTTATCCTCTACCTGAATGGAGAGAGGGCTATAGTGACATGTTTGAAACCATATACAACATTGAACTTATACTGCGAAACAGGTCCACAACTCCTGAAGGGGGGGGGGGGGAGGGTTAGCTGTAATATTATGGGGTAAACAGTGCTAAAAAGGGATTTTTTTTCCATTAGGAGGAAGAGGAGGTATAAAACCATAACACCCCCCCCCCCCCCCCCGGTTGTTTTAGAGCCAAACTCGACATTGAACAGGAAAGAAATTCACAAAATGATAATGTGCTACTTGTATATAAGAAGCTTAATGGTTATACATTCAAGATGGTACATGTATTAGGCATGAGAAAGGGTGCTGCGCACTTGGTCAGAAAAAAAAGAGACTCGCATTTTTACCTGACACTCGAGTCCTGATTTCATAGTCAATTACTTAGTTTGAATTACCTGGACTTGAGTATGTTAGTGCTTCTTTCAGCACCAAATCAGACTGCTACAGACCTGCATCAATTTGAATTGTGAACGTTATCAGTGATATTAAATGTATATGAACAGATTAAGCTAGTTTACTTTGGTTGTCTCCATATTCACGACGTTGAAATTTCGGATTTTCACTTTTCAGTGTTTCACGAAGGATTCATTTTTAGCAATCTCACAGTACAAAAACCCTATACACAGAGCAAAACCATTAGTATGTCATTTAAAAAATTATGAGCACTACATTTTATTTTAAAAAAAAATATTGTTCATCAATTGCAGTTAATGGCAGAACTGGTATCATTTGAAATATCAGTCATTGAACATACACAATCTATTTTTTTTTTTCATAGAGTCAACCTTTTGCTAATAAAATTTTCCATAAACAGTTGGACCTCTTTTTCATGAAGGCTTTATTTTCGCAATAATTCCTCTTTTGCAAATATCCCAAAATTTGAAACCCTCATGAACAAAGCAGCAACCACTGTATATGTAAAGTTATATGTGTATTGTACAGAAATTTCAGGTTTAAACCCATCAGAAGTTTTTTCCAGGATATTTTCTCAAATTCACCTTTACAATAAAGGTTTTTTTTACCAGTAAATATATCAATTTCAGAACCAGAGAAAGGAGATACTGGATGCATTGCTGCTTGGGAAGACAACTATTTCTCCTCAAACACAGGAGAGTGTTGACCTTCTGAGTGTAGCCAGAAGGACGGAGGGATATGTTGCGAGGGATCTTGAGAGCGTCATTGACAGAGCCACTCATGCTCACCATATCAAGGACTGCCTCAGTAATACTAAGGGTAGGACTGTCATTTTAAGCAGTTTCAATAAAACAATGTTTCCTGAACTTTGGGTATGATTCATATTTAGATTCATGAACTGATATTAATTTAACAGATTTACTATTAAACATCCTTACTAATAAATGATGTTGAAATTAAAAAATTTATGTGCTTATAAATTCATGGAATTTATGGAAACTGCAAAATATCATGAAAAATATAAGCAGTTTAGAAAACAGCATGAAAGTAATTAAAGGGTCATTGCACATCATTTTCCGACTCATTGGAAACTATTTGCTTCTGCACCTAAAATTTTAATTTAGTTTCCGGAGACCCCAGGCATGAACAAACTCTGTCTTGTTAGATACGTTAGTTTCTCCACAAATTTCACTCCTCGAGTGTTTAATGTAAATATTGGAACAATCGTAAACTTATACCATATAGTTTCATATAAACATTGTGTGGCAAAGAACATGTGTGAAGCTGTTATTGCTAATGACGCCTGAGCTATCACTGGTCAGAAGTAAACATGGGCGATAATACAAAATTAACGCCATCAGTGACATAGCGGGCAACGGCTCACAGTTCTCAGTGAAAATGAAAATGGAGTCATAACATTTTGTTATCCATGGAATAGTATAAAACAAGGCTACTTATTTATACGTGTCAGAAGTGTGTAGTCTGATGGGAACTTACAGATATCTGAAATTATTCAAGGAAAATTAGGTTTACACTTACCAGTTGTCAGTCATGTATCATGGCAGATAAGGATGCAGAATGACCGCATCTATCCCAAAATCGCTCCAGTGATTCCTCATCATAAGACCTCTCTAAATATACCCGTTGCACATAAATATTAACAAAACAAACAATCTGCGCATTCATATTTCTGGTGTATGTCATTACAGTGATTTACTGCTCAGTTACTGGATATATCACTCTCTGCCTGACAAGCTTCAGTGGACTGCATAAGTAACATCCAACAGCCTCGCTATATCAAAGGCCATGCAGTAGTACAATAGGCGCACAATAGGGTTAATGGGCTTATCAAGTCTTAATTACAATTAGCCTACGACTGACACGAGACCTGGCAGAGCTTCTCAGTGTTGGAACTCCATTTGTTATAAACTTCTTGATTTAATAAAAAAAATATTCTTATATGACTCTCATCCTTGCTCAGTAGACAGTGCTACCAATTGGCCATGAACATAGCTGAAAAAATATGAATATTAATTGTTTTGATTTCTGTTAAAATAAACATGTTAAAATAATCATTTCTTGATAAAATATATGTTTGCAATTTGCTGAGAATAAAACAAGATGACTGCACTATTTCCTTCCTGAAAAAAACATCAAATATATGTATGTATGTAAAGTATTGTACGTGAAGAATTGTATTTATCTGCTCTACAGGACACCAGGAGGAAATAGTTTTAACAACAGAGGATTTTGACAAAGCCTTGGAAGGGTTCACTCCATCCTCCCTACAGAACGTTCCACTTCACACCGCGGGGGAGACAGGGTGGCAGGATTTAGGAGGCCTGCATTCAGTAAAGAACACTATCATTGAGACACTCCAGTGGCCATCCAAGGTAATTAGGTCAAAGGTCAAGATTAAGGTAGTCCAAAAGTCAAAGGTTGTTGGAAGAGCCAAAGAGGGCCTACACTTGACTGATATTATCTCTGATTTGTTCTGTGTGACTTGGGGGAACATTGCAAACCACATTGATTGTATTGAAATTAACAAAAAAAAAAAGAACACATATACCTAGGGCATCCCTCAGTGCTATTTTCTAGGTATGTGGTATTTGTTTATTACTTTCAAATAATCTATTATAACCATAAAGACTTCAAAAACAAGACCTGAGAATTCCTGTAATATCCTTCTTTAGAATCTTTACAGTAGTAACAAGTCTTTACAGCCAGGAATATTATCAAGCAAGTCTGTATATTAGCGAGCCACCAATAGATCTGTCAGCATCTGTTCAGTGTTTCTGTTACTTGAATTTTATGTTTACATAAGAAGCTTGGCTTTCTACACATTGTTTCAGTTTTTCTTAAATATTAGCTAATTTGACCACTTGGTATGTACATATTCTGAAAGTTTAAAATATTCTCTGGAATGATGCATTTGTAAACTTTAGGATTTCCCAAAACTCTGCATGAATTTTTTTACATTTTAGAAAACTTTTATCAGTTTTATATATTTTAATCTTAAATCAATTTTTTTTTCAGCCATTTATGGTTCAATACATTCCATTTTCATTGTATCGAATTACTAACATGTCTTCCAAAATGGGTATATTTTAATAGGAAGCCTTTCATAAGTGACAATTAAAGAGAAAAATGTACTTTAAAAACTTAAATACCCTGTAAAATCATAATTTTGATAGTGTACAGCTTAATAGGAAGAAGTCTTGGGTTTTAACCTTTATTTTAAATGATGGCATAAGATATTCTGTAGCTGTTACAGGTTTTTTTGAATAAATGATTAAGTAGTTAAATATCTGAAATTAATTAAAATATTTTCTTATATAAATAAGATCCACCAGTATCTGAGAACTAAACTTTCCATATACTAATATGTGGAGCACATTCTCAGCTTTTAGAATATACATGTTTAATGGGGTTCCCAGACCATTAGTTCCTAAAACATTAAGAAGAATCTGAAACGATGTTTTTACATGCTCATGTGCAGTTCTGGGACCTAAATACAGAATAGTTTATTGATGATCATTTATATTTATTGTTATTGTTAAGCATATAAATAATTATTATTATACCCTGTCTATAATGCGATATATTATGGTATACCCATGATCAGTCTGTCTGTCTGACCGTCTGTTTACTGTTAGTGTCGCCCCGACAACTTACCAGGGCTCTGATGGATTTTCACAAAACTCACCATAATTTCATGCTACCGGTATTTGATAAATTCACAAAAGATATTGACAAAATTCAGACATAATTAATGATGCCAGTGGTCACAAGGTTACTTTGCGTTGTTGCTACGATAACATATTAGAAATTGATGAAACTCAAAAGAAACATTAACCAATATAATATATAATCACTATCCTAAGTTTGATTCCTGACAAAATCGATGCATATTTAGTGAGGTCAGAGGTCACCAGACTTAAATTTGATGGTGCCATAATGACTTACCAAAAATCTTAAGAATATTCTTGAAACTCATTATAAATATTAACCAATACAGTTTCTCATGTGACTATAATTCTCGGCAAAATTCATGCATATTTAATGAGGTCAGAGGTCACAAAACATAGACGGGCAAATTATGCAATTTTGCAGTGCTTATGATTTTAATGCAGTGTAACACAAAATATATTTTTACATTTCAGTACCCAAAGCTGTTTGCAAACTGTCCTCTTCGCCTGAGGTCAGGGCTGCTGCTGTATGGAGCACCTGGAACAGGGAAAACGTTACTAGCAGGAATAGTTGCCAAAGAGTGCGGTCTTAATTTTATGAGTATCAAGGTGAATTCTCTCATATAAATAGCACGGTTACACGAATTGAGAATTTAACAAAAGGATGTATGTTTGATAGCATACTTATATCCCCAAATTATCTGGGTCCAAACGTCTTAGAGTCATTGAATAATTAATCATATTAATAATAAATCGGTCAATTTCCATAGGAATAATTTGTTCCTTTCAAAAGGATTGGAAGCTATTGATTGATATTTTTCTATAAAACTGCATACGGGCTTGTTCTCCAGATTCCCTGGCCCTCTGACAGAAATGATGTGAAACTGTAAGAAAATTAATATTCCTTCATAAATATTTAAAAAAAACTTGCTACACATTTAAAATTTACATGCTGAAATGTGTTTAATCAGAGGTAAACTTAAGTGCCATATGTGACCAAAAGAACATTTTTTTCCAGGGCCCTGAGCTACTCAGTAAGTACATTGGTGCCAGTGAACAAGCTGTCAGAGATACATTCCTAAGGTAAGTAAATGTATGATATTCTTATCCTAATTTATTATGTAAAATAGTGGATAACTTTATAAGAAATATGTTCATATTTGACTTCACTGAAACAGAATAATTTAATACCTTACAGTAATGTATAGAAATGTGGAAGCGCAAAGCATGATGAAACACGAGCACTGCAAATGGTGCATAATACTACCGTTGCATATTTTGTGACCTCTGACCCCATTAAATATGCGTGAATTTGCTAAGAATGTAATTTAGGTGAGAAACTCTATTGGTATATATGTATAGTGAGTTTCATGAAAATCCATAGGATATTGGTAAGTCACCATGGTGCCCTCAATGTGCAGTGACCTCTTACCTTATTAAATATATGTGTGGATTTTGCTAGAAATAGAACGTAGGTGAGATATTTTATTGGTTAACCTTTCTGTAGAGTTTTATCAAAATCCATCATATTCCTCATAAGTTATCTCAAGTAGCCAAGTGACCTCTGACCTTATTAAATACACACAGATTTTGCCCATATTCGAACTCAGGCGAGATAATCCATTGGTTTGTAGTCATGATGAGTTTCATGAAAATGCATCAAAGGCCGGTTATGTTATCACAGTAACACTAAAAGTAAATGGACGAACAGTTGATATACTATAATACGTTCCGTCAGAGACAAGTGTATTAATAGCATTGGACTTCAGTATTGTAGGTCCATTGTTTGATTCATTCCTTAAAGTAAAGGGCAAAAATGTAATATAGCAAGAAAACCTCAGATAATCACCAATTCTTAGGCCAAAATAAAAAAAAGGTATGGTTCTCATGCACTTTTTTTCAGAAATCAATGCGGGCGGGAGCTTTTTTTATTTGAATTTTTTTGGTATGTTTTGATAAAAATGTCAAATAATAAGGGAAAAAGATGAAAATAACAGTTTTATTTTGCTTAATAAGTAAAAGCACTACAAAACAAAGGAAATTGTATGGTTTTATCTTCTTGAAAGAAAAGGTGGAGCGGGAGCAGCTCAAAATTGGAAATTTTTTATTGAAAATCAAAATGAAAAGTTTTGATGCGGGGGTTTAAAATTGATGCGGGTGGTGCCTGAGAACCATACCTTTAATTTTTTTTGGCCTTAATGGTATGTTATAACCACTGCATTATTCAGTTTAGAGTGCCACCCAAAACATAATGATGACATATCATTCTCATAGTTTGGTTACCTCCATTATCACTCACCAGTAAGGTCAACCATGAGACTATCGATCTATGTGGTAAAAACAGCAGAAAACATTTATGTATTCATATAAGACAGTAAGTCAAATGATATTTAAACATTAGCCAGTAAAAGTACCAGTAAGTCGTATACATCTGTGATTGTATATTGATTTTATTTTATAAACTCATTTATAATTTCAGAGCTCAGAGTGCCAAGCCTTGCATTTTGTTCTTTGATGAGTTTGATTCACTTGCACCAAGGTAAATGGATCATAGATTAAGTTCTACTTAATATTTCCAAAAAGATTCCTAAAATAAAAGTATTTCCAAAAATCAGTGTCATAAGTGAGATAATTTGTAGTGCAGAAAGACTTACACAGTTGAGTGCAAATAAATGTGTCAAAATCAAATCTGAGTAAAAAATTAGGACTTGATTTCACTTTTAGGCTTAAAGACTTTAAAGTATGTAATATTTAAGTTAAGACTTGTTAGTCTTTTTTCAATTTGTTTCTAGCCAATTTGAATAAGATGTGTTACATATTTCTGCTCCACAAATCTGCTTTGTTATACATCCAAAGTTGGCATACTTTTGTACCATACATGTGCAACATAAGACTTTTACTGTGAAGTAAATGTCAAAATTACATCTGTACATGATTTTCCCCTTTCTTTTTTTACACCATGGTTTGTAAACTTGAGTGATATCCAGGAAAGACTTTTTAAGTCCATTTTTATACTCCATAGTATAGTATCTGCTGGTTATTCAGAGCTTGGGTCTACATTATGCTTAATATTGCTCTTCACATTACCAAAGACAAAAAGATACTGAAATAGGACTTTTTCTTCTCTGTTGTGACCTATACTGTGGTTGGCTTTTTATTTGTGAGGATTTTAATTTTGCGACATTCGCGATAGGAGGCCCCATTTACTAAGATGAACAAGAGGGGATGATGCATCTGCAAAAACAGACTAGTTCTTATACCTTTGGAAACAACCTATAGTCACCACATAATCTGTGCATGGTATCCAAACTGGCCCATGCATACAAGCATTAATCATTGTAAAACACGCGGAAATCACACAAGATATATTGATTGTGACACCAGTCAAAGTGAATGACTGAACCTGAAATGAGTGAGGTATTGTAGGATTAATTCTTAATTTAAAATCAATACAAATACTGCCGTACTAAGATTTTATAGGTTCATTTGCAACGGCAAAAATGTAACCCTCGCAAAATGTTAAAATTTAAGAAATTGGAAATTGTAGCCTTGCGTATATAAAGCCAACCACAGCATGCTTATATCAAATGTACAACAGCTCTTTTTACTTGCCATTTAGCATAATGTATTTGGATGAAGATGTTGTATACTGGCAAAGCTTGAATAATGCACTGTGGCTTATGTTTGATTGACAGGCGAGGACATGACAGCACAGGGGTAACTGATCGTGTCGTGAACCAGTTGCTTACACAGCTAGATGGTGTAGAGGGACTGGAAGGTAACCATGGTTACATCTTTGTGTCCTCTCAACAAGTGAACCAATTAGTTTTTGTTTATTATCAGAGATGCTTAACAAAATATGCTTGTTCAGAGTTCCCACACCTTTAAAATCCTTTAAAAAGGCATTAGTACCAAATCAATAAATATATACAAATTCCTTAAACATTGTAATAAGTACTAGAGAAAACATGAAAAATATTGATTTTTGTAAAAGATTAAAAGCCATGCCCTTAAATGATAAAAGTGTTCACATCCAGCATTTGCTCCTGAGTGCCCATGCTTTCTATAGTTAAAGTAGGTGTTTAAAATTTGTTCACATACAGGGGTGTCTGTGTTGGCGGCCACAAGCAGACCTGACCTGATTGACCCAGCCTTGCTGCGTCCAGGACGGCTAGATAAAGCACTTTACTGCAACATGCCAAATCAGGTAATTAAAGAATTCATGAATAAGCTTTCCAGAATAAAAGGTTATTTTCATTATCAGTACAGAATATAAAGATTGTAAATGTTGATACATAGTTTTACATGCTGCTTGGGGTGTTAGTTTTCAACAGAGTACACAAATACTTGAGTGTGAGTAATACCTAACCATTACAGGAAGAAAGCACATATTTTAAAATACTGATATACATTTATATATTTAAATTTTAGTGTATCAAAAGTCTTTGTTTTTAACCAGTTAAATAAGGTATGCTAACAGTCTATTTTTCTTTTTAGGCTACATCTTTGTCTTTATACATTAAAAATTTTGGATCTTTGATCTGTGAAATTTAAGATCTGCATTGATGGAGCAAGAACTGAAAGCCTCCCCAAGTGACTACAACAGAGTTACAGTAATGTACAGTGTGGAGTAAAGTTCACATTCTTTAAAGATGTCTCTAACAGCTAAAAAATATCACTTTTATTATCAAAAGTTCACATTTGATAATAGGGCATTGTGTCACAGCTTAGCATCATGACCCTCAGGTCATTTTACATAAGATTGGAAAATACTACAAATTGTCATGAGTCTTAATTGACACTATCGTATCTCTGTAATCATCATTTCCACATTATTTATGGCAGGATGAGAGGCTGGAGATATTAAAAAGTCAGACGAGATCAATGAATTTATCAGCGGATGTTGACCTTGAAGAGCTTGCTGAAAAGTGTGTCAACTTCACTGGAGCTGATTTCAAGGCCTTGTTGTACAATGCTCAGCTGGCCTCAATACACGAGACATCAGGTCATGTGATGGTAAAAGACACCATCAGTGAACCGTCAAGTAGCAGTGCCTCGTCAATGCCTACTACCCCTCGTCTGCAGGTGAGTATGGGCTATATTTTAATTGATAGTGGTGGCATTAAATCATTGTCATGCAACTTCAGTGTGGCCATGCTTCTGAAATGCCTGTTTTTGATCTTGAATATTTTGAACGATGCCAAATGTGTCCTAAGGGGGTCAATTCCTTTATTTTTCCTTAAATCCTGATCAGTTTGATATTATTTTACATAGGAGATTCATTTTCTTTATTTTTCCCATAAATTTTGAGGCCTTTTAAATGGTTTCATGAAAGGTCTTTCGCAGCACTTTCCATCAGAAAATACACCAGTGTATCCAGCTGGGCCAATTGATAACCTGGCTGTATACAAACTCAGCCCCCCCCCCCCCTCCCCCCAAAAAAATAAACATGTCCTGAACAAAGTTGCATGGAATTGTCTCAGTTAACACAAGAAAGAGTGTAGAGGCTTTTCCACTTTCCAACACACATTCCATAAAAGGTGCATATGAGTCGACCTCGCATATAAGTCAAGGGTATCCATCACAGAGGCTTTATTAGAACTTTTCTTTACAGATATTACCTGCTCTTCATCTATATGTAAGCAGAGTTAGCCAGAAATCATAGGAAGATGAATAGCTGGTTTCAATGTTATGTCACTTGCTTTATGTACACATTACTTAATCTAACCAATTCCTGAATCTATGTCAGTGTGACCCACTTTATTTTGTAATTTAGGCGGATTGGACCTTTGTAAATGAAGAGGATGGAAACAGAAGCCCACCAAAAGATAAATCTGCAGCCACCAAGGACCACCAAGAACAGTCACCAAAGCTGGCCAGTCAGGACGATGTTGATGTGGCAACTCTTGAAGCGGTAGCTATGGTAACTGAGAAGCCAATCCCAAAGAGGATTCTAGGTCACATGCCTAGTTTACACGAAGGTTATGTTGACCTTGATGCAGTGCAAGAGAAGGATCTCTATGATTCAGTAAGTCAAAACCATTCTTTTCCATATAAGAAATTCCAGTATTGCCACAGGTGGCCATTTTGGATTCTTGAAAGGTCTTAAATACAGTTTCATTGGGATCAAATTTGGAACAATATTTTTAGTCAGCTGCTCCAAATGTCACTGAAGACAATATGTAGGAAAATGAATCTAAGATGGCTCTCTAGAGGACATATTTGATTTTTAATGATTAAAGAATGATTATTCGACCAGAACCTACTACTGAAGAAAATGGAATTCTGTAGGTGTATATTTTTATTTAAGCTACCATTTGAGAAATTGAAAAAAAAATATATATATATATATTTAAAAAAAGACCTCCTGCAACTGTCCTAGAACTCCATTTATTCAGAATTAAGAATGACAAAGCTTTGTATAGTGAAACTTGTGTATTAAGACCACCGATGGGACTGGCAGAAAGTGGTCTTAATTTACAGGTGGTCTTATGAGATAGGTTTTAACCAGTGTTGGTGCTTTTGATTCACTTGGAGGTGGTCTAAATAGACAGGTGGTCTTTCAGACAGGTTATACTGTACATTACATTTGAAAGCAGGACTTGAGTACTGGGTTTGATAACTAAAATGCTGTTTAACAATTTTTCTTTGCAGTTGATGCCATTCCTACAGGGGAGAGAGCCAGACACTTTAAACCAATCAAAGAACACATCACATACTTCAATACAAATCACCAGGGAACATTTACTGCAGGCACTCGCTGAGATGACGCCATCTGTATCTGAAATCGAAAGGCTTAAATACCGCAACATGTGAGTTATCTTAGTCATTCAGGATCAGTGTTGAAATACAGTATAACCTGTGTTATAAGACCACCCATTGGACCTGCCAAAAGGGGTCCTCATTCACAGGTGGTCTTTTTAGTCCATGCTAGTTGTTACATCTGCAGGTGAAATTATTAGGGCTACTCATAAACGGAGAAAATGTATGTGTGTACCATTTATTCATGAAATATGAAGAAGTCCAGTTGTAATAAACCAGTAACAATTACCCTGTCTGGACATTTGAACTGTTGCATTATAAACGAATAATCGGTGAAATGCAGCAGAATCGCAGACTTACCTGCAAATATATTTTTCATTTGTTCTTGCATATCAATATCATCATGCACAACACATTCTTAAAATTCTAAAAAGGTAGAACTTGATACCAACTACCACCATTTATCAGGACATTAAAAAATGTGACCATGTCTTGTTAAAATTTATGTAGTTTTGCTCAGATTATTTGCTTCACTTATTTTTTATGTATGGGCTATTTTATGCCTGGCTTTATCAAATGTCACAAGCATTGTCAAAAGTTTGGCATTCTTCTGTCTTGTTAAAAAAACAAGATGTGACCACATTTATTGACTATTTTTATTGTAAGATGATGTTAAGCAGTTTGTGATAATGAAAAAAAAGGAATGTGATAATGACTGTATATACTCAGCAAGAAAATAATGAAATCTTTGATGATATGTGCGTTTGAAAGGTGTACTCGACCACCAGTATGTAGCATTGATAAAGGGGATTTCCAGGGCTTTACCTGATCTATGCTAAAACAGCTTTACTGCTTCATACTTAATTGTCCTCTGTGACTTCACGACTTGCACTCCAAAGATGGCCATATATTGTCATGTGCTATGCCCCCATGTAATCAAAAGTGCTATAAAACCCCATAAAACATTCATTCCTGGGCTATTTACACATGGATTATTACACATTTTAAAATACATAAAAGATATGATTTACTTTCAGATATGAAACATTTGTAATGATTTACTTTCAGATATGAAAAAGTTGTGATGATTTTACTTTCGGATATGAAACATTTGTATCTTCAAGAGTAGGACAATTTATTTACAAATGGATCATCACAAATTTTAAAATACATAAAAGATATGATTTACTTTCATATATGAAACATTTTTAATGATTTACTTTCAGATATGAATTAGTTGTAATGATTTATTTTTGGATATGAAACAGTTGTAATGATTTACTTTCGGATTTGAAACAGTTGTGATGATTTTATTTTCGGATATGAAACAGTTGTGATGATTTTACTTTTCGGATATGAAACAGTTGTGATGATTTACTTTCAGATATGAAACATTTGTATCTTCAAGAGGAGGAAAATTTTCAGATCTGGAAGACACAGTTGGGAAGAAGGCAACATTAGCATGAAATTAATTCCTGGATCATCTATTATCCAGTGCTCTTTTAGGACAAATCAATGGATTTATATTACTGTAATACAGAAGTAACGCATGTAAAATGCATAAAGGACAACCTAAATTACATATATGTATATAATGAGTTGCTAGGTAAAAAAAGGTATCATTTGCAGGGTTATGAAATGTATAAGCATTGCAAACCAGCCATGATACACAAAATTTGATTGTACTTAATAATTAGCTCAGCTGACTATAAGTCATCTGAGCTATAGTCATGGTCCATTGTCCGTCATCCGTCCGTCTGTCCGTCCTTCCGTCCGTTCGTAGATGTGGCACGTTTTGAAACCATAAGACCTAGGAATCCAAAATTCGGCATAATGTTAGATGTCCCCAAGATCTCCTACCAAGCCGAAAACTGGGTCTTTTCGACTTCGTTCCTTTGAGAAATTAAGGAAAAACCTCAATTTTTTATTAAAAACCTATTTTCACACTTCAGGACTGCCTAATATCAAAACCACTCATCTGTTTTTCCTCATATTTACCATAAATATTCCTCTATATAGATCCTATGTACATTCAAGAAAATATGTCTGTATTATATAATTTTAAAAAGTTATGGACCCAAACATAATGCATTTTGTAATAAATCAGGAAAGATATTTGATCACTTAACACAAAACATGTTAAAGCTATGGACCTTTTTTCCAGTAATATAACTTTGATTAATCAAAATTAAATTGTATACCCAAAATTAGATGAAAATCTTTTAAATTTTTTAAAATATTAATAAAAATAAAAAATTGGTACCTTAAATTTTGCCCAACTTTGACCATTGCACGTTTTTTTCCTGTAAGTACTGTGGATTTAATTTTCACAGCATGTTTTTGTTACCTTTTCAACTGTTAACACCAAAAATTTGAAACCAGTTGATCAAAAACTGTAGATTTTATTCAAGTTTTCAAGCACCATGTAACATATTGTTTACATCAAGCTAGTGTTATGCAGTTTGCAAGAGCACAGCTCCCCAGCTTCAGCTCTTAGTTCCTTAAATTCGGCATACAGCTAGATGTCTCCAAAATCCCCTACCATGCCAAGAATTTGGTCACTAGGACTTAATACCTTCAAGATATTAATGAAAAACCTCATTTTTCCATTAAAAACCCATTGTAACACTTCAAGACTGCCTAATATCAAAACCACTGATCTGACTTTAATCATAAATAATATACATATTTTTCATTCTCTATGCACATGGCAGAATGATGTCAGTATTGCGTAATTGTTTTAAGTTATGGGCCCAAACATAATGCACTTTGTAAAAAATCAAGAAATATATTTACTCCCTTAACAAGGGGATTGCTGAAGCCAGAGATTTTTTGTCAGGGATGTAACATTATTTAATCAAGATTCAATTGAATACCCAAAATTAGTTATGAATTTTTCAAATTTTATAAGATATTAGTATAAATGTAAAATTTGTAACTTAAATTTTGCCCAACTTTGACCATGGCACGTTTGTTTCCTGTGAGCACTGTTGATATAATTTTCATATCATGCACACATAAGGATTTCAGCTTTTAAGTTTAGAAAGCTGAAAGAAATTGGCCAAAAATTGTAGCTTTTATTAATGTTTTTATGAGACCCTGTCAGACTTTGGCTCTCTCCAGCCCCTCTTGAGTCACCTGTATGTTGACCTTGTTGAACTGTCAGAAAATCATGCATGCTTGAGGCGAGGCATACAGGGAATCCAGGCAGCTTATGGCCACCCACAGTTGATCCAGGTGTCCAACCCAACTCATCTAGTAGTTTTAACCAACTACATAACAATAAACAATAAATTAATAAATTTTTATTGGTTTTTAATAAAAAATTAATGAAAAATAGAAAAGGAATTTGTTAGTTTATAATAACAGGAAATTAACTTGCAGTTACTGATGATATAAGAATCTTGTATCGATGGATAGAATGTCACATATTCCAAATAACACCATGCAGTCACCTATGGTATTTTTCAGTTCAATTTTAATGATAAAGAAGTAAATTATATCATTCATTACTAATCATTAGGGATCATATGATGGAAATTAATGATAGACAAAAATGCAGTTGATAATATTAATCTAGATTCCTACTGTGTCTAGTGTGTACATTGATGTGAAATTAGTCCAAAATGAATTTATTACAGTTATTTTTTAAAAAAATTAAAATCCATAAAACCAGGTACCTATGATCATTATTTAAATGTGTGAATTTTGTTTATTCTGGATTCTCAACATCATTGTTTGGTGAAAACTGAATAAATACCAGACATGGTGCGAATACTTTGTAATTGTATTTAAATACGAATATGATTATGTACTCCATTATAAAATTTCTTGCATAAAGAATGGGAATTCAGGTAAAAATGAAAGTATATGAATACCAGTGCAAATACTTTCAAAATGTATTCATGAATGCATTCATGAATATATTCTTTAATATTATTTTAATAATCATTTCAGTTATATTTCATTTTAAAAAATCATATGATTCACTTATTATTTTTAATAAAAATTATATTTGGGACAATATTTGTAATTTTTTTTAATTAATAGTTAAACCCTTATATTATATATTCTGCTTATAAGTTATATTGCCAAGTCAAAATCTGTGTGACAATAGTACTCCATTTGTTAATAAAATAAATGAAATCAATCCTCTTCCCTGTCTCCTAAGGTACTATCAAAATCATACATAAGCTAAACAACAACAACTCATAATACAGCTTATATTTATTACCACACAAAACCAGCATGTGCCTCATTGCTAAATAATATTTTTTTATCATATGTAACAGCTGAGCGTCGTGACCCGTAGGTCCCTTGTTTTTTTTTTTTGTAATTTTGATTTTAATTATTTTTTTCTATCTGACATACAAGTTATGTCATCTTAGGCACTTAAGGGAGAGATTAGACCTTTAATTCATATTTAATTTGTTATTTATATCCAAGTTTGTCGTATGATTGGTGCTTCATGTAATACCATTGTTATTTATGCACAGTGTAATGCAGTGCTTGTAATACTATACATATGTTGGTCACAAGAAACTGATATTGTTTAATGCTTGTTAAAGAAAAGTATCAGAAAAATGATGTGATGCAAGAATGATTAATCAAAACAAAATATGTAATAGATATCAGATGATATTCCAGCTTCTTCCTTAGGTATGCGACTACTTTTTAAGATGAGAAAGTTAAAGACTGGAAATGTTATACACTATTAAGAAAAGGGGGTCTAAATACAGAAGAAAAGTGTTCCACTTTAAACTAGAAAAGAGCATTCTGAGGAATGCAAACCTCCACCTTATGGAGGTCCATATTATATGGCCCATATTCCCCTAGTTCATTCATTTGAATATTCCTTGATGACATTCCTCAATCTAGATCATGAGCTGGATCATAACAAAATCTAACAGATTTTAAATGTCCCTTTCCTGTATCCCCTGAAAATTTCATGAGATTCCATTCATGATTGCTGAGTTATGTTGAGAACAAATACACAAACACAAACTTGGATGAACACATACCCTCCTGATGAAGGTAGTAAGATGGGACAAAACTAAAAGGAATTGATTTTTGAATGACAGTGAAGCAATAATTGATTTTTTTGGTAATTCTGTTGTATGTATGGGATATGCAATGAAAAGTTACAAATGTCAGGAACTGAAAATTGTGATCTTAAGACTTGTTTCATTTGTTCAAAATCATGTTCACAAAATTCATGATAAGAAATATATATACTTAGTCATAAATGTTGATTTAATCTGAGATCAAGTTAATATGAATGTATAAAGAAAGTTAAGTGTAAAAGGTGGATAGATTGAAATGTGAATATAATTTGTTTGATCAGCTTTTATGGTAAACTTTAAAAATCATACTTCTATGTTGTACTTTCTCCAAATATATGTGTGTATAAAAGGTCTGTGTGTCTGAGAGAGGGAGAGAGAGAAAATACGTGATAAGATTTGTCAGTCCGTTATGCCCCTCTGGTGAGATTTTTATACCCCCTTCATATGACGGGAGTATTATGGTATACCCATCGTCTGTCCGTCCGTCCATTAACTTTGTGTCATCGCAATAACTCACCGAGGCTTTGATGGATTTTCATAAAACTCACCATAAATGCTTACCATCAGATTATCACACCCGAGTTCGATTATCCACACATATTTAATTAGGTCACAAGTCACTAGGCCACTTTGTGGTGTCACCGCGATAACTTATGAAGAATATGAAGGATTTTGATAAACTCATCAGAAACGTTAATCAATAAAATCTTTCACCTAAGCTTGATTTCCCACAATATGCATATTTAATGAGGTAAGAGATCTGCAGTTTGGCGGCAACTTGGTGACTTACCAAAAATCCTATGGATTTTCATGAAACATTATACAAAAATCCTATGGATTTTCATGAAACATTATACATATTACAATATGTATAATAGAGTATATAGAGTCTCATTACCTTCTCATCAAAATTCATGCATATTAAATGAGCCTGTGGTCAGAGGTTACCAGATACATGACGGACATATAATGCATGTTTGCGGTGACCTTGTTGTCCTGCTGATCTTAGGTCATCGTCATCACAAGGAAAGTCTATAAACTGAAAAAGATCGCCCTTTCATGATTGTGCAGATCTATTTGGAAACTCATCATAGGGAACCTTCTGAAAAGTGTACACAATGTGGGTGCACACATTGTGTGTATGCTAGTTTTATACAACAAAATCCATCTTCGAACAAACCCATTCCACAAGGGGGCGCTATTTCACGGTGCAGAGTCCATCCGAAAGGTGGAATTATCCCTATATATAAAAAGCTGGAATGTTTAAGTCATGCTGACAATTTGTGCCATTCTTTAAATGGCCACTTTTGAATCACCCTGGGTTGCATATGGTAAATAACTCCATAAATGGAAATATGCTGTTGATAGCCCATGATACAGTATACTATATATTAAACAGTACGTTTTACATGAATTCCATAAATACATTTTGTAATAAAAGCTGTTCCAACCATGGAACGAAAATCATCATTCCACATAAAAGATGTTCTGTGTTCTTACCCCGACAAATTTGTGGAATTCGAATTACTACCAGTTGTTGTACATCTTTACATCTGACACCAGGTGTGTGTGTGTGTGTGCATGAACCGACTTTTGGTTATCAAAACAAGTCAGTTGTGGATCCAGAAGGGGAGAGTGCCTCTGAACCCCTTTCGAGCGCCTTGGACCTCTTTAACGAGGTTTAAAACAATTTCCCTCTTCCGGACCAGACGACCTTTTTCAGGTCATCTCACTAGTCCTCCAGGGTTGGAACCCTGCCCTTTGACCTTAACCCTCCCCTTTCCAAAATCCTGGTCCGACCCTGCATGCGAAGTTTTATATAATTCCATTCTGTCGACGCCTGACAAGTATCAGAAAGAAAATCCATACTCTAATTTTTTGTTTCATGCTCTGTTCCTGTCTCAATGTTAAAAATGTTAAAACTTGTTGCTCAGATTCACCAGCGAAAAACCCCACTGCAGTCACTGGAGATCTCAACTCATGTACGACCAAAATATATCTTTTCCAAAGGGTAGGTTTTTTTAATGTTTTCTTGATCTGCTCTATAATATAAACCGTTATATGGAGACTTTAGTTTATTTTTAATTGCAAGTGATTTTCGCTGAACACTTAGCATATCATGAAACTGGAAATTTTATCAACATACTGTTTAAATGTTGGTGGCTGTAACTTGAGCCAGAGGGTTCGTACGTCGTAAAAAAGTAATGATTTTTTAGATTTAAAGAATAAGTACCAAAAAAGTCATGAATGCTTTAGAAAATTCACAAAAGATATGAACAAGTAATGATTTTTCATTTTCTTTCTGTCTACAAATTTTTGTATCTACTTTATTATATTTATCAAAGATTGAACGTACAGGATACATAAAAACTAACCACCTAAAACAAAACTATACCTAGGCATTTCTCCCCTTAGTGCTGTTCTAACTTAGGTTTGCATCCGCTCTTCCCATCCGGGCGGTCATCCACCTGTTGCCGTCATGTCATTCTTAAGAATACTTTCCTAAAAATATACCAGGGCAGTCCTCATTCAGCTAAACATTCTTTCAAGATACACAAATGCAGTTTTGCAGGGCAGAAGCTACAAATGGTACGTAGGGGGGGGGGCTATATGGGACAAATAAAATGGTCGGTATTTCACTGTCGTGCATGCAATAAAAAAGGCAACCACTTAAGCCTTTGAGTTTAAGAAGTTACATCGTAAAGAATTTTTTTTAGAAATTTCAGTGATGAAAGACTTTCGTGTATGGAACATTGCAATTTTAAAAATGGGTTTTGAAAAATGAAAGAAAAGTAGAATATGCTGCCATTTTCAGAACGATGGCATCATTGTTATCCAGTTTGAGATTCTAACGCTCCACCGAATTTTAATATTATATATAATTGTAAGAAAGTCTCATCGAAAATGCCGATGAGGCCTCATGTATGCAGGTGTAACATTTCTTAGCATATGCATTCCATATATGGTTTTGTGGGAAACCGTTGCCCCCCGACTTACTGAATCAGCCAGTACTCTAATTGGTAGAACTGACGGAACGTTATGAATACACTCGCCGGTCTGATCAATAAATCGCAAAAAAAAATAAATGTTTATGGTTTAAAAATAAAAATGGAGGACTGGCAAAGAAATTGTCCTAACAGACGTTGCAGAAAAGGAGCCACGATCTACTTCAATGGAATGAGTAAACAACATGCAAGGGCGCCAAGGTTTTCCCGCCTTATTACTTTCCGCTCCCTGTAAACTTCGATGTTTTCCGGTGCAAAAAAGGTTGCATGCTTTTAAATGATATGTACTATTTAACTATCTGAAATTTGAACTTGGTTAAAATTAACTGTAATATCTCATTATATCCCATATTAAATCTTCTCCAGACTCGCCTTATTTCAACGCCACGCCTTGACACAGCGTGTAAATGTGCACACTGGCGCATCCTTGTCTCCGTCATGGCTAACGGCAGGGAATATAATGACAGGACTTGTACGCTGAGGAGCCGGCCAAACAGTTACATAGGTGTAGTTTTACTGTATTCTTATGAAACAATAATTGAGAAAATATTATATTCCATGATTTTGGAGACAGGGTTATGATAATTAAAAATATTTTATTAGTAATCGGAAGCGTTATGTGAGCAATAATAAGGGAATTATATGCCGACATGAACTCAGTTTAAAGTGATAAGTTCACAATCATCCTATTAGTAGCTAATGTCACTGGATATATTTAGGAAAGTTAAATTGATTATCCGAATTAAGATTTTCTCTATCATATATCAAACTAATGACATTGCATTGATTCATTTAAAATAGTAATACCAGGGTTTGTACTCAATCTGGAAACCTGAAATACTCCTGGCTATTATAAATGAATTTTCCAGGTCCTGGAAAACATGGAGAATTGGGGCATTTTTATATACACTTGGATTATTCCTTGAATAAGTAGGTCCATGTTGGCTGCCGTAGATAGTGTACCACAGGCTCAGCAAAAGATTTTTATATTAGCAAGATGACCTGTTGGGGAAACTAGTGGCAGGTGAAAAATATTACCAGTTAAGCTTCTTGGCAAATCCGTTAGACCCTGTTGCATATTCATTTTATGAAGAGTCGTTACTCCTTGCCAATCAAGCAGTCTCACCTGCGTCATTTGCATTCCAAATTACATGAGATTCAGTGTTCACTAAGATATGTACCAGTTTAGATCTCAAGTGAGACTAAGTGATGCACATTTATGAATGTCTAGAGCCCCGCATTCTATTATTATCTTTAGTATTTGTAACTGTACCTCCTTTAAAAGTCATGATTATATATTTGAAAAATCAGAACAAATACAGTTAAGATTTTTTTAGGAAATTCCAAAGTTATGAAAATGTCAAAAAATTTCATTTTCGTACTTTCTAAAAATGTTTTGTACCATCTTTAATATATTTAAACACAAATAATGACACCTGATAACAACCTAAACGAGAGACTATCTCGGCATTCTCTCCTTACTTTGCTGATCTAATTTATATATAGACTGTCATCCGCTCTTCCCTATCTGGGCAGTAAATCCCTTGTTGCCGTCATGCCATTCTTACGAATACTTTCGTGAATATATTCCTTGCAGGGCATTAATCCTTCAGCTAAACATGCGTTCAAGATAAAGAATCTCAAGAATTGCCTGTTATCCCTAGGATAGGCCTACTAAGCGAACATAATTCTGAACTTTTCTGTTGTAGAGTATTCACGGCAATGGCGACTTATGTGTAAATACAGGTTCACATCACAGGAGAGAAGCTTGAAATGGTATGTGTGAGAGGGCTAAAATGGTAGGTATTTTCACTCTCGTTTATAATAAAAAAAGTAATTCCATAAGCCTATAAGTTTACGGTGTAAAATAAATAAAAAAGGCCTTTTCATATATTTGACAGGGATTTGATACTGACGTGTATTTAAAATTTCAAATAAAAAAAAAGAAGTAAAAAGGGAAATAGAAAATGCTGCCATTATCAAAGGGGTATAAAAACAGAAATCTGTTTTAGCTGCTGATATAATGGCTCTGTAAATACTGTGTATGCATTCTTTTACTTTCAGTGTATTCTTCATATGTAAATGCTCAAGGATGATCTGTATCTCCATGATTCCTAAGTACCATTTACGGTTCAAAGAGATGAGGAAAAGGTCATGATTATTTTACACCGGTCCTGTAAATGTTATGTATAAGTCACGAAATTTTCATTTGCTCAAAGTGTATGAACCCTGCTATAAGTTTGTGTTTTTGTGAATTTGTACCCTGTAAAAACCCTAGAAAACCTGGAGTTTACCTGGAAAACTCCTTGCATTTTGGTGCATTAGGTGAGTACGAACCCTGTATTGCATCGAAGTAATAAGTAAAAATTAAGCAACTGAAAAAAATCTTTATTTCTTTCACTTCTTTAGTTTTTCAAATGAAGTAGTTTATTAGACTTGTGTGTGTGTTTGAAACGGGAACATAATAAGTAAATAAGCATTAACAAAGCAACTGAAATAATTTTTATTTCTCACACTTACTTCTGTAGTATTCGAATAAGTATTTTAATAGGAATGAGTGTCTGTGTGTGTAGGTGTGTGTGTGAGTGAAACGGTAACATTAATGCAGGTGGTGAAACATTGATGTAAATGGTGCAGTTCTTGCTAACCCCAGTTCAAGGGTTTGTCTTGTGATACCATATAACAACCTGAATGTACTGTTTGGTTGGAGTATCTCTGTGTTTGAAAGTAATTAAATTGACAGTTTTGAAAGCTTGTCAAATGTTATATTTCACTCTCAATATTAAAGTCTTCATTAAATCAATGATTCTTAAAATGCAGAACATTTTATTTGCAAGACTGAACTGTAAAATTGGATAGTTTTTATTTAATTATTCCATGTGTTCCTTTTAATGGTTTAATATCCTAAACATAAAGCCTATGCAAATATTTTTTTAACAAATTAGAGGAAAATAAAAAACCCACATTTTTGAAAAAAGATTCTTAAATATATTTCACGATATATGTATACTTTAAACTATATTCTTCATATCTAAATGATAAAGGATGATCTGCATCGACAGTTTCATGAAAGGTCCTGAAAAAGTCATGAAATTTTGATTTGCTCGAAGTGTATGAACCATGCTAGCATGCAAGACACAATTTCGCGGCATTACTATGCACCCCTGGCGGACCTGTAGAGCATACCGCAAGGGTGTTTTTTTTTTCTGTTTAAAACCATGCCCTCTAGGTTAATTCTTAAAGAACTTGGTTGGTCGGCTCAGCAGAGTCGGAAAATCCAGGTAAAATGTGCTTGTTCTACAAGATATATAACAGTATATGTTCTTTTCCTGTCTGATTTACTGACTCCATTTGTTTCTAACTTTACGCACATATTCTTGAACATTGGTCACATTCAACCTTCACGTGGGAGAACAAACCGATACAAAACATCCTTCTTTCTGTCCTGTATAACAAGGTGGAACCAGCTAAGTCAGTCTGCTCGGCAGTTACTAAAAATGTTATTGATATTGCACTCAAAAGACATTAAACGATCAACGAGAGCGGCAAACTTTATCCTGTCAACTTGTCACACCGACTGGGTATCAATAACCAGACTTCATTTCCAAGCGAGAAAGGGGCTTCACATCATAAAGCTTGTGAATAACACATTCAATCCATGCAGTCTGGATAAAGGTATCAAACTGCTATTAAACTCGCTGATAAGGTAATGTTTTTATCAGGGTTTCTTTTTATTAAAAGATCATGTTCTTGCCATATTAGTTTTTTTTTCTTATTCGCAGTTAAGGATTCTCTAAAAGACTGAAAACTGGTAGAGAGCCACAGGAGATCTGGAGAGTTGTAGAGATTTTCTTTTTTTTTCAAATTTTATAATCCCACATCAAGAGCAATTGTCAGTCAATCAGTTGAAACAACAACTCACACATTTTATTTACAAAATATATAAAATCACTGCAAACGAAGTAAATTATTGTACGCACATCCAGTTGCTTCAATCCCGACGGGCTTTGGACGTATATCAAATGTGAACGTAGTTTGATTAAATTTGTAATTAAATGTTAATATTGTATTCTAATACAGAATAAATATGTTCAATTTCCCCTTTAAAAATCTGCATGATATTCGGTTAAAGCCGTGATTATTTCTGTTAAGTAATTTAGGGTAGCCCCCCCCCCCCGATTCCGTCCCTGAACTCAATGATTTATAGGTTCCCAAAGTCATGTTACAGGTCTTGATTTTAGGGTTGAGATATTTTTTTTTCATTTATGCATTGTACACATGTGAACATATATTTCAGTCCATAATTCTTAGAAGATTTATCAGAACAATTATATCGTGTACCTTTGACTATGCATTGAACATGATTCATAATTCCATTCATTTAAACAAAATATATGAAAATTGTAAAAAAAAAAGCATAACAAGTAATAAAGTTTATTTAGATTAAAAAAAACAATAATTACATATATGAAAAATAATACATTCAACAAATGTATAAATAGAAACACTTTCTCAACAATTGACTTAAATCGTGACTAGTAAAGCGTTTGAATATTCTATGTCTATTATAAAGACTGATATACATTAATAAACGGAAGACATATTTTTTTTAAAGATATGAATAAACTATGCATAAATGCAGAAGTATTATAAAGACAAATGCAAACAACACACATATAATATAAATAAATATATATATATATATATATATATTATATATATTATATATATATATATTATATATATATATATATATATATATATATATATATATATATATGCGTTGATTTATTTTGCACAGATGTGTCAAAGAACCTTAAGAATAAGACATAATGGTTTAAAAAGGTTACCCTCAGTTTATACACAACAGTTGCCCAAGGGATAAAACGATGCCAAAGTTAAAAAGAGCTACCGTTATATTTTAGAATCAAGTACCTCAAGGATAGGTATATAAGACTAGCACTCCTTTCAGGATAAGAAATGTGTATGAATAAGAAACGATAAAAGATAACAACTGCGAGGCAAGAATAGTTCAGAATTCAGGACCTTAGGGAAAAGAACTATTGTAGGGATATAAAGCGTTAAACCGTTTCATGAATACTGACCTTTATTTTCATGTCTAGGTGTTTAAAATATTTCTGGCCCGTAATATAGGTTACCATGATCTGATTTCAGGTTTCCATGGAGACTGCACAAGATGTTTTGGCCGGTAGCACGCAAAATATAGGTCACCATGACCTAAATTCAAGTTTCCAAGACTTCCCTGTATATAACATTGGAACATTCTGGGGTCGGCAGATACATGCAATTTGTGCCCATCTAATTTTCAGGGTGCTAAAAACCATGTCTTTGGCGTAAAGTTCACAGAATATAGGTTTCTCTGACTTAATTTCAGGTTTCCATGCAGATTTACCGAAGACCTGCCTGAATGTCATGTTAGAAGTTTCTAGGCTTGGCAGATAAAATTTGTGCCTCGTCTGACTTACTAAGTGCTCAAAATCATGTTTTCAGCATGTAGTTCACAAAACATAGGTCACCATGAATTAATTTAAGGTTTCCAAGGAGAATTGAATGGGACCTCCTTAGATGTACAGTTAAAAGTTTATAGGTCTAACCATTACAATTTGTACCTTAATAACAGATTAACTGCTTAATATGAAGGTCTCAAATATAGAGGAAAAAATGCCAAACAAAATTACAGATGGCACCACCAGTCTTTAGGAAATGATGAAACACACAATGATCAATATGCATGGACGGAATCATGGGAATCTATGCATTAGTTATCCAGATACTGGAGCTTTTGTATCAAATTTTTAATTATTCTGGTGGTAATTTTGAGCCCCATAGCTCACAGGATATAGGGCACAGTGACCAAATTTCAGATTTCCGGTGAGATTTTTTATGAACCTCCATGGATGTAATGATAGAAGATTCTAGGCCTGGTGCTATAAATTGAGCCCTATCTGATTGACTTGATGCTCAAAATCATGTTTGCAGCATGTAGCTCGCAAAATATAGGTCACCATGGCCTAATTTCAGGTTTCCAAGGAGACTGGCCTAGGACCTCCCTGGATGTACAGTTAGAAGTTTCTAGGTCTAAAGGTTATGATTTGAGCCCTGTTAACGGACGGACGGCTTCATCTGAAGGTCTGAAAAATAGAGAAAAAAATGCGTAAAAATTAGAAAAAATAGGTGGCACTAACAGTCTTTAGGAAATGATCAAACACTCCATGATCAATATGCATGAGAAAAAAAATCTTTGCAATCAATACATTAGTTATTCCGATATTGGAGCTTTATTTATAATTTGTATCAAATTTTTAATTATTCTGGGGGGTACTTTCAAGCTTCATAGCTCAGAGAATATAGGTCACAGTGCCCTAATTTCAGGTTTCCAAGGAGATTTTTTATGGACCTCTATCGGTTTTCAGTATGAAGTTTGTAGATCTAGTGGTTACGATTTGTGCCCCGTTAACGGACAGCGGACAGCAAGACAGACAGACGGACAACGGTCAAGGAGTGATCGCTATAGCTCAGATGACTTTCAGTCAGCTGAGCTAAAAACAGTATTCATTGTTACTAAAATACAAAAGACATGACTATAAATACTATAAAATAGCATAAAACTAAAGAAGTAAACAATACATTCCATACACAATTTTATATGATATAGTGTTATGGGGTGAAATAAAAGCGGACCGAACTGTCTTGTTCGTAAAGCTTGCTTTGCTAGCCGAGCAGTAGGTACGCCGGACTTGTGCGCCACCGTAATGGGTTCGGATCGGCCCAAAGTTTTCCACTTAACAATTAGTCTTCGTAACAATAGACAAACTAAAATACTCCATCACTTTAAGAATATAACAGTTTTGTCCATCACCTCTAGCTCCCTCCCAAAACTCCACATACACACAACGACAGAGAAAACACATGCTACTGCTTGTTCAAAATTCGGAGGCAGATGATAAAGTGGTTGCTTGTATCACATTATACAGCCTGAACTCCTGTGCTTCATTAGCATATTTAAATGAGATTTGGTGTTTTAAATACACACGCGCCACCTATTGATCACTGCGTGTACTACGACCGTTGGGAAATTTCAGCACAGGGCTTCTGTTGGACAGGCGACCAGTGTGAAAGCTTGATTCTTTGAAATAAAATCTAATATAAACCAGTCCTGAATAAATAGCAAGTTTTTATATTGTTTATGATATTTTTCTCAATGTTTGACTAAGAAAAGAAAGGTCCAACGAATATATATACTCCTGTCATTATTAAATGAGAATAAAAACAATGGACCCTCAGAGTAACGGAACTCAGGTAAACCTGTCTATGATAGAAATTTTTCAAATGTTAGCTCAAAAAAAGAAGTTAATTATTGTGAATACATATGCTACTGTCATTTAGCAACATTTTACATTTAAGTATATCCTTCATACATATTTTTCATTCTCTCAGTTCCTAACACGTGATTTTGGTGCACCTTGACAAACTTCATGCAGCTAAGAAGTGTAATGCATGGTCTCCTAGCTTAAAAAGCCTAAGAGAAGGGGGCTTACAATCCTAACAATTTTTTTTTTCATTTGCCTAAAATATGGTATTTACCAGTATTTATATATTATATTTACTGACTTTGAGGTCAAGAGTCCAAAGCAAGTCTATACATAAATATATAATATTTACTATAATCACTTAAAATAACAAATATGGTATGATATGTGCTGACATTTACAGATTACAATTAGGACAGTCGAGGTCCTTCTTTACACCAGCCCCGGACGCAGATCCAGAGCCGATTATCCCAGTTTTTACCAACTTTGCAGCTCCCCTTTCTATCAACTCTTCTATGTTTATACATTCAGTGTAAAACACCTCAACCCATACGTCATATCCGGTCACCACCATGATGTCATCATCCTCGTCAATCCACATGAAAGGGTTATCCGTGATGTCCAGTTCCACAAGTTCCTCGGTTAATATAGGATAGTCATCAACGCAATAACTAGGGGTCAGCACCAACTGTATGTAATGTGGATCGTTCACACAGTAGAAATCCGAGAAAAACAGGCAACTATCCCCGTCGAAAAGTTCGTCAGCGTCTATAAGGATTCGTCTGCGACCAAATGGAGATTTTTTAGGAGGGTTTTCTCTGGCACTGAGGAACACACCATCAAGTCTCCCGTTGATCGGGCACCGGGGATCGCCTCCTTGGTCCTTTCTTAAAGGGGTCATGATCCCTGTGGTATCCAAGATATCGTCGAAATATTCAGGAGTCTTGTTTCTGAAGAAATACTCACACACACCAATAGGCTCACCTTTGACGAATTTTGCAGCTTTTCTCTTCAGTTTTCTCATTTCACTCCTTGTATAGCCTGTGGATAATGACACAGATATTGTATAGTTTGTTCACAGGCGCTTGAATTGCTATTTAAAAGTGTAGCGTTATTTTTCTATGCCATTTCCTTATAACTATTACTTATCTGCGTTTTTCACACTATATAGTCCATTTCTTTATTATTTACTTATTATTTGAGATAAGTAAAAGTAACAGAAAAGTAACAATTTAACCGAAATCTACACTAATAGCAATTCAAGCGCCTTTGGTTTGTTCAACCAGTGGGTGCCCATTGAAAGTTGGCTTTTGTTTCTTAAACTCAAATATTATCACACAGTGTGTCAATACAGCTGCAGAGTGACCAAAAGGCCTAATAATATGATATGTAAAACTAATATATATATATATATATATATATATATATATATATATATATATATTTGCAACCTTCTGGTCTTCCGAGTCTTGTAACCAAGTGACATGGCGTATGCCATGGGTTAGCAGCCTCACGTTGATAATTACATTTAATTACAATATTTATGACACTAATCAACCAATTGGGAGCTTCTAAATGTAGTTGTTTGAACATGTGACAAGTGATCTGGACCATCATGAATGGGGTCCGGGTGTTGTTAAAAGGAGATAGTTTAGTAATTGATTTGATTGTAGTATTTTAATATTTTACAACATATAGCTTTCATTGAATTTTAGTTAGTAAGCCTTTGCCCCACTCCCAATCCTTTGTTGCAGCATACCATCTGGAATTAATCTGTCAGTTCATGAATAATATTACTTTACTTTTACTTCTTAGGCTGAGCTGTTTCCAGTCAATCTCAATTTTGTACATATAATATGAATATTAAGAATTAATTGTGAATGAAAATATACTATGAAATATATATAATTATTATATATATTATAACAATGCTTGCAAACCCATACCACAGTCAAGTATAAGATGAGTTGACTTCATATGACTGATCAACAATTCAATTATTTTCTCGACCGTTGGTTTGAGATGCATATTTCCTTATCACGAGTTTTTAGGTTGTCAAGAAAAGTACAGAAAAAGCATCTCCGGGATTGATTCTTTCCTATCTTTAATTGAAAATTTAAATATACAGTAACTATCCTAGAGTTAAAGATGATCAAAACATGCATGTGTTCACTTTCATAGGCGTAGGAACTTTTTTTTAGTTGGGGGGGGGGGGGGGCAAATATATAATATCGACCGAAAGTCCATGGTTCTCCGGAAGATAGAAGGGTGTGGGAGAGGATAGTGCGAGGGTAGAGTCAAAAACGGCTCGCATAGTTGTCAATTTTTAGCAAACTCATGTATATTTCAATTTGATGATGAACTCAAAGAAAAATGATTGAATCAATCTTCTGAAACCCAAGATCAAATGTCTGTCATTGTTTTTTTTAAATCAAACAGTTATATAAATAAATGGGTGTGGGGGGGGGGCGAAACTATAATAGTGCCCCCGCTACACAAAAGTAATCGCCCCCTCCCACGCCCCCCGGTTCCCACGCCTTTGACTATTCTGGTTGGTGTGAACTGTCTAGAATGTTTATCATCATAATTATACGCAATGTCGGTTGGGTTGGTGGGGGCATGGCCCCGTTCGGCGCTCTCTGGCTAAACCTTGATATATAGTCTGCGAAGCCAATATACTCACTGATGATATAATCCTCAGAGTCACTGCTGTCCGAGTCACTGTCAAAAGACAAGTAGTACGCCATTCTTCTCCACTCACTACAAAATTAATCATTAAGGCCGGAAAGTTTGTAACTTGTGTCTGCATTTTAAACACATGCAGCAGAAATTGCTAAATGAAGCAAAGATTGTAAATATCTTTTTTTTTTAAATATAATTTCATACTGCAGTAAACCTGGTTTTGTTGAAGTCGAAAGGACCGATGGGAACCCGATTGATCTTAAACAAAAGCGAATTTTGCTGGAAAATGATTTCACTTTACAATAATTAATATTCGAAGGACTTCAATACAAGCAGGGTATCAGACTCTAGCCAGAAACTTTTACTTTTGTTTTCTAATAAAGATATCGTCTTAGTTAAAGGGGCCTTTTCGATATCTGACGCCTATAAACTAAAGAAACTTGTTTGGGTCTTTACAAACTGGACAGATAAAAAAAAATGGCACACAGGCTGTTCGTTCTGTTTGTGTCCCCTTGTATATACTAGTAATAGGTGGAGGTCCATCAAAATAACCCAAACACGTCCAACAAGGACATCTGGCGGCAAGCCAGATGAACCAGAGTTTTGCAAAGGGGGGTTTGCAACTAGTGACCTTTAAACCTCAACACGAAAGCAACCAACCACCTTAAGTAACACGATATTATTGTCAACATTTGAATGTTTATTAACGACATGTAGATAAGCTAATACATCCATCATAGAGGAGCTATTTTAATACGATTACCAAGACTCTACTAATATGTACGCAGAGTCAGCCGTAAATCACATACATTCTATGGAAAAACTAGGTTAATAGCTGACTTTAAGATAACATTGAAAAACATTTTCGTTTGACAGAGTTCTCTCGTTAGTCTATAATAAGAAATTTGTAGACATTCAGTCAACTTTATTACCTATTATGTACTATGGAAGAATGATCAAAATAAGTGTAATCATGGGAGGACCTAACATTGTGTGGTGCACGTCATAGTTCCAATATCGTGGTTGCTCAAACAGAGTGGCAAGTGGGCAGTCTGCGAAAGTGAATTAAGAAAGCCTTCATCGTATTGAACCCTTGATTTTAAGTGAGATTTGAAATCATATTGACAACACCCTTAATCTGTCGTGATATTTGTTGTGAATATAAAATTTGAAAGGCATTAAGTTCATAAGCAAATATTTAACACATTTTTATCATCTGTTAATCAGTAAAACATGCCGTGTATGCTTCTCTATAAATGCTTAATTTAGCTATACTCACATTGAATGACACTCTGGCTTCGATGTAATGTCAGGCTGGTAATAGTTTCTGATCTTTTCCAGCGAAGAAATTTTGTCTCTTCGATGTCTTTTACACTTTGATAGGTATGTTTAATCATTACTAGTAATGGGTTTTTAATGTGTCAGCACATATCAGCCCGGAAACCCACTTCTGGGAAAAGTTGATCACCCAGATATTGACCTAACTTGTTTGTATTTACCATGCTATCTCAGTCATGTCATGTCAAGAGGTGCCGGAGGGGGGGGGGGGTAAGGGCATGCCAGTGGACCTTGCATGTAATACTGAGAAAAAAATGTCAGCAACAGTAAATTTCCGCTTAGATAGTTATAGAATGAACGTCATTTTTAAGCATAAAAAATCAGTCATGTTTACAGTTCCATTGCTGTACACTTTCATCTGCAGGAAATAATTTTACATACAGATCTATCTCAGGGACCTTATTTTTCAAATCGTTATAGGATGACCAACGATTTGAAAAAAAAAATGAATTTAAAGCAAATGATAAATAAGTGAACCTTTTCTAATGTTTTTGGTTTTAAAATATAACACTTACACTGAAGTTCACTACACACACACGCATATATATTTTATATATATATATATATATATATATATATATATATATATATATATTTATACACACTTGGCCAGCAATGTGCTACATTGCACACGCGCATCTTCAACCCTTCCTTCCGGCACCACCCACATCCCCTTGTGGTAAATCCTGGTTACCCCCCTCCATGCTGAGATATTGTTAGATCCTGTCATTTTTACTTTGGTCCAACATGAGGGCAGGGCTATCAATACAGGGGTGGCGGGTTGGTGGGTTATACATTCCCCCACTTTTAACAATGGGGGTGATCAATGGAAATCAGACTGTGCTATAAATATAAAATATAACACAAAATCATTTCCGAATCATTTTGTTTTATTTAAAGTGTGCAACGGGTACGAATCGTGAAGCAACTGAGAGTTATCAATCAAAGGTATAACAAATTATACCAAGTACAAGCAATATTCAGTAATAAATAAAAGAATTAAGACATAACAAGTCATGTGCTCAAGTACTATTAAGAATGAAACATGACGTGAGAAACGCGATTTTTACTACAAATAGAGGATATCTCAACTTATTAACTGAAGAATAAGGGACAGTGAGTTATATCATTAGCGCCATTTCAGCCCTTTCCTAATAGTCACCGACCAGTTTTAGTGTGAATTTACATTTTTTCATTGATAGCCGCATTGTATGGCTATATGTGGGTGTAAATATATTCGTCATTTTTGCATAATGACCTACAGGTACGCTGTCACTGAGAATAAACCAGACCAATGGTAAGGTTTATTTGTGTACTTTCTAACTAAACATTCCATTCGCTAGAAAAATTCTGTTTTAAACCTGTTTAGTTATATCATGTGATAACCAGTGCACAATTTACATCAATATGGTCAAACCGATACAATGTAACAAAACTGGCTAGGTATAAAAAACAGGTACACTTGTAAGAGGTGAATCCTATAAGCACACAAGCCCTCTTACACATATTTACCACCAAATTGTGTGCTTTCTGTTGCAGTTTTCTGCTATTGGAGTTGTGCCAACAAGTACCATGACATGACAACACAAAACGAGGCCAAACTGGCTGAGACAAAGTTCAAAGGACATGACTTTTTATCTGTTGATCTTTGGAATATCTGGTAGCTGATCCGGGAAATATTCACTGTGCACATAGGTGAGGAGTGGTTTGAAGTATCTGCCTGGAATTTTACATGCCCATACATCTTCGATTGCCTTTTCGTACACAAGACTAGTGGCACCACTTACCATAATTTTGTGCTGTGTACATCCATGACAGTATTTCAGGAGTGATGTTCGGGTAATTGTACTCTCAAAATTCCGGTCAAGCAGGCTGTACATTTTGTTTATATCCACACGTTTCCAACGGGGGGGGGGGGGGTCCCACCAATTAATCCAAAAACATTCAACAAGTAAATCTCGGGACAAGTGAGAAGAATCAGAGTTTTGCAAAGGACCTTTCGCAACCTAGTGACCTTTTAACTACTGTATTTATGCAACCAACAATCTTAGGTTACGTGGTTTTTCTGTTGGTCAAATTTGCTGTGTTTACTAAAAGTTTGTTGATAAACTATCGCATACGTCCATCATAGAGACGTAATAAGTAATCCAGAAGTCACATAAATTCTACAGGAAATTTAGGTGAAAAGATGGGTTAAAGTAATTGTATATTAGATTTTACCACCCGGTGCAGCTCAGTATCATGCCCGATTGATCACTTAACATAATTTTAAGAGAGACTGGAAAATACGATGTCCATGATTTAAGCCGGTCTATGATGAAACAGCACTCCAAAGATGGCCATATGGTCACCCGCTTAGTCCCCGTATAAACAAATGTACTATAAAACCCCATACACACTTATTCCTGGGTTATATACGCATGGTTAACCACCTCCCCCCACCCCACCCCCCTCCCCCCCCCCCCCAAAAAAAATAATAATCAATTATTCCTTTTGTGATGATTAATTTTAGGTATGTAACATTTGTGATGATTTACTTTCAGATGTGAAGCATTTGTGATAAGAATTTGCTATTGATAGCCCATGGTACAGAACACTACTAAACAGTACAAATAACATGATTTTCATAAACACAATTTGTAATAAAAGCTGTCCCAACCATGGGAGGAAATCATCATTTTATAAGAAAAGATGTATTGTGTTCTGACCCCGACAAATTTGTGGGAATTAGAATTCCAACTAGTTGTTGTACATCTTTACACCTGATATCAGTGTTCTATGTCAGTGAAGTCACCCAGGTTTGTGTGTGTGAGCATGAACCGACTTCTGGTTATTCAAACAAGTTAGAAGTAGACCCAGAAGGAGGCGAGTGCCTCTTACCACCTTTTAAGCCCTTTGGACCTTTTCAGCGCGGTTTAAACAACATCCCCACTTCCGGACTCTACTACCTTTTTCAGGTCATCTAACTTGTCTTCCTGGGTTATAATCCCTCTCCGCCCTGTGACCGTAACCTTCCCCTTTCCGAAATCCTGGTCCGACCCTGCATGCAAAGCTATATATAATTCCATTTTGTCGACGCCTGACAAGTTTCAGCAAGAAAATCCATACTCAAATTTTTAAATCATACTTTGGTCTTGTTTCAATGCTAGAAAGGTTTAATCCTGTTGCTCTGATTCACCCGAGAAAAAGCCCACTGCAGTTAATGGGGATCTTAACTCTTGTATGACAAAAAAAATATGTCTTTTCTGAAGGGTAGTATTTTTTCTTGATCTGCTCTTTAGTATAAACCGTAATATGGAGGGTTTAGTTTTTTTTTTAAATTGCAAGTGATTTCCGTTGAACACTTAGCCTAGCTATTACTCCTTGAGTTTGGCTTAACTTGAGCTTGCCTAGCATGCGAGACACCCTTCCCGGCATAAACCGGCACCCCTGGAGGACCTACAGAGCATTCCATGCGGATGTTTTTCTCTGTTTAACACCAAGTGATATAATTCTTAAAGAACCTGGCTGGTCAACTCTGCAGAGTCGGAAAATCCAGGCAAAATGTGCCTGTTCCACAAGAGGTAAAACGGATTATGTCCTTTGTTCCTGTCTGATTTACTGACTCCATTTGTTTCTAACTTTACCCACATATTCTTGACCATAGGTCACACTCAAATTTCACGTACGAGAACAAACCGATACAAATCATCCTACTTTCTGTCATCTATAACAAGGTGGACCCACCTAAATCAGTCTGCTCGGCAATCACAAACAATGATATTGATTTTGCACTCAAAAGACATTAAACGATCATAAAGAAAGGCAAACTTAATCCTGTCAACTTGTCACGCCAACTTGGTATATATAACAATCACCAGACTTCAGTTCCAATTGAGGAAGGGAGATGTGCACCATAAAGCTTGTGGAAAACAGGTAGCCTTGATAAAGTTATCAAACTGCTATTAAACTCGCTAATAAGGTTTATTATTTATGAGTAGTTTAACATAAAAAGATCATATTCTCGCCATATAAGTTTTTATTCTTCTTTCTCATTCGCAGTCAGGGTTCTTCTAAAAGACTGAGAACTGGCAGAGAGCTTTAGAAGTTAGAAGTTTACAATCTCGTCTCAATGAGCAATTGTCATTCATGCAGATGAAACAGCAACGTACACATATTGTTTTTTGTTTTGTAATTTCGGGTTGCCACCTAAATCGCCCGCGTAACCCAGTAAGCCCCGCCCCCTGAAAACGTCCCTGGATCAATGATTTAAAGGTACTCAAAACCATGTTACAGATCCTAATTTTATGGTTGTAATATATATTTTTCATTTATGAATTGTACACATGAGAACATATAATCCCGTCCATAATTCTTAAAAGATTTAACAAAGCAATTATATCGTGTACCTTTGACTATACACAGATCACCTTCATGATTCCATTAATTAAAACAAAATATATGAAAACTGTAACAAGAATGCATAACAAGTAATCATGTTTTATTTGACTTATAAAAAACAACAATTACTTTTATACATTTAATCTATTCAACTACATTGTATAAACAGAAACACTTGCTAAAAAACAATCGTGGATAATCTTGTCTTGTAAAGCGTTTGAATATTATATCGTATATTATAAAGACTGAAATACATAAATAAATGGAAGAAGTATTTTGAAAGATCTGAGTATAATTGGGACATAAATGCAATAGTCTAATAAATACAAATGTAAATAGCACACACACATATACACGTTGATTTACTGCTCAGATGTGACATAGTACCTCAGGATCAAGAGAATATAAAGCTTTATAAAAGGTTACCCTCAGTTTTCCATGGGATGGAACTGTGTTAAAGTAAGAAAGAGCTACCCGTAGTATAGAATAAAGTATCTCAAGCATAGGTATGTTTAGATTTGGACTCCTTACAGAATTAGAAATGTGTATGAATAAGAAAGAGTAAAAGGTAACACCTGCGAGGCTTAATTCTTAATCCAGCACCTACGGATTAAGAACTATTGTACGGATGTGAAGCGCTGAACAGTTTCAAGAATACAGTATTGCTCACCTTTATTCATGGAGCGAGCTCCACTCCTATTTAAATTGAGCTAAGTAACACAAATTTATATTTGATCAAATAATATGCTCGATATATGATTTTTGCCTCACATAATAAAAGATAAAATAAGATATATTTTATTATACACTTTCAAGGAAAATTCATTGTGCCCGAAGGATAAAAAAACAGTAATCATCATTACTAAAATACATCTGACATGATTATAAATACTAAAAATTAATGTAAAATCTAAAGAAGTACAAAATACATTCAATACACAATATCATATGATAATGACAAAACACCCTATCACAGTAAGAATATCACAGAATTATCCGTCACATCACCCTCCACTACCTTCAAATGCACACAACAAAACACATGCTACTGCTTGTTCAAAATTCGTAGGCAAATAATATTTAAGATTTTAACGGCATTAATAGAAAATATGATATGTAATTACATTTGCTAAAGATTAGACCGGGCCCGGCTGTAAAACCGGGACCTATAAGCTCAATGGTCGCTTGTATTACAAAATATGATACAACTTTATCCATGTTTGACTTAGAATGGTCCACCGAATTTTCTCCTGTCATTATCAAATGTTTATTTGTTTCATTTATAGAATAAGACAAGGGACCCTAGAATAACGGAACGCAGCTGAACTTGTGTATGATAGAAATATATCAAATGAGAGCTTAGAGAAAAGAAGTTAGTTTAAATTGTTGTTTTTGTAGATGTATATACGTATGCTATACTGTTATTTATCAACAATTTCATAAGTCTATCCTGCATAGGTAATTTTCATTCTCTCAGTTCCAAATACGTGATGTTGGTGCACTTATGCTGAGAGCATGCAGCAAAAAAAGTGAATTGCATGGTCTCGTTAGACAGAAAAGGGGGCTTAAAAACAAAAATGTTTTCTTCATGTGCCTAATTTATGGCTTTATGTCAGTATCTATATAAAATATTAACTGACTTTTAGGTCAGGAGTCCAAAGCAAGTCCATACATAAATGTATAATATTTACTATAAGCACTTAAAAATAACAAAAATTATATATGAAAACATTTGCTACAGATTACAATTAGGGCAGTTTGGGTCTTTTCGTACACCAGGCCCGGCTGCAGATCCAGGACCTATTATCAAAGTGGTTACCAAGTTTGCAGCTCCCCTCTCAATCAGCTCTTCTATGTTTATACATTCAGTGTAAAACACCTCAACCCATACGTCACGTCCGGACACCACAATGACGTCATCATCCTCGTCAATCCGCAAGAATGGGTTATCCGTGATGTCCAGTTCCACAAGTTTCTCGGTTAATATAGGATAGTTGTCAACACAATGACCAGGGGTCAGCACCAACTGTATGTAATGTGGATCATTCACACAGTAGAAATCCGAGAAAAACAGGGAACAATCCCTGTCAAAAAGTTCGTCAGCGTCTATAAGGATTCGTCTGCAACCAAACGGAGATTTTGGCGGAGGATTATCTCTGGCACTGAGGAACACACCCTCAAGTCTTCCGTTGATCGGATTCCGGGGATCACCTCCCTGGTCCTTTCTTAAAGGGGTCATGATCCCTGTTGTATCCAAGATATCTTGAAAATATTCAGGAGTCTTGTTTCTGAAGAAATGCTCACACACACCAGTAGGCTCACCTTTGACAAAATCTGCAGCTTTTCTCTTCAGTTTTCTCATTTCACTGGTCGTATAGCCTGAGGATAAAGACACAGATATTGTAGTCTGTTCAACCAAATAATATCACACAGTGTTTCAATAAGTTGTTGAATGACCAACAGGCCTAATATGAGATGTAAAAATATATATATATTTATATATATATATATATATATATATATATTGCAACCTTCTGGTTCTTGAGAGTCTTGTAACCATGTGACATGGCGTCTGCCATGGGTTGGTAGCCTCACATTGATAATTACATTTATTAGGGAATATTTATGACACTAAACAACCAATCGCGAGCTTCTAATTGTAGTTGTTTGAATATGTGACCAGTGATCTTGACCATCATGAATGGGATCGGGGTATTGTGAAAAAGAAGATAGACATTTTTATTTTATTACGTAACTTAAATATTTGCAACATATTGCTTTCATTGAAAATTAAGTTAGGCCTATGCCCCCTCCCAATACTTTATTTCAACATACCATCTGGAATTAATCTGCCAATTCATGAAAAATATTGCTAAATTTTTACTTTTAAGGATGAGCTATTTCCAGTCCACCCCAATTTTGTATATATAATATCTCTATTATGAAATAATTGTGAATTATAATATGCTATGAATGAATATATATATATATATATATATATATATATATATATATATATATATATAATCATTATAGAAATATAACAATGTTTGCAAACCTATACCACAGTCAATTATAAGATGAACAGACATGAGATGACTGATAGAAAAAATCAATTATTTACTCGACCATGCATTGGTTTGGGATGCATATTTCATTATCACGAGTTTTTAAGTTGTCATGAACAGAACAGAAAAAAATCCCCAGGATAGATTCTTTCCTATCTTTAACTGCAAATCTAAATATACAGTAACTAACCTAGAGGTAAACATGAGCAATACATGCATGTGTTTTCTTTCGTAAGCGTGGGAATATCAATTTAGTTGGGGGGGGGGGGATAATATATAACATCGGCCGAAGAGCCATGGTTTTCCGGAAGGTTGGAGGCTGTGGGAAGGGGTAGTGTGCTGTTTAAAAAACGACTCACATAATTGTTAATTTCAAGCAAACTCATGTTTATTTCAATGGAAAGTGATGATGAACTCAAAGAAAAATGGTTGATTCCATCTTCTGAAACCAAAGATCAAATGTCTGTCATTGTTCTTTTTAATGAAACAGTTATATAAGGCCAACAAATAATGGTGGGGGCGAAACTATACTATTGCCCCGCTGCACAAAAGTTGGGGGGGGGGGGGTGCAATCGCCCACTCTGCCCTTCCCCCTCCTCTGCCGCCTCCCCCAGGTTCCCACGCCTATGACTTTCTTAGTAAGTATAGAGTATCTAGAATGTTTATCATCAATGTTATACGCAATTTCGGTTGGGTGCATGGCCCCGTGCAGCGCTCCCTGGCTATACGCCATTGATATTTAGTCTTCTAAGCCAATATACTCACTGATGTCATAATCCTCAGAGTCACTGCTGTCCGAGTCACTGTCACCAGACAAGCAGTACGCCATACTTCTCCACTCACTAGAAAATTAATCACACAGACCAGAAAGTTTATAACTTGTGTCTGCACTTTAAACACATGCAGCAGAAATTGTTAAATGAAGCAAAGATGTTGTAAATATCTTTTCTATATAATTTAAAACTACAGAAAACCTGGTTGGGTTGAAGTCGAAAGAAACCCGATTGATCTTAAACAACATACATTTTACTGGGCAATGATTTCACTTTACAAGGAATTATATTCCAATAACTTAAATACATGTAGGGTATTTTACTTTAGCAACACAAATTCACTTTTGTTTTCTTATAAATATTGCAAATCTTAATGAAAGGGGGGTTTTCGATATCTGACGCCGATTAACTAAAGACAGTGGCGGATCTAGAATTTCGAGAACAGGGGCGCTAATTCTGGGTTAGCGGTTGATGTGTATTTAGCAATATAATATGCAAAATAAGAAATTATTAATTTATATTAATTATTACTAAATACGTAATTTATAATTTTTATTCCATCTATATGAATAAATCCTAAAGCCATGTTCTTTTGGAAAGTTAATTACAGGTACACAGAAGAGGATAAATTTTCCCGGGTTCTTGGGTTCAGACAATGCACTGTACTCAACAGGGCACAAGTCGTGAGTTCGAATATTATCCGAGGAGCTGTGAGATCCGGAAAGACTCGCTCAGTATAGAACATTTGGATGCTGTCTTAATCACAGAGTGTTCATAAATATCCTCCACTAATGAAAAAGAAGGTAATAAACTGTGGATAAATTAATAATTTAATAACTAGGAAATTTTTTATGAAAAATGAAGATTTGTTATGAATAACAGGGAAAAGAAATAGATAAAATGAGAGAAACAACTCCTCAACGGGGGTGCGCGCGCGCTGGGGGCGCCCTCCTCTGGATCCGCCACTTAAAGAAACTTATTTGAGTGTTTTAAACAAACTGGCGAGAGAACAATTGGTACACAGGCTGTTCGTTCTGTTAGTGTCCCCTTGTATATAATAGGTGGGGGTCAGGGGCAGATCCAGGATTTAGGAAAAAGAGGGGGGGGGGTTCAACCCAGGAGGACAAATGAAAACCCTAAAAAAAGGTCCCCAGGTCTGGAAAGGGGGGGGGGGGGTCCAGGCCGCAAATTTTTGTCTGAAGCCCTTAAAAAAGTTGTTTCTGATGAAAAAGGGGGGGGGGGGTCCGGACCCCCTGGACCCCCCCCCCTGCCTTCTGGGGGTCCGCCAAAATAACAAACACATTCAACAAGGACATCTGGCGGCAAGCCAGATGAACCAGAATTTTGCCAAGGGGGGTTTGCAACTAGTAACCTTTGAACCTCAACAGAAATGCAACAAACCACCTTAGGTTACACGATATTTTTGTCAACATTGTTATGTTTATTAACAACATGTAGATAAGCTATTACATCCATCATAGAGGAGCTATGTTAATAGGTTTACCAGGAGTCTATTAATATGAACAAAGAATACGCCATAAATTACACACATTCTATGGAAAACTAGGTTAATAGCTGACTTTAAGATAACATTAAAAAACATTTTCATTTGACAGAGTCTGTCGATAGTCTTTAATCAGAAATTTGTCGACATTAATTCAGCTGCATTAAATATTATGTACTAAGGAAGAATAATCAAACTATGTGTTATCATGGTAGGACATAACCAGTGCGGTGCACGTCGTAGTACCAATATCGTGGATGCTCAAACAGAGTGGCAAGTGAGCAGTCTGGGAAAGTGGATTATAAAACCTTCATCATATTGAACCCTTGATTTTAAGTGAGATTTGAAATCATTTTGACAATACCCTTAATCTGTCGTGATATTTGTTGTGAATATAAAATTTGAAAGGGATGTTATTCCTAAGCAAATAAATAACACATTTTTATCATCTGTTAATCAGTAAAACATGCCGTGTATGCTACTCTATAAATGCTTAATTTAGCTATACTCACATTGAATGACACTCTGGCTTCGATGTAATGTCCAGCTGGTAATATTTTCTGATCTTTTCCAGTGAAGATTTTTGCTCTCTTTGATGTATTTTACACTTTGATAGGTAAGTTTTATCATTACTAGTTATGGGTTGTTACTGTGTCAGCATATATCAGCCCGAAACCCACTTCTGGGAAAAGTTGATCACCCAGATATTGACCTTACTTGCTTGTATTTACCATGCTATCTCAGTCATGTCATGGGTATTTCCAAGGTGTGCCGGGGGGGGGGGGGATGCAATGCCCTTCCCAGTCGACCTTGCATGTAATACGAAGAAAGAAATGTCAGCAACAGTAAATTTCTACTTAGATAATTATAGAATGAACGTCATTTTAAGCATAAAAAATCAGTCATGTTTACAGTTCCATTGCTGTACACTTTCATCTGCAGGTAATAATTTTACATAGAGATCTATCTCAGGTACCTTATTTTTCAAATCGTTATAGGATGACCAACTATTTGAAACAAATGAATTTAAAACAAATGATAAATAAGTGAACCTTTTCAAATGTTTTGGGTTTTAAAATGTAACACTTACACTGAAGTTCAATACACACACACACACGCATATATATTTTATATATATATATATATATTAATTTATACACACTTGGCCTGAAATGTGCTACATTGCACACGCGCATCTTCAACCTTTCCTTCCGGCACCACGCCCATCCCCTTGTGGTAAATTCTGGTTACCCCCCTCCGTGCTGAGATATTGTTAGATCCTGTCATTTTTACTTTGGTCCAACATGAGGGCAGGGCTATCAATACAGGGGTGGCGGGTTGGTGGGTTATACATTCCCCCACTTTTAACAATGGGGGTGATCAATGGAAATCAGCTATGTTGCTAACAGATAAACAGACAAACCATGCCACTATAAAAACATAACCCCGGCCACTTGTAATGACTAACATTGTACCCAGATCAAATATAAAATGTGAAATTAGACATATATAAGTTGTACCTTGTTCGCCTTGTTTTGAAATACATAAAAGATTGATTTACTTTCAGATATGAAACATTTGTGATGATTAAATTCCAAATACCAAAATTTTAGATATGAAACATTTGTGGTGACTTACTTTCAGATGTGAAGCATTTGTGGTGGAAATTTACTATTGATAGCCCATAGTATAGTTTACTACTTAACAATACAATTTACATGATTTCCATAAATACAATTTGTAATAAAAGCTGTACCAACCATGGGAGGAAAATCATCATTCCACAACAAAAGAAGTATTGTGCTCTGACCCAGACAAATTTGTGGAAATAGAATTCCTACCAGTTGTTGTACATCTTTACACCTGATATCAGTGTTCTATGTCAGTGAGGTCACCAGGGTGTGTGTGTGCACGAACCGACTTTTGGTTATTTAAACATGTACGTAATAGTCGCAGAAGGGGGCGAGTGCCTCTTTCCAGCCCTTCGGACATTTTTAGCGCGGTTTAAACAACTTCCCTCATCCAGACTCGACCCCACTCCTCCTTGTGACCGTAACCCTCCCCTTTTCGAAATCCTGGTCCGACCCTGAATCCTTAGCTTTATATAATTCCATTCTGTCGACAAGTATCAGCAAGAAAATGTTTAATCTATTTTATTGCATCATACTCTGGGTCTGTTTCAAATATTAAAAAGGTTAAATCCTGCTGATCTGATTCACCCGAGAAAATTGCCCACTGCAGTCACTGTCCCATTTACTGACTCCACTTGTTTCTTACATTCCGGACATATTCTTGAACATGGGTCACATTCAACCTTCACATGCGAGAACAAATCAATACAAAACATCCTTCTTTCTTTCATGTATAACAAGGTGGTAACAGCTAAGCCAGTCTGCTCAGCAATCACAAACAATTATATTGATATTGAACTCAAAATACATTAATCGATCAAGAAGAGCGGCAAACTGAATCCTGTCAACTTGTCAGGCCAACTGGGTAACAATCACCAGACTTCATTTCCACGCGAGAAAGGGGGCTACACACCATAAAGCTTATGAATAACATATCCACACCAGGTAGTCTTGATAAAGTTACCAAACTGCTATTAAACTCGTTAATAAGGTTTATTATTTATGAGTAGTTTTAAATAAAAAGATCATATTCTCCCCATATTACTTGTTTTTTCTTCTTTCTCATTCACTGTCAGGGTTCTTCTAAAGGAGTGAGAATTGGTTGAGAGCAATAAAAGTTCTGGAAAAGTTGTATAAATTTTTTTAACAATCATGCGTCAATTAACAATTGTCATTCAACAGAAGAAACAGCAACGTACACATATTGTTTACAGCTATTTAAAATGACTGCAATAAAGTAAATTAGTTGCTAAACCACGGCGGGCTTTGGACGTAGCCATATTAAATGTGAACTTAATTTGATTAAACTTTTAATGAAATGTTAGTATTGTATTCATATACAGAATAAATATGTTTATTTTCCCTCTTAAACAATTTGCATGATTTTTGGTCTAAGCCGTGATGATTTTTGTTTAGTAATTTCGGGTTTCCCCCTAAAAAGCCGGCGTAGTTAACCCCGACCCCTAAAACGTCCCTGAAATCAATGATTTAAAGGTACTCAAAACCATGTTACAGATCTTAATTTTATGGTTGTGATATATGTTTTTCATTTATGAAGTGTACACATGGGAAGATAGATTTCCGTCCATAATTCTTAGAAGATTTAATAAAGCAATTATATCGTGTACATATGACTATACACAGATCACCTTCAATTCATTAAAACAAAATACATGAAAACTGTAACAAAATGCATAACAAGTAAGCATGTTTTATTAGATTTATAAAAAAAACAACAGTTACATTTTTAAATATAATGCATTCATCAACTTTGTATAAATCAAAAAAATTGAGTAAAATCGTGTTTTGTAAAGCGTTTGAATATTCTATAATATATTTTAAAGACTGAAATACATAAATGAATGGAAAAAGCATTTTGAAAGTTCTGAGTTTAATTGGGACATAAATGCAGTAGTCTAATACATACAAATGTAAATAACACATATATACACATTGATATACTGCTCAAATGTTACAAAGTAGCTACCCCTAGTTAAGAATCAAGGACCCCAAGGAGATATATATATATATAGATTGACACTCCTTACAAAATAAGAAATGTATATTAATAAGAAAAAGTAAAAGATATCACCTGCGAGGCTTAATTCAGAATCTAGCACCTAAGGGATAAGAACTATTGTACGGATGTGAAGCGTTGAAAAGTTGCAAGAATTCAGGATTACACGCCTTTATTTTCATGGAGATCCACTCCTATTTAAAATGAGCTAAGTAACAAATTTTTATTTGATTTAATAATATGCTTGATATATGATTTTTGCCTCACATAATAAAAGATAAGATAAGATATACTTTATTTTTGCACTTGCAAGGAAAATACATTGTGCCTGAAGGGAAAAAAATAGTAATCATCGTTACTCAAATACACCTGACATCATTATAAATACTACAAATTAAAGTAAAAACTAAAAAAAGTACAAAATACATATGTTTTATTATCTCAGTTCCATGTTGGTGCGCCTGTGCTAACTGTAAGCAGCTAAGAAGAGTACAGAATGGTCTCCTTGGAGAGAGAAGACGGCTCCTACAATCCTAACAAAATGCCTTTTCCTTCACCAATATGACATTAAAGCAGTATTTATATATTATATTTACTGAATTTAAATTGAGGTCAAGAGTCTAAAGCATTAATCCATAAATGACAAATATTCACTATAAGCACTAACATATGACAAATATGATGTGATATGTATTGACATTGCTACAGATTACAATTAGGGCAGTTTAGGTTCTTCCTCACACCACTCCCGGCTGCAGATCCGGGGCCGATTATGCCAGTGGTTACTAATTTTGCAGCTCCCTTCAGTATCAAATCATCTATGTGTATACGTTCAGTGTAATAAACCTCAACCCACACGTCACGTCCGGTCACCACAATGACGTCATTATCTGCGTCAGTCCACAAGAACGGGTTATCCGTGATGTCCAGTTCCACAAGTTTCTCGGTTAATATAGGATAGTAGTTAACGCGGTGTCTAGGGGTCAGCACCAACTGTATGTAATGTGGATCATTCACACAGTAGAAATCCGAGAAAAACAGGGAAGAGTCCCTGTTCAAAAGTTCGTAAACGTCTATAAGGATTCGTTTACGAACAAATGGAGTTTTTTGCGGAGGATTTTCCCTGGCACTGAGAAACACACCCTCGAGTCTCCCGTTGATGGGGTTCAGGGGATCCCCTCCCTGGTCCTTTCTTAAAGGGGTCATGATCCCTGTTGTATCCAAGATATTTTGAAAATATTCAGAAGTCTTGTTTCTGAAGAAATACTCGCACACACCAGTAGACTCATTTGTGACGAAATCTGCAGCTTTTCTCTTCAGTGTTCTCATTTCACTGCTTGAATACCAATGGGTGGCTATTGAAAGTTGGCTGTTGTTTCTTAAACTCACAGTGTGTCACATTGTTAGTGACAAAAGGCCTAATATGAGGTGTAAAACTTTAAAAAAATTATACATTTTACAAACTTTTGGTTCTTCCAAGTCTTGTAACCAAGTGATATGGATTCTGCCATGGGGTGGCAACCTCACTTTGATAATTACATTTATGTTCAATATTTATTACACTAAACAACCGATCGGAAGCATCTATGTGTAGTTTTTTAACATGTGACCGGTGATCTTGACCTTCATGAATGGGCTAGGGGTGTTGTAAAAAGCAAATAGTTCAGTTATTGATTTTTGTGTATTATTTTAATATTTTGCAACATGAGGCTTCAGTTGAATTTTAATTAATTTAGCCTATGCCCCATTCCTGATCCTTTATTGCAGCATACCATCTTAAATTAATCTATCAATTCATGAAAAATATTACTAAATTTTTACTTTTAAGGCTCAGCTATTTCCAGTCCATCTCAATATAATATGAGTATTATGAATTAATTGTGAATGTTAATATGCGATGAAAATATATATATTTATTATAGAAATATAACAATGTTTGCAAACCCATACCACAGTCAATATAAGATAAATAGAGTACACATTACAGACCAACAAATTCAATTTTTTCGACCATTCGTTTGGGATGCATATTACATTATCACGAGTTTATAAGTTGTCAAAAAAAAAGTACAGCACAAAATCCCCGTGATAGATTCTTTCCTATCTTTAACTGCAAATGTAAATATACCGTAACTAACCTAAAGGTAAACATGATCAATACATGCATGTGTTCACTTTCTTAGGTATGGGAACAATTTTTTTAGTCGGGGGGGGGGGGGGAATATATTACATCAGCTGAAGGGCCATGGTTCTCCGAAAGGTTGGAGGGTGTGAGAAGGAGCAGTGCGCAAATTCAAAAACGACTCGCATAGATGTCAATTTAAAGAAAACTCATGTATATTGCAATTTGAAGTGATGATGAACTTATAGAAAAATGGTTGATTCCATCTTCTGAAACCAAAGATCAAATGTCTGTCATTGTTCTTTTTATTGAAACAGTTATATAAAGCCATCAAATAATGGTGGGGGGCGAAACTATACTATTGCCCCCCGCTACACAAACGTTGGGGGGTGGGGGTGCAATCGCCCCCTCTGCCCCCCCCCCCCCCCCCCCCAAACCTCTGCCCTCTCCCCCAGATTCCCATGTCCATGACTTTTCTAGTAGGTATAAAGTGTCTTGAATGTTTATCATCAATATTATACGCATTGTCGGTTGGGTAGTTGGGGGCATGGCCGCGTGCATCGCTCCCTGGCTATACGCCATTGACATTTAGTCTTCGAAGCCAATATACTCACTGATGTCATAATCATCAGAGTCACTGCTGTCCCAGTCACTGTCACCAGACAAGTAGTACGCCATATTTCTCCACTCACTACAAATTAATCACACAGAAAGTTAATAACTTGTGTCTGCACTTTTACCACATACAGCAGAAATTGTTAAATGAAGCAAAGATGTTTTAAATATCTTTTCTATATAATTTCAAACGACAGTAAACCTGGTTGGGTTGAAGTCGAAAAAAAACCCGATTGATCTTCAACAACAGCGAATTTAACTGGGTATGATTTCATTTGACAAGGATTTATATTCCAATACAATTAAAAATTTACTTTTGTATCTATAAATATATCAAGTCTTGGTGAAAGGGGCCTATTCGATATCTGACGCCAAACAACTAAAGAAACTTGTTTGTGTCTTTAATAAAATCTGGCCTGAATGAATGGCACACAGGCTGTTCGTTCTGTTTGTATCCCCCTGTATAATAGGTGGGGGTCCGCCAAAAAAAAACTTACACGTTCAACAAAGAAATCTGGCGGCTAGCCAGATGAATCAGAGCTTTGCAAAGGGGGGTTTGCAAATAGTGATCTTTGAACCTCAATACAAAAGCAACCAACCAACTTAGGTTAAACGAGATTTTTTTCAACATTGTTATGTTTATTGACAACATGTAGATAAGCTAATACATCCATCATAGAGGGGCTATGTTAATAGCTTTACCAAGAGTGTATTAATGTGTACGAAGAATAGGCTATAAATCACATACATTCTATGGAAAAAGTAGGTTAATAGCTGACTTTAGGATAACAATAAAAGACATTTTCATTTGACAGAGTCTGTCGACAGTCTATAATAAGAAATCTGTCGACATTGAGTCAACTATATTAACTATTATTTACTAAGAAGAATGAGCAAAATAAATGTAATCATGGTAGGACCTAACATTGTGTGGTGCACGTACCAGTTCCAGTATTGTGGTTGCTCAAACAAAATGACAAGTGGGCATAAGGAATGTGGATTAAAAAACTTTCAACAAATTTAACCTTTGACGTTGACACCCAATTTAACCTTTAGATTTGAAATCATGTTTACAACACCTCTTCCTCCTTACTGTTCGTTGTTGTGCATATACATATTGAAAGAGATCAAGCAAAATATAAACACATTTTATCGTCTGATGTCCAGTAAAACGTGCCGTGTAATGCATATATAAAATGCTTAATATACCTACTCACATTGATGGATACTCAGGTTTTTGAACACTGCAGCGATGTAATGTCCAGCTGGTTATAGTTGCTGATCCATTCCAGCGAATTTTCTTCCCTGTCCGGTGAACTAGGCGTCATTCATTCCATTGCAAATAGGATATGTCCTTTCCACTAAGATTAAGTCACATCATTACTAGTAATAGGCTTTGATTGTGTCAGTACAAATCAGCCCGGAAACCCACTTCTGGAAAAAATTGATCACCCAGATATTTACCTTATTTGTTTGTATTTACCTTGTTATCTCAGTTATGTCATGGATATTTCCAAGGTGCCCGGAGGGGGCAATTCCCCCTCCAGTCGACCTTGCATGTAATACTGAGAATAAATTTCAGTAAAGGTAAATTTCTGCTATGATAATTATATTATGAACGTAATTTTAAAAGCATTAAAATATCAGTCTTGTTTACATTTCCATTGCTGTACACTTTCACCTGCAGGTAACTATTTTCCATGGAGATCTATCTCGGGGATCTATTTCTCAAATCTTAATAGGATCATCAAGATGTGAAACAAATAAATTCAAAACAAATGATTAATGAGTGAACTTTTTCATTCATTTTGAGTTGTAAAATGTTACACCAACATTGAAGTTCAGTACACACACACACACACACACACAAATATATATATATACATATGTGCACTTTTTGACCAGTAAGTGTCCTACATTACACACTCACATCCTCAACCCTCCCTCCCGCAACCACCCCCACCCTCTTTTGGTATATCCTGGTTACCCCCCTCCGTGCTGAGACATTGTAAGATCTTCTCATTTGTACTTTGGTCCAACATTTACTGTCAGTCAGGAGTATAAATACAGGGTTGGTGGGTGAAGGTTTTATATTCCCTAACTTTAAGCAATGGGATGATCCATGAGATCAAAACTGCGCTATAAATGAACAACATGACACAAAATCATTTCCCGAACAGTTTTTATTTAAAGTGTGCAATGGGTACAAATCATGAAGCAGTATAACAAAATTATACCAAGTACAAGCAATAGTCAATTATAAATAAAAGGATTTCTGTTCCACCAGAGTCAACAAGTCATGTGTTCAGGAACTATTAACAGTGAAATATGACGTGAGAAACTCATTTTTTTACTACAAATAGAGGTTATCTCAACTAATTAACTAAAGAATGAAGGGAAAGTGAACTATTTCATTAGCGCCATTTCGGACCTTCCACAATAGTCTCCGACCAGCGTCAGTGTGAATTTACATTTTTTTATGGAAAGCCGCATTGTAAGGCTATATGTGGATGTAAATATTTTCGTCAGTTTTGACAATGCCTTAAGTTACGCTGTCACTTAAAAGTAAACCGTACCAATCGTCAGGTATATTTGTGTACTTTCTAACAACAGGTACTAAACGAAAAAAAAATATGTTTTAAACCAGCATATTGGTATACCCCCACCCCCCTCCCCCATGTTTGTTGAATTTCTGACAGCATGAACAGAAACATGTTACCACACGCATGATTGGACGATAGCCAACTTGTACGCCACACAGCCATTGACCTGTTTCAATAGAAGTGGATCTACACTTTGTGATTTCACATTTGTTATGTTGTTTTGCTTTATTACTCGTAGCCTAATGTGAAGATTACCGGCTATCAACCACAGTATTAATGCAAAAGGATGGATGGCCGTTGCAGTGCTATCCCGCTTATGACTTGTGTCAAAACTCAAGTAGAGACTTGCCAGCCAACTGGGTGCCAGGGTCGTGTATTTACGGCTAGTTATATCAAGTGAAAACCAGTGCACACTTTTTATTAATATCTTCCAACCGATACACTTATGAAACCGGCTGGGTATAAAAAAAGAACATAGGTACACCTGTCAGAGGTACATCCTTTTAGCACACAAGCACTTTATCACACATTAAATACAAAGTTTTGTGCTTGCATGTTTAATCTATTATTTAAGTTGTGCCAACAAGTACCATAATATGACAACACAAAGCGAGGCCAAACTAGCTGAGGCCAAGTTCACACTCCATGACATTATAATCTGTTGATCTTTGGAATTTCTAGTATAGCTGATCTGGGAAATATACCACTGTGTATATATACATGACAGTTCTCCCAATCTTCCTGACATAATAGTCATGAGTCAATAGTCTAGATACATATATAACCAAACTACAAAATGTCCGATACTCGCTTATCCTAACTTTATAAGTGTGCGCAGTCATATGAATAAATTCTCTGCAGTTCTGATACAAATACATGTACAGTCCAACCTGTCTGAACGACCACCTGTGAAATCCGGGCACCTGGCTATTACGACCACTAGATATCAGTCCCTTTCTAAATTCCGTCATATTATCTATAGATAAAAGCTGTGAAATACGACCACCTTGCTATTATGGATTACGGACAGTTTTTACTGACCAGAGTGACATATTACTTATTTACTGACCTGCCTAATGTGGGCACTCAATGTCCTACTCATTGACAAGCGCTAACCGGTTGGTTGATTGACCATGCGTGAAGCTGCGGTCACTTGCACCGCTCTCTGTTTGGTTTACTGGTGTGCGTGTGTACGGAGAACATACTGGTGAATGTAGGGACCCTTTGCCTACCCTGTGCCTAGAGCCCCAGGCGGGCAACCTGACAGGCTTACACGAGCTATTAATCCACAGCAATGGAGGATCCCAAAAGTTAATCTTTGATCTGTCTATGATCTATTCAGTGCATTATATGAAAGGTTTTATTACAAACAGTTGATACTTTATGATGTTTCTAACAAGTGATGTTAGTTACCAGTGACGTCAGCAAACAATTTTGAGTCGTTCATATGAGCACATTCATCGTGTCAGAAGAACCATTATAAATATGAGTACGTAGAGTACCTTCTAATCAATTGTGTGCAAATTCATTTTTATTTATCAACACATCAAATTACACATATAAGTACATGTACATTTGTATGCAATTACAAAATACATGCAGCACGAAGATCGTTCCCTTCTGTAAATACGTTTTTAATTATAGTCATAAAGATGTTCTAATATGTATATTTCCGTCATACATGTCATCTAGATTTGTGCAGTTTCTCATTGTTCAGAACCTATCAATTACGACCACCTGTCAATTACGACCACTTGTGCCCAGTCCTTTGGGTGGTCGCATTAGACAGGTTCGACTGTACATATTTCACACGTTTCATGACGTGACATGACATTACATGACAGTAGTATATATATAAACAACTGTCTCTTTTATGTGGAGAAATTGCATGCAAATAACGCAGTTTAATCGTTTACATTTCAGATGTTTTCCACTTGTTAAATAAAAGAAAATACTCCTTTTTTTAGTAATGTTCTTTTTACAATTATACATTAAATGGTATTCAAGATATCCCATGGATTAATTCTATTTCTAAAATGTTACATATAAATATCACAACTCAAAGCTAGCAGTATGGGTTTCCATATGTGTTAATGCATTTTTGACTTATTGTTTCTCGGCAACATTGTGTTGTAATCTTTCTAACCTAATTAAATGTTTCATTAATATATGTATCGATGACGGATTTGTCATATTACGATAAGAAAGAAGAAAAAAATCAACAATAAAATATCGACAATTTTACTGGGGGATTTATTTCACACCCCAAAGCTGGACACAACCGTTGCATATCAATTCAAGCATATTTTGCCCATGCATTAAACTGGTTATAAAAACTTTTACTCACATGCCACTTGCATCATACTAGAATATGTACCTTAGACTCATCTTAAAAAAAAAAAACAATACACACATCTTTTACTATCAGTTATACGCCATATGTATAGAGTTGATCCTACATAGATAAAATATTCTATAGAGTAATCTATACTGAAATTGTATCAGATACATTTCTACAGTCGTACAATATACATGGATAACTGTCGTATCCTAGTCATACTGTCGATCACTTATCAAATTTTGTAACTTTTCTTAACACAATGGACAACGCTGCCTTTTATTACTAATCATTGAATAACCAGTTATACTCTTAAACATTGTCCCAATCGATTTTCGTTGGGTTCTTTGACAAAATATTACTCTATTCAATTGTTACTAATATATTAATTAAAATATTTCTTGTTTTCTTCCCTGTGGTATCCCTCAAACTAGCTGAGGTCAAACTTCACAGGTCATGACTTTATTTTCTATTAATATTCAAACTTTATTGACCTTCCGGTGGCTGATCTGGGAAATATCAAATTGTACATAACGGCACTACACACATCCTGACGTCATGTGTACGTGGTGCAATGCCTGTAAATTGCAAAATAATTTTTATAAAGAACATGTCGAGATTATAGCTATCACTGTCACTTATTTGCATCCTGGAACTTGACCACATTATCTAATTGGATAATAACTTTGTGAGGAGATTCAGCTGCTTGTGAGAGCACAGTGATCAAAGTGCCTTAAGTCTGAAACTTATAGACATACGTGTAAAAAAAGGTGACTGCTTGTCAACTAACTGTAGCTTTGCTGAATGTCACATTATTTACAAAATAGGTGTGGTGGGAATTGTACATTTTTACATATTCTAACAAAATTGTCCTGTAGTCAGTTTCGCCAATGTCCACAAACATCACTCTTCCACATCCTTCTCCACTCTATAGACTAGCAGAGTCAGGATTAAGAGAACAGGAGGATGTGATATTATCTTTCATGACTGCTGCATATGTAGTGTACATGCATATATATGCCAAGGCCCAGATCCCGGTTTGGATCATTCGGCGATTGGCCCAGACCAAAATTCGATCGGGATTTAGGATAGCCCAATTCCGAACCTGATCTGATCCCGATCGGGATTTGTTCCGCCTAAACCCCCGATTATTAACTCTTAGGAAAGAAAATGAGTTCCTGTCTGAAATTTTCCAGGGTCAGGTCAGCCTAGACCAAGATTAGGCGCCTGCCTATATCCATGACAGGATGTCTTAAATTATAACTCAACAGGTAATGACAAATCTTAACTTAGTTTATTTTCCGAATTAATTATACTTCCTTAATATCTTAACTAATATTCAAGTTTGAATTAATATAGAGATTATGTTTATTTGAATGATTTTCAATCCTTAAATTTAAAGGTTTAATTATTATTTCCAGTATGTTCATCAAATTGTATATTAGATTTTTGATATAACATTTGGTAATGAGTATTTGATTATTGCAACATATGTGAGTATCACTGTTGGTGTAAGTACTTACAATGATATGGCAATAATATCTTCTTAGATGATTAATAATTAATAAAATATTTATGAAGCCTGTTGGAAATTTTTAATGTTTTTGCGACAATTAGATCATTATCATAATGAACGTTATCAATAATCAAACTAACGTTTTTAAATTAGTATGTTAATTACGTGTCTATTTTCTTCTGTATATATTCAATAACCAAGCTGTAGGTGTCAGTGTCACGTATGAAACATCAATCAGAGTTTAATTTCTATAATTTAATAAATATAAAATAACGTTTAAATCCGGATTAAAAAAAAAACAATATTAACAACTATTAATGTATAATCATATTTTTATTACATATGTTGATACATTAAATAAAATTTTTCACACAATTTTTTTTTCATGTCTTCACCTTTAAAATATTATTTTTACACGAAAAGCCTTTTCCAGTCTGCCATAGAATCTCAATGAGGAACTGGTCCAGTCGAGATCCCGATCGGGGTTTGGGCTGGATTGAATCCCGATCGGAATTTAGTCCCGGGATTTGGGATCTTGTTTAGACAAGCTGGACCAAATCCTGATCGTGGTTTAGACCGGACCAAATCCCGACCGAGATTTGACATACATTTCCATGGTTAGATTATCTTTTCCAAAATAGTTAGTTACAGATTTTCCTCTTTTTGTTTGCTCTAGATGCGTTCTTTATTTTGCTGCAACACCGCTTTTGCAAACAATATATATATATATATATTTAAATATATATATACATATATATTCATATATATTCATATATATGAATATAATTTATTTGTTTGCAATAACTGACATTTTCTTCACACATTCTTAATATTCATGTATGCTGTTGCAAACAATATATATATATATATATATATATATATATATATATATATATATATATATATTCAGCCGCCGCAATATTTTTAAGGGGTTTCAGATAAGTTTTTTGGGGGCCTGGACCCCCCCCCCCCCTTCCGGACCTTGGGACCTTTTTCACTGGTTATGTCATAAGTCCTCCCGGGGATGACCCCTCCTCAACTTAGGTCCTGGATCAGCCCCTTAGTAAGCCTACCCATCCTCCTGTCAGTGTATTGACACCTATTTTTGTCAGTAACAGGACGGTAGATTTAAGAGATTAAACATTCAAAAATAATGTGTATCGTATGAACTTGAAGAAGAGAGTAATAGGTTTTGTGGTGTTCAAATGCTGTATTTAAGGTCGAAACCCACTCACAGTAAGGAATAATGTGTTTTGTACTGTAAATTACTAAAATAAAGTTAATGTAGCCTATATATAGAGTATGCATCGATAACATTCATTTAAAATATAACGAACAGAAGGTATTCGTCTGTGCGTGAAACATATTTTATGTATTGAAAAATCTGTGGATCATGTGAAGTGTAATATCGGTGACGCGGTATTGTTAATATAAAAAAAAAACACTTGTGCACGTGTTTCCTTGGACAATTTACGTGATATAACTGTTTCAAGAATTGTTAAATATGTAAATGATAGGGAAATGGTGCTGTGACACTTGTTTTGGTCATATCAACAATATGCAAAAGGGTTACTTGGATGAATTTTCGGGATTAACTATTATTCCACATTGACATATGGAATGCGTGAAAAGGGATTTAGCGTCACATATTTTTCACATTTACTGACAATGCTAGTTGACCAGTGGTTGGGTCAAATGTCAGGCAAATCATAAGTAAATCACAGACAGCGGGGGTTATTTATATGTACGATAGACCTTAATCCTACGGTGAAGAATTATTGTGTCAGACGCCGCAGTCAGGTCGGTTTTTTTCGGTGTAACCTCCACGTATACAATTAAACAAACACGCACTCGCAATTTAAGAGTAGTTGGTTCATAAAGGAAGAAGGCATCTGACGGGATTAGAAATTAATTTCTTTATTAAGAATTTAGAGTTTATGCGACTTTTGGACTATACTGCACAGTTTTTTTTATTCAAACAGGATTTAAACATTATTTTTATATTTATTTAATTATAGAAATTAAACTTTATTGATGTTTCATACGTGACACTGACACCTGCAGCCTGGTTATTGAATATATACAGAAAAAAATAGACACGTAATTAATATTGTAATTTAAAACAATATTTTGATTATTGCTAACGTTCACTATGATAATGAACTAATTGTCGCAATAACATTAAAAATTACCAACAGGCTACATAAATATTTTATTAATTATACGAGTGTATAAGGATTCAGTAATGCTGTCATTTTGAAACTGGTCTTTATCCATTGCCAAAATTTAAACTCCTGATGACCCGCATTCTGTTAGCTTCATGGCTAAGACGAATTCATATATTTTCCTTGTATCATTCACAAGCTTGCATATTTCTATGATAGTGTATGTCACATTACAGGGAGAAGTGATTAAATGAGCATTGAGGTAAGTAATTATAATTCGTAAATGAATTAATAATTTGTTGAAACAAGTTATAGGTATACACTCTAAATATGCACCATTATGGTCAGGAACATTTATACAACATTATGTCCATTGGTGACTGCAAACATGAATCTGTCTGAATGATCAGAGAACTTAGATTTCACCAGTTAAATATTTCAATAACCAGTCATTCTCTTATTAGCCTCTATGACTCTTTATTTTAACTTTGAACTTCCAGCATGAAACTTTGACCGAAGTTGCTTATTCGATTTAAACAAACTCGACACAACGGGGTTTTACAGAAATTAATGACGAATGACAAAGAGGCTGACGGCGGTTTTGTTTCAATCCCTGTTTGTTTGTTCCGCCATTCAACACTTATGAATGTTCTGAACATTAAAAAAATAGAGATTTTTTTACAATATTATTGTCGAAGGCTCAGCACTGGACGTGAGAAAAGTTAGTACATCTTTAAAATTTTCGAGCAGACTTGGATGTGGATCCCATAAAAATTAATCCATATTTGTTTCTTTGCCTGTTGGTTTGCCCTGGAACCCCTCTAAAAAATTGGTAATTACTTCCAATGACATGTTATGATACCTTAAGCAATCTGATGAATTGGTGAAGGTTTTGAGAGAATCTGAATAAAGACTCCGGCAATGGTGTCCGCGGAGGGATGTAGTCTCTGAGTACTTTCTGGCTTCTATTTATTGTTGGGATGTCATTAAATTGTAAAAATGCATTGCTTACAAGTGGATTTGGTTATGATTTAATATAGCATATTACAAGCATAATAGTTATATTGGGTTAAAACCACTATAAAATGTTTGCTTTTTCCTCTGATATATATTATTATAAAATATCAATAAAGCTACGATATTTGAGACAGAACTGGCTAACATCGATCAAATACTCAAATGTAAGAAACTGTTACCTGTTTCAGTCCACATTGTTAGAAAAGACGAATGTTTATACAGTGGTATTTAAATGCAAATCTATTAAGCCAGTTCCAACAACTTTTCACACGTTCCACATGTTTCCCTGGGACCTTTATCACTGCAAGTATGATGACTTTGGATGTGCATGTGAGTGAAAAATTTAATTAAGTATTATTCACAGGTGTGTTTTTTACCATGCAACAAATTAGTCAACTGCAGGATATTATTACTTCAGACCACTGGATTACTTATTTTAAAATGAGTGCAGTAAGATAATTATTTTTCCCGTTTACCTATAATTTTTTTTTTTTTAATTCCACGTGTTTAGGACATGTGTTGACCCGCATAGTTAATCCAAACACGTTCAACAAGATTTTGTGTGACAGCTGGCGATCTTTAAAACACGGTACAAATGCAACCAACCACCTTCAGTCGCACTGTTGTTTTTTTTCTGTTTGTCAATGCCAGATGTACTATGCTTACTAACAGCTTATAGATAAACAAGGTTATACATCCGACATGGAGGCATTATAAGAACCTTCTATAACAGGAATTAGCTACATTTCATTCGTAAGTACGCAGTATAGTCCAAAAATCGCATAAACTCTAAATTCTTAATAAAGAAATTAATTTCTAATCCCGTCAGATGCCTTCTTCCTTTATGAACCAACTACTCTTAAATTGCGAGTGCGTGTTTGTTTAATTGTATACGTGGAGGTTACACCGATAAAAACCGACCTGACTGCGGCGTCTGACACAATAATTCTTCACCGTAGGATTGAGGTCTATCGTACATATAAATAACCCCCGCTGTCTGTGATTTACTTATGATTTGCCTGACATTTGACCCAACCACTGGCCCACTAGCATTGTCAGTAAATGTGAAAAAATATGTGACGCTAAATCCCTTTTCACGCATTCCATATGTCAATGTGGAATAATAGTTAATCCCGAAAATTATTCCAGGTAACCCTTTTGCATAATGTAGATATGACCAAAACAAGTGTCACAGCACCATTTCCCTATCATTTACATATTTAAAAATTCTTGAAACAGTTATATCACGTAAATTGTCCAAGGAAACACGTGCACAAGTGTTTTTTTTATATTAACAATACCGCGTCACCGATATTACAGTTCACAAGATCCACAGATTTTTCAATACATAAAATATGTTTCACGCACGGACGAATACCTTCTGTTTGTTATATTTCGAATGAATGTTGTCGATGCATACTCTATATATAGGCTACATTAACTTTATTTTAGTAATTTACAGTACAAAACACATAATTCCTTACTGTGAGTGGGTTTCGACCTTAAATACAGCATTTAAACACCACAAAACCTATTACTCTCTTCTTCAAGTTCATACAATACACATTATTTTTTAATGTTTAATCTCTTAAATCTACCGTCTTCTTACTGACAATAGTAGGTGTCAATTAAAGTGTCATATCACCGCACACTGTCAGGAGGACGGGAGGGCTTACTAAGGGAATGATCCAGGATCTAAGTTGAGGAGGGGTCAAACCCGGGAGGACTTATGACAAAACCAGTGAAAAAGGTCCCAAGGTCCGGAAGGGGGGGGGGTCCAGGCCCCAAAAAACTGATCTGAAACCCCTTAAAAATACTGCGGCGGCTGGAAAAGGTATATTATAAATGAAATGTAGCTAATTCCTGTTATAGAAGGTTCTTATAATGCCTCAATGTCGGATGTATAACCTTGTTTATCTATAAGCTGTTAGTAAGCATAGTACATCTGGCATTGACAAACAGAAAAAAAAGCAACAGTGCGACTGAAGGTGGTTGGTTGCATTTGTACCGTGTTGTAAAGAGCTGTCAAACAAAATCTTGTTGAATTTGTTTGGATTATTTATGCGGGTCGCCACATGTCCTAAACACGAGGAAATAAAAAAATTAATAGGTAAACGGGACAAACAATTATCTAACTGCACTCATTTTAAAATAAGTAATATATTGGTCTGAAGTAATTATATCCAGCAGTTAACTAATTTGTTGCATGGTAAAAAACACACCTGTGAATAATACTTTATTAAATTTTTCACTCACATGCTCATCCCAAGTCATCATACTTGTAGTGATAAAGGTCTCAGGGAATCATGTGGAACGTGTGAAAAGTTGTTGGAACTGGCTTAATAGATTTGCATTTGAAATACCACTGTATAAACATTCGTCTTTTCTAACAATGTCGACTGAAACAGGTAACAGTTTCTTACATTTGAGTATTTGATCGATGTTAGCCAGTTCAGTCTCAAATATCGTAGTTTTCCTGATATTTTATAATAATATATATCATTAGAGGAAAAAGCAAACCTTTTATAGTGGTTTTAACCCAATATAACTATTATGCTGGTAATATGCTAAATGAAATCATAACCAAATCCACTTGTAAGCAATGCATTTTAACATTTTAATGACATCCCAACAATAAATAGAAGCCAGAATGTACTCAGAGACTACAACCCTCCGCGGACACCATTGCCTGAGTCTGTGTTCAGATTCTCTAAAAATTTTCACCAATACATCAGATTGCTTAAGGTATCATAACATGCCATTGGAAGTAATTAACAATTTTTAGAGGGGTTGCAGGGCAAACCAACAGGCAAAGAAACAAATATATGGATTAATTTTGCGGGATCCACATCCAAGTCTGCTCGAAACTTTTAAAGATGTACTAGCTTTTCTCACATCGAGTGCCGAGCCTTCGACAATAATATTGTCAAAAAATATCACTGCTTTTTAATGTTCAGAACATTCAGAAGTGTTGAATTGCGGAACAAACAAACAGGGATTGAAACAAATCCGCCCTCAGCCTCTTTGTTATTCGTCATTAATTTTAGTAAAACCTTGTTGTGTCGAGTTTGTTTAAATCGAATAAGCCACTTCGGTTAAAGTTTCATGCTGGAAGTTCAAAGTTAAATTAGAGAGTCATAGAGGCTGATAAGAGAATGAACTTGTACAGTTATGCAAACAGTGTGGATAGTCCGCAAGAGAACCTATAGACGTTGGTTGTTGAAGGTTAATTGGTCAGTCATTATGGAGGACTCTTCTCTTATTCAGGGTGTAGTTGGTTCAAGAGGAAAGAGGAAGGTAAATGATGATGTGACCAAGTTTGCATCCAAAATTGTATTCTCAGCCAAACAAATAATTACGATATAGAGCACATTTGTGGCGAACCTCAGACAAGTTAAAGCTTTGTTGCGTGTCCAAAAGGCTACGACACCACAAGGTTTCACTCTATGTGTTATCACCAGAGTTGGGATGATTACATACTAAATGTAATTAATTACGATTACGATTATTTTTACAATGTGTAATTATATTTACGATTACGATTACATGAAAATATCAATGTAACTGACTACGATTGAAATAACTTTAACAAGTAATCAAGATTACAATATTGATCACAAGTTTGTATAATAATTAATAAAAAACAACAAAATGTGTGATATTTTTTATTAATGTGTCACTAAATACTAATGGGCTATGAGGTTAAGGTCAAGCAAACGTATTCCAAATCTCATTATATTATCATATAACAAAATTGGTTATAAAAAATATTAATATAGATTTTACATAAAATTAGCCCAATTCCTGGAGGAAAAACATATTTACCATGTATTTTCCCACTAAAAACATGAGGTGGTGTGATTTGTTCAAACACTATTGGCACGCCCATGAGCACTGTCAACTCGGCAGTGACGTCACACACTGGGAAAGACTAAAATGTCTAGATCTCAGTAAAAGCAGAGTATTTCTGCAAATGTCAGCCCCAAATTTTCATGAGAGAATAAAAACAACATGCATTACTAGATCTAAGTTGTTAATAAAATTCAGTCCATGATGTCACGTGTATCAGTCAATCAAATCAGGGCAAAGTCTGGGATCTTGATTAAATCCTCCATACACTCAACAAACGCACGTGGAATAGGTTACTTAACCTTCAGCTATAGACAGTGCACTCTGTGAATGATCAGTTGATATGCTGGTTAATTTTGATAAACATCAGTCTCTGAAACTATGGTTATAGTTAAGATGAGGAGGTTGTTACATTTACCAACATATAATGGACCGGTCTGTTCAGTTCCTATGTTAATTCCATTTTCTAGAGAAGTTTACTGGTTATTGAAATATTTAACTGGTGGAATCTAACTTCTCTGATCATTCAGACAGATTCCTGTTTGCAGTCACCAATGGACATAATTTTGTATAAATGTTCCTGACCATAATGGTGCATATTTAGAGTGTTTACCTATAACTTGTTTCAACAAATTATTAATTCATTTACGAATTATAATTACTTACCCCAATGCTCATTTAATCACTTCTCTCTGTAATGTTACATATACTATCAGAGAAATATGCAAGATTGTGAATGATACAAGGAAAATATATGAATTCGTCTTAGCCATGAAGTTAACAGAATACGGGTCATCAGGAGTTTAAATTTTGGCAATGGATAAAGACCGGTTTCAAAATGACAGCATTACTGAAAGCTTAAACACTCATATCTCCTTTCTCAAGGCATTGCGAAACGGTTTCAAACGTTTTGAAAGATAAGTGAGCATTCGTACGGCAGTCTAAATCGATTTCAATCTGTTTTGGCCAAAACTTTTGAATCCAGCTAAGGAGGTGATTTCAAACCATTTTGAATGCGAATCGAATTATTCACTCCGGTAAAGTGCCATGTGAGACCTCAATCCGCAGTGAAACGGTTACGCCTATAGATTTGGAACAACAACTGCGCAAGCACTAATGCTTTTGTCAGCATGTTGTTATATTTTTCATATTTGAAATGTACATATCATTTCCTTAATCTAGATCCCCGTGTGAACGCACAATATGGTTTAAAATCGAGGTTCTTCTTCAACTATTGTAGCTGAGCCTTGTATTTCAATGTTCTAACTACTTCAACTATTGTAGCTGAGCCCTGTATTTCAATGTTGTACTTCAGCTGTTGTAGCTCAGCCTTGTATTTCTATTTTCTACTTCAATATTTGTAGCCGAGCACTGTATTTCAATGTTTAACTTCAACTATTGTAGCTGAGCCCTTTTCAATGTTTCAATGTTCTACTTCAGGTTATACACAAGATGAGATTGAACTATTGCTAGAAAAGGCTGAAGCAGCGGTGAGAAATCACAGAGCGAGAGTTTGCAGTTATTTATACAGAAACAGAACAATAGATTACTACGATAAAATAATGTCTGGTACCGGTATAATGGAACCATACATTAAATATCACCATGGCGACCCTAGAAATCCAATCAATGGGTCACTAAAGGGATTGTTCTTCAGTGCCAATGTAGATATTTCTACCGGAAAACCACCGACTACATCACTGTATGGAACTCACAGACTGCTGATAAAAGTCTCTGAACTTGTTAATGAAAAAATGTGATAGTATTTCAGTAATATATACTGTCTGCCAGGTAACAACCTACATTATGTGCAGCTTGTGTTATTTCCCAAAACAAAAGTGAAATTTTACCAAAATATGTTAGAAAAATTGGTGAAGATTGATGTTAAGGAGAACCCGTTTTTATGGATTAATACTGATAACGCTGTAATGGTAACCACCGGAGCATGGATAGAGGTATTTTACCTGGAATGTATTGAAATAAGAAAGATGGAGGCCAGGGGCGTCGCTTACTTCGAACGCACAAGCACTCACACACCCCAATCCTCTGCCGCTGGGTTTCTACAGAAAAACATACAATGTAAGATGTGTAATATATGACTTGTAGCAACTGTGTTTGTGGCGGTGATAATTTTGCCTTCCTGTGTTGCAGACACCTACTGGTCTGGACCTATATCACTGTAAGGACGAATAGAAACTATATTCGGATGCACTATTCCTGTTTCCGTTTTTTTTTTTTTTTTTTTTTTTGGGGGGGGGGGCATTATTCCAACTTGTTAATGTTCAGTGAGAAAAGACACAAGAGAAACCTATAGTATTAGCCTATCTGACAACCTTCTGCATCATTTCATGAATCCAACTATATAACTATCTACTGTAATCAGGTATTTTAAGGTGTTATCAGGAGTTACCTCTGTTTAACGACTTTCTGTGATACGAAATATTCTATCATATTTTCCTGCAGTTAAGTCTATAAATGAGAATTCTTTAGCCTTCAAGTTCAAATCATGTTCCAGAATTCGTTTGACAATGATAAATAAATAAACTCTAACTTGAATAGAACTTTCTTCAAAATGATGTTTCAACAGGAATTTGAGTTTGATATCGTGAAATATTATAATTTCATGCATTCTGTATGGTGTTACCTTTTATCTCGGGAATCATTGTACCAACATTATCAATTCTGGTAAACCACGTTTTATCATGTTTTAGGATATATCATAAGCCTGGACCTTTATACACCCTTCCTTTACTATAAGTGAACGTTCCCATTAACATCTCTATGATAAAGTAGGCTGCCTGATGGGTCAGGGTGGTGGACAGGGATCACTGGCCGACAAGGCTCCAGGGCAGAATGGAGACATGTGGTACATATGAAAAGCATCCGTCCTCTCAGGTAGGTCAAATAGTAACTGATTCCCAACGTAATAAGGAGATGATTGAAGTTTAGGACCAGCAAAGTTTAGAGTCCCGCAATTCTCCATATCCTTAGACGCGAACCAAAGGACTGGCAATATAATATTTTTTGGCATATTAATAATAAATATTCATTCTAAATTTGGACAGATCTTTCGGCCCTTGGGATGATTCTAAATTAAATTCGGGTGTTGTTGTTCTGTATTCATAGTGGAAATCGTACATATAAAACAAAACTTTTGTTTTGTCCACGTCAGTTGCAAACAATTACCCCTTCAACAACGCCTAAAGTGCATTCACTTGGGTTTATGCAAAACTGTGTCCTGTAGAATTTTATATGTAAGTTTCAAGAACCAGCAAGCAGGTGAAATGGAAAACAACTAACAAACAGACGTACATACTGACATAATAACACAAGGTTGAGACCAGATGACTTGACCTAGTTACGGAGAAGACTCAGAGGAAGGAAATAAGCTATAGTTTATGTAATTCAGGTTTATAATTTCGGAGATAAGGTAAAAAATGTTATATTGATGAATATCATGCGATTGCCCCAAAGCGGCTCCATCCCAAAACTGACAATCCACTTTCGAGGTATTAGTGCAAGACAAAAGATGTACAAGTTTCAAAAGGATTCCTGCAAAATTGTGGCCTGTAGAATGTTATATGTAAGACACAAGAACCAGGCAGAGGGCGAAATTAAGGACAGACAGAGAGACATACTGACAAAATGACACAAAGATGATAGTACAAAGTTATCGAGATGACACAGAGGAAGAAAATAGGCTATAGTTTATGTAATTTAGACTTATAGTGTCGGAGATATGGCCAAAAAAATAAGTTGTAGTGTTTCATGTGCGGCGCATCCTTGCTGCTATTTTCCGAAACTAAAATATCCCTTTCGAGATTTTAGTGTATGAAATAAGATGAATCAGTTTCAAAAGGCTTCCTGCAAAACTGTGGCCTGTAGAATGTTATATGTAAGAGAATATTTAGCAATATATAACTGTATCATATAGATGTAGAAATGATCAGCGGGAATGCAGTTTTTCCTTGAGGTCGCACGGCGCTCTCTGTTAGTAACAGAGCAAGATAATATCAAGCTACAGGATGGATCGGAGTCGCTACCGCCGGTTTCGCCTCATCAGATGACTGAAATTCTACTGCTGCGATGTCGGTTTTTATCAATTCTTTATCGAACGGTTTGGTGTCCTTGGTCCATGAGGACAGGTGGATAAAATTTTGGAGCGTTTTTTTTTTTCAGCAAGTTATTTGAGCTTAGGATGGCCAATTTCTCGGCCAAACACAAGTTGCACTGATTTGAAGAGGTCATGCAGCGATGTGTTTGATTGGATCTATATGTTTGGATTATATATACCAGGTAATGTTGAAATTTTGTTGCTGGTCTTTCGGGTTCCACACACGTTTTGCGAGCTCTGTATCGTTTGAGTGGGTCCTGTAACTGTATCATATATAAAATTAAAACTTCATCATTATCATCATAATAAAATACGTAAAACACACATACTTGAAGAAAGAAAGTATATAGGTTTACATGCAGTGTATACATTTGGGTATAGGAACCTAAAGAAATTACGTCAATGCAGACCAACACTCTGAATGGGCCCACCCGAGAACAAGACCACCATGAGGGACACCATGCAGAGGGGTCACGTTTGATCTAGGTTGCGAACCAGATTTCGCCAATATCTAAGTAGTTTCAGGCCTACAGCCCACTGTACCGCCGTGCTGCATTACCAGTATGATTGATGGGGCAGCTTGGACAATACCACAGACGCCGTCAGTTCAATCTGGGATATAACTTACTCCTCGGCAGGACGAAGACGATGAATATTACTCCGCTCAGGCACGGGATCATCGTTTTCAAAGCGAGTGGGGTGGACAGAAACCCGCGCGGGGTAATCGACAGAAATACTTTTCCGTCAGAGACAGACTAAACTGTTATAGCAATTCCTTCTTCCCACGTACAATACCATGCAGAGTAGAACGCCCACAGCCCCACTGTTGTTGAATCCCAGACCCTTGACAAGTTCAAATCTGTACTGGTCAAGGAGCTCTAGCAATAAATTTTTCACTTTGTATATAAAAATTTCAATTCTTTTATTCTTTTTTCACTTTTTAGGCCAAAATGCTTATTGCCTATGTTCAGAAGTGAACGCTGATATTAACGATTATGATGAAGTGGGGGGGGGGGAGGGATTCATTTTTTAGGGAGGGTTGGAAGATATTGGGAGAAAGGGGGGGGGGGGGGGGAGAGCTAGGGATCTTATAAAGCCAAGGAAGAAACGAAGCAATGGTTCTCTAACAATGGCTCGGGGACTCAACACCAACAAAAGAATAGCCGTATAATTAGCAATGGACATGCAGTAGGCTTTGGAATAATAAAAAAAAAAACATGCTGTGATCAAGATATTTATAATGGATTGTATCTTGGATGTTTTCCTAACCCTCCACAAAATCGCATCAAATCTGTTCAGAATTGTTTGCGTAAATTTGCTGACAAACAAACCGAGAGTAGGCCTAAAGTTTAATACCTCTCGCCACCCAACGGAGGTGTAATGAAAGTATAAATATACATGTACGTATTAGATCTCGGAGGTTTATATATATCTGTACAGAAAAAAAGAGGGGGGGGGGGGGGGGAAGGAAAATAAGACTAGGGTTATTTACAGTAAATCTTAAATATTAACTTTTCAAGAGTAATTAGACAATCTTTCAAAGTTGATTAAATCAAATGGATTTTTTGCTTAATCGATTAAAGACGATTATGTAAGAACATACAAAGAATCAAATGCTGTAAGAGATCTACGAACTTAAAGTAACGATTGAACAGCATCAAAACGGAACCTTGCGCAGCCAACAATCGACAAATCGACCTTGGACGCTGGTGGATTGATGGTTTCATAATAAATACTGACTGTGGTCAATATTTTAGGTACAATTTAATTACTATTTACTATGATCAATATTTAAGGTACTAGTATGCAGCAGATCGATATCAAGGTTATATAGTAAGTACATAAAATAATTAATGATCGAACATCTGTCCTTTTCAATTATTAATCATCGATTATGATTTTAAAACCAATTCCTACCTATATATATATATATATATATATTTATATATTTATATATTTATATGTTTATATATATATATACATGTATATATATATATATATATAAATAAATTCGATATAATATTAATCAATTAATACTTATTACTCCAGATAAAAAATATACAAGTAATATCAAAGAAAAAATATATTAATACATTTTATACTGTCTTTTTCATTATTATTGAAGACTTATCATTATTTTAGTAATATCTGTAATCAATTCGGTATAAAAATTACAATTTGCTTTGCCGTGCGCGAAGGCGATGGCAGCAGGTCCTTCTGATCAGTGCCAAACTGGTTCAACGCAACAGCTGAGTGGGCAAGAACATTTGCAGGCGTCAGCATTTAGCCAATCATCAACGGCCATACAAAGTATGCTTCGAACCATGGCGGCCAAGAGTAGCGATGTTCTCAAACGAAAAATGTCTGATTCTGGTAGTAGTGGGGCCACAGCGGCCAAGAAACCCTTTGGTCATTGGAGCCAAGGTCTGAAGGCTTCCATGGAAGACCCCAGTATGCGCGTTGAAGCAGACGATAAGATCGTTATCATCAAAGACAAGTACCCAAAAGTAATTGTACCCATTATCGCTCACGACGGTGACACGTGGTGTTTGTTTACATCGTTTTCTATCACTCAAATGTCCAAGAAAATTGACCGCTGCGATACAGCGGTTCAGGTCAAAGGAAACATATATAAATAAGATATAAAGAGGATGCATTTAGTCTAATCGGACAAATGCAACTCTGGTATTTGTAACAGAGATGTAGAAAATATTGCAAATCATTGCATGGACACTAGACCGGTTGTGGCTCTGTTGCATGTTGTAAACACAGAGCCACAGGTCCCAACCTTCATTTATCTAGCGGACGGGAGTAGGCTACACTTGATGTTGGGTGCCTATCCCAATGCCCCTGTGCCATTGTTTCAAGCAGCAGTGTGCATGCATGTGTTACATCATCTCTGGTGCATGGTGTGAATGTCCTGTAACACAACCACCTCAAGTTGATACACACCACCACTGGCTACAGGCAGCGTTGTTACCAATTAAGGGAACAGGCTTGATTGTTTCAGCTGGCCAGGCGCATATGTATCACATTTCAGCTGGGTGCACCAGTAAGTTTGCAGTGATGATGTAACACGTGCAGTGCACACGGCTGGCCAGAATTAAACAATCACCAGCCCATCACCCTGGCCAGAGACAATCAACAGCCCTTCACCCGGGGTTTAAACAGGCCAAATGTCCTTAAAATGGGTACATCGTAGTCACCTGCATGCGCTCCTGTCCGCTACATGAATGAAGGCAGGGACCTATGGCTCTGTGTTTACAACAGAGCCACAACTGGGTCTAAATTGGACCCAAACTTTGCCGAAATATCTCTAGATATGTTTAACTTAATCAATGAAATTCTATATTAAATAAGGCTGAAAAACAAAATACTTAAAATCTATTGAAACAACAAATATTATGTTTATACATTATTTTAAGATTAAGTTTATTTCACATACTGACACATAGTGATGCCCATGCAGTAAACAGATATTAATTTACCATTCATTGTTAGATAAAAGCAGGTCACAAGTTAAATACTCTGACTCTGTTAATGATGGACTTATCAGATAACTAATTAACAATATATGACCTGCCTTACACACTGTATGTCTAGTCTGGTCTGCTAACTCAAAAACTTTTATCACAATTCTGCTAATAAAATAATCTGAATTCCTAAGATAAATTCTATAATTCAAATAGTTGAAATATGCTAACTTTAAGTCCATCTGGGTTGATTTGTCGTGAATCAGTCCATGGGGTCTGACCATTATTATATGTTCTATTGTCACAAAATTGTAACTGAAAAATTTTGTTTTGATAATGTGTTAAGCTATAAGATATTCCTTATGTATGGCATGTGAAATGCTTGTTTCATATAAACAGGTACAGCACCTTGGATATTTTCTATGTATCACTTTGGGACACCATGCAGGACCAGGAAAATGGCAACGTAACAATTCATTTTGCCAGATAAGCGTTCTGCATGCCGGTTCCGCACATTAGGATTCTCACCTTATTTATTTACTCAGTACCAATTTTTATCCTCATTTTCTACATAAGGAATCTTAGTTTAACATTAAGAAGCTGTTTGTGAATGAGTTTAGCTGACTGAAATTTATAAGGATATAATGTTTTATTTCAGGCACGTTTCCATTTCTTGGTTATGCCAAGGGAGAGTATAGCCAACCTCAAACAGCTGAAGAAAGATCATCTTCCACTGCTGAGACACATGCAGGAGAAAGGGCAAGCGTTAGCCAAAAAGTGAGAAGATATATGTAAATTATAATTGTATCCGCCAAAACGAAGTTTTGCGGATTCTATGTTTTTGACCGGGTTCCGGCGCCGCCACCGCGTTCGTTTCCGGAGAACTCCTCTGAGACTACTGGACGGATTTTTCCAAAACTTACACAAGTTATCAGGTCACATGTTAACTGGTGCCTAACCAAGTGGCCTTGACCTCTGACCTGTCCTCTCTGCCCAGCATCCGTTTTTGCGTCTGTTTCCACACATAAACCCACATATCTCGGGAACTGTTTGACCGATCAGGAAAAAATGTTTACACAATTGTAGCCCTTGGATAGCTTTATAACATACACAAAAAAAGGTGCCGCCACCTGCAACCATGTTTGCACAGCGTCCATCTGTTGGTATGCTGTGGGATAAAATCACTCATATCTCTGCAGTGGTTTGACTTTTCCACTTGAAATTTTGCATGTGTATACATCTTGGATAGTTTCCCGGTCAAATAACAGGTGGCGCCACCTACAGTAATGTTTATGTGGCAGAGATCCATTCTAATATGTCCAAGCCAAAAGAAGTATATGTCATCGAGCAGCTACAGGTTGCTGCGGTCAAGACCTCAGCCCTGTGCGCGTTAAGCATGTTCTCCGAGCCAACAGTCGCAGTGCCATGCCAAGCCAAGCAGGGAGCCGTAGAGGGCGCCATCGTCTCTCCTGGGTCGTTGTCCTGATAGAAAGCTACAGCATCATCAGCCACAAAGCCAGAAGCAACCCGCATTCCCTCCACCGATCCCAGCATTGGAGACCCGGCCATGCCATTCGACAGCCGAACTCGATTCTTGTAAACAACCTTACTTCGAGACCCAAAGCCCTTTACTTTCGATTTCGGCCATTTGGACTGTTTTAACCAGGTTTCCATTCTAATATGTAACACATGTTACTCTATTTGCCCTTGCTACTCAATCCATGCCTCACTTCACCCATCCTACTCTGATTTTGGCGGATACACGTAGTCGCTTGTCGACTACCCGTATTCTAGTTGTCATTCAGTTGCTAATTATTTGATTAATATGTCATAACAATTGAACCTCTGCTGTTTATATCAAAGATATTGGAAGAAGTGCTGTAGAGATGTATTTCCTGTCTGTATGGGTTCTCAAGAAGAGCATATTAAGGGTCATACCTTTGAGCTGACCTTTGCCTTATATCTTTAAAATTTTCACAGAAATTTATAAGAGACTTTCCAACCAGCTAGGCATGAATTATCATATTCTGGCAGTCATATTTACTTCAGCAGCAGTGTCATGATTTGCCTTTCTGTGATCTTTCACCTTTGACCTCCACTCCATTCATGTAAAATAAGGGAAAAAAAGGTATGGTTTTTACCCATTTTTTTTCAGAATTCAGTGTGGGCAGGCAATTTTCTTTTTACTTTCTTTGTACATTTTGATGAAACTGTTAAGTAATCAGGGAAAAGCATGATAATAACAGAATTTTTTCGCTAAACAGGTAAAAGCACTGCATAACAAAGGAAATCTGATCAAAATTGCATTAATTAATCTTCTGGAAAGATGAAAATCAAAATAAAAAATTTTGATGATTTTTTTTTTTTACATACGAATGCTCCAGACCTATTGATTTACAGACCTGTTGGAATTCCAATATGGCCTCCACAGCCCAATCACTGATTTTCTTTTGCACGCGATAACTCAACAACAATATACTTCAGCATTCTCAAATTCACAGAGATGACTGGTACTTATGAAGGCTCCAGACCTATTGAATTACAGGCCTGTAGGAATTCCAATGGCCTACTCCGCCAAATTGCTGATTTCCTTTCACGCGTTAACTCAACAACCTACCTCATCTTTCCCAAATTCACAGAGATGATTGGTATATATGAGGGCTCCAGTCCTATTGAGTTAAAGGCCTGTAGGAATTCCACTATGGCTACCACAGCCAAATCGCTGATTTCCTTTCGCGCATTAACTCAACAACATACCTCATCTTTCCCAAATTCACAGAGATGATTGGTATATATGAGGGCTCCAGTCCTATTGAGTTACAGGCCTGTAGGAGTTCCACAATGGCCACCACAGTCAAATCGCTGATTTCCTTTTGCGCGCGTTAACTCAACAACATACTTCAGCTTTCCCAAATTCACAGAAATGATTTGTACATTATGAGGGTTTCAGATCCACTGAATTACAAACCTGTTGGGATTCCAATATGGCTGCCACAACCCAATCCCTGATTTTCTTTCGTGCGCGATTACTCAACAACAACATACTTCAGCTTTCACAAATTTAGGGATGATTGGTACATTCACACCTGATATCTCAACAAGAACATGCTTGATCTTTCTCAAATTCACAGGGATCATTGGTGCCTATGAGGGCTTCTGACCTATTGAAATACAGGCTTGCTCAAAATCAAATATGGCCAACAGAGTACAATCGCTGATTTTCTATTGCACACATTATTTCAGACATATCTTTTTTAATATTATTCAAACCAGTAGGATTTTTCTCTCATGCATATGGATAAATACCTGTTTCTGTTTGTCATATTTTTCAACTTAACCTAAACTTTTCACCCATATGTAAACTAGTCCAGCACTACCAGAAATGCGGGGCCCTCTGAGGACCATTGTCCTACAACATCTAGTTTGCAATATAATATAGAGCATTGTAGTCTCTAACTTAAGAAGTATATTCATCATGATGTTAAATGTGTTCTACCTCTGCTTTGTTGCCCCTTTGGTGGCAATCTCTGTAGATAAATAAAAAAAATGCTTGATTAAGCTTTATTTCAACTTTACAATGAATCCTTTCATCCAGATTCTTATGATTTTTATGGTAGATTGAAAAGTTTATTTTCTGTATCAGGCACACAAAAGACAATAATAGAAACTGCTGCATGGTGGGAAAAAACTCTATATAAAGGTTTATATCTCAATAACACCTTGAAATTTTCTTTTTTTTTCTACATTTTATTACGGGTATATGATTAAAGAGTGTAAGCTTGTTAAATGTTTTATGTAATTTCAGGAGCAGTGAACATCTCAAATTCCGCTGTGGTTACCATGCCATACCCAGCATGAGGTGAGAGAAAATAACTCGTATATCTGTATAAAGTAGATAGAATGAAAATAATACTTGCTATCTGGAAAGACCTGTTTCAGACAATATAAGTGCTCTTTTAGTTCACTCTGTGACCATATGCACTGACACAGCATCCATTGTCCACTGTAACCCCTTCACCATCTGTAGCCAAATATCTGATCAGCAGCTTCAACTGTCATCATGAAACTTCACAGACATTTTTTATCATGTAAAGAATATGCAAAAAAGCTTATGGTGGCGCCACCTATATTGACCTACTTTCTGTGGGCTGAAATGGCTTTTCAGGTTTTGTAGGTCGCAATATGTGACAATCTGTTGTGTTTGCATGCATAATGAAATGTCTGTTACCAAATATCTAAGGAACTGCTGCAGCCTTCAGCACCAAATTTCACAAGGATATTCATCATGTGACTGCTGTTTGATTTTAACCTGCAGGTGCGCCACCTGTGTTGACCTACTTCTGCAGGCTGTTATAGACTTTTCTGCTTTTTCTAAGATATGTCATAAAGAAATGATATTTTGGCTTTCATATCAGGGTAAACAGTTCCTCAAAGAAAGGGGAATAAAATGAGTATAAATTCAGTAAAGTTATTTTCAACATGGCATCTTTACATAAATTAATTTTGTCTTCTGATTAATCTATGTCCAGTTCATCCTTTTCTGTGACAATCTTAGTTTGAGCTCTCTGTAAACTTGTGCAGCAGCACAGTGTCCACAGGGAAAATGCATGAATGTTATTTTTACATTCACTTTATTAATTTTTAAATCACCCACCATCATGCACAGAAATACACAGAGAGATCATTAGACCCCCGGGTCTCTTGTTGTATTCTTGATTTATTTCTTGAGTTAATTAACCAGATGTTTGTCAGGTCTGATTATTTGGGTTAAGCGAGTCAATGTGAAGGTTACTTGATATTAAAGATACCGAAGTGCCACACAACAGAAGTTAATGTTTTTAATTATGTGAATGGCTTTATGCATGATAATGAATGTGCTGGGTGCCAGCCTTTTGTTCTGTTAAACAGGTCTGATGGATTCCATATTTATCTGTTTGTTACCATACTGATATCTGTATTACAAAAGTAATTAGGTATAAAAATCATATCTGTTATGTTGATAGGACACTTATTTATATGAGTTTGTGGTGATTTATTTATTCTGTAGGTTTCATACTATGCTGATCTATTTTTCTTCATAATCTGATAATTTCAATATGGCACTCCATACTGATTTATTTAATACCATACAGTCTTACAGGCATTAAATACCATACTGATTCAGATAAATACAATACAGACATATTAAATATCATACTGATTTATTTAATACCATACAGGCTGTTAAATTACATACTTATTTATTTTTACAGCCATGTCCACATGCATGTTATCAGCCAAGATTTTGACTCACCATGCCTTAAGACCAAGAAACACTGGAATTCCTTCACCACAGAATACTTTATGGACTCTACTGGTGAGAAATACACACACAAACAAATGTCTAGTCCTACAAGGGGTCGTGCTGACTTTTATATTTCCAAAATATTTCCATAATTGTCTCCTACAGGGCTATCAATTGAAAGAAAAAGTGAAGAATCGGGGCTGCTCAGGCAAAAATATAAGTGTATTGCATTTCAATATGGCATGTCCTAGTGGGATGTGATCTGTGTCAAATTATGAAGGGTTGTGTTAATTTGTACCTTTTTTTTATTTTACTTAATTTTTGTATCATACTTGATTAGATATTGCGTCATTTTAAAATTATATGATAAAGTGAAATCTAAACCTCACTTGTGAGAACAGTGTTTACACAATTAACTTGTTTTCTGGGGTGGTCGGCAATGGCCAGTGGTTGCTACAAGGGCAGATATTGATCCTCTCAATCCAACAACTAAAATGTTCACATGTCCACACTCCCAGAACCAAGCATTCAAGTGAAATTTTGAGCATCACAGATGCTTACCCCAGTGTTTCTGCAAGCCCTGCTCCTTTAAATTTCTGGTCAGACTAATAACCATAAAGCACCGAAAAGGACCAAAAAGTGCGAAGATTTTTCTCTTATATTTCTACTTTCAAGTGCCAGTCTTAAATAGTACGTTTGATTGAATCTGGCACAAATCAGCATGCAAAATGTGTAAATGGAGATTAATATAACCGAAATACTGACAACAGTGATCGGGCTTCTGGTGATTTAATTGTGACCACCAGGTGTCATCATTGTCTACAGACACTGGATGATGCCAGTTATAGTTGATAAAGATGGTGACAGATATCAGATTTTTTGACAATTATGTGAACATATGACCTAAAGTCCTCAACATATTTACTTTAACACCATTAATAAGTAGAAATAGGTGAGAATATTGAAGCAGTTTTAGTGCTTTTGGTTATTAGTCTGACTATTTAGTTTCCTGTATTTTCCTGATTGATCTAGATTGTTATCTGCTATAGTTTCCTATATTTTTCATGAAGGAATCATCTTTTCTTCAAAACTCTTATTACTGTATAATAATTGTTATATATATAGATATATTATTATTGAAAGCGTTCAGTTCTGTTTGTAGCTCAGCTGACTATAAGTCATCTGAGCTATAGTCATGGTCCATTGTCCGTTGTCCGTCCGTAGATGTGGCACGTTTTGAAACCATAAGACCTAGGAATCCAAAATTCGGCATAATGTTAGATGTCCCAAAGATCTCCTACCAAGCCGAAAACTTGGTCTTTGCGACTTCGTTCCTTTGAGAAATTAAGAAAAAACCTCAATTTTTTTTTATTAAAAACCAATTTTCACACTTCAGGACTGCCTAATATCAAAACCACAAATCTGTTTTTCCTCATATTTACCATAAATAATCCTCTATATAGTTCCTATGTACATGCCAGAAATTAGGTCTGTATTATATAATTTAAAAAAGTTATGGGCCAAAACATTATGCATTTTGTAAATAATCAGGAAAGAAATTTGATCACTTGACACAAAACTTGTTAAAGCTAAGCACTTTTTTCCCAGTAATATTGATTTTATTAATCTAAATTAAATTGTATACCCAAAATTAGATCTAAGTCTTTTAAATTTTTTTATAATATTAGCAAAAAAAAAAATTGGTACCTTAAATTTTGCCCAACTTTGACCATGGCACGTTTTTTCCTGTAACTGCTGTGGATTTAATTTTCAAAGCATGTTTTTATTAGCATTTCAACTGTTAACACCAATAATTTGAAACAAGTTGATCAAACACTGTAGATTTTATTCAAGTTTTCAAGCACCATGTCACATATTGTTTACATCAAGCTAGTGTTTTGCAGTTTGCTAGAGCTCAGCTCCTGAGCTTCAGCTCTAAGTTCCTTAAATTTAGCATACAGTTAGATGTCTCCAAAATCCCCTATCATGCCAAGAATTTGGTCACTAGGACTTAATTCCTTCGAGATATTAATGAAAAACTTTATTTTTTCCATTAAAAACCCATTGTTACACTTTAAGACTGCCTAATATCAAAACCACTGATCTGACTTTGATCATATATAAAATATATATTTTTCTATACATTCGCTATGCACATGCCAGAAATAATGTCAGGATTGCGTATTTTTAGCTCAGCTGACTGAAAGTCATCTGAGCTATAGCGATCACTCTTTGTCCGTCGTCCGTCTGTCCGTCTGTCCGTCTGTCCGTCCGTTAACCAGGCACAAATCGTAACCGCTGGACCTAGAACCTTGTAACTTGGGATTCTGAGAGGTCCATAAAAAATCTCCTTGGAAACCAGAAATTAGGTCTCTGTTACCCATATCCTTCGAGCTATGTGGCCCCAAAGTACCCCCCCAGAAAAGTCAAAAATTTCATACAAAAACTTCAATATCTCATTAACTACTTGACTGATGGTCATGATTTTTGGCATACATATTGATCATGAGATGTTACATCACTTCCTGCAGACTGGTGGCGCCACCTGTATTTTTCGATTTTTTACGAATTTTTTTCTCTATTTTTGAGACCTTTAAAAATGTGAACATCTGTTAACAAGGCACAAATCATAAAGACTGGACTTAGAATCTTAATTCTTGACACACTGAGAGGTCCATGAAAAATCTCCTTGGAAACAAGAAATAAGGTCTCTGTTACCCATATCCTTTGAGCTATGGGGCCCCAAAGTACCCCCCAGAATAGTAAAAAATTTCATACAAAAACTTCAATATCTCAATAACTACGTCACTGATGGTCTTCATTTTTGGCATATATATTGATCATGAGATGTTCGATCAGTTCCTGCAGACTAGTGGCGCCACCTGTACTGTTTGATTTTTTACGATTTTTTCCTCTATTTTTGAGACCTTTGAGGATGCTGTCATCTGTTAGCGTGGCACAAATCGTAACGACTGGACCTAGAATCTTCATTTTCGACACACTGAGAGACCTATGAAAAGTCTCCATGGAAACCAGAAATTAGGTCTCTGTTACCCATATCCTTTGAGCTATGGGCCCCAAAATTACCCCCCAGAATAGTAAAAAATTTCATACAAAAACTTCAATATCTCATTAACTACATCACTGATGGTCATGATTTTCGACATACATAATGATCATGAGATGTTTCATCAGTTTGTGCAGACTGGTGGCGCCACCTGTATTTTTCAATGTTCACGAATTGTTTTCTCCATTTTTGAGACCTTTAAGGATGTAGTTATCTGTCAACAGGGTACAAATAGTAACGACTGGACCTAGAATCTTCGTTCTTGACACACAGGGAGACCCATGATAAGTCTCCATGGAAACCTGAAATTTGGTCTCTGTTACCCATATCCTTTGAGCTATGGCACTCCAAAGTACAGATCAGAATAATGGAAAATTTGATACAAAATCTAAAGTATCTGAACAACTAATGCAGAGATAACCATAATTGTTTGCATGGATATTGATCATGAAGTGTTTCATAAGTTTCTGCAGACTGGTGGCACCACCTGTATTTGTTCGTTTTTTTTTACGAAATTTTTCTGTATTTTTGAGACCTTTAAAGATATGAACATCTGTTAACAGGGCACAAATCATAAAAACTGGACCAAGAATCTTTATTCTTGACACACAGGGAGACCCATGAAAAGTCTCCATGGAAACTTGAAATTAGGTCTCTGTTACCCATATTCTTTAAGCTGTATGGGTCAAAATACCCCCCCCCCCCCCCAGAATAATGGAAAATTTGATACAAAAACTGCAGTATTTCAATAACTACAACACTGATGGTCATGATTTTCGGCATACATATTGATCATGAGCTGTTCCATCAGTTTCTGCAGACTGGGTGTGCCACCTCTATTTTTTTTTCAAATTTTTACGAATTTTTTTCTTTTTTTTGAGACCTTTAAAGATGTGGTTAACTGTCAACAGGGTACAAATCACAACAACTTGACCTAGAATCTTCATTCTTGTCATGCAAGGAGGCCCATGAAAGGTGCCTGTGGAAACTTGAAATTAGGTCTCTGTTACCCATATCCTTCAAGCTATAGGACTCCGAAGTATCCCTCAGAATAATGGACAATTTGATACAAAAACTGAAGTATCTGAACAACTAATGCAGAGATCACCATGATTTTTTGCATGGATATTGACCATTAAGTGTTTTTATTAGTTTCTGCAGACTGGTGGAGCCACCTGTATTTTTGTATCCGCCAAAACGAAGTTTTGTGGATACTATGTTTTTGACCGAGTTCCTCCGCCACGGCGGCGTTCGTTTCCAGAGAGCTCCTCGGAGACTAATGGACCAATTTTTCCCAAACTTACACCAATTATTGGGTCACATGTGAACTGGTGCCTAACCAATTTGCATCGACCTCTGACCTTTCCTCTATATCCAGTGTCCATTTGTGGGTCTGTTTCCACTCATAAACCCTCATATCTCGGGAACCGTTTGACCGATCAGGAAATAAAATTGATACAAATGTAGCCCTTGGATTGCTTTATAACATACACAAAAAATGGTGGCACCACCTGTAACCATGTTTGCACAGTGTCCATCTGTTCATCTGCCTTGGGTTAAAATCACTCATATCTCTGCAGTGAATTGACTAATTCACCTGAAATTCGTCATGTGTATACATCCAGGATAGCTTTCTTGGTTTTATGACAGGTGGCGCCACCTACGTTCACGTTCACGCTGATGACATCCAAGCTTATATCTCGGGAACCGTTTGACCGATCAGGAAATAAAATTTATACAAATGTAGCCCTTTGATAGCTCTGTAACATACACAAAAAATGGTACGCCACCTGTAACAATGTTTGCACAGCGTCTGTCTGTTAGTCTGCCGTGGCCTAAAATTACTCATTTCTCTGTAGTGGTTCGACATAACTGCCTAAAATTTTGCAGGTTTATACATCATGGACAGCTTTCTTGATTTTATGACAGGTGGCACCACCTACATTCTAGTTAACGCTGGTCACATCCAAGCTCATATCTCAGGAACCATTTGACCGATTGGGCCAAAATTGTGCATGTGTTTAGATCTCACATAGGTCTTTATCATACACAAAACTGGAGGGGTTACCTGCAAAGATTTTTGCACAGTGTTTGTCTGTTTGTCTGCCATGGGCAAAAATCGCTCATATACATGTAGTGGTTTGACTTTTCTGCCTAAAATTTTGCAGGTGTATACAACTTGGACAGCTTTCTGGATTTGTGGTAGGTGGCACAACCTACATACACATTTAGGCTGCAGACATCCATGCTAATATGCAACATACCTCACTCTATTTCCCTTGCCACTCAATCCATGCCTCACTATCCGATTTTGGCAGATACATGTAGTCACTTGTCGGTTACCCGTATTCTAGTTTTAAAAGTTTACACATTTTTCTCTATTTTTGAGATATATAAATACAGACTAAATCTTGGCCTGTTGGTTAATCTGTTTGATGCTTCAGTTGAATGGGTATATACTACCATTCTGGTGATAAAATTTCCTTTTGCGAATCTCTTCCCAGTCAGCTGAGCCTCATGACCCATGGGTCACTTGTTTTTATTAAGTTATGGGCCCAAACATAATGCACTTTTTAAAAATTCAAGAAATATATTTACTCACCTAAGATGAGAATTGCTGAAGCTGGAGACTTTTTTTTTAATATAACTTTATTTAATCAAGATTCAATTTAGTTTACCCAAAATTAGATCTGAATTTTGCAAATTTTTCAAGTTATTAGCATAAATAAAAAATCAATACCTTAAATTTTGTCCAACTTTGGCAATGGCATGTTTTTTCCCTGTAGGCACTGTTGATTTAATTTTCACAGCATATATACATAAGGATTTAATCTTTTAAAATCTGAAATTTAAAAGGAATTGATTGAAAAGAGTAGCTTTTATTCAAGTTTTCATACACCATGTCAAGTGTTGTTTACATCTAGCCCACCTAGTAGTACAGCCTTCACTTGCATTATGTAACCCACCCCAGTCAGCTTGCCTTGGCTCAGCTTGGCCACTACTAGCAGGCATCCCCTCTGCCCCCCCCCCACAGATGGTGCATTAACTTGATGAATGTTATAATTTTCTATATTTCATTTTATTCTTGGCTATGCAGTGCTACATTTTAGATTTTGTATTTACCACCAGGGTTAAAATGATTAAATGGCACATTTAATTGTGTCCACAAAGTGGTGTATTGCTATGAAAGTGTGGATGTTCATCAGATAAGTAATTCCTTACTTGAGAAGAGTAAAAACTTCACCAGGTGTGCAATTGACTATTTATTCCAGTAATAAATTATAGCTTAGATTGTAATTAGCATAATGATATTGTTTGTACCTCGTTCAACCAGCAGTGTGTATACTTTATTTGAGTAGATGTTTTTATTTTACCAAATTTACAGAATCTTATTTTATTTTGGTGAATAAGATTAAGCATGTACTGAAAACTCCAATGTGCAAAACTTTTTAATAGTGATACAAGGAATAATCTTGTAGATGCCATGGGTCCCTTGTTTAGAACTTTTCTTGTAACTGATGCAGTCATTCAGGTGCAACCATCTAAACTAGGTACCGGTACACAGTCCTTTAAAAGCTGCTTGGAAAATAGGTGGTCATGTTAGGTAACTGTGTAAACCATGATTACTTCTGCATTTTTCATGATTTTTTATCAGAAAAATTCCTATAAAACAGGGTATGCTTGAAAATGGTTTCAGTTTCAGGAACTGAATTATAAATATATAATGGACAGATTTAGTTTTAATAGACAGACTATGATAACATTGTTAATTGTTTGAAATAAGTAAATGAATTCATGATTAAAAATATTATCAAAAGTTTGATATCCATGGCTGGACACTTTGAGACTAAGTCTCATCTTCAGCTACACAGGGTTAAAGTAGGGAATATTGAATTCAAAACACTTTTGACCTCAAACAATGCTTATTTAACTAACAGGCTTCAACGGTATCAGTTAATTAAATAATTAACAAAATGACAATACTTTGGCCTACTGCCACCATCATGCCAGTATAGTTATCGAGTGGATGGTTTTGGTGTAAGTGAAAAACTGAAACCATCTCAAGAGATGGTTTAGCAGTTTTGCCTAAACCAGGTTAGGTTTTGTTATTATAGTCTAAATGAATGGTTACTTCGAAGTGGAATTTTCGAGTAGGCCCTCATGTTTTGGTCTGAAGTGCTCTTATATATATTATAAAATGTCAGTATTTCTTAAGGAGGTTGATGGGAGCCCTGGACTCAAGAAATTTATGTCTGCAAAAAAAAAAAAAAATGTTTTATTGTTTTGCTATAGTTACGCTCCTGAGGCAGTGGAAATCTTGCGCTTCCAATGAAGCTACAGATTTTCGGGCTGCCTGCTTTGAAGTTTATGACACACTTAAATACCAGGTGGTGGGCCTGTCTGCTGAAAAATCTGCTGATGTTACGAGCAGCCAACCAAATGCAAGTCAACAAACACTCGACAGGCATCAGGCTCTGCCCAGAAACCACGTGTGGGGCAATTCTCTCTGAGCCTGTGGCCTGTTCAAACCGTCGCCAGGGCGATGACCTGTCACTCAAAACAAAATGAACAACATTGGCTCCGTGTATTCCCCGCTTGGCTGGTAAACGGTATGTCTTCAGCACAGGATCTCATCTGATTGGACCAAAATACAGTGCTCCCCTCTGGTGTAGAAATTCAGGATATAAGGTCATAACAAACAGCGCTTACGATATAGGTAGTTGGTCCATGGGTAAAATGCTGTGTAAAGAGCGTATGCTATAGTATCTACTGATATTCATGACTACTACATTATTATATATATTGCCCAAAAGATTTATAATTCACTACCTACCCGCTAAACAAATAAAGGCAATCGCTGACAATTAACTTTTAAAGCAACTAAAAAAATAGATATATATTTTTTTTTGCAGTGTAGGTTTTTTGTTCTTTGATATGTATCTCAGTTACCTCTTTACCATTCATATATTACAATAGAGAATAATATTGATTGAGAGAAAGTAGAGAAAAGGGATGGGGATGGCTTTACAAGTGCAATATGAATTTGTTTGGGAGGGGAATATGTTGTTTGTGTATGTGTGTGTTTTGTGCTGTTTAGATGATTTTTAGAAATTTTTGTGGCAACAGCCTTATGTATGTTTTTTGATATATCATTATTATGATTGAATACTTGATTATTTTGACATAACTTGTTTTAATTATTATTTGTTTAAGATGTCATTGAGCAGCTGGAAGAAGAGGGGAAAATTGCTGTTGATACATCAAAATTCACTGAAATTCTCAAAAGACCACTGAAGTAAGCATCAATATTGTCAGTGAATGGAGCATGTTTGTTCTTTCTTTATATGCTCCTCAAAGCCAACTATTCACCTAAGGCCAAAAAAAATTAAAGGTATGGTTCTCAGGCACCGCCAATTTTGAGCTGCTGCCGCTCCGACTTTTCTTTCAAGAAGGTAAAATCATACAATTTCCTTTGTTTTGTGCTCTAACTTATTTAGCAAAATAAAAATGTTATTTTTTTATGCTTTTCCCTTATCATTTGACATTTTTATGGAAACATACCAAAAAATTTAAAATAAAAAAAGCGCCCGCCCGCATTGATTTCTGAAAAAAAGTGCCTGAGAACCATTCCTTTTTTTTATTTTGGTCTAATGTCTAATACTGGATATCGATAATAAAGATACTCTCGTGTGTGGAGGCAGTAAATGACTGTCTGCCTGAAAACCTCTAGCATCCAGCATGACCTGCCCATTCATTCTACACAGCAGTGTGGGCATTGGACATAGTCTTTTTAATTGCTGATCATCTTGACACTTTTTATTTATCATATTTATTATGCTGTGGTTAAACATATTACAGAAACATGAAAAGATATCAGAAATTGCTGCATTCAGCATGGTTTGCATTCAAATTTGATCTTGAATCACCTGCCTTAGGTTTAGGATGATATAAGGGAAACGTACACAGGGTCTTTCAGTCATTGATAGTCGTCAGATTTTGAAAATTTCCTTGAAATTGTCATACATTTTGTTACAAAGCATGTGACCTGGTATTTATTCAATAATCATATTAATTAATTAGAGTTCAAAGCAAATATAAGCTAACAAAGTGGGGATTGTCAGTTTCTCAGTCGTCCCTCTCCTCCATCTGCACGAGAAACTGCATAAGCGATATCCCGTATTTGTAGTATTTATTAGATTTAGGCTTTCTCTGCATACAAATTGGTAAATTTTAGGTAATTTCTGCCATAAAGATACTTACATGTTGAACTTGAATGTGAGCTGATATAACTACAAGCTGTTTGTAAACATGGTACCTATGATTTACTCCAGATGTTCTTGTTTTATGTGTTTGGATTACCATCAGCGGCCATTTGGCAGGCACCTCACTTTATAAACATGTTGATTGAAGCAAAATAGGAATCTTGTGTTCAGTGGGATTGGTATTTTTTGTTTATATTATGTTCAAGGGATTATCTTTGTGGTGTCGACTCGATTACTTATCAGGAATATGATTGATTTTGATGAAACTCAACAGAAATGTTAACCAATATAACATTTTGCCTAAGCTTGATTCCTTGGAAAACCATGCATGTATACTGAGGTCAGAGGCCACCAGTATTTGGTGATGGTATGATCACTTATAAAAAATCTTATGGATATCCATGAAACACATTATAAATATTAACCAATACAGTTTCTCATCTGAATTTTATTCTCGACAAAATTCATGCAAATTTAATGAGGTCACAAGACATAAGATGGGTATATTATGCATGTTTGCGGTGCTCGTTTATTAATTTGTAAAGCCTGACAGCTAATAAACATCTTTTTCTGCTTATGACTCTAACCTGTTCCTAACAGGCTATCAGCTTGGGAACCTAGCTCCAGAGTTAGGTGTTTTAATGCTGTATTCTGTTATATTCCGATGTGCAGTAATCTGAATAATTTTTTTTGTAGATGTCATGTATGCAGTAAATCCTTCTCGACCATGCCAGCTTTGAAGAGCCATCTCCTGTCTCACATACCAGCAAAAGCCAAGTCCTGAGAAGCTTAAAATCTGCGCAGACAGAATGTCATGATATTAAATTATTAATATATAACAGCTTTAAGAAGAGATATCTCTGTGCACCTTTGTCAACTAGTAATGGAGAAACACTGACATTAGAAAATTCTTATCCAGCAGAGAACAAACACAAGGGGTTTGTTCATTGTGAGAAAATCATGCAGAATATTTTAGATGTATGACTAGCAGACATTTGTTCCGTAATCTTACACACTGCTGAGTAGGTTTGGGACAATAACCAATATCTAGGATTATCACAGTTATCAGACAGCTGTGATAATTGTATCGTTAACTTACCTGTTATCTTGATATCATGATATGCTTATTTGTCCACAATTTTTGGAACACGCACATGCCCTTTTAGGGTTAATACCAAAAGATTATGAATTCACCAGAGTCTTTCTGTGTTCAGAAAATCATATATTTTCAAGGATAACATTTATTAGCTCAGTTGACTATAAGTCATCTGAGCTATAGTTGTGGTCCATTGTCCATCTGTCCGTCCATGGATGTGGCATGTTTTGAAACCATAAAACCTAGGAATCCAAAATTCCTAAAAAACCGGGTTTTGCGACTTTATTCCTTTAGGAAATTAAGGAAAACCTAAATTTTTTTTATTAAAAACTTAAAAACTTTGATTAATCAAAATTCAATTGTATACCCAAAATTAGATCAAAATCATGTTAAATCTTTAAAAATATTAGCCAAAATATAAAATTGGAACCTTAAATTTTGCCCAAATTTGACCATGGCATGTTTTTTTAGCTCAGCTGACTATAAGTCATCTGAGCTACAGTCGTGGTCCATTGTCCGTCGTCCGTCCGTCTGTCCGTCCGTCCGTCCGTCCGTCCGTCCGTAGATGTGGCACGTTTTGAAACCGTAAGACCTAGGAATCTAAAATTCAGCATAATGTTAGATGTCCCCAAGATCTCCTACCAAGCTGAAAACTGGGTCTTTGCGACTTCGTTCCTTTGAGAAATTAAGGAAAAACCTCAATTTTTTATTAAAAACCTATTTTCACACTTCAGGACTGCCTAATATCAAAACCACCCATCTGTTTTCCCTCATATTTACCATAAATATTCTTCTATATAGTTCCTATGTACATGCCAGAAATTATGTCTGTATTATATAATTTAAAAAAGTTATGGGCCCAAACATAATGCATTTTGTCAAAAATCAGGAAAGATATTTGATCACTTAACACAAAACTTGTTAAAGCTATGGACTTTTTTTCCAGTAATATAACTTTAATTTATCAAAATTAAATTGTATACCCAAAATTAGATCAAAATCTTTTAAATTTTTTAAAATATTAACAAAAATAAAAAATTGGTACCTTAAATTTTGCCCAACTTTGACCATGGCATGTTTTTTTACTGTAAGTACTGTGGATTTAATTTTCGCAGCATGTTTTTGTTAGCATTTTGCCTGTTAACACCAAAAATTTGAAACCAGTTGATCAAAAACTGTCGATTTTATTAAAGTTTTCAAGCACCATGTAACAAATTGTTTACATCAAGCTAGTGTTATGCAGTTTGCAAGAGCTCAGCTCCCCAGCTTCAGCTCTCAGTTCCTAGAATTTGGCATACAATTAGATGTCTCCAAAATTCCCTACCATGCCAAGAATTTGGTCACTAGGACTTAATACCTTCGAGATATTAATGAAAAACTTCATTTTTCCATTAAAAACCCATTGTTACACTTCAAGACTGCCTAATATCAAAACCACTGATGTGACTTTAATCATATATAATATACATATTTTTCTATACATTCTCTATGCATATGCCAGAAATGATGTCAGTATTGCGTAATTGTTTTAAGTTATGGGCCCAAACATAATGCACTATGTAAAAAATCAAGAAATATATTTACTCCCTCAACAAGGGGATTGCTGAAGCTAGAGTTTTTTTGCCAGGGATGTAACATTATTTAATCAAGATTCAATTGAATACCCCAAATTAGTCCTGAATTTTTCAAATTTTATATGTTATTAGTATAAATATAAAATTAGTACCTTAAATTTTGCCCAACTTTGACCATGGCACATTTGTTTCCTGTGAGCACGGTTGATATAATTTTCATATCATGCACACAAGGATTTCAGCTTTTTAGTTTAGAAAGCTGAAAGAAATTGGCCAAAAATTGTAGCTTTTATTAATGTTTTTATGAGACCATGTCAGACCTTAACTCTCTCCAGCCCCTCTTGAGTCACCTGTATGTTGACCTTGTTGAACTTTGAGCAAATTATGCATGCTTGAGGCGAGCCATACACTGTTGCAGGTAGGCAGCTTATGGCCAGCCACAGTTGATCCAGGTGTCCAACCCAACTCATCTAGTAGTTTTAACCAACAACATAACAATTAACAATAAATTAATAAATTTTTATTGTTTTTTAATAACAAATTAAAGAAAAATAAAAAAGAATTTGTTAGTTTATAATAACAGGAAATCAACTTGCAGTAAACTGATGATAAAAGAATCTTGTATCGATGGATAGAATGTCATGTACTCCAAATAACACCATGCAGTCACCTTTGGTATTTTTCAGTTCAATTTTAATGATAAAAAAGTAAATCATATTATTCATTACTAATCATTAGGGATCATATGAAGGAAATTAATGATAGACAAAGATGCAGTTGATATTATTAATCTAGATTCCTACTGTGTCTAGTGTGTACATTGATGTGAAATTAGTCCAAAATGAATATATTACATTTTTTTTTTAATATAAATAAAAGCCATAAAACCAGGTACTTTTGATCATAATTTAAATGTGTGAATTTTGTATATTCTGGATTCTCAACATAATTGTTTGGCAAAAAACGGAATAAATGCCAGTAATGGTGGGAAAACTTTGCAATTGTATTAAAATACGAATATGAATATGTACTCCATTATAAAATGTCTTGCATAAAGAATTGGAATTCAGGTAAAAATGAAAGTATATGAATACCAGTGCAAATACTTTCAAAATGTATTCATGAATGCATTCATGAATATATTCTTTAATATTATTTTAATAATCATTTCAGTTATATTTCATTTTAAAAAATCATAAGATTATCTTATTATTTTTAATAAAAATTATATTTGGGACAATATTTGTAATTTTTTTTAAATAAATAGTTAAACTCTTATATCATATGTTCTGCTTATAAGTTATATGGCCAAGTCAAAATCTGTGTGATAATAGTACTCCATTTGTTAATAAAATAAATGAAATCAATCCTCTTCCCTGTCTCCAAAGATAATATCATAATCATACATAAGCTAAACACCAACAACTCTTAATAAAGCTTATATTTATTACCACACCAAACAAGCATATGCCTCATTCCGAAATCATATTTTTTAATCATATATAACAGCTGAGCGCCGTGACCCATAGGTCCCTTGTTTGTAAGTGTATTTAATTTCTTTTTCACAGCTGGGATACATGTGGAATTAATCTGTGGAATTCTGAAATTTGAAAGTAAAAGCTTAAAAATTATTCTAATTATTGAAGTTTTTCAGATGCTCCAATGTATTTGCATTTTGTATATCCAAGACCCCACTTTTACTCACTACAGCCTTGCCTAGGCAACCTTATTTGTTGTGCAGCACTGGCAGAACACCCCTGCTGTAATAAACATACACTTATTCTCATGGACCCTACCCTAACATCCCCTCCTCCCAGTCCCCCCCCCCCCCCGACACACCACCATCACCAATTATATTGCAATACATGGTTTGTTATTGTCAACTGTATTTCTTTAAATGTAAAGCTGTTTTTGATCCAATGTGCACAACTTTTCTTGAAATATTAATTCAAGAAGTAATCCAAGAGATGCCACATTGTTCTGATGTAGCATTTTTAAGAAACTATTTCCTTTTAAATAATTAAACAAAATATAATTTAACCCATCAGTAGGCATAATTTGATAATATATGAAACAAATCATTGATAAATAAAGATGCAATTTAAAATTGTGAGTTCTAGAGTGTTATTTTCATATATTTATTGCTTTGCAAATTTCAATATATTTGATAAAAAAAAGAAATATATCTGTGTGCATAATGTGATGCTACCTGACTAAATTAAGTATAAATGTTGATGCAATTTAGATTTGTGAATCAATTTAAATATTCAGATATATATGATATACTGTAAATATATAGCAAAATTTATAAACTTAAAAAAAATGACTAAACAAAAGAAAAAATAGGATCTAATGCAAATATTTGTTCATTATTTTCCTGTCTCAGTAGAATGGAAATTAAAGTTATTTGCCTTGTTTTCCATCTCTCTGCATGGTTTTAAATATTTTAAAATAATTTCATTAGCGAACCTGTGAGCCAATGCGATGGTGTGGCGTCGTCCAGTGTCCGTCGGCTGTATTCTCCCATATGAGTTATAAACCTCCAAAATGTTTTTTGACTGACGCCACTGAGGCTAATATGTTTAATATTTTACAAGAATAATCCCCTGAATAATTCTTATAATAATTGTCTTTTATGGTTCCAAAGAATGAATTTTTAGTGAACCTGTTAGCTAATAAGATGGTGTGGGGGCGTCCAGCGTCCATCATCTGTGCAATAACGCATACTATCTCAAAATCGACTGGAGCTAGCATCATGACATTTAATGCAAAAAATTAGCCATCAGAAAAACTCTGCATTTTCTTAGATTTTATAGAGAAAAGCTGAAAAACTTTTTAAAATCTCCTCCTCCAAAACAGTCATACCAAATTGTTCAATATTTCACAGAAATAATCTCTTATACCATCTCTCTCAAGTTCGTTCAAATGGTTAAATTTGGGTGAATTTTGGCCGAGTTCCAGGAAGTTGAACTTAGTCATCTATCCAATAAAATATATTAAAATGACAGTCTCAGAAACGGCCAGAGCTATCATCACCAAATTTTATGCAAGTGTTGTTCACATGAGTCATATATGAAATTCAGGTATTGGTGGCGCCACCTGCATTGACCTTTTTAGCTCAGCTGACTTTCAGTCATGCTGGGCTATAGCGATGGGTCTTTGTCCGTCGTCCTTCCATCTGTCCGTCCGGCCAGCCGTCCGGCCGTTAGCAGGGCACAAATTGTAACTGTAAGGGCTAGATACATGAACCCTATGCAGTCTTAGAGGTTCTAAAAAGATCTCCTTGCAGATCTGAAATTAGGTCACTGTGACCTATATTCTCTGACTTACGGGGTGTGTTTGCACCTCCCAGAATTAATTCTTATAGCCAAAATAATCATCCCAAACCTTACATGTCAATAGAGGAACAAACCTTTTGATATTTAGGTCTTAGGGTCAAAGGTCAATGTCACAGGACCAGCTTCTTGAAAAAAGTTGTGGATGCATTTCAAGTCAGACTTTTCATCCTAAACCTTCCATCTTCCAAGTATGGTCAGATACCATATGGTATACCATCAGGCTTTAAATGCAGGTCATGCTTGTCAGCTGAGCGTCATGACCCATGTGTCACTTGTTTTGTACTTGGGTCATTGGTTATCTGTACATTAAACCATAATTTCTCAGGAATAGCTAGAGTTACCATCCCTAGATTTTATGCCATAATCTGTCACATATCAAATGTTGTGGGATTCAGCTTATTTTTTTGCTATCTGCATTTACTTAGATTTTATAGGGAAAAAGCTGAAAAACCTTTAAAAGTCTTCTTCTTGTAATAGGTCCAGCCAAATTGTTGAATATTTTACAGAAATGATTCCAGAGGCAACCCCTCTCAAGTTTGTTCAAATGGTTTGCATTTGATGAATTTTAGTGGAGTTTCACGAATTTGAACAGTCATTTAGCCAAGTACACATACTGACATAGTAATCTCAGAAATGACAGAAGCTAGCATTACCAAGTATTGTGCAAATGTTGGTCACATAACTCATATTTTTAAAGTTGCTGATTTCATCATGCCAACTTCATTGACCTGTTTTTTTATGAGCAAAAACCTCATAATTTTAGCCTCTTCCAGCTAAAAATGTTAATGATGAAACTGTCAGGTTGAATCTTTCAATTTTTCAAAAGAATTATCCTAGGACATGATTCTTTCTATCATATCAGAATAGATTGAGTTTGTTGATTATTGGTTGAGTCGAGAAAAGATTAAATTGGTCTTATGGCCATTATTATGTCTATTTCAAACTGAGGACTGCAATAGTGTTCTTCTGCAAAATTATTGTTTCAATTATAACTTCTGTAACATTGCACAAAAATTATTCTTAAGTGGCCTTTGTTCAAGTTTACTTGAAAGTTTTTTGGCAGAATTATTGGACCTTTAACAATGAAAGGACTGCATCTTTAATTATTCTACATATTGGATAAGAAGTTGATGGATATGTCAACTTGAAAAAAAAGCATTTTAGCCAAAGTCTTTCAGTTTGTGTAAACAGATTTACCAACAGGCCAAGATTGTTTCTGTATCTTTTAATAGGTTGAGAAACTGCCAACTGTTTCAGATTTGGCAACAGATCAAGAGTGCATTCAGTGTAGCCAGATATAGGTCAAGATTTCAATCAGTGCAGCCAAGCACAATGCATGTGATCTCCTCAAGGGTGACATGTGATCACCTCATAGATAGCATGTGATCACCTCATGTGTATCATGCCCCTCAGGGCTGTATGTGGAGCTAATCTGTGAGCTTCTGCAATGCAGTAGGTACTATTTCGGATTTGGCAACAGGCCAAAGGTCAGTCTGGATCTATTTATAGCTTCGGCAGACTGCCAACTGTATCAGATTAGGCAACAGGTCAAGAGTTCACTCAGTGCAGCCAGGTATAGGTCAGGGAGTCACTCAATGCAGAAGCTTCATTTTATTTATAGCATTGGCAGACTGCCCACTGTGTCAGATTATGCAATAGGTCAAGAGTTCACTCAGTGCAGCCAGGTACAGGTCAAAGGTTCACTTAGTCTAGCCAGGTGCAGGTCTTGAGTTCACTCAGTGCAGTAGCCTGAGCTAGCAATTTGTCACAGTTCACTCGGGGCAGTTGCCTTTCTCACCTTAGCCTGGTCAGCCCCATGCATCAGACTCAATGTAAGTCTGATGTATTTGCCTGATATTTTGGCCTGTCTCTATGTCTTTGTTTAAATTAAATTTTATCCTTTACGTATATGCAGAGGTGCTGTAATTCCCACCAGTCCCTGTAAGCACCATTGAATTTAATTCCGTATTCTGTATTTATATCCAAAGGTGTTGTAACTCTCCCTCCCAGTCATTGAGCCCTAGTTCCTGAGCACTGAGGATAGTATTTTTATTGCAACTTCAAAAAATCTAAGGTGATGCAGTTCTAACTGTCACAATCAGCTGAGCGCCATGACCCATGGGTCCCTTGTTTTAATATGGGTATGTTCAAAATGACAGTGGTGGACAAACTGACAAAATCAAATACTCTGAAAACTGGCGATTTGCTCACTTATGTGTAGTGGGACATGGCAGATAGCAAAGACATTTGTGATATGGCCACAAATGCTGGAGAACTCCTGCCAGATACTTATATAACGATACCATGATATATCGCAATAAATTCTATTTCATTATCATGGCATAGAAAAGTGATATCATCCCAGCCCTACTAATGAGTTAAGTATTTTATGGTACTGAAAAATTGTTCTCACTAACTGGAGATTTCAGGTCATTTTGACAATTTTTCATTTTTGAGATTTCAAAGACTTCAGGCCTAAGTATTGCTAAAGAATGATAAAGTCTTCAAAATATACTACTAAAATTGTCCTGTTTGTTTTTTTTTTTTTTGTCCCAGAAAACCTGCAGAAAAGGGCCATGACAGTGGGCCAGTTTTGCTATCAGCGTCAGATGCCCTAACTTACATAATGCACACCATGTTGGCCATTCCACTTGCACACAATTGAATTCTCTGCAGCATCACATCACAAGTCTGTCGCACTACGTCACACCGCTCTCCACCTGGCCATTGCTGACCTTCACCATGGCCCATTACCACAAAGACATAAATAATTGGTTCCATATCGAGCACCAGATGTCGCTTATGGATCTGGGGACACACTATGGGGCAATATACCTTCTTCTGCAATGTTTCCCATTTGGTTCCTCATTCTCTAGTATGTTATATATTTATATCTTTATCTTATACATAAAAGTATTTATACCTTACAGTATGGGTTATAAATTGGAAAATATTTAAATTACCATACATGCTTTTCCAGTGCACTATAGTTTCGGCTGAGTACCAGTATGTTTGATGTCAGACTTCTTTGTTTGCAAAGCTTTAAACTTTTTTGTTTCTATCAGTTTCCAGTTACAAAGGACAGTTTGGCATTTTCAGTATAGAATGAGCTATCTGTTATACTTTTTGTTGGACTTGTATTTATTGTATATAAAATAAATATATAAATGCTTATGTGCTTCAGTTTGTCAATTCATGATGAATTAAATATGTGATCAAATATCTCAATTCTGGTTGTACACAAGAGCAATTTTTGACAAAATTCTGTGTACATTCTGTGTACCTTATGTAACAAGTCAAATATAGTCATGAGGTAGGACACAGCCAAGTGGTTATTCATTGGTCCACAGAGCAGAAGGTCCAGGGTTCAAATTCCACCTGCGCCTCAATAGTGAAATCTCAATAGACTTGAATCTCGAGAGGTTCTCTCTGTATTCACGACAAGTCATGACTTCTGGGTTATTCCTGACCGTCATCCAGAGGGCTTAATAATGACATGTTCTTATCGTTAAGACACCTTCATTGCCATTCAATAGACAGTGCCACCAACTGGCTATTGACCTATCCAATGAAAAAAGTAATCAGAACTCCTTTAAGTATGCCATTTGACCTGACCTAGTTAATGGCTAAACTAGATTACAATAACCTTATTTCTAAAATTTACTGTCAGCAAGTACTGATAAATTAGAATGTATGACCAGAATGCTGGTATTATATATAAAATACATAAACAAGACCAATCCTATTTTAGTATATATTTTCTGTGTGCAAGAACATTAAAACCATCTGCATGTTTGTTGAATGTCTGATGGCAGGAATACAAACAATTCTCTCAAGGGTTACTGACCGAAATTAAACCTTTAAGCGATACAGGAAACAACTCCTTACCATGTTTGAATTATATGTAATGGCATATACCGTAAAATCTGTGAAATTTCGTACAGAAAAAAAAAAATTAATTTGTGGAAGTCCGAAATTTAACAGTCAATTTCAGCAGTTTTAAACTGTGTACGAAATTCATCGAGGTACGAAATTTCACAGACTTTACGGTACACTTTAACCAATCTCATATTGGACCAGTGGAAAAGTGGCCAAACAATGGTTTGGGCTCCTCAGAGCATGTTAAACAAACAAAAATCAACACAAAACATCTAATAACACTGGTATGTTTTATTGATTTGTACAAAATAGGCATCTGTATGAACAAAGCTGCATTAGGCATATATCATACAGCAGAGACTACGACAGGCATGTATAAAACACGGCTCCCAGCAGAAATAATTTAAACAAATGCACACTCAAAACACAACACTGATGTTATTTAAGCCGAGTAAAAAGTGTGCTATATACATATAAGCTTACAGAGGTATCTCGCTGTACGAGAAAGTTTATCTGTAACAAACCTCCCCAAGTGCAAAATGACATGTTCCTCTTCAAAACAGACTTGTGCATTCTCCTTTTAGTATTTTAACAAACACAAAAGAGTTGTATAATCTGAATTTTTTTCCCATATCAGGCTATCAATCAGATATAGATATATATGTAAAGTTTTAATTTCTATGTCCCATTTTGTATGGAAATCTCATTTTGATATAAATATTCATCTATTTTGAAACATTCCAACCATTAGATCGTGTAAACATATCTGACATAATTTTCCCATAAAGCACTGTGATCTCAGACTGGTTCCCTGAACAAATGGCACATTTTTGCTGAGTTAGAGCCATCATTTCAACAGGAAAACAGCTGTCAAATCTTCAGTACCAGAAACAGTTGAAACTTGATATCCTGATAGACTGATGTCTACTCATTAAAAAAGATTAACATATCAATACTGTCTCATATATTTTGTTAACCAAACTGCTGACCCATAACACCTGAACATGTTACAAGCAGATAATTGCAGACATGCTAGCTCAGGAATAGGGGTTGGTCTATATTAAGCCTAAACAAAGAGTATTGACTTGAAGCCAGTCTATTGATAACATAACTCATAAATGGTGGGTGTTTTTCAAATCAATATGATGGCCCAATTTCCACCAAATCTTGTTACTGCTACGTGGTTGAAGCATCAGCTTGTAGCAGAGTGACCTCTTGTGGACAAATCTCCAGTTAAATTACAGCAAAGGGTAACAATTAATCCATGACCTATGCTGAATTGATCTCGCAACAGAAATCTTAAACCACTTGACCTATATTAAAATATGTAATAAATAAGAGATTGATGGAATTAAAATAAAGAATTTTTCTTTATTAAGCAAGAGATTTTATTAATAAATTATATTAATTTTGCTGATTTATTCATTTTGTTATATATTAATTGTTGATAATAATGTATAATGCACTATTTAAATTAATCTCTTAAAAATTTAGAATGAATATTCAAATATGTACTCATAATGAAAGGAGAAATTTGAAATTAAATTTGGTTTCAGCATGGAAAATATTCTCTATTCACAAGAATGCTGAAATTTTACCAAGTTTTAATTACTAATGCTGCAACTGAATAATAACTATTTTTTTATAATGAAAAAATGGTAAAAAAAATATTTACATCACAGTGCCATGCTCCTTGGCAAAGATTCTGAAAATCATTTTAAAAAGTAATTTGTCTTTATATACAACAGCAACAACAAAAAAATAAAGAAAATAAATCTAGGCACAGCTGCTAAATAGCAAATATACAATCTCCCTCTCGAGAGCTAAATTTTGTACAAGTTGTTGACAAAACAAATTCAATAACAGACAACCAAAAAATGGCAGTATCATAGCTTTACATCCAATAATTCCAGTGATAACTTGAATACAGACTGGTGCCCCACCTAATTATTGCCCAAGAACTCTTGCCAGGCAAATGGCACACATTTGCTTAGTCTTTTGCCAATGCCACTTGATAATAGACTGACCCCCTGTCTTGTATTCATCATTTAATTACAGCCTGTCAATATTATATAAATTCAGAATACTTTGTTACTTAATATGTGAGTAATGTCCCTCAGGTGTGGTTAATGAAATAAAGTCACAGGAATTAAGCAGGGTACCAGTCTTATGTAAATGCCATATATGTAGTGTATTCCATGGAATTTTGGGATAGCTTTTGGCAATTTATCCACTAAATCCCCCTTAGGATGTGGAGGATCATTTGTATGTTTGTGGCTCTACAATAATGTACCCAGTGCCACATTTTGAGTTTTCATGAAGTTTAATTATATAATCCTCTTTGTAATGATGTTGACAAATCTGTTTCTTCATATAGAGAGTGTTTAAATCAAATTATGTAGTTGCAATACTGCTTTCAAGATTTGCAGTTCAAGTATGTGATAGCAAATAAAATGAAGTGTTATCAGTTTTGTTTACATAACAACTGAGACAATGATTGATTGATCACCAAAAGATATTCCATAATGTAATTGGCAGGTATATGTTATGGGCAGATATGAACATTTCTGTTGTGTATATATTATGCAGTGAGTGTTGTAGCATACGGCATGACTCCCTCTGACCAGGTCTTATTCACAAAACTCAACCTGACCAGGTCTTATACACAATTAAAACTCCCCCTGACTCAAATCTTACACACAAAACTCCTCCAAACCAGGTCTTTAAACACAAGGACAGGATCTTATACACAAAACTCCCCCAACCAGGTTTTATACACAAATCTCCTCTGACCAGGTCTTGTATACAAAACTCCTCCATACCAGGTCTTTTAACACAGAACTACACTGACAGCTTGGTCCCTTCATTCAAACAGCTGGGCTGTTTATAATTTTGTGGTATCATTTTCATCATATGACTTTCATATTACACTCCAATGCATGTTTGTGTATGAATGTGACATGTGCTGTCTTAAAAACCCTCAACCATTGTTGTTTATGTAAATATATTATACTATGAGCCAATTATAATGACAGTAATTGATATACACATGGAAACAAACTAAAAGAAAGCAACAACAACAAATATTGGCTACCCTATGTCAATAGTCAGTGGTGTAGTTAAGTCAAGACCCTCCAAGTCGAGGCCTTCCGAGGCAAAGACTGGGCACGGCCCTCTGAGGCCAAGACCGAGTCACCACCCTCTGAGACCGACACCAAGTCACCAACAACCACCAAATATTCCATACAACTAAGATTAGAAGTCTGATTTTTGTTATACGTTATAGCTCATATTCATGTATACAAAATATGTCAAGCTTTAGCAGCCTTGGGCCATATCACCAAGGCCAGAAGACTTACAGGCCGAGTCATAGCCTTCTGAGGCCAAGGCCAGGTCCAGCAGAACCTGGCCTCAAGGCCAAGGCCAGTCTCAAGACCTCCAGCACTGCCTATAGGCCACTGGACCATTCAGACCAAACAGAAACAATTTATATTGCCAGTTCCTTTTGTTTCATATTTCAAGTTGAAGCAGTTTAGTACCACTTCAGTACACAGGGGGCAGCACCTGACAGCAACCTGTTCAACAAATTCAAGAAAGCAAATGATTGGAAGCAATGGGAAACTGTAATCTTACAACATATTTTTGGTAAAAACTATTGTCCTTGCAAATCAATTCCATTTAGAATTTAGACTGGAAATTATTTTTTGTTGCAGATGATTAATTTGTACTCATATTATAATGACATTTGATATGCAAATAAATTTTACAACAACTTATTTAACTATTAAATTATTATTTTAAATGTGAGATTTCAGGTACCTCACTAATTTATTTCAAATGATCAACCTGATGTTAATATTCCCTACCATGAATTGTCCTCAAGTTCTGCAGTTTAAGGAGTAAAGCATCATGTAGACTTAACAACATAAGACACTTATGGTATTACAGTATTAGGAACAATGAGAGATTTACTATTTGCATTCAAAATGTGCATAATATCTTAAATTGAAAGAATACTAAACTCATTAAACTGCAAGAGCCACTTTTTAACGACCTGTAGCTACGTAATAATTACTATAATTAGGAATAGATAATTGCAGGCATGGACATACAGAATAGACTAGAATACGGGTAGTCGACAAGCGACTACGTGTATCCGCCAAAATCAGAGAAGGACGGGTGAAGTGAGGCATTGATTGAGTGGCAAGGGGATATAGAGTTACATGTGTTAAATAGTAGAATGGATCTCTGCCACATAAACATGATTGTAGGTGGCGCCACCTGTTATTTGAACGAGAAACTATCCAAGATATATACACATGCCGAATTTTAGGTGAATTAGTCAAACCACTGCAGAGATATGAGTGATTTTAACCCCAGGCAGATTAACAAATGGACGCTGTGCAAACATGGTTGCAGGTGGCGCCACCTTTTGTTGTGTATGTTATAAAGCTATCCCAGGGCTACATTTGTGTAAAAAATTTTTCCGGATCGGTCAAACGGTTCCTGAGATATATGGATTTATGTGTGGAGTGTTAACGTGAATGTAGGTGGCGCCACCTGTCATAAAATCAAGAAAGCTATCTAGGATGTATACACATGCCGAATTTTAGGTGAATTAGTCAAACCACTGCAGAGATATGAGTGATTTTAACCCCAGGCAGATGAACAAATAGACACTGTGCAAACATGGTTGCAGGTGGCGCCACCTTTTGTTGTGTATGTAATAAAGCTATCCCAGGGCTACATTTGTGTAAAATTTTTTTCCGGATCGGTCAAACGGTTCCCGAGATATATGGGATTATGTGTGGAGCGTTAACGTGAATGTAGGTGGCGCCACCTGTCACAAAATCGAGAAAGCTATCTAGGATGTATATGCATGCCGAATTTTAGGTGAATTAGTCAAACCACTGCAGAGATATGAGTGATTTTAACCCCAGGCAGATGAACAGATGGACACTGTGCAAACATGGTTGCAGGTGGCGCCACCTTTTGTTGTGTATGTTATAAAGCTATCCCAGGGCTACATTTGTGTGAAATTTTTTTCCGGATTGGTCAAACGGTTCCCGAGATATATGGGATTATGTGTGGAGTGTTAACGTGAATGTAGGTGGCGCCACCTGTCACAAAATCGAGAAAGCTATCTAGGATGTATATGCATGCCGAATTTTAGGTGAATTAGTCAAATCACTGCAGAGATATGAGTGATTTTAACCCCAGGCAGATGAACAGATGGACACTGTGCAAACATGGTTGCAGGTGGCGCCACCTTTTGTTGTGTATGTTATAAAGCTTTCCCAGGGCTACATTTGTGTAAAATTTTTTTCCGGATCGGTCAAACGGTTCCCGAGATATATGGGTTTATGTGTGGAAACAGACGCACAAACGGACGCTGGGCAGAGACGAAAGGTCAGAGGTCAAGGTCAATTGGTTAGGCACCAGTTCACATGTGACCCGATAATTTGTGTAAGTTTTGGAAAAATCTGTCCAGTAGTCTCAGAGGAGTTCTCCGGAAACGAACGCGGCGGCGGCGGCGGCGGCGGAACCCGGTCAAAAACATAGTATCCGCAAAACTTCGTTTTGGCGGATACAAATATTGTAGGTTATGCTGCATCCAGGTACCTAAACCCTTTTGATTTTGCGAAACCAGTTTTCTTCTTGGCTTACAAAGTAATCATCTTGGACAATACCAGTATTAGTAGTTCAGATCTCAGGGCGTGAATATGCCGCCCTTTTAAAAAGAATAATCTGAAAGATCTCTAGATTTATGGAGAATTGAGGTTCAAGACCAAAAACTTGCATATCCCATGCATGGCCAAAGAGGGGTATCATGGAAAAAGTCCTGTACAATCACCATCAATTATAATATAGATGTGAAATCCAAGATGGACAGCCTATTCTCCTTAACCCCCTTTTTTTTCTTGTTTTGAAATACAAGGCTAGTGTCATGACTCACATATAGGTCTACAAATAGAAATTTCTCAAAAATCCTGAAAAATAATCCAGAAAGGAGGGTCAACATATGCATGGGTAAGCTCCCAAGACAGTGGAGAAAGACCCTTAATTTGCTCTTTATAACCTGTAGCTTTCTCTGCCCATTGATGGGTTTGCCATCAGATGACTTGGAAATGTACACGGAAAAGTACTGTGTAAATCATGCCACTGGCAGCCCATCAAATATGGTCTTACGCAGTGTTTTTCCAACAATACGCAACACTGTATCACATTTACTGGCGTAGGGCAAGCTTACCGCTGCCCCTGGATTTTATATCCTGGAGGCAAATAAACAAGTGTTTTAAGTTTCAAGTCAGGGCTCAAGCCCATCATCACTGGTACCCATACCTCATGGTAAGAGCGATTCTACACACTGGACTTTGTTGTTAATGGTTCATTAATGAGATGACCTGTCACCAAATTTCTTCTTAATGAAGAGGAGATTGTGATCTTTAACTATGAATCTACATTCATGTATTTATTTCAATATCATTTGGTTGGTGGTTTTGGTTGATGAACTGATTTTCATACCCATCTATGTTTTATGTAACCCTTGTGCAAACTTAACGATTGCTCTTGTAATATGTCCAGGCCTGTAAATACATGCTCTCATGCTACGATAATGACCAACAATTACAATTACCACACAAGACAGCAAATGAAGAGAATATATCCATATTTGGCCATGAATTGTTACTTTAATTTTGTTGTAATGAATTTTTCTTGTGTTTGTGTTATCTGTTACCTAGTCCAGTTAACATTCCCAATTTTAAGCACTAACATGAATTCAAGTTGCAAAGTTATATTACTGAATGCTGGCCTATGCAGACTTTTGAAATGCATGCGTTGATACTGATAAAAGTATGGTAAATAAGGTCCTTAAAGTCTCAGACTTTGTCTGCAATATATTAAGTTGAAAAAATATATGCATTAATGATAAATGATGTCTGTTAAGTTAAATGTATCACTGAATTTCTTGGAATTATTTCATAATGGAGAGGGTTTGGTTTATTATACATCTTTCATACTTCTTGGACATTTTAAATTCTTGTTTACATTCAACTAATTAAATTTTGACATGATTCTTAAAAAAAATTAAATCTTGCTACACAAGATTCCTAATTTCAACTATTGTTAAACCTTCCCATTCTAAACACCAGTCCCAACTGCAACAGTTCAACACATTCATTATGCAAATGAATGAGACATAGACTTAACAATTTCATGGGTCATTAGGCTGTTCACATATTAAAACCAAACCTATGAGCATGTCAGGAAAACACACAGGTAGGTCATGTGATACTTGATACATTGCCTTTGATAAATGCTCAAATTACCTTTTCCTTCATTCTTGCGTTAAAAAAGAAACAAGATCCCCAACTTCCTCTAAATCATCACCATTTTCCCCAGTTACGTATCGTTTTTCCGCAGTCTCTAATTCTTCTTCAATTTCTTCATTTGGTGATTTTAAAATGCTGTCCACTAAGTGTTCACTGCCCCCGTTAACAGGTAACTCCTCCTGTTCATCGTCACTCTCGTAGTCACTTATTGGCGTTTTCTTGGTCTCCTTTTCATTGTCACTGTCACCATGGAGACCATTTGTTGTGGTGCTACCACCAGTCCGTCTGCTATTTTTATCTGATATTTTACTTTGGTCTTTATCATCATTTTCACCATTACCATCATCATCACCATCATTATCATTCTTATCATCCTCCTCATCATCATCACCACCTTCATCATCATCATCGTCATCATGATAACTCTCATCCGAGTCTGTAGCCACATATGTCCTTTTTCCCGACCTCACTTTTTGTTTCTTTTGTGATTTGTTCTCCTCGTCTTGTTCACTATCATCACTATACGAGTCTGCTAAAGCCCGATAATTCACCCTTTTCTCAGTCCTGTGTGCCCTATGATTAGCGCCTGAATCTTCGTCCTCAGAGGGACTATACTCACTATCTACTTCATATCGTTTAGAGGGCCTTCGCTTTCGTCGAACTACTTTACCATCATTGTTCTCTTCATCATCATCATCTGTGCCTATGATATTCTGCCGGGGTTTCTTTCTGTTACGGACTGGCCCACTAGCTTCAGAATCCAGACAGCTGCTACCACCTGCTCTACTGTCTTTGTCACTATCTTCTGAGGTTTCACGATAACTCTGTACACGCCTGGCTGCCGCGCGAGATGACCTCCGGCCTCCATCCTCTTCACTCAAATAATCATCATCAACCACTGTAAAAGAAAGTCCTCGTTAGACGTGACAGAACTTCCATGTGATAACAAGCATGACTGCAGGCACATTTCAGACAATGAAGACTGAAAGATATTCACCAAATATAAACTCAGATGTTTTGTACATATAGTAGACTTAACCCCATATTTACTTTTGAAGTGGAAAATTTTAAGTTTTCTTTATTAGTTTCTAAAATTAGGTAAATATATTGATAAGCATGGAAATTTGAAAAGAGCATCACCAAATCAACTGAAAATGCAATAGTTCTAATGTAATTATTCACAGCTCAAACAAGAAATGATACCAAAATATAGTTGCCATCTGCTGTAACTAGTAACAGAGAACACATGCTACTTGGCTTTTGTAAAAGTATTATGGTGTTCTTGATAATCATATCACAGAGTGCTTCCATCACTGAATGTAATACTGTGATTGGTTTTATGCTGACCAACATTTTAAATTTACAGTATTCACGAAAGGGAATTAATTGCAAAAATGAAATTGTCATTAAGGAGACTCCCAATCAACACAATTGAACAGCCCTTTGTAGTGGACTCATTGGTGTCTCATTTATATGTTATCCATGCATAAAGCACAAAAAGATGAAAGGCAAGTGGTGGATAATATAAAAAGAATAACATATTATAGAGAATAACACATCTGTTATGTTCTCAGTAAAACAAAGAATAATATTGATTGTGATAGATGTTTCACAGTATCTATGAATAATGAATGTTCTGTCTGTGTCCTACTGGCGTTGAAATATTTGTGTTCAAATCTACCCTATAATGAATGGGAGTTTGAGAAAATGAAACCCACGCAAAAACACTGAAAATGAAAAAATCACCAAAATTTTAAAGAATTAAAGTCAAGCAAAGTAAACACTTGTGCTGAATAGGAATTTGATCACTCAAATCGGGGTATTCTATTACCTAACTGGAAATCAGAACCTGGGGGGGGGGGGGGGGGGTGGGGATGCTCTTGTATACCTGTATTTTTAGACACAATCATGCTGAGACCACTGAACACCAACACTTGGTGCTCTGTTACATATAAAATATGATTTTATTTCATACACAACCCTTAATTTTGCATATATATGAAACCCTATATTAGACAAAATAAATACAATGTTTAAATTATAAGTATATACCTGTTAATAATGCCTCATTAAAAATGCCTGCTAAAGTACACTAAAATAACAGTGTTCTGCAAATTTAACACAGTGATATACTTGTAAAAATGTATGGAATATTTATAAAGGGCAGCTCATTACCAAAATCACTGTCAAATCGGAAGCCCCTCCTACATGCTCTGCGACTGTGCCTTGTGGGAGCTGCCCGGCGAGCTCGCTGACGTGGACCCCAATCAGAGTCATCTTCAGATACCTCCTCAGGAGTTTCTTCTTTACTCGCTTCAGACGCCGAGTCACTGAAATTCAAATATTAGAATTGTGTAACATACTTCTAACAAAACAAGCAAATTCATAGAATTTATGTCCCCTGCTTCCACCTCTTGTTCTAAATGTTTTAGTTTTTATTTTCCCCTAAAGATGTCTCCACATGTCATAGTGCCTGTGTTTTAGTTTTCATTGTCCCCTGAAGATGTCTCCACATGTCATAATTTTTGTTGTGAATTGGGAACAAAAGGGAAAATATTCATTTTTTGGGGGGCTTGTGATAATAAATTATCAGACATTCCAAAACCAATCATAACCAAGGTATGCATGAGAGCAATCACTGACCCTAATTTGAATTAAATCAGATAATATTAAGGAAAGTTATCGCACAGAAAAAATTAATGTCCCTTGTTCTATGAAAGCAGTGGACAATAAACCAATATCTTTCCTTGTGGCATGTACCAACTAATCTGATTTTTCAATAAATAAGGTAGTGCAGCAAGATAGCTTATTTATATGATGTATATGATATACATATATATGTCACAGGACAAACTCCGATCCAATTTAATAGTCGATCCTACTAGGACAAAGTCCGATCGGACTTTCTACTAGGAGAAACTCCGATCAGACTTTCTACTAGTAGGATCGGCGATTCTACTATGACAAACTCCGATCATAGCCTATACTAGGACAAACTCCAATCAACCAGAGACCACAACATAATTAAGACTTTCTACTAGTAGAATCGGCGATTCTACTAGGACAAACTCCAATCATAGTATCTATTGGGACAAACTCAGGTAGTCTCTTCTAGTACAAACTCCAATTGTAGTCTCTACAAGGAGAAACTTATCATAATTTACCTAATTTCTGAAACCAGAGATTAAAAATGAATAAAACACAGTAATATTTTAACCTAATGTTTTATTTTTGTATTTGAAAAAAATAAAGAAAAATAAATACAAACACATATGATAAAACACAATATCCTACAAATATATATACAAGTCACAGATATACGTCTTAATGTTTCATTCAAACATATTCATACAATTTTATTTAATAAAAAAAATTACAAATATAAGCACAAGTACATGTAAGCACATACTGTTAACTACTTGTATATATGTAAAATTCCTGAATATTGATCTAAAATATTTCATTCACATCCTGTCTTAATTTTACAGCAAAAAAATGCAATATATACATGCAACAGTACTTATGCTACTCAATGAAAAAGCCACTGATACAGAATGTAGGTTTCATATAGAACATACAAGTTTATGTGATAAAAAATCCAAAAAAAAAGCACAAGCACATATTAGCACAAACTGTTATCTACAATTCATGAACATAGGTATAACTTATAATTATTTCTTAAAATAAAAGAGAAAAATGCAATATATACATCGGACAGTACTTATATTTATCAATTAATGAGCCATTTATACAGATTGTGTGTATTTGCATACAGAACTTTTTCAAAAGACTCACTCGCAGAAATACAGTTCCCTCGGTAAAGTGCAAGTCCATCATAAAAATATCAGTCCTAAGATTATGTCAACTTCCTCAAAGCTCAAAATCTGTTTTGACAAACACTGAATGTTTCTGGGTGGCACTTTGCAAGGAGCAATCATATACAATACAGCGTAATAACAAGAATTCTAGAAGTATAGTACATAAAACAATGAATAAATATAATGGTTTTACAAAAAAAAAAAAAACAAACATGTCAACCATTACCATATACCGGTGTTTAACCCCACATTAAAAACCAAATAAACAACCGTTGTCCTGTATATTGTATAAAACAATCATGATATACTTTAGTCTTATAAAAAATCATATTGTGTATATTCATAAATAAAACATTTGATTTCCGTATTACTCTGTTCAATTTATTCATAATCTCAGGTTTCATAAATTAGACCATTATGGTAAGTTTGTCCTAGGTGAGACTACAATTGATCTGATTTTGTCCGTGTAGAAGCTCTGATCCAACTAGTACATTTATATAGTAGAGACCATGATCGGAGTTTGTCCTAGTAGAATCGCCAATTCTACTAGAAGAAAGTCTAATTATGTTGTGGTCTCTGGTTGATCGGAGTTTGTCCTAGTAGAGGCTATGATCGGAGTTTGTCCTAGTAGAAACGCCGATCCTACTAGTAGAAAGTCTGATCGGAGTTTCTCCTAGTAGAAAGTCCGATCGGACTTTGTCCTAGTAAGATCGACGATTCTACTGGATCGGAGTTTGTCCTGTGACATATATATTATTCAATTAATCAGTCAGCTTAGGGATAGGATGAGTACCAACAATGAATATATTTGAAATGGCTATGAGGTTACATTGAGGTCTGTTTGTATATATTTTACAATATACAGACAATATACAGACCAGATTCCTGCTCATGTAGGATGACAGCCCCTCCCAGTACCAATAAAGTTCAAATTAGAAATAGTTTGTTCACAGAACCAAATCCCCGGCCAAGCACATAACGTAAGAATTTTTCATTTAAAGAATATCAAATTTAGGAAACATACTTAAGCTCATATACTTTTTAAAAAATAAAATCAGCAAATCACAAAGTTTGACGAAACCTAATACGGGGAGATGCATTGGGAATAAATGCAAAATTACATATATATAACATAAAAAAACATACTTGGACGCTCTGTACTCTTCACTGTCGTCACCATCCCCATCAGAATCCAGAGCTGTTAACCTGCGAGCTTTCTTTCTGCGTTTACTGAGTACTGGCAATGGACGGCCGTCTTCTCCGACTTCATCATCATCATCATCTTCATCAGCACCCGTAATGTTTGACATGTCTTTACCCCTCCCATAACCTATAAAGTTTAAATGCCTCTCAAATTAACATAACAGCACTGAATTTCATCATTTGTTCAACTCTGAGGACTTGAAAGCACAAAACTTATTTATGCAAGAAACTGATTATGCTACCAATGTCACCATTTACACAAGTAATTCTTTACCAGATTCGATGTTTATCATAAAATCTCTTTGAAACACAAATTTAGACAGTGAGACTACAAATTGTAAAGGTGTAAGGACAGATAGTTTACTGGACCCAAAAGAAATTTTACTAGACCCCAAAATTTTAATAGAAAAATTTTGTTTTCAGTAATTTATTTGAAAAAAAAAAAAAACAGTGTGATGTATTACATGGCTTTTTTTGGTATTATTTATCAAATAAATGGGAACAAGGGCCTAAAGGCACAAGTAGTCCCCACCATATACATGTGTTAGTAAGAAATTATGGCATCAGTGATGGGGCGAGACAGATGGACGGAAAGACAGATGTGGACCATTTTAGTAGTCCTCCCTCCTAACTGTGGGGGACTAATTAAGTAGACTGATACCCCACCAAACTTGAATGTGAGAAATGTGTAATTTGGCTGATTTAATAGCATGAGAAAGTTAACCAAGAATGCAAATAAATCCGATCAGGCGAGGAGACTCATAAGATACACATGGGTTATTAATTAGAGGTGGATCTTAATAATGCTTTTTTAGATATTGTATGACATATGAAATATAAAAGTCAAACTTGAAAAACTGATAAAAAAAATCATTGAGGTGTGACAGGATCACAATCAGGTCAGGACAACAATAAGAGAAAGTAACTCAATTAATTAGAAGTGGATACGAGTAATTTCTTGAGATATCGCATTGCATATAAAATGTAAAGGTTAGAATAAAAACAACCAAGAAACATTCAAGTGTAAGCAAAACCGAATCAGCTCAGGAGACCCACAAAATGCACCTGCCACTACAATTAGCTGCAGATCTGAGTAAAATGATTTGAGATTTTGTGTTGCATAACAATTGTGAACGGACAGACAGACAGACGGTCGGAGCTGATCACATTACCCAAGCTCCCGTGAGTTGGGGGATAATTACTGGTTTTTTTTTCAAAATGTTGTCAAATTCCAGCACTAATTTTGATCCCTGGTAAGCATCAGCTAGATATTAAAATTCACACACAAACACAATTAATAAAATCAAGATTTGCATTACCTGCTCCCCTGGCTGCTTCCAGATCATCCTCAATGGCGTTATTAATGAGATTATCAAAGTCCTCAAACTGATATGATACGTCCTTCCTCCTCCGTGTGGAACGTGTTGAGTAATTGATTTCAAACTCCTCTTTAGTGTCCTCATCATCCTCATCATCATATTCCTCGTAATACACTGCAGGTTTAGGCTTCTTTGGCTTGGGTTTGGGCTCCTGTGTTTGTAAAGAAGTGATTGTAATATTTGCATGTTTTGAGAATTTTTTTAAAAATATTTCTTCTAGTGGAGGTAATGAACTAAAAATTGATATATTAATCTCTCAGTTAATAACAGATGTCGTTATCATTATGCTAATAACAGAAGAGTGATGTTTTGAGTAGTTTTTTTTATTTTTCTTCTGGTGGAGGTTACTGACTTAAATTCAGATCTTAATCCCTCAGTAAATATTAGTTCTCATTAAATGGGGTATGTTAAATATATTTTACCAATAATTAAATTTTAATGAGCCTCTTTCACAATGAGCAAATTTGGCATATTTTAGTTTATGTTACATAATGTTGTGACCCAGGTGTCACCCTGGGCCAGCCAAACCTGGTGTAACACACAAACAAACCACTCCTTCCTTCAAATCCTTTATTTGGCTGAGTTAGGAGAGTGGAATCAATTAAGTTAAACATTTCAGATTGTGATCTGTATAAACATTTTCATGATCAATTAAACAACTTACTGGCAGCATATTGTTTAAGCTGATCCCGACATAATCTAACCTCTCCTTCCTGCGATGAAAGAAAAACTCATGCAAAGATATGAAATACCTATTGTAGCAAAAAAATCATTCTTTACATAAATAATATTATACGATAAACAACAAGAAATACCCAGTATTGTAGCCAAGAAAAGCATTCTTAACATGGTATATCGGAAGGAAATTTTCAGGCTTGATATTTCATTTTCAGTTACATCTTGTGTAACAGCAAATATAAACTCTTATATAACTGAAAATCTGTAATCAGTAGTCACTTGGCAATCAAAATGGGGCTTTCACAATTTCATGAAAAGCAGTTGTTTGTTGACCAAGTCACTATACAAATTACTTTTCTTTTACAATTATTTGTTATCCTTGTTCAAGTGACATGTTTCTATTTTGTAAAACCAAATCATAAACATGAAATCATCTAAAAATCTATCTAAACAAGTGACCCATGGGTCATGACGCTCAGCTGACTGGGAAGAGATTCGCAAAAGGAAATTTTATCATCAGAATGGTATATACCCATTCAACTGAAGCATCAAACAGATTAACCAACAGGCCAAAATTGTGTCTGTATTTATATATCTCAAAAATAGAGAAAAATGCGTAAAAAATACAAGTGGCTCCACCGGTCTGCAGAAACTAATAAAAGACTTAATGGTCAATATGGTGATCTCTGCATTAGTTGTTACAACTTGTGCCATGTAAACAGATGACAGCATCCTTAAAGGTCTCAAAAATAGAGAAAAATATTCGAAAAATTGAATAAAATATAGGTGGAACCACCAGTCTGCAGAAACTGATGAAATGCTCCATAAACAATATCCATCCAAAGAATCATGGTGATCTCTGCATTAGTTGTTCAGATACTTCAGCTTTTGTATCAAATTGTTCATTATTCTGAGGGATACTTCGGAGTCCTTTAGCTTGAAGGATATGGAAAACAGAGACCTAATTTCAGGTTTCCACAGACACTTTTCATGGGCCTCCTTGCATGACAAGAATGCAGATCCTAGGTCCAGTTGTTATGATTTGTACCCTGTTGACAGATAACCACATCTTTAAAGGTCTCAAAAATGGAGAAAAAAATTTGTAAAAATTTGAAAAATAGAGGTGGCGCACCCAGTCTGCAGAAACTGATGGAACACCTCATGATCAATATGTATGCCAAAAATCATGACCATCAGTGATGTTGTTATTGAGATACTGCAGTTTTTGTATCAAATTTTTCATTATTCTTAGGGATATTTCAGAGTCCTATAGCTTAAAGGATATGGGTAACAGAGACCTAATTTCATTTTCCATGGAGACTTTTCATGGATCTCCCTGTGTGTCAAGAATGAAGATTCTAGGTCCAGTCTATACAATTTGTGCCCTGTTAACAGATGTTCATATCTTTAAAGGTCGCAAAAGTAGAGTAAAAAATTCGTAAAAAAACCCGAACAAATATACGTGGTGCCATCAGTCTGCAGAAACTGATGAAACATTCCATGATCAATATCCATGCAAACAATTATGGTGATCTCTGCATTAGTTGTTCAGATACTTCAGCTTTTGTATCAAATTTTCCATTATTCTGAGCTGTACTTTGGAGTGCCATAGCTCAAAGGATATGGGTAACAGAGACCTAATTTCAGGTTTCCATGGAGACCTTTCATGGGTCTCCCCGTGTGTCAAGAATGAAGATTCTAGGTTCAGTCGTTAAGATTTGTACCCTGTTGACAGATAACTACATCCTTAAAGGTCTCATAAATAGAGAAAAATTATAAAAATTTGAAAAAATACAGGTGGCGCCACCAGACTGCAGGACTGATGGAACACCTCTTGATCAAAATGTATGCCAAAAATCATGACCATCAGTGTTGTTGTTATTGAGATGTTGCAGTTTTTTTTTTATCAAATTTTCCATTATTCTGGGAGGTAATTGGGAGCCCCACAGCTCAAAGGATATGGGTAACAGAGACCTAATTTCAGGTTTCCATGGAGACTTTTAATGGGTCTCCCTGTGTGTCAAGAATGAAGATTCTAGGTCCAGTCTTTACGATTTGTGCCCTGTTAACAGATGTTCACATTTTTAAAGGTCTAAAAATAGAGAAAACAAGTCGTAAAATATCGAAAAATATAGGTGGCGCCACCAGTCTGCAGAAACTGATGAAACATCTAATGATCAATATGTATGCCAAAAATTATGACCATCAGTGATGTAGTTAATGAGATTTTGAAGTTTTTTTAGGAAATTTCCGACAATTCTGGGGGGTACTTTAGGGCCCCATAGCTCAAAGGATTTGGGTAACGGAGACCTAATTTCTGGTTTCCATGGAGACTTTTCATAGGTCTCTCACTGTGTCAACAAATGAAGATTCTAGGTCTAGTCTTTACGATTTGTGCCCTGTTAACAGATGTTCACATTTTTAAAGGTCTCAAAAATAGAGAAAAAAATTCGTAAAAAATAAAAAAATACAGGTGGCGCCACCAGTCTGCAGGAACTGATGGAACATCTCATGATCAATATGTATGCCAAAAATCATGACCATCAGTGATGTAGTTAACGAGATATTGAAGTTTTTGTATGAAATTTTTGACTATTCTGGGGGGTACTTTGGGGCCCAATAGCTCGAAGGATATGGGTAACAGAGACCTTATTTCTGGTTTCCAAGGAGATTTTTCATCGACCTCTCAGAATGTCTAGTTACAAGATTGTAAGTCCGGCGGTTACGATTTGTGCCAGGTTAACGGACAGATGGACAGCCAGACGTCGGACAAAGAGTGATCACTATGGCTCAGCATGACTGAAAGTCAGCTGAGCTAAAAAACCAAAGACTTAAGAGAAACTGACAGGAAAATCTGTGGCCATCTCAACTCTACTGGAAGCAGAGCTAGTATAAGATATAAGCTTCTCACCTTTTTAATAACCTTTCTTTCTTTTTGAGCTGACCGTCTAATTCTTTTAATTCATCTACCAGTTTCATAAGGAGTGAATTCTGAAAAATAAAGATACAAAGAATATACACATATATCACTTATTTTGTACAATTAAAATAAGATTCTTCCCAATAAAAACAACAAAAAAATAATTTATTTTATTCATACTCCATGGCAGAGAGTTATAATGCCAGTCACTTTTGATACATCACACATTTAAAATTATTTCATTGACTTATAAACTGTTCTATTTTATTATATATATTTTATTAATTCAAAAGTCTTTTCCACAGCCTGCTTAAGTTATGCAACACTACTACGGAATGCTTTTTTAAAGTACATATATGTATGAAAATGTGATAAAAATATCAAATGTTTATTGACACATTTTGTTGTCTTTAAATAGAGAGCTGAATGAAAATGGCAGGACGGCAGATTTTTGTGCACATGTGGGTAGTACTTACATGTTCACATAGAGGGCAGTACCAGTCGTCATCAGGAATGATCATGATAGGTGGGCGGAGACAGGCAGTGTGATAACCAGCATCACACTTATCACACAAAAGGATCTGAAATATGACTGGTTCATTTACTAAAAGAAAGTATCTGATTGGATAAACACAGCAGAGGATGAATTATCATCCACAGAGGGATCTGTTACCCAATTGGTCCATTTTCCAAAACAAAGCAACTGATTGGCCAGACAAGTCAGCAGATGATGAATGATTAATCTGGCCTTTTATTTTAAAGGGGGCTCACTAACCAAATGACATCACGGTCTTCTTGGTATGCTAAGACTGTTTCTGTTGGCTAATTGATAATCAATGAAAGCGAGTAACAAATAGGTTAAATTTAGAAATAATGGCTATTTTATCATCTGTGGGTCCTTACTTGTTGAAAACACGTACAAAGGACAAAACTGCCTCGTCACCAGGCATGTTTCAATATCTGCTCTTTTCACTTTTCCAATGTCAGCATTATAATATGGACAAAATTTAAGGAACAGAAATATGGATTTATTTTCAATATTTGAATAAACAAAATGTCATGATTGAGCCACTTTAAATGACATTACTTCAATGTGTTAACTTAAAGAACTTGTTATATATCATTTAGACTATTATCTATTTTTATTTACTGAATTGTTTTAAACATAAGTTGTAAACTGAAGAAAAAGTCTTACCCATTCTGGTTTGTTGTATTTTCCACATTTTGTACAAGGAGTGTCATCTTCAACTACTTCTTTCTCTTCTTCTGCAGCTTTCTCTGAAAATGTCAAATGTACCCAACTGTGAAACTGTTGATGAAGATGGACACAAAAACAAGCAAATTTAAGGAATTCATATGTCCCCCTTCCGCCTTCAAGTCTGGGATGATTTTAAAGTTTGTGGTGAATTAGTGCAGACAGTTTTAACCACGCTCAACAGACAGCAGCACCTGCAAAAAATTCAAGTAATTTATGTCCATCGCTAGCAACAACTGTTGGTGATTAGTGAGACTAAATGTGCTGATTTATCATATCAAAAATGGAATATCATATTGTACAATTATCTTGTGAGACAGACACTCAAACACCAATCCCAACCACAGTAATCAAGAGAGCAATCACTGACCCAAATTTAAATAAAATCGGATAATATTTAGGATCGTTATCGCACAGAAACAAAAAGCTGACAGACAGACAGACAGACCCAAATCAATGTCCCCCTTCTTGGAAGTGGGGGACAATAAAAGAATAGAACTCAGTCAATAAGTGATCTATGGGTCATGACACTCATCTGATGTGACATAAATGGCTGAACTGACCTTGTGCAACAGATAAAGATTTCCATGCAGTTATTCAGATATACTGAAGCTTTAGTGAAAATATCCCAAATGTTTGTTTTGGAGAGCTGGTCCAGCCAATTTTGTTAAGACTTTTTCCATTATGGCAGGGAAGATTAAGTACTTGGAAGAATGCAATTATTACAATTTTATGATCCCATGCAAAATAATTACGAACAGTCTAATTCCAATCTTTACATCTTGTAACTCAAAATAATATTAGTTGCAGTTACCTACTTTTTGATTTACAAGAAGACTGGTTGTTAATGGAAGCATTGGACCACCACTGGATGCTTGATTAAGTTAGAGTTGTAATGATCGTTATCTCACTACATAAAAAAATCGTGACATTCCACTCATGATACAATACATGATACGATACACAGCAGTAACAGAGTTCGGAATTCAACTTATCCAAGTCATTTCTCTTTTTTTTATCAGGTTCGCCATGCTGTTGCCTCAGCGCTTCATGAATAACCGATAATAAAACAGTCCAATCAACTGGTTTCATCATGCAGCTGTTAGCTAATCTGTCATTAATTTACCCCATTCTGGCAAATGATGCTTCCTATTACTGGTATTGGGCCACAGAAATAGTTATTTGCCAGACTTTTTCATCAATGATCATACACAGTCAATGTACCGATACAGGAACATCTGATGATGCAGACAAGATATTATGGTTTGAATTGTGACATATAGATGCACAGTTATCACAGCTCAGCCCTAATTATACTTGATCTGATTCACTTACTCTGTCTTGCAGCTGCTCTTCGAGCGTTTCTCCCTTTTGGCTGATATTCTTCATCATCACTATCTTCATCGTCTTCAACCAAATCAGAAGACTCCGAGAATCGCAATGATTCCTCCTCTTCTTCCTCCTCTTCGTGGAAATCAAACTCTTCTTCTTCACTGGACTCTGAATCAGGCACGTGACGGCGCTTCTTCTTCATCCCTTTAGGATCATAATCGTCATCCAGGTCTTTCTTCCTCCTCTGAAATATGTAATAAAGACCAAGTGACGCATGGGTCAAGATGCTCAGCATTTCAGCTTCTAGCATACCACAACCCAATGATTATGAAAAATTAAATTCTGTCAAGGGTTTTAAGGATGCATACTGAAAACTTAATTGATTTTCTTCATATATACTTTAATAAAAGAAAATCCATTTTAATCATAAGATAATCATACTTGTCAAAAATGGCTGAGCTACTCAATGTGATAATGTAACTTTCATGCTGTATCATAGTAGTAATAATGTAAATTTCTTGCAGTATCATAGTACACACAAATTTTAACTCCAAGAATTGACTCTTACCTTCTTGTTTTTCTTATTCTTCCTGTTGGCCTCTTCCTCAGCTTCTGCCTCTGCTAACGCTAAAGCTGCTGCCTCCTCCTCTTCTCTCTCCTTGTCTTTCTTCCCCCGTTTTTTCTTTGGAGTAGGGACTTCTTTCTCTGGTTCTAATTTTCCTCTGCGCTTTTTCTGCTCAATCTCATAGCTAAGTTTAGATGGTTTTTGTCCTCTTGTTGCTCGTGAGGATCGTCGTAGCTGAACCAATGGTATATCATCCTCATCGTCATCACTGACTGGTGGTTTTGGTACTTTTGCTTTTCGACCTCGTTTCTTTTTTGGAGCTTGTGCAGCAGAATCACCATTCACTAACGGCTTTTCCACTGGGGCTGCCTTGACACCTCTGTTACAGTCTTCTTTACTTGTACTTTTGGCTGCACTTTTTCCTTGTTTGCCTTTCCTACGTTTTCGACCCCCTTTCCGCCCTCGACTTGGTGTCTTAACAGTTTCTGCAATTTCTGCATTCTCATCCTCCTCTGGTACACTGGACTGCACAACCTGAGTTTCCTGCACCTCAGAAACATCTTTTGGAGGAGTAGTTTGGGATTTTCTCTTGGGTTCTAAAATTTCATCTTCTGAAGAGCTTGCTTCAAGTTCTCTAGTTGCCTTCGGTACTCGGCGTTTGCTTCTACCTTTGGCAACTTTGGTTCTCTGGCGCTTGGATGGTGGAGCATTTACTTCGGGATCCTGCTCAGAATCCTCCGTCACGTCTGACGATTCTGTTCCCTCCTTCTTTGGTGTGAGATCAACCTGTCTCCTTTTCCTTGGAGCAACTGATTTATCCTTCTTGTCGTCCTTGTCTGTGACCTCTGTGTCTGCTTTCACTGTATCCTTTTCTTCTTCCTCTGATTTGTCTTTTTCCTTTGTTTTCTCAGTTTCTTCAGATTTTGGCTTTTCTTCTGTTTCTTTTGTTTCTTCAACAGGACTCTTGTCTTTGTCATTTTCTTCAGTAGACTGAGGTTCTTGTGAAGGTGCAGAGCTTTCTGTCTCTTTCACATCTTTGTCTGCTACCTCTTCTTTCTTATCAAAATTTTCTTCTGGTGGTGTAGTTTTTGACTCATCAGTGACAGGTTTGGCCACTTTCGTCTCTTTCACTACTGAATCACTTTTTTTCTCATTCGAATCTGGGGCAATATCTTCCTTTTTAGTTTCCCCACTCTCCTCTGAAGGTTTCTTTTCACTTTCTTTTGTGCTTTCTTTGGCTTCAACACTTGTCTGTTCTGCACCAAATTCTTTTGAAATTTTCTCAAATATACCAACAGTTCTATCTGGACTTGGCTTTCCTTTGCCTGGAGAGTCTTTAGATGCTTTACTAGTTTCACAACTATCGGATATGTTCTTTTCAGGAGTAGCTACTGAAGAAATATTGTCCTTTTTTCTAGTGGCTGATTCACAACTTGATTTCTCTACCACATTACCATTAAGAGTCTTTTCTGGTTTTTCAATGGTTTGTGCCTTACTGTCTGACTGGACAGGAGCTGACGATTTCTCATCAGTACTGTCTTTGCTTGCACCAGGCACTTCACCAGCACTTACAGCTGTTTTTTCTTTATCAACTGTTTCTACTAATGCTTTCGAGCTTGTTTCTCCTGTGGATGACTTTTTATGAGCTTCAACACTTTCTGCCTTGTCAGTATCACCCACATCTCCATCCACAGAGCCATCAGAACTTTTTACCTTCTTTTCCTCTTGAGCAGCATCAGTTTTAGAACTCGCTGTTTCTTTATTTTTATCTATAGCTGCTCCTTCTGCAGTTAGCACTGGAGGGCCTTCCTCTGCATCTTCTGTTACCTTTTCATCCTGAGGTTCTTGTTTAATCAACGGGGGAACGGAAGCTCCTTCAGCGTTCATCTCACTTCCTCCCACCACAGCTTTATCTTCACTTTCATCCTTGACCTTAACCTCCTCCTTGACCATGACCTCTTCTTTTACAACACTTTGTGGCTCAGCACCAGGCTCTGTTTTGATTACAGTTTTGGACCTGTCATCTTTTTCTGTTTTCACCTCCACATCGCCCACATCTTTAACATCAGACGTTGTGGAATCAGACTCTTGCTTGAATTCTTTAACTGAAATATTGGAAAATGAAAAATAAAGTTTATGCACTATCATAAAGAGTTTAAATAAGAAAAAGCTCTTCATTGTGATTAAATTATTTTTTTAAAACATATTTCATTAAGTTATTGACAGTCTTTGTGTCGGAAAATCGGGTAGGAAATGCACCACGTTATTTCATAAAGATGATGCACTTCAAAATAATGACAATAAAACTGACTAGAGACCACAAGTAACATGACCATTAAATCATTATGACAACTCATGGTTCCTGACAATATTCTCTGTTTGATGTAAAATGAGGATAATGTTAGGTTTTACAGTATCTAACAACTAAATGAGATGCTTACCTTCGCTGGCTTCACTTCCATCAACACTGGGAGTGACAGAGCGACTTTTCTCATTATCTTCCTTCCCCTCCAGCTCTTTAATAAGCCGGGCCAAGTCATCTCTGTCTCTGTAATATACCACAGACCCAAATCAAGGCAACAGATAAACAAGCCTCCTTCTAGCTGACATATTTATCACTTGAAACTATTGAGTAAATGGATGTGATTAAATTTTAAGCTGTTCTCAACTCAGAATTTCTTTGCTTGTACAGCTTCAGAAATAATCTCTTTGATTGCTAAACAGTGTTTGTTCTAACATCCCGTAATTCCAGGTATATTTCGTACTGCATATACTTATGTCATTTGTATGTTTTGACAGATGTTTACTGGTACTCTTGATTTATGCAAAAACTAAAGTGTATCTTCGTAAATTTTAACAATTTTATCATGTTAACATTTTAGCTATTAAGATTAGATGCATCCATGTTCATTTGACACAGTATTCCAGCAGCCAATGTGGTGCTGTGACATGGTTTGATTATAAGAAATATTAACAGAATTGCCATGACAACTTACTTGACAACCACCTGCCATGTCTGAGCCTCCTCAGTATCATCTTGCTCCTCTCTGTAGATGCGCACATTAGAATCTGCATCCTGTAATATAATATTCACATTGTCTAAGCGACCACACACAATGACTTAACTATATCAAGCTAATTTGTGGAATTTATGTCCTCCGCTTCTGCCTCTTGTTATTTTAGCTTTCTGTGGTCTTAATGCTTGCTTTCTCAATGGGTTTTAGTTTTTATTATCCCCTGAAGATGTCTCTACATGTCTTAGTGTCTGTGTTTCAGTCTTCATTGTCCCCTGAAGATGTCTCCACGTGTCTTAATTGACATTAAGGAAGGTTAACACAGGGAAACGAAAACCTGACAGAGAGACGGACAGACAAACCCAAATCAATGTCCTCCATTTTGTGGAAGTGAGGGACAACAAACAGCCTTATCAAAGTGTTGGGAACTGGTTGTAATTTCATGATCTATCATCCGTAAAACTCAGCTGACTTTGTCAACCAAAAATCAGAATTACTCAGTTTCGGTGGGGTACAATATATTTGACCACATACAGACCTGCGTGTCATCTCAACTGTTATATAAGCCTACCAGTCTGCAAATATATGTAATATTTCTATAGACTATATGTGTGTATAATAACTGGTATGAATTAATTATTTAAATCAGATTTTTCTAGTTTGCTTGCACAAATTAAATGGAAGCATACATTTCATCATTACACAGCCTTAGTTATTTACTAAACAATGGAACTGATTATGGCATGGCAAGATTCACGATCAGATCAGTTTGCATCAATTGACCTATTACTGATTATTGATTATAATCGATCACTGGCCCATCACTTCTAATCAGTGGTACCACATGATAATGAGTAAGAGGTTATTTTGCCTCTGCATCAAAGAATTAAAAGAACACTGCAAGAGTGCATTATACGCTCATCATATGTTTTGTACCCTCTGACCTCATTAAGTATTACGATATTGCCAAGAATTTAATTCAGGTGAGAAACTTAAGAGTTAATTAGTTTTATGAAAATCTGTAAGATTTACGGCAAGTCATCATGGAGCCACCAAAGAATGGCAACTTGTGATCTCTCATTAAATATGCATGGATTTTGCCATGAATCAAACTAAGCAAATTATTATATTGATTTATATTTTTGTTTAGTTTCATAAGAATCTGTCACATTCCTGGTAAGTTACTGTGGTGACACCAAAAGTAACCTGGGGAGAGTTCAGTTTTGACACAAGTTGCTGCCTCGAGTTTTCACTGAACTGAAAGATTTTTATCCTCCAGATAATATGATTTCTTTGCTGTATATAATTTTATTATGACTGTTAACTATACAAAAATGAAGCCAATTCAATTGATTATATCAGGATAAATAATCAATCATTGATACAATCAAATTAACCCAAACAACAATAATTAAGACTGACCACTTGGAACCAGTATGCGAGTCCATTTTTATCCCGGCCCATCGGCTGTACCCGTAGCTCTGTAGCTGGTTGTTCATTGACCTTCTCCTTGAACTTGGGATAACAGTCAAACTGAGATTCACACAAGTTCTGAAATAAATATTATGTTATAAATCCACTATTAACAGCAGGGACAGCCTCAGTATGCCTGGGATATTTACACTTGACTGTGAATTTAAAATTAAAATTTGATATTTTAAGATCCTGCAATTCATACGTAATCAACTGCCAATCAGGCTTCCTCTGGATGTTTATTAAAAAAGTAGAAATTTTAAAAACAAATCTTTCTGATTACCTTATTATTCCTTGTAACTACAGTTATATCCTTCAAGTTTGCATGATCCGCATTTGATACCCACTTACGGTATAATTAACTATAAGCATTTGTCACCAGCAATTGGCATAAAGACCTGACCAAGTATTAGAGGAAAAAAGACTATTGCATTGTTTCTATATCTATTATAGCAAACAACAGTGTGAAATGTCTGAAATATCTGCACCAGATTGTCAAGATATATGCTCTACTTCTTCTCTGAGAAATGACCCCCCCCTCCCTCCCACCAATTTTTAGTACCGAGTAGCTATACTGATTGACCAATGGACCTATCCCTTTAATACTTTAGTAAAACACATACTGTATGTTTTTTAATCATTTTTAGGCTAATTAAGTTTCTGGTACAACAATTTCAGATTTTCATCCTGCAAGGGACACATAAGAACCAAAACTTACTTTTAAAATGCGGAGTTTTGTGTTGACCTTGATATTTTTGAAACCAAATCGTTCAACCTCCCAAGCATCAAACTGAGAGTAAGTGTAGCAGAACTGAAACAGAAATACATTTACAGTTATACCGTATAACTGCCATTGAAACAGATCCTGTCAACAATTACAAGCCAAGCCTGAACATTAAAGTAAGATTCTATCCCATTAGACACTTTATACTTAAAATGGTGTTGAGGGAAAAATTCTGGTTAAAAAGCAATAAAGCTGCACTGTCTGTGTAGACTGTATACGCAATAAAATATGATCACAAAACTACAAATCTTTTGGCCTCTTTTGAAAGTCTTAAAATGAATTATATTCAGATATTGCAAATGCATCTGAACACAAATAATAAACCGTGAATAATTTAGAATCTATTTGAACATAACACCAACATTTTTTCACAAGTTTGGTACTCCAGGACTTACAAACAGTAGTCATCATGATATTAAACTTCAAATAAATTCTTGCAAATGCCTAGATGCTGATGTACAACACACAGTATAAACTAGCTTGATAACACCCCAGTTACAGAACCACAACCACCATACAATTACAATTACATCTGTAGATCCTCGCAGGTTTCATCAAAAGTTTGTAAAATGTCTAAGATGACGGTTTTGCAATGAAGACTTTATGTGGCAGCTGCAGTAGCTGTATTAGCAGTTTTATGCAATATTCATGGCAATCCATGCATTAATTATCAAGATACTGAAAGTTTTGTATCAAATTTTTTAATGATTCTGGGGGGTACCTTCGAGCCCTATAGCTCAAAAGATAGAGGTCACAGTGACCCAATTTCAGGTTTCCAAGGAGATTTTTTATTAACGTAACAGGATATTCAGTTAAATGTTTCTAGGATTAGTGGTTACGATTTGTACCCCGCTAACCGGACAGACGAACAAAGCGCTATTTGTATACCTCAGTTATCTAACTAGCTAACAACTGCTTTGGTTTATGTAATGTGAAAGCATATTGTAGGCCATAAGGCGTTGTAAAAAATGAAGTAAATATTTGTATCTTCTCAGTGCCATACCTGTTGAATGATGTAAAGGCACTACGCTAAGTATGCCGACAGTAGTCTCTCTAATGTCAAAGAGCCAAAATGGGGCTACCTAGGTGAGGACAACTGTGAAAAATCTCACTACCCTGAGTGAGATAACATCTCATGATCTCCCACCCTGTGCTCTATCCCTTGACCCCAGAAATTGGTATTTTTTCATAGAATTCAATGGGAAGGGTTTTAGTTTTTATATTTGTAGGAATATAATAATTACCTTTATGAGGTATTTTTCCCATCTTTCAGGGGAGACACTTTTGAAATACCTTCTCATCAATTTGAGGATAACTTCAAAGAGGCGCCGCTCAACTGCAACAGAAACAAATCAAAAACATAAATGCCTCTTATAAATACATTTAACCAGATGGATAAAATGTCAGGTGCATCTTTACATTAAATTATATTCTTTTATAAAACATCAAGTGCTTTCTTTTTCTGTTCCACATGAAGCAAGTGACCCATGGGTCATGAAGCTCAGCTGACAAGCATGTCAGCGTGACCTCTCACATATGGCCGAACTTTCATTCATGACTATCATTCACATTTCACATTTTTTTCCAAACTTGTTTGCTAATTTCAGTAATTTGTACCACGCAGAATGGCAGCATTATATACAAGTCTGATTTAAGCACATCACTTATGTGTCTAAGGCCAAATTTAAGATTGCATAGGCTTTGCAAATATTGTGATATGAAGAGATCTTAATCAGTCTAAAACTTAAAATTATTAATTATTTATTTATAAATTGATATAAACAAGTTTCAGATAATACTATTGGTTTCATACAACAAACAAATTTAAAATTAATATACAAAGCAAATTTCAAGGCTATCTGCTCTAATGATTAAGAATGTGCCGCTTTTACTAAATTTAGATGAAATATTTATGCAGAATGGATTAAATGTTGTGAAATTTCAAAAATGTATATGCAAACAAATATAAAATAAATTTTGATATTCTAATGACACAAATATAATTATAAAATTGCTCATTCAAATTTATTAGCATACAAATTCGGTGGTTCAACATGTGTATAAAAAGTATCAATAGCCTAGGTAAACCATGCAAGAGCCTCATAAAATTAAATGTCTGTATCTTATCAATTCCTATCCTTCGGACTGAATGTTATTTGACATCTGAGATTTGTTCAAATAAAGGAGTCATTGTACAGTAAGATCAAAGAAATGTTTAACTGATCTTTTAAAGTTCATTTAGTTTGAAACATAAACCAAAGAATAAATCAAGAACCAAACTTTTCTTGCATTGTTGACAATAGCCAAAATGGAGCCGTAAAACGGTCATAAAAAACTAGCTGGTATGAATATTGATGTGTCTGGCATAATTTCTGGCAGGTTCATGTGTCATTATTATCGCATTAGTTTCCTAGGAGATAATCGGACATTTGTAAACAATGGGGAAATGACCATTTAACAGTTTTAAGACGCTTCGGCTGAAACCAATCCCCGGCATGTGTCGAAAATCAACCATCCCTTGGAGGATTAAAACTACTTACTGTCGTCTGTGCTTTCGATGAATCTCTGTAGCTGGACAAAAGATAAGTCCGGGAAACCCAGCATCTCGCCATACCTGTCAAAAAAAGAGCAGATAACGGCGAAATTCGGGTCTTTGTGACAATCAAGCTCATTAGCATTCGCCATCTTTGAAGCTTGATAACTCCTGTCAACTTGAGAGACAATAAAAGCATTAGTTTCGAATTTCAATAACATCTTTGGAACTCAAATTTAACCAAGCAATCTGTAATAATATATTTTTATACGTTACAAATTAATTTCAGTTATAGTTTCAATCAAAAAATTATTATCCGAAACTAAATATATTAATCAGTGTTTAACGATAGTGTCGCCATCTGTCGTGAACAGCTTGCAATATGACATGACGGCTGACGCGTCGCTGAACACTTGAAACGGTAAACAATGCATAATTTGATGTTTATATTGAGTAATGATCAAAGTTTAAGACAAAATAAATGTGACTTACATGACTTATAATTTAACAATGTTCGACCAGCATTAATCATGACTGTGAAAGGAAAGCGCTGCAAGCAAAGTGGGCGATAATAAGGGGCCGGGTTTTGTTTCTCACAAGCATCCTCCAGGTGTCGCTGATTATCATGCAATTAATTCATATTTCATGGGGTCCATTTACAATGTGAAAAGACCAATAAAATATGAAATATTGTTGTGATCACACTTTTATTAATTTAAAATTTCTCTATAAAAATGTGAGCTTTGTGTCTACACTCAGTTCCAAAAAGGTGCAGATTATAATCTGTCCCAGTACCAGTGTCTGCATGTTTTTTCGCAATAACTATTTAAAGAATATTCTTTTTAAATGCCCTTTTGCCCGATGTAGATTAACAGATATTCTTCTGATTTTGTGTAAAGTATTTAAACATCATGAAAAACGTATTTACTTTGCGACTCTTTTGCATTGTTAATGCTGAAAAACCGCTGATGGCGTCTTTCCGCCACTGCTTGACAGTACATTCCTCCATAGTACACTTTCCATGTCTATGGCTGCATTTGGTGTTTGTTAGAAAACGGTGACATCACAAAGAGGTCACAGTGATCAGTCATGCGTCACCTTCAATTGATTGACGTCATAAGTTAGACTGGCTTGTTTATTCCCAGTTCTCAGGCAAGGAATACCTTGTAAACGATGTAGCTTGTTTTGTCATATAGTGGATTGTTTGTCTCATACAAAATCAAAGCAAGGTAAGGCATTACTTTTCACGAAGGTAGTCGGCGGAATAGCTACTGCAACCTTTGGACAAGAAAGGTTTACACTGCTTTACTTGTATAACAAATTATCCCAGAAAAACATTCAGACACTGGTACTGGGGTGGACTATAATGCTGCATTCACTACCTCTGGAACTGTTATTAAATACCAGTTGTCAAGTTGAAAATGGCGTTCGTCACATAGTCCCAGTGGTATATATCACTGGCAAACTGGTCATACTTTGAGTAGTTCCATCTGTCCCACTTGGCGACCTTCACCTTAATCCATGACTTTGGGGGATCCAGGGAGCAAATAATGACACCAATATTTTACTGGTGTACATAAAAGTTTTTGATGACAAATTAAATTGAACAAATGTGACATGAAACATTTTATAATTCAGTTTTCGGTTTGGTTACTATGACAACCCAGACATACGGTCAGTTGGCCTTTTGTTGGATACCGAAAGTTGGCAAGTCATTGACACCACTTGACATCTGGTAATTACTATAAATCTCAGAGTTGCAAACACAGCATAAAACCCGGATGTCACATGCCAAATTGTGTGGACTAAAACCTGCATGTGACTGGATGTGAAACTAAATGAACTGAAACTCGGATGCCAGATGCCAATATTGAGTGTAATAAATTTGGACAATGGATGTCTGACGGCTGTCCAATTATGATATAATACCTGAAGAGTGGGCCTTAAATATCTTATTTAAAGAAGTTTCATGCATTATATGGAGGGCTTTTTTATAAACCATAACATAACAATTAACATCATAAAATTGTGGACAAAATATTTATTTAATCAAATATGTAGAGAAAAGACCAGACTTAATATTGGACAGTTGTGGAATAATTTTATTGTAACTTTATCACAGAATTTAAGAAAATGGAATAATTCCATCTTATATCAACACTTATGATTCAACAGTATCTAAAAAAATACTTACAAAGCACTGAAACTAATACATTCACATACACATAAACATTTGTGCAAACACTAAATATATATATATAAATATATATATATATATATATATATATATATATATATATATATATATATATATATATATATATATATATATATATATATATTGGAGGTCTGTACCTTCCAAAACTGCTGTCTACCTAATTTTTGGGTATATAATTTATATATAGTGGTGATTTATGAGGATTAAAATTAGGATCAAATAATTATATAAGATAAAATTATTTACTTTGCTATGGTGGGGAGGTGTTGACCTGTCTTCAAAGAGCTGCAAAAGTGATGGCATCATTTCATGTTGCCATATCTGTTTATCCATATGATGTAGAATGGATGCATGTGTAATTAAAAGAATGTAATGTACAAATACCACTGTGACGTCATCTATATGAATGGATATATGGATGTTATTTTATGATTGATAGCTTACATTAGGTGGTCACTGATATGTCGCAAGACTGTACATCTGTTCAGACATATTTCTTTCTTAATTAATCATATGGAATCCATACTTGGGAAAGTAAAATTTTGCTATTAGATAATTGCCACATTTGTCTTATGTGCCCCTTAGGTAATTAAAAGTAAGTTTTAATGCATTTTATAATAATTTTCACAAAAAGACAGGTGGATAGGGGTAGTGGAATGCATTATAGTGGAATGGAGTATAGGCCTCCAAGACTGACTGGGACAGTTCAAGATACAGCAGGAGTGGATGAAGTATAAAACACTGGCAAAGATAAAGGAGATGCCAGGGCCCACAAATAATGGATAGAGATCTGCTATTTGTTACTTACCTGGTATTTCTTTGTCTCGGTACCTTTTTGTTTAATAATATCTGTTTAGAGATCCCAGTTAAATTCAGTTCTTAAATATATTAACGATGCACATTGTGCAATAATGTAAACAAATATATTTATTAAAATGAATGAGCCAAGGGATATATTTCTACTTTATTAAAAATGAAGATGTAATGACTAAAATATGTAATTATACCTATAGTTTTCTTAAAGATGCCCATTCACCTACCTTTGAAATTGAATTTATGTGATTTCTGGCTTCCTTTGTATATCTATTAATGAATGAAGTGCAATTTTGGTTGTGAAAAGTACTTAAAACGCCTTTGTGAATGATATATGAACTTGTTTATCAACTATATGTTTGTAAACACAGCAATGTTGAAAACAGGAAAAATATATTACCAAAGGTGGTAGGTTGCATATTTGCGAAGGTAGAAAAGATCATTTGTTGCAAAATGCCATTTGCAAAGCTTTGGCTAATCTGACTTGCTGCCAGATGCCCTTGTTGAATTTGTTTTGATTATTTTGGCGGGTCCAACAAAGTATAAACACGACAAAACAAGCAACCTGTGTGCGGTAATATCTACATTTTCTGGCCTAATTTTATAAAAGCTCCAAGGGATTATCTTTAGTTTATAAGGTTAGATAGGTGAATAGGCCCCTTTCATAAGCATATTTCTCCTAGATTGCCTGGTCAGTTGAATAGCTTTTTAGCTCAGCTGACTATAAGTCATCTGAGCTATAGTTGTGGTCCATTGTCCGTCGTCTGTCTTGCCGTCCGTCCGTCCGGATGTCCGTCCGTAAGACTGGCACGTTTCGACACCGTTGGACCTACGAATCTGAAATTCGGCATACAGTTAGATGTCCGCAAAATCTCCTACAATGCCGAAAATTGGGTCAATAGGATTTCGTTCCTTCGAGATATTAAAGAAAAACCTCAATTTTTTATTAGAAATCTATTTTCACTCTTCAGGACTGCCTAATATCAAAACCACTCATCTGGTTTTCTTCATAAATATTCCTCTATATAGTTTCTATGTACATGCCAGATATTAAGTCAGTATTTTATAATTTAAAAAAGTTATGGGCCCAAACATAATGGACTTTGTAAAAAAATCAGGAAGATATTTGGTCACTTAAGACCAAACAACTTTAATTAATCAAATTTTAATTGTATACCAAAAATTAGATCAAAATCTGTTAAATTTTTTTAAATATTGGCAAAAATATAAAATTGGTACCTTAAATTTTGCCCAACTTTGGCCATGGCACGTTTTTTTCCTGTAAGTACTGTGGATTTAATTCCCACAGCATGTACACATAAGGATTTAATCTGTTAAAATCTGAAATTTGAAAATAAAAGCTGCAAAATTAGGCTAGTTATTGAATTGTTTTGGAGGCTCTTGTTGTATTCCCTTACATTGTCAAGCAGTCCACTTTGATGACTGTAGGTCATTCAGTGCACATCTCTATGCTCCCCAAGCTGTTGGCATAATTTTAGATTTCCCCAGGAATATAACTTTATTTAATCAAGATTCAATTGTTTACCCAAAATTAGATCTGAATTTTGCAAATTTTTCAAGTTATTAGCATAAATAAAAAATCAATACCTTAAATTTTGTCCAACTTTGGCACTGTTGATTTAATTTTCACAGCATATATACCTAAGGATTTAATCTTTTAAAAACTGTAATTTTAAAGAAATTGATTGGAAAGAATAGCTTTTAAGTTTTATTCATGTTTTCATACACCATGTCAAGTGTTGTTTACATCTAGCCCACCTAGTAGTACAGCCTTCACTTGCATTATGTAACCCACCCCAGGCAGCTTGCCTTGGGTCAGCTTGGCCACTACCAGCAGGCTTCCCCTCTGCCCTGCACTCCCCCCCCCCAGATGGTGCATAAACTAGATGAATGTTATTATTTTCTGTATTTGATTCATTCTTATTCTAGGCTACGCTACATTTTAGATTTTGTATTGTACCATCAGGATTACAATGATTAAAGTGTACATTTAATTGTGTCCACAAAGAGGTGTATTGCTATGAAAGTGTGGATGTTCATGAGATAAGTAATTCCTTACTTCAGAGGAGTAAAAACTTCACCAGGTGTGAAATTGACTATTAATTCCAGTAATAAATTAAAACTGGGATAGTAATTAGCACAATGATATTGTTTGTCCCTCATTCAACCAACAGTGTGTATACTTTATTTGAAAAGATGTTTATCAAATTGTTTTATCAAATTTACTGAATCTTTTATTTTAATTTTGGTGAATAAAATTAAGCATGTACTGAAAACTCCAATGTGCAAAACTTTTTAATAGTGATTCAAGGAATATTCTTGTAGATGCCATGTTGTGGCATTATTTTCTTTTAAATTCAGTTTAAACATTTATGATTTAAAAATAATAAAATATATGTGTATGCATAATATGACCCAATATGAGCTACACTTTGGATATATAATGATTGCAACTTTTGCAACAATTCTAATATATTAACTTATAGTTTCAGTTTTTAGCTCAGCTGACTATAAGTCATCTGAGCTATAGTCGTGGTCCATTGCCCGTCGTCCGTCCGTCCGTCCGTAGATGTGGCACGTTTTGAAACCGTAAGACCTAGGAATCCAAAATTCAGCATAATGTTCGATGTCACTAAGATCTCCTACCAAGCCGAAAACTGGGTCTTTGCGACTTCATTCCTTTGAGAAATTAAGGAAAAACCTCAATTTTTTATTAAAAACCTATTTTCACACTTCAGGACTGCCTGAAGTTATTAGCTTAAATAAAAAATCAATACCCTAAATTTTGTCCAACTTTGGCAATGGCATGTTTTTTTTCTGTAAGCACTGTTGATTATAGCATATATACATAAGGATTTAATCTTTTAAATCTGAAATTTCAAAGGAATTGATTGAAAAGAGTAGCTTTTATTCAAGTTTTCATACACCATGTCAAGTGTTGTTTACATCTAGCCCACCTAGTAGTAAAGCCTTCACTTGCATTATGTAACCCACCCCAGGCAGCTTGTCTTGGCTCAGCTGGGCCACTAGTAGCAGGCTTCTTCTCTGCCCTGCACACCCTCCCCCCCCTAGATGATGCATTAACTAGATGAATGTTATAATTTTCTGTATTTCATTTTATTTTTGGCTATGCTAAATTTTAGATTTTGTATTTACCACCAGGGTTACAATGATTAAAGTGCACATTTAATTGTGTCCACAAAGTGGTGTATTGCTATGAAAGTGTGGATGTTCATCAGATAAGTAATTCCTTCCTTGAGAAGAGTAAAAACTTCACAAGGTGTGATATTGACTATTAATTCCAGGAATATATTAAAGCTTAGATTGTAATTAGCATAATGATATTGTTTGTCCCTCATTCAACCAACAGTGTGTTTACTTTATTTGAAAAGATGTTTTTATTTGACCAAATTTACAGAATCTTATTTTATTTTGGTGAATAAGATTAAGCATGTACTGAAAACTCAAATGTGCAAAACTTTTTAATAGTGATTCAAGGAATAATCTTGCAGATGCCATGTTGTGGCATTATTTTCTTTTAAATTCAGTTTAAAAATTTGTGATTTAAAAATAATAAAAATATATGTGTATGCATAATATGACCCAATACGAGCTACACTCTGGATGTATAATGATTGCAACTAAGAATTCTAATATTTTAACTTATATTTTCAGTGTTTTTTTAATACAAATTTATAAAACTTGTAAATAAAAAAAATTAATCAGATAAAAACTATTTTAATGGAAAAAGTGGATATGCTTAAATAATATATAAACTTAAATGTATTATTCCCTTGAATGTGAAATAAAGGTATTAGTCCAGACCTAGGAATCCAAAATTCGGCATAATGTTAGATGTCCCCAAGATCTCCTACCAAGCCGAAAACTGGGTCTTTGCAACTTCGTTCCTTTGAGAAATTAAGGAAAAACCTCAATTTTTTATTTAAAATCTATTTTCACACCTCAGGACTGCCTAATATCAAAACCACTGATCTGACTTTAATCATAAATAATATACATATTTTTCATTCTCTTTGCACATGCCAGAATGATGTCAGTATTGTGTAATTGTTTTAAGTTATGGGCCCAAACATAATGCACTTTGTTAAAAATCAAGAAATATATTTACTCCCTTAACAAGGGCATTGCTGAAGCTAGAGATATTTTTGTCAGGGATGTAACATTATTTAATCAAGATTCAATTGAATACCCAAAATTAGTTCTGAATTTTTCAAATTTTATAAGTTATTAGCATAAATATAAAATTAGTACCTTAAATTTTGCCCAACTGTGACCATGGCACGTTTGTTTCCCGTGAGCACTGTTGATATAATTTTCATATCATGCACACATAAGGATTTCAGCTTTTTAGTTTAGAAAGCTGAAAGAAATTGGCCAAATATTGTAGCTTTTATTAATGTTTTTTATGAGACCCTGTCAGACTCGTGCAAATACTTTCAAAATGTATTCATAAATGCATTCTTGAATATATTCTTTAATATTATTTTAATAATCATATCAGTTATATTTCATTTTAAAAAATCATATGATTCTCTTATTATTTTAAATAAAAATTATATATGGGACAATATTTGTAATTTTTTTAATAAATAGTTAAACTTTTATATTATATGTTCTGCTTATAAGTTATATGGCCAAGTTAAAAACTGTGTGACAGTAGTACTCCATTTGTTAATAAAATAAATGAAATCAATCCTCTTCCCTGTCTCCAAAGGTACTATCAAAATCATACATAAGCTAAACAACAACAACTCATAATACAGCTTATATTTATTACCACACAAAACCAGCATGTGCCTCATTTCTAAATAATATTTTTTTATCATATATAACAGCTGAGCGTCGTGACCCATAGGTCCCTTGTTTTTACTCTGTATATATAATGATTGCAACTTTTGCAACAATTCTAATATTTTAACTTATATTTTCAGTTTTTTTTTATTAAAAATTTATAAAACCTGTAAATAAAAAAAATTATTCCGATAAAAACTTCTTAATGGAAAAAGTGGATATGCTAAAAAAATAGGCTTATATATAAACTTAAATGCATTATTCCTTGAAAGTGAAATAAAGGTATTAGTCCATTATCTCCACTTGCCTGTCCATCTGTAAATTTTCATATGCATCACAGTATCTCAAAACTTTTACTGTTTTTCTTCATGACAGTCTTGTCAGAGTATTAGTTTGCAATCATATATTTAGAACTTTACTATAACCAAGTAGGAGGGCCCCTATCCCTTTTAGCTTTTCATATTCTTATATAAATGAAAAACATTACAATAAGACTAAAGAGATATTGTGTCATACAGTCACAAATTCATAAATCTCTTCATCAGCATAGTTAATCATAACATCATATCTGTCAAATTGAAAGCTTGCAGACTACCATACACTTTAGATCCATCAACAAATAGCCTTATCATCATTCTACTACTGCTTATTACTGCTGTCATTGCATTCATATTTGCTCAAATATATCACAATTTTCAACCCCTCCTAAATAAATAAAAAATAAACCACTATATTTTACTCTATTAATCCATCAGTCAGGTAATTTCATTTGACCATTTACTCACATATTACATTACATTCCTTTATAATAGCCCAACATGTCCATGATATTCATAAGCTTTATCGACTCGATATAGTATCACAGTGGAGAAACATTTATAATCCAATCACGATCAGCTGAGCGCTGTGACCCATGGGTCCCTTGTTTCATGACCTAAAATTATTCATATAAATATGAAAAATAATAAACGTCAGTATAAGCTGATTTATTATGTTAATTAATTTCAGTTCATCAAGTATGAGCAGCAAAGGCCGGCGACGGGTCACAGTAGAGCGAGACAAAACTCTCGCTGACTCATCTGATAAGAAGAAACCCAGCGTGTTTGAAAGACTTGGACCAGGTGTCATGAGGCGTGGTTCTGATACTGAGGTAAGAGTTTATTAATCACTAATTAATATGCTTTATACACTTTTGTAAAATAAATGGTATAACAGGTGATGAAGGCATTTAACTCGCATTTTAAGGAGAAATGTAGTAGAGACCAGCCAGTCAGTAACCAACATCTCCAGGATCAGGATCTTTCAAGTCCGGCTGCTCTCCTTGCCTCGGCTCCACGTCGCCGTTCTTCGGACTGCATCTATGACTACCGGTGATGTCTCTTCACTGGTTGGGCGTCTGACCCTTGAATCTCCTTTAGGTCCGTCGATTGCGGCGATTTTGGAATTCTTCGTTTATTTCCTACAGGATAAACGTTTATCCTAACCGTCTCTTTGTGGCTATCGTGCCGCCCTGCTGTCAGTCTTCCATCCGCGGAGTCACGATCGTGTCCTCCGTCATCTGTTGGTGACGGATTTATCATGGGGGTACATGCCCGCGCTTCTTGTCCTCGCTACGTCCCTTCTTCCTGGCGTCTGGCCGTTGTCTTACATCACCTCCGCGGAACCCTTTAGGTACCGCTTCGGTCGGCGCACCTTCTACATTTGTCTAGGGAAACGGTTCCCTCCTTGCTATTGCATCTGCTGGACGCCGCTCTGAGCTTCATGCCATAGTGGCCGACTCGCCATTTACACAACATTGCGGCCAACGATTCATCCGCCACCTTTGCTTTCCCTACGGAATTTATTAGAAGAACAGTCATTCCGTGATCCTCCGTTAGCCTGGCACGTTCCAGCCCTCCCTCACGGACAGTACCGTTGAAAAAACTTGAAACTTGAAACGTTTTATTTGATTAAACGCCTACTATTATACATATATATTCAGTGGCGTTGTACACAGCACAGTATATAAAAGAACATTTAAAGAGCATAATAAGACCACAGTAAAACCTACATACATATCTGACAAACATATACAAAGTTAAAATAGATTTGTCAGATATTCATAGTTAAAAGAGTGAATAGAAATTACTAAAATAAAATGTTTTAAGATTCTTTTTAAAAGTGTCGCATGAGGCAGATTGCTTAATATAATCTGGAAGAACGTTCCACAATTGAGGACCAATAGTTCCAAAGCTTCTATCATTAAAAGTCTTTCTCTTGTTAAAAGGAATAATATACAATGAGTTCAAAGTATTTTCTGAGCGCAGTCCGGGCCTTTTCACCTCAGATGATTTAAGAAGTTCAGTCAAGTACACCGGAGCATTGCCAACTGAACAATTGTACACAAATGTTAATATTTTGAAATTTATCCTGGCTTTGATAGGAAGCCAGTGAAGATCAAACAGTGCTTGTTTAGAACTTTCACGTTTTCTTCGATTTAATACCAGCTTGGCACACATTGACTGAATTCGCTGCATCTTATATATATCACTTTCTGCAATTCCATATAGTATTCCATTAAAATAATCTAGATGTGACATAACCAATGACAAACAGAGTATTTCAGCAGCCTCTTTTGTCAGGTATTTTCGTATGCACTTAATTCTGAAGTAATTCAACATAGCTACACGACATTTCATTTTTACATGTACTTTAAAGTCTAATACACAATCTAAATACGCCCCCAAATATTTAATACAGTTAACTGAATAAACTTTGTCACCTGCAATATCAATTTCATTTGTTGTACATTTTTTCAATTTGGCTTTGCTACTAAACAATATAAATTCGGTCTTTTTAGTATTCATTTTGAGCTTGTTACTGTTCATCCAATCATTTATAGTTACTGCACATTGTTCAAGTTTGTTGACGGCTGCAATTTCCTCAAGTGAAGACGCAGGACTTAAACGTAGGTTGGCGATGTGATCATCAGCGAACCCGTAGACTGATACGGACGGTGGGATCTCATTGAATAATGTTCCTGCATAGGTCAGGTAGAGCCATGGGCCCAAGCAGCTCCCTTGCGGGACCGAGCATTCAAGAGCACGCGATGAGGAGTAAGCTGAATGTACATTCACTCGGCATCGGCACGGCCTGAGATACGAGTCGACCCATTTCAGTGCTGTACCTTGTACTCCATACTGTCTATGAAGCACATCCAGAAGAATATCGTGGTCGACTGTATCAAAGGCGGCGCTTAGGTCAACTGCAATAAGAGCAGTGACCTGCTGCTGCTCCATTCCATCAAGTAAATCATTCACCAGCCTCAGTAACGCCGACTCACAAGAATGAAAGCGCCTATATGCCGACTGATTCCTTGGCAGTAGACTGTATCTTTCACAATGCTGATTCAATCTAAGTAAAACAGCTTTTTCAATCACTTTTGATAAGAATGTTAAATTACTAACCGGCCTGTAGTTTACACATTCCAGGTCTAATCCAGTTTTCTTTAAGAGGGGTCGTATGATAGCCTCTTTCCATTTTTCAGGTAACACCCCTTGTCGCAAAGACAGATTAACTAACTTTGTAATAGCTGGTAAGAGCTGATCCAAATACATTTTAAGAACACTTGTGGGTAGTATGTCTATCTCACATGATTTGGTGTTAAGTTTGCTTATTACTGATCTAATTTCATCTTGGGTAAACTCTTGAAATCGGTCAAAAGATGGAACGTTTTTCATACAAGGTTCATATTTTGGAAAAGTCTTGAGTGATTCGCGTATTGTTTTTATTTTGTCCATGAAATGATCGGCGAATTTTCAGTTAGGGCGTTTTCCCCTTGACCATTTGGCATTGGATTTTCAGATTTTGTTCCAGACAATTCTGATACCAGGTGATAAAGTTTTTTAGTATTACCTTTGGCACTAATTACCTTTTGACTTAAAGTTGACCTTTTTTCGCGATTAATTTCATAGATGTATTTATTTCGAGCTGCTTTAAAGGCTGCATACTGATGGTCCTGCTGGTACCTTTTCCAAATACGCTCCCTCCTGCGGACAACGCGCTTGAGGTGAAGTATGTCTTCATTAAACCATGGTTTTGGTGTTCTGCATATACATGTTTTGTCTACCAATGGTGCATGATCATCCAGGACTTTACTGATTTCATTTTCAAAGATATTGGTAAAGTCATTCACATTGTCACACTCAATTGAAATCTTTCCCAAATCATTTGCAAATACGGCTTGATCAATTGCTTTAAAATTTCTGAAGGATTTGGTTTTACTTACTATGGTTTCTTTGTTCACATTAATAACTACTTTAACTACACAATGATCCGAAATATACAGTCCAGGTTCACACCTTAATACCTCCACGCCCTGAACAGCCTCAGTCATAACCAAGTCCAAAAAGTTCCCATTCACATGAGTACTAAAATTTACATGCTGATCCAGCCCCATTGCATAAACAGAGTTATTGAAATCTTGTACCGAGCTGTCATCTTTGTTAATATGTATATTGAAATCCCCCATGAACATTATATTTGAATATTCTGAAAGCACTGTTTCACCAAAACCCAAAAAGTCCTCAACAAACTGACTCACTGTGGACAAGGCTGGTGGTCTATAAATGCCAATAATATGCAATGTAATATTTTTGAAAATCACTTTCCAAACTCCAAATTCAAAGCGTTACGGGGCTAACATTTGCCCTGTTCATGCTTTACATTACTCTCTTAAAGCTACTCCTTCTAAAAGGGGGGGGCGCAAGAAGTTGTTTATTTCAACGAAAGTCACCATTTCACACAAGAAATTAGCCCTATCACCATTAGTGCATGGTTAAAAGCTACCATTATCTCAGCATATGAATCAGCTTCTCCATCAACCTTAGACCAGCTTCACGTCAAAGCTCATGAAATCAGGACCCTTTCTACATCATTGGGCCATTTATCGGGGATATCCCCAAACCAACTGGTCATGAAGGCTATTAGAAGTTGCCTTCTCCATTCACACGCTTATATCTCAAGGATGTCAAGTTACAAGCTTCGGGCCTTTATTCCTTGGGCCCTGTGCTTACGGCGGGTAAGTTCCTACAATTCTCCAGTCTGTCCTCGCCTCCTGCATCTGTTCTGGCAACGACGTCTTCGGCGGCTCCATCACTGCTGTGATGTTCTCCTCATTTCGTCGTTCCAGGTAGGTATCCCCTCACCAAGGGTTTTCAGTTATATTCTCATTAATACAGAAACAGCTCACAATTATGTTTACGTAATAAACCCCCCCCCCCCCCCCCCCCCCCCCCATTCCCTCCCTGTGAATGGTGGTTTTGTTAGTAAACTGTTGTGAGCTTTTCTGTATTACAAACAACGCTCCCTCCCAGTCCACTTCATTCCGCCATCGAAAAAAGTGATTACAGGAAACAGAAGTGTAACCTAGATACACAGGAACTAGGCGAGTTTGGGCGATAATAGGCCAAATAAGGGAAAATTTTGGGTTGGCTAACTCTGGCGTGTAAACTTTAACAGAGAAAATTCTCATGAATACAGAAAAGCTTACAACAGTTTACTAACAAAACCACCATTCACAGGGAGGGAATGGGGGGTTTTCCTTTGATTGGCAAACTGTCCCCTTTGTGCAGCCTTATGTATCATACCGTCCTTGTACAAACTGTGAATAAGGAACCTATAAATGGTGCTAATAAGATGGTAGGATTCATATCACATTCAAGAGTTCCTGAAACAAGTATCCACGAGTTATCAACGGAGACATTACATTAAAGACTGGTTCTACTGACAGCCACTCCATGGCTACACTGTGCGGCACCCAAGAAAAGAGATGGAGCACTGGAGAAAGACCTTGTTGAGTGGGTGCTACAACAACGACAAAACGGCTACATGGTGATGATGATTCAAATGTGAGCACCTATACTGGCCAAAGACACCGAGTATAGGGTGTCCTCCTCGTTCAAGGCATCTGTTGGCTGGTGTACCTGTTTCATGAGCCGCAACAACCTGACTGTCCGGCAGAAGACAAAGATTTCGCAGAAGCTCCCTGCAGACCTTGATGACAAGGTGACCGCATTTCACGCCTTCATCCTAAAACACAGAAAACTTCACAACTATGGCCTAGACCAAATTGGGAATATGGACGAGACACCGATGTGTTCTGACATGCCAGGAGCAAAGACCGTAAGAGTCAAACGTAAGAGTCCTGGGTCCCTTCTACAGAAGCTTTCGATGCTGGTGTGGGACCAGCTTCACGGCAATCTTACACCTATGGTCAAGGTGACTCTGAAGTCACGCCAGACTGGAGGCTGTTACTCCTGGTAGTCTTACAAGCGTCCTCAAGCCCTTAGATGTGGTCTTGAATAAGCCCTTCAAGGACCGTGTCCATTCATCCTGGCAGAGGTGGATAGCGTCGGGTATGGCTGAGAAAACAGCAGGCGGCAACCTGAGGAAACCAGGCCTGGGATTGGTCACTACATGGATTAAGGCTGCCTGGGATGACCTTCCACCTGAGGTGGTCTAGCGCAGCTTCCTGAAGTGCCGCATCTCCATCGCTATGACAGAAGCTGGGACACTGACATGCGGTGCAGCCAAGCAGAATGGGACGCCCTGTTTCGAGACAGCAAAGATGATGACTCAGACTTCGAGGGGTTTTAGTTGTATATGTATGGTGTATATACAGATAGGACAGTAGTAATACAGAACTGGTTGTTTTTGGTAATGCTGCTTGATGGTGCTTGTAATAAACTTCTTGTACTTTGTGTTTTGTTCTTCTTATTGTATATTGATACTGAAAAAAAATTCATTTATAGCTTCATTTGGTTCAAACAAAGTTTATGACTGTTGCTTGCATGTATGTGCATTCCCTCCCTGTGATTCAAACAAATATGATGAAATAGTATATCTTCTCTTATTTATAGCATATATAGCATTATATAGTTCTACAACAAATTAGCTTATATATTGTTTTTCTTAATTTTTACCTGGAAGTATCAGCAAATCGTTCAAACAGTTCATATATTCATATATGACAAAATGAGACACCACATACCTCATGTAATGAGCTTGGAACCCCAGGGAACCTATGGAAGAAGGCTAAAAAAATTTTCACCTGATTTTAACCCCCCTAAATGCCGCACCGCCCCCAACTTATACGCAAGTTTCTAATTATACATGAGAATTTACATTATTAATCATACTAATACAAATATAAAACACCATCAGATATGAACATGAAATAAAAAACAGTGCTAAAAATGGATATTGTACCAAAAATAATGTTAAACCACTAAAAATGGATATTGTACCAAAAGGATATTGAGCTACCAAATATGGATACAATATAGAAAAATAGATTGAACAGTACCAAATATGGATATTTTACCAAAAATTATATTAAGCAGAACATCATCAAAATACTGAATTGTTTCTGTTTATGTTTTCCAGTCAGAGAATGTTTGCCGGAACTGGGCAAACACTGGTAATTGTCCTTATGGTTCTAAGTGTAAGTTTGCCCATCCCCGAAGAGACAAAGATTTAAGAATGAAGGTTTCACGTCACCGCAACAGAGACGATGATGATGAATACGGCAGTGACCAGGAGCAAGAGAGAGTGAGTATGAAATGATATCTTCATTTATGAATATTTTGATATAGCTTGAAAGTTAGGGTCTCAAAACTTGTAAAATTCCAGAGAGGAGGTCCTAAAGAAAATAAGCTTAACAATTCTACATTATATAACAATTCAGCTTCTTCAAAATAATAATTTTATCAAATATTTATTCTGCAGCTTCTTGAAATTGTACTTTGTTTTTTTTTTCTACAAAATGGTCATTTTTGGGGTGCTTCAGATAATCAAAACTTTTTTTAATATTAAAGGTAGAAAGCATATACCTTGTGCTTATATAATCTTTAATTTGGTATGAAAAAGGATTTGACAAAAGAATTTGTAATTTTGCACAGTGATACATATCGAAACAGTGTTTTTGCTGCTGATGATTACTATGATCAACCTCCAATCATTTGTTGTAAGAATGCTGAACAATTGCTAAACTGTCTTAAACTGGACGCTGGGGTGTTCAGTCAGTCGTCACTTAGTTGGAGTGGGTGCTGTTGCTTTGCTGGCTCTTCAAACTTCTCGACTACCCTTGATGTTGGTGATCTTGAGCTGCACTGGATCGTGCATCTTTGATACTTTTGCACTTTTCTTAGAGGTTGGAATGGCATCTACAAAATTATAGCTTTGACTGTCTCACCTGTATCATTTTGAAATATACTCCATAGAATCAAGCAAGAGTAAATAAAAATGCTCATGACTATCCACTTTGGCGTTGTTGAAGTAGCTGGCTGGGCCCAGTTTTGGCCAAGTCAACAGTACAGCTCTGGCACGCTCTTCCCCTTCTCTAGATTTAGCTTGGAAACAGTGTTTTGTTGTGGGAACTTTGAAAGCAAGAAATAAAGGAGTAAATTGTATGTTATGATGAAATTTGTCACCATGACTGATACTAATGATGTAGTTCAGACTTAGTCCGTGAAATCAAAGACCAAGAGATCGAGGGGTCTGATGGAGATTTGCTTTGAAAGAAAGACAAAAGAAAGAGTAAATTTTGAGTCATACTTAAATTGTACCATAGCTGATACAAGTGATGTAACTGGGACTGAGTCCATGGGAACCTTGTCTGTGGAAGTATAATACAGAGGAGAGTCAGGGTACTTTGAATGTGGCCTCCAGCAGCTGTTGCTAGCAATCATGATAAGAATTCCTAGCATCTAGGTTTGAAAGATCTTTGATCTGGCCATCAGCACTTGCCTAGTGCTCTAGCATTATCCCTCGATTATTGCATTGTTCTTGTCAGGTACCACAATATCTCTGGGCAACAAAACTTCAAAACTGTCTTATTAGATATTTTTCATTTAAAGGAAATGCATTTGTAATGTGCTTTAAGTTTCACATGTTTAGCAAAACAATGCTGTCATTATCATATTGTATCCTGTTCTTTTGAAATTTCTAATGAAAATTAATCTTAAAAATTAAAAAAAAAATTGCACTCTTGCACTGATTTCAGAAGCAAAGTTGCCAATAACTCAACCTTTTCTTTTAGCCATAGCAGTGAAAGTTATCTTTGAATTTGAAAGACATTCTTGCCATTCTTAGCACCAGTCTGAGAGACAGCGAAGTCGAGACAGAGACAGTAAGATAAAATCAGCAGTGGTCGTCACAAAGCGCAAACGGTCCGGTGACGTTGATGAAGAATCTGATTGGGCTGAAGGTAACTTGTGACATATTTTCTATTGCACTTTTTATAATCCACTTTGCATAATTATGTAAAATATTAGTGGTAGAATTGGATGTTTGATGTAAATTCATATTTGATGATTGAGAGATCAAAAATGACCAATGATCAATTATTATTTAATTATTTTATAATCTGTATCATCTGTATTACCTTGAAATTTGCTATATAGAATTATACCTAAAATATTGACTGAGTAAATTCAGTCTGTATGTCACACTTAAAGGTCAAGGCTGTTTGCTTTTTTGTGCTTAGTAAGAATATTTTATTGAGATAATATGACCTCATTTGATGTCCATGAATAATCATAGGTCATGGATTATGCAAAAAACTAATAAAGAAAACTACCGACCAGCAATATAATTGGTTAATATTTGCACAAAACTATGAAATGTCAATCTTGAATTTATGAAGGATACAAGTTGAATAGAAAATGAGGTTATTAAGGCTGGATTCAAAATTTTACATGTTTATCCATTTTTGAAAACCAACTAAAAGTCACTTAATATTTAGAGAAACATTAGGGAATTCTATTACAGTTTACTGCTAGCAGCCCTATGAGAGGTTTGATCAAATGATTAAACAATTACTGTGACATATTTTTAGGATAGTGTGTCACCAAAAATCCCAAAGGGTTTAAAATATTCATAACATGATAGAGTTAATCACAGAATTAATAACGTCAATCATCATCATCCAGTCATTAAGGATATTACCTGTTGGACATGACCCTATAAAAACAATTTTACTTTACTTACTAATAGATTACTGAATTTATATATTTAATTCACATATACAGTGAAATCTTGCTTGACCACCACCCCAATATCACGGCCACCTCACTAAGACAACCTAGTTTTTGTCCTGACTAATGTAAATCATAATAAAAACCTGTTGCTAACATGAACACCCCACTATCACAAACACTTTGGCTGGTCCTGCAGGTGGTTGGGTTAGTGAGATTTCACTGTAGTTTGAATAACAGGAATTGGTCAGATAGTTTTAAAGAAATAACAAAAGCTGCTTCTATGTGATACTCTGGGTTTAGGTATATATATATGTCAGTTTTAAGCTGCATAGTAATTTCAAGACTTTCTCTGTGTATGACAGTGCCTAATTTTATTACACTACTGTATTGATGGGCAGGTGAAGAACTAGATTTTGACGAAACACTGGATCTTGAGAAAAAGAGATTGAAAATCAAGCGAGAACTGGAGAGAATGAGAGAGAAAGAAACAAGGGAGACAAAAAGAGAAAATGTAATTATACAGAGACAGGTGAGGTCTATGTTATATGTACAGGTACAGATATTCTTGTGTTCCTTCCTCACTCATAGCCTTATGTTGGGATTACAGCAATATCTTTATAACAGGATGGATGGCAATTGCAGTGCAGTTATTTGTATAACTGGCATTTTGACTCAAAGCCCCATTCATCCACATAAAATGTCTTATGAGTCCTGTGATCACTTTCTTGGTTGTATGTTGGTGATGTTGTATTTTCTAACGGCTATGAATAATGTATATCATGAGAAGACTTTGATTGATTTGGAATTGGAATTGAATATAAATTTGGAAAAAATTGATATAAGTGGGCACATTTGGAAAATCCCTCAGTGTTATGACCTAGCCAATGGGTATGAATACACACCCGGGACTCCTAGGTGCAGTAGACACTGGGCCTGGGTAACACAAGGAAATAGATAAAATAAGGAAGCAAGTGCTTACAGCACTGTCTTATAGTCCCAAACAGATATGGAAATCTACCAACGTATATACTTAGGTTAAGGAAATACTTTTCACCAGTTGAATTACAGTAAATGTATTTCTTTGTGATTTGAGTTATTACAGCATAGAAAAATAACACTTGTGACTGAATAAACTATTGCAGGTGAAAGGAGAAGATTCAGAGCATGAGGAGATGACAAGGCCTCGCAAAAAGAAACAAAAATACAGCTCACATAACCCACCAGCCCCAGAAACACCCGTCAAGTGAGTTACTGGTGTCTGATTGTTTTACATATACTGTGGTTGCCTATTTATTCACGAGGGTTTTAAATTTTTGTGATATAAGCAAATGTGATATAATCGCAAATATGAAACCCTTGGAAATAAGATGCCCCATCAACTAAGATGCCCTCAAAAAACAACTTATCAGCAACCTTATATGTGCCTAGTTTTGAAACTGGCCCATGCATTAGCTGTTCTCACAGGCTGTGGTACATATCGACTGTAATACAAGTCATAATTTAATGACTAATCCAGTAATTAGTAAGGTTTTGTAGGATTTTTTTTTCTAAATTTTAAATCAATACAGGTTCTGCTGTTTTAGATTTTACATGTTCTGTTGCAATCACAAAAATTAAACCCTTGTGAAAGGTTCAAAATGAAAAACGCGTAAAATTTCAGCCTCTGTATATAAAGCCAACCACAGTATGCTTCTATACACTGAATGCAAATTGTTCTTGATTGTTTCAAATATTATACACATGTAGTATTTGGTGATTCTGTTCAGCTAGTTTTATCTGTATTGGTTTTGAAATAATACCACTTAATATAAACCTATTGAAAATTTCTCATAATATTGATGGGGGATATTAATTCATGTTCAGATTTCAGTGGAAATGTAATGGGGAAAGTATATATTATATATATGAACAATTAATATTGTTTCATTTAAAATATATTTATTACAGAAAGACAAAGAGGACTGCTGAGAAGCAAACTCCAAGATCAGGAAGTCGTCAGCGGGGCCACAGTGCAAATGAAGACATTAATGTTCGTCCAGTCAAGAGGTGTGTATGATAACGGACCGTTACAAATCAAGTTGAGAGATATTTTTAAAGCTGTATTCTTTTATACATTGTGATTGCAGACAAAGTTGGCCTAGCTCAATGGTTAAGTTGTTGGATTATTGAGCAGAAAGCCCCTGGTTTTAATCCCAGCTGGTGGCTTAAGGCAACATGGGGATATCTCCATATAACCATATAGATTCACTCTAATGTCTGGATTATTCCTGGCCCCATTCTAATAAAATTGAAATCTATACTCCTCAGGCAGAGCTTATTCCCTCTAGTCATACTAAATCTCCTCCATTTTAACCACTGCTTAGTATAGCTAGATTCTCCTGGTCTTAGCACCAGGGCTCGCACAGTGATATCACATTGTGCATCCAGCTCCAAGTTTAAACCCATGACACCCTGCTCTCGTTGGTCTGATTTTTGGCCCTGTACCAGAACTGGTGTAATCAGACCCAACAGGAGTGATGTCCCGGGTTTAAACTTGGTGCTGGATGCACAATGCAATACCATGCTCTCATTGGTCTGATTCCTATTCTTTGTCCTGTGTCAACCCTGGTGAGGACTATAGAATCTTGCTACACAAAGCAGGGGTTAAGAAGAACAACTACAGTGTATAATGGCTGCATTTGGAGTGTTCATGAAATCCAGAAGGCTTGAAAAACATAGTTTCATCCTTCATCATTCAGTAGACAGTGCCATCAACAGGACGTGGACCAGTCATTTAAAAGAATGGAAAATAATTGTATGTACAGTTACATTTGTTTCATTTGTATAGATACATCAGACCCCAACTGACAACTGAATATGTTCATAAATCTATAACACAAAGAGTTCCTATCAGGATTTTACTATGAGATAAGACATATCTATTGTGAAAAAGGTTCCATTCCAGATCTCAAAACAGGGTGTCCCATACTGCAAGGTCAAGGTCATCCTCTACCTCATCATCGTCATCATCAAGTTCATCTTCGTCAAGCTCTGGCAGCGGATCCTCTTCGTCCAGCTCTGACTCGTCAGATGACAGTGATGATGTGGAGTCATCATCTCCCGTGAGAAGACCGGTTTCACGGAAAAAGAAAGCATTGCAACAAGAAAAATTTAAATCACGTGTTTCCAGTTATTCAAAGTCACCACAAGGCCATGACATAAAGATGAAAAAAGAATCGCGTAAAGAAAGACTAAGGACACCAGAAAAACCCTCTAGGACTTCAAGGAAAGATAAAGAGGCTAGGAGAAGGTCAAGGTCATTAGAAAAAGAAAGTCGCGGACAAAAATATGTGGTAAGGGAACGGGATGCTAGTGTAGAATTTGAAAGATCAAGCAAAAGTAAACGCAAGAGGTCGCATGACAAAGCTGAAAATTGGCAAGAGGAACGCTGGGAGTCACATGAGCGAAGCAGTAGCAGAAAGCATGCTTCGCTTGAAAGGTCATCACACCGGGAATCAGTGTCTCCAACTCCTAGTCGCTCAATGGACCGAAGACGTGATGACTCATCAGAGAGCCGGAGACACAGCAAGAAGAAACACGTCATGGAAGAGGAACCAGAATACATCAAAGTCGATAAGAAGAAAAAAAGGAAGGAGAAAAGAGAGAGTATCGATAAAGAGATTTATCATCATGAACGAGAGCGAGAACGTGAGCGAGAACCACGAGAACGAGAACCTCGAGAACGAGAAAGGCCGGAAAAGTGGGGTGATGGGAGAAGGGAGGGTAGTAGGGATACGCCGCCAGATCCCAGACGCAGAGAATGGGAAGAGGAAATGGTGCCACATTCCTCAAGTAAATACCCTCATGGCCACCCAATGGAGCCACCAGATGATAGAGAACGTGAACGCACCCTTGAACGTGACCCTTGGGGTCATAAGCTTAAATTTGACCCCCGTTTCCCACCGCCACCTGAAATGTATTCCCGTAACAGACCACCACTGGGGCCACCTCCCATGTTACCGCCTCATCCAGATATGCCACCATGGCCGGACATGCATCCACCGCCACATGAAGGCCGTGGGAGAAGTGGGGAACGCTATCCACAATTACCACCAGAACATTACCCGCCTCCCCCAGTTCCTGAGCCCCACTACCCCCATCCTCCTGGGCGACCTGGAGAAAGACCGGATCACAGATATGGGGGACGGCATGAAATTGAACAGCATGGTAGACATGAAAGGGTCAGGGGTCAAGAAATGCCATTCCCTCCTCCACCCTTTGAACAACCCTATCATGGGAGATATGATGAACGAGGGAGAAATGGTGGTCGTGATAATGGCCGTGGATTCCGTGAAAAAGGGTTTCCACCACCTCCACCGATGCCGGAACATATGGAATACCAAAGAGTCAGGGACCAGCCTTATGATAGAAGAGGTGAGAGTTTACTCGTAATAATCTTAAAAAAAAACAATAAGTGAATATATAGTAAAATATAAAAAAAACTAGAAACTATTCAGAGGTTACATATACTGCCTACATATAGATCTGTCATGTGTCGGTATAGAAATACTGGTATGGCATCTTTACAATTTTTCTGGATGTTGACATAATTATCTTCTTCATAATGGCCCAGGTGATCGTTTCTCTTAGTTCTGTGGTAGCAACTTCCGGAAAAATATTCCTTTGTTGATACATGTATTTATTCAAAAGTAATTATGTGTAATTGATATTGGTACTCAGATGATCGCCGTGGAGATAGACGAGAAAGGGATCGTATGATGGAACCAGAGAGAATGAGAGAAGGTAAACATATTACTTAGGCATTTACATATTATCATTATCATTATCTGTAGCATAGTGGTGTAATCCTCATTTCATACACTGTAACTCAAAAATAGGAAGCAAATTATAGTTTTGAGGAATTGATTGTTATTTCCACAAATTCTGACTCTAGGACATGAGACCATTATCACACAGTTTTACAAAATATAAAAAAAAACTATTCACAGATGGTATTTGACTTTCATATAATATGACCTGTTGGGTACAATTTTTATAGTATAAAAAAAATAAAAGTACAAAAGGTTACATTATATTAAAATATAAAATTTGTAATATTCAGCATGCTTTGTTACAGAAAACCATTTATTTTTTTTGTGTTCTGTTGAGAGTTATCGTAAAATGATTTTGCAGAGAAAGGTATACTTAATCTTCATTTGTGACTCTTTCTTGGTTTGAAAAATGTTCATGTAGATTTACTACATACAGTTCAGACCTGCTGAAATTTGTATACCTGTACTTTACTCCTCTGGCTTGAAACTGTGATGCTTTAAAATGTTCTGGGGGAATGCTCAGTGGAATGTGTTTCCATAGTAATTTGCTGATGGGCTGATGATCTATTATCATTAATGATCAGTCAGGATAATGCAAACGATCTGATGATCAATCTTGCATTGCCATAATTAATTCCATTTATTTGCACATAACTAAGTCTTTGGGGGTGAGGAAATGCTTGCTTTTATATGCTTTAGGCAAGAAAACTAATGTAAAATCTTCATATACTAAAAACAGCTTAATTCCTAAGTTACTTTTTATTTTCTATATTCTAGACTATTAAGTTTTAACATTATTAGCCTAAATGTAAGCTTACATGTCAGTTGAGATGAGGTACAAGTCTATATAAGGTCCAAAAATTTATACTCCTAAACAACCATGCAATTATTTCTGATTATCAGTCAGTAGAGGTCAACCTATTTTTACTATTGATCAATCATGAAATTACAACCATTTTCCAACACTAGTTTCCTGTTACTGTATGTACAAATTCTGAGTAAAGTCTAGGTTGGTGTTGTGCCAAGTGTGGTCATTATTATCAATAGTTAAAGGAGATAATAATTATTTGCTGTTGTTGATGTAGTAATGTTTCCAGACACCCCTCCAGACAGAAGGCCAGGGAGGGAAAGAGATTTTAGAGGACGTCCAGGAGATTTCAAAATGGACCAGCAGCGACGACCTGAACGTCAAGGTCAAGGTCGTGGGTGGGAGCCAGAGCCTGAACAGTACAGAGACCAATGGGAGAGAGGGAGAGAACGAAGGAGGGAGGATGATAGAGAAAGATCAGAGAGAGCAAGATCTGATTCAAGGTTAATAGTAATTCTTAATGAGCTTGATTTACCAGGTTTCAACATTAACACTTTCCCCCTCACTCCCTAAAACTTCAGTGTGGGCAAATGCACTGGTGTTTGAACTTGTGTAAACTTATTTGTTTCCTCACAGAGGTGCTTGCTAGTTTCATTAACAGGCTTTTGTTGGACAAGAGATATAAAATAACATTAAAGGAAAAACCAAGCTATAAACAATAATACTCTGAGGACGACCAGTGATTCTGGTCAGCTATCACTTCCAGAACTAGTTCTAGGGCACAGCATTTGTATACTTTAAATAAAAATGTAACCATTTAATAAAATTTTTATTTATTGTTGTCTTCTTCATAACATTGCTGCATTTTTCTTTTAGGTATTAAAAATATTATTGCAATACATTGCGCTGCTTCAGGTGACCTGCCACTTGGGAGTAGATGTTTTTCCCCAACTTAGAATTGAGTATAAATCCTGACTATTATCTTCAAGGCACTGCATGATCAGGCTCCAAGTTATCTCACAGACAAAATATCAGTACATAAACCAAACAGAGATGGTCACTTATCGCAATTGGATATAAAACATCTGCTAATCTGTTGTGTGAACCACAAGACTTATTTGCAGCTCGATCTTTCAGTGTAGCCGACCTGAATTTTTTGGACAGTCTACCAAAATTTTTAAGGAAGATTGACAATCTGATAGAATTAAGGAAACACCTAAAATCATATTTTTAAAGCCAATTTTGAGCTAAATGCTTTTTATCATTGTAAAGTGTCAGAAGATAATCAAAATTTTAATTTAACCGGCATTATATAAATTAACAATTGTAATTGTAATTACTATTACAATAATAAATTACTAAATTTCAGGAAGCGTCCTCAAGACTTTCCGATGGACAGACGGAGCCCTCCACCAAAGAGACGCCATGATGCTTCACCAACGCCATCTGCCATCAGTGATATCAGCATGTCCAGTCGTGGAGAGGATGGCCGGGATCGCAGCCGCGGGCGACCAGATAAAGATGATGGGAATGACAGACGGAGGGATCAAAGGAGAAATGTGAGTCCTCCATAAACTGGCTCCATTCTCAAAATTGTTCAAACATCAGTTAACTGATCCCCTGCTCAAAAGACATCCTGTTACAATCTGTTGCAAAAGTGCAAAATCCACTAGACTGGTTTCTGTCCTGGAAATGTAAAACAAAAGCATCATGTTAATGTATGCTTTACATTAGACTGGTACTGTGCTCAAATAGTAACAACATTTCAGATAATCATTTAGCTAAATATGCTTTCAGCACAAATGATCAATTTTGATAGTGATAAATGATATAGTGAATATCTTACAGAGAGATGACAGATACCAGGACCAGAGGGAGCCACCGAGGCCAGAGAGGAAAGAACCAGAACGCAGAAAACGCTCACCTCAGCGTGAACCCATCCCAGATGAAAGAGAGGCTAAACGATCCAGGAGAGACCTTGGTACGGATTTCTATATTCTACGTTCAATAAAATGTGATTTCATCACCAGGGAGATTTTGTCTGCTGAAAAATTTGTACAGAGTTTATATAACCCAAAAAAAGTCATGAAATTTTAAATATGAAATTATGTAGTGGAAGAAGAAATGAATTCTTAGAAATTCAATTGATTAAAAGTATTAAGCAAAGTCAACTACACATATTCTTGTGATTAAGTGGTTTCTGTGTAAAATTACATCATTGGCTGTCAGGAATGTATCTAAGGTTTATGTTTATTGATGATTATTGAACAAGTTTCCATAAGGATTTTTATCGGCCCTGCTTCCTTGGAAGGAACAGGGGACATTGATTTGAGTTTGTCTGTCTGTCCCACTGTCTATTTGTCTGTTTGTCTGTCAGGTTTTCATTTCTGTGCAATAACTTTCTTAAATTTTATCTGATTTCATTCAAATTTGTGTCAGTGATTGCTCTCATGCTTACCTTGGTTGGGATTGGTTTTGGAGTGTTTGTCTCACAAGATCATAATACAATATGATATTTTATTTTTTATATGATGAAACAGCACATTTAGTTTCACTAATCATCATCAGGTGTCACTAGCAGTGGACATAAAATACTTGAATTTTTTGTAGTAACTGCCATCTTCTGAGCATGGTTAATACTATTTGTACTTATCACAGACTCTAAAATCATCCCGGACTTGAAGGCAGAAGTGGGGGACATAATTCCTTGAATTTTGTTGGGTTTTAGTCAGCTGAGCTATAGAGTTAGACCTGAAGAGTGAGACGGCTAGTTAGCTGCACTCAAGAAATAGTTCTGTAGTACATGAAGTAAAACTAACTGTATATGATACATTATACAGTAGAGTGCCGTATTTCCGAATGCCGAATTTCCGAAAATATGTTTTTCCGAAAAAAAAAATTACGGAACTGAAAATTTATATGTATTTCCTAAATATTTTTCAAGCATGTAAACACCTCAAATGAATTATTGTAATTACATGTCACAATAGCCTGCGGTCAGGTGGTTATGCTGAGTGGTGACCCTAATTAATTAGTTCTGGGCCGATGCTGTTGCCGGGGCAAATGTGTAATACCTACAGCTAGTCCTGCAATGCCAGGCTCCGTATACCCCTAGTAAGCTGATGAGCAGTTTATCCAAGAGCACTTGTGTATTATCAACTATAACTCATTAGTACTCAAGCGAGCATAGTTTGTCGGCTTTGGCTGGGATGTCAGGCCAAACAACTTAGCAGTTTACTAGCAAGAGTATTTGGAGGTACCATTCGCACATCTCTTCTGCTCAAGTAGGTTAAGATGCTAAGCCGAAACTCGCAAGAGCAATTGTGTCACTTACTTAAACTTGCCGTTACTGTCAAGAAGAACACCAATTGAACACGATCCTCTTGCTGTCACTTGCCAGAGATATTGGAGTCAAAGAAAAGAAAATGGACTGCGTTATGTGTGTGCTGCACTGGTTAAGATGCTAAGCCGAAACTCGCAAGAGCAATTGTGTCACTTACTTAAACTTGCCGTTACTGTCAAGAAGAACACCAATTGAACACGATCCTCTTGCTGTCACTTGCCAGAGATATTGGAGTCAAAGAAAAGAAAATGGACTGCGTTATGTGTGTGCTGCACTGGCGCCGCCTACGGGCTATTTAAGAAACTAACCGAGCTACATAATGGCGATGTCAATTGACCTTTCCCGCCTCTAATTTTTTTTGGAAAAAATGGCACACAAGTATCCTAAAAACAATTAAAAATGGGTTTTACCTATCAAACTGTGCAATAATTCTGACATTTTTATAAGATCCGTTCGTAAGTTATGTTGGTCGAAAGAAACACGGTGTTCCCTCAGTAATATAGCGTTAACTGTCATAAAAAATTGGCCCTTGACCCCCTACCGAATTTCCGAAAATTTGTTTTTCCGAAAGAAAAGCTTGTCCCAGATGCTTTCGGAAAAACAGCGCTCTACTGTATATATATATATATATATACAGAATGCAGTATATATGATAAACTAATACCTAATTTCTTTCATTACAGACCGTGGCAGTGACCATGGTGGCAGTACTTCATCCAGACAAGATTCTGGTTACAAGGATGAGGGTATAATTATTATCTTCTCTATTAAATAGTTCTTAAACATATTACTTATGAAATTAATCAAAGAATGCAAAATGGACATTCATAATTGTACTTCTGCTTTAAATTTGCATGGTAATGCTGTCAACCCATTTCAAATTTTTTTATAAATTCTTGTTGAATATTTAAGATTTTTTCAAGATTTTTTAATTTGTTAATTTTTTTTCCTGAAAGAAAAGATGCAAATTTTGTGGTCAGTACCTTAATGTAACTTGTATGTTATGAATTTTGTACAACCCCAAAATTTAGGAAGAGAAAAATATTCAATTATTTTTCGTATCTAAGATAATAGATACTATAAAGATGTATCAGTGCCTGTTGCTGCTACTAATGATAACTTGATTTCCAGAAAGATAAATTAAGTTTGACCATACAGATATTTTATATTTCAGGAAAGAAGTCTGGCAGCCAAGCAGGAGAACTGTTCAGTGATTTGTCAGAAGAGGACAACGACTTACTGGCTCGCACAGAGGAAGAGGTAATACACAACACACGTCATTTTAAAATACTGTGGTTGCCATTTTGTTGGCAAGAGTTTTTATTTTGTGATATAAGAAGGAAAATAATCACAAAAATGAAACCCTCTGGAATAATTGGCCAATTGCAATGAATATGTCCTTCTATAAAGTGTAACCAATACTTGTATAGGACTTGGTTAGAACAGTGAGAAATTTTATAATAAATTACATCCATGCAGGTATAGGGAAAACGTTCCCTTAAATTTGAACTAAACTAACTGTGCTGTGTGTACTGGTCCATCGTTATATGAGAAGAATATCACAAATTCATGACTTATTCTCATTTTATAATACACAGGTATGGCTTTTCCAAAGATTTTAGATAGGTTCTGGTGAGATCGCGAAAATGAAACCCTTGCGAAACATTCAAAATTGGAGAAATCGTGAAATATCAGACTAGCAAATATGAAGCCAACAGTATATGAAATGAAAAAAAGTGTTTGATATAGGGAATCAAACCCTGCATCTTGCAAAGATAGTTGATTGTAACCTGTATTATATATGGGAATATTTGAGTCCCCTCTCAGAAGAAAGGGGACTTCTCATTTTAAAAAATGTCCTGAAACGCAATCCCTTGTTATTGTATCCCCAGACAAAGTCGGGATACTATGGTTTCACGACGGTCCCGCCGCCGCCGCCGCAGAAAAACCTTGTGAGCGGGATAAATAAAAAAAAATTTCACTGATCTTTTTCAAACTTTACATTTGTATAGATATAGGTAAGGGGACAAAGCCTATTTAAAATGGGGTCATGACCTATGCTAGGATAATGACCTTGACCTTGAATAGGTCCATTTTTGCTGAAAATAACACAAATTCTTAAATATCTCAAGTAAGCTTGCATAGACTGGTCCAAAAATCAAGGTGACTGAAGATCTTGGATAGCTTTGCGATATACCAGAAACTGGTGGCGCCACCTATTATACTTTTCTTGTTTTTACGCCTTTTAATACCCCCATAATTGCCACTTGACAGTACTGTAAGCATTATAAGTCAAAAACTAATGGACAGATTTCTTTCATATTATGCACATGTAGAGAGATGGGTTATGGGATGAGGTCTATTTACATTTGGGTCATGACCTTTATCAAGAGAGTGGCCTGGACCTTTTATGTGCCCATATTTGGTGAAAACCACACACCTCTTATGATATCTCCAGTGTTGATTGCCATATGGATTTCAAACATGACTTATGTATGGCCGACCACTAAAGTAAGAACCCTATAGGTTCTAGGGTCATGAGGTCAAAGGTCAAGGTCACTGGACTCGCATCTTAAAAGATACTGTGGATGCATTTTATACCAAACTTTCATCCTAGGTCTTCCAACTTGAATATATAGCTCACTTGCCAATAGTGGATGATCAATATCAAATTTGGGGTCACAAGGTCAAAGGTCAAGGCCACAGGAGCTATCTGTCAAAAAATTAGTTTCTGGATGATAATTCCTGCTTTTATTGATGTATTGATTTCAAACTTGACTTATATATGTCCCTTTGAAAAAGCAAGACTCCAATTGATTTTGGGGTCATGAGGTCAAAGGTCAAGGTCACAAGACACATCTTTAAAAAGACTGTGGATTCATTTTCAGCCAAACATTTCATCTCAGACCTTTCATCTTGCACATATAGTTCATCTGCCAATAGAGGAAGACCCCTATCAATTTTGAGGTCACAAGGTCAAAGGTGAAGGTCACAGGAGCCATCTGTCCAAAAATTAGATTCTGGATGATAATTCCTGCTTTTATCGATATATTGATTTCAAACTTGACTTATATATGACCCATTGGAAAAGCAAGACCCGAATTATTTTTGGGGTCAAAGGTCAAGGTCACTGGACTTGCATCTTTAAAGATACTGTTGATGCATTTTAAGCCAAATAATTCATCTCAGATCTTTCATCTTGCACATATAGTTCACCTGCCAAGAGTGGAAGACCCCTATCAGTTTTGAGGTCACAAGGTCAAAGGTGAAGGTCACAGGAGCCATCTGTCCAAAAATTAGTTTCTGGATGATAATTCCTGCTTTTATTGATGTATGGATTTCAAACTTGACTTGTATATGTCCCATTGGAAAAGCAAGACCCGAATTGATTTTGGGGTCATGAGGTCAAAGGTCACAGGACACAATTTAAAAAGATGTGGATGCATTTTCAGCCAAACATTTCATCTCAGATCTTTCATCTTGCACATATAGTTCACGTGCCAAGAGAGAAAGAACCCTATCAATTTTGAGGTCACAAGGTCAAAAGTGAAGGTCACAGGAGCCATCTGTCCAAAAATTAGTTTCTGGATGATAATTCCTGCTTTTATTGATGTATAGATTTCAAACTTTGCTTTGTATATGTCCCATTGGAAAAGCAAGACCCGAATTGATTTTTGGGTCATGAGGTCAAAGGTCAAGGTCACAGGACCAACATATTCAAAAAGATTGTGGATTGATAGATGGAAGAAACAATAATTGCTTGCCAAGTGTCATTATATGCTGCTAAAAATGGGGGCCTATTCTTAAAGGGGTGGGCCTACTATGTCTGGGGATACTCTGGCACCTGCGGTGCCAAGAAATGTCTAGTTTTTAATGTGTTAGTGTACTTTAAGTGTACACTACAATTAAGTATGCCTTCATTTGAATCACTTTCAAAATAATGTTTGCTTGGAACTTTTAGTTAGGCTATTTGCAAAATTTAGTGATTTCATTTGTTAATATCAAATATTTTTTTTCACTGATTGCAAAATTTTATAGTTTTATTACAATAAATATATTCTGAATGGGAAAGATACAATTTTTGTGAACCTGTTCATAAATTAGATATGAGGTTTGAACTGAAAAAAAAAATATTAAAATATTCAACACTCAATTTTTTTTAAAATTAACACCTGTGATTAAGTTAGCATTCTCTGTCATATGTGACAGGCAAAAAGACCGCCTGATCAACCAGACCGTCGTGAAGAGCATCTTGAGTGGGACCAACGTCAGCAACCGCCACCCCCAAGGGAAGAACATCGGGCTTTTAGTCATATTGACAACAGGGAGCAAAAAGAACGAACATTCTCAGACCCAGAAAGCCGAGAGCCAGACAGGTTTGGACGAGAGCATTACGATAGACCGGACCGTCCTGACATGGACAGGAGGAGCTGGGACCGGGAACGAGGCCGAGATTCGGACAGAGAGCGAAGCCGTGGCCGAGAGAGATACAGCCAACTAGATCCACAGCCACGATCAGACAGCCGTGACCGCCACTGGGAGAGAGAAGATAGGTAATCTAACAAACTCACATGAATGGTCTTTATCTGTTGTCAGTGAAAATTAATCCTATTGTGGCCAAGTTAGGAAACTTAATCCATTGGTCAAAGTCACAAGTTAAGCTGCTCTAGGGCAAGATGTTGAATTGCAACAGGGTCTGAAGCTTGGATCATCATACAGTTGCCTGGTCATTATGATTTCCATGGCTGGTCACTTGACAAACTCCAATAACAAAATAATACCTATTAATATGCAGCTATCTGGTGTTTAACTATTAATGCAAAATGTGTGATTGTGTGCATTTAAATACATTATACTTCTACTCAGAACAAATTAATAACTATTTCTTTACGGGGAAAACTTAATTATATGGTTAGTCTCATACATTAAACAGCATCACATGTAGAAAATAGGCTTTTGTGCCTAAAAAATTGCAGATACAAATACATGTAGACTGCCCTAAATAAATACTACATTTTATTCCTATGCATTAGACATTGAAACATACAGAAATGGAGTCATAGTTTTAAAACAGCAGTCCACAGGGAGCTTAGACTGACTGCCTTAGAAAGATATTTATGTTATAAAATTTTTACTTTTAACTTACACATAATCAGGATAAATACAAATATTGAATATGGAACCTTAGCCTCAAATACAAATGCATATGGATACCTTATTTTGCTATATATAAATAGGAATTCAAACACTTATTTGAATCATTCCCTAAATGTTAGGTTTCCCAAAATGTTTTTTTGCTGGTTGATGAAATAGATTGGTTTCCACCTTGGATGAAATAGATTGATTATCATCTTGTATTTCAATCATAGATATGGTGGGAATAGACCACGACCAGAGGGATTTCCAGACACCAAACCAGAGGAGAGCGTCCCCACCCCACACCTCGAGGAAGAAAAGGAAGTGGCGCCACCTGCACCCCCACAGCCGCCACCTGGTATGTTTGACTTTTTGACTTAATTGAAACCCTGATTTTGCTACATTATTATAGATGGAATTTTCTTTACAAATTTGTATCAGCATTGAAACATTAACCTTTTTGAATGTTTTTATTTTAAAAAAAAATGAAATATTAAACTAGAACAGTGCAAACAAGACAAATTCTTTCTGCCATTATGCATCCTTGTTTTGCAGAAAATAAATCTATACAAAATTAATATGCAAAACTGAACATTTCAGAGGTATGTCTGTTGAGTATAGGCATGACTATGAAAACTTGTATTAAATTTGTTTCTTTTTAACACTTCATTCATTAATGAACCAGTAAATAAATTAGTTGATTGTAAACAGTAATCTTAACACATCAGAGAAAGACGTGTCAGACAATTCTTGAAATTCCATTCACAATTAAAACACAATTTACCGTTGACAATTAAGTAATCACATGGTTGATGTATGATAAATTGACATTTTTTATGGTGTACCTGAATACTAGGGTAGGGATGATATCACTTTTCTGTATCATGAAAATGAAATAGAATTTATTCCAATATATCATGGTATCATAATATAAGCATCTGGCAAGGGTACTCCAGCAATTGTCAACATATCACTAATGTCAGTGCTATCTGCCATGTACAACTACTTATAAGCAGGCAAATCGCCAGTTTTCAGAAAATATGATTCTGTCAGTTTGTCCACCACTGTCATTTGAACATACCCATTTTAAAATAAATGTTATTCTTGTAAGATATGATTTTTCTGAACACAGAAAGACCCTCGTGATGTCATAATCTTTTGGTATAAACCCTAAAAGGGCATGTGTGTGTTCCAAAACTGTGGACAAATAAGCATATCATGATATCATGATAACAGGAAAGTTAACGATACAATTATCCCAGCTGTCAGATATCGTGATAATCCCAGACATTGGTTATTGTCCCAGCACTACTGAATACTTATGTTTTCAGGTGAACAAGAGAGTACTGTAGAGGACATAGTGAAAGAAGCAGAGGGTCTGGACTACGATGAGATATCCGATGATGAACAAGACTTGCTGGGCGATGATGAAACTGATAAAGAGAAACCACCAGGTATATATTTACTTATTCCCCCATGGGGTACTCCTTTCTATTTAATTTTTTTTACTGTATCGTTGTCTAATTTATTTTGTGAACAAGTAAAACACTCAAGAACAGCATATATACTGTGATTTATGATATTTTGTAATCACTGCCAGTTCATCATCACCCTTTCCAGTTCTGAAAAATGGATAACTGGAAATACGCATTCAAAGGAATACAAGCCACTGCCATGTGGGCATTCTCCTATTTGGCCCATATTCCCATGTTCATTCATTCATAAGTGATTGATTATTTGTGAATATTCCTAGATGGCATCCCTAAATCTGGACCACATTCTGGATCAACATAAAAAAATAATCGATTCTTCTCTGGCCCATTTCCAAAATGCCCTTAAAACTTTCATGAGATTCTGTTCATGATTGTGTGAGTAATGTTGTGAATGAACACACACACACACCCTCACACACACACACATAAATGGGAATGAGCACATACCCTCATGATGAAGGCTAAAAAAGAAATTAAAAGATAAGAAAGAATAACAAAGTATAATGAATCAAACATTCATATGTTTATCATGATACATGCTTTCTTAAAATTTAATACACCATAGGCAGTCAAGATGATGGAATTTTCTCAATCATTGATAATTTGCCTATATGTTATGTTATAATATAAAAATTGCACTGTCATTTCATCTTAACTTACTATTGAATATTTCTTTTCTATTTTGTATTTTGTATAAATATATATGGCTAAATATCTGTCACATTGTTTATGCTCTTTAATTTTAGGTATCATGGACAGTCTGCAGATTGACTGGAGTATTCTGAAGAGTGATACACAGCCTACAAGACGGGCTGAGGGTTCAGCCTTGCGCAGATTCAGGCCATCTGCCATGCTTGCAAAACTTGGCATATCCAAGGCACTGGCTGGAGCAGAGCTGACAGAACAGATTAACACACTCATCGCAGGTATGAAAGTTGGTCTGAAACCTTAACCAATGTGTTACCTTGGAACACAATTCTTTCTATTTACAGTTATCACCACATTTGCTTTTTCAGCACCCTCAACTCATCCAACTTAAAACCATTTAGATTTTTTAAATATCCCTTATTTTGATATTTATTACCTTTAATCATATTTTTGCTGCTTTCAGTAAAATTCTTAGATCCAAGCCTGCAATCCATTTGACTGCAAAGTACAATACTAAGAATTCATTTAATTCTATTTTCCTACTCATACCGTCATAAATAACTGGTTTCACTGATTGAACACAAAATAGTGCTGAGAAGCAAAAGCCATTTTACTAAGATAAATAATGTAGACATAGATTAGGGTGCTTAATTACTGCAGAATTGTATTTGAATGATATTTGTTAAATTCCTCATCTTTCTGCAGTATTATTACTTTGAACAGGAGAGTATGTTTTCACTCTTAATTTGTGATGTTATTATAATAGGGGAAAAAAATAAAATCTCCGGCTCAGAGACTTTACAAAATTGAGTTAAAACCATTGGTTTTATACTTTGCTGTTGTTAATACAGAAAATCAAGAAGAGAGTAATGAACCTCCTGTACAGTGTCTGCTCCATGATGTGGCAGCCTTCCACGTGGCTGAGGTAAAGCGTAGGAGAGACCGAGCTTCACTGCTGCGTAATATTGGACCCTACCGACGAGCCCTGTGTGCACGTCGTGATCTCAGCATCCGCAGACAGCTGTGCAAAGGGGAAAGGGTAAGTATTAAGTGAGACAGGCTTCTCTGGTTTAGGGTTAGAGAGCAGGGTTCAAAGCCAGGATATCGTGAATTGAAATTGTAGCAAGGTGATGAGATTTTTCAGTTGGTCCCCCCCGAGGGTGTGTGCTTTACAGGTTTAAAGGAGAGACTGCCCAGTAGTCATGTTTCATCATCAAGGTGTGCACCTTTTGGGGGTTCCTCAGTGTTATAGCCCAGCAGTGGTGATGACACACACAGGAAAAGCAGGAGTGTTATACCAAGCCTGGTTGAGGCCAGGATTATTGCATGTTAACCCCTTTCATGTAGTAGGAATAGAATTCTGCAGATTCACATCATTCTGGAAAACTAGAAATATGAATATCGAGGAATACAAGCCGATGCCATGTGGGCATTTACATATTTGGCCCATTTTCCCATGTTCATTCATGCATAAGTGATTGAACATTTGTGAATATTCCTTTATGGCGTCCTTAAATTTGGACCACATTCCGGATCCACATCAAAATCTAATTGATTCTTCATTGGCACATTCCCAAAATGTCCTTACAATTTCATGAGATTCTGTTCATGATTGTGCGAGTTATGATTTGAAGGAACACACACACATATGAATGAGAGTGAAAACATACCCTCCCGGATAGATAAGAAAAAATAACATTATAATGAATCAAACATTTGTATACCCATAGGCTCATTGTGATACATGATTTGTTAAAATTTAAGTACAAATGGAGTTCTGCAGATGCACATCATTCTGAGTTAAGCAAGCAATAAAAATGGGGGTGGTAACTTCGACCAAAAAAAAAATTATGATACAAAAATTTTAAAAAAAGCATGTCATGAGGTTTTTGATTGCTTACATTTTGATACAGTGTGTTCATATTACAATATGTATATCTGTCAGGAGACATAATGACTGCATGTCAAACTAAATGTGATTAATATACAAATAAAAAGCATGGCTATTACTACTGGAAAGGGGATATCTACTTTTGTCTGAAAGGTTGTAGAATTTAATAACAATATATTGGTAAAACTTGTATTATATATGGTGTATACAATATGTGCATAATATCAAGTTCATATTGGATGTAAGTATGTATGCCCTCCCTCAATGAATTCTTTTTACATCAGATTGAGAATTTGATATAGAGATTGTCATAGTGCTGGTTGTCTGTTTATGACTGTTGATAATTTAAGTGCTTGTCAATTTTCATAGATATTCATTTAAAAATGTGTTCAGGCAGTAAGATTTTGTTATTAATCTGAAGATTGTTATATTTTTATCAGGACACAGAACACGTGACTCTGTGTACCTCCCAGGTGGTTGATCATGACCTCTACAAACAGAGTCTACAGCTGTTCAAGATGGAGAAAGAGTCCCCAGCAACCACTGCCACAACTGCTGCCATAACCACGACCAACACTGTTACTGCTACTGCCTAGCAACCTTGAGTTTCCATGTGAAGAAACTAGAACCCCAGTTACGTATTTATTAAGAAAGGAGGCAAACCATATAAGGATTCATCAGAATTGATTGAAATCAGTATTGTGTTCTGTGTCACAGTGGCTCTGTTATTATTGTTGAATTGACCGTTTGAACCATGAGAAGTATGGTTCAGAGAAGGTAATGACAGAGCAGCTGATATTCTATAGGCTATATATTCTATAATTTTGCTTGACATTCATGAACTTCCCCTTGCACATCAAATGCTCACTCAAAACTAGATTTTCAATGAGCTGTATTTTGTTTCTGTTAAATATGAAACCTATTATAAGGGTTGAAAAGTACATAGAAACTAAAGAATCATGATTGCAGTAGTGTATGATTCTATCGCTAATTATTTTTACAAGCTACAGAAGTTAGAGATGTTATTGTTCAATTGCTTGCACATTGCACAAGAAAGTACCGCTTTTGAATGCTAGAATGTGGCAGAGCTACACAGAACTATTTTAAAAGTAGATCATTATCAGACTTCTGTACCAGATTTTAGTTGACCTAAAGAAAAAAAAATACCTGACAAATACTATCCTTTGTCTTTGATAGGACTTGGTCTCTTGGTCTCCATATATCAAGAAATTGATATTAACTGTAATGTACTATATAGATTCAAACTGGCAAAGTGTATTGGATACATCAGTGAAATATCAGCTTTATCATTGGATAATGAATTCATTTACTGTGTTTCGTGATTGTGTTTATTTTTAAGAGTGTACATATTATTTGATTTTCCTAGCTTTCATATACTATGAGAAAGATAAACAAGGAACTTTGATTGAAAGTATATTCTTTAGGTGTATGTATAATGTTGTGTCCTTGCAAGCTGAAAATAATGTTTGTAGGGAGCACTGACCACTAGGGCACTCCCAGACATTAATTTTATGACTTTATTTGGAGTGCTGTGGGGTTCTCAGTCAAGATAACACAAGTATGATGTTGCTCCATACAAAAAAGTCTACATTCTAAGTATGTTCTTGCTAGATTGTTGTATTTGCTGGAGCAAGGTAAATGAATTTGTCAATGTTCATAGCTTTACAAAGAAAGTGTTCACCTGCAAGGGGTGCTACTGAAATAAAGTTGAAAAATGATGCATGCAAATAATAAAATGATGTAATTATTCATTTTATATAAGAACACGTTGTACAGTTAATTAACACAAACCATATTCATGTTGACTCCTTGACTCCCCTACAGATGGATAATTTAGAAATTTGAACCCTATTTAACTACAGTCTGAGGCTCTTCTTGCTTTTACTAAGGCAATGTTTTTTTTTAACACGTAATGAGAATACATGTAGTTTGATTCAGCCTGAATCAACAGAAAAAAAGTCTTTTTCAGTTGTGTTATCCTTGTCAATCAATTGAATTGATAGGAATGTCAGTGGCTCTGACAAGTACATGATAATTTAGGGCTTTAACATAATCAATACATGTATCGATGGCTGAGGCAAGATTCAAAATGTGCATTTAGCTTTTCCTTGGAACCATAAATAAGAAAAACCTGTTATAACTTGTCATTAACTTAATAAAATATCACATCAGACGGAACAAGGACCCAGTGCTCCAAGTATGTGTATCGTCAGATACCTCACCGGAGAGGCCATTATGTTGATCTTATTTACGTTTGTGGTGAATCATAATATGTTTTTTATTTGACACTTTTTGTATATCATTTTTCTCACTGAGCATTGCCAAAGTGTGATTAAATGCATTAAGTTGAGAGACAAGGTAGAAAATTATATTATTATGTACACCTATAAAGCTGTATTTATAAATCCAGTAACCACGCACATCGCTCTGAATAATGAATTGAAGAAAGGATGTTTAGGGTGTTTATATGGATTAAAACACATGTAAAAGCATGCAATTCTAGGAATAGTAGCAAATTGCTACTTTCCTGACTTTATTTTATCATAGGTTGACTTGGTGTAGTAAATATTGTCATCTATCAATGCTGAGTTTGTCATTTTTTTTTAGTTGGAAACCTGCTGTGACTGATGCTGCTTAATACCAGTAGCCCATTGGACAACAAGTGACCCATGGGTCATGACGCTAAGCCGACTGACATGTTGATATTATGTCCTTGCACAGATGACCAATTAAGATAGGTGGCATCATTGTTCATGCATATAGCTTAAGTTCATCAAGACCCATAATCACAACAAATCTGATGACAATCCAACCAGCCTTTCATGAGGAATCTGGCAATTTGTGTGTATTTCGCATTATTTCTGGTGTGCTCAAACATATCCCAAAACTCTGAGAATATTGGTCACTGTGACCCAATTTCAGGTTTCTGGGGAGAACTTTTGAGGAACTCTCAGGATGTCAAGTAAGAAGATTCTGGGCCCAATGGTTATGATTTGTGCCCTACTTTGGTATCAAATTTGCAATTATTCTTGGGGGGTACTTCTGAGCCTCATAGCTCGGACAATATGGGTGACAGAGACCTAATTTCAGGTTTCCTAAGAGGCTTTTCATGGGCCTCCCAGCATGTCAAGAAAGTAGATTCTAGGTCTTGTCATAATGATTTGTGCCCTATTATCAGATGACGGCATCTTTTAAGGTCTCAAAAATAGAGAAAACAAGACGACCAGAGGTCACGCGCTTGCCGGAAAAACTCTGACCCAGTTTGGAGGACAGATAACAGAACATGTCATAAAGAAGACAAAGAGGAAGAAAATGAGCCATAGTTTGATCAGCCATAAAGGTTGGACCAATATTGACAAAGTTACGATGGAAAAAAAATTTATACATTTTCATGACTCTGACCTTGAACTTTGACCTATTTAAAAATACACATAGAGCTTCAAGAAAGCGTCCCAATATGCGGTAGGTGAAAGTTGCCAAGTGATTCCTGGTAGACTATGGCCTGATGAATGCTATAAAACAGAGGCAAAAGCCAGCAAGAAAGAAAAATTTAGGACAACTGACAAACAGACAGACATATTGACAAAAATGACACAAAGGTGAGACCAGTTAACTATACTACGTTATGTAGAGGACGAAGGTGTAAAAATGAACCAAAGTTTGTGAAGATAGGACCAGAATTGACAAAGTTATGAGGAAAATAACATTTTGAGGTGTTTCGAAGTGACCAACATACTGACAAAGTGACACAAAGTTGAGACCAGATGACATGATCAAGTTATGAAGAAATCTAAGAGGAAGTAAATAGCTTAATTTTATGTAATTAAGGTTTATAGCTCCGGAGATATGGCTAAAAATTATATGTTATATTGTTTCAAGTGCAGCCCCACCTAGCAGTTATTTTTCAAAAATGAAAAATCACCTTCAATATATAAGTATATGACATAAGATGTAAGTATATGACATAAGATGTATCAGTTTTAAAAAGGTTCCTGCAAAACTGTACTGTATAATGCAGTATATGACACAAAAACTAGCAATAAGGCGAAATTTAGGCTGACAGACAAAGAAACACAAAGCTGAGACCAGATGACTTAAACAGGTTATGGAGAAGACTCAACGGAAGAAATTAAGCTATAGTTTATGTAATTCTTATTTATAGTTTCGGAGATATTGTCAAATAACGATATGTTGACGAAGTTCGTGTGCAGCGCCCCCTAGTGGCCATATCCTGAAAATGAAAAATTTATTTTGAGATATTAGTGGAAGACATAAAATTCACCAGTTTCAAAAGGATTCCTGCAAAACTGTGGCCTGTAGAATGATCTACCTAAGACACAGGCACCAGCAAGAAGGCAAAATTGAGGTCAACTGACAGACAGACAGACATACTGACAAAGTGACACAAAGTTGAGAAAATATGACAAGACCATGTTATGAAGAAGACGCAGTGGAATCAAATTTTTCATTATTCTTGGGGGGGGGGGGGGGGTACATTTGAGCCCCATAGCTTGAAGAATGTGGGTAACAGAGACCTAATTCTAGGTTTTCAAGGAGACTTTTCATTGACCTATCGGGATGTAAAGTGAGAAGATTCCAGGTCCAGCGGTTACTTTTTGTGCCCTGTTAACAGATGACGGCATCAAAATAGAGAAAAAAATCATTTAAAAATACAGGTGGCGCCACCAGTCTGCAGAAATTAATGAAACACTCCTTTATCAATAACCAGGCAAAGAATCGGTGATCAATGCATTAGTTGTTCTGATATTTGAGCTTTTGTATCATATTTTTCATTATTCTGGGGGGGGGGGGGGGTACTTCGGAGCCCCATAGCTGGAAGAATATGGGTAACAGAGACTGAATTCCAAGTTTTTAAGAAGACTTTTCATGGACCACTCTGGATGTAAAGTGAGAAGATTCCAGGTCGAGCGGATACTATTTGTGACCTGTTAACAGATGACGGCATCTTTTGAGGTCTCAAAAATGGAGAAAAAAAAATCGTAAAAAATCGAAAAATACAGGTGGCGCCACCAGTCTGCAGAAACTGATGAATCACTCCATGATCAATATCCATGCAAAGAATCATGGTGATCAATGAAATAGTTGTTTAGATATTTGAGCTTTTGTATCAAATTTTTATTATTCTGGGGGGTACTTCGGAGCCTCATAGCCTAAAGAAAATGGGTAACAGAGACCTAATTCCAGGTTTCCAAGGAGATATTTCTTGGACCTCTCTGGAAGTAAAGTTAGAAGATTCCAGGTCCAGTTGTTACGATTTGTACCTTGTTAACGGACAGACGGCCGGGTGGCCGGACGGACGACGGACAAAGAGTGATCGCTATCGCTCAGATGACTTAAAGTCAGCTTAGCTAAAGAAATAATACAAATATCCTGCTGACCATAGAAAATAGCATCTATCCAACTGGCCAGGACAGCAAATGCAGGTGGCCCACTGGCTAAGGAGAGCGAGAAAATTGCATTCTGTTGGTTGAATAGAATGATTGCAATATCCTGTAAGTTGATTAAAATGATACATTATCATATTAAATAAACAGAATGTTACAAATTTCATATTCAGGCTCCCGAGTCATCAAGGATATCAGTGTTAGCATGGAAGATGAGATTCTCCTTTTTTCAGTGTGGGAAAAATCAAATATTTGAAAAAAATTGCCTCGAATCGGGGACCTTGATGGGTCCAGAGATACATCGGTCACAGCGTTATACATTGGCTCAGGGCCAAACCATGTGTCCAATGGGTGCTTGCCTTGGGTGGATTTTGAGATAAAGATTTGACAAAACAAAGTGTCATGAAATTATGAAAATACCAGACAGAAGAAAGATATTTAGCTGAGTCAGCTATCAATACAAACATAATTTAATCAAAGACGGATCAAGGATTTTGAGAAGGGTATGTCCAGCCTATGAAGACTATATAGTAGTCTATATAGACTAATAGGGAAAAGACTATATAGGGAATTGAAAATGTTCGGTAAAAGAGGAATTCTAGGCCACAAGAAACGGTATGAAACCCTTAAGAAAAGTTGAAGCAGCTAGTGTTTGTTATGGATTGCTTCTCTTGGCCTATTGCATTCACCTACTTCATAGTAACGGTATCCTTCTTTTGCCCGAAGCGTGAGGTATTAATCTGTAAATGAGTGGAAAATGCCAACTACCTAGTTGTCTTATGACATATTCACCCTTTTATGTGGACAGACCGTTAGACTGGGCCATTACAGGAGTTGGGCCATTACAGGGGCCTGAAATGCCATGTATTACACCAAAACAATAACATGTTTTCAGTTTTGGTTTTGGTTTAATCGTTCTATAGCGCTCACAATCAGTTGTCTATACCTGTGCCTGGTGAGTATTCAACTCTAATGGTAAAATTAGGTGACCAGGATATAATGATAAACATATGTCAGACAGGGAAAATCACAGGTGTGGCTTTATTATCTTGAGGCCTGGATGACATTTTTTGTTTATTGCGTGATAAGCGAATTCCTTCTCCAATTATTCTGATGAAGCAATACAGTCTGTCTGAAATGACAGAATAAAACAGCTCAAATAAAAAAAGCCGTCTATTCTGTTTGATTCCTACTTTAAATAAATTGTTTCATACAGGTGGAAGAATTTGCTCGTATATACATTATAAACAACAAGCAGTTTTCCATGGAGTTGGTGACCTTTGTTTCCTTACCTTGTCAATAATGAATATTTCTAGACAATACCTCAAATAAGAGAAAATTCTTGGATATTTAAAATTTGTAATTTTATAATAACTTTCCTGTTTAAAATACAAGGCATGCAAACTTTGTAATCTTTACGCTTGGTGCCCTATAATTATTTTTAGTAAGGTGACTATAAGTCAACGGAGATTTAGCAATGGCCCGCTGTGTGGCTGCAGTCCCTCCGTATGTCTTGCCACCGGTCGAGCCGTGTGTCCATCCGTTCGATAGACTAGCTCGTTTTGAAACCGTTGGCCCTTAGAATACAAATTTGGCGTAAAGTTAGGTGTTCCAAACATCTCCTACCAAGCAAAAATTTGGGTCACTGTGACTTGGTGCCTTTGAGATATTAAGGAAAAAGTTAAATTTTCAATTTAAAACCTATTATCAAATTTAAGGACTGCTTTATGTAAAAATCACACATTTTCTTCACATTTACCTTAATTGTACTCCTATACCATTCCAGAAATTAGGTCAGTTTAATGTTATTTGAAAAAGTTTGGGCCAAAACATAATGTACTTTTATAGCTCAGCTGATACAAGTCAACTGAGCTACATATTGTCGTGGTCCATTGTCCGTCGTCCATCCGTCCGTTTGTCTGTCCGTCAGTTAGACTGGCACGTTTTGAAATTGTTAGACCTACGAATCCAAAATTTATCATACTGTGTTAGATGTCCCTAAGATCTCCTGCCAAACCAATAATTGGGTCAGTGTGACTTCGTTCCTTCGAGAAATTAAGGAAAATCCTCAAATTTCAATAAAAAATCTTATTATCACATTTCAGGACTGCTTTATATAAAAAACTGATCTGTTTTCCTTAATATTTACCAGAAGTATTCTCCAATATATTTCCTATATACATGCCGAAATTAAGTCCGTTTAGTGTAATTTCTTATGAACATAATGCACTTGGTGAAAATCAGAAAAAATATTTACTCACCAAACTTGAAAACTGTTTAAGGTAGAGAATTTTTTTCCAAGTATATAACTTTGTAAAATAAGATTCGATTGTATACCCAAAATTAGATCAAAATTTGTAATTTGTTTAAGCTATATGCATAAAAATAAAACCAGTACCTCTAATTTTACCTATCTTTGACCATGGCACTTTTTTTCCTGTGATTACTGATGAATTATTTTTCACAGCATGTAAACATAAGTATTTTATTTGTTTATATCTGAAATTTGAAAATAAAAGCTTGAAAATTAGGCTAATTATTGAATTTTTTGTTTAGGCATTATTGTTTATATTTGATTTATCCATATGCAAGCTGCCCACTCCTGGTCACTGGAAGTCAGCTATGCCAGGGTTCCTGATTTGTTACAGTCACTTTGGGAGATCATCTGCTCTTAAAGGTGTACAGCAATTCACATATCACCCCCCCCCCCGTGCCAACCCTACACACCAAGTGTTTTGCAGTAATTGTTATTAATTGCACTGATTTAGTTTCTTGTACTGCTGTTTCCACTCTAAAATACAAAAAAATCATTGATAAAGTAATTCAAGGAGTAATCTGGAAGATGCCATGTTGGGTTAATGTAGCATTTTTATAGAAATCAATTTTCTTAAAAATTATTTTAACAAATTAAAATGGAATATGACCCATCAGTATGCATAAATGTATAAACTATAAAGCTAATTATGGGTAAATAAAAGCACAATTAAAATAGTGAAATCTGAATCCTGTATTATTTTTTATATATTTATTGTTTTGCAGATTTAAAAGATATATTTTTGTGGTAAAAATGAATATATATATTTGTATGCATGATATGGTGTTATCTGACAAGATTGAGATTAATGATGATGCAATTTAGAATTATAAATCCACTTTTAGATTCAGATATATATTTTAGATTGGAAATGTATGGAAATATAAACTAAACATTTAAAAAATGATGTGATAAAAAAAACCCGAGGATCTAATACAAATATTTCTTCATGATTTTCCTTCCTGAGCAGAATAGGAACTCAGGCTTTGTTTGACCTGTATGTATATGCAGAAGTGTTATAAATGCCATCTCTCCCACCCCTACCCCCCTACACACCCACTCTGCTGCCATTGATTCCTTTGCACCTGTGGACAGGGACATTTGTTATAACTGCAAATGTGTAAAATATATTAAATTTAAAAAATAAATTGATAAGAGAAAAAAAATAAAATTTAATTAAAACATATTCTTTTCTCAGGAGAATGGAACATAAAATGATCAGCTCTGTCTGTCCATTATCGCTCCATCATTATTAAATATATATTAATTATGAAATTATTCAAAAGAAAAGCACTGTTGAAATAACTTTCATATTCTGTATGTGGATAGATTAAAGCTATTCAAGTCTGAAACTTTAAAGCAATTTATATTTTCAGTTGTGTAATATTGCAGATGTAAAACTTTAAAACAATTTAATATAATAAAAAAAATTAGAAATGATTAAAACTTCATATTTTATCAGCTTTGTTTGTCTACCAGTCTGTTTGTCCTTTATTAAATATTAAGTAGTTGTGGATGAACTTCTTAATCCTGTAAGCATAGTTGAATTAAGTGAAAAGCCTATGTATATAAACTTTAATAATACTGAGATGTTGTACCTCCCATCATTCAACCCTCACCCCCCCCCCCTCCCCGGCCCAAGTCCTTGCACCTCTTGACTGGGGACATTACTTATATTTCAACTGTATAGAATATATAAAATTTAAAAAATACATATATCTAATAATAAATATTATAATAAGATAGATCCAATTTAACATATGTGTAAACTACTGGACTTTCAACAATTTATCAGAAAGCCAACCAATGACCATGGTTATAATATACATCTTATGTTCACAAACTGATCACATGCTTCTAGTTTAACATTAAATGCATGTTTTGGTTACAAAATACTATTTGCAACAATTTCTTACACATCTATACAAACCAATTATGTCAACCAGCCATGGCCTATATTACCTTTTCCTCTTAAAAGTTATCTCCATTTGATATTATTTTCGATTTTTAACTTCAAGGTCAACTATAGCTGAGCACAGTGACCCATGGGTCCCTTGTTTAACAATCAGGGAAGTTTTTTTACTCGCCTTGCATAATAATTGATGAAGATAGATACTTTTTTTCCAAAGATATTTATTTACCTTGTTTAATCAAAATTTAACTGTATAGCCGAAATTAGATCACAATCTTGTAATTTATTTTAAAGATATTAGCATAAATGTGAAATAAGTACCTTTGATTATGCCCAACTTTGACCAATGCACAATTTTTTCCTGAAGAACATTATTTTTATATTCAAATCATGTATACATAAGTACTAAAAATGACAAATATTGAACTTTGGAAATAAAAGCTAAAAAATTAGCTTTTTTATTTATTTTTTTCAGAGGCTCTATTGGATTAACTTGAATTGTCAAGATGCAGGCAGCCCACTTCTAATCACCTGAGGTGTGCTATGTCAGGGTACCTGATTTGTAATTGGTGACTGGAGGAGATCCCCTGCTGTCATAGGTGTTGCATATTCAAATATCCTACTGACCATAGAAAAAATTGCATGTATCCAACTGGTCGAGACAGCAAATTCAGGTGGCTCACTGGTTTAGTGGATCAAATGATACATTATCATATTTAACAATCAGAATGACACAAATATTATATTCAGGTCCCAAACCATCACGGATATCAACTAAGCCTGGAAGATGAGATTTTCCTTTTTATCCAGTTTGGGAGAAATACGTTATTTGAGAAAATTGCCTCAAGTCAGGGACCTTGATGGGTCCAAAAGATACATCGGTCACTGCTTTATACGTTGGCCCAGGGCCAAACCAAGTCCACTGCTTGGTTACCTTGGGTGGCCTTTAATTTAAAAAATTGACAAAACAAAGTGTCCTGAAATTATGAAAATACTACACAGAGGAAAGATATTTAGCTTAGGGTGCTATCGATACAAATATTTTTTAATCAGGGACGGTTCAAGGATTTTGAAAAGGGGATGTCCAGTTAGGAAGACTCTTGAGGGAAACTTAAAAAAGTGTCTTCTTTTCGGTAAAAGAGGAATTTTAGGTCACAAGAAATGGTGTGAAACCATTAAGAAAAGTCAAGCAGCTATAGTATTCGTTATGGATTGCTTCTATGGGCCTATAGCCTTCACCTTCCGCGTAGTAACGGTATCCTTTTTTGACCCGAAGCGGGAGGTATCATTATGTAAATGAGTGGAAAATGCCAGCTGCCTAGTTGTCTTGTGACATATTCACAAGATTAACATGTTTTCAGTTTTGGTTTTGATTTAATCGTTCTATAGCGCTCACAATCAGTTGTCTGTACCTGTGCCTGGAGAGTATTCAACTCTAATGGTAAAATTAGGTGACCAGGATATAATGATAAACATATGTCAGACAGGGAAAATCACAGGTGTGACTTTATTATCTTGAGGCTTGGATGACATTATTTGTATATTGCGTGATAAGCAATTTATTCTGATGTAGCAGTACAGTCCGTCTGAAACGACAGCATAAAATATATCAAATAAGAAAGCAGATTATTCTGTTTGATTTCTTCTTTAAATAAATTGTTTCATACAAGCTGCATATGTGGTAGACAATCGCTCTTATATACATCATAAACAACAATCAGGTTTCCAAGGTGTTGGGGACATTTGTTTCCTAACCTTGTTAATTATGAATGTTTCTATACAATATCTCATATATGAGAAAATTCTTGGATATTTAAAAATTGTTATTATATAACAACTTTCCAGTTTAAAAAACAAGGCATTCAAACTTTGTTATCTTTACGCTTGATGCCCTTTAATCATTTTAAGTAAGGTGACTGTAAGTCAACGGAGATACAGCAATGGCCAGCTGTGTGCCTGAAGTCCGACCGTATGTCTTGCCATCGGTCGTACCGTGTGTCCATCCGTTCGATAAACTGGTTCGTTTTGAAACTGTTGGCACTTAGAATCCAATTTTGGCGTTATGTTAGGTGTTCCAAAGATCTCCTTTTAAGCAGAGCTGGGTCACTTGCTCTTGGTGCCTTTGAGATATTAAGGAAAAAGCTCAATTTTCAATTTAAACCCTATTACCAAATTTCAGGACTGCTTAATATAAAAAAACCCTTATCTGTTTTCTTCACAGTAACCATTATTGTACTCCTCTACTTTTCCTATGAACATTCCAGAAATTAGGTCAGTATTATGTAATTTGAAAAAGTTTGGTCAAAACATAATGTATTTTTTAACAAACAGGAAAGATATTTTCTCACTTAATATAGTTGTTGAAGATAGAGACTTTTTTTTCCCAAATATATTTAAATACTTTTTTCTAAAAATTTATTGTATAGCCGAAGTTAGAATCTTGTAATTTGTTTTAAAGGCATTAGCATAAATATAAAATAAGTACCATAAATTATGCCCAACTTTGACCATGGCACAATTTTTCCCATAGTAACATTTTATTTAATATTCACATTATGTTACATAGGTAGTTAATTTGATGAATACTGAAATTTGAAAATAAAAGCTAAGAAATAAAGCTTGTTACTTAATTTGTTTTCAGAGGCTCTATTGTATTCACTCGCATTGTCACGATGCAGGCAACCCACTTCTAATCACTTCAGGTGTGCTATGCCAGGGTACCTGATTTGTAGTGGGTCACTGGAGGAGATCCCCTGGTGTCATAGCTGTAAAGTTTTTATCAAATCATCCCCCCTTCTAACTTGTAAAGCTGTTAAGTTTACAATGGTGAGATCTGAATCAAGTTGCATTTTCGTATAATTAATGTTTTGCAAATTAATCAAACCTATATTTTTTTTTGGTTAAAATACACCAGTATGCATAATGTGCTATCTGACAAAAATAGGATTAAATGATGCAATTTAGAACATGGATCAACTAATATATTCAGATAACGTTATAAACGTGAAAGAAATTGATGTAATTAAAAAAGAACTAATGCAAACAATTGTTCATTACTTTCCTGTCTCAGCAGAAAAAATAAAGTAATCAGCTTTGTTTGTCTACCTTGGTCTTTTTTTGAGGATTTATTAATTATAACTGAACTGTTTTACTTCTAAGCACCCCCCCCCCCCGGTTCCTGCTTTCGAGTCCTTGCACCTCTGCACTGGGCACATTAATTTTATAACAGCTGTATAACATTAATGTAATAGTATAATAAACAATTTAGAATCTTATAAAAGCATAACATATAATATTCTTTGCGCAGCAGAATGCGACAAAGTTATCAGCTCTGTCTTTCCATTCCTCTCTATATCATTAAATATGCAATAAATATGAATCAACTTTTTTCCTATAAGCACCATTGAACCAAGTTCCATATGTTGTATGTATTTGGATTTTAGGTATTAAGTCTGAAATTTAAAAGCAACTTATAGATTCAGATATAGGTGAGATATTGCGAATTTTTTTATAAACCTGAAGACAGTTTGATTGATTTAAAATGAGTATTTAATGGATACATTTGTTCATTATTTTCCTGTCTCAGTAGAAGAATAATTGTTCACATCAGAAAAAAATTACCACCCAGGGCTTGTTATGTAACTTCACTTTGCCAGCTGGCTGACTCGGGGTCAGGCAGTCTTAGGTAGCCTCCAGTTACCACCAAAAAGACAACAACCAGCCCTCCCCCTCTCTCTCAGTCTATCTCTCTCTTTCTCCCTTCCAAATGAAATGTTTAATAAACAAGATTCATCATATAATTTCATATATATTTTTATACTGATGATAATTTTGTAATTCTTTTATAACAAAATAAATTTTTAGGTCTTCAGTTTCATGCTCTACATATTGCACATTTATAATTATTAAATTGAAACATATTCATATTGTAATATGATTTTAACACCATTTTGACACATTTTGAATTTTCATATTAGTGTTTAAAGATCTTGTTAATTAAAATTCATGCTTTTTTTGTGAAGAATTAAATGGAAGTGTTCTTCAAGCTATATGTTAAGTATACAGTTGTAAATTGTAATATGCTCAATCTTAAAAACGACACATTAAAGCCATGAGTGCATGTACTTTTAGCCATGATTAAATGTTTTTTATATATTTTCTTCTGAATTTTTAGTTAAGTTTATGTTTTAATCGGAATCTTCTAAAAAAATAATATTGATAAATAACTTGCAATATAGTGGATATTTTGTACCATATTATTCGTCTCTCTTAAGGCTTGTTAAGCCTTTCTGTGCATAAATCAATCAGTAAAATTGGACAAACTTTCCTGGAATTTAATTTCGAGATCTCTGGCCATGTTCAAACAGGTTTTAGAATTATTAAATACATTTTCACATTTTTTGTTTATCAAGTATATCCTTACAAATAACTCTGAGGTCCATCACCTTTTGTTTTGCCTTATTGCTTTTTTGTATTATGGAATGGTTTCAGGCAATAATTTGCAGGTATTAAAGAGGACAATATTTACTTTATTTAATTTATGCTCATTTGAAAATGTAAAATATACTTTTACAGCATTCAATTTCAGTTAATAAACTAAATGTGTATTATTATACTACAGGTCATCACCAATTTCTTCCTTATTCTACGTTTTTACAGATTTTCCTATATTTTCATAGGGTGTTTCAAACACATATTGCTGTTGTTAGGTTGAAATACTAATACTTCTATAATGATCCTGCATTTATTAAGTAGACAATAAAAGTGGACATTATCTGTCTTGCATTCATATATTTAGTATTTGACTACCACCAAATAGCAGAAAAGGGTATATTTTGCATTTGCTAAAATCTTAAGTTTATCTGAGCGCCGTGACTAATAGGTCCCTAGTTTTGGCTAAGCTGACTGAAATTCATCTGAGCTTTAGCGATCACTTTTTTTCGTTGTTTGTTCGTTCGTCTGTCTGTTTTTTGGTAGCAGGGCACAAATCGTAACTATTAGATCTAGAAACCTCTTACTGCCATATAACAATAAGGGTGTCAGTTTCTGACCTGTTGTTTCATTTAGTATGCTTAAACCACACATGTTTATTGAACTTGACTGGTTCTATCATTTCCCAAAGACTTTTTTCTATTTCACCAATTTTAGCTCAGTTGACAGAAATTCGCTCTTTATCCGTCCGTATAAGTGAGATGAACAGATATTGTGTGAGGTTGACATGGAACTTTTAACTTAGCATCTAGGAAGTTCCTGCTAAAATCTTAATAAAAACCTTTAATGATATTATCAACAATAATCTATTTTATAAGGACTCTGGGCCAAAAAATTCTGAAAGTTACTCTACTAAAGGTTAGAGGTTCCGTAAAAGATATTTTTCAACAGATCATAACATCAGTAATTAAAATATGCATCACATGTGCGTCAAATACACCTGAGAGTCATGAACCATGGGTCACTTGTTTTGTTTTTTTTAACTAGCAGGTTTACGATACATAATAGCTAGATCAGTATCATTTTTATGGCTCTATATACTTTTTAAAGCAGTCATATTTGTTAACATGATAAAAAAAATAACAGTATTCTACTTGATTCAGTTGTTCTAAAGTTGTCATGGTCGGGTATCTGTACCTGTGAAAAAAACACGTTCAACTCTATGCAGTAATGATTTTATCACGAAACAAATATGTCATTAAAAGCATATGTCATGCCAGGAAAATCCACAGGTGTTACCGTCACTCCCATTTCCTTTTCTTGAACCTTGGTGATATCAGTTTTGTTAGTTTGCTGCTGAACGCCACCATGTCAACAGCGTCGTCATTTAGCGGAAGACTAATCATGCTTGCTCTAAGTAAGTTTTCTCTACTGTTTTTATTTACTATAAACATTTGCTGAAATATATTTACATAAAGGTACATTTCAATCTAAGACTATGATCTTGCTCCGAATGACTAAATTAAGAAGGCATTTCATTTTCTATCGTCAAATCAAATTGAATTAGATCTATTGAGACAAAGTTTCTACTACCAAAGCTTGTCCTTTGAAATAATCACGACCTCTTTTTGAAAGCGACACAGCCGTTTAGATATGAACAGTTAACCATGAAGAGGGTCCAAACTTCCTGTAGGAGAATGTGATTGGTTAATTCAGACCTGTTAATAGCCTGCCCTGAGGCCGTGTGAAAAAAAACTTACTTGTTATCTAGTGACTAAAAGATTCAGAGACAGGCCTGGGGAAATATTTGATAGTACCCACCGCGATTATAATTGCTCTTTTACAATCACTTTTAACTAACAGACTGGTATTATTTTGTCTTATTAATAACAACCATTTCAAATTCGGACCGTCCTTTTGACTTTTTGGCTGATTTCAATCTTAAACTGCTGTGAAGTTTTGTTCTGAAGGGGGGGGGGGGGGGGGGGGAGGGGGGTCCTACGTTTGCTCACCAGTCTCATTTTCAAGTACTAGTACGAACCTGCTCTTTTGGCAATATTTTATTCTTCTTAGTTGTGGAATAACTGACATACACAAAGTAGATAGGTATATAAACATAAGAAGAGTAAAAATGAGAATAGACCACCCAATCCAGACCCATTTCGAATGAAATACTTAAGTACATAGGTAAACTTTTATGAGTTAGTGTCCCAGATATAGAGGACAGTAGGACGAAACAGAAGTGGCCCGTATGACTGGTCTAATGAACGGAAAAGTAAGAATGGTTACTGTCCACGGATGCGAAAATTAAGTAACAGGGAGTAGATGAATGGTCGTGGTAAAGCAGCCACCATGAGTCCTGCCAAAACTCTCGTCTTATCACGCCTGTTGAGCATAGCAAACGCTGCAGGACCTCTTTGTAGACTTGCTGATTGATTGATGATTGCTGATTGGTTTGGTCCTTTGGGAAGAACTCCATGGGATGATGCCTCTCACATCAAAGAACGTGATCAACATGACTCTTAATTTTGATTTTGACGACAATACACCTGCTCAAATCTCCCTGAGTAGCCAGCAGTACCTGGTCGAAAAGAACATCGTCATACTAAAACAAACTCTCTGTTCACCTGATCTTGCTCAGTGTGATTTTTTTTTCTTTTACCCGAACTCAAAGGGATCATAAAGGAAACCTGTTCTAAAAGTGTGAAACCCCTAAAAAGGGCCGTAACTTACGATCATCCCAGAAGAAATCTTCCAGCAGTGCACAGAATGGATGCAGAGAATGACTGAAACGTGCATTAGACACGAAGGGGGCACTGAAATAAATTGTTTGTGCCATAAGTCCCGTTACTTCTCAGAAACACCTCGTATGTCTATATCTCATATACGCAGTAATTGCAGCTATTTTTTTAGTTCACTTTTGTGCAACAGATACAGTTGTCTGAGACATTTAGAGCGAGAAATAATTAAGCAAACTGTTTTAGGGGCATGCCATACTTGTAGCAACAGATAGGTATTTTAACATTGTAAATTTATATATATATATATATATATATATATATATATATATATACAGTGAAATCTCGCCTAACAACCACCTGAATATAGAGAACACCTCGAAATTACGACCATTTTTTAATGGTCCGATTTTCGATAATATAAATATATATTATATATTCAAACCTCGTTATATCTGGCATCTCGATTTTCTATTTATGACCAATTGTTTTGGTCTAAACGGGTGACCTGAAGCTCAATTATGCGAACACTAAGTACAAAGTAAACGTTACTTGGCCAGGCATAGCGGAAGGTCGGGCGCAAACCAATGCATTAAATCAGTAATATTTAAAGGGCAGTGGATCAAACAAATGCCTGGGATATATCAAAGAGTGGTTAGAGATGACCACACAAGCCCGGAAAGGATAGCGTCTATGTGATTTCTGCCGATTATTATATCCATGGAGTAGAGGACCTTAACAGATCAATATAAATTTATGATTGGTTCATATTTAACTTACCATTTGACATTATTTTAACAATTAATCATTCGCATTTCATCAATACATAGAGTTAAGTATAATAACAAATATAATAATGAATAGATATATATTTAGCTATTGTCGCCACCTGGGCCTGTATATATCGTGATGCACATTTATAAGCAGTTTGCATGATCACAAAAGTCGATATTCTCCTTTCTTTTCAAACAGCGGTAACAAGCTTAGATAATTTTCAAACCTGAACTTACTTATAAATAATTTTGCTCCTAAAATAAGACGATTTGCATATTTAGGTGTCCGACTTATGACAACTTATACCCAAAGAGACATTTATGTCGTCTAAAATGACCTTTTTTCAATTTTAAGCAAACACTTTTCCCTAAATTCATTCCATAATGTCAAAAAAATCACAATTAACAAACAAACAAAAATACTCAATACTGTCCTTACCTTTATGTAAATTTTTTGAAGAAATAAAAAGTTTGTTTATGGAAATGGTCATATTTATATTCAAAACACTTAATATGAGTATTGCACAGAAACGAGGCATAATCACTTAAATCCCTACAGCAGGAAAAGATATAAAGAAACTGATTGCATATGATGCATTGTTAACTTTTCTTTTTTTTCAATTTGTGTAACAGAAGCCCTGTTTGATAGATATTATGTAATATTTTCAATTGCAAAGACACTATTCTACCCTCTGTTGTAGACTTGGAAATATTTTTCAAGATAGATCGGTCCCATACTGACTCCCCTTCTTATTTCTTAAAAAATTATAGAGCTGCAGGTTTAACATTGGTCACTAACACATAGCTAATACATGTGTATGTTTAGTATTTCATACCCTTTTGTCCTATATTTGTCAATTTCTCTCTTACACTTTACATTCTGATTATTAAGAGCTCTTCACATACCATTGTATTGAAATGAAATAAAACCTAATCCACTTTCTACATTATCTTCAAGCTGGCCATATGGTTTAATACAACCGTTTGAGCTGAGTGCATCTGAAACATGAACAATGCCTTTTTTTCAACCAATCTCTTAAATATAAGGCATTGCCCTAATATTTACATTAACATTATTCTATTGCACTTGATTATCTGCAAATTAATCATTTACATCCTCACTATTTAAAACTGTTTTCATAAAGTTGAAATTAAACATTTTTTAAATGTAATCCTTCTGCGTCATATTAGCACAGTTTGAATTGGGATATGCAACAACCATGTTATTGCCAAAACACCCAAATAACATTTTGCCAACCACGAACCAGTTATCATCATAACATTGTATAAAAAAAATAACCATTAAATATAAATATTTTTCTGCGTATTTTAAACAACTGGAACATTTATTCCACCATACCTTCATTTCTACTAAATAACAAGTCTTTTTACTTTTTCTTTTCCAGTACTCTGCAAAATTAAATTATATAATACCTTCAACCGTTTACATTCGTATTGCGCTGGGTGCAGGACCATCAGAAAATGTACAATTTGCGAAGCCCAAACTCTTTCTGACATGAATACGTATTTTTCTCTTACTCCAGGATTTTACAGTGTTTAAATTTTCTAATCCGGTCTTCCCAATTACTGTCCACATCGACTGCTGATCTGTCATTGGCATAACTAGTATCTTTACAGTTTTACCCGATGGTATCATACTTAGGAAAGCTAGGGAGTCTTTCCTATCCTTCCACTTTCCTAATCACAACCCACTATTTTCTTTCGTATTCAGTTTAGGCCAGCAAATTGCTAAATCTCTGTTACATACTTGAATACCTTTAAAACTGATATTCCATCCCCACAAAATACAGTCTAATCGTTAACGTTTTGTGTTACTTTCCTTGCTTTTCGCCTACTTTTTTCACCAGAAATTCTTGTTTAATTTCATTTTTCTGAGAATTATCTTTGATAACCAACTGGCATAAGACAGATAACCTTGAGTATCTTAATAAAGGGGCCTTTTCCATTGTAAATAATTATGCCAACAATTGTATGATTCTAAACATAATAACATAAAACCTCAATTGTAGTCTTATTGGTATAAATGAGTCTCCAGGGTAGTAGGGTATTTAAAAATGAGCATACGGTTATTGGGGTACATACAGTCCAGATATGTCGTCCGCCGGAGTCCAGAGAGGGGCCGCAACCCAACTTCCAGTGAGGTGGTACCAAACGGTGTCACATGAGGTGCTGCCAGCTGGTGTCCAGTGAGGTGCTGCCAGCCGGTATCCAGTGAGGTGCTGCAAGCCGTTGTCCAGTGAGGTGCTGCCATGCCGTGTCCAGTGAGATGCTGCCAGCCGGTTTCCAGTGAGGTGCAGCCAGCCAGTGTCCGGTGAGATGCTGCAAGCGGTTGTGGAGTGAGGTGCCACCAGCCGATGTCGAGTGAGGTGCCGCCATCCAAGGCTAAGAATTGCTAGTTCAGGAAATCTAGAGACTGTTTATCCGGACTCTGTGTTTTTTCTAAAGTAATATTTAGTGTATGTACCATTGTATCTAGTCAGGCGTAACAGGCTGGGAACCCTTTCTTGTGTGTGATTTTGAACATTGTTTCTTTTATGTTCGTTTAATATACACTTGTGTGTCTGAGTACTGATACGTTGAGTGCGCCATCATAACCACACAATCGGTTCTTTTTCATGTTGATTCAAAGGCAACCCTATCCGTCACTTGGTAGGGATAACCTTTTCACTAGTGCACCAGAAAGGGTAACTTTTATCGGGTGACACTAAGAATACTGATGATTCAGTTCGTCCCGTGCACATTATCTGCAATACGATTTTGAGTAAGGTCTCAAGTCTTCGATGCAGTCTTAGGCATGTTTTTTTAAACTCGCAAATATCATAAAATAAAAAGGGGCAGCTCTCATCATTCTGAGAGTATATTTTTGATTTCATTACGCTAACCTGTTTTCAATTTTCGTCTTCAATGGGTTGTTCTGTAGCTCTCATAATCGAATATTTGATTCTATGTCTACATTACGTTCAACTTTATGCAATAAAGTTTCATAAAGTGACCAGGAGTTGATGATAAACCTGGGTGGCAGGAAAAATCTCAGGTGTGAGTTTATTCTTTTTTTTATATTCCCCTGAAATGAAATCGATATATTCAAACTTATATTACATCAAGATATTTTATTGAGGCCTGAGTGACATGACTTGTTTGTTGCATCATGATAAACGAATCTTTTTTTTCAATTTATTGTACAGTACGTCTGAATCGACAGCCTAAAAACTGTCAATTAAGAGAGCATTTATTTTTTTTATACCTAACCGACCCAAGAAGGAAATCGATGTATTCAAACTTAGATTACTACCGAACAGATCAATGATGTTTATGAATGAGACAAAAGAACTTACTTAATATAATAATACATTATATATAATAATATAATAATATAATGAGACAATAGAACACTTACTTAATATAATAATTCTATAATGATTTATTATTCATATTGCGCTCATACCATTTACACCTGCTCCAAAGCGCACCACAATGCTGTTGTACTCGATTAAACAATGATAGATTTAATCAATTTTGTAACAGTTTTATTACAAAATAATAAATCACATGTAGATGCCAAGTCACCACACTAAAACCAAGTTAAGAACTTTCTGATAAAAGGCTAAAGACGATATCCGGCTGATTCCGTAGTTTGGAAGCAGCATCTGGAAAAAGGCAATCGCCACAGACATATGGTCTTTGTGTCGCTAAGCCCTTGAATAACAGTAGATAAAAGTTAATAGATGCGATGTGTAACGTATAATTATGTAAATCTTTAATGAACAAGCAGTTTTCCACCCAGTTAGTGACAATTCTTTCTAGGTCTTGTAAATTCAAATTTTTTTTGACAATGCCGTCAAAATACGGGTTAGACTCGTTGATATTATTCCTAAATATAGTACAATGCATGCAAATTTTTGAAACTTTACTCGTGATACCCTATATTTTTGGAATGGCAGGTATATGAACATAATAATTAAATCGGAAGCATATTGTATAGCTCTTTAATCTATTTTAAGCTATCATATTCGTTAACACGCTAAAAAATTACAGTATTCGACATGATTCGAGTTCTACAACAGCTGTCACGTTCAGCTCTATGTGATATTGATCTTATCACGTAAAAAAGAGTGAAGGTATACATATATATTAGTTAAACTCTTCGATATTATTCCTAATTAAAATACAAAGCGTGCAAATTTTGTTATCTTTAATTTTGATACCCTATATTTTTGGAATGGCAGGTATATAAAAATAATAATTAAATCAGTTGCATATTATATAGGTCAATTTATTTTTAAAGCAATCATATTCGTTAACACGCCTAGATAAATTTACTGTATTCGGCTCGATTCAGTTCTACTACCGCTTTCACGTTCAGCTCTATGTGATATTGATTTTATCACGTAATAAACGAGTCAAGGTAAATATATGTCAGACCAAGAACATTTACAGGTGTTGAAGACACTCCCATTTCTTTACCTGATGCCTGGATGGTTTCATGAGACTGGGTTTAGTTGTATTACAGCTGTCACGTTCAGCTCTAAGCGATACTGATTTTATCACGTAATGAATTAGTCAAGATAAACATATGTCAGGCTAGGAAAATTCACATGTGATGAAGACACTCCCATTTCTTTTCCTGAAGCCTTGATGGTATCATTGATCTTAGTTTGCTGCTGATCGCCACCATGTCATCAGCGTCGTCCTTTAGCGGAAGATTGACCATGCTTGCTCTAAGTAAGTTTAAGACGTTTTAATGAGAAATAAACCGGCCAATATTTATTATTAACATTTGCCGAAACATATTCTCAGAATTGTACATTTCAACCTAAACTTATGAAGCATCTGAATTAGGAACTAGTTTTCTTTCAGTGTCAATTATAATTGAATTAGATATATTAAAACAAAGTTTATACTACCAAACAAAATATTGATGAAAGAGTAAGAAGAAAACATATATTTATCTAAAGACGTCTATGATATATATGGTTTAAACATAGCTTGTCAACTGGAATCATCGCGAGCTCGTGTTGAAAGCCTCATAGTCACCTACATATGGACAATAAAGCAAGATTAGGATCTCATCATCCTTTAGGGGAACTTGCCCGTGTAAATCCTACCTGTAAAACTTCAGAGTTCTCAGATGAAGACGTATGAGGCTTTAGTACTTGAATTTGTCACTTAATATTTAAATAGCAAACTCTCATTTCATGTCTTAATAGACGTAACACAGGCAGGAATTTAGAATGCTTTATATCAATTAATATTAATGTCTTAGTTCAGGCAAAGTAGGGATATCATTGTTACACCTTGTGATATACTAATAAGATTATTCTTGTCAATAAGCAGATGCCTGGTAAAAAGTGTCAGTCAGAAGGCATTGTGTTTTCCTATAGTAAGCAGTTACTGTTAAAATGGTGGTATCCATGTAATCTTTCTTTTGGACCTGAGCATCCAGAAGAGTCGTGTACATGACCTGCAAGCTTATCTTCAGTACGTCTTTGGTCTTCGATACAGTCTAAGACACACTTGTTAAACTCACAATTATGATAACATGCACAATACTTGGAATAATAGTGCAAGTATAGGTTAGATTTCACTTACCCAAACATGTTTTCAATTTTCCTTCAGAATTAGTTGTTCTTTAGACTTCTAAATTAAATGTTTAATTTAATGTGTACTATAAGATTCTATTTTATGCAAATATGTTTTAATAGGTGATCACGAGTTGATGATAAACATATCAGACAGGGAAATCACAAGTGTGCGTATATTTTCTTGAGAAAGCATTTTATTCTTTTTTTTTATTTTTTCCCCCAAAATTAAATTGTTGTATTAAAATTTATATGAATCTCGAAGAGATGAAAGATGGTCATGAAGGAGACATAAGAACCAACATCCTTACTAAAAATTAAAATTTTATAATAATTTATTATTAAAATTACGTTCATACCAGATAGACCGCTCGGAAGCGCATTAAATTGTAATTGTACTCAAATAAACAATTATAGACTAAATCAATTACATTGTATATTTATATTAAATATGAATAGTAGGGTCTAGATATAGCTACTTTAACAAAGGAAATATCTACAACTTGGCAGTAAAGAATGACACAGACTCAGATACTCAATTTTCGACTCCACCTGGTTGTTCTGTATCTCTCATAATCGGATTTTTTTCTATGTCTACAATACGTTCAACTTCATGCAATTAAGTTTTATCAGGTGACCAGGGGTTGATAATAAACATGGGAGGCAAGAAAAATCTCAGATGTGAGTTTATTCTTTTTTTTATTACCCTAAAATGAAACCGATAAATTTAAACTTATATTATATAAATATATTTTATTGAATCCTGAGTGACATGACTTGTTTGTTGCATCATGATAAAAAAAATCGTTTCTTTTTTTATTAACTGTACAGTCCGTCTGAAATGACTGTTTAAAAACTTTTAATTAAGAGAGCATTTATTTTTTATATCTAACCATCCCAAAAATGAAATCAATGTATTCAACATTAGATTACTACCGAACAGATCAATGATGTTCATGAATGAGACAAAATAACCAATATCCTTACTTAATATAATAATTCTATAATGATTTATTATTCGTATTGCGTTCATACCATTTACACCTGTTCAAAACCACACCACAATGCTTTTGTACTCGAATAAACAATGATAGACTTAATCAATTTTGTTACAGTTATATTACAAAATAATAAATCACAAGTAGATGCCAAGTCACCACACTAAAACCAAGTTTAGAAATTTATATAAAAGGCTAAAGATGACATCCGCCTGAAATTGGCAATTGACTTTAAAAGACTGCTTATCCTAAAAGGTATGATTTAAAGTTCTTTTACATGTCGAAATGTTGATATTGGTAAGAATATCAACAAGAACATCATTCCACAGCTTGGAAGCAGCACCTGAAAAAGAGCAATCGCCACAAGTGCACATTTTTTGTTGAAGATGATGATCAAAAAGTTTATTAGTCATATTGTGTTTGCGTCACTTGGCCCTTGAATAACAGTAGATAAAAGTTCATAGGTGTGATGTGTAACGTTATAAGTATATAAATCATTAATGAACAAGCACTTTTCCATCAATGTAGTCACACTTGTTTCTGGGTCTTGTAAATTCTAAAAGTTTTTGACAATGCAGTCAATATATGAGTTAGACTCTTCAATATAATTCCTACATAAAATACAAGGCATGCAAATGTTGATACTTTACTCGTGATACCCTATATTTTTTTAATGGCAGGTATAGAAAATAATTATTGAATTGGTAGCATATTTTATAGTTCTATATTCTATTTACATCTATCATATTAGTTTACACGCTGAAAAATCAGAGTATTCGACTTGATTCAGTTCTACAACAGCTGTCACGTTCAGCTCTATGTGATATTGATCTTATAACGTAAAAACGAGTCAAGGTATTAATATGTCAGGCCAGGAAAATTCCCCGATGTTGAAGACACTCCCATTTCTTTACCTAATGCCTGGATGGTTTTATGAGACTTGTTTCAGTTGTACTACAGCTGTCACGTTCAGCTCTAACCGATACAGATTTTATCACGTAATAAATGAGTCAAGATAAACATATGTCAGGCTAGGAAAATTCACAGGTGTTGGAGACACCCCCATTTCTTTTCCTGAAGCCTGAATGGCATTATCTATCTTAGTTTGCTGCTGATTGCCACAATGTCAACAGCATCGTCATTTAGCGGAAGATTGACCATGCTTGCTCTAAGTAAGTTAAAGACGTTTTAATGAGAAATAAACCGGCAAATATTAATATTAACTTTTGCCTAAACATATTCTTAGAATTGTACATTTTAACCTAAACTTATGAGGCATCTGAATTAATAACGTAGTTTTCTTTCAGTGTCAAATATAATTGAATTAGATATATTAAAACAAAGTGTATACTACCAAAAAAAAGTTGATAAAAGAGTAAGAAGAAAACATATACTTATCTAAAGACGTCTATGATACATATGGTTTAAACATAGCTTGTCAACTGGAATCATCGCGAGCTCGTGTTGAAAGTCTCATAGTCACCTACATATGGACAATAAAGCATGATTAGGATCACATCATCCTTTAGGGGAACTTGCCTTTGTAAATCCTACCTGTAAAAGACTTCAGAGTTCTCAGATGAAGACGTATGAGGCTTTAGTACTTGAATTTGTCACTAAAATATTTAAAATCAAACTCTCATTTCATGTCTTGATAGACGTAACACAGGCAGGAATTTTGAATGCGTTATATCCAGTTAATATAAATGCCTTAGTTGAGGCCATGTAGGGATATCATTGTTACATCTTGTGATATATTAATATGATAATACTTGTCAATTAGCAGATGCATAGTAAAAGGTGTCGGTCAGAAGGCATTGTGTTTTCCCATCGAAAGCAGTTAGTATTAAAATGGGGGTATCCAGGTAATCTTTCGTTTGGACCTGGCCATCCAGAAGAGTCGTGTACATGATCTGCAAGCTGATCTTCAGTAACGCCTTAGGTGATCGATACAGTCTAAGACACATTTCATAAAACTTACAAAAATAATAACATGCACAATACTTGGAATAATAGTGCAAGTATAGGTTAGATTTCACTTAACCAAACATGTTTTCAATTTTCCTTCAGAATTAGTTGTTCTTTAGACTTCTAAATTAAATGTTTAATTTAATATGTACTATGAGATTCTATTTTATGCAAACATGTTTGAATTAGGTGTTCACGAGTTGATGATAAACATGTCAGATAGGAAAAATCACAGGTTGGAATATATTTTTTGATAAAGCATTTTTATTAAAACTCTGTATTAAAACTCATATTACTTCCAAAGAGATAAAAGATGGTCATAAAAAAGACATAAAAACCAACATCCTTAGTAAAAATGAAAATTTTTTAATAATTTATTATTAATATTACATTCATACCAGATAGACCTGCTCGTATGCGCATTAAATTGTTATTGTACTCAAATAAACAATTATAGACTAAATCAATTAGATTTTATATTTATATTATATATAAATACTATGGTCTAGCTATAGCTACTTTAACAAAGATAACATTTACAACTAGGCATCAATAAAAAAGCACGGACTCAAATATGTATTTTGGAGCATTATTTGTGCCTGCAATGTTTACGGTTTGGCTTCTTTCTTGCAAATGACCATAACGTCAGGACCTTGTCTGGTTGTCACTGTAAACATGCATTTTTCGCACTCAGAACAGCACCAAAAATAGATTTATATTATTTATTTCATGAAACTTCTTGTTAAGAAATAGGTAAAATATTAACTTAATTTTATTTGTAATGGACACATATGTTATCATTGCAAAAGCAGCTGTAGTTAGATCATAGTATTTTGTACCATTTATACATTTGTTTCAGTATAATTAATTATATCCTAGATGGATTCGGAACCCATTTCATTTGTTAACAACTTTGAAAGTTGGAAGATAAAGTTGGAGTCCCCTTCGAAAAGTTTGTTTCTTAACAATTGCCATTGAGAACATAAGCCATATGAAAGCAAATTTCTTAATCAATTAACATGGAATATTCCCGCTCAGATCCAACAAGTAAAAAACATCAAGGAGGTAGGCGAATGGACCCTGTGCAATTTGGTTTCCGAATACATATATTCAAATTAGATCCTGAAAGGCAACCCTATGCGTCACTTGGTAAGGACACCTTTTTAACAAGGGCACCAGAAAGGGGTATATTTTTTTCGGGTGACACTGAGAATACTGAAAATTCGGTTCGTGCCGTGCACATTATCTGCAATACGATCTGGAGTAAGGTCTCAGGTCTTCAATGCAGTCTTAGGCATGTTCATTTTAACAAGCAAATATCATAAAAGACAAAAAAAATATTGTATATTTATATAATATATAAATCATATGGTCTAGCTATAGGTAATTTAACAAAGATAACATCTACAACGTGGCAGTAAAAAATGGCATAGACTCAGATTTGTCTGAAAGAGCAGTATTTATACCTGCAATGTTTACGGGTTTTTTTTTGCAAATGACCATTACCTTGTGTGGTTTTCACTGTTAAAATGCATTTTCGTCACTCAGACGAAAAAATAGTTCGACAATTTTAAATAAATTTATATTATTTATTAATGAAACTTCTAGTTAACAAATAATTAAAATGGACGCAAATGTTATCATGACAAAAGAAGCTGTAGTTAGATTATAGTATTTTATATCATATATATAAATATATTTATATAGATATATATATATAAATATATATATATATAATACAGATTGAAATTTGAGCCTATTTTAAGAAAAATGGCAAAATATGGGAAATATAACTGGCATGTCTCCTTTGATTCCAAAAGTGCCCCACCCCATTGTTCCCCACCGAATTTCGTCCATGATGAGACCAGTCACACCAGACCTATAGGGGCAGGTGAGTAAGAAAGAGACACATGATAACATATAAAAGTATACATGTAAACACACTGTACTTGTACATACAGGGCTCAGAATAAGCGCCAGACCACTGAAACAGACCCGTTTTACAGAATTATTATGAAAATGTTTAATTAAAAATTCCATGAGTTTTCAGTAAAACATATTAGATCGTATAGATATTGATGATATATACTACCATTTATTACCATTAGTTCTCAGTTGACAGTAATCAAATGTGTGTGTACATTAGCCGATTAAATCAATATATATATAACAAGAGATCCTGAATTATTAGGCTGAAATAGGCACATGCGTGATATAATTTGTCATTTACGTGTATTGTATACAAATACATCAGTGCCATTAGTAGCTACATCTGTATCTATGTATATGCCAGTATGCCTGTTGATTATATTTCAGTACAGCCACATTAGATAAAACCAGGTCTGCAAGGCTGTCTGATCACCCTCGTTGAACAATACTGTACGATGCCTCATTCAGTCCTGTTACAGACTGTTTCAGGTCTCTACATATCTTGATGGGTAACCTCGGTCAGTTTTCCAAGTGATGTTGATTGCATGATTTAAACTCAAGCATTTTTTTATGTAACTCTGCATTTCATAAAAATTAATAGGTCCCGTGTGATACTATGGAAAGCAGTTCTACGTTCCAATTGAAAATTTTTACTTCAAATAAATGAAAATCAAGATTTGTATGAAATTTTATTTCTATTTCAGTTAAGTGTGATGCGAAATATTGCTTCAAATTATTTTAAATAATTGTATAAGATAAAGTTACAATGTTTTTTTAAAATGACATTCCAGTGGCATGTGTGCTGATACACAAATTAAGTGGTTCATTACTCGAACATATGCCTAACATTAGTAAATAAATTGTTTAAACTTGACTAGACAACAATAAACTGAATTATTTTTATAGGATTTGGATATTTTTTTATAGATGTTATTAAATGATTAACGATGATGCGAAGCCTGAGCTTTTGGGTAGCCTGCTATGTTTTAGATCTGACGCGTTGAAGTCTTTTTATAAGATTTATTTAACGTTTTATAGGTTGTCTTTCATATAGAAACAATCAAACATGTTTTAATTAGGAATAACAAAAAGGTACTTATACCATGATCTTAAGATTAATATAACGGAAGGCAGCTTCCTTCAGCAAAGAAATTTTCACTTTCATTCGGTTTGATAATAAAAATTCAAACATTTACTTTGTTTCAACCAACCACATTACTCTTCATAATCTCGGGACAACAGGAAACAATTAATTATACTCAGGTTAAGAAGAAAATTCGTGACTTTCAGTGTGCAAAAAGTTTTATTAAAAAAGTGCATCCATTAAAATAATCCATTATTTTTTTTAAACATGAGATACCTCCACTTAATAAACGCATTTATATCTACATTGTTGTTCAACAATATAGGAGTAAAATATAAGGAGTCAAATGCTGTTTATTTAACGACTATACCAACCGTAATAAGGTAGGAGTGACCATACCTCATATCAAATTTTTCAGCCGCAAACTTAGTACTTAGACGCAGTTTGATAATAAGGACCATTTCTCGAAAGGTTGCTTTTACCACCAACATTAATTTCGACAAACAAAGGACCTTTACGTACAAGAAAATGACAGTTTAGAACCCCCCCCCATGGACTTATACATGTAGGAATGATCCTTAGATAGCACATTTTGAAAAAGGCAAGTTCGTGAGTTTTTCCTGTACAGCTGATTCTTGGATATTTATTACACTGGCGGCGGCCTAATGGTTAGTTTAAAAAACAAGGACCCTTTGCTTGTTTGTAATGCTAGTTTGGCAGTGACCTTCTTGGGACTCCTTGCAACCCAAGGAGTGTGATCTGTTATATCATTTTCTGTCATATGGGAGCATCTGTTCCATATGGTATGAGGTGTTGCCATATGTACATGCAGTAAATCATAACATATAGGCCCATCTGATATATTTTCCTTGAGAATCAGCCAGAGCAGAACAGTGAATCTTTGATTCCTGGTTCACATACCATGGCCCATGGTAAATAATTGCACCGTTTAATGTTTACAATTAAACCACAGGTATGCTTATGATAGAGCTTTCAATGACTGGTCAGTGCTTCTTTTCGATGTATTATTTGCATTCCGGTTATTGGCGAAGGCAGTTCGGCTGTGCTCGGTCTAACCTCCTGGCAAGTCAATTAAAACGGAAAAATCACTCAAAATTATGTGCATTAAAAAATATTCTCATATCGCCTTTGTCACTGCGGGGATATTAACCTTGAAAATGAGGTATGGCAAAGTGACATACGCAATGCGGTTTCAGACAACAATGAGGACAAATGTGAAGCGAATTCCTTTTATAAGTTTTAGATAAATGTTCGTAGCGTGGGTTCTTCTCAACCTTTGTGAGGTAAATTCTACCTCCATTTAAGAGGTTATTTCTTGCCAGTTCTCTTTCATGTCACAAAAAGTGATATTTCTCACTGGCAGGTCATTTCCCCGTAGCAGCGTTTCTTACCTTGACTTACTATTATCCTGTCATAATGAAATATGACCATTGGCTGAGAAAACTGTTTTTTATCAAGAGTTTCAACGATGTGATTGATGCAATGAACGGCAGCTAAATAGTTTTTCGATGGTCGTTATTTTTGTTAATTTATACAAATATTTTTCTCTTGTAGTGCCTCTACTTTTGTTTGTGACAGAAGTCTTGACTGCTGGTAGGTAAAATTGATGTTTAAATAATTTCCATGGTTTTCTTTTGATCCTTTGTATATAATTTATAAACTGCTGTTTATCTCAAAGTATCACCCCAATCTATCTGTATGAGAAAAATCCAACATCCAATTTTTAGATAATTAGAATGTATTGACAAAATGAATAATGTATCATAATAAAAGAGCCATTGGATCTTAAAGTAAGCCTATAAGTTTAAAGAGCAAAGCATATTAAGGACATTAAGGGGTAATTTCACTGTACGTTAAAGTCCGATAACACTGCTAACACTCGATTCTGATGTGTCACGAATTTGAAGGTTCTAACCTTTCAGTCGTGCGTCGGATTGCTTAAAGCCTTTCTTTCAACCTAGGCGTAGTCTTATTCAAGACGGCATAAGGCACCGTATTCGGCGGTTTTGGAACTCTCCCGGTACGGTCCCCCGTCCGGTGCCGTAATACGGCTCCGTACGGGTATCACCAAAGTGAAGTTATATTTCAGGGAAACGCCTCTAGCCATGTGTTCTACAGTGTATATTATTAATCATTTCTTGACAATATGACCAAATATGTGTATACATAAATGTCTTTTTCCTTAGAAGGTGTAGAAATTAAAAATAAATAAAATATATAAACTAATGAATTGAAACATCATTAAATGAAAAATATAAAAACAAATAATTCAGACCCATCTGAATACTACGAGAAACACCCGGAAGCCATCCGTTTCAAAGCATAGTATTATAGTGACGGCTACAACCTTGCAGATAAACACCCCGTTTATTTCAATAGCCCGCTTAAATGAATATAATCGGTTGACAAATAAGATATTCAATTGAACAGGATCGAATGTACATAACAATACAGATATTCAGGACAGGAAACAAACAGGTGAATTATAATTAATGCTAGACTGGCGCGTATATATATGTATACGTATATGTATATATATATATATATATATATATATATATATATATATATTATTCTAATGTTTTGCTGACATGAACAACTGCTAGGTATAATATATGTATATATTATAAATACAAGAATATATGTGGTGATGTGAATAAGTGTGGTAAATTACACTTATAATACTTTTTTTTAACTGTCTTTAGGCCTTTTTTTAAACTGATGAAACAACGATTTTAGCCGTAAAACTACCGTACAGTGAGCGTACAAGTGGAAACACAGTGTTATTTGGTATTTAGTTTCAAATAAAATAAGTTATGTATGGGTTATTCTTATGTACTGCCTTAGCTGCTTCGTACCCGTTTCCTGAGGATTCATATTACTTTGTTGCATTTTTGTTAATGGGAAATCGTAGAAGCGGTGGGAAAGTTCTGTGTCAAGTCAATATTAAGATCGCGGGAACGCTCACTCACTCAGTACGTAGATGTTACACACTCCCCGAAAGAACTTTAGAAATTCCATCTTGTAGAGCGTGGATGTGGAAGTGCTGCCTGTATGAGTGCGGATTTGACTTGAAGTAATGTCGTAAAACGTCTTGGTGTCACAGAACTTGTTAAGACATTATTTATCGAAATCTTATCTATTCGTGACACATATGGAGTCGATTCTTTGACGTGTTAATGTATCTTTGCAAGGTAATTAGAGCAATGTAGATGAACAAGTATTTTTTTTCAGACCAGGCATCATTCGTATCCAACTCTGGAAATGTGACCGGTGAATATGATCCCTTGCATTTCGATTTGGTGCACATCAACAAGGGAGGCTGGCTAGACCAAGACACCTGGCAGTTACACATTGAATCATTTGGGTTGTTTCTGGTGACCTTATCCGCTGGTCACCCAGGAGCAGGAGCAGCAACAAATTACACCTTACACAGAAATGGCGAAGTGATGACATCAGTAACCCTTACTGATTCTTCCAGTGCTACGGACAACACCATCGGACATGATATCGTCTCTCACTTCAGCCAGCAGGAAGAATTGCACATCAGGAGCAACAGTTCCAACCTCTACAGTACACCTACTGGGAAGTTGACGTCATGGGGGGTAGTTTCTCTGTCCCAGGCGATGGGAGTAGAAGTTGGCTTTGCGGTTTGTAAAATGGCCCCTAATGAAGGAGGAAAACTAACATATGACCAAGTATGCTCAAATGTAGGAAATGCATGGGATGCTGATAACAACAGATTTGTTGCCCCTGAGAGCGGTATTTATTTCTTTTCGTTTTCGATCGGGGCGTCAAGTAGCAACAATTATTTGCGTCTATTCGTCAACGGAGAGGCATTATTTACTGTGTACCGTTCCCGCCCCAGTCCTGTTCCTACTGAGCTTTTTAGTAGGGCAGTTATGATTCTGTTGCTTGCAAACGACCAGGTCCATGTTGAGTCACAATTTAGCGGCTTCTCGGACTTCAGCTGCCTCACTACCTTCAGCGGTTTTCTCTTCAGTTCCCTTCGAGATGAACAGTTGGCATGGGCTGTTTATCGTTCATTTGATCAGTTCGGAAGTGTGGATCCTCTGGAGTATGAGAATGTTATGGTGAACGAAGGAGCAGTATGGTTCGACGACCGAGCACACTGCCATTTAACTGGCCTATATTATGTAAACATATGTGCTGGCATATACGGTAACTACAATGCTCAGGTAAGTTTCTTCCATTATATTCAGAACTGTATTGCAAATTTGAGTTAGGTTCTTGAATATGAAATATGTTTTTTGTCGGATTGATTGAGAAATGATGTTGATGTTTTGATACAGCTTGCGGTTATGAAGGGTTCCGTGGTGCAAGGTGAACTTGTTCGTGTTTCCAATACAAGCCCTTACGAGGATATGATATGTCGATCCATGATCATCCAATGTAATGCTTGGGAGACCCTCAGGGTGACCGTGTCGTCTTCTTCATACCTGTGGGGTGGCGAGAGCATTGGAGGAAACCTGATATCATTTATGGGATTTTACCTTTTCCCATGAATATATTAAAAATAATAAAATGGTAAACCGGTTTGGTACTTAATATTTTAATTATCTGTGTGTGAACGTATTTAAGTGCCCCTTTTCTTTTGAAAATGTGTACGATTCCAGGTTGCACCAATAAGGTTTCATACCATTAAACAACGTTGCATGATAACACCAACAGAGAGCACTTATTCCTGTTAACCAACAGAGGTGTTAAACCCTATATCAAATATGAATATGCAATAACTACTTATGTATTTGACTCATTCTGAAATAATAAAAATGACAATAATAATAATAACAATAATATTTTTTATGTAACGCAAAAGCAATTAGATCTAAACGATTCACACGCATATATATAAGAATGAAATAATAAAAAAACAGTATAAAAATATATACGAGACAAAAATTAATTACTCATGCAGTAAAACACACTGCGAAATAAGTGTTACGGACTTACTTTTGTAACAAAATTTAGCACATAAAGGTGAGTTTTGACTTGCATATTGTGATGATCTTAAGATGTGCCATTGTGCCATTGAGGCCCGCCTCGGTTCGAATCCGTGACCTTAAGCTCCAAATTTTAACTTCTAAACACTAGACAACGTCCTACCCCTTGCAATTACGATCAGAGCTGGTAGGTAAATATCTAAAGATTTAAAACAAGATTTAGATAATTATTTTAATCACCCGAAATGTTTTTAAAGTCACCACAGATAGTTTAAAAATTAATGGTCAAAATTTCATTTAAGTATTATATCTTTGACAAAATAATTATAATAATTGAACACTGTCATAAAATCAAAATAATCTTAATAAAACATTTATAGTAACCGTCTTATTTACATTTGTCATAAGATATACTGTCTCACCGAATGCTCAAAGTAAAATTTTTTTTTTAATTTTCTAATTAAAAAATATGTGTTGACCGGGATCTTTGTCGGGGCACTGCAGAGCAACTTGTTTCCCATTAAGTATTTCAAGTTTATTTCTAGTACTTTTCAAGTGAATTTTGTTATCCTAAGGTCATGTTCTTAGATAACTTCCTTTCAATAAGCAGGTTGACTGATTTAAGTCACGGATAGCCTGGTGTTTCGCAATATGTTTTTCAACAGTTTGTAAATACTCTGATTAAATAAAATCTTTCAGAAATACAAGAACACAGCGGTGCAATTAAGTGTACCAATATAGGAGCATGTTGTAAAATTTGACTGGCATTAAAAAAGGCAGGTTAATTAGGCCTCCCTTGATTGATGAGTTTATTTCTGTATCTATAATTGGGTAATATTTTGGTGCAAAAGCATCGATTTAGATTTCTTTTTGGTTCTTTTCCACTTTGCTCAAGATCTCCATTGTGGTTGATTTTTTTTTAAAATTTGAATTTTTTAAAAAGTAGTTCTAGGTCACATATTTGCACCGACATTCATTTTTTGCCTTGACCTTATACTCTAGGCCAGACACTGTGTAGCGGATTCTCCATTATTGCTCATATATGTACATATTTGCAATAATCTCTAACATAAATGATTTTCAGTAGCTGAATATCCTGTACAATATTTTTCCTAGGTTAATAAATCAAATCTTGTACTTATTTTTTTACCTTAAACGCCGTAGCGGTTTCTTAATTATTTACTGGCGAATTAAGGCTGACTTTTGAACATATTTTTATAGGTTAAAGCACGACATAGTTCATATATTTGTATAGAAACTTCACAGCTAACATTTTCTTCTTATCGTATGTACTTTTTTGTTCTGTAGAATCTAGTTAAACAGTCTATACGACCATACATTTATCTGAATGTCGCATATATGATTTCACATACTAAGGTTTCATGTACAATATGTGGCTCTGTTAATATATATATATATATATATATATAAATATATATATATATATATATATATATATATATATATATATATATATATATATATATATATATATAGGCAGTGGCAGTCTCTATAGGAAACTGAACTCAATATTCCTTCTATTTACCTTTGAAAGGTACCCTTGACATTTAATTTTTTTTCTTGCATTAAGAAGGTTTAAACTTCATTTAAGATGACATAATTCTTTACCAATCATATGGGCATATCGATCGATAAAAACTAGATTCCAAGCCTGCTTTTCTTTAAATCATTGTAATGGAAACAAAAACAAATACCTAGTAATATGTGCTTTACTCAGGGACCTGTGACCAAGGTCTTCATTTAAAGGATTCGCCCCTTTTTACGCAGTACGGACTGGATCCTGGTCCCTAATGGGATATGCAGTCCAAGAATACAAGCCTCTGCATTCACTTATTCGGCCCATTTTGCGGTTTTTTTTGTGAAAAAGTAACATTTGTTAATATTCCATGATGACATTCCTGAATCAGGATCATATGCTGGATCCTCACCAAAATTAATTGAATTCTGTATTGGCCCATTCTCAAGATAGCCTGAAAATATCATGAGATTCCGTTCATGAACTTTAACCAAGTTTCAGCTTTTATATATCATGTTTTAATATAAGAAGTTTTGCTGAAATATATAAAACACTTTGTAAATTTGGTTTATTTTTTGTTTATACTTCTAACTACACAGGTAATAAGTCAAAGCGAAACTTTTCAAATGGTGACAGGTATATAAATCAACCTAAGGTATTTCCAGTCTTGTAAATATACGTAATAGCTTATATTTTTTAATTATTCATTTAATTTTTTAAGTCCATTACAGGGAAAAAGCATTAATTCATCCAACGAACAAATATTGGAAGCATAAACTTTATAATTAATGAAATTTACTTGTGAGTACACAATTGTCTTCTGACCAAGATTTTTTTTTTAGATTATATTGAAAAAAAATTTGCAAGAAAATATGTATTTTACATATTGCTAATGATGATCCCATCGATGAATTCTTTGGTTTGAGGACTCATATCAAGAATAAGGTTTTCATTTTTACAACCTTAACCTTCACCTTTACCGACGTGATATTAAAAAATCCATTAGCAGAAGTTACATCCCTTAGTTGTTAGGTAAATCTGCATTTATCTGGATATCAAAAAAAGAAATTTCTAAGAGACAAGTGTACCTTACTTGTCCTTGATTGTTTATGCTTATGATGAAACCAGGGCGTTGAGTTGCGTTATCCTTGTTACGGCGTTACAAATATTCCTAACATTTCAAGCGATTGATTAAGTATATCAAGCACGTTAGAAAAAGTAACGCTTGTTTGTTTAGTCTCAGAATGTTTTAAAATTCTAAATATGAATTTCAAATTGTTATGCGTTCCTTAAATTACTGAAGAACCAGATTTTTAAAATCGGCGAGCGCTGGCTGGAGGCCAAGCTCCGCTACCTCCCCCCCCCCCCCCCACCCCCCGGATTCCAGGTGCTGAGTGATTATGTGTAATAAGGTATTAAGTGTCCCACCTCAGGAATTCATTCAAAGTCAAAAATTAATATCAGTTGTAAGTCTGTCAACTCTGATTAATATTCTACCAAAAGTTTAGATCATGACAATCAGCCATATTTGAGGACTACAGCTAACAAAACAGGGACAGAAAGTATTAAAAGAACAAATTAATAACAAATTAATACTCTATAATTATTCACTCTGAAGGACCTAAGAAATCCAACTACAAACCAAATATCCATAAAGAATAAATCGATCAACCCATAAATGTGTCCCTGGGGAGGATGGGGGGGCGGTGTGAGTTGTGTGTGTGTGGGGGGGGGGGGCCTTAATACCTCAGAAACCCTGTACGTACATAATCTATAATATAAAAACACCTTTGTACGATTCAATAAACCGTTAGACTAAATTATTGTTATCATGATCATGTTTTGATAAACCGTTTATTATCCGATTTTATTTTTGTGTTAACCCGTCGTCTGAAATACGGTATGAATAATTTTCTTTCTCTTAAATGGCGAGTAATATGATCGACAATTGAAGTTTGAAAGCTTGTACTACTGGAATACTCTTGGAATGACGTCGCCCTGATCCGCAGATTATAGCAAGAAATGTTATATTAATCAGATATGCTTGGCAATTATAGAACCTCTTAACAGTAATGTCGTGAACACAAATTTAGGTCTCCTATCGGTTTTTTTTTCAAGTACTTGAGCCAGATTAAACTTTGATATAAGGATCAATATTGTTTCCTGTATGCTTTGTGTAAACACCAATGACATGTTCCATTCAATGCCGATCTACATATTGCAACATATATATCTTTGCTGCCCTATTCTGCAACGTGTTCTATTTTTTTTTTTTTTTTGTCCTGGTCTTTCTTTTTACACAAGTAGAAGGATAGTCTGTTTCATTTTATTTTCAATTCAACTTGTTTTGTTGGAACTTTCTAGGATCCATTACAAATACTTTTAGTATATATAGTTAAGTTATTTTCGATGTTTAGCCTGTGTTAGATTGAAATAATTCCTCTAGTTTCTAGCTCAATATCGGCACTCTGGCATTACCACCAGAGTACTGGCTGTCAGAGAGCCTAAACATCTAGGTATGAGGAACGCATTATAAGGCCCTATGAAGATGCAAACATTTTCGTCGTACTTGAAAATGTCTCATGGGGTCAGTTGACATAAACCAGTCTAATCGTTAGCATTTTTAGTGTACTTCTAACAACACCCAACATGAGCGAGAAACGTTCCGTTTAACTTTGCGTATTTGTAACCCCCCGCATGTTAGTGAAACTTCTGACCGCATGAATAATGACATGGCTCGCAAGTGTTACTGGACAACTTGTAAGCGATGCAGAGAATGACTTGCAACCATAGAGACGGTTTTCAGTTTTTCCCATGTATTATCTTTTTTTAATACATCATTCGTAGCAAAATGTTAAGATTATTGGTTGTTTACCACAATTTAAATGCAACATAATTAAGGACCACGCGATTGCATTCCTTGATATTGCTTGAATCACGAATCAAGTAGGCTTACCAGCCCAATTATAATTGCACACTGAGTCGGGTTCTCACAGCTATCCCCTTACAGACCAAAAGGCCTACGTTACAGACATGTGGACTTAAACGAAACAAAAAGCCTATGTACGGAAAATCGGCGTTTTCTGGTCTATTTCTATCAATGGTCCAAGGGATAACTAGTACCTTTAGTTAATTAGAAAGGAACAGGGCTTCAAGATGAGCAAAAACCTGGTGATGATGGTTTTTTACTGATTATAATTAGAGCTAAAACAAACAAAAAATATTTGTTGGTACTAGTGGGTAAGAATTCTCCTCGTGATGTAGTACATCTCTGACATCTTGTTATATGTACGCGGGAAACAAAATTAAGACAATTAATCTAGGACAAGTATTGTGCAAAATATTCAGCTACTGAAATCCATTCATGATGATGATTATTTCAGACATGGACAGATATGATCAATAATGGAGAATCCGCGACAGAGTGTTCCTAGGGAATAAGGTCAAGGTTAAAGTGAATACGAATGCAAATATGTGACCTAGAACTTAATGTTGGGAATAATTTCCAATTTTAAAAATAAGCAACAATGGAAATCTAGTTTAAAGAGATTCAATAGACAGTGCCACCAACAGGCCATGGATATTTCCTGAAACACATCTTTTCCAAAAATGAAGAATATAACCAATGAAAACTTTTCCGTATACTTAAGTTGTATATGATTAAATTGATTGATTGATTGACATGAAATTGGTAAAGTCGACGCATGGACTTGATCTTATACGATAATGGAAAAAGGAAAGTCTAATCAAAGATAAAATTGGGAAGCGAATTAACCGTTTAAAGAAAGACAATGTGCCTCAGAGTTCTTTCTTTCCAACAAGATAACATTTTTCTCCATTGGCAGTAACACCATCAATCCGACAAGATTTCTTTACAGTAAGTCACTATGTTTTATAGTCCACGCATTTGTGACTACTGTGCTCACCCTATTGTAATTTTTTGTTGTGCGGTGTACCATCAACGCAGATCGGCAGACTCCAGACAATCCAGTATACAGCACCCCGAAATATTTAAGGTAATGCAAAGGTATGACAGCACTCTTCTCTTGTATTCTTTACACTGGCCGCTTGTGCATGAGATTATAAAATTTAAGACTGTTGTCTTTATAGATAAAGTTAACATAACAGTTTACCTTGTAGTAAACTTCTGTTGTGCAAAGACACGCTTTCAGTGTGACTGATCCACTACTTCGGAATAAACATCCATCTTAAGATCATCATAGTGTGCAAGTTAGAACCCAACTGTGCTAAATTTTGTTACAAAAGTATGTACATAATACTTATTTCGCAGTATGTTGTACTGCATGAGTTATTAATTTAATTTTTATCTCGTATATATTTTTATACTTTATTTTTATCTTTTCATTCTAACATAAATGCCTGTGAATCGATTAGATCAAATTGATTTTACGTTTCATAAAAATTCATTATTATTATTATTATTATTATCATTATTATTTTAAATAATTGTTATTGGTGCAACCTGGAATGTACACATTTTCAAAAGAAAAGGGGCACTTAAATACGTGCACACACAGATAATTATAATATGAGGTACCAATGCGGTTTACCATTTTATTATTTTTAAGATATTCATGGGAAAAGGTAAAATCCCATAAATGATATCAGGTTTCCTCCAATGCTCTCGCCACCCCACAAATATGAAGAAGACGACACGGTCACCCTGAGGGTCTCTCAAGCATTACATTGGATTATCATGGATCGACATATCATATCCCCGTAAGGGCTTGTATTGGTAACACGAACAAGTTCACCTTGCACCACGGAACCCTTCATAACTGTATCAAAACAACATTATTCCTAAATCAACCCGACAAAAAACCCTTTTTATTTTAGAATAAATTAAGCAGATTAATAATTAAGTAATTTTAAGTTAATATTGAAGCTAACTGGATCGTAGGTTTATCCAAATGGTTGATATAACAGAGATAAAAAGCATGTTGGATTGTCAAATAATGAAATAACTATAAAATAACTATGTAACTATATATATTAATGTATAACCCAATTACGCTTAACCTTTGTAACACTATTTTATTGCGATATATTTGGTGATGCACCTGTTTTTCTTAACAATTTTAATGTTTCAAATTCAAGAACCTAACTCCAATATGTTAAATAGTTCTGAATATTATAGAAGAAACTTACCTGAGCATTGTAAATACCGTATGTGCCAGCACATATGTTTACATAATATAGGCCAGTGTGCTCGGTCGTCGAACCATACTGCTCCTTCGTTCACCATAAACTTTTCATACTCCAGAGGGTCCACACTTCCGAACTGATCAAATGAACGATAAAGAGCCCATGCAAACTGTTCATCACGATGGGAACTGAAGAGAAAACCGCTGAAGGTAGTGAGGCAACTGAAGTCCGAGAAGCCGCTAAATTGTGACTCAACATGGACCTGGTCATTTGCAAGCAACAGAATCATAACTGCCCTACTATCTTCCAATCGACCGATTTATCAAACGGCGGTAACTTTACTGCCGGAAACTGAACACGTGCAGCCTCATCTGCTGCTGGCTTACGATATGCGACCCAGCTTAACTTAGCCTACTCCAATTTGTGCGAGCGAGCTGTATCATGCTCCTCTCGCTCCTGCGTGGCCTGCTATTTAGCCTGAGCAACCTGCCTCTGTGCAAACTTCTGTAACTACTGCCCTGTATAACCCATCGCCTTACCACAGTAAACGGCCTCTCTCAACAGGTTCATAGCGATAAGATATCCTGTAACGAGCCTACGATTAATGCACGAACCTACGTTATAACAACACTCTCCCTGACCCGAGTGATACGCGACTGAATTCTATGCTACCTTAAAACTACCGTGACACCATACGGACTAATTGACTGACACGAATTCCAACCTAACAGGGCAAACGGACACTGAATCCGAGGAAAGTTCGCCGCACTACATGAACACAATCTGCGCGAATGTCTGCTTAATTTGAGCAATGAACAAATGGAAAAAGTGCATTATGAGTAATAAGATTACACAAAGTGAAAAAAATATGGATATGATTGTTACAATTAGCGGGCTTGAGTCGGTGAACTGGTTTGAAGTCAAGAAAAATATATCGTGCATGTAAGTCAACATAATATGGTGATGTTGTGGCAACATATTAGCATAGAATGGCATTTAAGTTATAACACCTTCCTAAGCTTGCTTCCCTTATATATTTCATGTTATGGTCTTTGTAAATTACATCCTATTACAGACAAGCTAAGAAATCTAGATTGCTTCCCCTCATTCATTAATTCATTAATTCATGTACACTCTAAGACTAATTTTTGGTCTGACTGATACACCATGTTTTTCCTTTTAAATTTGACTTATTAATTGTATTTAAATTCATGGTTCAGTTTTGTTTATCATCATAGCTATGTTAGCAAAGAGTTTTTATGGACCTGTTTAGATGTGTGTAATGCCATTGGAAACTGTGTATATTGCCCAGTTACTATCTGTGTATTCAATCAAATGAACCAGAGACTTGAGATAACGCACATATTATTAAAAATGTCTAGAAATGAAAGGTGCTAATATCAAGAAAGTGGCTGTAAGATTACTTACTTATCCATGCTCACAGATTATTATTATTATTATTATTATTATTATTATTATTATTATTATTATTATTATAAAGTTATTATTATTATTATTTTTATTCTTACTTTTTTTTGTCGCGGATACTACTATATGCAACAATCCACAATAACTTGTCACAATAACAATGTCAGTGTTTAACAACCTCTTGTTTTTTCTTTCCCATATCCCCCCCCCACCTGGCGGACTTTATTAAAACGATAATGGGATGAGTGATTGGGGCAGGTCACTATCCTTGTCATGTACCATTATAAACTTTGTATAGATTATATATCACAATTTTACTATTTAAGATGTTGTTGTTAAGTTGAATAAAGGTTACAAAACAGGACAATACATAAAAGACACATCCACGCAATGTGAGCCAAAAATTTGCAAATAAAGCATGAAAACGATTTGTATGTTTGATAAGCATTTATTTTTCTTTTGTTTTTGTTTCTCCTTTCATGAAGTTGAAGCTGGTTGATGTATCGTGAGATGTATAAGTTTCAATGTATAAAAGGCTTGGGTGCAAAGCATTAGAACTACCGATACTCAATCCAAGGTACCATCAACAGTTACGGAGTAACATGTTACGGAGTAGGTGATATGACTGTTGTGTTTTACTTCAGTACTTACTACGTGCTAGAACGTAAAGGTGTGATGCAATTTTTTATTGCTTATTTGTTGTTTGTTTATGTTCTGTTTGTATTGTCATGAATCGTATACTTCTTACAATTTCAGGTACCACAATGAACACATTGAGCAATACATGTCATTATACACATTTAGGTTGGCTCCATATTCCATTTAGTTATAACACAAAGGATAATCTCATGAAGAGAAACCCATTCCACTGGATAAACTTAGAATATCAACTATTTTCTATATTAGATCGAAATTATTCATATATTTGTATGCTATGTATATTAGACTTCTCTTTTATTAATGAGTCTAACAGGAGTAATTTATTTAACATCTAAATTCATTATATGTCAACTATAGTTTCTTTAACCTTCATCAGTACACCTGGGGTCCATTTGGACCCAGGGGTGTATTTCTTGCGATACTTTTTTATTGATCAGTTATTGTCTTTTCTCTTTTTAGGTAGTTGTCAGGTATATTGATGTCGTTATTACGATTAAAGAAAGTGTGGTTCCATTGAAACCATATGATCTGTATTTAAAATATTCTCCCGGGGTCAAAGTGGACCCCAGTTGGAAATAATGAACGACAGAATATTATTGTGTAATTTTTATCTCTTTTATTCAAAAATACTACATCTCGGATACTGTTATTCACTAAGGGATATAATATTTTGCATTTATGTCATATTTCTGTTCAAACACAGTTAGAAATCAGTTAAGCTGCATCATATTCAAGGCGATTGGTATAATTCATGGGCGTTACTTTGACCCTTCAAATGGTGAATTATCTGATGTGGGCGAAGATGAGGGCGATTATCATATAGATTGTCCTGAAGTTCCTTCTAAAGTTACTTTTGATTGTCCTAAAGTCACAACTTAAGATACTTCTGATTGTACTGCAGTCTTTGTGTGAGACCTTTATGATAGCCTTCTAAATCAACGTTTGCAAAATATCTGGGCAATTAAGAAATATGTGAAATATGCATTTATAGACATTAGCATGCTTAATGTTCACCAACACGCTGTCTAGGGAACTTCAGCAACCGAAACGCGTTGCTACCTCTGTCCCAGACCAGGCCGCCTGACAGAAATTTGCCAATGATGCACCATCTGTGACAATCATGCCAGTGCAGATCACTCTATCCTCAGCATACAATGCGATGAGTGTCGGTGAGGCTATAGATATAGAAGACTGAAAAAATGGTTTCATTTTTCATTTCCTTTGAGACTTTTGATGTGTTTCTGAATACTAAATATAAATAAGACTTGAAGCAGTTAATTCCTATTTTAATTTCAGTTTGTCAAATACAATTACGCCTTTGCTTGTTTTGAAATCAATTTATTTGAAATTTCAGTGTTTGGGGTCCAATTGGACCCGAATACTAATTTTTATAATTCCAAGTCAAAATCTCTGGACTTTGGTGTTTATCTGGATATATTGTGTTTTATTTTATATGGCACCACTTAAAATTTCAATTATAAATAGTACTGATATCCTAGCCTCAACAAACTGAGAGAAAACACTGCCAAAGAAAAAAAAAATATGTAATTCTTGGAAAATATGTTATGGATACCTTTATTTAAAGTAATTTTCTCTCATATGCTTTATACTCTGTTCTACATTTGACCAAAAAGCCTATATTAACCATGGAATAATTAAATAACTATGATATTTATGTAGTATACATTGAATATGCATCAATTACTGCTGGGGTTCAGATGGACCCCAGGTGTACGGATTGATAAGTTTTCCGACGTGTACTAATGAAGGTTAAATGTTAGAGGCTTATAGGGATATAAAAGACGGGAATTGTTTCACTGGTTCCAGGGAAAGAAATATGATGTTAATTTGCTGCAGGAGACACATAGTGTGCCGGATGACTGCCGTAGATGGCGATCGGAGTTGGGACATTATATTTTAATTAATGGTCGATGTATTAACTCAAGAGGAGTGGCTATATTGATAAAACATAAACTTGATATGATATACACAGCACTCTTTTTGACGACTGTAGAAGACATAATTTTAGATATTACAATTAATGAGACCAGATTTACATCATGTAATCTGTATGCTCCAAATAATTCAAAAGATACCTGTTTTGATAATTTATTCCATGATATAGAAATTCAAGGTAATGAAAGTGTTATCATGGGTAGGGACCGGAATATTGTATTAGAACCTTCTATGAATCGTTCTAGTGGATGTAACTGCTACACTATCAGACTCGTAAAAGAAATTGGATGAAAAAGTTAGATATCGTTGATATTTGGAGGAAAAATAATCCCAATATTAAAAATTATACATGGTCAAGAAAAACCCCTCATGGACAGCAAGCAGATTGGATTATTTTTTAATATCATTAGGTCTTATAGGTTTTATAGAATCAACTAATATTGTTCAAGGATATAAAACAGATTATAAAGGTATCACATTAGGTTTAAAAACTTACCATCATAGAAGAGGGCCAGGTTACTGGAAGTTTAACAGTTCACTTTTACAAAATCAGATTTATATAAAAATGATTTACCAAAGCATAGAAAACACAGTAAAAGATAATGAAGGATCAGACCCAGCACTTCTCTGGGACACTATAAAAATGTCAATCAACGGGTCAACAATTAGTTACTCATCATATGTAAAAAAGAAAAAAGAAATGTAAAATAGCTGCATTGGAAAAAGAAATTAATTTATTACCAAACTTGGATAACTTAAACATTAATTTAAATAATTTACAACCTGCAAAATGTGAATTCGAAAAAATGATTGAAGAAAAAACTAAAGAAGCAATTTTAAGAAGTAAAATAAGAGGGTATGGGTAAGGAGAAAGGCCAACTAAATATGTTCTCAATCTAGAGAAACTTAACTTTGATAGAAAAATAAAAAAAATAGTTAAATATAAATGATAAAGTAGTTCGTGATCCAAAAGAAACCTAAATAGCTGGAAAACATATTACCTTCAGCTTTATACTTCTGCTAATAAAAACCCCAATGTTTTAAATACCTTCTTTTCAAGAAGAATATATGGACAAAATACCAAAGATCTTCACTGAAACAGCTGAAGAACTTGTAGAGCAGTGATGGCTTAACAGAAGAATTTTAATAATTTTGTTTTAATGATATTAAAAGTATTCTATAAAGGCTATGCATTATTCATTTATAGTAGGACAATTTTCCATTACAAAAAGACAAGGAATTAAAAGCTTGCCACCAAAAAAGGCAAAGATCTAACATATATAAAAAATAGAGACCATTAACTTTGTTAAATACACACTTTAAGATTATAACTAAAAGATTAGCTCATAGGATTTTAAAAAAACAGATATAATTCATGAAAACCAGACAGGTTTTATGAAAAACAGATACATTGGGGAAAATATAAATAAGATTACAAGTTTCATAAGAAATGCGGATCATTATAAATTAAATACAATATTATTCGCCATATATCTTGAAAAAGCATTCGATTATTTAGAGTGGGATTACATTTATAATACATTCAAGTGAATGAATTTTGATTCTAATATGGATGGACCTCACTTTTTTTCAGTTACCAGAAGTGTTAGGCAAGGAAGCCCATTATCACCATGTCTGTTTATTTTAGGCATAGAACAACTAGGCATAGCTGTAAGATCGGCAGAATATATAAAATATATAACTATTGATCGCGAAGAGACAAAGAATACAATATGCAGACGATAATACTTTACTTCTAGATGATTATAATAGTATAGAGAAGACATTTATTTGAGCAGTTCATAAATATTTAATGTTTTAGGATAAATAAAAATACAAAAGTTATAATGCCTCTCAGGAAGGATAATCATGCAGCAAAATACACAATAAAGAACTTGGGTGTGACATATTCTGAAACCAACATTACATTGCTAGAAGTTAAAATTTCTCCCTCTTTGGAAAACATAGTTCATGAACATTTTAAATCAGTCAGTTATAGTAATTAATAAATTGTCTATATGGAATGCTAACAAACTAACCCCAATTGAAAAAAATAGCCTTACTTAAAATCTGTGTATCCTCACAGCCCCTTATATCACTCGTCCCTTTTACCTTCTCCTTGCAAAGCTTTTATGAAACAAATTGAAACTCGTATATATATCTTCATATTCGGTCAACGCTCAGACATAGTAAAAAGACAAACATTACTTGCATCTGCAGAAAAGGGGGGCTGAAACATGTGTCATATTTAAAAAAATGCAGCATTAAAATTTATATGTGTACAGCGCTTGTTAAAAAAAACTCTCAAAATGAATGGAAAAAATTAGTCTTAGGATTTTTAAAACTTGGAGAATACTTATTCAGCTGTAACTTGGTAAAAGAAAATGTGACAGATGTAATGCTTTGTAAAGATCCTTTTTGGGAGGAGATCGTGAATTATTGGTGTAGCAACAATTTTTATCATTCCAACACTTTTGAAGACATAATGTCACAATGCATATGGTTTCCAATGCATAATATTTCCTTGATTACGCTTGTTTAATAAAAGCAATGCCACAAAATTGCAGACAGATTGTAAAGGAGGTAGAAAGACCTATGCCTACACCAATAGAATTAAATATCAAAATAAATCCTTCTAAATACCCATTAATTAAAAAAAAATATATATAAAACCATTTGTTTAATAGCATAAAAGTTAAATAAAAGTATCACTGATATAAAGGTAAATCATTTGTTTAATGGCATAAAAGATTAATAAAAGTATCACTGATATAAAGGTAACAAGTTAATACCTTTATTAAGCTTAGCCGGAAACAAGGAAACCTGATTTCAGTCTTGTATCACACACATCACCCTGCATGCTTCATGGTTTCTGAAAGCCTCAACTGATATCGTTTTCCCTAATTATTCACTTGAACCCAATTTTTTAAAATCAATTTAAATGACATGCATCACTGTATAGGAGAAACCCTGCTCACGCTGGCATAGGTTTCAGAAACCCTACTGGGGACATTTTTCTAAGAGAGTTTTAGTTGATTAACTTTTATGTCTCACTTAGCTGTTGCATAATATCATATTTCAGAATGTAATATATATCCATCACTATAAATAATTGATATATACTGAACCTTCTGCTTTTACCTAGTGCTACACCTGACTCTTCAAATAAATCTGCATAATACTTTCATCATTTCTGCACCGACTAAAATGTGCCACTTAAACATATTTCATTAAGCTGAGGTTTCTACCCATTTCTACCCTATTTCTACCATTTCTACCCGGTAGAAAGGTATTTCTTCTATTTTTACACTAGTTTCAACCCAGGGTTGGGTAGAAATATCTTTGATATTTGGAGGAAAAATAATCCCAATATTAAAAATTATACATGGTCAAGAAATACCCCTCATGGACAGCAAGCAGATTAGATTATTTTTTAATATCATTAGGTCTTATAGGTTTTATAGAATCAACTAATATTGTTCAAGGATATAAAACAGATTATAAAGGTATCACATAAGGTTTAAAAACTTACCATCATAGAAGAGGGCCAGGTTACTGGAAGTTTAACAGTTCACTTTTACAAAATCAGATTTATATAAAAATGATTTACCAAAGCATAGAAAACACAGTAAAAGATAATGAAGGATCAGACCCAGCACTTCTCTGGGACACTATAAAAATGTCAATCAACGGGTCAACAATTAGTTACTCATCATATGTAAAAAAGAAAAAAGAAATGTAAAATAGCTGCATTGGAAAAAGAAATTAATTTATTACCAAACTTGGATAACTCAAACATTAATTTAAATAATTTAGAACCTGCAAAATGTGAATTCGAAAAAATGATTGAAGAAAAAACTAAAGAAGCAATTTTAAGAAGTAAAATAAGAGGGTATGGGTAAGGAGAAAGGCCAACTAAATATGTTCTCAATCTAGAGAAACTTAACTTTGATAGAAAAATAAAAAATTAGTTAAATATGTGCCACTTAAACATATTTCATTAAGCTGAGGTTTCTACCCATTTCTACCCTATTTCTACCATTTCTACACGGTAGAAAGGTATTTCTTCTATTTTTACACTAGTTTCAACCCAGGGTTGGGTAGAAATACCTTTCTACCGGGTAGAAATCCAAACCCTGAATAGTATACACCCGTTTACATTAACCTTATGATAAATTTCAATTGTTAAGTTTCAAATGAGCCTTATAACTATATTACAGGAATAGCTTTCTATGCAAGTATCATGTATGTATTCATTCTCCTTATTAACTATGTATGTCCTGCTGTTTGATTCCTTTATTACTGTATAACTGTACTGTAACTGTTATCAGTCTCTATATGTATGATGTATGATGTATGTTTGTTACCTCTGATGTTTTCTTTTCAATAAAATAAAACTACACAGAGACTCCTTTAAAGTAATCCCCCTCGTGCCTAATGCACATTTCAGTCATTCTCCGCCACTCTTCGATACAGTACTGGAAGTATTCTTATGGGATGCCCCTTAGTTCCGTCGTTACGACACTCTTGACGATTTCCACGCCTTTAAAACAAGTCCTCTTGAACTGCGGGGAAAAAAGGTAACGCGTTGCAAGATCGGATGAATAGAGAGTTCGTTTCAGTATCGCGATTTTCTTCTGGACGAGGAAGTGCTGGCTGCACAGGGCGTTGTTAACAGGTGCATTGTCTTCAAAATCAAAAGTCAAAGTCATGTTGATCATTCATTGACGTGAGAGGCATCATCCTCTTCACCCCTTCACCTGCTTCACCACGACAATTCACATACTCTAGGCTACCATTATTTAACTTTCGCATCCATGGGTAGTTACCATTCTAACCTTTCAGTTCACTAAACCAGCCACAAAGGCGACTTCTATTACGTCATAATGTCCTCTATATCTGGAACACTAACTCATGAAAATATATCCGCGTACCGTGCAACTTCCTGTTTGGTTTATCTATTCTTCATTTCACTCTTCGTAAGTTTATTTACCTATCTGCTTTGTATATGCCAGTTCTTCCACATATTAGAAGAACAAGTATTGTCAAAAGTGCAGGTTCGTACCACTACTTGAAAATAATTAGATTTGTAAGCACAAACGGGCACCAACGTAGGACTCCCCCCCCCCGATAAAACCAAATACACAGCAGTTTAAGGTTGAAATCACCTAAAGGTCGACAGGAAGGCCCGAATTTGAATTGGCTGTTATTATTGAGCCAAACCAGATACTACCAATCTGTTAGTTAAAGTGATGGGTACTATCAAAGATTTCCCTAGGCCCACCTCTGAAGCAAGCAGTCACTAGAGAACAAGGTATTTGAACAGGGCCCAATGGCAGCCTACTTAACCATAGGGGTAGCCACTTATAGTTACGAGATTAGTGGGTAGATCAGATGCTTTTCATTGGAACTATACTGAACGAACTGTTTTCATTTTAATACACCCGTCTATACGGGACGTATTATGGTATACCCACCATTCGTCAGTTCGTTAACTTTTATTGCCGCCGCGAAAACCTTACCGGGTCTTTGATGAAATTACACGAAACTCACCATAAAAAATAATTACCAATAGAATATCTCGCCCGAGTTCGATAATGGGCAAAATCTACGCATATTAATAAAATCAGAGGTCACTAGGATACTGAAGTGTCGCCTCGAAAATTTACGAGGAATACTATGGATTTAATGAAACCCAAAAGAAATATTAATCAATTATATATCTCGCCATGGTTTCATTTTCAGCAAATGTCAGCTAGTCTGAACCTTAATTATCCAAGCAGAGGATAGTAAGTAAACTTTGCCCGCCCACACACAGTGCGCATTAGATAAGGTAGCAGTTGTCTGATCTCAGTCTCCACCTGATAGAATTTCGTTAGTAAAGTTAGTTATTACATTTAGCTTAGAAGTGAGTAGAACGTTACTGTTCGTCTTAATAATACCATGTTTTATTGATTTGTACAGATCATCCAACCATTTCGTAAATTTACTTTAAAACATTGCAACATTATTTTGACTGTGGAAAACATTATACAGGTGTAGCAGTAATATACCTCCTTCGTCTAAGCGGACGTACTAATATTTATTGGCTATTACGTTTGTGTGAGCCAGCTTTTCAGGAATTCCTCTCTCTGTTACGTCTATCAAGGCATTGAATTAGTTTTTTTTCTTACTTGTTATAGGGAAACGTTCAAGTGATAATGTCGTCTTCCTGTGTTAAATCATAACATAACTTATAACATTATTGGTCAAACGAACTGAAATAGATTTTGTCTTGATGGGAGAGTTCTGAAAGCCTTTAACAGGTCGGAATGATATAATCACATTCTCCTACAGGAAGTTGGAACTCTCATCTAGATTTACTGTCCATTCTAAATGACCATGTCGTTTTCAAAACGAAGTCGTGGTGATTTCAAAGGGAAAGTTTTGGTAGTATTCACTTTGTTTTGTAGATATAATTCGGTTTCATTTGGCAATAGAAAATAAAATACTCTTTATTTAGATTTCATAGTCTCAAACTGAAATGTCATTTATGTAAATATATTTCAGCAAATGTTAAAAATAAATGATTAACAGTAGAGAAAACCGGTCGGGTTTGTTTTCTCATAAACTTCTTAAATAAAATACCTTCTTTATTTAGATGCTTCATAGCTCTAGAATGAAATGTCGTTTTTGTAAGATAAATAGTAGAGAAAACCTGTCGTTTTTTCTCATAAACGTTTAAACTTACTTAGAGCAAGCATGGTCAGTCTCCAACTCAATGACGAAGCTTTTGACATTGTGGCATTTAGCAGCAAACTAACAGAAATGATATATTCCAGGTTTCAAGAAAAGAAATGGGAATCACTGTAACACCTGTGAATTTTCCAGGCATGACAAATTCTTATCATGACATATTTGTAACGCGATAAAATGATTACTGCCTAGAGTTAAACGTGTGTAAGCACAGGTACAGACACCGACCATGGCAACTTTATAACAACTGAATCAAGTCGAATAACAGATACTGTAATTTTAGTTTTTTGTTTTGTATTACCATGTTAATGAATATGATTACTTAAAAAAAGAAAATATAGAACCATTAAGAAATACTTCTGTTTAAGCTATTTCTATCGTGTACCTGCCAGTAAAAAAAATGACCCATGGGTCATGACTCTCACGTGAATTTGACGCACATTTGATGCATATTGTAATCATTGATGTTATGATCTGGTTAAATATATCTTTTACGGAACCTTGAACAATATGTAGAATGACTTCAGATTGCTAAAAATTATGTTTTTGCCCAGACCCAATAGAATAAAGGTTATTACTTATATAACTATATTATTATTTAAGGTTTTCAAGAAGATTGTAGCATGAACTCCCCATATGCTAAGCTAGAAGTTTTCATGTCAAACTCAGACAACATCTGTGTTACATATCCCCGGAGGTAAGAGGTTTATAGACTTACAGTTACGATTTTTACCATGTTACCACACTGAAAGACAGACAGACGGACGACGGATAAACAGTAATCGCTCTAGCTCAGATGAATTACAGTCAGCTTAGCTTAACAAGGGGCCTATGGGTCATGGAGCTCAGCTGATCTTATCATTTAAGCAAATGCAAAATATAGTTATTTCAATTTTTTTATATATTAGCATTTGAAAAGCTAAACGAAAACTCAATTGTAGCTTAATTTTTAGCTTTTATATTCAAATTTTAGAATTCAACAAGTTAAATACTTATGTATACATACTATGATATGAAATCAAAAGGACCTACAGGAAAAAAAATGCTATGGTCACTTTTGAAATAAATTCTAATGTACTTATAAATGCAGTTTATAAATATTCTTGGAAAAATGTCTCTTGCTTCCACAATTATAATTTTAAGTGAGTAAATAACTTCCTTGATTATTTTTATAAGTATATTTTGTTTGGACCCATAACTTTTACAAATTACGTAATATTGACGTAATATTTGGAATAAACATAGGAAATATATAGGAGTATATTTAAAGTTATATGAAGAAAAATAAATAAGTGATTTTATAATAAGCAGTCCTGAAGTGTGATAGGCTTTTGAACTATAATGGAGGTTTTTCCTAAATATCTCAAAGGAACGAAGTCCCAGTGACTCAGATTTCCGTAAGAGACCGTGGGGACATCTAACAGTATGCCAAGTTTTGGATCTGTAGGTCCAACGGTTTTAAAACGCGCCAGTTTGACGGACAGACGGAACACATCGGCCGGATGGCAAGACGGACAGCCGACGGACTAAGACGATCGCTATAACTCAGTTGATTTATAGTCAGCTGAGCTAAAACGAATAAAGAGCACCAACGTAAAGGTAACAAATTCCCCATGCCTTTGTATAAGGCATGGGTGAGAAATAACAAGTGACCCAGAGGTCATGACGCTCAGCTGTCTAGAAATATATTCACAAAAGGAACTTTATCATTTGAATGCCAAATTTTGTAGGTGGTGTTCCAATTCAACTGAAGCATACCTAAAAGGATATAGGAAACAAAGATATAAGTTAGGTTTCCAAGGAGATTTTTCATGGACCTTCTAGGATGTCATGCAAAATTATTCTAGGTGCAATGGTTACAATTTGTGCCCTGTTAACGGACGACCGCATCTTTGAAGATCTCAAAGTTAAAAATTTAAAGAAAATGCGTATGATAACTTTTTAAAAAATCTAGGTTGCCACCAGTCTGCATTAATTGATGAAACATTCTATGATGAATGTGCATGCAAAGAATCATGGTCATGAATGCATCAGTAGTTAAGAAAATGGGGCTTTTGGATGAAATTTTCAATTCTTCTGGTAGGTACGTCTGAACCCATTGCTAAAAGGGTATGGGTGACAGAGACATAATATCAGCTTTCCAAGTAGATTTTTCATGGTCCTCTCTGGATGTCAATTATTCGAGGTCCAATGGTTACGATTTGTGTCCTGTTATCGGACCACCACATCTTTGAATGTCTGGTATATAGAGAAAAATTCGTCAAAATGCGAGAAAAAAATCCAGGAGGCGTCACCAGTCTGCAAAAACTGATGAAACACTCCATGATGGATATGCATGCAAAGAATAATGGTCATCAATGCATTAGTTGTTTAGATACGTGAGCTTTTGGATGAAATTTTTAATTATTATGGTAGGTACCTTTGAGCTCCATAACTCGGTGGATATGGGTAACAGAGACCTAATATCAGGTCTCCAAGGAGATTTTTCATGGTCCTCCCTGAATGTTAAGTTATATGCTTCTAGATCAAGCGGTTGCGAGTTGTGCCTTGTTAACGGACAGACGGAATGGCGACAGAGAAGACTGATCACTATAGCACAGATGACTTTCAGTTAGCTTTGCTAAAAATTGATGTAAAATAACAATTTTTAAATATCCAAGAGTTTTACTCTTATTTTAAGCATTGTCTAGAAACATTCTGAATTAACAGGGCTATAAAACAAATGTAACCTACTCCATGGAAATTTCTAGTCGTTTATGATTTACATACGAGCAATTTTCTTGCACTTAGAAGCTGTATGAAACAATAATTTATTCAATAAGAATTCTCTACTTCAAATTTCTTCAAATTTGTATGGTAGATCGATGAAGCCCCTATTACTATATGTATAGTAGGAATCCTTCAGTCTCAGCAGCCTATAGACTTTCGCTCTAGATGGGTGTTCTTGAACAGTCTTGTATGGCTGGTAAGGCCAATGGAGGAAACGTCAGTCTCTCCCACAGCGAGTGAAGAAGTTTTGTTGGTTTGACTCCTGGGTTTCCTTTTCTACCTCTTGACATTGGATAGCTGAATCGCTTCAAACTTGGTGAGGCCTTTCCTTACTCTCCGTCACCAGGCTGTTCATTCTAAGGCGGTGGCTTCAAGTATTTTTAGTAGGATGACCATTGTAGGTATATCAGAACAAAATTAAAAAAAAAATACATCATCTGATGGCTTTTGAATTGTGGTTTTAGAAACTGTTTTAATTTTCTAATAATCTTTATAAACAAAATAATTATGAGCTTTTATATTTATTACTCAGCAGCCAAAAGTTTGGACCAAATCAGCCCCATTTCTCGTGACCTTCAGACCGGATAGGAAGTGGGGGCAGGGCGGGGCTAATTTACCCAGGTGTTGGGAAGGGGTTCTGCCTGTGTCTAATTGGCTGGAGTATTATCCATTGAGAGCTGGGTGTGATGGTGGTGGTACTAAGGGCTATTCCACACAATCACAAGTGAACCTAGAACAGCATGATATAGTATCAGTGGTATATTTGGTAAACTCAACACAGTAAATTAGATCTGATCACATGTCAGGGGAATCCCAACGCGAGCAGGCATATGACTGTCAACTGACGGAGGGGAAGCCGGGGATGGTCACAGGATATGGGGTAAAATCTGTAAAGGCACGAACCGTGATGCCCTCTAGCGGAATCTGATGAATCTACCTATGACACTCGGGTCTCTCTTGCTGACATCTTTGTAGCGGATTTGGGGTCTAACTGTCGGGCGTGCTCCTTGTACCAGTTCATCGTAAAGGAGATCCCTGGGGATGCGACTTTCGTCCATTCTCATGACGTGTCCGTGCCAACGCATGCGCCTTTGTTGGAGTATGGCTTACATGCTGGGGATTTCAGCTCTATTCATGACAGCTGATGTCCAGGATGCAGCTAAGACAGCGCATGTGGAATGCATTCAGCTTGTGCTCCTGTCGGGAGCGTAGTGGCCAGGCTTCACTGCCATATAGCAAAGAGCTCACAACACAGGCTCTGCAGACCTGAATCTTGGTGTGTTTTGTTAGCTTGTTGTTCTTCCACACTCTCTTGGTCAGCATGGACATGCTGATGGCTGCCTTATTATACGCTTGTTCAGCCCATTCTCGAGGGAAATGGAGTCAGAGATCGTTGAACCCAGGTAGACAAAGTCGTGCAAGATTTCGAGCTGGAGATCAGAGATTCTGATGTGCGGTGCAGTACATGTCCCTATATTGCCACATCACTTGCGTTTTCTTCAGGCTAGTTGTGGAAGACTTGAAAGACTGCACTGAACTTGGACATGAGCTTCTGCAGATCTTAAGTGGAGTGGGTTGTGACTGCTGCATTGTCTGCAAAGAGGAGTTCCCGCACACAATTCACTTGAACTTTGGACTTTGCTCTTGGCATGGAGAGGTTGAACTTTTTCCCGTCTGACCTGATACGGAGGTAGATACTTTCGGTAGCGGATCCAATGGATGCTTCAGCAGGACAGCGAAGATGTCGAACAGGGCCGGTGCAAGGACGCACCGTTTTACGCCGCACTTGTATATTTTCATGTATGTGCGCTTTTACCCCGCGGTTTTTAACACGTTTTACGCACTTGTTTTACCTCGCTTTGTATGGCAAAGGCTTCTGATATCGCGCTGTAATAGACCACGGCACATTTCATGTCGTCATGGAAGGAACTTATAATGCCCAGGAGCTCGGGTGGATATCAGATTTTGAAGGATCTTGAAGGGGCCGTCCCTACTCACCAAGTCAAACGCCTTCGTCAAGTGTATGAAGGCCTTGAACAGTGGTTGTTCTTGTTCCCTTCATTTCTCCTGCAGTTACCTTACAAAAAAGACCATGCGGACGTTGGCCTCTCCGCGCGGAAGCCACAATGGGATTCTGGGAAGATTATTTCTGCTAAAATCTGAAGCCACATCAGTGCTACTCGGTTCAGTGCGATAGATTCAATTTTTTAGCAAATGTTTATGCAGGGTAATACATTCAGGCATAGCCTAATCTTCCATATGGCCCTGGTTAAAATGACAATAGCTGTATAACAATGAGAAAATAAAATGAGATAAAGGAAAGTTCATGCAAGCAACAATGTTATATAACGTACAATATCAAATTATTTCAGTAGAAATTCCAGATTTTACATGTTCGTTAGTAACCCTCTGGATAGCAAGTGCTTGATGCGTTTCTTGAATTTATATAGGAAGCTTCTTTAGTTTTTCTTAGTAGACTATTCCATAATTTTGACATTTTCCGCTCTCAAAAAATGGAAGTCACTTTGTTTCCAATCGTTTTGAATGAGAGTGAACAACCCTTTAGGCGATACATAAAATTACCTAGGAATGAATCATTCGCATAAAGCGCGGATGTACGGTACACACGTGTCAGATTTTCCAGGTAGTGCTTCTTGCAGCGATAGTAGTCTGTGCATGCAGGATAATTGCATTTTTATGTCATTCTATCAGCGTTTTATACAACTGTCACATTTAACTGCAACGATAAAGTAAAAGTTCATCTGACCGTGAAACCCGTTGATTACTCATGATTGGCAAATGGTCGATCGGGCAGTATTTCAGATATTATTAATTTCACAGCACGTACATTGACAAACGTAGCATTGAGTTTGAAAGACGTCTTTGTTGTTTAATTACAATTATTTAAGGGAGAACATAATAATTATGAGAAAAAACAAATACCAAATAAATATATTTTGTCGAATGATACATCCACATATGTACTTGGATTCCACGAGGATTATCATCGTCAGGGAAAAGACCTTGCACGATTAAGCCGTGTCCATCAGTTATTCAAACTGGCTTATGGAAAAAAAGTCTCTATTGTTTTATTAATATTATTTTCAAAAGAAAAAATAAAGTATAAGAAATAAAAAACACCGAGTAATTATATTTTATTGAATGACACATCCACATACGTACCTGAATTCCACGGGGATTATAATCGTCAGAGTACAGACCTTGCACGCCGCAGCCGTGTCGGTGGGTCATTCAAACCGGGATATGGACAACATACGTCTGTATTGTTTCATTATTATTATTTCACAAAGAGAATAATCAAATTATGAAAATAACAAACGCCAAGAAAATCTATTTATTGAACGACACATCCATATACCTACCTGAATGCCACGGGGGTTATCATGGTTAGAGGACGGGGATTTACACAACACAGCGGTTGAGTTTTCAAGCACACATATGGACAAAATACTTCTTTATAGTTTAATTAATTTGATTTCAAAGAAATCATATAAATTATTTGAAATAACAATCACCAAGCAATTACACTTCATTTCGTCTAACATCCATTTACGTACCTGAATTCAGGTCACCCGATCAGCATGGCCACCTTCACGGACACAGTCAATGTAATATATGACACACTTGACCACTGATTCTGTTGTGTGCAACTTATATTATCATCATATTAGATGATAAAGCGTGACAGAGATGGAATAAAAACTGGTGGTTACTTTAAAGCTTGGCGGGCAGAAATGAAAGCATTACGTTGCCCCACGTTATATTGGCAAGGGAGAAAAAACGAGGTAAGATAGCTCATTCTTTAGTTTTATTATGTATTCTCTTCCCAAATCCAGGGGGCGCTTATTACAGAAGCGAGCGTTTATGACGTCAAATACGGTTAATGAATTTCTTAAATAGTTTTTCAGGGGCATCGGTAAATTGCGGGCCCCAGATATATATTTATAATCATATAGTATTATAGTATCATTGGAGATAGGATTCGCTTATCATGCAACAAACAAATAATGTCATACAGGCCTCAAGATAAAAGTCACACCTGTGCATTTTCCAGGTCATACACGTGTGTATCATTACATCCTGGTCACCTAATTTAAACATTAAAGTTAAATAAACTGAAGGCACAGGTGCAGACAACTGAGTATGTAAATTATAGAACAACTGAATCAATTCAGTTGACCGAAACTGAAATTATATTATTGTTTGGCGTAATACATGGAAATCCATGCCCCAGTAGACGTCACGCGGTCCAAAAATCCTGTAAGGGGCCGAGCTAACGGTCTGTCCTCTGGAAAGAGTGAATCTGATAAATGTTCACAAGACATCAAGTCAGCCAGTTTCATCCCCTCATTTACATATTAATACCTTCCACTTCGGGTCAAAGAAGGATACCCTAACTAAACGGGACCTAAAGGTAATCGGCCAATAGCTGGTATTCCATAACTAACACCAGCTGTTCCAAACTTTCTTACGGGTTTCAAAACCATTCTTTGCGGCCTAGAATCCCCCTTTTCCCGAACGGTCGGCCCTTTATAAGTTTTCCTCAATAGTCTTCCTGGGCTGGACATCCCCTTTTCAAAATCCTGGATCAGTATCTGATTTTATGTTTGTATTGATATCATCCTTAGCTGAATATCTTTCGTCTGATGGGTATATTCATAATTGTAGGACACTTGTTTTATCATGTGTCTTTGTCTTAAAGGCCAATTAACGCAACATCCAGTGGATACACGGTTTTGTCATAAGTCCATGTATAACTGAATGTCTTTTCGACCCATTAAAATTCTTAATTCGAGGCAATTTTCTCAAATTCCCTCACTAGAAAAAAGATAAACTCATTTTCCAGGATTCCTAATTCAATCATGGATGAAAAACATAATATTAAACAGGTATCCTTCTGATTATCCAATATGATAATGTATCATTTCTATCAAATGACTGGATATTGCTAATATTCTAACCAACCAGTGGGATGCATTTTTCTCTCTCCTTAACCAGTGGGCCACCTATTTCAGCCATCCAGACCAACTGGACACTGATACATTTTCGATATTAAACACTAAATTTGAATGACTTTTTACCCTATGGGTTACTGGTATCATGCAACATCAGTCACAGCAAATGCAAAATAAAAGAAAGATTAACTCAATATTTATAGATGACAATATTTACTACACCAAGACAACTTGACACATAAAACATAAGACTGGTAAGAAGCGATATGCTTTTGTTGTCTGATGCTGCATGATGTTACATGTATTTTAATCCATGTAAACACCCTATATAACTTTCTTCCATTCAAATATTCAGCACCATTTACCAGTTTATCTGATTTATATATAGCTTTATAGGTGTATATAATAATATAAGATTTTCTACCATGTTTTTCAACTTAAAACACTGAATCGAACATTGGGATTTCTCAGTGACAAAAATTATATACAAAAAGTGTCAAATATAAAATATATTGTGATTCACCACAAATAGTTAGTAAGATCAACATATAAGCCTCTAGAGTGGGTATCTGGCCATGCATACATAATTTATGCATTTAGTCCTTGTTCCATCTGCTGTAATATTTCATGAAGTTCATGACAAGTGAGGACATGTCTTTTTATTTGTGGTTAACAGGAAATCCTGAATACTCATTTTGAATCTTGCCACAGCCATCAATACCTGTATTGATTATGTCATAGCCTAAATAATTATATTCTTGTCAGAGCCACTGATAATCCTACCAATTAAGTTCATTGTCATTAACAAGAAGAACATTACATAAGATTCAGGCTAAATAAAACTATTCTCATTATGTTTTAAAATCAATTGCCTTATAAAAAATAAGATGTGCCTCAGATTGTAGGTAAATAGGGTTAAAATTTTTAAATTACCAAATCCGGAGGAGAGATCCTATCTCCTGAACTACAAATTACAAATGAACCAGTCAATGAATGGGCACCAATATAGCTTGTCTTAATGAACTGTACAACTGGTTCTCATGTTACATGAATATGTACATTATTATTACATTGTTTGCATGCATCAATTTTTCTCCTTCATATATAAGAGATAAGAATAATTCCGAGATTTGTTTCTACCGCAGGCTTTTAGGTCAGTTCGCTACATGTTACCTCAAGCTCCAGATGTTTTGGTTATCACTCCTCTCATGCTCACTTGTACATGTTCCTTTTTTTCTTGATCAGACCGTGCAGGGTGCAGTGCTGATAACAGTACACATAGATTTTGAATCTCTTATCATTGCAATTATTATAATATACCTTCATTGTTACGTTTCCTATTCTTATTCTCTTCTTTTCACCAATATCGGGACTATTCTTTTGGTACCGAATAAGGGTAGCGAATTATTGGAGTGTCGTTCCATATTTCTGATTATGAATAATATCTATTTTTTGTGTGTGTTTTCTAGACAGTTATTGGTTCCGGCAGATGATAACATGTTACTACTGTTAAAGCAGAATTTAACGGTTTACAGAGAAGGAATTTGGGAATAACCAGAAAGTTTGTCTGCGCACGCACTAAAAATTCCCGGGCCCTTATTCTGTGTAGATAAACATACCATCAATATTTAAAATGTTTCTCTCAAGGCTCTTACAATCATTATCATAAAGCGCAGACGTACGATACAACCGTTTCAAAATTCTCAGATAGTGTTTCTTGCAGCGATAGCAGTATGTGCATGCGGGATAATTTGCATTTTTATGTGGAACATACCAGTGTATTATACATCTTTCAGTATAAACTGCAACGATAAAGTAATAGTTCATCCGACCGTGAATCCCTTTGATTACTCATGATTGGCAAATGGTCAATCGGGGCATTATTTCAGCTATAATTAGTTTCACGGCACGTACATAAGCAAACGCAGCATAGAGTTTGATAGACGTCTCCGTCGTTTAATTACTATTATTTAAAAGAGAGAGAAATAATATTAATATTATTTCGCAAGGACAATATATAAATTATGAGAAATGATAAACAAGTAAATATATTTTATTGAATGATACATCCACATATGTACCTGAATTCCACCGGGGTTATCATCGTCAGAGGACAGACCTTGCACAAAGCAGCCGTGTCGGTCGGTCACTCAATCCGGTATATGGACAAAATATGTCTCTGTTGTGTTTTTAATATTATTTCACAAAGAGAATATTCAAATTATAAAAGGAAACAAACGCCAAGCAAATATATTTATTGAACGACGCATCCGCATACCTACCTGAATACCACTAGGATTATCATGATTAGGGGATTGACTTTTTACAAAACAGAGCGGTGGCGTTTTAAAGCTCGCATATCGACAAATACTTCTTTATATTTTTATTAATATCATGTTAAAGAAAACATATAAATTCTTGGAACTAACAATCACCAAGCATGTATATTTCATTGCATCAAACATCCACATACGTACTTGAATTCAGGTTAGACGATCAGCATGGCCACCTGCAGGGTCGACCTTCACGGAAACAGCCAATATAATATATGAAGCACTTGACCACAGATTCTGTTGTGTGCAACTAATATTATCATTATACTAGATGATGAAGCGTGACGGAGAGAAAATAAAACTGATGGTTACTTGAAAGCTTGGCGGGCAAAAATGAAAGCATCACGTTGCCCCACGTTATATTGGCTAGGGAGAAAAAAAGAGGTTAGAAGAATTAAAATATAAAACTAGTATCATTCTGTTTATCCAGTAAGATAATGTATTGTTCTTATCAAATGACTGGATATTGCTAATAATCTACCCGAGCGATGGGATGAATTTTTCTTCTCTCCCTAACCAGTGGGTCACCTGTTTTAGCCATCGAGAACAACTGATGCATCTAGTGCCTGTTTCATCTGCTGCAATATTTAAGAAGTTCATGACAAGTTAGGACGTCTTTTTATTTGTTGTTCCCAGGAAATCCTGAACACTCATTCTGAATCTTGCCACAGCCATCAATACTTGTATTTATTATGTCAGAGCCTAAATAATGATATTCTTGTCAATCCTACTGATCATCCTACCAATAAATTCCTAGTCATTAACAAGAAGAACATAACTTTAGATTCAGGCTGAATTAACTATTCCCATTATGATTTAAAATCAATTGCCTTATAAAAAGTTAGATGTGCCTCAGATTGTTAGTAAATAGGGTTAAAATTTTTAAATTACCAAATCTGTTGGAGAGATCCTATCTCTTAAACTACAAATGAACAAGTCAAGGAATATAGCTTTTGTTAATTACATAGATGTGTTAAATCCACATACCTACCCGAATACCGCTAGGATTATCATGGTAAGAGGACGGCCCTTTTACACAACAGAGCGGTGGCAGTTTCAAGCAAGTATATAGACAAAATACTTCTTTATAGTTTTAATAATTTTTAATATAAATTATTAGTAATACCAATCACCAAGTTAGTATATGTCATTTCATCAAACATATACATACGTACCTGAATTCAGGTTTCCCGATCAGCTTGGCCACCTGCAGGGTCGACCTTCGCGGACACAGTGAATGACACACTTGACCACTGATTCTGTTGTGTGCAACTTATATTATTATTATACTAGATGATAAAGCGTGACAGAGATAGAATAAAAACTGGTGGTTACATTAAAGCATGGCATGGAGAAATTAAAGCATTAAGTTGCCCCACGTTATATTGGCTAAGGAATAAAAAAACGAGGTTAGGACGCTAAATATTAGTACGAATGCTAGGTTTTAAAATATTCTATATAATTTTTATATTGTTCCTGTTGAATAACCTGTGTCATATGTAAATAGAATCATTTAAGAAAGGATTCGCTTATCATGCAACAAACAAATAATGTCATACAGGCCTCAAGATAAAAGTCACACCTGTGAATTTTCCCGGTCATATGTGTGTTAATCATTTCATCCTGGTCACCTAATTTAAACATTAGACAACTGAGTATGTGAATTATAGAACAACTAAATCAAGACCGAAACTGAAATTATATTATTGTTTGGCGTAATACATAGAAATCCATGCCCCCGTAGACATCACGCAGTCCATAAATCCTGTAATGGCCCAGGCTAACGGTCTGTCCTCTGAAAAAAGTGAATCTGTAAAATGTTCATATGTCACAAGACATCAAGTCAGCTGGCTTCTTCTCCTCATTTACATATTAATACCTCCCGCTTAGGGTCAAAGAAAAATACCCTTACTAAACGAGACCTCAAGGCAGTCGGCCAATAGCGGGCATTCCATAACAAACACCAGCTGCTTCAACCTTTCTTACGGCTTTCAAACCATTCTTTGCGGCCTAGAATTCCTCTTTTTATCGGAACGGAAGATCCTTTTTAAATTTTTCCTCAATAGTCTTCCTGGGCTTGACATCCCCTTTTCAAAATCCTGGATCATGATTTGATTTTATGTTTGTATTTATAGCATCCTTAGCTCAAAAAACTTTCGTCTGATGGGTATATTCATAATTGTAGAACACTTGTTTGTCATTTTCCTATGTCTAAAAGGCCAACTAAGGCAACATCCAGTGGATAAACGATTTGGTCATAATGTAAAACCGGATGATCTTTTTGACTCATCAAAATTCCTGTTTCGAGGCAATTTTCTCAAATTCCCTCACTGGAAAAAACTTATTTTCCAGGATTCCTGATTTTCATAATGGCTAAAGAAAAAACAAAACAAAACAAAAAATAAAACTGGTATCATTCTGATTATCGAGTATGATAATGTATCATTTTATCAATTGACTGGATATTGCTTATATTCTACCCAACCAAAAGGATGCATTTTTTCTCTCCCCAACCAGTTGGCTACCTGTACATTTTCTATATTAAACACTATTTTTGTATGACTTTTTTTCCTATGAGTTACTGGTATCATGCGACATGAGTCACAGCACGTTTCCAATTAAAAAGAGGGCAAATTCAATATTAATAGGTGACAATACTTACTACACCAAGGCAACCTAAAACATAAAACATTAGACTGGCAAGTAGCGATCCGTACTTTACCCTGATAATGCATGATCTTAAATGTTTTTAAATGAATATAAACACCCTAAACAACTTTCTTCCATTTCATTATTCATCACCATGTACCTGGTTATCTGATTTTTATATAGCTTTATAGGTGTACATAATCATATATAATTTTCTACCATGTCTTTTATTTTAAAACACTGAATCAAATATTGGAATTTCTCAGTGACAAAAATAATATACGAAAAGTATCAAATATAAAATAAATTGTGATTTACTACAAACGTTTGGTAGGATCAACATATAGGCCTCTCAAGTAGGTATCTGGCGATGCATACATAATTGATGCATTTAGACCTTATTCCATCTGCTGCAATATTTCAGGAAGATCATGACAAGTTAGGACATGTCTTTTTATTTGTGGTTCCCAGGAAATCCTGAATACTCATTCTTAATCTTGCCTTAGCCATCAATACTTGTATTATGCCAGAACCCTAAATAAATATATCCGTATCAGAGCCAATAATAATCCTATCAATTTTATCCTTACCAAAGTCATTGACAAGGAGAACACAACTTTAGATTCAGGCTAAATAAACCTAATTTCATAATGCGCTAAAATGAACATTGCTTCATCCAAGAGGTGCCTCAGATTGTAGGTAAATAGGGTTCAAATATTTTAAAATACCAAATCTGTAGGAGAGATCCTATCTTCCTATCTCCTTGACTACAAATGAACCAGTCAAGGAATGGACACCAACATAGCTTGTGTCAAATAACTGTAAGACTGGTTCTCATGTAACATAAATAAGTTCATCCTTATTGCATTGTTTGCATGCATCAATTTTTCTCCTTCAAATATAATGGAAAAGAATAATTCCGAGATGTATTTCTTTCGCAGGCACGTCATCTCCTTATCTTTCTTGATAAGACCGTGCAGGGTGCAGGGCTTATAACAGTGCACATAGATTTTAATTTTTTTTTTTATAATTGCAGTATTATAACATATCTTCATTGTTACGTTGTGTACCATTATTCTAGTCTTTTCACCAATATCGTGACTATTCTATACCGAGTAAGGGTGACGAATAACTGCTGGCAGAAAGTTTGTCTGCACACGCACTAAAAAATCCCTGAACCTTATCTATATCCAATGTAATTCAACTTGCCTCATTATTTATAATGTTGCCCCAAAAGCTTTTGCAATGTAATATTTTATCGATTAAAAGCAATGCTGTATGATCGTAAGGCGCCACCGAAGGGACTTGTACCTTGGTGACATCTTGTGAGTTAACGGGGAATAAATTTTCCAAGCAGGTGCACAGTCTATACAGTTAACCTTCATGGTGAACAAAAACACGTTTATGGGTCGTCTCAGCCTTGCATGCACGTGGTCTAAAAAAAGAGACATCTGGCGATATTCCTTAACAACTGCCCGGAACACACGAAATTTCTCACAAGCGCCATGTGCTTAGGAGCAAGGTCCCTCTGGTTAACCCAAGGTACTCAATATGTAAGTTTATATATGCACACTCTATGGATAAAGTTGGCAAAATTTTTTTATTTTCTATCTGATTTTCTGAATTTAGTATCAAAAGGGTTCGTCCCTGTGAATTCAGAAAAAAAGAAATATGAAATATGGAATCATATGTTAATCTTGACTAATTGGGCATTAGGAAATTAATTTATCAATTTAATCATTTCACTCTATACTTATACATGTGTTTTTATCGCACAGTCAGACAAATATTAAATGGGTCTCCCCTTTAAACAACCCGAGTCTAACATTCTTTATGTAAAAGGGGTATAAAATAAATGATTTCAAATAATTTGGAGAAGATTTCAATAATCATTGATTTATAATTTTCTTCTGATTCAAAGGGGAAGGGTAAGAAACGTAAAGATGATATGTTCATGTAATTCCTTAACTGCCTAACCCTTTACTGTTAAGTTTTATTTCAAGTTTCAGACCGACTGCAAACATAATAATATATCTTCATTGTTACGTTGCCTACTCTTATTCTTTTCTTTTTACCAACATCGGCACTATTCTTTTGGGACCGAGTAAGGGTGGCGAATTATTGGGGTCTCGATCGAAATTCCTGATAATGAATAATATCTTATTTTTGTGTGTATTCTAGACAGTTATGGGTTCCAGCGGGTGATTTACATGTTACTGCTGCAATGCAACATTTAACGGCTTGCGAATAAGGAAATTTTGAATTAACCCGAACGCACGCAGGCACTAAATATTCTGGGCCATTATCTAAATCCAGTTAAGGAAAACGTATCTTCAATATTTAAAATGTTGCTCTCAAGGCTTTTGCGATGTGATATTTTTTCGATTAAAAGCAATGCTTCGGGTCTCAAGGTGCCACCGAAGTGACTTGTACCGTAGTGACATCTTGTGAGTAATCATTGAACAATTATTCCATAGTCTAGATGATTAACCTTTTGGGTGTACAACAGCACGTTTATCAAGCTGTTCCAGTGAACTTTGAACTGCAGAGCATGTGGCTGAAACGTATATAGCCCTGCTTTGTGTGTATATCACTTGGTATCACGTGCTCGTCTCGTGTCTTGCTTTTTAACAACCCAGACGGATACCTGTTGTGTAGGTTTAGCGTATAATGTTAACATTTGCTTTCTCAAGATGACTCACTTCTGCTGTTAAATAATTAAAAATCGTGTTTAACTTTGATGTGCTCGGCCTTGGATGACATACATCAGTGTAATTTGACTTGAGGGATACAAGGTATTAATGCTGCTAACAGAAATTAACGCCTGTTTGTACGCAGTAATTTATACGTGTTTTATTTTCAGCCGCCAAACAGTCTTTCAGAGGAAACATCGTAGACCTAGAAAGTTATTGCGTAATACCCAGACATGCCCTTGTGATCTCCTTGAGAACAGAGAATAGACGTCAGTGACCTATATTCCCCTAGCTTTGTAGTGAAGACATGCCTCTGATCACCATGAAAATCTCATTTTTCTTAGTATTTGGTCTATGGCTGTGGTGTTTACCACGGAATGTTGTAATAACCCCATGGGGTGCGGAATAATTTCCTATGCCTGACATGCAAGTTCACTGCTTGAACAATGACATTTTTTACCTCGACTGACTCTAAGTGATCTGAGGAATAGTAATGGTCTATTATCCGTCCGTCCATAGACTGGTAGGTTTTTAAAACGTTAGACCTACAGATCCAAAATTCAGCAAAATGTTAGATGTCCTCGAAAATCTCCTAGCAAACTGTGTCTTAGGGACTTAGTTCCTTTTGAAAATTAAGAGAAAACCTTAAGTTTACATTAAAAACCTACTTACACACTACAAGACTGCTAAATACCATTTACTTGTATTCTTTATATTAACAATAAATATTTTCCTATATATTCCCTATTCATATGCTAGAAACTAAGTCTATATTACGTAAATCACAAATTTTATTTTCTCAAGCATAATGTACTTTGTAAAGGATCAGGAAAGACACTTAATATTCACTTATTATGACGTTTAAGCTAGAGACTTTTTTCTAAAAGTATAAAACTTTATTTAATTTAATTTCAAATTTATACCAGAATTAGATCAGAATCATGTGAATTATTTAAGTTATTTCCATCAATATTCCCCATCAATATTTAGCCTATTCGTCATATTTTTGCCCAACTTTAAATATGGCACATTCGATTTAACTTTCTCAGCATGTAAACATAAGGATTAATCTGTTAGATTCTGAAATTTGAAAATAAAAGCTAAACAATTAAGATAGTGATTGAATTTGTTAGGAGGCTCTCGTATTCACTTGCATTGTCAAGCGCCTGGCATCCAATTTCTGTTCACTAGATGTCAGCTTGGCCAGGGTATCGGATGTTTAATGAGTCACTTGGGGAAATCCCCTTCTGTCACAGGAATACCGATTTTGACATTTCACTTCAACTCCCATCCCCCTGTCCCAACCAAGGGTAATTTTTTTTATCTGGTATCTTCTTCCACTCCGATGTACAAAACTTTCTTGACATGGTAATTTCAAAGATTAATCTTGGATATGCTATGTTGTTGAAATGTAGCATTTAAAAAATGAATTTCTATTTATATATTTTTTAACATATATAGATTCAAATGTAACCTATTAGTATGCATAATTTGATAATATATGAGCCAAATTAGGGACAACTACAAGATCAAGTGAGAATTGCGAATTCTGAATCAAGTTTTAAAATACCTGTTTGTAAATCATTAATTATTTTTTTAGGTAAAAAAAATAATAAATAATTTTGTTTGGATAAGTGGATGTTATCCGACACAACAAGGGATAAATGGTGATGCAATTTATAATGTTGAATGAACATTTGTATTCAGATATATATTGTATTGCAAATGTATGGAATTTATAAAATTAAACAAAAATGATGTAATAAAAAAATGACGATCTAATGCACATATTTGTTTCAATAATTTCACCGATTGTTAAATAAAGTGACCTGCTTTATTGTCCTTATTTCTATTTTTAATAATCAATAATTATGAAGAAACTTATTTTTCTGTAAAAGCACTGTTGAATTAAATTTCTTATCCTGTATTTCTATAAAGTTGTGTTGTAACCCCCCCCCCCATATCATATCCTGTATGTATATTTTATTCTGTTATCAATGTCTAAACTTTATATTCTCCTGAATAAGAGTAAGGTGGATCCTTAACTTGCATTAAAACTTATTTATGCTATATATTGGAATGAGAAATAATTAATCCACATAAATTTTCCCCAGATACAGAGACGCAATTCATACTAAAATGCGCACGGTAATTTACCGTGCGATAAAAACTACCGTGCGATAATACTTGATAATACTTGTCTACATTGTGTTTATAGGTTGACATCATGCTATGTATTGTTATTATGTCTCGGACACTCCCCCCTCCCGGGCAGACGTTGTTTTAGTGCAATGGCAATCGTCTGTCCTTGTCTGTCGGCGTCTTTAGAATATCATTTGAAGGTAATAACTTTTGAAGGGCTGCATATTTTCCTTCATTATTGAAAACACCCACTGGTCATCCGAAAATCGCGGACGAGGTAATCCTTGACTTTTATCTTCAAGGTCAAGGTCTGCCGATATGGGAAAATTGTTGTGAACCTCATGACTCTTGAAGTATTTATCATTTACGCCTCAAAGTTGGTACACCAATTGTTCCTACGAAGCTTTAGGAGGTATTAGAAACCTGGTAATCTTGACTTGGATCTTGTTATTTGTTATTGTCTTGTGAACGCGATAACTTTTGAAGGGCTACATATTTTCCTAAAAAAATTTACAAACACTCATTGTTCACCCCTGAATCTCAAATGAGTTCGAAGCCCATTTCCTTGCCTTTTATATTCAAGGCCAATCTACCTAAATGTAATTCTTTTGTGAACCCACTAACAGTTGAAGTATTTCACATTTGTCCTCAAATTTGGTACACCAACTATTTCTAAAAAGTTCTCAAACAAATTTGAAATCCGGTGACCTTGACCAGCATCTTTAAAGTCAAATTGCCCGAATTATATTTGTCTTGTTAACGTGATTACTTTAAAGAGCTGTATATTTTCCTCCAAAATTGCAAACACTAATTGTTCCGACCAAAATCACGGAGTAGTTCTAATTGTTTTGAGATAGTGCATATTTAACCCCTGGTATTTTGGGGATGGCCGATATTTAAGTGTTTGCATTCGCCATATCTTTATCTTTGATTATCAGTTATATTTGGTTTGAGGTACCTTCAGACTTACAAATTGTCGTTTGAGGTACCTTCAGACTTACAATGTGTCGTTTGAGGTACCTCCAAACTTACAAAGTGTCGTTTGAGGTACCTCAGACTTACAGTGTCGTTTGAGGTACCTTCAGACTTACAAAGTGTCGTTTGAGGTACCTTCAGACTTGCAAAGTGTCGTTTGAGGTACCTTCAGACTTACAAAGTGTCGTTTGAGGTACCTCAGACTTACAGTGTCGTTTGAGGTACCTTCAGACTTGCAAAGTGTCGTTTGAGGTACCTCCAAACTTACAAAGTGTCGTTTGAGGTACCTCAGACTTACAGTGTCGTTTGAGGTACCTTCAGACTTACAAATTGTCGTTTGAGGTACCTCCAAACTTACAAAGTGTCGTTTGAGGTACCTTCAGACTTACAAAGTGTCGTTTGAGGTACCTCCAAACTTACAAAGTGTCGTTTGAGGTACCTTCAGACTTACAAAGTGTCGTTTGAGGTACCTTCAGACTTACAGTGTCGTTTGAGGTACCTTCAGACTTTCAAAGTGTCGTTTGAGGTACCTTCAGACTTGCAAAGTGTCGTTTGAGGTACCTTCAGACTTACAAAGTGTCGTTTGAGGTACCTCCAAACTTACAAAGTGTCGTTTGAGGTACCTCAGACTTACAGTGTCGTTTGAGGTACCTTCAGACTTACAAAGTGTCGTTTGAGGTACCTTCAGACTTGCAAATTGTCGTTTGAGGTACCTTCAGACTTACAATGTGTCGTTTGAGGTACCTCCAAACTTACAAAGTGTCGTTTGAGGTACCTCAGACTTACAGTGTCGTTTGAGGTACCTTCAGACTTACAAAGTGTCGTTTGAGGTACCTTCAGACTTACAAATTGTCGTTTGAGGTACCTTCAGACTTACAATGTGTCGTTTGAGGTACCTCCAGACTTACAAATTGTCGTTTGAGGTACCTCAGACTTACAAAGTGTCGTTTGAGGTACCTTCAGACTTACAAAGTGTCGTTTGAGGTACCTCAGACTTACAGTGTCGTTTGAGGTACCTTCAGACTTACAAAGTGTCGTTTGAGGTACCTTCAGACTTACAAATTGTCGTTTGAGGTACCTTCAGACTTACAATGTGTCGTTTGAGGTACCTCCAAACTTACAAAGTGTCGTTTGAGGTACCTCAGACTTACAGTGTCGTTTGAGGTACCTTCAGACTTACAAAGTGTCGTTTGAGGTACCTTCAGACTTACAAATTGTCGTTTGAGGTACCTTCAGACTTACAATGTGTCGTTTGAGGTACCTCCAAACTTACAAAGTGTCGTTTGAGGTACCTTCAGACTTACAAATTGTCGTTTGAGGTACCTTCAGACTTACAATGTGTCGTTTGAGGTACCTCCAAACTTACAAAGTGTCGTTTGAGGTACCTCAGACTTACAAAGTGTCGTTTGAGGTACCTTCAGACTTACAAAGTGTCGTTTGAGGTACCTCAGACTTACAGTGTCGTTTGAGGTACCTTCAGACTTACAATGTGTCGTTTGAGGTACCTCCAGACTTACAAATTGTCGTTTGAGGTACCTCAGACTTACAAAGTGTCGTTTGAGGTACCTTCAGACTTACAAAGTGTCGTTTGAGGTACCTCAGACTTACAGTGTCGTTTGAGGTACCTTCAGACTTACAAATTGTCGTTTGAGGTACCTCCAAACTTACAAAGTGTCGTTTGAGGTACCTTCAGACTTACAAAGTGTCGTTTGCGGTACCTTCAGACTTACAAAGTGTCGTTTGAGGTACCTTCAGACTTACAAAGTGTCGTTTGAGGTACCTTCAGACTTACAGTGTCGTTTGAGGTACCTTCAGACTTACAATGTGTCGTTTGAGGTACCTTCAGACTTACAAAGTGTCGTTTGAGGTACCTCAGACTTACAAAGTGTCGTTTGAGGTACCTCAGACTTACAGTGTCGTTTGAGGTACCTTCAGACTTACAATGTGTCGTTTGAGGTACCTCCAAACTTACAAAGTGTCGTTTGAGGTACCTCAGACTTACAAAGTGTCGTTTGAGGTACCTTCAGACTTACAAAGTGTCGTTTGAGGTACCTTCAGACTTGCAAAGTGTCGTTTGAGGTACCTTCAGACTTACAAAGTGTCGTTTGAGGTACCTCCAAACTTACAAAGTGTCGTTTGAGGTACCTCAGACTTACAAAGTGTCGTTTGAGGTACCTTCAGACTTACAAAGTGTCGTTTGAGGTACCTTCAGACTTACAAAGTGTCGTTTGAGGTACCTTCAGACTTACAAAATGTCGTTTGAGGTACCTCCAAACTTACAAAGTGTCGTTTGAGGTACCTTCAGACTTACAAAGTGTCGTTTGAGGTACCGTCAGACTTGAAAATTGGAATTGGTTGTGGGCATCGAATGTCTTGGTTATGTCTGATGATGTAGTACGTGTGGTTGTACCCGTCAGGAAACTTGTATAAACCAAATATTTTATATCTTTAAAATACCAGGTGAACGGGATAACATACGAATCATTTACATATGGAGATATGAAAAGCATGGTTTTATGTGTCGCATCAGCATTGCATGCACGTGGTTAAAATAAAAATAGAAACACTCTGGCGATGTTCCTTAACATCAGCCCGGACTACGCGATATTCCTCATACGCGCCATGTGCCTCGGAGTCATGGTCACTCTGGCTAACCCTAGGTGCTTAAAGTGTAAGTTTATATATGAACAGTCTATGGACAATGTTGCCAATATATTTTTTATCTGAAATCTGATTTTCTGAATTTAGTATCACAAGGGTTCGTCCCTGAGAAGTCAGTAAATAAGAAATATAAAATATAGAATCATATATTAATCTTTAGTTTCATGGCATTAGAAAAGTTATTCATCAATTCAATCATTCGATGGTGTGTATATATATATGTGTGTGGGTTTATCACACAGTCATACAAATATTAAATTGGTGTCCCCTATTATTAACCCGAGTCTAACATTCTAGTTGTAAAAGGTGTACTAAATAAACGATTTAAAGAAATTTTAATGATCATGTAACGCATAATTTTAATAACGTGTAAGTTTCAGACCGATTCTTAGGTTCTTTACATTTACGTTGCAAATAATACCTAGAATAGTTTCAATCATATCTTAGGTAATTTTTTAACAGACACAACAAAGAGCATCGCTGATGATTAATGAGAATCTTAAAAACATAAAATATTGAAGATGTTACTCCGAACTGCTCCTGAGTATGCCCTGTATGCTCTAAACCTTAATCTTTCATGTTTGTCCGCCAGATGATCTTTGCAATCAGTCAACAGACTCAGAATCATCTTATATTTTCACATCGGAAGATCTGGCTAATGGAGCAAAAGACGCAGCTGTGATGGGGAGGACTGTAAAGGTACAGCGGTATTTTGTTTAACCCCTGGCCATTTGGTTTGTTTGTGTGAAATTCTACGCAAGACGCCCAGAAAGGATTTTGTTAAACCTTTGTGAAACAATTTATAAGATAATCTTGAACACCAGTACACATTCTCTCCAGGTGATTCCTTTTCATTGTGATATAAGGCTATTTATGTTGTCCCTATATAGAACTAACTTATAGAACTTACCAGTGAATGGACTTGTTGAACCAAGACAGACAGTTCCATTGTTGCTGCGTAGTTTGAGATCCCGGCTGAGGTTGTGGTCTCGGACTACCTTCATGCTGTATATTGCATTTATTGGTATAAGTAAACGATACTAAGTTAAGTGAAAAAAGCCATTTCTCTATATGTTTGTGGGCAAGGAATACACTTCGTAACATATGGAATACAAGTCACTATTTTGCATCACAATACACCTTTCACACTAACCCAACTTGTCAAATGCATCGAATTATCAAAAAGTACCTTGGAATTACATTCAGTCCAGATGATTTGTGTTTTTTTTTATTAAAAAGTGCAGGATGCTGGCTCATTTGATTCATGGCTGAGGGATTTGACACGCTTATACGCATATTCGTGGAAAAGGTTTATAGATTTTGTTAAATCATTTTTAAGATAAAGAAAATACTGTTGATTGAAAAAAATATGTGAAACATTTTGAAGCTCGTGTTAGCAGGAAAAATATACTAAGCATGACTACTATTGCCTTCTATAATTGCGTTAATAATAACCAGAAATTCATTTTCTTTCCTGGTATAATGAGATTAATGTTTTAGTCGCTAAATACATATGTAATATAACCTTCAGTCTTTCCAAAGGTGCTGGTATCGCTATAAGTGTAAATGTCTGTTTTATACGTGACTATTCTGGGTCATTTTTATAACCAATTTTCATCTAACGTTGTCCTACACTGTTTTTACTGGTTTTCCTCCATCTCTTATCAGACTTTTTTTTTTAACTTATACTTTGCAATCACCATGACACAACGTTTCAGTCAATCACGTAAGTTTCCATTCGAGGCGAGCTTGTGATTGGCTGAACCGGTTGTTGTCTTACCCGGACGGGTTACCTGATTAGAATAATCGTAATTACAAGGAGTAAAGCCAGAAAAATTATTGATTTATACGAAATTTGTACTTAAAGCAAAACCAACTCCTTTCTGGGGTTCACAAGCAAAGCTTCAAGATAAAATTTTTTTCCCGTTATGCAGGAAATATTCGTGGTTGGAGAAGCTGCGGGCTGTACGTCATTCAAGATATTGGCGGGATACAATGGACCGTCGTATGACGTCACCAAAGTTTCCCTTTATACCGGATGAGGACGTTGCATTCTTACCGTATTCCAACGGAACCAAAAGGGTTACTAAGGGCGTCATGTTGATACATCCTAACATGATCTGCAATTTGTTTTTATCATACAGGTATTTCCAAAAGTTTTTTTTCAGGGAAAAAAAGACATTTTCATATCAGTCTTTCATTGAATTAAGCTGCGTATTAGTATTTTAAAGAGTGCATCATGTACAATTTATTTCCATTGAATTTACTGAGGTTTTTCTGAAAAAAATGTTTTATATATGTGTAAATACCAATCAAAAACCAAATTTGTCGAACGGCCGAACCGATATACATTTCCATCGTATGCCTTTTTTTGTCATGGTCTATTGATTGAAAAGTTAATCAAAACCTTTTACTTATTTAAATATGGGAAATAGTGAATTTAAATTTTTAGTTTAAGGGAACATTTCAGAGTGGGATTTCGAGGGACAGATAGGTACCTTATACCCAAATGACATGAAAGATGTGTCCTTTGCGAGGTGAGTACTGGGGGGTGAATATATATGCCATGTTAAAATGACACGCTAATATTTATTATAGTATTAAAATTATCATATATCTATTTATCCCGGTGGCAGTTTTGATGAGAGTCGACACGTCCCTCAGGAAAACCTACTCGGGAAACTTCCGTTTTGTCAAATATCCGGTCTGAAGAATTTTATTATTTGTCTTTGTCAAGGAGGAAACATGGTCACGATGCCTCGTTTTCAACAAAAATATATTACATATATATACATGTATATCCCACTGGCAGTGAACCACTTTTCTGTGTATACCCTTTCCATCTACAAAACAATAAACCCGCAGGGCTATTCATACATCTATATATATATATATATATATATATATATATATATATATATATATATATATATATTATATACCGTACACCAAATAAAGCCATCAGTTCTCCCTGCTGCATGCAAAAGTCGCCGTGCCGACATTTGTAATGGGTTAGACTATGACGTCACTACCGTTACGTCACATTGCTGTTCCTATGAAAGTGTACAATTACACAGAGGGGTAGGGGATCTGACATGGCCAAGAGGTCTAAGGCAGCCGCACCGGATATCGGAAGATCGTGGGTTCGTATCCCACTTGCAGTGAACCACTTTTCTGTGTATACCCTTTCCATCTATAAAACAATGAACCAGCATGGCTATTCATATATATATATATATATATATATATATATATATATATATATATATATGTATATTTATATATAAATATAATTACGATTTTTACTATTATTATTATTATTATTATTATATGTCTGAAACAGTTGTACGTTTTCAAGTATGACGGTATTATGTTCTGAAGTATTTTTACCTGTTTCCTTAATTCGTCTTAATATGTGTAAGCGCTTTATATTTTAACATTTATAAAACTTCAGCAATTGTGCAACATATAGGGCCTACAATAATCAAGTTGCAATGATACAGAAAGATTACGATATATATGTAAGTATTTTAATATTTACACCCCGCAAAAACCTGAACAAATGTGAAAAATTCAGTTGCAAAGTGTAAATCGCCAAATTAGACTTAATCTTTGTGATTCAGTATATGTGGATTTGTCTCAGTGGCTGTCATGCTGTTTCAACCATTTTGCTTCTTTTATAAAAGATTTGATAATTCAGGTTGTTAAGTGGTCTGTTGTCCCAAAATATAAAACAAAAGCCAAAAAAAAAGAGTGTGTAAACGATATGTAATATAATGATAGTCATGCCAAGGGGGTATTCATGAAGACAGCAATACGGGGTTTGTGTGTGTAGGATAACGTGACCCTGAACTGATATCTAATTTGGTGCTATTTGCAAAATTTGGCAAAAGTGCCTGACCATCGACTGAATCTTTTTCTTTTAATTTTTAATAGAAATCGATTTTTAACTCCAGCCGCTAAGACATTTCTTTCAAGAAAATCAATAAATGTTTTTGAAATTGGTATTGCTATGAAGGGCTTTCACCTGTTTATAAAACCGATTCTGTTAATATCACGTTGTCCTCTGATCATGTAATTATTATCGAAAATATATGATAAAAAGTTTCAATATCAGAACCTGCTATGATATATACAAATGTTTTAGAACCGAATACAGTCTTTCGTGTAGATTAATACATTTATGGCAAACTTTTCATATTTGACAGATATATATATATATATATATATATATATATATATATTTATAGGTGACAGTGGTTAACCTGGTCCCTGACAGGTCCCTACCCTGTGGAGGTGCTCCAGTCGGTGCAGTCCAGGAGGAGCAGATCTCAAAGACACTAGCACCAGTAATACAAGGTAACGTTAAGAATATGCAAATGATTAACAAGGTACCGTAATATATATGAAAATGACTTACAGATACCGTTAAGAATATTGAAATGATTGACAGACAACCGTAAAAATATGCAAATGATTAACAAGTCACCGCAAATAATATTGGAATGAAGAACACGCTACCTTAAAGAGTAAGTATTTGATAAATAGTCAACAAACACTAAGACTATTGCATGCAAATTAATGTTAGATCAAGTAGCACCATGGTCCTAAAAAAAGTCTAAATGGCCAAAATATGTAAATATCTATATCACAAGTTAACGTGTGAACATGTGATAATATGTGAACAGCAATACAACAGCGTTACTCAACAATAATTATATGCTAATAAAGAACAATACTTTATAAGACACTGTAAATGGTATATATAGAATTAAATTAAAATAATACAGTAAAATACCTGCAATATGCAGATAACGTCATTAAAATCATACAAAGATTTCTACTGCTGAAAACCACTCTGTTGAATCCATGAAACAGATCTAAGCAAACTTTTAGATTAAGAAAGACCGGTTTATTTGGACAAATTATATTTTGTTGTTCGGAGTGGTACTTTATATACGCAAAGGCCAATGAGGGCATCGCATTACATGTGATTGACAAGGAAGGGGCGTTACCAATACGTTATTTAACAGCAAACTGTTTATATAAGGATGTAAAATAATACTGTTATCTGCAATAACCTTCATTTCAATTAAGAACCTCCGATTTACGACCACTGATGGGACCGGACAGTTTGCCCACCTAAAGAGGTGTCGTTAGTAAGGAGGACTTGGGACCTACTTTCAAAGGACTGCCCATAAGTGGCCTTTAATATGAGCTACCCGTAGTACAGAGGTGCCCGTAAGGAGAGGTTTCATTGTAATATGATAATTTTGGCTTATTATTCAGGTTATGAATTTACAAATAATTCTTCAAACGTATAAAATATCAAGAGACTTCCTTATATAGGTAAAGCGGAGAGCGGGGTATTGTTTCTCTGATCAGATGGAACTATATTTGGGCCTCTTTAAGGTTTATATAGCCTAGGACCTACAGTTATTTTAATTCGGTAATATTCCGCTAGGGCCTCCAGGTGCCGAGCTCGAAATATGTTTGCTTGACCTCAGTTCATTAATTGGTTTCAGTAAACATGATAAGTAAGAAATCATGAAGACCAGAAACTTACTTTTGTTCGCTTTTTGTTTGTGATAGTTTCAAATTGACTTCTTTCGCGAATATGATATTATCACGGGAAAATCCCTTCCTGAAAAAGACACTACTTACCAGGTAGAAAATCATGAAAACTGTCTGCAACGTTGAAGTCTAAGTTAAAAAAAATGATTACGTATCTCTTATGTTTAAACCCAAGATTCACATAATAAAGAAAACCAAATCGTCTATATTATCTGGTAAAACAAACAGAAATTTCCAATCGATCGATGTGCCTTTGTGTCCTTTGGAACTTTTGTTAAGGTTTTGTGCCCATATTAAATAATTCATATGTTATAATGTTATAAATCCGTGTATATTTACCGTTATGTGAGAACAGAAAAAGTACAACCTCGAACAAACTTTCAAGGAAAATTGCGAACATTTAACCCAACGGGATTCAACTCTACCAGAATGTATATATATAAAGATGCCATCCTTATCTTATGGTTATCTTCTAGTTCCCCATATGCAATATTCCGGACGAGTAGCAGCTTAATAATTTTGGAATATAATAAGAAGATACGAATTTATAAAAAATCTTTTGAAACGTTTAAAATATCAGCAGACTACCTTAAATAGGTAAAGCTAAGAGCGAGGCATTGTTTATTTTGATCAGATGCTGCTATATTTGGGCCTCCGAAAGGTTTTCTAGCCAATGACCTACAGTTATTATAATTCGCTACTATTCCGCCAGGGCTTAGAGGTGCTGAACTCTCAATAAGTTAGTTGACCTCAGTTCATTAAATAATTTTAGTAAACATCATAAGTAAGAAATCATGAAGTCAGAAACTTCGGACAAGTCACATTTGTTAAACATTAATTAGGAAGACATTTTTATGGCATGGGTCTAGTATCTTTCAGGGTATTGAATTGACAGAGACCAGCTCACAATGTACTGCTAATCCGACGGGGAAGATTAAAATTGGGTCTATCGGGGTAGCAGCGCCTAATACAGAAACGCTGGTTAATCGTCTTGAAATTTCCTAAAGACACTAAAAGACAATAAAGAGACTGTTAAGCTAAATAAGTAATCTGTTTGATGAAAATAGTATGAAGATTTCTTCACATAGAGTTGGACAATTATAAAGTGCTTACTATCTGAAGAAGGTCCCGTAAAATGTCCTATAACTTAATAAATATCACGGGGAGGACAGTCTTGTCTCATTTTGTAACAGGATGTACTCTATCAAGGCCTTTTAAAATAATTATACTATGGCGGAATCCGTGTAGTGTCAATGTCCTTTTATATGCAATGACAGCATTTTTAATGTAAAGTTCCATGCTTTCCAAGTTTCCGTGCAAAATGTTCACCATGCTTAAACCAAACCTCAATTTGAATCAAACTGTGCAACGCAATAACCTGAGTAACATTACATCTATATTATGACACTAAACAGAAAGATTAAAAATTTATTTAGATAGTTGACACGGCAAGGGGGAAGTGTTGGGTCCTAACAAAGCTGGAGAACTTTGGATACGAATGCCCCAAATAATGAAAGGTTACGTCAACAGTTCTAAAGAAACGCTTGGGATATTGGATGAAAAAGGTTGGTTTCCCACAGGTTATAACTTGCATACTGAAATTCAAAAGTAAACGCTATGATAAACAATATTCAATGAAGGCATCTTCATGTAGTTGACATTAACTAACGGCTGGCCAAGCGCTTACTAAGATACTGATGACAAGAAAAGGATATAGGATGTGTTGGATAGATCATTTTACATAAGATAAAAATTAAGATAATATTTTATACAAAACTTATTTTACAAGTATAATAAGAAACCACAACTTTCGATAGTACTGGTGTAATACCTACGTTTAATAACATAAGACAGTTTGCAATAAAAACTTAAGTGCCATGGACGATTCATTAGTAATAAAAAGGAGGAATTACTAAATATAGTAATATCGCCCTATTTCAGGCAAATATTCGGGTACGGCAGCCCATACTGTCACTGATTATTTCCTATTTTTTTTTAATTTATGCAGCAGATTTGGCATGTAATGATGAAGACAAATTTTTCTACATTGTCGACCGAATCAAAGAATTAATTAAGTGCAAAGGCTACCAGGTGGCGCCAGCGGAACTTGTAGCTCTGTTGCTTACACACCCAAATATTCATGATGTGGCCGTGACTGGTGTACCTGACCAGGAGGCGGGAGAAGTTCCTTGCGCGTTTGTCATTAAGAAGCCGGGATCATCACTGTCTCAAGAAGAAGTGAAAAGATTTGTAACTGGTAATAAAGTTTCACAATCTTCATGTTATTTGGAATTTTATGTAATATAATTTTGTTAATTGATAAACGGCTGCATTTTTATTCCTGGTGGCTGTTATCTTTTAAAAATATTTAAATCGAAAATGTCTTATGTTGTTTTGTTCTGTTTCATATGATGTCACTTCTGCAGCAAATCTTACAAAACATTTTTCTCAGGACCCCGCAAATCCTTCAGCACACATCTACATTTTCATTTAAATTACAGTAGACATTTACCAATTGCTAACACCAGTTACTGCTTTCAAGGAAAGAAAACATTGTGTTTTTACTCCTTTATCAAAATAATCATGTTGTCCCTTGATGAAATGAATTTGTTGCGAACTATACAAAAAGATAAAGAATATATCACGGCATGTACTGATAAAGGAAAATTGCGTTGTTTTGCCAAAGTGTTCTTCTCAAATCATTTATTTATAAAAGGCTCAGTCAAGTACAAGTTATTTGATACGTTGAATCTTTGGTTGCTGAATAATCTGTACCTATAAGCATATCAAAAGTATCTGTTGAGAAGGAAGGCAAGAAGGGGAAAGGGTCTTTTTCTTGGAAATAAAAAAGAACTAGATATGACGAAGCTAGCTTATCGAACGTTGAAATAGACAACTTTTAACTCTTACATTGTGATGTGTAGTGTGACCTTTACCGTAACTTTTGTTTTCTAGACAAGGTGGACCCATATAAACAGATACGGGGAAGCGTGACATTTGTTGAAGAAATACCAAGGAACAATTCAGGGAAACCCCTACGGAGAGTTCTAAGAAATTTTGCAATCAAAGGACATAATCGTTTTAAATTGTAAATGGTATATACTTAGGTTCTGAAAATTGTGATGTTGTTGAAATGATACAGGAAAATAACCCATTATGGAAGATTAAAGTAATTACTAAGTGGCGTATTCAACAAAGTTCTTGATTTCACCTGCGATGTGAATATGAAACTTAAATAGAAGCTTCATTGTATATCGTTTCACATATTTTCTAGAATTCCTAATACATTGAAACCTCGAAGTTACGACCACAAACGGGACTTTGATAAAGTGGTCGCATTTTTGAGGTGAATGTCTAGGTGAGGTCTGATATAAAGAGCAAAATGGAATTAGGACTAACCATGAAAACGTATTCGCTATTTTGAGTTTGTCACTAAATCAAGGTGGTCGCTAGGCGAGATTTTACATAGGCCGTATGCCTATTCTTTGTTTCGATTCCATAACAATACAAACATTTACAAATTACTTTCTGTGTACGACAAAGCCGTTCACCTTTCTGTTTAGCGTCCAAAAGATTAACATCGGAAATGCCGTTTGTGGCCATCAAAACGAGTGCCTATTCATACGAAGCGATCTGAATTTGGGAATCTTATGTTAAAAAAGTAGGTTTACATGATCATTGATACATGATAGGTGAACAAAAACAACCCATGACGGCCTGCGGGTACGGACCAAAAACATGGACTTTCATTGCGGATTATTTATGGAAAACCTGAATCAGGCTTCTGTAATTGATTCAAAATAAAGTTAATAACGTCAAGGCTGTTACTCCGTTTTCTGTCAATTCTAAAGCATCAAACTTATCCTCTTGTCCTGAAAATAAACATTATGCCTAACTAGAGTTAGACAATTCCCTTTAAAGTGATCCTTCAATTTATTTTCTTCTTGACATACACAAACAAAGCATTCTTAGATTAAAAAAAAGAATTCACTTTCCAATCTGTCTCAATGCCAGTCCGCAGTAAAATTCTATATATCTAGAATATTAAGCGATGAAAGACCTTCTTTATGAGACGACATGAAATGTGCAAGTACGTCACTGATAAACCACATGGTTGCATAAAGGTATCCGTATCCATGCGGCCGAAAACAAAGACCCCGAATACTAGTTCCCGTCGCTGTTTCTTGGCCCGGGGAGGCATAATATCCTATCGCACAATAGTTATTAGAAAATTCAGCAATAAAGATTGTTTTGGTCCCGAGTATGCCTAAAATTAATGTTATTCCTTCGGTGTTAAATTTAATACATTTGTGATACATTGGGTTCATTGATATAGGTAAAAACTATCCTTACTATAACTGTAGCTTTACAAAAAAAAGTTTGATATAACTGTATGCAAGGAACATACGGGATATGCTAGTTTGTCCCTATATTGTCTGCCCCATCACATATATAGAACAAACCTGCATTGTCTTAGCAAACAAGGACAAAGTGTATTTTATTTGATGAATCAGTACTAAATATAAATTGTAATTCCATTCCAAATTCAAGCAAAGATTTAACAAAACCAAAGAAACGAAAAACGCACACTGCTGCAAAAATGGCAGTAAATTTAAATAACGAAACAATGCGTTTGAGCCACAATATACCGCGTGTACTTTTATGGCTCCTTGTCATTGCATTTTATCGACTGACATGGGTCAGACTGTAATAAACGAACGGGTCCCGGATGTCGCAGAACCTTTTAATCACACTTGCTACACTTTTCCGCAACGATTGACACCGAGTGGTCGGGTCCCAACTGAAAAAAATATTAAATCTACCTTACTCAAACGGCAAGGTTCCTGCCGAAATTTCATGTATTTATTTTACCATATACATTATATATAATTTTTCCTGATTTTCCTAAAGAAAACCTGTAATTAATACCTATAAGAACAAAAGTTATAGAGGTTTCAACAGCAAAACATTGTTAACTATTGAACAGAGTGAACACCATAGAGTGTCAATCTGGGGGCGGATGTATAAACCCTAACCTTTATTTTTGTACAAGAGTTATTATACATGTGTCTCTTACATAGTTCGAACTGGAACGCCAATAATTATGTTCTACATTCCTTGCTCTATAAACCTTTCAGTGGTTGATCGGTATTAATAAACATCATTTAATATCTACCTAAATGGCAGTTTTGCTGAAAGACGACATGGTCTACAAGAAACCAAACTCAAGTTCCATATTGCCACATATCTGGTATGAATGATATGTGTGTTTATCTCTCTAATCGACTGACAATTATTACGATGCTTCACTTTCAACCGAGAAAAATTCTGTATCTCTTTGAGAAGTATAAGGGTGTATAATATCTTATTTATATCAGCATATTTATACTGCCATTGTTTTTATCCTTATTGGTAAAAAGATTTCCTTGCCTTCAACAGAGTATTATAAACTCTTTGTATTGTTTTATATGTAAATTTACATCATGTTTTTATCTGGGCCATTGATTTATGTGAAAAGTAGAGATTTCTTAAGATTGAAATAGTTGTACTACCTCAGTGTTTCACTCTAACAGATCTATTAATCCTGCATTTCGAATGAAATAAATAAAATGCTGTTTGCAAATGTATACTTGTTTAGTTTTAGAAAACAGTCGTTAGCGGTAGCAGAGGGCTTTATTATCTATGGGACCCAAGTGATTTGCAACCTGCTTAGAATAACTAAACTGAAGGTCGACATATCTATAAGCTAGCATTTGCGTCCGTAATTGTACATATGTATCAAACCAGATGGGGAAAGTCTTCTGTTCTCTTATTGTAAAGCAGTTTGTAGGGTGTGGTGGATTGAGGTTGCTGATTGGGCTTTAGTCAGGGCCCAGATATTTAGATATCCAATGTACAGATAAGACAGAAATGTTTATTAGTTATCCCATTCTCAAGTTAAGCTTAGGCTAAAAGTAGAGGCAAATTCCCTATAATAAGAATAATATTATATGTTAGTGAACAAGACGTTTTAGCTGTCCCGTGGATTTTTTTGATGCTACAGTGTGAACACGTTTGCCAACACACAGTACTGTTTCAGGAATATTTGTTAGTACCAATACATTTGTAGCAAATATTCTTTTCTCTGACAGATATCTAATAACAACCAAATGAATTGTAGAATTTTATAGAACTTCTTATTTACTAACACATGTAACCATAATAATGTAGCGGCCCCTGTTAGAATAAGAGCCAGCTTACAAGCTTAACCCCTGCTCTGTTTCTCTAGTAAGGTATAGCCATAAACCTAGTCGTCGCGGTGCTTGTTCGGTTATTATTGCAAAGTTCTTTGGTGGAGGATTACGACTTTTTAAGTCTCCAGTCTCTCCCCCGTAGAGGCATCCACTCAGTGCAGCCCTAGAGGAGCGGCTCTCAATTAAATTAGCGATGATCAGACAAGGTACCGTGGACAACAGCACAGCATTCCTCTACAATGGAAACTGTGTATACAACCATCTATGCGACTTGTCAAAATTGTAAACATCCCAAATAACAGCTTCAGGCACTTGATAAGCTTCACAAGCAGCATTGCTTAATGTGCTTAATGTAAATATCAATACTATGAATGCGAGGTTATATAATTAGTATGTTAGTAAGGATCACTAACAAGCAAGAGGTTTGACGGAATACATGTACATTCACATAATTAATAGACGTACAGTAATCCACAGTGCTGATAGCTTCCTTGCTGGGACAGATCAGAAAAAAGTCAAGCAAAAAGTCTGGATTTGAAATGATAGATTTATATAGACAGGTTATGTTTTGTTGATTGCAGCTGTACTGCTCACATGTAAAGGAAAATGCAGGGGTTAAAACCTTGGTAGAGTGGCCGTGATAATAAGATTCATTAGGCATTCTGACTGGACCGAGACCGAGTGTCCGACCAGACATGACCTACTTTGACCTACTTTAAATTCTCTTATGTCAGAGGGCAATAGTTTCCCTAGGGTACCTCTAATCATGATCAGATCTGAGACCGAGGTCAATCTTTTGACTTTAAAGCCGAAGAAAGGTCCTTGCTTAAGACTGCTTAAGAACTTAAAGTTTATGTCTCCTGGTAGGACTGAATTAAATTGACTTCTTATTTCTGTAAATAAAGATCGAACACAGCCGATTAAATATGCATTTCTTATTTAAACGTTATTCACACCCTCACATTACAGACTGTTTAATCAATAAGTTACGGTCTCTTTCTTAACAAAGTACAATGAAACAAACAGGAAGACGTCAATCTTTCAGCTTACCAATTGACAGAATGCAGTACAGTTTGTCTCTAAAATCCGGGGGGGGGGGGGGGGTATGTCAAGCCAGGATTTGTGGGGAAAGCATAACCTAATATGGAAATAACGGTAGAGCCTCCCCCGTTTTTATTCACCTCAAATTTGAATAAAGGAGATTATTCTTTGCATGAAATTTTTCAGACGTGTATAAACGCTTAGTTGTTAATATTGGAAACTATAAATGAATATGTCTTCGAGAACGTGTCATTAAATGTTGTAAAGGGCAATGCTGATAAAACCTTATAGATTGGTCAGTGAAGGGTAATTCATTTAATCAATTAAACCATCATCCCTTGTATACAAGTTTGGCAGGTATACCACAGGACGCCAGACTTGATTTTGTAGTTATCAAATAAACGCTTAATGATTATATTTGAAGTATTTTCCAATGTTCACATAAATCTATAAATATTTTTCCGTATTACCACATCAAAGTTATCCAGTCCATAAGATACATACATTGTCTTGGCACTATCCATTCTAGAATAGTTAAGAAACCGCCTGAGTACATTATTACAACCAATATTGATTTTTCTGTAGATCTTTTTTCACTAATTACTCCACAGTGTGACATTATAAAAATTAGAACAGTATGCTTGGTACAAGGACGCAAGGACCGGCGGTAAACATTGACTAAATTTATGCAAAAGAATGTTACTTCGTCAATATAAACTTCTTAATACTTAAAACATATATGCACAGAATCAACACATTATAAATATATACAAGCCTAGTACATTAATTAACTTGTATATATATATATATATATATATATATATATATATATATATATATAGACGTACAGTAATCTACAGTCCCACTGGCAGTGAACCACTTTTCTGTGTATACCCTTTCCATCTATATATATATATATATATATATATATATATATATATATATATATATATATATATATATATATAGAGAGAGAGAGAGAGAGAGAGAGAGAGAGAGAAGGTAGTGTTACCCTCCGATGTAAAGTGCTCTATGGCCTACATATATATATATATATATATATATATATATATATATTTATATATAACTCTGGAGAAAAACAACACTGTAAATTCGCTACAGTCTGTTTCACGGGATGCGACCCGATCGTCAGGTGAATGTTGTTAGAATGAAGCTTACGGCGTGGTTTGAAAAGCCGAGACTTTACGAGATTACGAGATTATGCTTTGTGCGTATGGGGGGGGGGGGGGGTTTAATGACTGGCACTGATCCTATTGTCCTCGGGGCCACAATAGGATTGGGCGGGGTACACGTGTGATACTGGAACATAACAGGGCACAGAGGTTTATTGTGGATTAATGTTTATAATTAATACAAAGATATTTTACCAGGAAGCTCATTAGCAAGTAAGCTGATATTTAATATTGAATAGGGTCCTGGGTACAGTAACATTTCAGTAGTATACACATATGATATAAATGTACAATACACATATACTATTATAATATACAATTCGAAAGGCAAATATACAATATATAGGGGAATATAAAAGGCAAATGTACTATACTCATACTAAGTGGTGCAGGTCTCCCAGCTGAAGGTCGTAAAGCCACTTAGACCGGGATAAAGTAGAACTTATATATATAGAAAATATATATATATATATATATATATATATATATATATATATAATTAATTGAAGGCGCCTTAGTGTTGACTATCTGTTTAATTCAACCACCAGCTTGCGAAGCTTATAGCTCCTTTATAAGGTGTCAAGTGGAAAGGTAAAGAAATCGGCTGTATATATATGTTAGATAAACAATTTCTAATGACCATAATGCATGGTATAGTGTGATGGATCTGTGATTGACTACTCTGAATTTGTACCATGCTGACCCAGGTTCCGAGTGTGTCATTGTTATTTTACCCATAATGCTAGGTTATGAGTATCCCGGTTATGTTGAGTTCATATCCTCTGACACATTAAAGGTTTGAAGTTCATGATGCCTATCGGCTTAATAATGATGATGATTGACAAAAAATATTGAGTCTTGCTCCTCGTAAAAATGCAAAAATACTTCCCGCACAATATCCGCAGACAGAGCATTCTTAAACACATGGTTTAACTTGCATTATTTTATTACGGGGTCATTTGTATTTGATACTGGATTTAGTGAACTTTGATGCTTATTTATATGAGGAGTTTGGAGATATCGATGCCTTAATGAGGGATCCTTGGAGTTAGTGTTCTCACTGACATATTTTTCTCCAGCATCCTCCGTCAGAACACTCATCCCAATTATATTCCCATTGTGGGTGTTAATACAACAACACATACATATATTACATATTATTTTATTTAATTTGTGTTAAATTAGGTCTATGATCTGCTGGTGCCACTCAGTACTGTTTGAGGATGAAAATAGCCATATGACAAGAATTGTACGTTATTTTCATTGACATAAAGATTTCAGGTTTTATATCACAAGGTCAGAAATAATCAAAAAGTCATAGTCTGTTGTTTAGAAATAAGAGAATTTCTAGGGTTCTATTAAATTTTCACCAGTTTGTGTTGAGGCATTAGCGGATTTCAAACCACTTGCCCTCTGCTCTGATGTTGCGACCCTTCCCTTCATGTTAGAGAATTGGAGAAATGTACTGCTAATATTAAGAAAATAAAAGAGTAAAAGACTGTTGAGAATCATGGTAAAATTATTAGTTTTGGACCTGTGAGCACGAGTTGGAGGAATCTAGGCAGTCAAACCATATTCCAGCCTAATACTTTAAAAATTTGCCATAAGGGGTGTACACTCCCAGTTAATAAGTTAACTGGTACTAGTCATACATGTATTGAAGTGCAAATGTACAGCACATTTTATGATTGGTTGGCTTAAAGGCAACCTTAATTGACCTTTATATTAGGCTGGTGATTCCGTTGTTTTGTTGAACTAAATGGATAATAAAATATGACTCTAATGCACCAGAAAACGTGGTTGAGAAGCAGAACCCTCACCTGTGATCATATCAGACTCTGAAGCAAGTTCCCACTCCAACTGATAGAGAGCTTCTTCATCCTCCTCGTCATCTTCATGCTTAGTCACCTGGTCGTCATAGCGATGGATGTCATCACCATAAACCATTAACGAGGAATAAAACAAAATCACTGAGAATTAAAAGTATATCTCTTGCACAAGTAAATCCATACATTATCATCACACATTTGATACGCTGCAGATATCTAGGACTTTTCAAGTGTTTAAAATATATGCATGTGTTGATGGTTTCATGGAACCAAGAAAATTATTTTAAGGAAAGAACCATATGGGATAGATTAATCTGAAGCCTTCCCTGCACAAAGAAATATCAGGTGCAAAATCCAGTGATAATTCTGGATATTAACCTTATGTCACTATATGATTTTAAAGAGTTTTCAAAAAGGACCGTCACAATTGTTGATTACTGATTGAGGAAAATAATAGTAATGGAACAGATAAGATAAATCATGCCTATTTAGATCTCTTCATTGTATCAATAGGATTGACATTCAAGCGGAAGATTTTACAAATTCCAATTAAAATATGAAACAATTACTTCTGTGTTAAAACCTCGTTTAATATGCAGTTAAAACCAGACATAGTGTATGTTTCTCAAAATGAAAATAGCCAGGCAATGAGTGTGAGCAAATCTTGAAATGATGTCGTATAGGGTTGACGGATCTGAGGTTTTATAGGCAATAGGAAACTTTAGTAAGAGATAACCCCAGTCCATGATTTCAATGTACTGATAAAGAGCCAATCAGGTATTGTTGCTGTAGTCATGTTTTAGGATATTTCATGAATATTCATACTCTCATATGGTAGAGACTGCTTGACACGTGTGTGCAATTTTAGTTGACCATAACAAATGTCTACCTGTCTACAATGCTCCAGGTACGATCTGTGTTATAGTATATGACAATACCCCATCCTAGGCCTCTGTCTTGGATTGTATAATCATGACAGCATCTCTAAGACCCTGAGGGGGTTATCAGCTCGGAGTGAACACACTTAATCAACACAGACAATTGCTTTATATGTGAATATAACATGTCTGTAGGGTACGTGACTAACTATAACTCTTGACTCCTAGTCGCCTCCTCATCATTATCTGACCACACTCTAACCTCCTATTCACTGTCATCAAGTACAAGTGGTTTAAGGAACTTTGGATTTTGGATTCTCCAACAAACACCAATGGTTTAAGGAAATTTGGATTCGGATACTCTAACAAATACCAGTGGTTTTAAAAAAAATTGGATTTTGGATTCTCTAACAAATAGCAGTGCACTGCAAAAACTACGGGGTTTTTAAAGGGTAGGAAACGGGTTTTCTGAGGTACTAAAAAGCAAAACCCTTAACGGTTTTTTTTAAAACCGTGTTTAAAAAAAAACTGTATACGGGTGTATTTAAAACACCTGTATATGGGTTTTATACAAAACACCCCATAAAAAAACCCACAGAGGGTTTTTTTCAGCAACGCCTTTTAGGATAGAAAATAAGGAAACCCCCCTTTAAATAACTGCTGGTTCAAGAATATAGGGCTGTAAATATTCTATTCAAACTTTTATGAAAGAAATTCATTTTATCTCCTGTAAAAAGAGAAATATAATGTAACACTTTGCAGCTTGCATTATCCACCAGATGCAATGAAAGGTCCTATGTATGATACACCAGAGAAAAAAGGCAGGGAAATAGATTAAGATCTAATAATATGACAAATCATTTAAATATTTATTTCCATTTTTTCACAATACATAGTTGAAAATGTTATTTAACAAAAATCTTTGACACACGAAATAGTGCTTTATCATAAATAAAGTCATCTTGGAAAAATCATATGGTTTTAATGTGTATTCATAAAAAAAAGAAAAGAAGCATCTTTTTGACTGTGCCGGTGGTCTCAATATTATAAGCAAAAATGTCACAAAGCATGCATCAACAGCATGTGAGAGTCCGACAGGTGACATCTGTAGGCTTTCCAGAATCTAGATTCTCGCGACACCTGCTAGCCCTCTTCAGAATGACAGGAGCATAAAATGTTCTGAAATGAACATGAAATGTTAGAACTGAAATGAATTAATTTGTACATTTTTGAATATCATTCAATTATAAATATACTGATATGACACATGACAATATTTGATTACTTTATTATATAATAATCTAAGCATATTGTTTTTGGATGTAATGCTGGAAGATTAATGAAACTGTACATAAAAATTAGGATCATTCTCTTGGACTAATCAGGATAAAAAAATTACTTGATATTTTCACATATCAAGGATGTGATATGAAAGTGGCCCATGACACTAAGCTGATCTTCTTTATCAGGTTATTTTATATGTTTATAAATATGCAACTAATTTTCATTTAAATATTTAAATAAGGAACCCATGTGTCACTGTGTTCAGCTGAAGTTGACCTTGAAGGTAAAAATCTAAAATAATATTCTATTCTATAAAAAGTATACAGATGCCATAACGTTCCCTATCCACAGGTGGACTTGATGGTGAGTGTGCGTGTTGGGGAGGGGTTAATGATGGGAGTTACAACACCTCTGTATTTCTGGACATATATTCTTTCATAAATAAATTTAATGCAGTCGCAATTAAAATATCGTCCTCCGTGCTAAGGTGCAAGGAATCAATTTGGGGGTGGGGGGATGTTAGTTTCAACACCTTAACATATACATGCACGATATGAAATTTAATTCAACAGTGCTTACAGGAAGAAAAGTTTTATTCATAATAATTGAATATTTAAAACATGCAGAAAGATGGAAAAACAAAGTAAATCACTTTAATTCCAATTTTACTGAGGCAGGAACACAATGAACAAATGTTTGCATAGATCATTTTTATTACATAAAGTTTCATTTTAAATTTATAAATTTTACTATACATTTACAGTATATATCTGAATATTTAAGTTGATCCCTAATTCTAACTTGCATCAACATTTGTAGCTTATTTGGTCAGGTGACATCACATTATGCACACAGATGTATTTATTTTTTTATATTTTTTTTGTAATTTGCAAAACAATAAATATCTTAAAATAACACTTGATATAAAATTCACAATTTGAAATTGCACCTTTATTTATCCATTATTCGGTTTATATTATTAAAATGATGCCTACTGATAGGTTTAATTATATTTTATTTTATTTTATTATTTTAAAAAAATTGATATCTCTAAAAATACTACATTTGCACAACTAAAGTTGACAATAACAATAACAAGTATTGCAATATACTTTGGGGGGGGGGGGGGAGGGGTCATGAGATTAACTGAATGAACTTGTGTCAGCAGGGGTGCTCCGCCAGTGTGACATCACTGAAAAGGTTACCCAAGCAAGGCTGTAGTGACCAGAAGTGGGTGGTCTGAAGCTTGAATATGCATATACCTTAGAGCCTCTGAAAAACTTTAATAACTAGCCTAACTTTGAGCTTTTATTTTCAAATTTCAGAATTTAACAGAATAAATCCATATTAAAATCAAAAGTTCTTCCTGAGGAAAAAACTTGCAATGGTCAAAGTTGGGCAAAATTTAAGGTACCTATTTTATATTTATGCTAATAACTTTAAAAAATCTGATCTAATTTAGGGTATATAATTGAATTGTATATCCCTGGAAAAAAGTCAATAGCTTTAACATTTATGTTGTTACGTGATTAAATATATTTCCTGATGTTTACAAAAAATGCAATATGTTTTTGCCCATATCTTAAAAAATCATGTTACACTGACCTAATTTCTGGCATTTACATTTGAGAAATATTTATGGTGAATGTGAAGGAAAGCAGATGAGTGGTTTTGATATAAGGCAGTCCTAAAGTCTGAAAATAGGTTTTTAATAGAAAATTGAGGTTATTCCATAATTTCTCAAAGGAAAGAAGTCGCATTGACCCAGTTTTTGGTTTGGTAGAATATCTTTGGGACATCAAACAGTATGGCGAACTCTGGATTCCTGGGTCTAATGGTTTCAAAACGTGCTAGTCTAACGTAGGGACGGACGGATGGACAACAGACCATGACTGTAGCTCAGGTGACTTACAGTCAGCTGAGCTAACATAACTTATTGTTAAAGTACCTAGTTAAATCTGGGTTCTGATTTAACAGAATTTAACCTGGCCTGGGACTACCAGCGTACATGTCATGCAAGAAGGCCACCATTTTCCAATAAACTAAGTGCTATACTGGAACGAATCAGTCCCATTGTTAATGATAAGGGACAGAATAAGCTGCCTGCTACCGAGGTTTTCACAATAAATAAGATTCTCACTCCAATATTCATCTCATCGAAAAGTAACAGTGACCTAATTTCAGGCATGGCAGGGGATGTTCTGGGCAAAACAGATCTGCAGAATAGATCTCAGAAATACTGTACGTTGTTGATAGACGTTTTGCCAGGGGATGGACAAACAAAGGGTCATAGCTTGAGGCATGAAGTTATAATACTATAACTCAATTGTTGAACAGATAATTATCAACTGAGTTAAAACCATCAGAGTTATACATTTTCTTTTCTGTCACCATGACAATTAAACTTCTCTTCATTTGCTTAGAGCAAGGTGAAGTGGAAGTTCAAATGCTTTATCTGAAATATTGAAAAGGATATTCATATTAACATTCATACAGGTGTGTGTGGATTAAAAAAATTCTTTGGATTAGACTAAATTTATTCAAAAGATGTTCCCATTGCAAAATCATAAATAATAATTGATTCATCTTGTATATTTATTTGCAGGATATCTGCCTTGTAACTATATTTTTAATTCCCATAAAACAAGCAATTTATTTCATTTCCATGAAGCTTCCAAATTCTATAAACCACACCTGAAATATGTGTATATTTTTTTATTATTTAGTCAGATGTAAATAATACATAAATATACCCTATGCCCCCCAAAAATCGAATTAATAACAAATCAGAAAGATAAGTAAGGATAATATGTTTTCTATGTAGATAGCTGATACCAACCCAAATAAAGGAAACGCCTGGAACTGGTAGTAATCTTAGACTCCCTAGAGTGCTTTCAATTGGTGAACTTGACGAATCATGTGGTGCTGCAATTTTCTGTAGCGTTTCAGAAATTTAACTTTACTTTAACTTACTTTTGCATCCTAGCTTCAGGATCTGCTAAACAGAATAATAAGACAACAATACTTCTTATTCTTGCTGTTTTAGACATACCCAATTTTACACAAACTAACATGGAGCACTGAATAACCCCATCTAACATAATGAATATTCCCTAGTGTAACAAAGTACTTGAAGGCAGGTTAATTCAGCAGATTTATCTACATGTTATTATTTCCTAGTACCAGTATTAAAAAAATGGAAATTTAGCTTATGCTATTTAAAAAAGGGACTCATGGGCCAAGGCGCTCAGCCTAGTTTTTATTTAATTCTAGCATGTACTATGCAGGTGAAAATTCCTGATGCATGGGGAACATGGAACTCAGGATAATGTAAAACAAAAGTTGAGACAAGCTAAAGTATCATCATTTAAGTTTAATCTATTAACTGAAAAAATAAACAAGAGACATGGAGGTCCTGACACTCCGCTGCTCTGTGATTATGAGAAATTCCTTAAACTTAGATTGCTGCCATTTTAGCATTTTTGCAGTTGTGTCCAGAGCAGTTGTGAGAAATGATGTATATAATTATGATGCCTAAATGATACATGTTCTTTTAAATATGCTTAACCTGTAAAATTACTGTTTGCTCAGCTGGATTGATATTAAGAACTGTCCATCCTGATTTCTAGGTTTGAAAACATATTATTAAGAATGCATAAAAATAAGAAAATATCGATGGCAGGGACATGGTGGCACAACTTTGGCACAGGTGGAAGGGCTATCAGTGATCCATTGTTTACAAAATTTCAGAAAGATCAATACAATCAAAACCCACATATTTAATGAAAAATTTCATACATCAATAGCACAAAGTGTTACTTATTTGCAATTGTATCTGAAGAACTGGCATGGCTGATTTTCCTCATATTTAAATGGTGATATGGATATATATGTGCGGAATATAGGTCACAATAAATTTGGTATGTGATTTACCAAAGACATACCTAGATGTGACGTTATAAATTTCCAGATCAAACAGTTATGATTTGTGCCCTAGTAACAGACAAACAGATCATCATACAATGGACAAAGGCTGATCGCTGTATCTAAGATGACCTACGGTAAGCTGAGCTAAAAATTTACTAATATTGACCCTATAGGTGATTGCCATGTGAGCTGACCTGACTTCGACAACATGGGCAGGTCTCACAGGCGGGTGGACTACTTCTATCCAAGAATTATTTTTTTTTTGGGGGGGGGGGGGGGAGGGGGGCACATTATAGTGCAATCAACAAGCTTTGCTTTCCAACAAATGTTAAAACGTTAGGTATCAGTAAAAGAAAAGGACTGACAGAAAGGCATCGCTATAGCTCAAATTACTGATATAGTTTGCTAAAAATAAATTACAATACATTATTAGGTGAAATTTAAATGTTCATAATTTCTTATGAATTGGGAAGGTTGCCTAGGTAGTATCCACTTCTTCTTTGAATATAGGAATGTCATGTTCTTGTTGAGGTTATGGGATGCTACCTTGATCCTTTTTTTTCAGCAAACTTTCCCAGGATCTGGCTATGCCTTATCAGCACCCAACCATCAGGTCACCCGTATATATCTCTGTATGTCCCTATATATCACAGCCAGTTCCTGTTATAATAAAAAGAGCCACTGGCACCTGCCCCATGATGTATCAAGGCTGTACTAATATTGAGATGTTTCACTCATTTGGGAATACCAAACATAGAGGGATGAACTTATCTATACTATGCATGTGTTTTAAATTATTTATATGTTTTAAATATTTATGTTATTTTCTAGGTTCGTTAATATAGGAGGGGGGGTATATATCACCCCTTCATTTTAGCAAGGGGGTGGGGAATAGTAAATGTATCCCCCTTGATATTCAGAAAATAATATTTATATACTGGAAATATATAAACAAATAGAATTAAACACTTTGATTACATGACAGAGTTTCCTAGAATATTTTATATCCAAATCTTTGTTAGAATTACCTTTAACTGGGAATATAAAACCCTATTTTTTTAAACCCTATACATAGTTGCAATGCATTTGATATGCGTCACTGTGACAATATATATATATATATATATATATATATATATATACATATATACATATATATGGTTTTAAAAAGTCACATAAAAAGTCATGATTATCTTCCAACTCCTGCGAGTCATCCCTCCATCTTATCATCTCAGGTTGTTATTGAAACTAGTGTATCAACTAAAAAGAAATACGATATTGCTATGTATAAAATTAATAAATGAATAATTTATTTATTTATATTTTAACAATTATAAAAATTGTCAACTGATAATACAGGCTGTACCAGTGATCTTATTATTTATTTATTTATTAAAAAAACACACACACAACTCTTTCTGATCTTTAATGAAAACCTAAAGTAAAAATTAATTATTAAATTTATAGAGCATATAAACTGCCTTAAACCATGTAAACACAGATTATCGGAAACCATATGTGCATATATAATTATATATGTGTTTGTATAGCCTATAGGATGGCAAGGGCTTCTGTCTTCCCTTTCAGAAGTGGTGCTTTGTGGAGTTTTTAATACTTTTATCCATGGTGGGAAGTGTTGGTTTTGGTGTGTGTCGGGGTGGGGGAGGGGGGGGAGGGGGCGGCAACAGGAAATAACGCTGGTGTCGCCACCTTCAGTCCCCCGTTTTGAACTGGTAAATTTGAGAAACCAATCCACCTGAATCTTTATTTAACGGAGCCATCTAAGAAAAACAACTATGAGAATTTAGAAATAATCAGTTTCTGATATCCCTTTTCCATATATACTCATGAAATATCAAATACTGGGGATAAAAATCGGAAAGGTCAGGCGGAAGTTTTGTTGTGTGATCATAATATAAAGCACGGAAGTATACTGGCGAAAATCGCATTTATTAATAATAACAACAAACTACTGCCAACATTTTTACTGCTCAAGAACGATTCATATTTCATTCAATACTCACCAGAATATTGGGTACTAACGTTGAAGGCTTCTGAAGCTGCTGCAGGTTCTTTCCATGTGGTGTGCGTCTTGTATCATGTGTCCAGGAACACGTCATACCACGTGAGGACCAGTATCGACGTCTAGCGACAAATGCGTAAACTAATTTTATAAGGCGCGGTGCGGATTGTTTACAGGTTGAATATGCAGACTCAACCCGTACCCAGTAGGATTATAAACTGAAAACCGTGGAAGGGGTGCCTTTTTCAGAAAACATCCCTGGGTTTAAGAAAAAACCCTACAAAAACCCGTAGTTTTGCAGTGTTGTTTAAGCAAATTTGGATTGTGGTTTCTCTAATAAATACCAGTGATTTAAGGAAATTTTGATTCTCTACCAAATATCAATGGTTAAAGGAAATTTTGATTCTGGATTCTCTAATAAATACAAGTGATTTAAGGAAATCTGGATTTTGGATTCTCAATAAGATAATCAATGGTTTAAGTAAATTCGGATTTTGGATACTCTAACAAATACCAGTCGTTGAAGGAAATTAGGATTTTGGACTCTCTGACAAAAAACCGGGGGTTAAAGGAAATCTTGATTTTGTATTATCCGCCATATTATGACTGAGTGACTTTGGGCTCTGATCAGCTGGCAACATGACTGTTGATTTTAGGTATTTGTAGAGTATTTTCTGGAGTAGTAATGATATACCAGTATTGGTGAACATATTTTGCGATACTAGGACGTGTGTTGCATTGGTATAACCAGATGCCCCTGTGTCAATATGCTGACGATATATGATCATCCAATGGGAAGAATGTTTGACATTAAACAGAAACCTTTTGTAGAACAATATTTAGGATTAACACAAGCAGTTATTCGGAAATATATATATTTCTCACTAAGAAATTTTATTTTACTCCATGCATATCTAATATAAAGCATCTATAAACAAATGAGAACATACAACAGGAAACCAATTTAAGGGCCATTAGTTACAGAACACATATCATGGGTATTAAACTAGAATGATATAATTCAAGGAATCTAACTTCTGCCATGTGGGTATTCACTTATTTAGCCCATATTCCCAGATCAATCAGGCATAAGTGTCTGAATATTTGTGAATATTCTTTGAAGAAGTTCCTAACTATATAACTGTGCCGGATTCAGTCCAAAGTCTAATTGATTCTGTATTGGCCTATTCCCAAAATGCCCAGGAATTTCATGAGATTTTGATTAGTTCATGATTATGTTAAGCACACACACGAACGAACGGGAGAAAAGACATACCCTCCTTGAGGAGCCAATAAACCTCTGTTTGTTTTAAGACTGTATACTCCCAATGAAACCGGGAACAGATACTAGAATGAACAATCCCGATAGGATAAGAAAAAAGGTTTACGTTTGATGGTTTAATGATACTGAAACTATCTCTGATGCCATAAATTTAATTGTGTTGTAGCTTATTTATACATTCTTATTAATAAAATAGGTATTTTTTTTGCATTTATCTAAATCTAAATATATATTAAAAATCTGGATTCCTCTTGGTTTAAACTATACAGTTAATAAATCAATGCGAAGCATTTCTAGTAAGTATAGTTGTATATAAAAATATGTTCAGTAAAGTAAGTATTCCTAATAGCTTTGATTTAAAAATTTAAATTTTAACAGAAAAAATGTCATTGCTGCATTAACCAAACAAATATGGGTAGCTGTATAAAATGTATCATGCATGAAATTTATATATGAGTAATTGTTTTGTGACCTAGCACCTTTTTAAAATTATACTGAATTAATGTAAAATCTACATATTTGTCAGAAACTGTTTTGTTTTTCATATTGGAAATGATGTTCAAATTATTGGAACTGTTAGACCCAGGCCTCATTTCAAATGAAAAAAAGAATCACTGATTCATTCAACCTTAACATTCAACTTTACTGACGGGATGTTTAAAAATCGATAGTCAGAAGTTACGCATCTTGGCTTAGGTAAACCATACCTCATATGTTTATCAAAAATAAAATTCCCAGGATATTATCGGTGTATCTTCCTTTGTCCTAGATTATTTAAGCTTACGATGATAAACCAAGGCGTTGCGTTATACTTTTAAACAGTGTCAAAAATATCCCTAACCGTTCAATGGATTAAAGCTTGTAGTATTATGAACATGTATTTGGGCATCAAGACAGGTGTATCTGTCACGTTAGAAAAAGTAACGCTTACTTGTTTAGCCTACCAAATATGAATTTCAAATTTTTACGCGTCCATTATTTATTGTACTGAAAGCCAGATGTTTTCTATTGGGAAACTCTAGGGACTATTTCGCCAGGGGGCGCCACATGCGAGCCGGGCTCACTCCTTTAGAAATCAAGTGTGCCAGTACAACATTTTTCTGTTGGTTATTTTGTCACAAAAATGGCAAGTCAAGTTAACTATGGGACTTTGACCATAAGGGAGCTCACGGCCGAACTGGGCGAAAACAAGAGCTGGTAAAAAGGTTGGTGGGCCATAATAAGAGAACTAAGGAATGACCGCTGCACAAAGTCAAAAGACGGGGAATGCATAATTTTTTTACCATAATAATGTAAAGATTGATTTCATTCACCAGATGCCTCAGCATGACTATAAAGAATCATAAGAACATTATTTTTAAGCATCCCTTGTGTTTGTCAAAACTGCAGAAGCGCCGCCCTGAAGTACAGTCCAGACGTCCTGCTTTAGGCTTTCATTGGTATTGCTGTAGTATGTAAGTGCTGGTTAGATGCTTAACGTGAAAACCTCATAAGTATAGGGTATACAAGGAAATATATGTGTTCTCTAAACATTTAAACAAGATAACAGAAAACTGTTAAGTTAATTCGCATGGGATGTACAACACAAGTTTGTGATGGGTGATAGTAAACATGACCGATTTTAAAAGCAATCTACAGCAAAAAAGAAAGAATTTTCCAATGGTTTACATTGGTTGTTACTACTGCAACAGTTATAATCAATATGTGGTATGTCTGATATTAACATTGACAAGGTGGTTATAATACAGAAGCACATGGCTTTTAATTTGAATATTAGCAAATGTCTGTTACATTGAATGGCCATACGAATTAAGAACATACATTCATATATTTTCTGGAATTTATTAACATGAGCCAAATTATTCACAGATATAAAGGCATATGCTAACTAGACTCTAGACCCTAAACACTCTCAAAATTAAGAACCATGACTTCCCAATAACAGTTTGGCCCTTTCCTTGGTCCAAAAAAGTGTGCCTGTCCAACTGACAGCGCCCTTTACTGGCCCTGCCTTTACTATCTCCCCTCCACAATACCAGCATCATATATCATCCCCTACTGGTCCCTCAGAATAATAATTAATACTAATTAACCACTTTTCCATCATAGAAATACAGAAATAGTTACAAAATCTACCTTACTTCTGTTTTTATACGAGATGGTCATTTCACTTTTTCCCCCATGTATTTTGTAACGACCTGACAAAAATTATCCCTCCACATATCTGTCAGCACCCTATACATGGAATGGACTAAAAATATTACTCAGTAGTACAGGTTTGAACAATTTAATATTTTAGTGAGTTAATTTGGGCATGTTTTGGCTGGTAAATTTTACCAATCATCTACCCGTAAAATGGCAGGTAAGAAATACAGTCAGTTTCTAACCCTGAGGTACATGTATAATGCAACATATAACTTAAACCAAGGTACAACAGTCAGATATGGGGGAGCCTGATACCATCCAAGTTCTACAAGTGTGATGAACCCTATCAGAGGCATTTTATTGTGTATTCAAGATACTGGCCATATCCAACTACTTTAAAATTATGTAGAGTGGCTGTAAGTTATTTTAATGATAAGCAAAAGCTTCCTCCCAGCTACTTTTTTGTTAAAACAATTTGATCAACTCAAATATGCAACATGTATATATATCAGCTCATGAAGTGTTTATAGCTAATAGTTTCTCTCTCATTTTAACCTTTTTTTTCAGATTAGAGTATGATGATCAAAATGCAGACTTTGAGGGCAGGCCAAGGGATGACAAAATCAATATGTTATAGACACCCCACCACAAGCAGAGTATAAAGACATAGATTCTCAGTCACAGGCAAGTCAGCCCATCCCCATTGCATTGCCAGTCTTGGTTTTACATTGTGTTGTCTGAATACATTCTGATTATTTCCCAGTTGTTTCCCTGTTATTTTTTATGTTACCAGTGGTTTTTTTTTGCAATAGTGACCTCTTCCCTGCCCCTTCTACCCATCCCTCACTCCCCTCCGCCAGTTACTCTTATCACATTCACCACACAAGAGAAACTGACATCAATTTCACACAGGATGGGAAACAAGAGCATATGTGGTTTTCACAGGTAAGAGCTAGATCAATAACTAAAGATATTTTAACAATTTCTTAACCATATACAATAACATATTATATATCTTTATGGTATAGATGTGCCGTTATCATATGATATACCGCATATTCGACGTAATAAGCGCCCCTGGCGCTCTCAAAATTGGATTTTTCCAAATATGTTGTAAACCATAGTTAGCGCCATACCCCCCCCCCCAAGGCATTGTGAGCACCATGAGACAAATAACTGTCGCTGTCAAAAGTTTATAATGCATCTGTGCATTGTAGGGGCTATGAACAGCATTAAGTAAATCATTATTATATTATGGAGATAAAAACACCAGATGACATTTTTGCGATATAAGTAAAATGGGAAATACATCAGGTTATTTATATAAACTATTAACACTTAGCTGGCCACAGCCTAATACTGTTTTATTTATTTAGATTCCAACTGTAACAGTCGCGGCAGTTGAAGGGTACTTGCGTCAGTGGGACACAGCACTTGATACAAAGGCTGAGGGAATGTACAAGGAATGATTCCTTCTGTGTTTTCGTGCAGCTACGAAACCTGATACTCGCTACATATTAAGTCGTTGTGATGCAGAAATGAACAAAATCATTGGCATACCAAGTAGATGCAAGCTGGTAATACGGTTTGCAGGGTCCACTAACCACGGTGGACACTCCTAGACATGAATTTTATGCATAACCATATTTATAGTGCTGAGGAGAACTGAGTTAAGATAATAATAGTATGATGTGGCTCTATACAAAAAGTCTACTATCTAACTTTGTACTTGCTAGATTGTGTATTTGCTGGAGGAAGGAAAAGGAATTTGTCAAATTTCTTAGTTTTACAAAGATTACAATATATTAAAATTCTTCACCTATATTAGGGTTGCTACAGAAATAAAATTAAAAATGATGTATACAAATAATAAAATAATGATGTAACTATTCATGTTATATTCACCGAATTGATGTTCAGTCCTTGACTCTCCTACAGATGGATAATTAAAAAAAATCTTATTTACCTACATTCTGAGGCACATCTTCCTTTTTCTTGGGCAATTAAACATTATGAGAATATGCGTAATTTTATTCGGCCTGATTCTACAGGAAAAGTCTTTCTTCAGTTATATTATCTATGTCAATGACTTGAATTGATAGGACTGTCAGTGGCTCTGACAAGAGTATGATTATTTAGGGTTCTGATATAATTGATACAAGTATCGATGGCCGAGGCAAGATTCAGAATGATTGTTAAGAATATCCTGGGAACCACAAAAAAAAAAAAGATGTCATAACTTGACTTGAACTTATGAAATGTTGTAGCAGATGAAACAAACACTAAATGCATCAATTATGTATGTGTCACAAGATACCCCACCCTAGAGGCCATTATGCTGATCTGACTGAACGTTTGTGTTGAATCAAAATAATTTTTTTTATTTGACACTCCATGTTTATTATATTCATCACTGAGAATTGCTAATGTGTGATTCAGTGGTTAAGGTTAAAAGACAGGTAGAAAATTATATTATGATAGATGCATCATCACGGAATAGTAGCAGGTTGTTACTTTCCAGACTATTTTATGTAAGGTTGCCTTGGTGAAGTAAATATTGTCATCTATGAATACTGAGTTTGTCTTTTTCTGAAGTTGGAAAACGTGCTGAGACTGATGTGATACCAGTAACCTGCTGGATAATAAGAGAAATACAAATATTTTTTTTTGACTGTAGAAAATGTTTGCATGTATTCAACTGGTCGAAACAGCAAATACTGGCGGCCCGAAGGTCCATGAGAACGAGAAAAATGCATTCCATTGGTTGGGTGAAATGATAGCAATGACCTGTCAGTTGATAGTAAAAATAAATCATGTTGGATGATAAAAATGATACAAATTTCATTTTCAGACTTCCCAGCAATGTTATTTGAGAACATTGCCTCAAAGCAGGGATCGTGATGGATCCAAAAGATACATTGGTCAGTTAGTTATACATTGGCTCATGGCCAAACCGTGTGTCCACTGGGTGGTTGCCTGGGGTGGCCTTTAAGATAAAAATTGAATAAAACAATTGTCCTGGAATTATGAATATACCCCACAACGGAAAGATACTTAATTGAGGGTGCTATCAATACAAAGTTTATTATATCAGGGGCAAAGATAGGATTTTTGAAAAGGTGATGTTTAACGGAAGACAAATTAGAAAAACTTAAGAAAAAGTCTTCCAGTCTGCTGAAGAGCGGTATAAAGAGTGGTATCAGGCCTACACATTTGCTTTGAAACCATTAAGAAAGGTCGCTGTAATTTGTGTTCCATATGGATTGGCTGTTATTGGCCTATTTCCTTTACGAACGGGGAACCTTTAGTAACGGGATTCTTCCTTGACCCGAAGCGTGAGGTTTTAATATGTATTTGAAAAAAAAATGACAGCTGTCTAGATGTCTTGTGGCACAGAAAGGCAAATATTTCTGATTAACTCTCTTCAGTGGACAGACGGTAAGCCTGAGCCTTTACAGGAGTTCCGGACTCCGTTACACCCACAGAGGCATGGATTCCATGCATGTATTACAAATATACAACATGTTTTTTAGTGTTGGTCTTGATTTAATTGTTCAAAAGCTATCATAATCAGTTGTCTACACCTGTGCCTAGAGTGTTTTTAAATCTACGCAAAAAGTTTATATGAGGTGACCAGGATGCAATGATAAACATATGTCAGACACGGAAAATTCACAGGTGTGACTTTATTTTCTTGAGGCCTAGATGGCAATATTTGATTGTTGCATGATAAACGAATCGTATCTCCTATTTTTTCCTGAATAGTAAGCTTAATACTCTCAATTTAGACAGCATTTGATTTTTCCTATGAACTCGATTAATTCAACCTTAATTTACTGTCGACGAGATTGATCATGAACGAGTAAGAAAATTGAGTGTCCTTATCAAGAGGTTCATCAAGTGCCGTTATACCCATCGAAACCATTGGTAAAATTTTATAAAGCCTACAGGTTTGATGTTAAATTTAATTAGGTGTTCCTCGGTAAATAAGCCATAATTCAGTTTATAAGTTGAGATTTCTTATTTATATACATTGTTTCATACATATTGGATATGTGTTGTATTACGAAGAAATGCTCGTATAATTAATCACACGCGAACAAGCACTTTTCCATGCAGTTGGTTACAGTTATTTCTTAAAGGAGCCTAATCACCTATAAAGCATGTTGAATTAACACGAAAAATAACTTTTGCACTTTAAAATTAACCTGAACTTGCTAAAATATTGCCTTGGTACCGTATGCTTACCCTGTAAATAAGTGTTGAAAAAGTGGACCGGGCGCGATCACAGGTGTAAAAACACAGCGTGGGGGGCCGTGTGCACCGAGGAGCGACAATACGTGTTAATCAGGAGTGGCCCTGACTGACGTGGTCCAAAAAGGTTAAATACATGTTCCCGCTGGGTGAAACACCGCGTGTTGCGGTTCACAATCGGAAATCCTGTAGCACGGCCTCGTTAGGGTAAACAGCCACACGTAGACTGTGTTTACCAACATGCAGAGCCATAACTACGAGTTAAAAAGCCTGAGGTACTGAGACTGTGTACTGGGATAGTTTTGCTGGGAAACTTTTGTATAAGGCAAAACTGAACTTAAAGGGTGGGGAAGAGGCATAACATAGCCCCTGATTATCTCCCTTTTATCATTAGAAATTCTGAATGTTTCCAGACAATGCCGCCAATATAGGAATAAAAGTCTTGTATATTTAAAATTGATTTTTATACCAATCCCCCTGGTTAAAATACATGGCATGCAACTTTTGTATTTACGCTTGGTGTCCTATCGTCTTCTTTTTGATTGGCCGGTACACGGAAAATAATATAAGGATAGTAGCATATTATATGGTTCTATATACTTCTGTTAAGCAGACAAATTCGCTAACAGGTCTACACGCCAAAACAAATTTTAAGATATTGTCTTAAATTTGTTGTTCAAAGCCTGTCACAGTAAATGTCTATAACTGTGCTCATTCACTTTACAGGCAATAATGATTTTATCATATAATCAATGTTTTATGATAAGCATATGGCAGGCCAGAAAAATTCACAGGTGTTAACGTCAATCCTATGTCTTTTCATGATCCCTGGATGGTACCAATTTTGTTAGTTTGCTGCTGAGCGCCACGGTGTCAATAGCGTCGTCATTTAGCGGAAGACTGAAAGAAAATGCTTGCTCTAAGTAAGTGTAATAAGTCTATTAGAAATAAACCGATCTCCTCTGTTGTTTACCCTGGACTTTTAACATTTGCTGAAATATATTTACATATGCGTTCATTTGAAGCTACGCCATCTAAATTTAGGATATAATATTTTTTAATGTCAATTGAAATTAAATTACATATATTAAATCAAAGTTTACATTACAGTGTGAATGTTAATGACAAAGTCAGAAAAAATTATATCTTTACCAATTCAGATGCTTATCAAACATATGGTGTATGCAAAGGGTCTTAAAAATGTGCGTTACAGGTCTGTAGTTTAGGCATATTCGTCTAAAGTACATAGTGACATCATATTATGTAAAACTCGGATCCCTACAAAGACCGCATCCCTTTATGAATCCAGTCACTTACAATCTCTGTCCATCATATGGTGAACTACAGTGGCACATTATACCATCGTGGCTCTCACTTTCTCCAGTCAGCGAGGCTTCCAGTGAGGTGTTCCAGTACCTATACGATAGTGTTCTTTACTGTCCTTTATACACTTGTTGACATACATCTGGTAAACAGGACCAAAATTTTGAAAGAATAATGAGCTATGTTTAATTTTAGTTTATATCTAAGCCATGAAACAAATACTTATTGCGGTCAAAATGGTTTAATCCTGCCTGTGACTTGGGCATTAAACATGCAAAGAATATCCAACGGACAATTTTTCTGGCCTGCCATATGCTTATCATGACATATTGATTATATGATAAAACCATTATTGTCTGTATAGTGTATAAGCACAGGTATAGACACGGACGGGGGGGGGGGGGGTATTTGCATGAGTGACTGTGTCTCGGCACTTGTCAATCAACAGATGTCCTGGCAAGATTAGCCAATCACAGGGCAGTTGGGTGTGCCGTATTCAGCAATCCAGTGTATCTTTCTTAGCAAGGTCTTAGGTCTTCGATGCAGTCTTAGGCACGTTTGTTAAAACTCAAAAATATCATAACATACACAATACTGCAGTTCTAAAAATTGTGCGAGTACAGATTAGATTTTATTTAACCAATCATGCTTTCAATGTTCGTCTTGAATTAGTTGTATATAGCTCTCATAATCAGATGTTTAATCTTATATCTGCAAAACGTTAAGCTTTATGCAATAATGTTTTTATTAGGTAGCAAGGAGTAGATGATAAATATGTCAGACATGGAAAATAAACAGGTGTGACTTTATTTTCTTGATGCCTGGATGACATGATTTGTTTGTTGCATGACTTTTATTCCCACATACCCGTAAAGTCCGTCTGAATAGACAGCCTAAAAACTGTCACTTAAAAAGGCATTTTATTCTTCTTTTTATCCCCCCCCCCCTGAAATTGTTGTATCCCAACTTAGATTAAAACTGAAGGGATTAATGATGGTCGTTGAATAGACACAAGAACCAACATCCTTACTAGAAAAGAAAAGTTTACAATAATTTATTAGTTATATCGCGCTTATACAAGGTACACCTGCTCATAAGCGCATTACAATGCTATTATAATACTCAAGTAAACCATGATAGACTAAATCAATTATATCACTTTTATATCACAAAATAATATATAACAAGTAGATGTTAAGTCATTACATTAAAACGAAGTTGATAAATCGCTGCCAAAAGGCTGTAAAGAATACCCTACTGAATTTGGCAGTTAACTATATAAGACTGCTAATCTAAAAAGGTATGATTTGAGGTTACTTTTACATGGCGAAATGGTGTTCTTGGTAAGATTATCTTCAGGAATAGGATTCCACAGCTGGGAAGCAGCAGTTAGTTACCGTTGTCTTTGTACCTTGTAAGATTATCTTCAGGAATAGGATTCCACAGCTGGGAAGCAGCAATTGAAAAAAGAACAATCGCCAGAGGTAAACATTTTTTTAATATGATGATCAGAAATGTTTATTAGACATATTGTCTCTGCGTCGAAAGGCCCCAAAAATCACAAATACTACTAGATCGAGTCCATAGTTTTGATATTTAAAGTTATTGGGGCTTCAAAAATTAAAAAAAAATAAAATTAACTTTAATAAATTGATATTTTGTAAATAAATATATTATTGTTTCATACAGGCTGCATTTTTGCTAAATTGCCGGAACATTGATCGAATACTAATCATAAGCGAACAAACAATTTTCCATGCAGTTAGTTACCGTTGTCTTTGTACCTTGTAAATTCTGAATATTTCTTGACAATGCCGCCATAATATGACAAAAACTCTCCGATATTTTTCCTGATTAAAATGTAACGCATGCAAATTTTGTAATATTTCACCTGATGCAATATAGTCTTTTTTTAGACAGGCAGTATTTGAAAATATTATATAGATCAGTAGCATAGTTTAAGGTTCTCTATACTTCATATTCGTTGTCACGGCAATATGCCAAAACCAGTTTTCTTGATTCAGTTGTCCGAAAGCTGCCATGGTCATTATTTTCCTGTGCTAACACACGTTATACGTTATGCAATAATGGTTTATTCACGCAACAAATATGCCATGATAAACATGTCAGGTCACGAAAGTTCAAAGGTGTTTAAGGCAGTCCCATTACCTTACTTGCAGCATGGATGGTATCATTTTTGTTAGTTTGCCGCTGAACGCCACAATTTTAACAACGTCATCATTTAGCGGAAGACTGACCATGCTTACGCTTAGTAATTTTCAGGCGCTTATGAGAAATAAACTGCCGGTCATTTATTTTTTACATTTTACGGAAATATGTTCATTAAACGCTAATATTTAGAAAAAAACAACAAGGAGGGCAATGCGGGCCATTATATGATCCTTTAATTTCATTCCAACATACAATTAGGCAAAAACATCAAGGCTCATTACGTCGTTGCACGAAGTAAACATATATATAGGAAACAAGCAACATATAGCAAAACAACGAAAGTAAGAACACTGGAATACTAGATGTAACATTAAAAAAAGAATGACGGACACAAACATATCGCGATTAATTAACAATGGGTGGATTGGATACCGTCAAAAACAAAAGTGCAGCTGACTAGCCCGGGTATGATCAGTGACCACTGAAGCATGGGTTCCCCGGCCCTTGTATACCTCAGCGGGCTTAGGAGGGATGATTCAACCTGAATAGATACGGACTGCAAGGTCTGCAAGATTTCAATTTTAAGTGTTAACAATAATTGAATTCTTTAATATCCATATAAACGTACATTTTAATTAAAGCCTATGAAACATCTAAATTTAGAAACAATTTATTTTAAAATCAAATGAATTGAATAAGACATTTTCAATGAATGTGAATGTTAATAATATAGTCGGGCAAACTAATATCTTTATCTAAACATATGGTTTATGCACACCTTGTTAATTGGAATCATTACAAATTCTTGTTGAAGCTCCCATAGTCACCTGCATATGTACAGGAAAGCAAAATGAAGGCCCCAGCTTCCTGTAGAAGAATATGGTTTTTTATAAAGACTTCATAGCTCTTGAATGAACACAAACTGTATCTCAGTTTGTGTGGCCAATACTTTAATAAGTAACGGTATGGTTAAATACAGGAAGACGTATCAAGCTTTAGCTTTAGAATTTGTCACTAAAATATATATATAGACGTAACAGAGGCAGGAGTTTATGAACTTCTATGCTAGCTCATACCAATGTACCATACAGTAAATATTAAGATAAATCGCAAACCAATTACATTAAATATGTTCATAAAGATATGATAAACTGAGCGAAATTGTGGCATACACACGTCATTATTCATCCATATATCAACCATTAAAACATATACCTGTTAGAACTAGCATAAAATATAGCCTTTTAATAATTATATATATATATATATATATATATATATATATATATATATGTATATTGTTAGATGTATGAGGCTGGTTGAAATGGTCCATCATAGTATCTAAATAGGATGCTTACTTACAATGTATAGCTTAGTTGAGATGTAGGCGCGCAAGCTTATTATAATGATTAAACAATATTTCAATTAATAGCAGACGAAAATGGTGCCCTAATTAGTGATGTGATTAGCAATTTAACCAACAGGCCAAATCTGGTTGTCTATTTTATGGTTACAGCCTCATGAACCATTAGGTCAGTATGATAGAGGAACCATAACGCAGTTCGATGCAACAGTCTGTCTATTTGTGAGGCGAGTTCAGACAATAGACATAAAACCAAGGACCTAAAATCGACCTACATAATTTTTTTGTAAATAAACAGATAGACTTTACTTTAATTTTACATATGTGTAAAACTGTAAGAAGTCATGATTATATTGATGTTCTTCCTTAGTCTAAAGTAAAAGTAAAGTAGGATTGACCGCAGCTACCAGATTTTGAAAAGACTAAGGTAATGGGCTAGTTCACCAGATTGGTGGAGATATGGCTGGTATATTCTATACACTGGCGCTGGCCCAACGGTAAGTTTATAGAATACACGATGACCCATGCTAGTTTGTCAGTGGCATCCTGGGGAATGGAGTGTCATTTCTTATATTATTTACAGGAAAATGGCAACATCTGCCCCATATGCTATGAGGTGTTGCCATATGTAACTGCATTATATCATAATGTATAGGTCAGTCATGATATATTTTCCATAAGAACTTGCCAGACGGGTTCAGTGTACGTCGGATTCATGGTTCAAAGACCATGGCCCATTGTTAATAGTTGTATTGTTTAAACGTTTAAATTTAAAGCATAGGTATGCCCATGATGGACTTATGTTTGGTCTACTGCTATTTTTTAGGATTTCTTTGAAGGTTTCTAGACTCACGGCTTATAAAAACCAAGTTTCACTGCTTCGTTTCGGTAAATAGAGAAGCCAAATATAATCAATAATTTTGGAGATTTTGAGTTCTTCCTTGATCAAGTCTATCTACATTTGACTCTCATTTCCTGCCACTACCTTGGTATGTCGGAAAAGCTATATATTTCACTGGCAGGTTATACCCTCCGACTGATTTTGCTTACCGTTTCTTACTCTTACCCTATCATAATTATATGTGACTAAATATTGGACTTCAAACCTAATGTTATAGAGAGTTTCAAGGCTGTGTGTTTGATACCAGAAAAACGCAGCGAATAGTTTTTAGATTGTCAATATATTTGTTTATATATACAAATATTTTCTCTTTCAGTGCCTTTGCTGTTGGTATTGATAGCGGTGGTGACTGCTGGTATGTAAACTGATAATTTAAGTAATGTCGTGTGTTTCCTTTCTATCTTTGAATATAATTTAATTTTGGTAAACTTCAAATATTTGCAATACCTACCAGTATGAGTTAATCAAATATAATGACTTTATTGAAATAATTAGAAAAAAAATTGACATTATGAATAACGTACCAGAACCCTTTGACATTATATTAAGTACCTAAGTGAAAAGAGCAAAGCACATTTAGGACAGATTAATTTCACAGTACATTAAAGGTGAACTGTAATGATATTGTCTAGGTTCTTCGTAAATCACACATAAATTAAAATTCAGAAAATGTTCTGCTTATCGGCCTCAGCCACCCATTTCTTTATATTCCACACGGCCCGCATATTTGTTTCAGTTTTTGTGATGTCATAGTTACCATACCATACAAGGCGAACACTCAGAATCATTCAAGACAAGTGCACGTATGTCATGCTGAGTAGAAAACCGAAGGCATCAGAGTTGTCCACTATGAAAAAAGATATTAATATTTAGCCCATTACGGGCAATATCCAAGATTTTTTTTCGAATGCGTTGCAAGTTGTAATATTTTTCAATGTTAATGAAACTATGTACAACTGTCAGACCTGAGCAGCACATCTATAAGTCTTGCAGAAAAGTGTACTGAGCGAAACGATGTAACGTAGCTAATATATGTACGTGTGCGTGATCACACCTAGCTCATATTGCGATGCTTCTGCCCCATATCTAATTTAAAGCTCACGTAATATCAAGTACTACGGATATATAATACGTATAACACAGACCTATATTATTGGAAGTGCGTGCAAACTAATATATAATTGCCTACTGTAACACTTAGGATAAATATCTTCTATTACTTAGAAGAAAGGTGAAATTAACAGCCAGAATGAAGACTATTGTTTATGGTCAAAAGGGTTTGTTCCTAGCCATAGCTGAAATGGACGAATATCAGGGAGCTCTGCATGAACACATACGTAAACATCTGCACCTGAATGATCAACGGGGTCAATGCAAGGGGGTAACCGGTACACTCATTGGGAGTGTGCTTGTGATATAGCCCTCTTCTGTAACTTTACATTTTTTTTTGTATATTCAATTTGATTTCGAGTAATAAGTACGTCTTATTTATTTCACATTTCAATAAAATCCGATAACACTAATAATAAACTAGCAATAAAATCTCAGACGAAGCACTGAAGTGGACTAAACACCGTGAAGGTCCCGTCATGCGGTGTCATACCATGGCTCTTATTCCTAAGGCTAATTTCCTTTACTTTAAATTGTAACTTTCACTGTTATAAACTATTGTTTGGCTTATCCGTGTAACTTTTCATGTTGAATCCAATGAGCGAATAAAATATGTCGTTACATTTCACGTTTAAGGTACGACAACACTGCAAAGAATTGATCTCTTGCTGTGTCATGAATTGAAGGTTCGGAGCCTTTCGGATTGCTTGAAGTCCTTTTTTCAACCTATTTATAGTCTTTTTCAAAAGGCGTTGGGGATCGTAGTTCGTGATTTTAGTTTTGGATTGACTCAAACATGTTTTTACTATTATTACTACGATTTGTCACATTTTGTAGGTCATATGAATAACCTAATAACATATCGCCGTCATAGATATGTCGTGGTAGTTCGTGAAATACAAAGAATTTATTCGATATAAATTGGGGCATTTAGTGACGCTGCGTTGGCACTTAACCAGAATACAGACCATATTTATTATCACATAGACCTTCAAATAACTAAAAACTGACGCAAATTATCTGACACAAATTGTCTCCGTTATGGCAAGAAAATAAAAATATGATACAGATATGACGTTCTATGAAATGGCTTAGATGCCCTAACCGTACACTCTAAAAAGATCTTGTTACTTTGGCTAATGGTCAAAATTCCCATAGCCCTTGGGAAATATCCACAAGGGTTGAGGGATTGTAGTTCTTTTTCGATGTGATTTTGGAGAAAGCAGTCTACCATATAAACAGGAGCAACGCAATGTAAAATGTGAATAGTAACAGGGTCGGGTTATAGATGCGTATCTTCTCATTTTATTACCTCTTCGTGAGAGCAACTTTTTTTGAATGATTTAGGCGTATATCATTACCAATGCACACGTTCGATTGAAATTGGGCTCGGACGACAGAACAAGGACTAAGCCAAAAGGAAGTTCTATGTTAATCAGTTACAAAGCATTACACAGGGAGTATGAGTCCGCTACAATTAATCTTCAGTTTGTCTCGTGGTTGTCAGTCTATCAGTTGTGAGGAATCACCATGCTTCTGCTACGAATAGCATAGGCACTACTTAGGATATATAACGAACGCACACGATTTACTACGCTTATGAAATCCATTTTAGGAATCACTAGGAAGTTGCTACGCTTCATGAAAGTATCTTTGTTTTGTATAAGCAAAAGTATTTAGAGAAGGCGTTACAGGGCTTTGCTTCATTTAGAGAAGTACTCTGGTACTGTTCACGTCACAGGGGCACAACATTGACCAGTTTCTCACTTAACGGCTAAGAATTTAGAGAAAGTGGTAAGAAGACTGCTAAGAAGACCCCTTATGGACAACAGACAAATGAGTAACAAGAGGGTTGAATACTGACTGAGGGCGTTGCGAGTTTCCGACATTTATGACAATAGAACTGCAGTGATATAAGATAATTATCAGAGTTTGACCAAGTGTTTAATAGGGCTGCTACCTCCTGTTAGCTGGCTTTGCAGCCGGCCGGCACTGATGAATGCAACCAGTCTCGTCTTCCTGGCTACGGGCTACTCATTTCTGTACCTCTGATTCTTTTCCTCTTCCTGCATGCCTTCCTTCCCCTGACTTCATCCTTATCTTTCTTATATTCCTTATCCTGTGTCAATACCTTCGTGTCAAAAACTTTACTGTCTTCCCGAAGGACGTCTGGCCTGCCCTTTTGCAGTCTTTGTGGAATGGACAAAATGAAGGTTTACTCTCTCTGTTCACACTTGACTAAACCCCTGACATTGCATGCACTACTGACCCCTCGCTGCGAGGTGATACTATTGATACAACAAGACAACGCGGTACAGACTTTGTCATAGTTCGTGGTAACCGCTTAGTAGCTGTATAGTAGCCATTAGTGGTACATAACTGTATCATTACTACATGTTTCTGCAATGTGATTTGTGTCATTTCCTATCTCAAATAAGAGAGTTATGTCGGAATATTTCTTAGGTAAGGCATTAGCTGCTTCTTGAGGATTCATAAAACTTTGCGACATTTTTGCAGTGATATTTTCTGCTGAATTGACCTATCAATCAACTCTTTGTGACCTTATTCGCATATTTATTCAATGAATAGTCATAAGCATTGGACTAACGAGAAAACCAATCAGGTGACCGTAAACATTGTAAAGCGTCAATCATCCGACAAAAACACAATTGGCATAATTTGACAGAGCTCTATCAAACAGAACATGTGTAGTCTGTACTGATACCTATGTCGGCATGTTTGCCGGGATATTTGTTTATACAAAGGAGACAGTATGAAACGCTTTAGGCTATAGGTTGCAGGAGCCATTCCTCCGACTACCGAGTAAATAAAAATGTCTTACCTGGTACGTAATTCGTATGAGACAAATAATTACAAAAATTGCAACACAGTTCAAATCACTGCGATATATTCAACAACGCAGGACAGCGATACTAGCGGATGACGTCAGTCAATGTGACGTCATACGACATCGTCCTTTGTGACGTCATTATTATGTCGTACTCAGCTCTCGCTACCATGGGCATGGAAGACCTGTGTAAGAGAGTTTTGGGGGCTCCTTATAATAATTAGGTTAAAAGGGAGAAGCATTTGGGCTGTGGTGAATAGGTCAATTGGCAACCTTACGTCACAAAATGCCGCGATATCTATCGAATAGCTTACTTAAAGCTCAATACCTTCCCCGCAGAGTCAATCACTTTTATATCTACGCTTTTTTCGATAAAGGAAGTCAAATGGTGTTTATATATATATTTAACGACCATAGGGCTAATTTGATCAATTTTGTGAACATACCCCTTATCCAGTTTCCAAAGCATGTTACTTTGACGAGACTTAAAAAAGGACCTATATTCGAAAAAGCTGCCTTGTTTCAAGTGCCAATTTTCATTTTAACGAACTAGGGACTTATAGGTACAAGCAAATAAGGGTATAGAAAATACCTTTTTCCGTACTGGCCCATGGGATTGATCCTTTTCTGATTAAATACCCATGCTGCGTTGAATTATGCCGCGATATGTATCGAATAGCTGACGTATAGCTCAGGACCTTCCTTTGGCTAGGAAGTTTAAATTAGGGCTATATATGACCAAAGAAAATCTGAAATATTAGCAATTTTTGGGTAGTTCTGGGTCGACTCAATGCTAAAATCGCGGGCAACGCTCGCTCACCCTGCCCCAGAATTCAGTACGTTACAAACTACTCAGAAGAGCTGCACGAACTCCAACCCGAGAAACCACAGAAATTCCAACTTGTAGATCATGGAGGTGTGAGTTCTGCCTGTATGTGTGCGACATCATTTGAAATAATGTCGTAGGACTCCTTAGTGTCACAGCACTTGTAAAGTCATTATCTATCAAAGTCTTATGTTCGAGACGTATATGGATGTCAATTCTGAGACGAGAGAATGCTTCTTTAAAAGAAAATGAACAAATTTATCATTATTTTCAGACCAGGCATCATTTGTATCAAACTCTGGCAACATGTCCGGAGTACACGATCCTTTACATTTCAATTCGGTACACGTCAACAGAGGCGGTGGACTAGACCAAGACACCGGGCTGTTACTCATCCAATCATGGGGCTTGTTTCTGGTGACCTTATCCGCTGGTCATCCAGGAGTGGGAGCATCAACAAATTACAGCTTACATAAAGATGGCTCCGTGATGACATCAGTATATCTCGGTTCTTCTTCCAGTGCTACCGATAACACAATTGGTCATGATATCGTGTCTTTCTTCAACCAGCAGGAAGAACTGCACATCAGGAGCGACAGTTCCAACCTTTACAGCACACTCTCCGGGAAGCTAACATCATGGGGGACAGTGTCTCTCTCACAAGCGATGGGAGTAGGCGTTGGCTTTGGAGTATGTAGAACATCTACTAATGTAGCAGGAAAATTATCATTTGACCGAATATGGGCAAATGTAGGAAATTCATGGGATAATGCTAACAACCGGTTTGTCGCCCCCCTTAGCGGGATTTATTTCTTTTCGTTTTCGATCGGAGCATATAGTAATCGGGCGGCTGAATTACGTCTAGTGGTGAATGGAGAAGAGATATTGAATGTGTATCACGAGCGCCAAAGCCCGTATTCCAATGAAGTCGTCAGCAGGTCGGTTGTGATCCAGTTGCTCGAAAACGACCAAGTCCATGTTCGTTCAGTATTTACCGGCTACTCTGACCTCGGCTGCCTCACTACCTTTAGCGGTTTCCTGTATAGTACACTGCGGAATGACCTATTGGCCTGGGCTGTTTATCGTTCATCTTCCTTGTACGGAACTGCTGATCCTCTGACGTACGAGCATGTTATTGTCAACGAAGGAGCAGTTTGGTTTAACAATCAAGCACACTGCTACTTAACCGGCTTGTATTATGTGAACATATGTACAGGCATACACTCTAACTATCGTGTTCAGGTAAGTCAAAGGGAATTTTCTATTTCATCTCCTGACATCTACACTCTCCTGACTTGTAGATGTGTGTGTTTTAACATTTGTCATAACTGCTCGTAATATAAAAAGTACCCGATACCTAATAAAACAAGGGCCCAAAGAACCGTCAGCTTTCTTCTGAAATGTTCCCATATAGTCCTGGGGCCGATCCTGAAATGTTTCGTGCACCCCCGTCATGATTAGGTTTGAAGCCATTTTCTAATATAATGACTCATACAGATCATATTTTAAAAAATCACCCCTAAGGAAAAGTGTTCAAAAGGCTTGAAATCGGCAATTTTATAAACTAATCTCGGTACATAACTTCTTGAAAATATATGGGTTAATGTCAAGGGTTCACTCTAAGAAATTGTTATGTGGAGATATATTTACTACTGAATTCAATTAGAGCTACCATTTTACAATGTGCTGAATCCATTAAAATAATTTCAAAACCCTTTTTTCGAATTTTTAACCTTTAATTTTAAAATTAAAATTTAAATTAAAAAAAGGCTTTTTTATTTTAAAACGTTACTGTTTATTGGGATAAAAAGAGGCAAGATAAGTTCAAGTAATCAATTTGATGAGCCAAATGAATTAAAAAAGTTACTTTTGCGATTCAGCGTATTTCAAGCTTAAAGTTTACAATTTTAAACTTCTTAAAGTAGTTAAATAAGTGATTTTGTTTATAATTATGGTATAGGTATACATCACCTTTTTGGGGTAGAGTAAAACTTTGATGTTTACATTTCTTTGAAAGGACAAGGGGCAATACGTTGTGTAATCTTTAATTGAAATAAATGCAGAAGAAAAACAGTTGTATAACTTTCATCCATATTTTTATTTTTTTATAATTGTTTTCGGTGAAGGTAACAGCCTCCACGTTTTATGTTCTCTTATCTGATACGTATGTACATCTGCAGAGTTCCACTTTGGTGTTGGACTACGTGACTGGGCGGTGGCACTCGCTTCCTATCAGATTATTTTTGTATCCCGGTGTCGCCCAGGCCCGGTGTCTACCGCACCTGCGGGTCATGGATGCGTAATCATCCCAAAGCTTGGTCATAACACCGAGGAACCCCCCCCCCCAAGACGCACTCGCCTGTTAGTGATACAAAGTGATGTACTGTCGCACATAATTCAAAATTAACACAAAATGCTAACGTTTACATGAACTATAAACATATTTCATAACATTTCCATACTAGTTTTCATTTTTCATATTTCAAATTAAAATTCTAAAATTCAGGGTTAAGTAAAATACATGTATTTAAATTAAACTAGATTTTAATCAAATTTAGAAATATCCAAAGCAATAGTAACGTTTTAAAATATATGCATTTTAATAATCATAGTTATGTTTATACTTATATTCATTTTAAAATTCAAATTAGAAGTTAAAATCATTTTTATATTCATTTCTGTCGAATTAAAGAATACAAAAACAAATTTCCCCATGCCGTTCATATGGAATGTATACATGAAAGTTTAACTTGCCTACATAAGATGATGTATACCCTTATTATAAACAAATAATCACTTATTTGATTACTTTAAATAGTTTTGAGTTGAAAACTTTCAGGCTTGAAATAACAAACAATAAGATTTCTATTCCATTTGGCTCATCAATTTTATGATTAGGTCTAATCTTGCCTCTTCTAATCCCCCCCCCCCCGAAAATAACGTTTATAATTTTATGCCTTTTTATATTCAATTTTTTACATTTAAAAAAATATACATTTTGAAATATTTTTTTAAAATGGATTCAGCACATCAAAATTAGGTTAAGTGTTAGGCATGATTCAATGTACCAGTAAATCTTTCTCCACATAACAACTTCGTAAAGGGAACCCTTGACATTAACCCATATATTTAAAAAAAATTATGTTCAAGGGTTGTTTTTTTAAATTGCCAATTTCAAGTCATTTAGACACCTTTCCAGAGGGGTAATGTTTTTGAATATGAACTCCGTGAATCACTATAACAAAAAATGACAGCAAACCTAATAAAGACGGGGGGGGGGGGGGGGCAGCTAACTCGAAATTTAGGGTATATTTGGGAATTGGCCCAAGGAAAACTGTAAAAGATAGAATTATTTTATTTCACACTGGAAACTTTCTATATATAATATTTCATTACCATTGGAAAGACCTAGGAAAATTGTAATATGATATAAGAAGTTCAGTGATAAATTTTCTATAATATTGAATTATTTGCCAATTTGAGCTGTGTATATCAGGCATAGATCTCCTGTAAGAGAAATAGCTTTGCATGATTAGAGGAATATTATAGAGCATACAAGACGAAAACACCTTTTCTTTTGTGCACCATGCATTCACAAGCTGATCACACCTTAATCACTGCAAATAGCAAAGTTCCTCCTACAATCATATGTAATGCAAACAATTACCATGCAACCCACTTTAACCGAGAAATTAATGTAAGTCTTAGGATTTTCAAGTATATAAACATGTTCAAGCATATCTCTTAAGATATAGAAGACTTTTTGGCATTTTCATTAATTAAAAATAAAATACTATATTTTCAATCTGGATGTTCAGTTTTGACATTATGATTTGTTTTATAATGTATATATTTTCATTTCGATCATCGTTTCTTTTCACAAGAAATATATAAAATATGAGTTTTTATAAATAATGTTTTCCTTTCAATGTAGGCTACACATTAAAGTAATCAGAAATATGGAATATTTTGTGTATGTATTGATGGAGAAATAATCACCTAAAATTAAAGTGTCCAATTTATAACTTATTAGAACCTTAATAAAATAACCCAGATCGGGAAAATTCTAAGTTTTCATGATCTACAGAATAAAGAACAATCTTCATTCTCAGAATACAAAATTCTTGTTTTGATTTGTGGCCTCTTAGGCCCATTTAAACGTATGCAACGATTTACAGTAGCATCTGTTCAGGCAATGCTGGGAAAATCTGCAAGTATTACGAGACAGACGACAGACGACAGACGACTGATTAGTGCAGCACCATGGCTATATCGCAGAAATAAACCAAAAAATGCGTTATTTACAGTGTAACCTGGAACTATTTTTCTGTGGGCTTGACTGTCAAACCAACAGAGGTATTTGTCTTTTGCTATAGCTCGCAATTATGAAGGGATCCGAAGTACAAGGTGAACTTCTTCGTGTTGCCAGTACAAATCCTTGGGGAGATACGATCTGTCGATCCCTGATCATTCAGTGTAATTCCGGGGAGACCCTCCGTGTTACCGTGCCGTCGTCCTCAGGACTATGGCAAGGCAATCAAGGGTACATGATATCCTTTACTGGATTTTACCTATTTCCTTAAGCTTTCAATGGAATGCTTCGTTGCAAAAATAAATAGATAAAAAACAACTCCCATGCACTTATTTTCTTTGTTCGTGCGTCTTTTATATATTTCTCGAAGTTTTTAAAGTGATTCATAAAATACAAGTACAATCTTCATGGTGAGGTCATTTTGATTATTGACCATGACATCATGATACTGTCACAGGACATGGGTTACATGAACAAATGATAAACCAAGTCGCATGTGTTCATCAAAAATGTTACATTTCTACCCCCTTTGCATTGTTGTAACCCTAAAACCTGACCATTATAAATTAATCCGGCATGCATGTAATCAGCAATGTTTTTGGTCCCTGCTAAGCGTCACAATATTGATTATTATTGAAACTGGTAAATATTAAAAATATCACATGGTTTAATTTCTGTGGTATGAATGCATCTCGTTGTGTTCTTCTTTCTACAAAATAAGTTACTCACAAGGATTTTGATTCAAATTAGCGGAACAGATATTATAAAAAACAAAGCAGAGTGAATGGACATGCGAACCTGTCGATGATCCCTACAAAAAAGTGAAACAATTTATACCAACCATCGCTGGTGAACCGGCTACCTGAAGGTCTACCAGCTAATAAAAATCCGAGGCTTTTACGAAAACCCCATGTGCAAAATTTCAGTGGGCCTGGCTGACCTCTTACTTCCCAAACTTTTAAATGTTATGTAAAATCATTTTGATTGCATAATTTTACATAATCTGTTTTGGCATATCAATCCGTAAAAGAAGAATTTATTTTCGTGCCCGCTCTTCCTCAAAGATTTTTACAAATGGTGATAAAATAAATAAGTAGTACGTTCGTTGCTCTGGGATCTTTGGTTTCCTCGGCCAAGGGGATCGTGATCGGAATGCAAACAAAGATGCAATACACTTCTGCCCCTAATGGTTGTTTGCTCCCTTTGAACCGAGAATAACTACAAGAATAAACGTCCGACAGAGCGGAAAAGAAATTTAAATTGGAATGACTGAAACCATGTACAGTTCCTGTCATTCTTGCTGTCTCTTTTTTGCACTGTTTCTCTTTTGTGTTTACATACGTAGTAGGGTGTTATGTATTATGTTTCAGTTGCGGATCTCGGATTAAGGAAAAGGAGTGGTCCAAGTCAGGACTAATGACAAGACCAAAGAAAATGTCCCCAGGTCTTGATCAGTAGGGGACCAGGCCACAAACATTGGTCTGAGACATTTGAGGAAAGGTGACGGCCCTGGATCCGCTTCTGTTTCATACAAGTTTCAACTTGATTTGTTGGAACCTTCCATGTACCATTACAAATAATCTTACACCTTCAGAATTCAGTGTTTACACATTTGCCAAATGGAAGAACGGCCCTCGCACAAGCTAAAGTCACTAACGGTTACAATATTGCTAAATATTCAAAATTGGTTATTTCGATACTAAATGGTTACACAATATCTAAATAATGAACCTTACTTATTTACATACTAAAATATGCCTCAAGTATAGTCTCTGATAGCGATAAAAGGGTGAATCACAGGCCCTTATCAAGAGAACAAAGTAGGCTGGAGTCTCCAAGCATATGGATAGCGGGCTTCTGTGGCTGTAAGGTCAAAAGAGATCCGTTTCTCAGACACCGCGCGTCAATTTTGACAACACGCATAAAAAAATATTCGTTTTGATATTTATTAAATATATACCGATTTTGAGCTCCAACCGCGCAGACGTTGATTCCGAGAAAATAAAACAATTTACTTTCAATATAATTTCCTTTCAGCATTGTTATAGTTTCTTCCAAAATCCCTAATGGGCTTTCCGGGTCAATTTATATTCCTATAGTAAACTAGAACACCAAGACAACATGTTTTCAGTTATCCCCTCGATTTAGCTGTTCTATAGCTCTCAAAATCAAATGTTCATACCTGAGTCTAGAATGCGTTTTTTTCAAGGGTCCTTGTGTAATGAACCTGCAATGGGTATCATTACACACCCAGGACCTGCAGGTGCGATAGTCACCGGGCCTGGATGACACCAGGGTATATAATAAATATGACAGAATACGAGTGCTACCGCCCTGCCATGTTGTTCCAAATCGAAATGAAACTCTGCTGAAGTTAAAACTTAGCTTAAGAATTAAATAATTCAGCATTAAAAAGTGCTCCAGTTGGCTGCAGACTCTCTTGGCATGGAGATGTGCTCTGTAGAGTGCGGAATGATTAAAAAGTTGTTTTAGGCGTTTCAGCGGAGAACGGCATGAATGTCCGTGAATAGATCAAAGAAAAACTTCTTCACTGGAATAAAGATCAAAGATACACAGAAACATCAGTTGATTAGGATTCAACTGAGGTGGGTCCAGCGCACGCCAATCGCAGTCACCACACTAGACCAGGCACCCGCGCTTACCAACGGATAGGCCGACGATCGTCCACGTCGGCAGCACATCAAAGAATGCCTGTTTGAGGCAGGTTCATTGTTAGTTTGGTCAAGAAAAGCCGGATTTCCATAAAAGCTAGATGGTCCCATCACACAGACTTTCATTAAACCTAATATAACTGTATATTTCAAGGGTCTGATATACAGTGCCAATAATAGCAAGGTACCCGCATTTTTCAGGTGGTCGGATGGACAGATTTGGCTATTCACTATATATATATACACACACACACACATATATATATATATTGCCATAATTATGACAACAGTATGATTGTTCATTTGAGAATGAAATCACCAGCTAATTAAATGTGGTAATCATACATAATACATCTATCTTTGTGAATCCAAGTTCTTTACCTCAAATCCGCATCTGATCTGTTAATGCCCCTGTTTGTTTAGCCTCAGAATATTTTGAAATTCCAAATGCGAATTTACAACTTTTATGCGTTCCTTTATATATCGTTCCGAAGAACCGGATGTTTGCAATCGGCGAGCGATCACTGGAATCCTCCCCCTAACGCCCGCTACTGATCCGTATTGGGGTATCGCGTATGGCGTGTACGACTTTGGCAATTAGGTTGTGATTATGAAAATCAGCAATATTTGAGAACTACAGCGAACAAAACACAAACAGAAGAAAGTATAAAAAGAAAAGGCAAAATTATATTCGATGGTATTTAACTCAGAAGGACCTAGGAAAGTCCATCAACAAAGCATTTGACCCGAATATCGATAAAGAATTAAACTCATTGAACCCTATAAGTCTCACCTCCACGGGACTGGGTTGATGGGGGTCTTGATAAAAAAAATGCCTTAAGGACCTCGTTTAGGTTCTCCTTTTACAATAAAAAAGTTTGTATTATTCCATAAACCTTAAAACTTCATTATTGTCCTCATGCCCATGTTTTGAGGTAAAGTTTGAAAGCTTTTTTTTTAACTAGAATGCTCCGGGAATGACCGCGCCCTGATCCGAAAAATAAAGTAAGAGATATATTGAGAGGGATTTGCTACGCGCTTATAGAACTTTTTAACAGTAATGTTGTGAACACAAGTCACTTATCGATTTTATTTGTAAGTACTTAAGTCAGACTAATATTTGATGTTAGGTTCAGAATGTTTCCTGTGGGCTTTGTGTAGGCACCGATGACCGATGACAGATGTTCCATCCGATCTACATATTACAATTATATCTTTGTTGTCCTATTCTGCAAAGTGTACTATCGCTTTTAACTCTTAACGTTCTTTTTACATAAGTAAAAGGGTATTCTGTATGTTTCATTTTATTTTTTTTTAATTGGTTCTGTTGAAACTTTTTATGTTCCATTAAAATAGTCGTCCGTTTTTAGTATCTGTAGTGTCGATATTTCCAATGTTTAGCATGGCGTAGATTTGAAGAATTGCTCTCCTTAAAGGTTACAAATCTCCCAAATGGTGAGAAATATCAATACAGTAAAATGAATCTCACATTCTGTGATTGAAAACATGACTAACAGGCCTTTTTGTTATAAACTGATCAGACCTGCGTCTCCAAATGATTTAAAATCGACGGTTGGATGGAGGGTGCGATTTTGAGCTCACACCGCTTAGACATTAATTTCAAGAAAACAATGAAATTACAATAATATTTTCTTTTAGTATGTTGCGCTTTTTCAAGTTTATCTATTTATTGGTATTGTCATGTTGTTCCTTGGTCATGTCATTTTTTATCGAAAGTCTATAATAAGCATGCCGTAAAATTGCCCGCCTAACCTGACATCTAAAAAAAGTATCTGAGAAACCGGCCTCCTTCAGACCTAATGGAAAAGAATTACCTACGAGATATATTTCGGCCGCAGGTTTTTAGTACCTTCGCAACACGTCACCCCAAGCTTATCCAAGTTTTATTGTGCTTATCACTTCTCTCATACTAGCATATACATGTTCCTTATTTTCTTGATAAGATCCTGGAGGAAGCAATGCTGATTACATTGAAAATAGACTCCAAATCCCAAATCATTGCAAATATTATACTTTACCTCCTTTGTTACGTTGCTCATACTAATTCTCTTTTCACCAATACGGAGACTATACTGTTCCTTTGGTACTGAGAAGGGATGGCAAAATAATGTGATCTCAATCCTTATTACGGATTAGGAATAATATTGGAATATTTGTAAGTATTCTAGACAGAACTTTTATGTGTTTAATGAGATTTTTACATGTAACTGATAGCAATGCAAAATTTATCAAATTTGGGAAATGACCCAAAGGTGTCCCGTGCGCAAGCGCTAAAAACACACTTATTCAAATCCATAGTAGGTAAACATACCTGAAAGATTAAAATGTTGGTCTCAAGGCTTTTTCTATGTATATAAATTAACCTTTTAAAAACAATTCTATGTGTCCTAAAGGAAGAGACTTGTACCGTGGGAACATCTTGTGAGCATTCATTGACCAGTTCTTTCAAGCTGGTACACAATCTAGATGATTAACCTTTGGGGCGAACAACACCACGTTTTTATAAGAGCTGTTCCAGTGAACTTTGAACTACAATGTTTGTGGCTGAATATATATATATATATATATATATATATATATATATATTTATATATATATATATATCCGCGCTGCGTGTGTATATCACCAGTTAACATGTGCTCGTCTTGTGCCTTGCTTTATAACAATGATAAGGACTCCCATTGTGTAGGTTCAGCGAGTAATGTTCACATCTACTATCTCACGATGACTGCACTCCTGCTGTTATAGTTTAGTAAGGTCTTAAACTTCTAAGTGCTCTGCCTTGGATGACATACATCAGTGTAATTTGGCTTTGTGGATACAAGGTGAGCATAAATGCTGCATGCTAAGACTAACGCTTATTTGTACTCAGTATTTATTACATATTGTCCGACAATCTTCCATGGTGTAAATCGTAGACCTAGAAAGTTCTTGCTCAATACCAAGATAGGTCCTGATGCAGTGCTTGAAAAAAAAGTAGGCCAGAGTGACCTAAATTCATGGAGCCATGTAGTGAAAACCTGTTTTTAGTCACCATTATATTCCATTTTTCTTAGTATTACGGTTGTTACGAAAGTTTACCACGGACTATTTTTATGAATCTGTGGTATGCAAAAAGGTACCATGAATATTTCTTTCAACAGGCATGCAAAATGGCTGCCTTAAAAATTGACCGATTTCAGCTCATTGTGAGGTTCCTCATCGATTCGTTACTCTGTAAAATAGTAAATTATATATTGTATTTTTATTTTCGCATTTTTTTCTACTTTGGTTTATGGTTTATTTATTGTCATATCATATAACAGTACGCTCTATTTTTGTATACGTTTCCGGCAGATAATTTAAAGCATTTTATCTTAAGTATTTTTTTTCTTATCAATGATCGGCTTATCCTGAAATCTTAAATCTTATTTTACGTTATAATATATATATATATATATATATATATATATATATATATATATATATATATATATATGAACATTGCCATGTAAAATTAAAGATATTCTGTTGTGACATTTGTGCTTTTCCCGTAGTCTCTCCATTTTAATTTAGTCGTCCCGCAAGTCCAATATTCTGTTAAGAAAATATATAAGGGCGACGACAACTTTTCTGTATTACATTACCCTGTCGTTCTTGTACACCATCTCCTTTGGTTTATGAATAACTAATGTTCTAAAAAATAACAAGTTTTAGATCTGTCACTTTTTTTTCTATCGAATGCAGACTCTTGCATGATGAATTGTGCATCAGTTGTCACTGTAACGCCAATATGTAAAAGGTTGGTCATCATGCATTTAAATTTGTTTCCTTCAGTGCTATGGGGGTGTGTTTAATTTCTAATCATGCTTGAACATATTAAATGGCAACACATTTTATTCTGAAATCAAAGTCTAAACTTTAAATTCTCAGAAACAAAACTTGTTGATCATGCATATTCAAATTAGAAATAATAAACCTATACAATCTTTCCTCAGATACAGAGACACACGTCACACGGTAGTATACGGTGAGATAATACTTGAGTCCACATTGCGTTTTTAGCCTGACATCATGCCATGTATTGTTATTAGTATTTATTTTGAGCCTATTGTAATACACTTATCTGGGTAAATATTCGTGTTGAGAAAACTGTCATAGTATATTAATAAAACAGTACCATAGTGAATATATCTACAAAATACAATTAAATATTCAAGTAACTCAGCTTTGCATGCACGTGGTTTAAAAAAGGAGACACGCTGGCGATATTCCTTAACAACGGCCTGGAGTACGCGATGTTCCCCATAAGCGCCATGTGCGTTGGAGTCACGATCACTCTGGTTAACCCAAGATACTCAAAATGTAAGTTTATATATGCACACAGTCTATGGACAATGTTGGCAATATATTCTTATCTTAAATCTGATTTTCTGAATTAAGTATCACAAGGGTTTGTCCCTGAGAAGTCAGTAAATAAGAAAAATGAAATATAGAATCATATATTAATCTTGACTTTCTGGGAAAAAGAAAATTTATTCATCAGTTTAATCAATTCAATGTTTATAATTTCAGTATTCGGTGTTATTATTGTGTGTTGATGTGTCTCTCCTTCTAATAACCCGAGTCTAACATTCTAGTTGTAAAAGGTGTATAAAATTAACGATTCCAAATAATTTGGAGAAAATTTAATTAATTATTTTATTATAATTTTCTTCAGATTCAAAGGGAAAGGGTAAGAAACGAAGAGATAATGTCTTCATTTAATTTCTTAACTACTTAACCCTTTACTCTTAAGATTTATTTAAAGTTTCAGACCGATCCTTTGGTTCTTTACATTTACATAGCAAGTAATACCTAAGACAGTTTCAGTGATATCTTAAGCAGTTTTTCAACAGTCACAACAAAGAGCATTTGCTGAAGATAAATGAGAATGCTAAAAAAATCACTTTGATTAAACTGAAAGCCTTGTAAATGTGTGAATGTGTGAATTGTACATGTCACTTATTATTAGTCCTTTCATTCCACATATCTGTCAATCTGTAAATATTTCATATGCAACACAGTATCTAAACATTTTTACCTTTTAGTGACAGCTTCAACACAGTATTAGTGAAGCAATCATATATTTAGTACTAGATTTTGACCAAATAAGAGAGCTATTTCCTCTTAGCTGTTCAAATGCTTTAAATTGTCATCGTGGATTTACGGGTCGATCACAACTTCACTGGGATGGTCCGTCATTCAGATCAGCTTTTGACTAAGCTCTGGAAATTTAAGGCTCTAAAGGGAGGGGGTACTGTGAAAGGATGGGGAAGTCTCATACTTACTAAGTTAAGTAACCGGTGAGCTCTTCGGGTAAAATTTGATATTTTTGGTTTAACAGTCAACATAATGCTTTAATGTACCCTTCAACAATCTTTAGTCAGAGTGAACTGTCACCAGAAAATCTGCTTTTATGTTATGCTGTAACATAGGAATGGCACAGTCATGTCATCTTTACTTACCATTGAACATTTTTTGTCTATTGTCTATTTTGTATCAAGATATATGCCTAAAAGATCTGTCATATTGTGTGAGGCTTCATAATATACATAATACTCTGATGTGCTCTTTTTAAGGCATTATGTACAGTCTTCAGATTGACTGGAGCATTTTTAAGAACGACACACCACCTGCAAGACGTGCTGAGGGTTCAGCCTTGCGAAGATTTAGGCCATCTGTAATGCTGGTAAAACTGGGGATATCTAAGACACTGAGCGGAGCAGAGCTGACGGAACAGAAGAACTCACTCATAGCAGGCACAAAAGTCTATCTATAACTTAACCAGTGTAGTATTTTCGAATACAATAATTGCTATTTAGAGAATGAAATAATGAAATCTACAGTTTATAATGTTTGCAGTATAAGTTAAACACCATTGACTTAACACTTCCCCAATGCTGTTATTGCCGTCCACGTGGCCGAGGTAAAGCGTCGGAGAGACCGAGCTTCACTGCTGCATAATATTTGACCTTACCAACGAGCCCTGTGTGCACGTCATGATCTCATCATCCGCAGACAACTTGTAAAGGAGAACGGGTAAAAGTATCAATTGAGTTTGGCTTCTGTGGTGTAGGGGTATAACCCAGCACTCGTATCCGGGAGATCCTGAATTCGAATCTTAGTCAGGTGGTGTGTTTTTACACATTTGGTTCCCCCCCCCCCTTTCCAGGTTTAATGGAGAGGCTGTGCTAAATAGTCATGTTTCACTCCTCAGTGTTATGGCCCGGCAATGGAAATGACTCGCACCCGGGACTAGAACACCAAGCCTGGTGGATGCAAGTATTATTGCATGTAAGCGCGTGTCATGAATAGAAATGGAATTCTTTAGATGTACATCATACTTGGTTAAGTTAAGCAAGTTTTACAAAACGGTGGCACTGACCTCGACCAAAATATATCCTTTTAAAAAAATATAAAAAGAGTCTTAAGTGAGGTTTTTGATAACTTACATTTTGCTGCAGTGTGTTTAGATTACAATTTACATATTTATCAGGAGACCAAATGACTGCATGTCAAACTAACTGTGAATTATATACAAATAAAAGCATGGCTATCACCACTGGAAAGGGGATTTTTACTTTTGTCTGAAAGTTAGTCTAATTTAATAACAATATAATGGTAAAGCTTTTTTTGTATATGGTGTATATGATATGTGCATAATTACTATCGAGTTCATATTGGACACTAGTATGTATGTCCTACCTTGATGAATTCTTTTTACATTGAAAATAGTTTTTGATATAAAAATTATCATAGTGCTGGTTGTGTTTATGACTGTTGTCAATTTTCATATATATTCATTTTAAATATGTTTTCAGGCAGTAAGATTCTGATATAAATCTGATAATTGTTATATTTTTTTTTCAGGACACAGAACACGTGACTCTGTGTACCTCCAAGGTTGTTGACCATGACCACTACAAACAGAGACTACAGTTGTTCAAGATGGAGAAAGAGTGTCCGGCAACCACTGCCACGACCGCTGCCATAACTACGACCACCACGGTTACTGCTACTGCCTTGCAACCTTGAGTTTCCATGTGAAGAAACTGGATCCCAATTTCTGTATTTATTGAGAAAGGAGGCAAACCGTGAAAGGCTCCGTCAGAATTGTTTGAAATCAGTATTGTGTTCAGTGTTGCAATGGCTCTGTTGGCACTCATGTCAACCAAGAGTTACAATAGTGACAACCAATGCTACTCGAATATTGTTGAATTGACCGTTTGGACCAAGATATGCATGGTTCAGAGAAGATAATGACAGTGTAGCTGATATTCTATGAGCTTAATGATTTTACTTTACATTCATTGCCTTGCTCATGCACATCAAATGCTTACTCAACACCAGATTTCAATGTGCAGTATTTTGCCACTAATACAAGTGAAGCCTATTGTAAGGATTGAAAGGTACATAGAAAGTTAAAGAATCATGATTGCCCTGGTGTGTATGAACCTGATTATTTATACAAGCAGCAAGAGTGAGAGATGTGAACATTCATCTGCTTTTACATTGCCATGGATATACCCGTTTTCCATGCTAAAATGTGGCAGAACTACACGAGATCATTTGCAAAATTTAGTACTGTACCAGATTTAAGTTGACCTAAGGAAATAAAAAATGCCTGACAAATAATATCCTTTGTCTTTGATAGGAATTGGTCTCCATATATCAAGCAGTTGATATTAACTCTCATGTACTTGATAGATGCAAACTGCCAAAGTGTATTGGATACATCAAAGAAAATGTCAGCTTTATCATTGTATAACGATTTGTGTTCATGATCGTGCTTATTTTAAAGAGTGTACTTATTAGTTGATGTTCCTAGCTTTCATATACCGTGAGAAAGATGAACAATGATTAAAAGTATATTTTTAGTGTAAATAATGTTGTATTTTTGTAAGTTGAAAATACAGTTTGCAGGGTGCACTTACTTCGGTGGACACTCCTAGACACGGATTTTATGCATGACCATATTTGGAGTGTTGAGGAGAATTCAGTTAAGATAAAAAAGAATGATTTGGCTCTATACAAAAAAAGTTTATTATGTAACTATGTACTGGCTCGATTGTTGTGTTTGGTGGAGCAAGGAAGAGGAATTTGTCCATTTTCTTAGCTTTACAAAGATTACAATACATTGGAAGTGTTCACATATAAGGGTTGCTATAGAAATATTGTTGAAAATGATGCATGCAAATAATATTATAATGATGTACTTATTCATGTTATATAAGAACCAGTTTTACAGTTAATTAACACAAGCCATATTGGTGTTCATTCCTTGGCTGGTTTATAAGAAAAGGATCTCTCCTATGGATCGGATAATTAAAATCAATTGAACCCTATTTACCTACTGTCTAAGGCTCCTCTTCCTATTTCTAAGGCAATGTTTTCTCAATACATATAGAGAATAGTTATATTCAGCCTGAATCTACAGGTAATATCTTTCTCTTCATTTATATTATCCATGTCAGTGACTTGAATTGATAGGACTTTGAGTGGCCTTTACAATAATATGAATATTTAGGGTTCTGATATAATTGATACAAGTATCGATGGCTGAGGCAAGATTCAGAATGATTGGTTAAGATTTCCTGGGAACCTTAAATAAAAGATATGCCGTAACTTTTCATGAATTTCATGAAATATTGCAGCAGATGGAACACTTATGTACCAAATATGGATGTATCACCAACCTGAAGGCCATTATTTGTGATGGATCATAATATATATAGTAATAAATACCTTTTTGTATATATTTTTGTCACTGACAAAAGCCAGTGTTTGATTCAGTGGTTTAAGCTAAAAGCAAGGTAGAAAGTTATAAAATATTGTTATGTACACTTACAAAGCTTTATTTATAAACCAGATAACCAGGAACATGATACAATGAAATGGAAGAGAGCTATATAGGGTGTTTAAATAATGGACTAATATACATGTGAAAACATGAATAATCGAAGTATAGTACAAATTGCTACGTTGCAGACTTTATTTTATGTGTTAGTATGCCTTGTAATAAATATTGCCATCTATGAATATTGAGTATGTCTTCTTTCAAGTTGGAAAAAATGCTGTAATTGATGATGCATAATACCAGTAACCCATTGGATTAAAAAGTAATACAAATATCCTGCTGACTATAGAAAACAGTCCAACTGGTTAGCAAATTCTCACTGGTTAAAGAGAGAGAGAGAGAGAGAGAGAGAGAGAGAGAGAGAGAAAGAGAGAGAAATTCATTACAATGGTTGAGACGAATGATAGCAATATCCTATCAATATCCTATCAGAATGATACAAAATTCATAATCATGCTTCCCAGCAATCAGGAAAATCAGAGAAAATCAGGTATTCAGAAAATGTCCCAAATCGGTCAAATTGATTTGAAGAAACAATAACATAGCTGCAATGAATACATTATATTATGACTAAACTTTGTATCCACTGAATGGTTGCGTGTGCTTGCCTTTAAGATACATATGAAAAAACAATTGACCTTGAATTATGAAAATACCAATCAGAGGGAAGATACTTAAATGAGGGTGCTATCAATACAAAGGCTTCAATATCATTGGGAAAGCCTAGATTTTGAAAAGGGGATGTTCAACACAGGAAGACTAATAAGGAAAACTTATAAACAAAAGTATTCTAATCTGGAAAAGCGCGGTTCTAGGTCTAAACATTTGGTGTGAAACTCCTAGTATTGGCTGCAGCAGCTTGTGTTCTCTATGGATAGCCCGCTATTGGACTAGTGCAGTAACGGCATCTTTTCTTCACCCGAAGCGTGAGGTATTAATATGTAAATGAGGGGAGGAGGCCAGCTGCCTTTATGTTTTTGACACACTTATATGCAAATATTACATATTCAGTCTTTTTAGTCGACAGATCGTAAGCCTGGGCCATACAGGAGTAGGACTACGTAACATCCACGGAGACATGTTTTTAGTTTTGGTCTTGATTTAGTTGTTCCAAAGCTCTCATAATCGGCTGTCTAAAGCTGGGCCTAGAGTGTTACACCTCTATGCAATGTTTGTATCAAGCAATCAGGATGTAATGATAAAAACATTAGTACTTCAGCAAAACCCGAAAACTTTGGCTCACAGGTAGCAGTTTGCTGACACATTTTCACCATGTTTGCTTGAATGAAAGGTTTTTATGTGTAGATAATAAAAAATGCCTGATAGCACTATGAAAGTGGTAATATTCATTAAATAAATGGATGTTTTATGTCGGATGATGTATATATATATATATTTTTTCATTTCCAAAACACCAACTACAGAGTGATTATAAGCCCAATACCATTAATTTGCCAAACGTATCCAATCAAATTTTGGCTTAAATGATTGCTTAAACGATACGCTTCAGTACGACATGCTCTTTATGACCACTGGTCAAATACTGCTTAAGTTATACATTCTTATAGCTACACTTACCCCTAGGAAAAATGACAAAGGAGTGGTTATATAAATTACTTCATACAACTTTATGTGCAAAACATATATTCAGCCAAATGTGGTCTTGCATAACATAGTCTTTTCAAAGATGTATAATTTATCATCAATAGGTGTATGTATCTACAGGTATACTTTCTTATGAACTCACGGATCCAGGATTTTAGAAAAGGAAGAGTGCAGGCCAGGAAAAATGACAAAAAAAAATGGTTGCCAGGTTCGGGGGGGGGGGGGGGGAGGTCCAGGACACGTCTTATTCGGAATCCTTTAAAAGAGGTGCGGCGACTGGAAAAAAGGGGTCTGGATCCCCCGCTCTCCCGTTTTGTCTCCCTCTTACGAAAAATACTCCATATATAGAATCGACAACAGACATAACGTAATATCGGTTACCGAATACAGCAGGAACGGTTGCAACTGTCAGCTCCATGTACTGTGGGAATATTGCCCATTGGATTGGGAATTTGTTTGTCAGCTATAGGTGATCTTAACCTCTGCAAGCCAGAAAATATTAACTCCTTCCATGGTTTATTAATTGGAGATGATTAAAAGATGATAAAGTATAAGGTGTGCTGAATTATTTACCGTATTTTGTATTATACCGATCACCAGTTATGACTAGTACCCAGAATATTGATTCAATGACTGGTATGTCAGTGTTAGTTGCAAGCATCACCACTTATTTTGACTTGACTCAAAATGATCGTTTTCAGTCCTTCCCACTAAAGTCAGGAAATATAGCTTTTATCTGATGTAAACGTGATCTTAGGGTAATTACACTTATATTCGCTTGTTGTTGCGTTTGATATTTGAGTTTGCCTACAATTTGCAATGTGCTTTACCAAAGATTGATCATGTATCATTTCGAGTAAATAAACTACAGATGGCACCATTCATGTATGTTAAACTATCTTCTGCCAAACTGGTACATTCCAATTTTCTGAACGGTAAGAAAATTTAATCTATATGTAGTTTACCGATAATAATGAACTACAGCTGAAATAGTATTTCTAACTTTCACTCTCTATTGTTCCATCATTGTTCGCGATTATGAACAATGCATAAAGTTACTGTATGACATTTCAGTTTTTAGACATTTCTTTGAATAACAGACTGCAATTATAAATGTAATATATATCAAAGCACAACTCTTAATCGCTTGACCTGAGATGATCAGACTTTATGTAGACATGCAGGTTCTCTTAAACTCTCCTTAGTAGTTAAGAATTAGATCACTGACCAATATAAACAATCAGCTTAACGTTATGACCAGCGGGGTACATTGTAAAGTTAAACATTAAAAACGACAGAAGAGGTTACAAATTGTAATGTATGTAAGCAATAGAATGTCTTCACTTATGTAAAGTGTAACCTCTCAGCGGTAATGTTCGCTGTGTGATAAAGAGTTGTTTGCTACATTGGTTATTTCACAATAACCCTTATACAGGCTGATTTTCCATAGTCCAAAATACAACTATCTAAGTAATATTCAAAGTAAGGTTTAAAGGGAAAATAAACAATGTCATAAGCATAAGTTCATTATCATATAAATATGCAATCGCTTTCTGACAGAAAAACATCAAATCTGATGAAATCTTTTTTGGATGGTTGAAAAAGTAACACCGAGTGGAATATGAAATCATTTCGTCATTTATATTTTGGATAATCGCAGGGGCTATTATAAGTTTATTAAACTTCTAGTTATTTCGATTATGGATACGGTGCTAAATCAAGTCATTAGAAAGTTAAGTTGTACTTGGAATTAAAGGAATTAAAATGATGCTTTTATAATCAATAGGAAATCCCCATAAGAATGACAAATCTTTTTTTTTCATGTTTATCATGATGTGTGTGCCTTTCTGGGGAAATGTTTAAGTAAAAGAAAATAATATGAAAACAAGACTTTTTAGATTATATCTCGTTTTTGTGTGATCCAACATAAAATTATATCCCAGTAAGCGAGATATGATATTTTCTTAAGGGCATACCATAAACCCTATTGATGTAATAATTGTTCGGCACGTACAACAGTCAATGATTCACATTATCACCCTCAAACCTGGTGAATGACAGGGACAAAAGTTGTCCACTGAAAAACTGCATTTTAATTTTTATTTCAGCTGACTTTCAATCATACTGAGCTAAAACTATGGGTTATTGTCCGTCGTCCGGCCGTCTAGCCATCAGGCCGTCCGTTAGCAGGGCGCAAATCGTAACCGCTGGACTTGAAATCCTCTAACTTGTCATGCATGGAGGTCAATGAAAAATCTCCTTGGAAACCTGAAAAAAGGGTCTCTATTTCCCATATCATCCGAGCTATGAGGCTCAGGAATACCCTCAGAATAATTAACAAATTGGCAAAAAAAACTCCAGTATCTGAACAACTAATGCATTGATCACAATGATTCTTTGCATATATATTGATCGTGGAGTGTTTCATCAGTTCCTGCAGACTGATGGCGCCACCTGTATTTTTTTTTAATTTCTTCTCAATTTTTGAGACCGTTAAAGATGCGGTCGTCCGTTAACAGGGCACAAATCGTTACCACTGAAACTTTATCTTCTTACTCTTCATCCTGGGAGGCCCATGAAAAGACTATGGAAACCTGAAAATTAGCTCTCTGTTAACTATATTCTACGAGACATGGGGCTTATAAATACCCCCGCCCCTGGAATAATTGAAATTTGATACCAAAGCATGGCACTTTTCATCCTGAGAGTTCCTTAAAAGTGTTCTTCAGAAAGCTGAAATTAGGTCTCTGTCGCTCATATCATTCGAGCTATGGGGCTCAGAAGTACCCCCAAAATCATAAAGTTTGATATAAAAGCTCCAGTATCTGAACAATTAATGCATTGATGACCATGATTTTTCGCATGCGTATTGGTCAAGGAGAGTTTCATCGGTTCCTGTAGACTGGTAGCGCTATCTGGAATTTTTCGATTTTTAACACATTTTTTCTCTATTTTTGAGACCTTTAGAGACGAGGCCGTCCATTAACAGGGCAAAAATCGTAACCGTTGTATCTAGAATCTTCCAACTTGATTTCAAGGGAGGTCAATAAAAATTATAAAACTGCATATGTGGAATTAGGTCTCTGTTGCCCATATTCCTCGATGTGCGGGGCTCATAATTATTCCCAGAATAATTGAAAATATGATTCAAAAGCAAAAAATTCTACTCGGAAACCTAAATTAGGCCTATCATCCATATTCTACGAGCTATGGGGCTTATAAACACGCTACAGAATAACTGAAATTTTGGTACTAAAGCAGGGCACAAATTATAACCATTGGCTTTGAATCTTTTAACTTGACATCCTGAGAGTTCCTCAAAATTCTTCTCAGAAACTTGGAATTAGGCCACTGTGACCTATATTCTCCTAATTTCGATGCATGTTTGGGCACTATAGAAAAAATGTAAATTACACACAATTTGCCAGATTCCTTGAGAACAGCTGGATGAATTGTCATCAGATTTGGTGTGCTATTGGGTGTTAATGAACTTAAGCTGCTATACACGAACGATGATGCCACCTACACTATCGGAATTAGTTGCCTGTGCAAGGACATATTATCATATTAGTGTCATGACCGATGGGGCACTTGCTGAAACAAAAAGATCTTAATGGCACTCTATGGTGCAAGTACATAGCCCAATGCGAAAAAAAAAGGTCCGTCTTCAAATCGGGTAAAGTTGACACCGGACTGCTAGGGCTTTGTTTTGAGACATGCTCCCTGAACTCCTGAGTCAAAGCAGATTAGAATTAAATTAGACTTGTTCAACAACTGATTTTGTTAATTTGGCCTTATCACTAGCATTTAAAATTTGCTTTGCTAGACTTTGTTTAAACACAAGTGACCGATGGTTCATGACGCTCAGCTGACTATGAAGACATTCAGAAAAGGAAAACTATCATCTGAATGCCAAATATTTTAGGTGGTTTTCCCAATTCAAAGTTCTTGAAAATTATATTATATTATTTTATTATTAAAGTTCTTCAAAATCGACAATAAGAAAAAGTTTCATGATAATATTTCCTGCCATTCCCATGAAATCTATTCTTTTTTTGTATGTAGTCATCTAGGCTAAAAATGCCAATCCCTGGATGTCAAGCCAGAAGATTCTAGGCCCAACAGAAAAGTTTTGTAAACTGTCTCTCTCAGTGTTTGTAATGTTTTTGGCCATTAACGTAGGTCACCATCACCTAATTTCAGGTTTCCATGGAGATTGCAAATGATGCTTTGGCTGGTAACACGCGAAATATAGGTCACCATCACCCAATTTCAGGTTTCCCTGCTTATTTACCCATGACCTGCCTTAATGTCATTTTAGAAGATTCTAAGCCTAACAAATACAATGTGTGCCCCTCCTGACTGACAGTTTATTTTTCGCAGGTTTACTAAAGAGCCCACAGTGACCTCATTTCAGATTTCAAAGAAGATTTTTTGTGGAACTCCATTGGTTTTGAGTTAGAGGTTCCTTGGCCTAGTTGTTACAATTATGCCCTGTAAGCGGACAGCCGGACAGATAGACGGCACGATGATGAGTCATTGCACTTACTGGCGACAAAGCAAACTGATATATACTCCTTTGAAAACTCTTGTCCAATGGTTCATAGAAAAATATAGTTTCCGTTACAGAAAGTATCTTTGTTTGGAAATCTCTGTACTGTCAGAAATTTTAAGAGTATGAACACAGGCAACTCAGAGTGAGTACCTTGCAGCTCTGCCTCACATTTAGTCCTGACAAACTGTAGTTTATATCATTTATTTATGATGCAACCAAAGCAAACTGTAGTAGGTACATTTACAGCTCTTGCCTTGATTTTACATGTTAATTTTGCAGGAAATATTTGCATGGAAATATTTATTCAGACAACATAGACCTCTCTCAGCCGAAGTTATGGCTCTTTTATATTTCGTGTAAGAATTTCGCTAAAGTGCGGATATGGCGGCCTAGTTTGTACGGCATCACATACGACTTTTGCACCGAAGTAAAAAAATCTCACAAATAAAAATATACTGCTTCAAATGTTTGCTTGTCGTCCTTTTCTTTTTATAGCGGAGACATGCATAAGAGATATTTAAACAACTAGACAAGTATCCGTGCTTGCATACATGTCGTGTGTGACACATGGTTTGTGACACCCGAGTTTTAGTCTATATCGGCCCCCGACAGCAGCCACGTGGAATAATAAGGAGGATTAACAAATCGGGGTTCGATAAGTGCGTGGTGGTGTGACACCAAATTAAGTTCTCAAAAACATCTTACATGCATGATGGTTTCTGGGACCATTTTAGTGGCAGTGGCAATGGTATCGGCTCCCTTAAGTTTGGAATAGCACCTTTCCATGACCACGCCCATATCGGTAAATTCACAAAATGTAGTTGGATACCATACATGCTTTACCAGCTGAAAGAATCCAGATTTCATAAGTCACGCAATAAAACCAAACTGTTCACAGCTAGTCTTATCAGAAATCACTTTTTTTTTAAATTAGTTAAACTAATATCTATGTTACAGGATTAGGAATAGTATTCATATATTTTTAATTGTAAAGCTCTATTCTTGAATAACATGCCATATGAAAGCTATATATGACATCTATCAAATGACATCAAATGTGTTTTAAAACAGGTAAAATACAAGATGTTTTAACTTAATAATGTATATTCAACAGTATGTAATTCAAAATTGCAATTTCGGTGCTAGTACATTTCAAAACAGCCTGATATTTTGTCGAAAGCTACTACTTGTACTATTACTATCTACATATATACACCTTTCAAAACATCGATAAGGACTGTGACCTGTTTTATACCCGTAAACCCGCTGACTGATGTACATGGAAAGTTTACAGGTGTGACTTGATTATCTTGAGGCCTGGATGACATAATTTCTTTGTTGCATGATAAACAAATCCTGTCTCTTTCAACGATTCTTATTTACCAGTACAGCCCGTCTGAAATGACAGCATAAACATCTCGAATAAGAAATCATTTTATTCTGTTTGAACTCCCCCTTCCAAAAAAATAAAATATATACGTTTTCGAACGTGGAGTCAGAAAAAATATCCTTTCCAATAGGTTTACCAAACATATGGTGTCTGCACCGCCCATTCGATAGAAGAAGACCAAAGGTTTGGTGTGTAAAGAAAAAGGGTTCCATCGATCAATTAGATAAAATTAACAATTTGATATTTTGTATGTAAATAAATTACTGTTTCATACTGGCGCTGTGCTGTATTTCGAAGAAATTGCGTTTATATCAATTATAAGTGAAAAAAATCAGTTTTCCATGCATTTGGTCACATTTGTCTTTTTTATCTCCAAAATTCGGAATGTCTCTAAAGCAATGTTTCAAATATGGGAGAAAGACTCTTAGATTATAAAATTTATTATTTTATACCAGTTTTTATGATTCACTTAAAAGGAATTTAGATTTTGTAATCTTTGCGCTTTATTTTGACTTGCAGGTACATGGAACATGAAAGCTAGACCATGACATGAATCATAGAAATAGCATTTTTATGGTTCTATATCTCTATATCTCTATTTTGACGTAGTCGTTTTCGTTATCACTGTAATATGCAAAATTGTTCTTTAGTTTTCGACTTGATTTAGTCGTTCTAAATTAAGTTGCCATGATCAAAGTTTATACCTGTGGTGATACACTAATGACTTGACCAAGATGTCATGATAAATATGTCATGCAAGGAAAATTCACAGGTGTTACTGTCACTCCCATTTCTTTTATTAAAGCCTGGATGGTATCATTTCTGCCAGTTAGCTGCTGATCGCCGCAGTGCCAATAGCGTCGTCATTTAGCAGAAGACTAAAAATGTTTGCTTTAGGTAAGTTTAAGAAGTTTTTACCTCTCTCAATTACCTTGGACTATTTATATTTTGCCGAAACATATTTACATAAACGTATAATTGAAACTAAGCCTATAAAACGTCCTTACTAAGAGAGTATTATGTTCTTAGTTGAACTGTCAAATAAAATTGTATTCGATATATTACAACAAAATCTATATTATCAAGTGAATGTTAATGAAAGGGTCAGAAAAACTAATGTATTTTACAATTAAAATGTTTATTAAACATATGGTTTATGGACAGCTTGTCACCTGAACACTTGTTAAAAGCCTAATTGCCATTCATGTATGGAAAGTAAAACAGGATGAAAACGCCGCTTCCTGTAAGGGAATGCGATTATTTAAATTAGACGTGTAAAAACAACTCAGAGCTCTCGGTTGGGACAAAATGTATCTCAGTGGGATTAACCAATGATGGAAAAAGGCACGTTATGGTTAAATACAAGAAGACATATCATGCTTTAATACTCTGTTTTGTAATAAAATTATTAAAATAAAACTGTTGGAAAGACCTGTGCAAATGTATAATTTATGATATTATTAGGCCGAATTGTAACATACTGCAATTGCTTTAGCTACAAATAAAATTTAACTACGAACACAAATGACTAAATTCCACCATGAGCAAGGTGATCCCTTCTCCTGATCAGTCACCTGAGGCTTAATAGAGATTACCTTTCTTAAAACACACTAGAGTCATAGTGATCTCACTATTCTCTTCCCCATTTTAGTAAGACCGGCAACGTTCGAGCAATATGAAAACAAGGTCAAATTTTGAGCGGAAGCATATTGTAATCCCTGTGTGAATAACAAAATTTTAGATAAACCGAAATGTTGCAACGCGTGCCTAGACCGGACGAGATCTGGGAGTATTTGTTGTATACAATCAATATTTTAGAATGTTTCCGGTTCCTTCAAACGTTTTGGATTAAGTTTATTCAAGTAAATACTTCAAATAACCACAAAGTAAGCAAAGCTTACAAAAGGAATACAAACAGCCTCAGAACATAAATATTTGCTCATTTTAAAATGCCTATAACATATGTATAAAAAATGTTGCCCTCTTCCAGCAACGAGCCGAATATTGTTTTCATTAATCCTTATCGCGCTGCGCTTCTATAATTTATATAGCCTCCGCTGAGGGGACTCATGGCCTGCGCGAAAGATTGTGACATGGAATCTTAATTAACCTGTGTTAAGACGGTTTAACTTAATATGTTGAAGAACGCCCGGACATCCTTGTATTGCTATACTTGACGATAATGATAACGAACAACAACAACCAACCCCCCCACCACCCCCCCCCCACCCCACCATATAGTGTAAGTTGCATAACAGACACCTTTTAGGGAAACGGCACTTGGCGTGACGTCATTGTCGCCTGTGACGTAACGGATTACGCACGATAGATGGCCGTATAGTCACATGCAACAAGTGCAAGTGATAAAATGTGCAATAAAAAAAACCCCTCAAAACACTCATTGTTGGATTATTTAGGTTCGGATTTACACAATAATTTTACTTCGTAAACACTTTCACAATACCAACCTTTATGATTAATTTTAATAAATCGGTTATACCTTCTCTAGATATAACACAAACATACACGAGAGTGAAAACAATAACCCTCCCTTTGCGCAGCGTTAAGTAAAGTTGTCCATTTCCTTGTTGCCTAGTACTAGGCCTTAAAAAAGGTATAGTTCTCAGGCATTTTATTTTCAGAAATCAGTGCGGGCGGGCGATATTTTTTGTTGTACCTTTTTGTATGTTTCGATAAAATATCATATGATCAGGATGAATGGGAAAGGCATAAAATAACAGATTTATTTGCTAAACAGGTAAAAGCACTACATAACAAAAGGAAAATGATCTAAAAATGTATTATTTCATCTTCTTGAAAGATTAAAATCAAAATAAAAATATTTGATGCGGGGGTTAAAATTGACGCGGGCGGTGCATGAGAACCATAAATTTTATTGTTTTTGGCCCTAGGTAATGAGTTTACTGACAGTTTTTAACAGGACGTATTATGGAATACCAAAGGTCCTCCGTCTGGAAGTTAACTTTATGTGTCGCAGCGATATCATACCAAGGCTTCGATGGATTTTCATGAAACATGCCATAGGTCAACATGCTACTTTGTTTTGTCGCTGCAGTAGCCATGACAATATATGACACTCAGGTCTTCTGAAATATACTGATAGGGGCCTGTCGTCTTCAGTTAATCACAAATCGACGTTTGGGTGGCAGCCTGCCGCTGAGATAATTTTCCAGGAACATATGATGCATTTAATGAAACTCAAAGTAAATATAAACCAAACAATCTCTCTCCTAAATTCGATTTCATGTCATATAAATGCATATTTTATGAGATCAGAGTTCACAAAACTTTGGTAGCTTTCTCATGGACGAGCAAATATTTGATGGATTTATATGAACTCATAATGAAAATAAATAAAATATAGATTCTTACTTGGAAAACATACTCATCATAATTCACATATAATAGGGTCACAGGTCACATGGAACGCAGCAGGCGTATTATTCAAACGGTTGTGGCACGCGACGGGCACATTATGCACCGTTTGTAGTGCTTTTGTTATATGTTAGGACAAAATAATGCTGGACAAAAGAGAGAGACTTGGTCAATCGTATTGCAGCTCTGCTAAGTATTCACTACAAAAGGTGTTTTGTCTCAACTGAACGTATTTACAAGGGCCAGGAGTAGTGAATGCAAAACCCAAAAAAGAAGATGTGTGCAGGAGGAAGAGGAAGTTCTAAAAGACCATCTATACGACGCAAATATTTTGTTCACAAGAAATTGCAAAAAATGAAATTTATTAGTAAGAGTCTTAAATATTACCAGACTTCTTGTAACTGTCATAGGAGAGTCAGGGATATCCACATATCTCCCCGCAATCACCCCTTACCTCACACCATGCCTCCCGTTACCCCATTGATCTTTTATCAATGTCCAATGTTTTGGGAACAACCAAAGTTCAGTAAAAACAAATGAAATTTGATCGTTCCTTCTTGACTTTTCATAGACGAGCTGAAAATGGTGACGTCACATTTTCTCATTTTCCATATTATATAAGAAAATATTAAAGATATCTCTAACAAACTGCACTCTTACATTGAAAATGACACGTTTGCAAAAGTTACAAATTCTTGATCAAATAGTTTATTGGTATACGTTAGCTAACTGTAAAGAGCAGAGTAGCCTGTATCATATGATTCCACATGAGCGAATTCACTTCAATACTCTCAGAAGTGTTGGGAACAAGATATTATTTTAAGTTACAGTATAAATAATCGATCGTTCCTTATAGAGTTTTCATTAATGAACTCAAATGTGAAAAAATCACATTTACGTATTTTGCATATTATTAAAAAAATAATAAAGTTATCGCTACCAAACCCTGCACTCCTCCGCTAAAATGACATATGGATGTAAAGGTTTAAAATTTCTAGGTCATATGGCTTATCCGGAAACATAGCCTAACTGAAAAGCACTGAGTCACATATCTCATATGGTGAAAAATAGGACAAGGTCAAAACCGAATCAATTAATTGGACTGCGGTAGGGTATAATATGAAAATATGAATGAAATTATATGAAAACAAAAGTGGCAGAATGCAAAAAAAATAATAAGAATAATGATAATGGCCTAAACAAATATCTTCAACTATGGATAGGTTGAGATAATTAGAGTTTACATCCATGAATATGAATATAATTTGCTGATTCTTGTAATTTCATACTAACCATAAAAAGTTTTATAGAAAAAATATAGTCAGCACATGATAATGAATTCCCAGGATTTAAGTGTACTTCATATTGGGAGTTGAATAAATACTACAATCTTATTTACATACTGGTCGACTGCTTGCAACATGATAATAATATAAGTAGGATTGGGCCTATTGGCAGCCAATTTGGTAAAAGCTAAGATAGTGCGTTAGTCCTGCAGAGTGGTGGAGGGATGGCTGGTATATTCTATACACTGACGGCAGACTAACGGGAAGCTGATAGAATACACGACTATCCATGCTGGTTTGGCAGTAAAATTCTGGACACGCCCCAATAGCTGCTGTTATCCGAGGAGTGTGATTAGTTATATTATTTACTAAGTGTATCATCCAGTCTGATATTTCTGTTATATATTCTTGGAGAATTACCCAGAACTGAGCAGTGAAACTTGGATTCACGGTTTACAGTCCACGGTCCATGGTGAATAAAAGCATCGTTTAGGCGTTTAAAATTAAGCCATAGGGATGTTCATGATGGAGCATCAAGTGACTAGTCTGCTGATCTTTTATTTTTGGGGGGTTAGCTGTAATTTCGTATGTGTTGCAAGTAGGCCAGCGTCGTAAGACATTAGGTGAATTCGGTCACCAAGTGCTCCGCTTTGAGGTATGCCCTTTTAGTAGGCACATTGTTTCCCGCCTATTTGTATTAAGCACGTTTAGTTATATAAATGAACTTTAGTAACAAAGCAGTGACAGGCTTTGTATTAGTCTTATGAATATAGATGGGCTTCCAGGGTAGAAGTGTATATAAGAGGGCCGCATACTCAGTGTGGGCACAGTCTGGGAGTCCAGGAGCCAGCCAGCGAGTTGGGGATCCGTGCCACATGCCGGCGTCCTGTGCCGCCATAGGGGGTAAAGTACCGCAAGTCGGGGTTCAGTACCGCCTGTCGGGAACCATTGTCTCCAGTTAAGGTGCTGTACAGCCGGATTCCAGTGCCCCCAGTCGGGATCCTGTGCCATCAGTCGTTGTCCTGTGCCGCCAGTGGGGGTTCAGTGCCGCCAGCCGGTGTCCAGTACCGCCAGATCAGGAGGTCCAGAGACTGTTTAATCGGACTCTGTGTTTTAACTGGAGTTTTATTTAGTGTGCCACCAGTGTATTTACTGTGGTGTAAGGCGTAACATGCTAGGAACAATAACTGGTAGGTGGTTTTGAATTCTGCACTTTTATTTTAATATATATCCATTATTGATTAGCGACTCCCTTGTGTTCTGTTGTGTACCTGAGTACCGGTACGATAAGTGGGTCATAAAACTAGTGGCCCATGGGCGATGACGCTCAGCTGAATTCAGGGAAAATTGAACAATGGGTAACATGACTCTCAGAGTGCTCAAAATCATGCATTTTGCAAATAGACTATAGATATAGGGTACAGTGACCTTTTTCTATATCAAGCTGCTACCATTTGTGCCCATGTGATTAATAGTGTTAAAAGCATGTTATTCCACACAACTTGCAGGATATAGGTCACAGTGACATTATTTCAGATTTCCAAGAAAGTTTTACAGGAACCTCCCTGGATCTGAATCAAAATAGACATTTCTATGTCCAACTGTAAACAATCATGTAAATCTGTCCCATAGGGTGCCCAAATCATGTTCTTTCACATTTCTTGCAGAATATAGGTCACTATGACCAAACTTCAGGATTCCAAGGAAATTTGCCAAAGACCTCTCTGGTTGTACTGTTAGAATATTCTAGGTCTAACGATTTCAGTTCGTGCCCTATTATCAGCCAGACTGCTTTTTTTGAAAGTCTCAATAATAGAAAATGCACAAACAAATTAGAGATGGCGCCACCAGTCTTGAAGAATTGATGAAAAACTCCATGATCAATATACATGCAAAGAATCACAGCCCTTAATGCATTAACTTTTAAGATACTGGAGATTTTGTATCAATTTTTTAATTATTCTGGAGGGTACTTTGGAGCCCCATAGCCCAAAGGATATGGCTAACAGAGACCTGATTTCAGGTTTCCAAGGAGATTTTTTATAAACCTTTCTAGATATCAAGTAAAATGATTCATGGACAAAGAGTGATTGCTATAGTCCTGATGACCTTCTGTAAGCTGAGCTTAAAAAAGATCAAACAGGGCACCGGTAAGGTGTAACTTTGATTGGGTGAAAAGGGACTTATGCCAGGAACGGCCAAGTCTCATTCGATTCGGCTAATTGAGAAGAAAACTACAATGCGTTCTTCTCGGATAAAATCCGGTTGAGGTAAATTCTACCTGCAGGTCTTGCCATTCCGCTGATAAGTCGGGGAAAAAGTTATGTTTCTCACTGGCAGGTCATATCCTCCTAGCGGCGTTTCTTATCTTGCTTTACTCTCATTCTGTTATAATTTCATGTGACCATTGGCTAAAAAAATAGTGTTGTTTTTGTGTTTTAATGCAAGATGACCGCGGCGAAACACTTTGGATTGTCAATATGTTTGCTGATTCATAAATATATTCCTCTCTTTCAGTGCCTTTGCTATTGATAATGATAGGAGTGGTGACTGCTGGTATGTATTATTAAATTATATATAATTTGACTAAACAAGGTTTTCTGAAATGAAGCAGATTTTCGTACCTATCCTTTCTATTTGATGCATTACCTTATAAAGCTGATTATCTCCTAATATTACGAGACTGATTATCTACTGGTATGAGAAATCCAGAAACAATGATCTCATTAAAATACATTAAAAACATTAAAATATTAACCTGTAACGCAATGGAAAGACCGCTCGACCATATAAATATTATTACAGTGAATTAAAAAAGTCAACTAAATCAAGCGGGACGTCAGTTCAGAGAATCATCATTCGATAGGCCACGAATTTGTGATTTTTGGTCGTTCAGTAGAGTACCTGAAAAGCTGTTGAGTAATTGTTTACCGACTATTGGAGTAGTATGAGCGAGCGTAGCCTGCATTTTTTCTAGGTATGATTTTAACAGACCTTCCTTGTACGGGTTTTAAAATTTCGCTGGTCCTAAATAGCTCTTCATAACCCTTCGTGGCTCTTCAGATCCTTTCGTAGCCCATCATCAGGGCAGCGGGACAGATTCAAAGCAATACATAAGGTATTCAGTATAAATATTTTAACTAGAATATACTCATTTACAGAGATCAACAACTCACTAAGATAGGCGACGATATAGCTACTTAAGAACCCTCCCTTAAGAGCAACCATGTTCAAAGATTTACGGTTTGGATTTTTTTTTCGAAGGGTTGCAACTGCAACGTCGTTATCACACTCTGCAAAAACACTTAAGCATGTTTAGCATGTGTCCTTGGGGTACTGACGGAGGAATTCAATAGTCAATATGTGTTAAGGGAGTACAGTCTCTGTACCATAGATTCTACCGCTACACATGGTGAAATGTGAGGGGGTGTGATGTGAAAACAAAGAGAGTAAGGTGCTAAAAATGGAGAACTCCCCATCCCTTTCATTTTCCAACGCAACTAATCACAACGCAGTGTGGTCTTTCGCAGTGTTACATGAATCCTGCTTTCTGATTCGTAGCTATAGTCCGAGATTTTTAGTCTATATCGTAACTATTGCCTATGTAGCTTCCCGCATAGCGAAAGCTAGTTTGTTCCTTGTTGAAACACGTTACCCCTAAATCCTACGTAGCAAGCTGGAGATGTATGGTAGTGCAAAAAGTGCAGGTTCGTATCTGATTAGAAACAATATCTAAGAATGTCGTAGTGGCACGGCTGCCATATCAAACAAAATATAGTAACAATGAATACCTTTCCTGGTCTGGACGCATAGGAATGTGAGTTTATCATAGGATAATTAAAGGATAATAACAGCAAATAAGATGAATCAATACGTTATTATTTTCCGACCAGGCATCATTCGTATCAAACTCAGGCAACGTGACTGGTAACCATGATCCATTACGTTTCAGTGCTGTACACGTCAACAGAGACAGAGGACTAGACCAAGACACCTGGCGGTTACTCATTCAAGTATGGGGCTTGTTCCTTGTGACTTTATCTGCTGGTCATCCAGGAGCAGGAGCATCAATAAACTACAGCTTACATAAAGATGGCTCCGTGATTACATCAGTATTTATTGGTTGTCTTCCAATGCTACCGATAACACAATTGGGCATGATATCGTTTCTTTCTTCAACGAGCACGAGGAACTCCACATCAGTAGGGACAGCTCAAACCTCTACAGTACACCCACTGGGAAGCTGACATCGTGGGGGACAGTGTCTCTTTCACAGGCAATGGGAGTAGGTGTTGGCTTCGGAGTTTGCAGGACATCTACCAATGAAGCAGGAAAAATAACATTTGACCGCATATGGACAAATGTAGGAAATTCATGGGATACTGCTAACAACCGGTTTGTGGCCCCTGTGAGCGAGATTTATTTCTTTACGTTTTCAATCGGGGTGTCAAGAACTGACTTTAATTTATTACGTCTGTTCGTAAACGGACAGTTGACATCAAGTCTGTTTCGTAACCTCAAAAATCCTCCCCCTATTGAGGTTCTAAGTAGGCCATTTATGGTCCATTTGCTTGCAAACGACCAGGTCCATATTCAGTCACAATATAACGGCTTCTCTAATAACGGTTGCCTGACTACCTTCAGCGGCTTCCTCTACAGTTCCCTCCGTGATGAACAGTTGGCATGGGCTGTTTATCGTTCATATACTCAAACTGATATGCTGATCCTCTAGAGTATCAGAATGTTCTTGTGAACGAAGGAACTGTATGGTTCAACAACCGAGCACATTGCCATTTAACTGGCACATACTATGTAAACATTTGCACTGGCATACACTCTCGCAGCAATGCTGAGGTAAGTTAAAGATAATTTTCATCATGTGCATAACTTTTCTCTTGACATGCGCATAGTGACGTTATGTAGAGCTGGTAAAATTTTAAATTTAAAATTTGCCAGAAAAATAGGCTCATAATCAATTGAATTGCAAACAAATGGCGTTAGCGAAGTTAAGCGTCAATGAAGTTTACGTATATAAATCAATCTCTCTCTCTCTCTCTCTCTCTCTCTCTCTCTCTCTCTCCTTCAAAACCACCATTCCCCGGACCCCAAAGCTGGGCTTCATTTTGGACGAGTCCCCTTATCATATGTACACGTCTTGTTCAGGACAAAATTTTTTGGCCGAATCCGGAATTGAACCTATGTCGGCAGCTCAAATTTCCGGCGTTCCAAACGCCTCCCCTTAAAATAGGCTTCCTTTGCGAGAGTTTTTTTCCACTTTTGTGCGGACTTACTGCTGCCAGAACAAGTAACCCAGGAGTCACACTGTTGATGAACTTGGGCTATTCCCCGGACCGAAGAAGTTTCGCGTCATTTTGGACGTGCCCATATATGTTACGTAAACATTTTGCTCAGGGGACATATTTGGCCGATCCCGGATTCGAACCCATATCGCTGACGCACATGTCAGACATTCCATTCGCTTCGCCAGAAAAGCAAGCTTAAAATCGCTCTGCTTTTATGTGCACCCCGTAACACTATAGTAATCGATTTAAAAAACACGTGTTTCCAGGTAGTAATGATATGATGGGTTACACGTTTTTAATTCTTGTTACATGAATCATTCGTAAACACAATCTGGCCAGCGTCTTAATAAACTGCAAATTACTTAGTGTTACAAGTGTCTTATTTTTTCGGAACTAAAAATGTTTGTTGTTTTGGATGTAAACCCATTGATGTATTTATGTTTTCATTTAGCTTGCAGTTACGAAGGGTTCCGAGGTGCAAGGTGAACTTTTTCGTGTTGCCAATACAAACAACAACGGGGATACCATTTGTCGATCCATGATCATTCGGTGTGATGCTGGGGAGACCCTCCGGGTTACCGTGTCGCCCTCTTCAGATGTTTGGGTGGGCGCCGCTCCAATTGATTCGATATCATTTATAGGATTTTACCTTTTTTCCATGAATATCGTAAAGAAATAATAAAATAATAAAAAAGCTTTAGTACTTCATCTGTGAATGTTCTGCGTGTGAACGCATGGTAGTGGTCCTTTAAAAATATATATGATACAAGGTTAGGTCCAATCTAGTTTCATTTCTAGTTCCAAATAGTTACAGTTCTAACACAAAGGCGCTATCAACTTACCTGTTCTGACAGTTTCGTCAGTAAACGTCAAAGGACTTCGGCAGACTCTGATGCCACAATACCGCTCAATAGTGGCTGTGTATGAGAACTGTTGTTTAGTAATGTATTTGTTTATCTGACAGATATACATCCAGCCAATTTTCCTGATTTAATGCAATAATCATTTACGTAGCAAACTAACCCTTGTTTTCTTAGCCTTGGAAGGTTTAACTGACAAAAAGACACATATATTAACAAAGTGACACAAGATTGAGAATAGTCGACTAAACGTGATTCTTGAAACGACCCAGAGAAAAAATTTGCTTATATTTATTATATATCATATAAATATTATATTTATTTTAATTTGAAGTCTTAAATGCTTTTCGGGAAACTGATATAAAATTTATTTTTTAAAAAGTTGTGATTAATAGTATGGCATTTTACAAAAGTTATAACAAAACAAATAAACATATAACAAAGAACCTGAAGCAATTATAAAGTAACTTGGCATGAGGAACTGTCAAACAATGCAACTTAGAACTAAGAACTTAGAACTTAGAACTTACTACTCATTGTCACTAGGCAGTTAAACCTGCAACCAGTCAATTCACACGTTCCTGATAATGCTTCTGTATATTAGGAATACAAAGGCAAACATGAATCCTGTCTTTCTGAAAATGATTGTAGATAAGCTTCTTTAATTAGGTTTTTATTATTAGAAAGTTTCTGTCATGTAGACTATATTATAATTATGAATACATACATACAATTATGTCACATAATATATATGTATATATATATATTGTACATGTATATTGTACATATATATTGAACATTTTGGTGTAACAAATGAATTCAAAAATGGAAACAATTCTAAGGAATTCAGTGACAAAACTGTACGTCACACACACATGGGTTAAGCGGCGGAAGGAAACGATTATCTAATACTTATAAGAGGAAGTTGGTCCTCTTGGAAATGTTCTCTGAAACCGCATTGCGTATGCCACTTTATGGTTCCCGCAGTGACCTTGCCGATATGAGAATGAATAATTCTTAATGCACACATTATTTTGTGTGAATTTTGGGTGTTCAACAGCGTGGAGGTTCACCTGAAAACAGCCGAAATGCCTTCGGCAAAGACCGGAATGCCTGCGTCGTTCAGCTCAGGATTAAATGATGTTGTGCATATAAATAAACCCTGCTTTCATTGACCGGTTTAAGCATATTTTACCTGACATTTGATCCAGAGATCAACAGGTGACTCGAGAGAACTTTTGCACTCATTTCTTATGTTGTCATGCAATATTGGCAGAAGCTGATCATGGGTGTGGGGGGGGGGGGGGGGGTGGGGTGGGGGGCTGGGGTTAGGGCGGTCAGCGGGTCCGATGAATCTTGGTACTTTATACAAAATACCCACTCGTTTCAGCTAGTTTTAATACAATGAAAATATCACGATACGTATTGCAACTTGTTATCATTGACCGCTATATATATATATATATATATATATATATATATATATACATATGGTATAAATATAGACAACGGTTACCTGGCACACTATAAACATTAATCTCTAGCCTCTGGTGATCTTTTAATCTTTTTCTTCTCACTTTATTGTTAACTTGTCTGTGTCATTTCTTTCTTATCTACTTTATCACTTTGTTTTCATCTTTACCATTATATGTTTTCTCCCTTTACCTTGTTACCTGCACCTAGTTCTCCAGTATTACTTCTATTTATAATTTTACATATTATCATTATTATTATTATTATGATTTCTGTTCCTGTTTCTGATTATTTTACCATATGCATCATTTTCGTTAGCATATTTTCTTTCAATCTTTTGACTATTTGATATGTAAAACTGATATTATATTCAAGATGATCACTCCTTTGTTTCAATAGTTCTGCTCTCTGAATTACTTTACTTAACTCTCTTTAAATTATTTGTTTACACTTTATAGTACAGCTATATTATTATTATTATTTTTGTTATTATTATTTCTATTAGTGTTATTATTGTTATCATGTTTATTATTATTAATATTCTATTATTATCAATGATATGTTTGTTATTTTGTTTATGTTTATAACTATTTTTTTGTATAATCATCATGTGTTTTATTTTACTTTATTTAGCTTTATCATATTACTTACATTTATGTTATATTTTTTTTTCTTTGCATACCGGCGGCCTAGCATGGAACATCTAACGGGCCCGATGGTCCGGGCGGGAGAGAAAAAGCAAGAGCCAGACAGAGCATTGGGAAATCGTACCTCACCCTCCCTTACAGATGGGGTAGGGTTGGGTATCCGGCTCGCGGCACACCCTCGACCGATAAACGGACCGATTGTGGCATTTGACAGGCGACTTGGGTAGGGACTACTAGTGGAAATGGTGGGCTTTACCACGGAAGGCCGCACTTTGGAGCAAGCGACCCTTTGACGTAACGTCATGATGTGGATGACATCGACCTTCGTGCGGTTTCGCGGAATTCCCGAATGAAGCATTGCGTACTGCACTGAACCACACCCACGCAGGGCATCTTGGTTAAAACATTAATATTACTAAAACTCCAATCAGATTGTAAATACACTGTTTCTGGCATTATGGACCCTATTCATTGTCGTTCCATCATATATAACATCTCTCTACACGTTACCACCTAATTACCTCCTGACAAAGCATCGAAAGCTCGTGTGTTAATAAACAAGTTAGTCTATCAAAAAGGGGTCACTCTTTATCTTTACTTAAGCTTCTACTCATACTACCACGGCAATACCTCTTATTACATATATATATATGCTTAAGCCTTGAGTGAGATATTACGCCCTGGATGCCAGGTTAAGATGCCGAGGATTGAACACGTTTAGTTTCATTGCCCTCTAATTAGGCATTCAGTTTAAACCCATCTGCGATCGGTCGAGCAGTGCCTGCCCGCCCGGTGCCTTGTGGTTTTTTAAAATTGACCTGGCGGTTCAAATTTTTTTTCATAATTATGCATATATTGAGTATAACATAGACAGAAACTGTAATTTTTTATCAATCCGATGAAGGAACAAATTTCAAAATCACTAAGCCTAAACTAGTTGTAAGTTAAATACGTTGAACGGGCGGTTATAAGTCACATAGTTTCAATTTCCATTTATCAACATCATTCAAGTGCTTAAGGCCTACTGAGTTAGTTTCTTTTAGATCAGCTGACTTTCAGTCATGCTGAGCTATAGCGATGGGTCACCCTCCGTCCTCCTTCCGTCCGGCCGTCTGGCCGTTAGCAGGGCACAAATCATAAATATAAAGGCTAGGATCACGAACCACCGGCAGTCGTAGAGGACCATAAAACATCTCCTAGGAAACCTGTAATTAGGTCTCTGTAACCCATATCCACCGAGCTATGGGGCTCCAAAGTACCCCTACAATTATACCAAAAAAATGATACAATAGCTCTAGTATCTGAACAACTAATGCATTGATCACCATGATTCTTTGCATGCATATAGATCACGGAGTGTTTCGTCATATTATGAAGACTAGTGGTGCCACTTGGATTATTTTCGAATTTTTAAGCATTTGTTTCTCATTTTTTGAGACCTATAAAGGTGCGGTCATCTGTTTACAGGGCACAAGTCGTAACCCCTGGACATGGAATCTTTTAAATTGACATTCTGGGAGGCCAATTAAAAGTCTCCACTGAAACTTGAATTAAGGTCTCTTTTACCCATATCCTTTGACCTATGGGGCTTAGGGCTCAGAAGTTTCCGCAGAATAATTATTAATTTAATACCAAATCAGGGCACAAATATTAACCATTACACCAAGAATCTTTTACCTCGACATCCTGGGAATTACCATGATTCTCTGCATGCATATTGGTCATGAAGTATTTCATCAGTTCTTGCAGACTGGTGGCACCACCTAGAATTTTTTTTCGAATTTTTACACATTTTTTTCTCTATTTTTGAGACGGTTAAAGATGCGGTCATCCGTTAACAGGGCACAAATCGTAACCACTAGACCTAGAATCTTCTTAGTCAACATCTTGGGAGGTCCATAAATGGTCTCCATGGAAACCTGAAATTATGTCTCTGTTAAACATTTTCTCTGAGACATGGAGCTTATCAGAAGTTCCTTTCAGAATATTTAAAATGTTGATACCAAAGCAGGGCACAAATAATAACCATTAGACCTACAATCTTCTACCTCGACATCCTGAGAGTTACTCAACAATTCTCTGCAGAAACCTGAAATTAGGTCTCTGTTACCCATATCCTTTTGAGCTATGGTGCTCAGAAGTACCCCCACACTCATTAAAAATTTTATACAAAAGCGCCAATTGTTGGACTACTAATACACTGATCACCATGATTCTTTGCATTAATATAGTTCAAGTAGTGTTTCGTCATTTTCTGAAGAATTGCGGTGCCAACTGGAATTTTTTCGAATTTTTACAACTTTGGTTCTACTTTTTTAGACCTATAAAGATGCGGTTATCTGTGAACAGGGCACAAATTGTACCCATTAGAACTGGAATCTTGAAACTGGACATCCAGGAAGGCTCATGAAAAGTCTCCCCGGAAACCTGAAATTTAGTCTCTCTTACCCATATTCTCCGAGCTATGTGCTAATAATACCCCCAGACTAATTTGGGGATACGCTGACCTCAAGCCAATACGATACCGTACAAGCCAGTTAATTACTAATACAGGTAATTATTAATCAGCCACACATATGATTAACCAGATACAGAGCATGGACATACATATTACGACACGTCATTCCACATTCCGATCAAGGTACTTGAGTCATACGGTTATACACTAAGTTAATACAGTGGGTTCATATCAGCCGGTACCCACTGTTCTCAGTGATGCAACCCCCCAGAATGAAATTAACAAGTATTCCGATTTGTGTGACATTACTGTGGACAGTGTCAGATTGAAATCGACTCATCACATGTGGGTCACTGTGCCTTGTGACGCACCGCCCCGGAATGAATGTCACAAGAAAGTAGGTTAGGACCTTAAATCTGGAAAATTGCCGGCCCGCGGTGTTTTTCAAGTGTATTACTCGAGTACTTTGTGGAGATAGAATGACTGCTCACGATTGTATGTTTTGATATAAAGTGTCGCTTTTTGGTTTTGCCTCCGTATTCCTTTTGGCCAATACGACGGCAGCATGTTAAAAGCCGGTTAATAAAATATAAGTATCTGGCCTAAACATATAAGTATAGGGGGGGGGGGGGAGTCAGCATATCAAGTTTAGTCGCAGATTAACTTCTTTTTTGAGAAATCTTAAAATAAACTTTACACCTTAGAAATATTTTTGTGACTTTTGTGCATTAATTTTAGTATTGATTTGACAAAATATTGGCTTAGTCTGTAAAGGGCTTTTGATAACAGTTATGTTGAATGAGCGCTATAGATTCAAATAGAATGAAATTGATGTGGACTGAATGAAAATGTTCTGCGGAGCCGTTCCTTTTAATTTTGCAAATGCGTTTGTGTGTGTGTCTATAGGGGCCATTTTCATTAGGTTTATAAATTCTATATTACAACCTCACGAGGAAAAAACTAACTGGTAAGATTTGAATTCACAACCTCTCACCTGAACCAGTGCTCTTCCCCAATTTTCCGGAATTAAATCACAATCGACATACCATCACCGTTTACGTGCTTAGAGAGCAATGTGCAACATTAGAGATTTTAATGTGGGATTTCACTTGAATGCCTTTCTTTGAAATCATAATAGGGAACCCCAAAACTGATGAACAACCGGCCATGTGAATACACATAAATAACTGAATTTGTGTACCTTCCTTTGCTGCTTGCGGCTTGACAAAAATCAGCCCGAATCAAAGTACACTCCAGTACTGTAACACGGAAATCTCAGTTAAGTTTGTTTATTTATTTACTTTATCATTAGGTCGATCGTATCATATACACATTTTAATCGATTATCAGTATTTAGGTATATTTATTCTGCTCATATTGCCGTAGGTTAATGTATAACTGGTCTCAGACGAAGCGACATCTGGTGGCACAAATAATATATTTAATAAGAAAGCAATACGTCCGTGCTGCTTATTTTACCGTTAAAGGAACATTTATTTTATTTTCTTCGAAACAATAATTAACAAATAAATCCTTACTTATAATTCAAATTTGAATGAAATATAATGATGGGGTGATCAGGCTGATATATTGGAATGTAATAGCAATACATATTTCTAATTAAATTAGGGCAAAGATGATTCTTAGGGTAAAATTATGCCACACAAGATCAGATATCTATACCATGCAATTACTGACGAAGTTTTGTTACAGATATTTAACGAACGTATTCAACAAAAGTGGCCTAAAATTTCAACAATGGTAATAATGTCTTTGTTGTTGAAATTATGTCTATTTAATTATATAGAGAGGTAGAGTATGTTGATGGATATCTATTAAAATCATTTATATACTGATTGTAACATTCTGTCTATTAATAATACCTGAATGAAGATGATAATACATAATTGGGAAATATCAGAGATACCTTCATTATTTATTCTTACCTCGTTGTCTTCAAGCTTTTGGAGGTCCAAACCACTTGACTCATTTCTTCCATGCTGATTTATACAGAAAACATACTTCCTACCATACGCATAAATAACTTTTAAATACAATATTGATTAGTTCAATTTTCACATGAAAACCTGTCTAGTGTAAGGACAATTCCTTCAACGTATAAAAAGTGAGATCAGACGTGTGACAAATTATGTACGGAGAAGCTTCCTGCAATCAATAGTAAATTTATTTCGAGATTCACCATATCTTTTGTCCCACAAAATGTCAACATCTGTATTCCCCATTTCAGGGCAAGCAAGGATTTTGTAACACTTTACACCAGACTCAGACTGCTCAATACGCTTTACTCAGAATAATTACCGATGCAGTATACACTGCAGTGGAACTATGATTTAACAGTTGTTGCAGAAACTAATATTAACAGATCACGTATGCGTGATGAACATAAATTTTGTCAAGAAGATAAAAAAATCAGATTCTGTAACACAAGGCAGCGTGAAATGTCTAGGGGAATGAATAAAGAAGTCCGTGGTTCTTTGTTAACAAATAACTATACTTTATTCTCAAAACAACCCCAACATTACAATACACTAAATCAATACAATTACACAGTACAACTGCAGTATAACAACAAATCAATATAATCACAAAGTAAAATAAACAAAGTGATAAGTACCTGGATACCACCACTGTCACAACGATAATTCCTTTAAAATGTATAAGCGGGCGAAAAGTTCACACGAATTCTTTCGGAGAATAACAGTCCAATGTTAAGCTCTTGTAACAATCCAGAAAGTAAACTTGAGACAGGTAGCACTAAATTGTAAAGTGTTAGTAATAGTAGAATTCCTAAAATTACTGGATAATCGGATAGGTCCAACACGTGTGTGTCCGCTGGAATATCCTCTCACCTCTCTCTCGGCTCTAAAACACAGCCCCCTATTTATAACTTTTCACCTCCAGCCGAGAACCTTCCATTGCCCGAACATTCCAAAGAATCAAACACAGCACATACGTTCACAGAACATACCAGAACAACGAATGCCGTGCCTCAACATATTCGGGTCCACACGTGAGCCAGCCCCAGCTCGACCAAGCAAGAAAGCCCCAAGCCAGCATGACGACGACAGTTCAACAAGTACGGATTAAACTGAGAGTGCAACACGCGGCCAGACACGGGCGCTACAACATGAGTTACTCCCGTGTCACACAATAAAAAGGGCACCTGTAACAAAGTGAATTTGGTCATCTTACCCACCATGGTCTTTCCCTATCAGCTTATTACGTACACTGTAAAGTGCAAACTACGAGAAGTAGCTACAAGATTTCAAACAAATTCTTAGGTTCTTTCTCGCTATCTTAAGATATGAACAATCTGTAAACAAATTACCTAGACTTGAAGCATTATCGTGTTAAAATCCTCTGGCAAGTTTAGCAGCATTAACTCAGCCGAAACTGGTACCCTCAGTTTTCCCCATAATTTGTCAAGGGAACAGTATGTCAATTTCCCCGTCATCACTTGTCTAGCTGCAGTACCTGTAATAACACCATTTCAGGTCCCATTTGAATGAAGACAGAGCCGTTGGACAAAATAACCGGGATCTATATTTCGTTAATTTTAGGTTTATATAGTTTTGCCTGATCGCTATACAAACATTTAGATATACTGATCAATATTTATGGGGTATGTAGTAGATGTACAAACTATGAGTGTCATGGAAAGAAGAAAGACCAGAGGGCGATTGGTGAACTATGTATCGGCAGTGAACATAGAATTGAATTTCACACATTCAATAGAAGAGTGCCCAATTATACCCAAACTATTGACCGAACGGCAAATGATGTACACTCTGCATTCACTAAGTTATTTGATGAGGAAAAAATATAACGTTAGACATTTCAAACTCAAATGTTTTTAACTTTAGGTGATCACTTATCTCGATTGTTTATCTTCTTTTCTAAAATTGTTTGGATATCAAGAGAGAGAGAGAGAAAGAGAGAGAGAGAGAGAGAGAGGAGAGAGAGAGCAGGTAAGAGAGATCATGCTGTATGTATATAGCAGTACAATCCTCCATGTATTAAAAATTAAAACATCAACTAAATCAAAAGAGGGAGAGAAGGAAAGAGAGAAATAAAGGGAGACGGGTGTACACAGAACCATGATGGTTACCTGTCAAGATCCAATGAACCAGTGATGACTATGGATTTACAGGTAAAAGATTCACATACCAATTTTTTAATAAGTACAGAGCGAAAAACATATTCAGCTCTCTGCAAGTAGTCGCTTATGCTGGGCAATATTGTGCACAAATTTGTATGGAACTCATACCAAACATGGCGCCACCTGCATACAATAGCTACTGAAACAAATTGTGTAAACGCAGTCACCATGTAAGATAAATAATAATATTTTGACTATGTAGGTACACAGAGTGCTAATGTAGATACCCTGCCCCGTCCTTCACCTCCTCCACCTCCCATACCTCTCAATCGTATGAGGAACTAAGGGTCTGATCTGCCTGTCTCAACCTCTGTTTCTCTTCCTGTCTACCTGCCTGCGTTCCAGCCAGCTAGCCCACCGATCGACCTACCGACGTACCTACAGTTTGTTTTTTAAGTACGCCCAGAGAAAACTCAACGGACCTTTAAATTATTCTGGTGATGACCCTATTACCTGGCTTGTATTTCCTCTGCATCCATTTTGCACCCACAACCGTTTCTCATTGTAATTGATATTTCCCTTTTTACCTTTACTTTTAGCGAAGGTTGTACCCGAACACCGTTGATTTGGTAATGGCCAATAACCCAAGAATAGAACAAGGAAGTACTAAGGTAATTCATATTGAAATGTAATGCATGATCTTTCACAGTTATAGCAATACAAACAAGATGACCATAGGTCACGCGCTTGCCGAAAATGGCGTAAAGTTAGTCAGATGAATGAGCAATACCAAATAAGTTTTCTGAAGATTGGTCCAATATTAACAAAGTGATGAGTAAAAAAAGATTTTGGTTTTGGTATGTTTTAATCACCTTGACCTTGTCCTTTGACTTATTTGAATAATACACATAGGACTTCCAGATATCGTTGTTATATATTACAAGTGTAAGTAAAAAAGCGAGTCCCGCAAAACTGTGGCCTGTAGAATGCTATATTTGAGACGGTACCCGCATGCAGGCAAAATTGAGGACACCTGACAAACAGAGAGACATCCTGACAAAGTGACATAAGGTTGAGACCAGATGACTTAACCAGGTTATGAAGTAGACCAAGCGAAAGAAAATAAGCTAAAGTTTATGTTATTGAAGTTTATTTTCTTTTTTCGAGATATTGCATAAAAATGATATGTTTTAGAGGTTCGAGTGCAACGCCTAGCGGCCATTTCCGAATATGAAAAATCTCTTTCATGATGTCAGTGTAAGATATAAGCTTTACTAGTTTTAAAATGATTCCTGCAAAACTGTAACTTGTAGAATGTTATATGTAACCCGTCAGAACAAGGAAGCAGGGGAACTTGAGGACAGCTGACAAACAGACAGACATACTCTCAAAGTGACACAGTATTGAGAGCAGATGATTTAACCAGAGAAAGAAAATAATCTATCGTTTATGTAATTGAGGTTTATAGTTTTGGAGATATGGCCAAAAATGGTATGGTGGAGAGGTTTGAATGGAGCGCCCCCAAGCGGCCATATCCTAAATATAAAAAAAAAACATTTTCAAGATGCTAGTGTAAAATATGAAACGTATCATTTTCCAAAGGATTCCTGTAAAACTGTGGCCTGTAGAATGCTATATATGATACCCAAGAACCAGCAAGCATGCGAAATAGAGGACAACTGACAAAAAGACACGTATATTAACAAAGTGACACAAGATTGAGAATAGTCGACTAAACGTGATTCTTGAAACGACCCAGAGAAAGAAACTGAGCTTAAAGGAGTATACTGGGTATATAAAGGACCCAATGGGAGCACACAGTCGGTGGGAGTGGTCTGTGCATGCAGTACAGAGCTCAGGCAGATTTTTACATAATTTTGGAGGTATCAAGTTTAAATCTAGCTGTATACATCCAGTTTTGTCTGAGATAAAGATTAATGTGTTGTGAATAACATGAGCTAAGTAAAAGCCCGCAACTCCTCACCTGTTGTTGTAATATATGAGAGAATAAACAACAGTCAGTGGTAATATCCAGTTTAAATTTGTCTGTATAAGTCACGTGACTAGGTCACATGCGTGTAGAGGGTTGAGCCTATGAACAGTAAACATAAACGGAGCCATGTGCTCAGCCTGGGCATTTGAATGTACCCCTCTCAGGGGGGTTTTGTTTCTTCATATTGATTATGTTAAAAATAAATATCTTACAAGTTTCAGAATGAAAATAATCAGCTTTATTCCTCTTATCTTTAGCAGTTTCATTTGTCCAAGCCGGTGTGTGGCAGGTAAGTTATCACACACCAAATGCAAAGGCAGTTTCCACATTGGTCTGGATCACTGACATTTTCATTGATCCTGTTATCTTTATAACCTGTCTTCATGTCTTTCATCAGTTGTATCATGTTCCGGCTGTACGCAGAAATAACTCAGTGTAGGCCAGTCTGTACAGACTCACCTTGACATGTACATCCTCAAGAACAGGGCTGATTCACACGATACTCCATATCTGACTGCTGACTAACTTTCAATTTGTTGCTGAAAATCAAAGTCTCAATGGTCAATTTTATGTGGAGTACTCGCGGTTATTTAATGCTGTGTTGAGCTGATTTAGCCTGCCTGTACAGTATGCTGACAACTCTGACACAAAAAATAAGTGACAGGGAACCTGCATCCTAACTCAAAGGACTTTTTGCACAGAGATAGCATTCTGACCACTCAGACACAACATAGTCTGTCATGAGGGGGAGGGGGCACATTCAAAGCTAATTCTCAGGTCTAGGTTAATCAAGATGGGGATTTACTTGGATATTAATACCGGGTAATTCATTTGCTTATATTTATTATATATCATATAAATATTATATTTATATTAATTTGAAGTCTTAAATGCTTTTCGGGAAACTGATATAAAATTTATTTTTTAAAAGTTGTGATTAATAGTATGGCATTTTACAAAAGTTATAACAAAACAAATAAACATATAACAAAGAACCTGAAGCAATTATAAAGTAACTTGGCATGAGGAACTGTCAAACTATGCAACTTAGAACTTAGAACTTAGAACTTAGAACTTCACACGTTCCTGATAAAACTTCTGTATATTAGGAATACAAAGGCAAACATGAATCCTGTCTTTCTGAAAATGATTGTAGATAAGCTTCTTTAATTAGGTTTTTTATTATTAGCAAGTTTCTGTCTTGTAGATAATATTATAATTATGAATACATACATACAATTATGTCACATAATATATATATATATATATATATTTATATATATATTGTACATGTATATTGTACATATATATTGTACATTTTGGTGTAACAAATGAATTCAAAAATGGAAACAATTCTAAGGAATTCAGTAGCTAAACCGTACGTTACACACACATGGGTTAAGCGGCGAAAAGGAAACGATTATCCAATACTTATAAGAGGAAGTTGGTCCTCTTGGAAATGTTCTCTGAAACCGCATTGCGTATGCCACTTTATGGTTCCCGCAGTGACCTTGCCGATATGAGAATGAATAATTCTTAATGCACACATTATTTTGTGTGAATTTTGGGTGTTCAACAGCGTGGAGGTTCACACCTGAAAACAGCCGAAATGCCTTCGGCAAAGACCGGAATGCCTGCGTCGTTCAGCTCAGGATTAAATTATGTTGTGCATATAAATAAACCCTGCTTTCATTGACCGGTTTAAGCATATTTAACCTGACATTTGATCCAGAGATCAACAGGTGACTCGAGAGACCTTTTGCACTCATATCTTATGTTGTCATGCAATATTGGCAGAAGCTGATCATGGGTGGGGGGGGGGGGGGTGGGGGGGGGGTGGGGTCGGGGCTGGGGTCAGGGCGGTCAGCGGGTCCGATGAATCTTGGTACTTCATACAAAATACCCACTCGTTTCAGCTAGTTTTAATACAATGAAAATATCACGATACGTATTGCAACTTTTTATCACTGATCGCTATATATATATATGGTATAAATATAGACTACGGTTACCTGGCACACCAGAAACATTAATCTCTAGCCCCTGGTGATCTTTTAATCTTTTTCTTCTCACTTTATTGTTAACTTGTCTGTGTCATTTCTTTCTTATCTACTTTATCACTGTGTTTTCATCTTTACCATGTTATGTTTTCTCCCTTTACCTTGTTACCTGCACTTAGTTCTCCAGTATTACTTCTATTTATAATTTTACATATTATCATTATTATTATTATTATGATTTCTGTTCCTGTTTCTGATTATTTTATCATCTGCATATTTTCGTTAGCATATTTTCTTTCAATCTTTTGACTATTTGATATGTAAAACTGATATTATATTCAAGATGATCACTCCTTTGTTTCAATAGTTCTGCTCTCTGAATTACTTTACTTTATCTCTCTTTAAATTATTTGTTTACACTTTATAGTACAGCTATATTATTATTATTATTTTTATTATTATTATTTCTATTAGTGTTATTATTGTTATCTATATTATTCTAATATTCTATTATTATCAATGATATGTTTGTTATTTTGTTTATGTTTATAACTATTTTTTTGTATAATCATCATGTGTTTTATTTTACTTTATTCAGCTTTATCATATAACTTACATTTATGTTTTATTTTTTTTTCTTTGCATACCGGCGGCCTAGCATGGAACATCTTACGGGCCCGATGGTCCGGGCGGGAGAGAAAAAGCAAGAGCCAGACAGAGCATTGGGAAATCGTACCTCACCCTCCCTCACAGATGGGGTAGGGTTGGGTATCCGGCTCGCGGCACACCCTCGACCGATAAACGGACCGATTGTGGCATTTGACAGGCGACTTGGGTAGGGACTACTAGTGGAAATGGTGGGCTTTACCACGGAAGGCCGCACTTTGGAGCAAGCGACCCTTTGACGTAACGTCATGATGTGGATGACATCGACCTTCGTGCGGTTTCGCGGAATTCCCGAATGAAGCATTGCGAACTGCACTGAACCACACCCACGCAGGGCATCTTGGTTAAAACATTAATATTACTAAAACTCCAATCAGATTGTAAATACACTGTTTCTGGCATTATTAACTCTAATATTACCAAATATCCAATCAGATTGTAAATACAATGTTTTTGGCATTATGGACTCTATTCATTGTCGTTCCATCATATATAATATCTCTCTACACGTTCCCACCTGATTACCTCCTGACAAAGAAACCTGTTTGCTTCGAAAGCTCGTGTGTTAATAAACAAGTAAGTCTATCAAAAAGGGGTCACTCTTTATCTTTACTTAAGCTTCTACTAATACTACCACCGCAATACCTCTTATTACATATATATATATATATGCTTTAGCCTTGTGTGAGATATTACGCCCTGGATGCCAGGTTAAGATGCCGAGGATTGAACACGTTTATTTTCATTGCCCTCTAATTAGGCATTAAGTTTAAACCCATCTGCGATCGGTCGAGCAGTGCCTGCCCGCCCGGTGCCTTGTGGTTTTTTTAAAATTGACCTGGCGGTTCAAATTTTTTTCATAATTATGCATATATTGAGTATAACATAGACAGAAACTGTAATTTTTTATCAACCCGGTGAAGGAACAAATTTCAAAATCACTAAGCCTAAACTAGTTGTAAGTTAAATACGTTGAACGGGCGGTTATAAGTCACATAGTTTCAATTTCCATTTATCAACATCATTCAAATGCTTAAGGCCTACTGAGTTAGTTTCTTTTAGATCAGCTGACTTTCAGTCATGCTGAGCTATAGCGAAGGGGCACCCTCCGTCGTCCTTCCGTCCGGCCGTCTGGCCGTTAGCAGGGCACAAATCGTAAACATAAAGGCTAGGATCACGAACCACCGGCAGTCGTAGAGGACCATAAAACATCTCCTAAGAAAACCTGTAATTAGGTCTCTGTAACCCATATCCACCGAGCTATGGGGCTCCAAAGTACCCGTATAATTATACAAAAAAAAAAAATGATACAAAAGCTCTAGTATCTGAACAACTAATGCATTGATCACCATGATTCTTTGCATGCATATAGATCACGGAGTGTTTCGTCATATTATGAAGACTAGTGGTGCCACTTGGATTATTTTCGAATTTTTAAGCATTTGTTTCTCATTTTTTGAGACCTATAAAGGTGCGGTCATCTGTTTACAGGGCACAAGTCGTAACCACTGGACATGGAATCTTTTAAATTGACATCCTGGGAGGCCAATTAAAAGTCTCCACTGAAACTTGAATTAAGGTCTCTTTTACCCATATCCTTTGACCTATGGGGCTTAGGGCTCAGAAGTTCCCGCAGAATAATTATTAATTTAATACCAAAGCAGGGCACAAATATTAACCATTACACCAAGAATCTTTTACCTCGACATCCTGGGCATTACCATGATTCTCTACATGCATATTGGTCATGAAGTATTTCATCAGTTCTTGCAGACTGGTGGCACCACCTGGAATTTTTTTTCGAATTTTTACACATTTTTTTCTCTATTTTTGAGACGGTTAAAGAAGCGGTCATCCGTTAACAGGGCACAAATCGTAACCACTAGACCTAGAATCTTCTTAATCAACATCTTGGCAGGTCCATAAATGGTCTCCATGGAAACCTGAAATTATGTCTCCGTTAAACATTTTCTCTGAGACATGGAGCTTATCAGAAGTACCTTTCAGAATATTTAAAATGTTGATACCAAAGCAGGGCACAAATAATAACCATTAGACCTACAATCTTCTACCTCGACATCCTGAAAGTTACTAAAAATTATCCGCAGAAACTTGAAATTAGGTCTCTGTTACCCATATCCTTTAGAGCTATGGTGCTCAGAAGTACCCCCACACTCATTAAAAATTTGAAAAAGCTCCAATTGTTAGATTACTAATACACTGATCACCATAATTCTTTGCATTAATATAGTTCAAGTAGTGTTTCGTCATTTTCTGAAGAATTGCGGTGGCAACTGGATTTTTTTCGAATTTTTACAATTTTGGTTCTACTTTTTTAGACCTATAAAGATGCGGTTATCTGTGAACAGGGCACAAATTGTAGCCACTAGAACTGGAATCTTCAAACTGGACATCCAGGAAGGCTCATGAAAAGTCTCCCCGGAAACCTGAAATTAAGTCTCTCTTTTCCATATTCTCCGAGCTATGTGCTAATAATACCCCCAGAATAATTTGGGGATACGCTGACCTCAAGCCAATACGATACCGTACAAGCCAGTTAATTACTAATACAGGTAATTATTAATCAGCCACACATATGATTAACCAGATACAGAGCATGGACATACATATTACGACACGTCATTCCACATTCCGATCAAGGTACTTGAGTCATACGGTTATACACTTAGTTAATACAGTGGGTTCATATCAGCCGGTACCCACTGTTCTCAGTTATGCAACCCCCCAGAATGAAATTAACAAGTATTCCGATTTGTGTGACATTACTGTGGACAGTGTCAGATTGAAATCGACTCATCACATGTGAGTCACTGTGCCTTGTGACGCACCGCCCCGGAATGAATGTCACAAGAAAGTAGGTTAGGACCTTAAATCTGGAAAATTGCCGGCCAGCGGCGTTTTTCAAGTGTATTACTCGAGTACTTTGTGGAGATAGAATGACTGCTCACGATTGTATGTTTTGATATAAAGTGTCGCTTTTGGGTTTTGCCTCCGTATTCCTTTTGGCCAATACGACGGCAGCATGTTAAAAGCCGGTTAATAAAATATAAGTATCTGGCCTAAACATATAAGTATAGGGGGGGGGGGGAGTCAGCATATTAAGTTTAGTCGCAGATTAACTTCTTTTCTGAGAAATCTTAAAATAAACTTTACACCTTAGAAATATTTTTGTGACTTTTTTGCATTAATTTTAGTATTGATTTGACAAAATATTGGCTTAGTCTGTAAAGGGCTTTTGATAACAGTTATGTTGAATGAGCGCTATAGATTCAAATAGAATGAAATTGATGTTGACTGAATGAAAATGTTCTGCGGAGCCGTTCCTTTTAATTTTGCAAATGCGTTTGTGTGTGTGTCTATATGGGCCATTTTCATTCGTTTAAAAATTCTATATTACTCTATGCAATCAAGCTGATATTCAACCGACAACCTCACGAGGAAAAAACTAACTGGTAAGATTTGAATTCACAACCTCCCACCTGGAACATGTGGTCTTCCCCAATTTTCCGGAATTAAATCACAATCGACATACCATCGCCGTTTACGTGCTTAGAGAGCAATGTGCAACATTAGAGATTTTAATGTGGGATTTCACTTGAATGCCTTTTTTTGAAATCATAATAGGGAACCCCAAAACTGATGAACAACCGGCCATGTGAATACACATAAATAACTGAATTTGTGTACCTTCCTTGCTGCTTTCGGCTTGACAGAAATCAGCCCGAATCAAAGTACACTCCAGTACTGTAACACGGAAATCTCAGTTAAGTTTATTTATTTATTTACTTTATCATTAGGTCGATCGTATCATATACACATTTTAATCGATTATCAGTATTAAGGTATATTTATTCTGCTCATATTGCCGTAGGTTAATGCATAACTGGTCTCAGTCGAAGCGACATCTGGTGGCACAAATAATATATTTAATAAGAAAGCAATACGTCCGTGCTGCTTATTTTACCGTTAAAGGAACATTTATTTCATTTTCTTCGAAACAAAAATTAACATCATCGTATCATATACACATTTTAATCGATTATCAGTATTTAGGTATATTTATTCTGCTCATATTGCCGTAGGTTAATGCATAACTGGTCTCAGACGAAGCGACATCTGGTGGCACAAATAATATATTTAATTAGAAAACAATACGTCCGTGCTGCTTATTTTACCGTTAAAGGAACATTTATTTCATTTTCTTCGAAACAATAATAAACAAATAAATCCTTACTTATAATTCAAATTTGAATGAAATATAATGATGGGGTGATCAGACTGAAATTGGAATGTAATAGCAATACATATTTCTAATTAAATTAGGGCAAAGATGATTCTTAGGGTAAAATTATGCCACACAAGATCAGATATCTATACTATGCAATTACTGACGAAGTTTTGTTACAGATATTTAACGAACGTATTCAACAAAAGTGGCCTAAAATTTCAACAATGGTAATAATGTCTTTGTTGTTGAAATTATGTCTATTTAATTATATAGAGAGGTAGAGTTTGTTGATGGATATCTATTAAAATCATTTATATACTGATTGTAACATTCTGTCTATTAATAATACCTGAATGAAGATGATAATACATAATTGGGAAATATCAGAGATACCTTCATTATTTGTTCTTACCTCGTTGTCTTCAAGCTTTTGGAGGTCCAAACCACTTGACTCATTTCTTCCATGCTGATTTATACAGAAAACATACTTCCTACCATACGCATAAATAACTTTTAAATACAATATTGATTAGTTCAATTTTCACATGAAATCCTGTCTAGTGTAAGGACAATGCCTTCAACGTATAAAAAGTGAGATCAGACGTGTGACAAATTATGTACGGAGAAGCTTCCTGCAATCAATAGTAAATTTATTTCTAGATTCACCATATCTTTTGTCCCACAAAATGTCAACATCTGTATTCCCCATTTCAGGGCAAGCAAGGATTTTGTAACACTTTACACCAGACTCAGACTGCTCAATACGCTTTACTCAGAATAATTACCGATGCAGTATACACTGCAGTGGAACTATGATTTAACAGTTGTTGCGGAACCTAATATCAACAGATCACGTATGCGTGATGAACATAAATTTTGTCAAAAAGCTAAAAAAATCAGATTCTGTAACACAAGGCAGCGTGAAATGTCTAGGGGAATGAATAAAGAAGTCCGTGGTTCTTTGTTAACAAATAACTATACTTTATTCTCAAAACAACTCCAACATTACAATACACTAAATCAATACAATTACACAGTACAACTGCAGTATAACAACAAATCAATACAATCACAAAGTAAAATAAACAAAGTGATAAGTACCTGGATACCACCATTGTTACAACGATAATTCCGTTAAAATGTATAAGCCGGCGAACAGTTCACACGAATTCTTTCGGAGAATAACAGTCCAATGTTAAGCTGTTGTAACAATCCAGAAAGTAAACTTGAGACAGGTAGCACTAAATTGTAAAGTGTTAGTAATAGTAGAATTCCTAAAATTACTGGATAATCGGATAGGTCCCACACGTCTGTGTCCGCTGGAATATCCTCTCACCTCTCTCCCGGCTCTAAAACACAGCCCCCTATTTATAACTTTTCACCTCCAGCCGAGAACCTTCCATTGCCCGAACATTCCAAAGAATCAAACACAGCACACACGTTCAAATAACATACCAGAACAACGAATGCCGTGCCTCAACATATCCGGGTCCACACGTGAGCCAGCCCCAGCTCGACCAAGCAAGAAAGCCCCAAGCCAGCATGACGACGACAGTTCAATAAGTACGGATTAAACTGAGAGTGCAACACGCGGCCAGACACGGGCGCTACAACACGAGTTACTCCCGTGTCACACAATAAAAAAGGCACCTGTAACAAAGTGAATTTGGTCATCTTACCCACCATGGTCTTTCCTATCAGCTTATTACGTACACTGTAAAGTGCAAACTACGAGAAGTAGCTACAAGATTTCAAACAAATTCTTAGGTTCTTTCTCGCTATCTTAAGATATGAACAATCTGTAAACAAATTACCTAGACTTGAAGCATTATCGTGTTAAAATCCTCTGGCAAGTTTAGCAGCACTAACTCAGCCGAAACTGGTACCCTCAGTTTTCCCCGTAATTTGTCAAGGGAACAGTATGTCAGTTTCCCCGTCATCACTTGACTAGCTTCAGTACCTGTAATAACACCATTTCCGGTCCCATTTGAATGAAGGCAGAGCCAGTGGACAAAATAACCGGGATCTATATTTCGTTAATTTTAGCTTTATATAGTTTTGCCTGATCGCTATACAAACATTTAGATAAACTGATCAATATTTATGGGGTATGTAGTAGATGTACAAACTATGAGTGTCAAGGAAAGAAGAAAGACAAGAGGGCGATTGGTGAACTATGCATCGGCAGAGAACATAGAATTGAATTTCACACATTCAATAGAGGAGTGCCCTATTATACCCAAACTATTGACCGAACGGCAAATGATGTACACTCTGCATTCACTAAGTTATTTGATGAGGAAATAATCTAGCGTTAGACATTTCAAACTCAAATGATTTTAACTTTAGCTGATCACTTATCTCGATTGTTTATCTGCTTTTCTAAAATTGTTTGGATATCAAGAGAGAGAGAGAGAGAGAGAGAGAGAGAGAGAGGAGAGAGAGAGCAGGTAAGAGAGAGCATGCTGTATGTATATAGCAGTACCATCCTCCATGTATTAAAAATTAAAACATCAACTAAATCAAAAGAGGGAGAGAAGGAAAGAGAGAAATAAAGGGAGACGGGTGTACACAGAACCATGATGGTTACCTGTCAAGATCCAATGAACCAGTGATGACTATGGTTTTACAGGTAAAAGATTCACATACCAATTTTTTAACAAGTACAGAGGGAAAATCATATTCAGCTCTCTGCAAGTAGTCGCTTATGCTGGGCAATATTGTGCACAAATTTGTATGGAACTCATACCAAATATGGCGCCACCTGCATACAATAACTGCTGAAACAAATTGTGTAAACGCAGTCACCATGTAAGATAAATAATAATATTTTGACTATGTAGGTACACAGAGTGCTAATGTAGATACCCTGCCCCGTCCTTCACCTCCTCCACCTCCCATACCTCTCAATCGTATAAGGAACTAAGGGTCTGATCTGCCTGTCTCAACCTCTGTTTCTCTTCCTGTCTACCTGCCTGCGTGCCAGCCAGCTAGCCCACCGATCGACCTACCGACGTACCTACAGTTTGTTTTTTAAGTACGCCCAGAGAAATCTCAACGGACCTTTAAATTATTCTTGTGATGACCCTGTTACCTGGCTTGTATTTCCTCTGCATCTATTTTGCACCCACAACCGTTTCTCATTGTAATTGATATTTCCCTTTTTACCTTTACTTTTAGCGAAGGTTGTACCCGAACACCGTTGATTTGGTAATGGCCAATAACCCAAGAATAGAACAAGGAAGTACTAAGGTAATTCATATTGAAATGTAATGCATGATCTTTCACAGTTATAGCAATACAAACTAGATGACCATAGGTCACGCGCTTGCCGAAAATGGCGTAAAGTTAGTCAGATGAATGAGCAATACCAAATAAGTTTCCTGAAGATAGGTCCAATATTAAAAAAGTGATGAGGAAAAAAGATTTTGGTTTTGGTGTTTTAATCACCTTGACCTTGTCCTTTGACTTATTTGAATAATACACATAGGACTTCCAGATATCGTTGTTATATATTACAAGTGTAAGTAAAAAAGCGAGTCCTGCAAAACTGTGGCCTGTAGAATGCTATATTTGAGACGGTACCCGCGTGCAGGCAAAATTGAGGACACCTGACAAACAGAGAGACATCCTGACAAAGTGACATAAGGTTGAGACCAGATGACTTAACCAGGTTATGAAGTAGACCAAGCGAAAGAAAATAAGCTAAAGTTTATGTAATTGAAGTTTATTTATTTTTTTTTGATATTGCAAAAAAATGATATGTTTTAGAGGTTCGAGTGCAACGCCTAGCGGCCATTTCCGAATATGAAAAATCTCTTTCATGATGTCAGTGTAAGATATAAGCTTTACTAGTTTTAAAATGATTCCTGCAAAACTGAATGTTAGAATGTTATATGTAACCCGTCAGAACAAGGAAGCAGGGGAACTTGAGGACAGCTGACAAACAGACAGACATACTCTCAAAGTGACACAGTATTGAGAGCAGATGATTTAACCAGAGAAAGAAAATAATATATCGTTTATGTAATTGAGGTTTATAGTTTTGGAGATATGGCCAAAAATGGAATGGTGGAGAGGTTTGAAGGGAGAGCCCCCTAGCGGCCATATCCTAAATATAAAAAAAAAAACATTTTCAAGATGCTAGTGTAAAATATGAAACGTATCATTTTCCAAAGGATTCCTGTAAAACTGTGGCCTGTAGAATGCTATATATGATACCCAAGAACCAGCAAGCATGCGAAATAGAGGACAACTGACAAAAAGACACGTATATTAACAAAGTGACACAAGATTGAGAATAGTCGACTAAACGTGATTCTTGAAACGACCCAGAGAAAGAAACTGAGCTTAAAGGAGTATACTGGGTATATAAAGGACCCAATGGGAGCACACAGTCGGTGGGAGTGGTGTGTGCATGCAGTACAGAGCTCAGGCAGATTTTTACACAATTTTGGAGGTATCAAGTTTAAATCTAGCTGTATACATCCAGTTTTTGTCTGAGATAAAGATTAATGTGTTGTGAATAACATGAGCTAAGTAAAAGCCCGCAACTCCTCACCTGTTGTTGTAATATATGAGAGAATAAACAACAGTCAGTGGTAATATCCAGTTTGAATTTGCCTGTATAAGTCACGTGACTAGGTCACATGCGTGTAGAGGGTTGAGCCTATGAATAGTAAACATAAACGGAGCCATGTGCTCAGCCTGGGCATTTGAATGTACCCCTCTCAGGGGGGTTTTGTTTCTTCATATTGATTATGTTAAAAATAAATATCTTACAAGTTTCAGAATGAAAATAATCAGCTTTATTCCTATTATTTTTAGCATTTTCATTTGTCCAAGCCGGTGTGTGGCAGGTAAGTTATCACACACCAAATGCAAAGGCAGTTTCCACATTGGTCTGGATCACTGACATTTTCATTGATCCTGTTATCTTTATAACCTGTCTTCATGTCTTTCATCAGTTGTATCATGTTCCGGCTGTACGCAGAAATACCCCAGTGTAGGCCAGTCTGTACAGACTCACCTTGACATGTACATCCTCAAGAACAGGGCTGATTCACACGATACTCCATATCTGACTGCTGGCTAACTTTCAATTTGTTGCGGATAATCAAAGTCTCAACGCTCAATTTTATGTGGAGTACTCGTGGTTATTTAATGCTGTGTTGAGCTGATTTAGCCTGCCTGTACAGTATGCTGACAACTCTGACACAAAAAAAATAAGTGGCAGGGAACCTGCATCCTAATTCAAAGGACTGTTTGCACAGAGATAGCATTCTGTCCACTCAGACACAACATCGTCTGTCATGAGGGGGAGGGGGCACATTCAAAGCAAATTCTCAGGTCTAGGTTAATCAAGATGGGGATTTACTTGGATATTAATACCGGGAAATGCATTTGCTTATATTTATTATATATCATATAAATATTATATTTATATTAATTTGAAGTCTTAAATGCTTTTCGGGAAACTGATATAAAATTTATTTTTTAAAAGTTGTGATTAATAGTATGGCATTTTACAAAAGTTATAACAAAACAAATAAACATATAACAAAGAACCTGAAACAATTATAAAGTAACTTGGCATGAGGAACTGTCAAACAATGCAACTCAGAACTTAGAACTTAGAACTTACTACTCATTGTCACTAGGCAGTTAAACCTGCAACCAGTCAATTCACAAGTTCCTGATAATGCTTCTGTATATTAGGAATACAAAGGCAAACATGAATCCTGTCTTTCTGAAAATGATTGTAGATAAGCTTCTTTAATTAGGTTTTTATTATTAGCAAATTTGTGTCATGTAGACTACTGGTGCTCCTTACAGCACAGCTTTACCCCTCCGACCCTGCATGTCACACAGCACATGTTTATCAAAAGAGCTCCCTGCTGGTACAGTGTTGACAGTGATGCATGACTAGCTCTATTGCATGAACTGGTGGTAGGTCCTACCGCGGGTTCCCCTTTAATTTGTAAAGATAGGACCTATATCGACTAAGTTATGACAAAAATAAAATTTCGTCGTCTTTCGTTGACCCTGACCATGACCTTTTAGCTATAGTAACCAAAAACAATAGGCGTCTGTGATGTATGAATGTCTATTGACTTTGTAAGTTTGAAAGCGAATGCTGTAAAATTGTGACCTGTAGAGAGTAGCACAGACAAACAGACATACGGAACTGACCAACATGCTTGTCGAAATCAACCACGATCTCCAATATCCGGAATATCAATTATCCTGTCCAAGAAAAATTATCGCTTAATAATATAGATAAATTATATAAATACATGTTTAAATATTTGTATTTTAGATGGAATGGACAGCGTTACACGTTGTAGTTCTTCTGAACGACCTTGATATTGCAAAACATCTACTTGACAGGAATGCTGATATAGAGCATAATAATCAGGCTTCCTAATAAATTACCTTTTTTATTCTTTCATAGTAATACTCCTAAATAAATTTATAGTTATATTCTTTTAACATTTAATATTTTCAGACAAGCAGTGAGGCAAATATTCCATCGAATTGATCTTTCCACGAGTTGCACGAGGTTCTCAACAAATGATTCACTTATCCACATTATTCTTTCCTTTGATTTTTACAGATATTTATGATCAACTTTCATATAATATATCAAGCAACCTGTGTTCTGTTATGAACATGTATTTACCAAACAATCCTTAGTTAAGATTATATCTATTTGTATTTCAAAGTTACAACAGACTTGTTCGTCATGTTATCGATACAACTCTTGAGTGGTGAATTTTTGTATTGTCTTGGTTGTACCACTTTGATGATGCACTTTCCCGAAAAAAATAATGCAAATTGGCTTCTCTGCATTATGCAAATCTGGTGCAAGTGTGATGCCATGATTCTTTTTTCAACACATAACAGCCCACAAAAAATTCTATTCTATTTACCCTTATTCCCTTTCAATTTTATACCACTATCCTGCACTATCTTGTGCCGTATATGTGACCCCCTTCTACCACTTAATCCCAAGGTTCTTATTTCTAACCTATGATTAGTAATGCCTCCTGTCCTTATGACAACTCATTCAGGGTTCTTAAGGGTAAGAGTTTAATAAAATATTGGTTAAACTGTTTTTTGCTTTTGGATTTTACACACACACTCACATATTAATATATATATATATATATATATATATATATATATATATATATGTCTATATATATGAGTTCGTGGGGCAAATAATTCGTGAAACAAATAAGCATACAAACATATATATATATATATGTATATATATATATATATATGAATAGCACCCCCCTTTATAGAGTCTATACGGGTTCGCACCAAAGCACATTAGCAACCCTGCCATATTTATATCATCACAACTCATGGCAAAGTTATTTGAGGAAGACACCTGACAGAAGTAAATGTAATTGTTAAGGAAGGAATTATCCGATGCTTCGCTTAAAAGGTATCGTAGGATTTATATATTATAAAGGTTTCTTACTCTTAAATTTTACAGTATCGTAACATCATATACAATAATAGAATCTGATTAAGGAGCATATTTCAAAAATATATACTCAGACCATGTAATACCGGTCGGACGATTCATAAATATTAGGTGTGGAAATAATACAAACTTCACTGCTGTACTTTAACCAATATTCTGTTACATAAGACCTTTCTTAATTCAAGAAAGCCTCAAACGTCTGATTTTTATTCATCTGTTACGTTTCATTAATGTCGTATTATCCCAACATTCCGTTCGATGCCCCCCCCCCCAACCACTCGTTTTCCTGGGAGGAATATCAAAAAGTGAATACCTTTACATGCAAACATTTGTAACCCATTTAATGATCGGAATGGAAAAAGCATCAAATAAATCCACTCTAATCTGACAATCTTACAATATCAATCAAAACTGCTTTTGAATGACGAATTTTTTACGTTTACAAAATCACTGAGTTGTTTCTCTAAAATGTAACGAGTTACAGGTGACAAAAAATATATCAGGCTGTGTTTATTCTCCTAAGCATCAAACCGCTCCTGCTTGAAACTTGCCCCATTTATCACTATTCATCAATTCTAGGACACGTTTGCCATATTTTACGTATTTTGCCAATGAGCTACATAGGATATAACATTATTGATTGTTCTAACCAGTGTCCTATCTAACACTGAAGAGTTGTGTTTTATCTGTAGCGTCTCCTGTTTAATATATGTCTTTGTAAAGGAAAGGGGCTATAATTTCTTCTTCTTCTACAGTTATTACAGGTTCTTCTTATCCTAAATTAAAAGGCTAATAATAAGATGTTTTATTAACTGTTTTAAATATTTCTGAAGTGTTTAAGCCTGATGTAAACTATTTTGTACGAACTTTTTTCTATTCAGTATTAAGTATGACTAATGAAGCATCGTATAGCGATCAAAACAAATAAGTATGGTGCTTTAAAGTGGTAACATGAACAAATATAACCGTGTATTCATGCGTGTGTCATGAAACATTTTTCTGATATCGCCATTGTATCTGTCACCATTTTATTCTGAATTTGAGGGACTGTCTGTTCAAAAGGAACATGGTTGTTGATTATATATGAACAAAATCGTAAAATTAATATTAATTTAATATAACATTAAAAGTTATTTAACCCTAACCATGACCCAGGTAGTTGTCAAACATCATTTAAATAAAAAAGTATTAAAGATCCATTCTTCGAATGTTCGCACACCCGGATTAAGAAACTTACCCATGAAAGGATTGGTCTATACAGTAATATGTATTTAAGCAGGTATATGAAAAGCTGTCCCGAATTATCTCATGCATCATGTTTGAATGAATATCGTCCTGTTGCATTAACTTCTGTAATTGCCAAGAGTTTTGAGCGACTGGTGTTAAATTATCTCAAATGCTGTATTTAAGAAACGTTTAATCCTTTTCAGTTCGCCTTTCGTAGTAATCACTCAACAGATGACGCTGTATCATTCACACTTTACCGTATTTTAAAACATCTCGACTTACTAGAATCTACCTATGTAAGGGTTTTATTCATTGACTGCAGCTTAGCCTTTAACACTATCCTTCCCCATAAATTAATCGGAAAACTATCAAAACTGGGTCTTAAAATTAACATGTGGAACTGGATCTTAGACCTTTTAACAAATCGGCCTTAAGTGGTTAAGATTGGTAACATTATTTCCCAAGAATTGGTCTTAAACACTGGAGCACCCCAAGGTTGTGTGCTTTCACCAAAATTGTACTCTCTATTCACCTATGACTGTGTCTCTACTTCTGATGTTTGCCTCATTGTAAAATTTGCAGATGACAACAGCTTCTGGGCTGATCCGGGGAAATAACGAAAGTGGTTACCGCAATGAAATTAAAACTCTAACTTCGTGGTGCTCTGAAAATAATCTCGGGTTAAATGTAAAGAAAACCAAGGAGATGATATTTGATTTTGGCCGGAAAAAAAACTGAAATATTACCGTAAGTAATTGAAGGCTCCGAGATTGAAATCGTTGACTGATTTAAATTTTTAGGAATTTTCATTTCTTCTGATTTGAATAAGGCCGAAAATGTTAATTACTGCGTAAAGAATGCACAACAACATTTATTCTTTCTAAGGAACCTAAATGATTTCGGGCTAAGTCAACCGATTTTATTAAAGTTTTATCGGGTGGTAATTCAGGGAGTCCTGACGTTGTCAGTCACTGTATGGGGAGGCAGTATCACGGTCGAGGAAAGGAACCGTCTTTCGAGGGTAGTTAGAACAGCTTAGAGGATCACTGGGGTCCTTTACCCACAGTTGACTCGATCTTTCAAAAGCGATTGTTGAAGAAAGCAAACGACATTATAGAACTAATAAAAGAACTAGAATACTATTTGTTTAAAAAATGAAATCGGGGGTTCGCTATAGGTCGATATCAGGCAATTCCAAAAGAACTCAAACTAGCACTTACGCGTCAGCCGTTCTGGAATTAAATATATCACTTGCAGCACAATAATCTAGTCAATTATTCCTAGTCATACTTTTTTTTTTCTAAACACAATTTCATTTTATTATTTCTTGTTTAATGTGTCTGTTTAAGCAAGCCAGTCAAGCCAAATACTATTGTATGTGATGATTTTATTGCATATATATATAGCAATAAACTATATCTTATCTTATAAATAAATATAGGAAATATTGAATACCTTTGATATATGAGATGACATACATATTCTGGAACATATCTAATGGACTAAGCTGTATTAACAGTTCTATGTATATATTCCGTTTTTAGCTCATCTGACTTTCAGTTATACTGAGCCATAGCAATGGCTCATTTTCCGTAGTCCGTCCGTTCGCGGGGCACAAATCGTAACCGTAAAGGCTGGGATCATGATTCTCGTACAGTCTTAGAAGCCTATGAAAAATTTCGTTAGAACCTAAAATTAGATCTCCGTTACCCATATTCTTTGAACAATGGGGCCTAGAAATACCCCCCCCCCAAGATTAATTAAAAACATGATACAAAAGATGAAGTATCTTAACAAATAATGCATTGATGACCATTATTCTATTCATGCATAATCTTCATGGAGTGTTCCATCACTTCCTGCAGACTTGTGCTACCACCTGGATTTTATTTTATTTTTTAAGGATTTTTTCTGTATTTTTTAGACCTGTAAAGATGCAGTCATCCGTTAACAGGGCACTACTTGTAACTACTGGACTTAGAATCTTCTAACTTGACCACCTGCGATGTCCTTTAAACGTCTCTTCGGAAACCTGAAATTAGATCCCTGTAACTCCTTGCCTCTGAGCTATATTGCTTATAATACCCCAAACATAATTGAAAATTTGATGCCAAAACAGGGCATAAATCGTAACCACTGGAACTAGAATGTACTTTTTAGCTCAGTTAAAAAATCCTTGCAAACCTTGAATAAGATCATGCTAATCTATTTTCTGCAAGCTGTGATCTGGAAACATTAGTTTCACTGTTTGACCCAGTAGCAAATGTTCAGTCATGCTTAGTATCACTATTTTGCACTAAACCATCAAGTAATATGGTTTATGCGTAAAAAATTTTCCTGACTCTCACAAAAACAACATTTGCAATCATTTTCTTCTGAATAGAGAAAAGAAATATAACATTAGGCAATGGTCTCATGCTTGTCAGCTGAGCGTCATGGCCCACGGGTCACTTGTTTTGTCTTTTGGCGAACATATATAGGGCAACAAAATAATAAATTTAGTTAAACTTGTAAAGAAAGCTCTTGGAAATCGTATTTTTACAGTGCTTACTGAAGGTTAACCACGTCCCTCCAAGAAAAAGATATGAGCAAAGATATAAACCCAAGTAAACTTTATTGCATCTTTTACATGAAATATGAATGAAATACTTTCATTTAAATCAAATCACATTTTTGTTCAATGTAGGTTTTATGTTTGGTAGATCAAGGCACATTCAAAATGTATACTTTTAAACTCACAAGTATACTCTTAAATGCACGTATATCCTACACATTTGCGCTTCTGTCTTTATATACTATATACGCTCTGATGTTATGGACAAAAAGCACCCTATACGGAAAAGGTATTGTACAGAGGGAACAATCTCCGTATCAGTAAACTTACTATAAAAGTTTATTATGTGATACATTTGTTCAGACCAGCTGGTGTGGATGTTCTATTCCCAAACTTTCGGGTGCAAACAAACAAACAAACCAACTGGCCTAAACAAAAGTATTACCTTATAAATTTAAACTCATATATACATACTAGAACGGCAGATTTTTCAGTAAATGTACATCTTTGCTGAATTGCATTTCAGTACTTCAGTAACTGCATGGCTCTCCCTGTTACAATCAGCTTATCTTCATATTAAGGAAAGCCATAATAATGTGACGGCGAAATGTATGTGATGAACACTTTAGCCGTTTTTATTTTTGTTCAGGATAAATGAAAATATACCGATTATATTACAGGCTACGCTTATTGTGTCGTATTATGATTTGACTGCGTTCTTTAGGGCACATCTACTCAAGGGAACATGAAGTGTTTGCTGTTGAATGTATGCCATTAACAAGACCAAGAGGCATCTTAGTTCCAAAAGATTGTTAATGCCCTTTCTAAAGTTTTTGTCAATTTTTTCTTCATAGCTTAACTCATTGGTAACATGCCATCTTAAAATTAGAAAAAAGAAAAGCAACGTCATATCAGTTGGTAAGCAAATAGACATCAGGTGAAACATGGGAACTAAGACTCGGGGGGGGGGGGGGTGGGGGTGGGAGGGAAATAAGGCCAGTAAGAGGTAATACAAAGTTTTTATTTTCCTGTCCTACCTAATTATTGACCACAAAGGCTCCATATTTATTATTAATGACATAAATACGTATACTTTTTTGTCGACATAAGTATTTAAAGTAGTAACAACATAAACCGATGTCGCGCAACAAACACCGTTTCAACAGCATGTGTTACACAACGGATTCTGAAGGGCAGTAATGCACAATTAACATTTAGGTGACATACGCATACGCGTGTATAACACACCTTCTTGAAGACTCTATAAGGGTTTGCATCGAAGCTGACAAGTAACCGGACCATGTTAATATCACCACCATCCACAGCATATCGAAGTGGCGTGGCTGCCTGTCCAAAGTAACCGTGTTTGGTAAAAAAATATTGGAACACAAAGAGCACAAAGAAGTGGTCATACTTCGAGCTGTTATTTATAGCTGATTTCGAAAATCATATGTCAATCATACGTAATTTGATTTACGTAACTGGCTAAAGTCACATGGGTCTTACATTTATAAATATCTTATCTATTAATGCTAAATACTTTATTTTCAACAACCAGCGTCTTAAAAATACAAATGTGGCAAACAGCGGCGGATACACTTTAAAGATAATTTGTTAAATTGAGACAAAATCATAACTCTTTGTGTTGTGAATATTATAACTGATTATGTAAGATATGTCCTATAAATGTTACTCCGATTTTCCTTTCTACTTTAGCCCCTCTTTGTAACAAAAATTTCAGGATGGATTCACTCAGTCTACCTTCGTTGAGTTTCTTCGGAGCATATGCTAAGGGCGTATAATTCTAAATGATAAAAACAGAATGATGTTATTGTAGAAAAAGTATAAGGGTTAATGCTCAGTTGTTTTGTGTTTATTCGACACTGTAACAAACATCATTATTTAGTCGGATTGTTATTAAAATGAAAGCTTGCGATTACAGGTGTGCAATTGCTTTTAAACACAATATAACATAGTTGCATCATTCTGATACACTGAATATATTTCCACAATGTTTAGTAAAAAATGGTACCTACATGAGAATCATTATTATTTGCTCCTTTGTCCAAGAGAAATGTGATTTTTTTTCTTTCTTTGAATTATCTGTTTTCTTCAGTCGAATGGCAAGCTCTAGTCTGTATAAGTATAATACATATAAAATATTATTAAGACAATAACTTTTTTTATGTATATGGGTATTTATATATATGTGTGTGTGTGTGTGTATGTGTGTGTGTGTGGGTGGGTGGGTGTATTTTATGCCTATAGTAAGGTTATGCAAAATAAAATCGAAAATGATATAAAAATCGGCATTTGAAATAAAAACATTAAGACGGGTTAAGAACATCCTACAAAAGTAATGGCTCGATTACCGTGAAACATAAATAATATTTTTGTTTCACTTCGTTATTTTTGGTAATGATATTGACTCCTTCCTTGATTAAAGCACCAAGAACTGGCACATTCAGCAACGGCAATCCACCCAGTAGTACACTTCATTTTAGGAAGTATTTGTAGAATAATAATGCAATCACAATCAGAGTAAAGTGATAAGTGATATATACTTGAATGAATACACGTTTTCACTTTGTCAATTTTTTAAGGGCTATTTCATTTACAGGGATAAACTATTGAATTATGATGTTCAAGTAATTATTTATTATATATATATATTATATATCGCTGAAATTTATAAAGATTTAGTACGATTATATTGCTCAAACAACCCACCCCTTTCATCTGCATATTTATTTGATATAAGATCGCATACGACTTTTTGATGGATATAAGCGTTGTTTCTCATAAGAACGTCTAAATCGGCGACATCTCCAACCTTTATAGCCGCTATCATAGGGGTGAAGCCCTATGTAAATAAACATTCTTATATTCTATATATATAATTAAGTGATAATAATAACTATATTAACAATACATAAACATGTACATTGTTCAGATAAAAAAAAACACTCATGAAGACACATTTGTATAAATAATTTAATCACAGTGCATATATGAAAAACACCTACAACTGGTCAATATTTGATTGTATATGTGTTTATACGTATGATTATGAATATTGGCCTGCCTCCTTTCTGGAGGTCTTTAATTCTTATTGTCCATTATAAAAAAAAGTTTTACGTCTCCCAAATCCTGATAAGGATCAGCTCCTCTTTTCAAGAGGATTTCACATATGTCAGCTGAGGATGTGACTATAGAAAACGACAATGGTGAAATATTCTTCTGAAAACAAACCACGAAATATGAATATAAAGATAATTATAAATGAAGATACATCAGATGGAACCATGTCAATTTAAGAGAAAAATGTACACATCTGGCGGTTTTATCAAAAGATATATCCAAATTTGTACAATCACAAACATACACACGAATATATAATAGTACTAATAATAATAATAAATGTGTATTTGTTTTTATTCTTGTATCAACTGTTATGTCGAACTTACTTGTTTAAAATCAGCTTCCGATAAACGGTGGCAAATAGTGTTACAGTTTTAACTGAATGTTTTATCTCTGTGGCGGAATAAACAGTGTTTACTAAATTTTCCATCTCTTTGGCCACTTGTTTAAAATTGGCAAAAACAAACCTGGTTCACAACGAAATTCATGGTATTCAGAACGCTCAAGTCCCCTCTTCGAGAATATCTGGCTTGAGACTCTGTTGATATGATATCTCAGTCAGGTTAAATCAGAACTATATGTACAATGGCATTATTATAACGTCACATTTACAATACATTTAACAGTATTCTATTGACAAACTAAATGTATCTGGGATATATAAAAAACGAATAGAATTATAATTTCAAGAAATCTTCATCAAATGAATGACAGAATATTCTTTAGGATGCAATTACTGGTATACGAGTGCAAAACTCGTTTGATCATTGATCAAATATGCTGTTAGGTAATTTTATTATTATAAATAAATTTGGTGTTATTATTTTTCTGTTATCCTCTGTTTGAATTGGAAACTTGATTTGTTATTCAATCCTTATGACGACTGTGCATAAACAGGTACAAATTGTATCGCTGGAGCAATAGCATTATTCACATGAATGAAAGCATACTACATGACACTTTTCAGAAGATTTGAAGACGTCCCTATTCATTTTGCAAAGTTTGGAATAAGAATTTAACTTACGACATTGGATTCAAATGAAGGGTTTGCGTCATTTTTTCAAGAGAACCTCAAACGTATATATGTCTAGAAGGATTATGGCGTAGAGAAAGGGAGCCCATCCACTCTATATAAAAGCAAAATAAAGCATAAAGTGTGGATTTAAGGGAAACCCATAATACGAAAAGCTAATACGAAACGTTCCTCCGAAATAATATCTGTCTCCCCAGTTCACATTCATATGATTTCCGTACACGTGTTCCAAGAAAGTTTACTCATGCCCCACGTCCCAATAGATCATACCAATGTTCCTCGGTTTTATTGCAAAGTGTAGAGGCGTCATATAGTCATCCTGAAAGTACAGAACTTCATATAAGTGACAATTTGGACATTTATATCAACAATGTATAGGCTTATGCTCAAGATTAAATGGTTGGACGTAGCGAACAAGCATATAAATTGTGTTAATGAGACATATGTTTTCCAATTAACTATTTTTTAGACAGGAATACTTAATATATTCAGAGAATGTGGATAATATCAGCAACGAGAGCTAATTTATAATTGTTATAAGACCTCTATTTTCCCATATAATTATATTTAAATTTTGTTTCAAACTTTTCAGCTGAGAACAAAGATATGCAGGCTGCTTTTATTGATGGTTACCAAAGATCTTACCATATTAAGGCAATATAACTGCATTTATAAAAAATTGTATTTTTTATGTTTTTTTTATTGTCATACTAAAGAAAAGAAAGAAGATATTTAATAAATACGATGTTCAGTTATAAATATTTACACAATAAATTATGTAATAAGATAAAACTAGGCTTGTTTATGGCTCTTTCAACCAGTTAAACATCAATATAATATCAGTTCAGCTGTATATACGAAACTCACCGATCTTGCCTCATAGTTAGGTTTTGCTCCTTTTGCAAAAGAACGGAAGTCTCATTTGTGTCGCCCTTAGCAACGAAGAAATATTAATTTCAATATTGGTCGTATGTTCATTTTTTTCATGTATGTGTATATTTTACGTACATATCATATTCATAGATAAAGAAGTGCCAAACATGTATCTAATAAAAAATTTGACCTTTATTTATTTAACATAAAACATTTCGGGTAATGTTCGATATTTAATTCACATCGCTCAACAAATTGAGGTGTTTATTCATTCCTAAATCGATGTTCTCTTTGGCAGGGGATCCCCAAATGTACTTCGTGCATCCTGTACATTGTTATCTTTTGAGGTCTAGTGATGAGCAAGGAACACAAGTAAATAAACAAAATGATTCCATTTACATTAGTACAATCCAAATTATTGGATAAGTTTAGGTATTGGTTTACCCTTTATATTTTAACATAAATATACGTCGAATGGTTGTTGTTGTTGCACATGTTAACGTCATCTGCATATCATTAAATTAATTACATGTAACCTTTTTGTACTTTTTTATGCATCTCTGGATAGATGTAATTTCCAAGAAATACCTAAGGTAACAATGATGACTGCGGTTTTAAGTTATTTTGGTTCCCTTGTTTTCATTTTTGTATAACTTCACTCTGGCCCCCTGCTGTAAAGATATAAAAAATCGGAAATAGTGAACTTATGTAATAAACAAACAAATGCTTCACGTTAAGGTCTAACTATTGACAATAAGTCATTTTTCCTCATTTAAAAAAACAGGTTGAGTGGTCTTTAGGAGACGCTAAATTGTCATGTACAAGCATACAGAAACGAAAAATGCTCTCCTATATTTATGTACAAAGTTGCTCTTTCCTATTTAGCAACATGACTGGGTATATCGCGATTCGACAAATTGCGTATGTAGATATCTCTCATCAAGATCATTATTTCAAATTGATCTTTTTGTCATATGTGACTGAAACTTATATAACGTAATACATTTAAGGTTGTCATGACAAGTTTGGATATCTAGATGAGGGTTCGATCAAGGAAAGTCTGCTTATGTGCTTTACTTGAAACTTTATTATTTAATTTTTTCATGTTTCCTGTTATGGAATAAACTGATCCTGTTAACCCAGACTTACACAATTATATATATATATATATATATATATATATATATATATATATATATATATATATGCATAAACAGTGTTGTTTTTCTTCAGAGTTATGTATATATATATATATATATATATATATATATATATATATATATATACATGCATTAACAGTGTTGTTTTTCTTCAGAGTTATATATATATATATATATATATATATATATATATATATATATAACATTTATTCTGGAATACTTTGACCACGAGGAGGAATATTCTGCAGATCAGCAGATATGATGTTCGTAAACTAAATTAAAACAATGCTAGAAAGCATGGAAAAACTACGCACATATAGCTGATAAGGACTGATACAAAATCTTATATAAGGCGGGTTGAATTACCTAGCACTGGTCAACAAGTATCCCGTGGATTGCTGGTGAAATGTGTGTATATATATCCCCTTATTTCGATGACACATTTACGTTAACAGCAACTTATAGATCACGGATCAGGGACAGGATACAGAGAGAGAGAGAGAGAGAGAGAGAGAGAGAGAGAGAGAGAGAGAAAGAGTTGTATACAAGTAACATAGGAGCTCACTTGGTGGTATTCTGACGGTTTATTCGTCTCCAGTTCACCGCCTAGTTATGCATGCAGATAGAATGATAGCACACCTTACATACACGCATGATCCTGTGCTGGATGGCCCGTTTGTAAATTTGGGACACCTTGAGTGGATATTGATCGCTTTTCATGGCATATCCACCATGTAGACCTGTATAAACAGGCTTTTTTGTGTTGTGTGTGTATTTTACTTTCTTCACAATCAGCATATAAAGGATTTTTTTTCTGCCATTATGTATTTTAAACTTCATATTCCACAACTGCATCAAGATATTCTAATGATTGCACGATGAAGCACGTATAATTCTATCTAATTCAGTGGAAAAACGGTACGTTATACACATAAGGGTTTAGCGGCGGAAAGCGACCTCTCAGGAAACGATAGTCAAACACTTATAAATGGGAGTTGGCCCTCTTTGTCAATGTTCTTTGAAAACGCAATGTGCATGCTACTGTGCTTTACCTAATTAAAAGCTCATTGTTCCCGCACTGGCCTCGCCGATATGCGAATAATTAATTTTTAATTCACATATCATTTTGAGTGAATTTTGGTTGTGTATAGGTCGAATGATAATTACGACCGACACCAGCCGAACAGCATTTGGGGAAAAAAACATGTTTAAGCATATTTGACCTGACATTTGATTCCATCGCTCACCCATTTTGAGGTTCACCAAATCCAAACAACAGATGACATTTAATCCTTTGGCATTCATGTCATAGGTTGCCATTCAATGATGACTCCACCCTCCCCCCCCCCCCCCCCCCCGCTCTCTAAGATCCGCTTAACATACTAACGAGGCGTTCATATTTTGTATGATTTATTTAATGGGAGGTAACCGCCTCCTTTTTATAATGCTAGCTTAACTAAGTATATATATATATATATATATATATATATATATATATATATATATATATACATGTGCAAAATTCCGATCCGGTTTCTGACTCCGTGACAGGGCAATAGCACTCGCATCCTCTCATATTATATCCTGGTGTTAACCTAGCCCGACGATTACTGTACCTCTGGGCCCTGGGTGTGATAGCCTCCCCATAGCTAGGTCATAACACCGAGGAACCCTCCGAAAGGCGCACTCGAATGTGAGTTAAACATGGCCGTTGGCCACAGCTCTCCCATTAAGGCTGCCAAGAACTCATTCTGGTTGGCGGCCGACCGTTGAAACTTCACCGCCTCGGCAGAGATTCTATCTCACCATCTTCCGGTTTCGAGTTTGGTGCAACACCCGGCCAACAGAGGCCGGTTTTATATCCCCATTTCTTTGTTTAGAAATCATACAACAAAAGGGTGCCCTATTTAAGCCTGTTTTAACGTAGTTATCTCCAGTTAAGGTGTTAAAACAATTGATTTAACTTTACAACAATCATTTAAAAGTATTTTTCCAATACGGGAAGACTTTGCCTTTTATACTTTGGACAAGAGGTTACCCAGAATGACCACCTTTTAACAAAAAGAGGTATAACCGGTCAAACGATAAAAAAAAGTTGCAGCTTTTAAATACCCTTACGAATAACAGGCTCAGAAGACTTTCCCCGGTGGTAGCTCACTTGGACCGCTACAGAGCCCACACACGGTGTTTTATGGCCCGCTAAACACAGAAAGAACTTCATACAGTACCCATTTGTAAAGCTATGTGAACATAAGCACACTTGTGGCCGAGACCTTGCTTAAGGGTCTAAGCAATGAAGTGAGAACTTTTGCCATTGTACCACTACGCTCCACGGTAGTGGACTTCGGTTGAGATTGACATCTCTAAAGTTCAAGCATCTTCAGCACGTCTGGCTTAATGAACTAATTTGAACTCAATCAAGCATTCATGTATATTCAATTAAATCTGCTCACGTGGAGTATGCCGAATTTTAAAGATATAATTGTATATGTGTCGGTAAAAATTTTTAGTCCAGGATACCGTCCGGTAACAGCAAGCAAAAGCTAAATAGGCTCATAAAAATCAACCACAAATATAAATAGGTTAACTAGCTGTTCTTTTTGCGTACAGTTTGCTTGAATTATCCTTTTTTGACGGATATGGTATCAGTTGGGGGGGGGGATGAGAGATGACATGACAGTCAACAGCGACTATTTAATTTCCTGTTCGGAAATACACTTGCGGATCAGGTAAGGTGTGAGTCAATCGAATCAGGTCTGAAGAACTTTGTTAGGCTCAGAAGCTTGTGGTGACTGATACATGTACTAAAAGAAGAATGAGTTTTGCTTGATAAAACGCAGTAAAGGAAATTATATCTACATATGGTAAAGCAAAACGTATAAGGCTCACAAATAATGTCAGGACAAGGCGTTTCTAATAAGTCTATAAAATTGATTGCTCTTACGTCCTTATTAAGGGTGCCTTTGGTGGTAATGAAAAGTGTACTGATGCAAGGTCTGCCATGTGCAGATGAAAGCAACAGGCGGTGGTGTATATAATTAAATATGATCATTAAAAGACGCCTATGTAAAAAATGCTTTAATTAAAGGTGTGGCACCTCGGTCGATAGTTAATTTAAGATGCCATGGAAATATGCCTTAACTAGAATTTTGCACCCAAAGAGCGAAAATTTCGCCATATGCCATTGTCAGAAATGTTTTTTTTTTCTTTCATGGATCCATATTGTGATTCGGATCACCCCCAAAAAATTTAATTAGTTGTTTCTGTTTCATTGCCGAGTTATCGGTTATGTTGAAGCTTTCAACAAAATCCATCAATAACTTCTTGGGTAATGTTTCTAACAATCAAACAAACAAACAAAACATTAACATTAAAACAGTTCCCTGCTCGGCGGAGATTGTTAAGAACCAAGCAAGCTGGAGTTTGATATATATATATATATATATATATATATATATATATATATATATATATATATATATATATATATTGCTGATATATATTATTGGACATGTTGTTCTAGAAAATTGTAAGGGTTCTAGGGTCTCCGGGGCTTTCAATAAGAAGAAAAGGTCCAAATAAGTTGAAGTTCAGGCAAGTATTTTGGGGAATCATATGAAACTTTAGAAGGGGATTTGTGTCAACATTTGAGGGGTTACTGAAAATATGATAATATTGTCGCGTCGTTTTTGTATAATTATTTTAACTGGACACTATTTATATGATTATTTAATCAAAATGAAATGCAGAATTTTCATAATTTACTGCTTTTGATGAGGTAGTCAGGAATGAATAATTACGGACGCTTTGACCCACGAGACATTTTGAGAGTCTCGGAAAAATATTCCTGCGCTTCTTTAAGTTCTGATCCACTATATTTGAGTCTGAGTGTCTGAAATTCAACCAGGTAATTTTACATAATCTACTGATTATGGTGACGTGCTTAGGACGTTAAACATGATGGAAAATTCTTCTGGTGATATAATTAAGAGGTTTTTGATATTGCCGAGTAAAATAACATGGAAACATGTACAACTTATTTAAATGAATTACGAAACAAAAAAAAAAAACCTAAATTAATATAAATCAGAGAAGAAACCAATATTTATGATTTCATAGAATGGGATTACTTATTAGTAGTACGATAGGTACTTATGTTTTCTTTTAATGTTATTAAATGAGTAACATGAATCGTGGTCGAGTGAACACACACAGCACTACTGTCTTCTTATTCAGATATTACAATACTGACGACGTGATAATAATAATAAATATTATTAAAGACGTCACAGTCCCCATATCGATTACAACAGCCAACCAATATGAAATGCAAAACGATTCTGGCTCATGGCATAGGATCATACTTGTCCCTCTACCAGCTAAGACAAACGGAGTGACTGCTGCTGAGCGACGTCATTGCTCAGGGGATACCATCCACCGCACCATTCATTATCTAGTCAGTTAGCCACGTTGACAAGAAGGCCAGTGAAACCATGGTCCATGCCATTACACTTTCCACCAAGTAAGTACTTTCGACAGAGTGTCATGAGTAAGTGTGTGGGTATATGTGTTATTGGATTAATTATCAGGTTTTCTATTAAATGGCATTCTCTTAAAAATCACCTAAAATGGAGAAATAAACAAAACATATAACATATATAAGGGTATACCATCTTGCTCTTTCAATAACCCTTATATCTTCTAAATGTAGAAAAAAAACCTTTGTCTTATCACTTATCATTGGGTCTTACTTTCTTGTTATTAAAATTAATTTTTTTTTCTTAAGAACTCTGTTTTTTTCTGTTATTATAGGCCTGAATATCTTAAGTTATTTCATACGCTTTATCAAATGGTTATAGGTATTTTGCATTTCCTAATAAAGTGTAATTTGTTAATCTCAGATTCAAGTCTCTGATGGAGAGATCATTAAAAATATCACTTAGTATGGCTCTTATTATATGTTTTGTTTTTCCTTTGTGGTAAATACATCCAGGAAGTAATAAATTTTAATGATATGTCATTGAAGAATGACTCTATCTATTAACTTTATCTTTTTTATTCACCCTAAGAAAAAATACATTTTTTTGCAATTACATTCATGCTAGTCTGCATACATATAAACTGAAAAGGTACATGTACATTAAAACAAGTCACATTAACATGAAACCTCCCCCCCCCCCCCGAACTTCAGATACATACCTCTACATGGATTTACACATACGTGTGAGTTCAAATAACTACACATGTAAGTACTAAAACTCTTTTTAATAAGTCAGTTTTATTACCAATTGCCATTATGAATTGAATTTATTGTTTCGTGACATTCTTCCATTGTAAGTGATTTACTAAGAAATTCATTATCTTCTTTCGAAAAAATTGGATTACCAATATCAGAAAATACTCTTCAATTTTGTCTGGCGACGCAGAGAGATTTGACGAATATAATTTTGTATAAAATTCTTTTTCAAGCTTTAGAATCTCCTTAGGATCTGATGTAAACTCCACTGTGTCTTTTCTTTATTTTTCGAACCATTTCCTAAGAGTATTGCTTTTCTCTGAATTAAAAAAATTATTTTGAACTTTTTAATCCCTTTTCAAACCACTATACTTTTGACCTTAATATAAGACTTTGGGTTTTATAATTGTCTCAATTCTCCTCCATTTCTTGTTTAACTGTCTGAATTTCCCTAATGTAATCTTCTTTATGATTACTGTCTGCATCAATTATTTTATTCTGTAGATCTTGCAACTTGTTTTGCAAATATCCTTCCCTGTTACTTGCAAATTGTTTATTTTCCTTACTTTTATTAATAAAAAAATGTCTTATTTTGTATTTCATTGCTTCCCATTTAATCCTCTGATCAGACACATTTTCATATTCTTTTAGCCATTTAGATTTGGCTGATACTATCTCATCAATTATCTTATGTTTATCTAATAACCCTACATTCCCAAATCCCTGCACCCCTATAGTTGTTCTCCAATACTTTTAATTTTTAATTTAATTCAAATATATTTGTTTCTTTAAAAAAAATCCTGCCACAGTTGTGAAATAAGCCAATAATCAAGTCTTGAAGCTATCTTTTCACTTTTGGTTCTCCAAGTGAATTCTCTTTTGAAAGGATCTTTAATTCGCCAAATATCGGACAGATTAAGGTCATTGATAATTTCTTTCACCACATTCCTCACCTTGTCTTCGGAACAAAGTTGACCCCCTTCTCTGTCCAGAATTTTACATAAAGCAATATAAAAATCTCCTCCAACCAAGATTCTATCCCCAGATCAATGATCTGACTTGATCAATGAACAATTCAATAACAACGAGTCTCCCTTCCCCTGAATTAAACAATACTTTGAGCTGTCTACATTCAAATTATGTCTAAACAATACTGCAACACCTCTTCTATTTGTTGGTCCTTTTTTAATAGAATACAGTTCCATACTATTCATTTCTCCAAGGCCAAGAAATGCTCCACACAGCTGTGATCGAACAGGAAAGAAAGTATATGTGGTTTGACGACATTAGGAGGCAGCGCCAAAAGATGTATTATTTTTCTTTTAATTATTTTACTGTTTTATTTGTCAATATTTACCATTGGCCTAGCTGCTAATAAGGTCATATTCGGAATGACATTATAAATTATATACTATTGCGAAACATCTTAAAGCAACACTTGATAATATATCAAATATGATATGATATGGAGTAATTTAAAAAAAAAATACAGTTCATCATAACATTATCAGAAATGACCCCACCCCCCCCCCCCCCATACCATACTTGTTACCCAATCCTGATTATAAGCGTAGTTTAGTGTTTCGCTTAAGATAAATACAAGCCGCACTTCAGGCCCGATAAAATGTACATCACTAGGAACTAGGTATTAAGGTAAATTAAATAGAAATCGTTAAAAATAGTAAAATAGACCAGTAATGATAAATAAATGTACCTGGACCGTTTAGGTTTACCTTAGTATTAGCTACGCTTTCTTCAGGTGAACAAAAAATCACGTCACCCACATTAACGATAACTCTAATAATATCAAAATTGCTTTACGAGTTAAAAAATTGTTTATAAAAAAAAATTTATGAAAGAAAATAGTAACAGCATAAACATATATTCAACAATGAAATGTACTAAGGGCTTCATCTTCTGGGTGTTGACACATTCACATGGGCGACAATAACACAAGTTCTCGCTTACTCAAGTCTCGGAGTGCCACAGATCTCTTGCAGCCCGTTGATCACCCTAGTAATTACCCTTGTCGACGGGGGTCGCCCTAGTAATCTTTCGCGGGGTTTAACTTGTGGTCACACCTTGCGGTTTTTCTTACGGAAATAAGTCCTTAGCTGCCATAATGAAATCACAGAGCATTCAGAAATAAGTCCTTAACTACTCTTATGGTGACACACATAAACAAGTCCAATGTTATTGTCCAATGCCCGTTTTAAACTGGTACTATTCGTCCTTCCACAATAAGTTTGCCACTGGTAAAGCGAGCGCGCTTTCCGTCGGGGTTGGCTTGTTTCATGTGTGGCAGGGCTTTTTTCTCTTGTCGTAGTCCTCCCTAACGAAATCCTCGTGTATTAGATTTTGGCCATCATCACCCTTCCGTTTTCCCCTGGGAATAATATCATTCCTGGTCTCTCTGCTATATAGTCTTGCAATATTCTGTCTCTCTCTACCTAGGATTCTCTTTCCTGTTCTGTGAGCATACTCAGCTTCTCTATTAGTATCTGCTATATTTACCCAAGGCATCAGATTGTGAACGTGTATAAAGTCAACCAGTTTGATTCTTAGGTTCTCTTGTTTATCTTCCCGAATACCGCTAATATTGTGCTCTCTTGTGTATTTTTTCAAGTGCAAAATATGCCGCTTTACCTCAGTAAGTTGTTCCTCAGCGGCTTCTCTAGCTTTACGTTCTGCATTCAGCTGCTTTTTCAGACTTTCATTATCTCATTTCAGTCCCGCAATAATGCCATAGGCATTTTGCAAACTGGATTCAATGCCTGTAATTTATTTTCGAAAACCTTGGTGACGTGTTCTATAATAAATCTGCGGGTGTCACTGACCTGTGCATGTAGGCTTTTAATAGCAGCCATAATGTTTTTGTAGCACCCCTCACTTGACAACTCCGCCATGTCACCTTCATTGGGGTTTTAATCACCACCAAATTCAGCCTGTTCTGGAGCTGCCTGGCTATGTTTCCTTAACATATAAGCGTTTATAGTTTGTTCACCAGGTTTAACTCGACTCTTGCCTGACATGGTAATCCCAAGTAATGTTTAAAACAATATTCTTGAAACACGTTTAGAGCGCTGCCTGGGCACATCTAACCAGGTGTCGCCATAAACCGGAACTAAATCTCAAGAATGACTCTTCAGATATAGGAATATTATACTTATGAATTATACTTCTGAATTACCAGCATTGTTTGTATGTGTTTTATGTATTATAATTAATGTAAAAAGCTTAAACCTTAATGAGTCGTTTTCCTGGGATGAGAATTTCACAAGACATGAATTCGACATAAAACTTCCAAAGTTCCCGCTGAAAACTGAAAGCGTGGAGTATTAACCGAGATAATGAATCTATACAGAGAATCATAAAACATGATAACTAGAAATACCCTGAAAGCGCAGACCTCCGCCAAGACAGCCCATTACCCTTATTTGGAAATGTGAGAAAAACAGCATTTTTCCTTTAAAATATTCCTGAACAAGAACGTTTTCAGTATCAAAATTTAAACAATTTTTCATTCGATCATTGTCGAGTTATCCTGAAGATTTCATCGAAATTCGTAAATAACTTTTTGATTCATGTTGCTTCCCGGCAAACAAACCAATGGCCGCTAAATCATAACCCCTGCCGCTTGGCGGAGGTAATAAAAAGGTATAGTCGAATGTAATCGCCGACTAAAGGTAAGATTTCTTTTGTACCGATTGCTGCATGATAAGCAATTAGTTTTGATACGGTAGTGTAAATAAGCTCACTTATTGGAGTTTCCATCATGGTATTTTAAAGTTTGAAAAATAAGACATCAGCGTATTGGTTACATGGGCGCTAAGTTTCTCATAACTGGTCCATTAGTTTTTCTAACAGTAAGTAAATTATTATTCCATGAAAGGGTAACCGTGCTGATAACATCGGGGTAGATTAAACGTGCATCGTGAATCTATCAGGTTTAACAGAAAAGAATGCTCCCTCTATTCAGTTTCAGTGCCAGATGGAAAATTTAGTTTTACTTGCTTGGAATACTTTAAACAGTGAGGCCTTTCATAAAGTCGTATTCTTTTTCAAGAGGGAATGTATGAGTGAAATATTATATACAAGGGTGCTATAATTAAAAAATTCGTAAAGGGATGTTGATGAAAGTTGTATTGGTTGAAGGTGTAGCTCTTAGGCAATGGTGCATATTGGATGAAGAAGAAAGCAATACTAACAAACTAATCTGTCTATGTTAGGTGTCATATCAGAAGAATTATCATAACTCATTATTTTGCTGCTCCAAATGATCAATACTACATTTGGAGATACAGATTTAAAGAAACTACAATTAACATAAAAGGCACCTGAAGAATATAAATTATCAAGATAAGAAAATTTCATGTTCTAATCTATTGAAGAGCATTTTATTTGACATCATGCATCTGATAATTTGCTGTAATGTGACATTCGACCGCAGTTGACATTAGGGTAACTATGATGGATCCACCAAGGGGCGAGAGTGTAACCAGGTGTCATGCAAGATGGACGGGTCTCAGCTGGACAGATAGGACTTTATTCACCCCAGCTGGATGGTGTCCAGTCAGACGCTTTATCAATAAATTATTGAATACATAGATTACAAAGGCAAATTCAAGACTAAAATCTTATGACAAATGATGGTGTCGCAGCTGAAATAAACGTGCTGAAATTCGCGGCTAGTGTGGGGAACTTTTATATTTGGAATTTTATTCTTGTAAATAAAGATGTTTTCAACAAAAAGGCGCGCGACCATGCTTGTGAAGCGGATAATTCTCCGGAATTCGGACTTGTGAGAAAAAGTTGTCTTGCCCGCGTAGCGGTGAAGTTCATTACCTTGTTCTTGTACAATGGATATATCGCCAGACAAACAGAGATCACACTTTTTAGTCCCACAGAAGTAAGGTGCTGCCGTGGCAGTGATTTCCCAGGAGAGCTTGTTATTGATATTGTCGTCTTTCACGGACCAGATGTGTTTAGACAGTTCAGTGTTTTAGCGTGGGATCTGTTACGAAAGGATTATTTGTGGTTATTGTATCTGGTCTTGAAATCACCTTCAGTACACCCTATGTAGTGTTTCTTGTCATTGTCTGTTTTAACTGTTACCTTAGAGACAATGCATCTCAGCTGACACTGACTTTTCATAGGACATTCATCTTTTTTACGGTAGTCACATTGTTTTTGAGGTACATTCACAGCTTTGTCAGTATTTAGGACCTTTATATTATGTTTGCTGATCAGGTTAGACATATTGGGTAAACTGCTATAGCTAATTTTTAAATTGTTCCTGTTGAATAGCTTCTGGTACATGTGATGTTTTGGGAAGGATTTTTCAACTAGTTTCATTAATTGTCTTCCAATGTTAGTTTTCACATGACGGCTGTAGGGGGATTGAACCATATTATTTTCCCTTTCCTGTTTCTTTTCCTTTTCGCTTTGGGTTCAACATATATTAAGCATTCTGAGAACCCGCTTATCTCTAAAGCTTTGTCATAAAAAAGTTTGGTTTCATAAATAGCTCTTCATTGCAGGAGTTGTCAGATACACGTTTGCTGATCATCATCGGTATCTCACTGATAATAGCTGTAGGGTGTTTGGATTGTGCGTGGATACAGAGCGGATCATTGTTCGGTTTTCTGTAAGGGTAGAAATTGTCATTGTGGAGTTCAAGTATTACTCGTAAGAAATCTGTGTAGGTATGAGATACATTGTCTATAAGGCAACAGTTAGACAATGACGAGAAACATTACATAGGGTGTACTGAAGGTGATTTCAAGACCAGATACAATAACTACAAACAATCCTTTCGTAACAGATCCCACGCTAAAACTGAACTGTCTTAACACATCTCTTCACTAAGAGACAACAATATCAATTACAAGCTCTCCTGGGAAATCTCTGCCACGGCAGCACATTACCTCTGTGGGACTAGAAAGTGTGATGTCTGTTTGTCTGAAAAGCCACATATAGCTAGCCCCCCCCCCTCCGGATCATTGTTGACCACAAGAGCTGATATTCTCTCCAAGTGCCGCCATCAAAACCAATTCACTCTGAAATGTTTTACAACCTAGCATTCGTACAAATATTAAACGTGCCCGCTCATCCAACAGCCCCCCCCCCGCCCCCACCACCACCACGAGGATCCGCTGGGCAGACTTATCTGTTGAGGCAGTTGCTCTCTCAGTGCTTTGCAGTGTTAAGGGACATGGCGATGCCACTACCCTATGGTGAGTTTACGGAGTCAAGTCCTCTTGGTATGAATATAATATATTTGCCTTTTATATTGTATGTTTGCATTTTATATTGTGTATTTTCATAGTACATGTGTATTTTATATCGTATGTGAATATTAAGAAAATGTTCACTTTACCCAGGACGTTATTAAAAATCAGCTTACTATGGTAATTGGGCATCCTGGTAAAATAATATATCTTTGTATTAAATCTATATAATCAATACGGAGTTGTTTTTTTTTCTAGACCACGGTTTACCTGCTTCCGTTCTGATAAAACTCCCCAGATTCGGCAGACGTATCGGTGGTGTGCTCTTCTTAGACAAATGTGTTTTATTTTGCGGGATTATGCCCTATTAAGCTGAATAATTAATCATTTTAATATTTCCCCCATTAGGTGCCCCTATTTCTTTAGTGCTTCAAGGTCCTCAACGCCTGTGGCGCTTTCTCAGAAGGCGCCTCGGGGATATTTACTGGCCTTTCAAGACCGTGGCCAGAGCGCATGTCCTGCCCAAAAGCCATTTCCGTGCAATACGCGGTCACGCGGGTCCACTATAGTCCCCATTGATTCGCCATATTCATTGCAAAGCCTCTAAAAAAATTTCTCTCTCAGAAGGAAGTAAAGAGTTTTAATCCAAAGACCACATGACTCCGCTTTCAATGCTAGATCTTTCCAGTTTGTTCAACACTGGGCACTGAGTCCAGTGATGGGACCACCGTTTTACCATTTTTATGCTTGGGTTACAGGTTTGTTGAATTTTATACATTCAAAAATATCTTACCATGATAAGCATTGTTTCAGAATTTCGGCTAAGTCATGCGTGTTATGAAGGTTTTTTTTCAAAAAAGGAGCTCAACATTTTAATTATCATTCGAATTGGGTAGGGGTCGGGTACGGGTTTGGGGGGCAGGAGGTTCACATATAATTGTTAAGACCCGTTGTCAGTAGGGACGGTGAACCATGAAAAAAAAATCACCAGTACCTCTTTAAATTGATAACAAACTAAAATCTATAGTCAGGGCGCACAGACCTCCACCAGAATTTTCTTTAATATCAGTCGTGTACTCACGTGTATGCGTATCATGTGTGAACACTGTCATGCTTTTGTAACACTAGTTCACCTTGCGAGTGGCAAAACAAATAAATACGAATTTGTGGCTTCCACACGGGAATAGTCCTTTGTCATAATGGTTTATGAAAATATAAATTGTGGTGATTCTTATTACCTCCAAAATGAAATGGACTATCGATATGTCGTTACCCTATCCTCTACAAATGTTCAGCAAAACATTTTTCTCCTGTAACGATTTTTCAGGAGGCGACCTATAATCCCCACTGAGCTCCATATCCATTATATCGCCTGTTAATTAATTTAACTCTGTTAAAAGGAAGTAAAGATTATAAAGTGAAGCGCGGAACACATGTCCATATGAATCTTTTAATATGGAGCACTTATCCGTGGAGTGGACACAAAAAGCTGTGACAATGCTTACAAATGCTCCGAGAATTTTTATGCCCCTAATTGGTACAATAAAGCCATTGTAAAGTCATGTTTCCAGGTTGTAATCTTACAGCACAAAATGTTTAATTAGAGTAGTTGTAGTAATAGGCAATAAAATATAAGCCTTACAGATGCTGACTTAACAGTAACATAATAAGCAATCAGTTTTGATATTCATAAGCTCCCGAATTGGATTTACATCATGGGAATTTCAAGTTGTATTGATAGGTACTAACCTAAAGGTATCATATGCTGGATTTATTAATAATAAGTTTATTTGCTTCTTTATTACATTTGGTTAATTCGAAGGTTCCATGTGAAAGTTTTGGAGGGTAGTCTGCAAATTGTGAAAATAGTGAGAAATCAGAATATATCGTGGGTTTAAAATTTAGTTGCTTTCCACGTGAAACACAATTCGTTGGGTTTAAACTTTTGTCCTAGTGAGGCATTGTATTAGAATAAAAATGGAACAGACCTGAAAATAAGCCAAATTTCAGGATTCCCCTTTCGTTATAAAAAACACGCAATCCCGGTACAAGCGATAGGCTGAAAAAGAAAGGGGTGTCTACTCCGATACTCTGACATAAAAGACAGTCCGACAACCTGTCCCCGGATTTTCGTCCCAGTCGTATTGTCCTCATTAAGCTCCGCCGGTCAAATTGTCCAATCTGATGTGGTCTGCACTCGTAAGAACAAATCTTCCGATGAACTGACATACTGATTTTATGAATTATTAAAACCATCGGAAGTCAATATTTATATTCTGCGTATTCATTAATAAAAAGAATTAAAACTTCTTGTTATGTCGTTCGTTCAGAAGGATTCCCTAGTCGACTAACGTGCCGGGTAACAAGTTGACATGGGCTCCAGCTCATAAATGTGCTCAGCTGACCATGACTCAACACCAGGCTGGGGGATAACTAGATTAACTCTGCTGCACGGTTGTTTATTTTCTTTAAACATGACATTCTTCCAAACGAACGAACAAATAAGATTAGCATGGAAAATGACATTAACCTACAAATGTTAGTGAGATAACAAGAGAGAGAGCACATTTCCCATTATTGGGGCAGACGCACTTTCAAACACTCCCTTGTAAGTATGACACTGATGACATCTTAGGTTTTTTGCTCCCGAAGATGTAATTGAATATCCCTCCTCAAAATACAATTATATATATTTTTTTTAATTTATGGTCTATATATCGTTTTCTTTGCGTTTTTATTAATCAGTACCATTTGCTAGCGTAGACCGTGTGGGCGGGTCAATACGATAACTCAATACACTGGGTCGATGGACTTTCAAAATTTCTATAATAAACCTAATGATTGTTGGGTTTTTAACTTAGTGGATAAAGGTTACCCATGAATTCTACTAAAATGAAAAACCCAATGAACAATTCTGAGTCCACAGTATCTAAGTCACACTAGATATATCTGATCCACCTATCGAGAAACTAACTAAGTTGACCGTGTTGACAGAACGAGGAAACTTTATCGTGCATCGTAAACCGGCAAAGTTTCTACAACACTATCTGCTAAACATTCAGTTATGTTTGCAAGTCCAACCTCATTAACGGTTAAATAATTAGTCAATGAATTTCATAGTAAACTTGACAGATGCATATCAATCAACATTCCATTGAACATAGGAATGTGTAAGCCTTTATACGCATCCTATAAAGAGCATGTACTGTTAATAAATATCTTCACATACAACTACTTTTATCGTAAAAAAAGTATCATATACGACCTCTATTGTATTTTTAGATTTTTAAAAATACGCAAAAAAAAAACAGAGTGCAAATATTTAGTTTCATCTTTGAGGGAGCATGAATATTTATTAGGATCATGAATGATAGATTGTATAGAGAAACAACGTATTGCCTTGCAGCTCTGTGACGCTGTTTGCATAAACCAATGGAGGAACATAATGTGGTTCTGTGTCACTTGTTCTTCACAGTGCATTATTTATTTTTAATGCTATATACTTGTATATATGTATACACCCAAAATCTTTTTTTACTTTATATTTTTATACATTTATTGAAATCCTAAGTATACAAAAATATATATCAAACCTTACAAACTTCATATATATATATATATATATATATATATATATCACAATGATAAATATAGGGCAACTCCATATAATACGACTGTTTACGAAAATCAGTCGAAGAAAATTAGGAGAAACTGAGACTCTGAGATTATATATTGAATCAAGTTTAAAAATACCATGCCACCGTCGGTGAGGTAATCTATTGTGATGTGATATATGTCACCATTTTTTGTTTCATTGTTCACTGATTACTTGGAATTACTTGCAATTTCCAGTGACGTTTAAATTGAAATCTCTCCTAAAATAAAGTAGCCTATGTTTGGATTTTCATGGGGTTCATATACTTATCAGTGTGTATCATTCATATTACATTGCATTTGGCAGTGCTAACACACATTAACATACTAACCAAGTATTCATTTATGTTTTGCTTTCAGATGGGTCAATACATCAAACATTGGACATGCTTTCACATCAGTTGGAATGACGTCAGCAACAGACACTATTGCTGAACTTGGGGAAACAAAGTTTCGTTCATCCGAAACAACGGAATGGTTCACTGTGACAGCTGGAGAGGGCGCTACATACCCTGAATCAGAACTGCTATTTTGGACTGTCTACCAGCATGGGAAGGCAGTTTTAATAGCTATAAGCATATTGTTTAACCTACTTGGGACAATACTGATTCTACAGAAAAAAAATCGCTCACAGCCAATTTCTGGCTATCTGTGTTGTCTCACTGTGACAAATATCCTTCACGAGTCCTTTAATGCAGTTCGACTTTTCATTGAATGGAACCAAAAGTTACTTACGGGCCTACTTTGCTCACTGGCAGGCTTCTTGTTGGCTACTTTATTTGCCTTTTCAGCTTCAATGATTGTTGGCATATCAGTAATGCAGATGGGATCCATTGTTTTCCCGTTTAGGGCCAAGATTTGGTGGTCAATGAAAAGGGTGTGGATAGGAATAATTATAAAGCTAGTTGTGTTTATGACCATAAACGGTGTAATCTTTCTTTACGTAGAATTCAAAATGGCTTTCTGCGCCAGTGTATATGTCACACCAATAGTAAATGTGTCTTATCAATCATCCGCAACCATCATACTGCTGATATCAAGTGCAGTTTCCTTACATGGCTTAATTAAAGCAAAAAATAAGCGTCAGAATATGAGGGGTCACAAATCCAATGACACTTTAAGAAACACGATAGCAAAGTTTAAATGGACCACATTTGCATTGTCTATAATGTATATCTCAGGCCATGCACCGGTCATGAGTGTTCTAATATGGATATGGATCAGCGGAGATGACGTATGGTTCGCTTATAGGGTAGCAACTGTTTTCCCGATTATATTTAGAATAAGTCCTTTCTTTATATATATTGTAACAAACAAAAATATACGAACACAAATTCCCTGCTGCAAATAGACAGGAGTTTGTATTCATGGGATAAACAGTATGGAAAATATTCATAAATATGACACCGGCATATTTAGAAAATGAACTGGTTTAAACGGAACACATATTCTGTATGAACAGGCAATGAAAATAACAGATCAGGCAATATTTACAACCAGAAATACACTTTTCTTTTATTTGGCGATGTAGTGCTATGGAGACCTGTTGTTGAATACAGTGTCCCATTTAATCTGTGCACCCTTAGTTGGGTAAAGTAAATCCTCTTTTCCACAGGTACATTTACATAATGTATTAACTACATGATGTACATTATATTCACGCGGGAAATAATTATTTAACTGCATTGATTCTAGGCAAATATATTTTTTCTGATTGCAGATAAATATATTTACTTGTTACATGTGTGTTTCTATGTCAACAGTGGTGTCAATCTATAAGTGCCAATAGTCAAATATATATATTAATTGTCAATCACCATACTATTTCAAATATATGCTGCAAATTAATTCCAATATGAAGTTGTCCGTCAGTATTATATGCATGCCATTTTCTATGAATATGAAGATAACAAGGTGTTTTACATTATGTTTTGTATCAGTATGTAAAAGATAACTTCAAAGCAACACCAAAAAATTATTGGTATTGTCTATTGATACCTTTATCGTTGTTTCTTTCGTTAGGGATCCTGTTGTTATATTGTAATATACCCATTTAAACACAGACATTGTAACGGTCATCCTTATTGAAAAAAATAAAAAAAAAAGAATAATAGACACTTGTTCAGTTTACGTTATATTTACCATTGTTCAATATTTATTGTGTGTATATATTCAATATATGCAACTTTCTAATTATATATAGAAAAATTAGTAGTTTTGTAAATTACTCAACTAAAATGTTTGCTTTGAGAAAGAAAAAAAGTGATTTGCTTGTGTCAGAGGTAGAAGTTTTAATGCCAAAGCTCTCAGAGACATTAAGTGGCTTCTCACTGTGGTAGAAATAACACTTTGTCAACTTTATAACTTTTCATTGAGGAGAATTGACTTGAATATATAGAAATATCATAAAAAAACTGCGTGAAATATGTCGTTTCTTTTGTTAGGGATATTGTCGTTACATGGTAATATACTTATTTAAGCATAGACAATGTAATGGGCACCATTATTGATTTTTTTTTATTAGAAAAGACATTTGCTCGGTTAACTTTGTATTTTCCAGGAGTTATTGTTCAATATTTATTGTGTATATATTTTCAATATATGGAATTTTCTATTTATATGTCAGAAAAATAGTAGTTTTTAAGTTGCTCAACTAAAATGTTAGCTTTGACAAAGAAAAAAGTGATTTGCTTAAGTCAGTGGTAGAAGTTTCAAATATATATATATCATATCGTAAAAAACTGTGTAAAATCCGTTGTTTCTTACGTTAGGGATCCTGTAGTTACATTAAAATATACCCATATAACCACAGGCATTGTAATGGGCACCATTATTGGAATAAAATAAAAAAAATGTAGTATAGACATTTGCTCAGTTGACGTTATATTTACCATGAGTTTTTGTTCAATGTATGTTATAATTATATATTCAATATATGAAACTTTCTAATAAAATGTAATAAAATATAAGTTTTTTTTAAATTATTTAATTGAAATGTTTGCTTTGACAAAGTAAAAAGTCATTTGCTTGTGCCATACGCTCTTTACACAGCGCTTTCCCTATTGGCCTACTACCTATATCGTACGCGCTGTTTGTTATGACCTCGTATCCTCAATTGCTACATCTGAGGGGAGCATTGTATTTTTGTTCAATCTGATGAGACCTCGTGCTCGAAGACAAAGCCAAGCGAGGAATATACGGAGCCAATGTTGTTCATTTCGTTTAGAGTGACAGCTCATCTCCCCGGTTATCGTCTAAACAGGCCACAGGCTCAGAGAGAATGGCCCCAGACGTGGTTTGCTTAGGGTCTTGGGCACATAGGATGCCCGTTCGGTGAGCTGTAATTCAAACGAAACGTAATTACAAAGGCTGCATGCACACCTCGCTGGTTGGTTTCAGTTCTACAGACAACAGATACATGGCTACGCTAACACAGTCAAAATGTCATAATCGAATCGGTCGAGGATTGGAGAATGCAGGGGGAGCAATTAAAATTCGACCATGAACTGTCATCAAGCTGCGCTTGAAGCGCAGCTATGGGCGGAGCCATGATTCCTTGTGGAGTGTTTGTTAATTGGCATCTGGTTGGCTGCTTGTAACATCTAATATTGGTTTATACTTTGGTATGTAAAATAAAAATTATAGAGCTTATAATTCTATAAATGCCCAGTTAAAAGCACCATTTTAGGGCTAATATGACAGTAAAAAAGATATTCAATATAAGATTTTATTCGGAATTGAGTAATAGTAATATATTCTAGTAACAGAATATTACAATTTTCCAAAGTAACAGTAATAGTAATAGACAAGAAATTATAACATGTAATAGTAACAGTAATAGAACCCCATGTGATAGAATAATAACTATTAATTTTACTATCACAACCCTTGACTAAAACCGGTTAGGGAAAGCATGTTTGTCTGATTCTGATTATATTGGAATATAGAAAAGGGCTTAAATGGTAGTGTGTTTATATATATATATATATATATATATATATATATATATATATATATATATATATTTATATTCCGCTGGAAGTAGGATGGCTCGGACAAGGGATTACAGATTGCTGGAACTGGTCAGAGTAGTGACATGAACCATAAGTGTATAATAGCCCTGGACTTATTAAGTACAAGTGGAAACACATTACATACTCCATATTTATAATTATGTACCCATAACATTACATGCGTTTTGTTATAAAGATACCCACCCCACCCCGGCCGCATAAGCCCTTGTAACGAGGTATATCATATTTAAGACCCGTCGCGTTTAATAAGAGGAATGTAATCAGCGTTGGATCCGCGGCCCATGGGGTGGGGCAAATATTTTCAAGGAACCTCGATTGTAAAGGGTATGCATCTGCCTAGGGGGAAGGGTGTGGGAGATGGCTGAGCCCTCATACGGTTATGAAATGTTTAATATCTTAATTTTTGTTATAAACCCGTTTCAGTTCTTTTAGTAAGAGAAGCGTTCTGTGTAGTTTGATATGCGTCCTGCGATGATAGCTGACATTTATTCCGATAAATAATCAATATAGCTCATGTGTGCAAACGAACCTACACCACGGGCACTACGGCCACAGTTTGTTCGTCTGTCAAATAATCTTTGAATTTCAACTTGTCTTTATTATTTGCTTGAGCAAAAAAAAATAAACATTATTATTGAGGGATCAATATAACATGGTTGATAGCTGAAACGTGCTAAAATCTTTTGATTATCATATTTTTAGGCTGTTTAGGGTAGCAACGTCTGTAAACCCTTAAATTATAGTTTTCTTTGAAATCTGAGTACTATTAGGTAATTTCCTTCCGAATATACGTTTGAATTGGCTAATCGGATGACATAATGAATTGTCACCATACAGTCAATAAATTAATAACAAAAACAACACACGCCCAAGGAGGCTGTGTACTAACAGTGACATTATGTAATGATCGGGCAAACCCCCCCCCCCCCAACCCCATTCCTCCAGTGACTGACAGGTGTGTTGCCAATGAGGCCCTTACACTCCAAGAAAGAGCTAGCTGACCGACTGGCACAGGTTTATTTCTGTTAATTATTCTTGGTCTAACGACAATAATTAATGAATACCCAAGTTCGATAATCATGCATATTACAAGCAAGCTGTTCCTTTTATATAACTATCTTCGACGATACACCTGCTCGAGTTTGTTTGGAAATTAACTTAAAGAAGCACAATGAAGCAACATTCGTTTTTAAATTTGATACATTCTCTACAAGATAATGTTTTCTAAAATAAATCTCAATAATTCAATTTTAATTAGCCTTTTCATCAAACAAACGATTTATTCAGGTAAAAGCATTATTTTGTGTTTCTTTTCTAACATTCAAACATATTTTGAGAGGAAGGTCTAATGTATACTGTAGCATCATTCTAAATCATAAACTCCGCAGGTTTATCTTTCGTAACACCGATTCTTGGAGCAGGATAAACGCGTTTATGTATTGCAGGACACAGGGTCCCTTTTATATGTTATCAAAACATTAGCTGTGCTGTAATTATCTTTATGAAATCTTAACCACGCCTTCTGTAATATATCGGCCACGCGCTAAAATATTAACGCGGCCATTAAAAAACCTTGGCACTGGATGAAACAGGAATAATCTATGATTTGTTTCAAATAATAATAAATGCTTGAAAATGGTAAATCTAAAGTAATTGTATAATATTGTCTCCACATCAGAGGAGGAGGAATAAACTTTGTTATTGTTCCCACTGATAGTTTAAGTGTAACAGCTGATATGTTGTACAGCTCTCCCTAAATTTTCGACATTGGTAGATGCGCCTCGGTTTACGTTCTGCTGTAGATACCTATTTATTTATTAGTAGTGACGGGTCCTTACACAAAACCAAAGAGATATTTTTCAACCAATGATGATTAGAGCAGCGTAGTGAACAGAATGTTCCTTTGTTTGCACTCAGGTTTTTATACCAGAGAGTTCTCGAGAAACCTTATCCTCTGCATTTTGTCATAGACAAAGTACAATTATTTGTGTTTCTGTGGTCGTTTAATACTGACATCACATGGATTACATCTTATTAGTGTATAAATGAGACCCATTTTGTCATACTATAAGATTACTGGACAATATTAGTTTTGCTATTCAGACCCGACCTTTTCCACGTATGTTCCGTTTCGCCAACCCTGTCCGCATGTTTTATTTTCTCGATATATTATGAGCAGTTCAAATCTTCCAAACATTTTACACAAAGGACAGAAAGATGAAAATACGTGATTAACTATTTTGGAATTAATAATAACCCGCCTCTGGTCATTTGCTATAATCCATTTAAAAACATATATGAGAAGTTAATATATGCTCTAGCGTCATCTTACCACCAATCTATAAAATGTACATGGCATGACATAGTGATGACTTCACAATAAACGTTAAGCACATAAGAGGCACACATAACCAATGGACAAATGACTCCTTTTTACTGCAAGACTTGTATTGTCCTCGAGCATGAGCTTCACTGTCACGCCAGATTACTTAATATCCATATCATAGGAGGATGAACTAGGGTTTCCTGTTAGGGACGGCATGAACCTCAGATATTTAACAGAAGAATCAACCAGATCTAAAAGGATTTTATTTTTAAAGCATATGCTGTTATGGCACAAAATACTCACTTTCCTCATTCTGCCGTTAGTGCAAGATTTCTATGGGAAGTTTTTCTGAACTAAAAATATTCTCGAAAATAAAACCGGATTGACAGTGGTGGTAGAACGGACTATTATTTTCTAATTTTTATCTGAGCTAACTTATAGTTTATCTCAGTTAAAACGATAGGTCGTCTGTCGATATCCTCCGTCTGGCCTACCTTTAGCAATGCTCAATTTGTAACCCTTTTAAATATGCAATTCCAGCTCAGTGTATGGAGATTTCGTAGTAAAATGTGATTGGAAACCCCTTATACCTTTCTGTACATGTATCCTATGTGTTTGTACACACGATAAAAGGCAGAATCTTGTCGGTGATTATACTGTTAGGCAGATATTCTACAACTGTTATCGTGCACCGTTATTGACATTTAAAACTGTCCTCGCCAGTTCTTCTGAATGTTCAATGTGATTGATCCATTATTGGTAATGTTTAATGCAAAAGTTTTATGTAAAGAATTGATGCAGTATGCTGCATTTTGACATATTGGAGCAGTTCTGATTCTGGAGGAAGTTTAATTCCATTTTTTAGGTTTTCGAATAACAGTAAACTTATTTTGAACAGAATAAGGATATTTTTGATCATTAAATACATGCACAAGCTTTTCATATTATATTCCTTTTTTTACTGGCTTTTAAACAACGCAATTTGATGTTGACAATATGTTACTTTGAGCATATCGGCTTAGATTCTCTATATGAATCATTTTTTGAATTGGTAAAAAATTTATTTCTGATAATTGTATTTCATTCCAGAAAGGCCCTTAGTTGACAAACATATAAGCAGGGCTATTTTTTTATTTTGACTATTTTCATTTGTCACATAAAAAAATTGTCCTCTCGTGTATTTTAAGGGGGAACTTAAAACTTTTGTGGCGCCCCTTGCTGACGACAATGCAAAGTGATATTTTCTGTTGGAACAAAATTTTCATGAGATTACATATTTAGTGAAGTGTGTTGTCATGAACAACGTCATCGCTACGAATTCAGTGATTTATTTGAGAAAAGTAACTATTATGAACAATAAATGTAGGAATTATCAGCGAAACAGCTATAGAACTTTGAACACCTACGCATGTGGCTGAAACGTATAGAACCGCGCTGCGTGTTTATATCACCAGTTAACACGCGCCCGTCTCGTGCCTTGCTTTTTAACAATAATGCTTACACAGAGTCCCATTGTGTAGGTTTAGCGTTTAATGTTAACTATCTTCTCATCTTCTATCTCATGATGACTATACTTCTGCTGTTATAGTTTAGTTACGTGTTAAACGTAAAAGTGCTCTGCCTGGGTTGACATACATCAGTGCAATTTGATCTAGAGGATACAAGTTGAGTATAAATCCTGCTAGCTGAGACTAACGCTTCTTTGTACGCAGTTTTCAATGCATGCTTTATACCTCCAACAGTCTTTCAGGGCAAACATCGTAGACCTAGAAAGTTCTTGCTTAATACCCAGACATGCCCTGGTGATCTCCTTGAAACACAAAATTAGGCCTTAATGGCCTATATTCATCCAGCTATGTAGTAAAAGCATGCCTCTGATCACCATGAAAGTCCCATTTTTCTTAGTATTACATTCGTTGAATGGACATTTACTACGGACTATTGTAATAAGCCTCTGGTAGGCGGAAAGTCACTATGAATATAAATTCTAATACCTGGCATGCAAGATCACTGCTAAGACAATGACATTTCTTTTATCTCAGCTGACTATTAGTCATCTGAGCAATAGCTATGGTCCATTGTCCGTCGTCAGTCGTGCCCTCCGTCGGGCCGTCTGTCCGTCCGTTTAACTGGTACGTTTTGAAAGCGCTCGACTTGCGAATCCAAAATTCAGCATAATGTTTGATATCCTCAAAATCTCCTAGCAAATTGAACTAATATCAAAACTAATATTCTGACTAATATAAAAAACTCTTTCTGTTTTTCTTCATATTTACAATAAATATCATCTCATATATTTCCTATGCTACAAATTAAGTAAGTAATTCACAAACGTTAATTGCCGAAGCATAGAGGATCAGGAAATACACTCGAAATAATATGATAAATGTTAAAGCTAGAGACTTTTTTCTTAGGAAAAAACTTCATTTACTTAAATTTTTAATTTTATACTAGAAATTAGATCAGAATCTTGTAATTTTTAAAAGTTATTACCATAAATATAACGTCTTTACCTTACGTTTTGCCCAACTTTGACTTTGGCACATTCGATTGAAATTTCACAGCATGTACACATAAGGATTAAATATTCTGAAATTTGAAAATACATGTAAAAGCTCTAAAATTATGATAATTATGGAATTTGTTTGGAGCCTCTTGTATTCACTTGCATTTCAAGTGCCTGGCAACCCATTTTTGTTCACTAGAGATCAGCTATGCCAGGGTATCTGACCTAAAATGAGTCACTAGGAGAGATCCACTTATGTCACAGGTGTATAGTTATTCACAAATCATCCCAACTCCCTTCCCCCTGCACCCACCAAGTACAATTTTCTTAATTGTTAAACAGTTTCCACTCCAATGTACAAAACGTTCTTGAAATAGAGTAAGCAAAGGAGTAATCTTGGATATGCTATGTTATGGTTGTAGCATTGTATGTATTTAGCATGTTTAAAGAAATTAATTTCCTTTTAACTATATTTTTAACAAATAAAATTTAATTAAGCCCAGTATTAGTATGCATAATTTGATAATATATGAGCCAAAGTATGGATAAATAAAGGTGCAATTGAGAATTCCGAATCAAGTTTTATTTGAAAATACTTGTTTGTAATGTATTAAAAATATTCTTTTGTGGTAAAAAAAATCCATATGCATAAGTGAATGTTATCCAACAAAACAAGGGATAAATGTTGATTAATTTAGAATGTTGTATCAATGTATGTATTCAAATATATATGTTATACAAAAAGTGAGGATCTAATGCTCATATTTGTTCATTATTTTCACAGAATGTTAACAAAAGTAATCTGCTTACTTGTTGATCATTCTTTTTTTTTAATATTCAATAATTATGACAATAACTTATTTTCCTGTTAGCACTGTTGAATTAAATTAAATTTAATATCCGGTATATATATTAAGTGGTGTTGTAACTTCCCTCCCCCCCCATTATCATATCCTGTATGTATATGTAGATGTGTTAAAACTCCTAACATCCCCCTGGGGACATTAGTGTTATTGCACCTCTATACAATTGAGTAAATTTAAAAAAAATAGAAAAATAAAAATGTAGGGAAAGGTAGGACTAAAGGTAAAACATAGGTGCAAAGACTTAATAAAGTGGGGTTGTAGGGAATGGGAAATAAAATGGTAAACTTAATTTGTCTGCCTGTCTGTCTGTCATTTTTTATATAATAGTAATTGTAAATAATTTTCCCCTATAAGCATTGTTGAATTAAATGACATATTCTGTATGCATATGCAGATATGTTGTAACTCTCACCGCCAACCCCTCACACCAACCCCCACCACCCTACAACCGCGCATCATTAAGTCCTTGCACCTGTGTTATACCTTAGTCATATATTCCCACTCTATGTATTTTTATAAAACTTGTATAATAAAAAAGTGGATCGAATTGAACAGATGGGTATTCTATTGAACTGTGAACGGCTTATCAAACTTATGATCATGGTAATAGTAGATATCTTTTACTTACAAACTGGTCACATGCTTCAGTTTCAACAGAAAACACATGGTCAGATCACAAAATATTATTTGCAATAATGTCCTTCTCATCAATACAAAACACTTTTACCAGCCAACCATAACCTACATTATCTCAGATGATATTTCCATTTGTTCTTATTCTAGACTTTTACTTTCGAGGTCAAGTTCAGCTGAGCACTATGACCCATGGGCCCTTTGAATTATTTAGTTAACTGTGAGTTCCAAATCGATTCTAATCCCTATTGGAATGGTAATAATTGTTTTTTTTTCTCTCTCACCCTGGTTTTTCGACTTCAAACTTATTTATTGTTTTATCCCCTAAATGAAGGCCCTATTTTCGTAAATGTTTTCTGGCAGATAATTTAAAGCTTCAGAATAATTTTTTCCTCTATTCAATGATCGGCTTATCCAAAAAATCGTACTCCTAACATCTCTCAAGAAAAAAAATGTAAGGGTGACGACACATTTTCTATTCTACATTTTACATACATAACTGTTGTGCTAGTGCACAATTACCCTGTATAATAACCTGTTAGATCCGTCAAGTTATTTTCCTGTCGAATGCAGACTTTTGCATTATGATTTTTGCATTAATTATCGCATGTACGCTAATATAAAAATCGCTCAGCATACAGTTGCAAATTTTCCCCTTCGTGCGCTGGGGGATGTGCTTATTTGAAATTTCTAATCATGCCTGTCAATTGAATGGCGACACATTTATTCTGATATCAAGGTCTAAACTTTATATTCTCATAAACAGGATTACGGCGGATCCTTACCTTGCATTAAAACTTATTTATCCTGAATATTCAAATGAGAAATAATTAACCTACATAACTTTTCCCCAGATACAGAGACGCAAGCCATACGGAAATGCGCACGGCAGTTTACCGTGCGATTATACTTGAGTCCAAATTGTGTTTGTAGGTTGACATCATGGTATGTATTGTAATTTTGTCTCGGGCACTCTCCACTCCCGGGGAGACATGTTGTTGTTAGTGCCATCGTCTGTCGTCTGTAAGATATCTTGTCAACGCGATAACTTTTGAAGGGCTGCATATTTTCTTCTAAAATGTTAAACATTCATTGTCCCTACCAAAATCTCGGAAGACTTCGAAATTCGGTGTCCTTGACCTTCATCTTTAAGATCAAATCTGCCAGAATGTAAACTTTTTGTGACCTCATACCTTATAAAGTATATTTAACATCTTGTACTCAAATTTTATACACCAATTGTTCCTACCAAGTTCTCGGATGAGTTCGAAACCCAGTGACCTTAACCAGGATCTTCAAGGTCATATTAAGCGAATTAAAGTTATTGTCTTTTTAACGTGATAACTTTTGAAGTGCTGCATATTTTCCTCCAAAACATTAAACACTCGTTGTACCGACCAAAATAACGAAATCCAGTGACCTTGACCTCAATCTTCAAGGTTTATTTAAGCAATTCTGGTAATATTGTGACCCCCATAATTTGTTAAGTACTAAAGATTTTTTTCTTCAAATTTGATTCACCAGATCTTTCTGCCAAAATCTCATCGGAGTTCGAAAAGTGGTAACCCCTTACCTTGACCTTCAAAGTAAAATATGCGAAAATCTAGAATCATTGTTTTCAGATATATCAGTTTTTGCTGTGCAAAAACTAAACCATTCTAGTTAATACATATTTCTAAGTTCATAATTTTTAAATATAAACGTATCCATAACTGTACCTAACTTACATTGTAATGCACTTATCTTGGTAAAATATCTCTTGTGAGAAAACCCCATAGTATGTAAATATAACATACCATACTAGATATCTCTGCAAACTTGATTAAATATTGAAGCAAATGATTCCGTGTCAAAAAAAACAAACTGTCATTTTTCCCCGTATCAACGGATCACAAGTTTCTATGTATTTTGCTCATGGATAAAAGAAATATTTGTGTGGATCATGGAAAACTGTATCATTTTTACTACTACTACTACTACTACTGCCTCTACTACTACTACTACTTTTGTTGTTGTTGTTGTTTATGTAATTGTTATCATGATCATTTTATCATGACCGCTGCTTACGTTGTTGATGTTATTATTGTCGATTATATTGTTGTCATTATTATTATCATTATTATTATTATTTAATTCAGCGGTAAGATGAAGAGTACATATCCTGACGTACACGTCCCTGACGTCACTCTCCACGAAATTTTCCAGGAAACAATGGACCTACACAAAGAGCGTATTGCCTTGGTACATTCAGTTTTCATTTATATTCTGTGGTTTACCACTGCTTGTATATTACCGCCAATCAAACGATAATAAGGATGAGGATGGAGAATTTAGAATAGGATATACGTATACCCAGCCAATTAGCGGCCGAGTTGAGAAGCGTGTCTGGGGGAAAATATCCCACTCGTTTAGAGTGTGATGGTGCAAAACTCGGCAGAAACTTGTGCCAGTCGCAAGACCCGGCCCTTTTTTCGGTATCTTACGTTTACTTCCTTGATATTTTAGTTTGAGAAAAGGAAGCCCCTCCAATCGGAGCTCCCCTATTACCAATTTCAAGAAAGGACAATTTTTTTGTAAATAATATCACTTTTGAGATGTTTAAAGTAAACTGATATACAGCAAATATCATATAACGTATAACATTTTGAATATTGAGCAGCTTATATGATCCTGAATGTAATTATTATACTTTTTAATATTTTATAGACAGACTAAGAGACATCACTTTTTATAAAATCATATTAATAGGGAGATTGCCAATTGTTTAGAATTTGCATTCCCACATCTTTATCTTTGATTATCCGTTATAGTGGGTTTGAGGTACCTTCAGAATAACAAAGTGTCGTTTGAATTGGTTGTGGGCATCTAATGTCTTGGTTATGTCTCTAGATGCAGTACGTGTGGTTGTACCTGTCAGGAAACTAGTATAAAACAAATATTTTTATATTTTTTTAATACCAGGTGAACGAGATAACCCACGAGGCATTTACATATAAAGGTATGAAGAGTATGGTTTTATGTGTCACCTCAGCTTTGCATGCACGTGGTTTAAAGAAAGGGGACACTCTGGCGATATTCCTTTACAGCTGCCCGGAGTACGCGATATTCCTCATAAGCGCCATATGCCTCGGAGTCACGGTAACTCTGGTAAACCCTAGGTATTCAAAGTGTAAGTTTATATATTTTTATCTTAAATCTGATTTTCTGAATTTAGTATCACAAGGGTTCGTCCCTGAGAAGTCAGTAAAAAAGAAATATAAAATATAGAATCATATTCATCTTTATTTTCTGGGCATTAGAAAAGTTATTCATCAATTTAATCATGTATATATATATATATATATATATATATATATATATATATATATATATGTGTGTGTGTTTATCACACAGTTAAACAAATATTAAATGGGTGTCCCCACTTAATAACCCGAGTCCAACATTCAAATTGTAAAGGTGTATTAAATAAACGATTTCAAATAATTTGGAGAAATTTTAATGATAATATAACGCATAATTTTTATAACGTGTAAGTTTCAGACCGATTCTTAGGTTCTTTACATTTACATTGCAAGTAATAACTAAAACAGTTTCAATCATATCTTAGGTAATTTTTCAACAGACACAACACAGAGCATCGCTGAAGATTAATAAGAATCTTATAAACATAAAAAAATGCATTTTGCTTCACCTGAAGGCCTAGCTAATATGTGAATTGTAGATTTTACTCCAAAATGCTCCTGAGTATCCTCTGTATGAGCAGAGAAAATTTTAGTATAACCCTTAACCTTTATGCTTTTATGTGTTCAACAGATGAACTTTGCAATCAATTAAAAGACTCAGGATCATCTTATATTTTAATATCGGAAGATCTGACTAACAGAGCAAAAAGCAGCCGTGGAGATGAGGGTTGTAAAGGTACAGGGGTATTTTGTTTTACCCTTAGCAATTTGGTTTGTTTGTGTGCAATATCACGCGAGACGTGCTGAAAGGATTTCGTATAACCTTTGTGAAACAATTTATAAGGTATAAGGCTATTTATGTTGTCCCTGTATAGAACTAATCAGTAGATCATTCGCGGTAAGCTTGTAATTGGCTGCACCGCTTGTTTCCTACCCGGGTGTCTCACCTGATTAGAAATATAATTACAACGAATAAAGCCAGAAAAATTATTAATTTATACGATATCTGTACTTATAGCAAAACCAACTCCTTTGCTCTTTCTGGGGTTCACAAGTAAAGGTTCAGGTTTGAAAATTCTTTTTTCCCTATGCAGGAAATATTCGTGGTTGGAGAAGCTGCGGGCTGTACGTCCTTCAAGATATTGACGGGGTATAAAGGACCGTTGTATGACGTCACCAAAGTCCCCTTTAAACCGGCTGAGGACGTTGCATTCTTGCCGTATTCCAGCGGAACCACAGGGATACCTAAGGACATCATGTGACACATACTAACATGATCTGCAATTTGTTTTTATCATACAGGTTTTTCCAAAATTTGCTTTTTTCAGTCTTTCATCGGATTTAGCTACTTATTAATATTTAAAAGAGTGCATCATGCACAATATTTTTCCATGAATTTACTGAAGCTTTTCTGAAAAAAAAGTTAAATGTGTAAATACCAATCGAACCATTTGTCCGGCTGCTGAATCTCTATACATTTCCATCGTATGCCTTTTTATTTATCATGGTCTACTGATAAAAAAGTAAACAAAAAAACCGTTCACTTATTTAAACATTGGACGTAGTGAATATAAATAAAGGAACATTTCTAAGAGGAGTTTCGAGAGATGGGTCGGTACCCTATACCCAAATCATATGAAAGATGTGTCCCTTGCGATGTTTGTACTGGGCGGTAAATATATATATGACATGTTCAATTGACACGCTTATATTTATTATAGTATTAAAAATATCAGAAAATTATTTATCACAGTGGCAGTTTTGAAGAGAGTCGACACGGCCCTCAAGCAACCCTACTCGGGATCCTTCCGTTTTGTCACATATCTTGTCTGAAGGATTATATTATTTGTCTTTCTCACGTTGGAAAAATCGTCACGATACCTCGTTTTCAACCAAAACAATTCCTCTACCTCATTGAGAAGTACAAGGTGTTTATATATATATATATATATATATATATATATATATATATATATATATATATGTACACATGTATATATATGTGTGTGTAAAGTTATGATTTTTACTTTTATTATTATTATTATATTTATTATTAGTCTGAAAAAGTTATGTTTTCTGGTCTGACAGTATTATGTTCTGAAGTTATAATGTATTTTTTACTTGTTCCCTCAATTTATATTAATATGTGAAAGCGCTATATATTTAAAAATATATAACACTTCAGTAACTGTGCAACATTTATATAATCCCGGTGAAATGATACAGAAAGTTTAGGAAATTTAGTTAAGTAAATAGGATGAAGTTTAAAATTGCACCAGTATAAAGAATAACAGATAGTTTCCAAAAGAACATAACATTAAAACTCCTGAGTATTATCTACCATGATGATTGACTGAATAACAACCCGTCAAAAATCTTGTTCTGAATATATGTGCAAACGTCAGTTGAAAAGTATAATTCGCAAATTTAGACTTAATCTTAGTGATTCAGCATATGTGGATTTGTCTCAGTCGTTGTTCTTCTGTTTCTACCATTTTGCTTCTGGTGCTTTTATAAAAGGTCTGGTAAGTAAGGTTGTTAAATGGTCTGAAGCCCCAAAATATAATTAAAGAAAAAAATGAGTGTTAAAGGTATGTATTATCTGGATTGTCCAGGCAATGGGGTAGTCATGACGACAACAGGGTTTTTTGTTTGTGTAGGATAACGTGACCCTGAACTGATACACAATTTGGTGCTATGTGCAAAATTTTGCCAAAGTGGCTGAATATCAACATAATCATTTTTTGAAATAATTTTAATACGAGGGCGGTGTTTTTATTTTAATTTTCAATAGAAATCGATTTTAAGCGCCAGCCACTAAAAAATTCCTTTCAAGCAAATCAAATATTAAACGTTTATTGTGTGTGTGTGTGTGTGTGTGTGTGTGTAATAAACTATTCAGACGGATTCATTTATGTAGGTGACAGTGATAAACCTGGTCCCGGCGCTCGTTTTGTTTTTAATACAAAGTTCACTTGTGTCGCACCACGACTTGTCAAGTGTCAGGTCTCTCCCCTGTGGAGGCGCTCCACTTGGTGAGGTCCAGGAGGAGCAGATCTCAAAGACATTAGCACCAATAATACAGGGTAACGTAAAGAACTTGCAATTGATTAACAAGCTACCGTAAAGCATATCGTAATGAAGAACATGCTACCGTAAAGAATAAGTATATGAAGAATAATTCACAAACACAAAGACTATGCACGCAAATTATTTTTAGATAAAGTAGTATTGCAGTACGTAGACAGCCCTCGAAATGGTTTATATAAAGTATGTAAATATCTATATCACACATCAAAGTTATTTTTATACATGTGAACAGGAATACAACATCGTTATTTTAGAATAATTGTATGCTTATAAAGAACAATATTATATAAGACACTGTAAACGAAATATAGATTAAAATTAATAAAACAGCAGTAGAGTACCTGGAAAATACATATATCGACCCGATAAACATACAGAAATTTCTAGTGCTGTAAACCATTTTGATGAATCCAGAAACAGAATTATGCAAAATAAATCTAGATTTAGAATGAACGGTTTATTTGGACAAATTATATTTCGTTGTTTAGAGTGGTACCGTACTTCATATCTGTAAAGCCCAATGAAGGCAGTGTACATGGGAATGACAAGGAGGGCGTTACCAATACGTTTTTATATAGCAAACTGTTTATATAAAGCTATAAAATAATGCTGTTCTCTGCAATAATCTTCAATACAGTGGAACCTCCGAATTACGGACACTGATAGGACAAGGCATTTTGCCAACAATAGAGAGGTTTCGTTTGTAAGGAGGTTATGTGTTTCGGGAGGTATTTCCAAAGGACTGCCCATAAGTAGCCATAAATGTGAGGTACCCGTAGTACAGGGGTGCCCGTAAGGAGAGGTTCCGTTGTAATTTTATAATTTTGGCATATTATTAAGGTTATGAATTTACAAATAATCTTTTAAAACGTTTTAAATATCAGCAGATTACCTTAAATAGGTAAAGCTGAATTTGGGTGTTATTTCCCTTGATCATATGCTACTATACTTGGGCCCCCTCAGGGTTTTCTAGCCTAGGACCTACAGTTATTTTAATTCGGTATTCCGCTAGAGCCTCGAGCTACTGAACTCACAATATGTTATATTGACCTCAGTCAATTAATTAATTTCAGTAAACATGATAATTAAGAAATCATAAAGTTCTGAAACTTACTTTTCTTGGCTGTTGTTATAGTGTGATAGTTTTAAATTTGCGTCTTTCGTGAAAGGGAAATCGCGGGGAAAATCCCTTCGTGAAAACAACGCTCCACCTAACCAGGTGAAAAGTTATGAAAACTGTAAAATATCATGGACATTACCCATGCCATTATCCATGCAACGTCGAATTCTAAATAAAAAAAGAAAGAAAGAATTACGTATCTCTTATGTTGAAACGAAAGAATGAAATAATAAGGAAAACCAAGTCAATAATATTATCTGTAAAAATAAAAAGAAATTTCGAATCGATCAATGTTCCCTTGTGTCATTTTGTATAACTTTTAGATTTTGCGCCCATATTAAATTAATTCATATGTAATAATATTTAAAAAGTCAAAGTGAAACCTGGCACAAACATTCCAGGAAATTTTTGAACATTTAATCAACGGATTTCGACACGACAGCCATTTTACAGGACCTACAGTTATTTTAAATCGCTACTATTCGGTACCAGGGCCTCTATGTGAACTCACAATATGTTTGCTTGACTTCAGTTCATTAATAAATTTCAGTAAACATGATAAGTCAGAAATCATAAAGTCCAGAACCTTGGGACGAGTCACAGTTTTATGTTAAACATTTATTTGGAAGACGTATTTATCGAATGGGTCTGGTATCTTTTAGGGTATGGAATGACAGAGACCAGCTCACGTTGTACTGCTAATCCGCCGGGGAAGATTTAAATTGGGTCTATCGGGATAGCAGCGCCTAATACAGAAACGCAGGTTAATCTTATTGAGAGTTCCTAAAGACACTGAACGATAATAAAAATATTGTTAAGCTAAAGAAGTAATCTGTTTGTGAAAAATGTTTAAAACGTATGAAGATATCTGACATAGAGTTTGAAAATTATAAAGTGAAGAAGGTCCAGTAAAATGTTCTCTAACTTAATAAATATCATGTAGAGGACGGTCTTGCTTCTTTTTGTAAAAGGGTGTAATGTATCAAGGCCTTGTAAAATAATTATCCTTTGGTGGAATCCGTGTAGTGTTAATAAGGAACTAACATTAACAGTTAGTTCCATGCTTTCCAAGTTTCCTTGCAACAATGTTCACCATGCTTAAACCAAACTTCAATTTGAATCAAACTGTGCAACGATATAACCGAAGTCATATTACATACGATATTATGTTACATAACTTAAAGATAATAATTTATTTAGATAGTTGACATGGCAACGGGGGAAGTGTTGGGGCCTAACAGAGTTGGAGAACTTTGGATACCAGGGCCCCAAATAATGGAAGGTTACCTCAACGGTCCTAAAGAAACGCGTGAGACATTGGATGAAAACGGCTGGTTACACACAGGTAATCCCTTGAATACTGAAATACAAATTTGAAAATAAACGCTATAATAAACAATATTCAAAAGAAGGAATCTTACTGTAGTTCAGATTAACTAAGCCCTGACTGAGCGCTCACTAAGATCCTGATGAAAGGAAAGGGAATAGGATGTGTTAGATAGATCATTTTAAATAAGATAAAAATTATAATTACACTTCATACAAAACTTACTTCACAATTATAATAAGAAACCACGACTGCGATAGTATTGGTGTAATATTTATGTTTTATAACATAAGGCAGTTTGCAATTGAAACGTAAGTGCCATGGACATTTACAATTCATTGGTAATAAAAAGAAGTAATTACAAAATATAGTCGTATCGCCCTATTCCAGGCAAAAATTCGGGTACAGCAGCAGATATTGTCAGTGACTATTTCCTATTTTTTTTCAATTTATGCAGGAGATTTGGCATATTATGATGAAGACAAATATTTCTTCATTGTCGACCGCATCAAAGAACTAATTATGTGCAAAGGCTACCAGGTGGCGCCAGCGGAACTTGAAGCTCTGTTGCTTACACACCCAAATATTGATGATGTGGCCGTGACCGGTTTACCTGATCAGGAGGCGGGAGAAGTTTCATGCGCGTTCGTCATTAAAATGCCGGGATCATCGCTGTCCAAAGAAAAAGTGAAAAGATTTGTAGCTGGTAATAAATTTTTACAATCTTCATGTTATTGGGAAAATGTTTGTAATATAATTTTGTTAATGAAAAAGGCTGCATTTTTATCCCTGTTGGCTTGTTTTTCTTTTTTAAATATTTATATCGAAAGGTTGTTATGGGTTTTGTTCTGTTTCATATGATGTCACTTTACTAGCAAATTTTTCACAAAAAATGTTCTCAGGGACCCCACAAATTCTATAGTACCTTCAGCACACATCAACATTTTCATTTTAATTTCAGTAGAAATATGCCGATTGGGAATACCACTTACTGCTTTCAAGGAAAGAAAAACATTGTGTTTTTACTCGTTTATCAAAATACTCATGTTGTTCATTGATGAAATGAATTTGTCGAGAACTGTAAAAAAGATAAAGAATAGATCACGGCCTGTACTGATAAAGGAAAATTGCGTTGTTTAGCCAAAGTGTTCTTCTCAAATTAGTATGAAAAAATATGCATTTTCATTGTAAATGTAACACCGGTATTCAAATATATTTCCAGAGTTGTAATTCCTGTTTTAAACAAACCAGAACTCATTGCACATAACAAAAATATATATTATTTTACATTTAAATGGGGTGAGTCAAGTATAAGCTATTTGAATCTCTGGTTGCGTTAATTCTTTGGTTGCTAAACATTCTGTTACTTTTCAAAAGTCTCTGTTGAGAAGAAAGGCGAGAGTCTTTGGCTTGGAAATAAAACTGAAAGAAAACTAGATATGACAAAGCAAGCTTAACGAACGTTAAAATGGATAACTTTTAACTTCACATGGTGATGTGTAATTTGATCTATACCATAACTTTTGTTTTCCAGACAAGGTGGCGCCATAAGCAGGTACGGGGAGGTGTGACGTTTGTTAAAGAATTACCAAGGAGTAATTCAGGGAAACCCCTGCGGAGAGTTCTAAGAAATTTTGCAATCAAAGGACATAAGCGTTCTAAATTGTAAATGGTATATACTCAAGTTCTGAAAATTGTGATGTTGTGTAAATAACAAATAGAAAAATAACCCATTATTTAAGATCACAGTTAACACTTAGTGCAGAGAGTCAACGGAGTTAAGGATTTTCTCCTGTCATGTGAATATGAAATCTAAATCTATAAAGGTTTCACTCTATATCGTTTCGTATATTTTATATAAATCATAATACAGTGAAAACTCGGAATAACAACCACCAACGGGGCCTTAGTAAAGTGGTCGCATTTTCGAGGTGGAGGTCTCAAGGAGGTCTGATATAAGGAGCAAAAAAGAATTGACCAGAATAATGTGGTCGTTATTTTGTGCAGATCATTAAATTGAGGTGGTCGCTAGGCGAGATATTACTGTACATATGGCTTATGACTTTTCTGTTTGGATTCCATTATAATTCAAATATTTACAAATTACTTTCTGGGTACGACAAAGCTGTTCACAATTCTGTTTGGTGTCGGAAAGATTAACATCGGAATTGCCGTTTGTGGAAATCAAAAAGAGTGCCTGGTCATACTAAGCGATCTTAATTCGTATATATCGTGTTAAAAAAGTAGTTTTACATGATCATTGATACTAATGGGTGAACAAAAAAAGCCCCTGGCGGCTTGGGGTTACAGAGCAAAGACAGGGGCTCCTCATGCGGACTATTTATGGATATTACGGCTTTTGTAATGTTATCTTGATTAAAAATAAAGTTATAACGTCAAGGCTCAGTTTCTAATGCATCTTACATATTTTTTATCCTGATTATACATAATGTCTAAATCGAGTGAGCCAAATCCTTTTAAAGTGATCGTTCAATTAATATCCCACTTGTCATACAAAGGGTAGGGCTGTTAGAGGGGTAAAGGTCAACATGAACAATACATCCATAGATTAAAAAACATTTCCCAGCCACTTCACTTCCGATTTAGTCTCAATGTCAGTCCACAGTCTCTTCTATCTCTCTCTAGAAAATAAGGCACTGAAAGACCATTGCGAGACGACATGAAATATGCAAGTATGTCACGGATTACCAACCACATGGGTGCATAAAGTCATCCCTGCGGCTAGGAACGAAACCCCAAATACCAGTGCACGGCGCCGGTCCATTGGCCTGGTTAAGCACAAGACCCTATCTCACAATAGTTATTAGAAATTTGAGTAATAAGCATTTTATTGACCCCAAATATCCCTCGAATTGATGAATTTTTCCTTGGGTGTTTTCTTAACTCTTTACATAAATGATCAAAATACTATCATAACTTTTTTCAATTGCTGACGGACAAACCATATAGCCGGTCAACCCACAGACGATGGGGAAATCGTTACACCCTCTGATGCAGATAAATAATTACTCAGAAAACTCCTAGACTATTGATGTCCTCTAACAGGAGAAAAATAATTATTTATTTTATAATTACTAATACATCGGTATGTTTGTCAGCCTTGCATGTACATGAACTTAAATGACATTATACATATATCATAAATTGTAGAAAGAATTCGCACAGAACACTTCAGAAATGATAACCGCTTTCGAATTAATTCAGCTTTAAAAAAGAACCATGAATTAGTGATTATATGAGCATGCAATCACTTTATAAAATGGACCTTTTAACCTCTCCAAATTGTAAAAAGATGTGTCACTATGCAGTTGCATGTTTGTCAGTGCAGCTTGAGATAAAGGTTTAAAATAAATTTATAATCATGCTTGTAAATGTTAATGGTTCCGTTATAAATGTCAAAGCTTTATATTTGCAATATGAAGCCAGGGCAGACCTTCATACAATATTCAAGAGAGGAATTTTTATTTGAACGTGATACTGAGGGGAATGGTTTACGATAGCTTATATATTACCGTCAAATAACAAGGCATATTCTTGTATATGACTAAGAAACAAAATTTTGTTCTCGTACATTTAAGAGTAGTAGTGAAAGGATATTGAAGCATCTTGAAATAAATGAAACACCTGTTATGTAGCATTCAGAATATTATTCATAAGCATTTTATATTATATTTATTATATTTACACATCCTTTCAGACCCAGAGACCTCTCAACAAATAATATTATGGACTATGCAGTGTGCTTATTTCTGCATTTGTACTTCATTCAACAATGCTTTAAGTTTTCGATTTTTATTGAAAGGAAGTACCCCCATATTCCAGATATTTTATGGTTTTATTTTAGAAAATTACGTTGGCTTGACTAAGGGGACATAACTGGAACGTTCTGAGAAATTGTTATCTCCAGTATAAGCCGTAGCATCATGTACATCTTTTTAACACCAACGAGTCCTTCACTTATGAGGATATGAAGTGCCTGGATTTACGTGTCACCTAACCTCAGCTTTCCATACATGTGGTGTAAAGAAGGGAGACACACTGGCGATATTTCTTGACAAATGTCAGGAGTACTCGACATTCCTCGTCTCTGCCTCTATTTTATAGGTCGAAAATAAAAAGAACAATTTAAACAGATTAAGGTAAACCCTTTATACCGGACTGCTTTCCAGTAAATGATTTATATACTCGTTTATTTGTAAGAAAGTTACTAAATACACCTTGCACTTAAATAGACCTAGGAGGCTGGCTTATTAAACTCGAAAACAACAGAAGAACATAGGCACAATAATCATGATTTATTTTTTTTTTCATTTAAAGTTGATAATAGTTATGCATTTAATTGTTAACATGTAGACAAAGAAATTGCACTTAATGTCCAAAGCTCTTACTAGTGGGCTAAATATACTTAACAATATTATGTTTATTATTAGAATTAGTTATTCGTTTTTTTAACCGTGGTTCGAATTAAGGATTATTTAGTAAACGGGTCTGCAAAATATCGGATTGTACGTGATTCAGGGTTAAACGTATTGTTATTTTCTGTTGTGTAGGAAATATTTGTGGTAGAAGTAACTGCTGTTTGTACATCCTTGAAGACAATGACTGAGTATAATGGACCGTCGTATGACGTGACCAAAGCTCCCTTTAAAGCGACTGAAGACGTATTCTTACCGTATTCCAGTGGAACCACAGGGCTCCTGAAAGGTTTCATGTTGACGCATACTAACATGGTTTGCAATTTTTTTTTAAGGTAGTTTAAAAATATCTCTCTTCCGAGTATTTTTTCATCTTTTCAGTTTTAGAGGGTCATTGTATAGATGATCTTAATGAGTAGTGTACCATATACATTATATATTGAATTATTTTCATGATTTTCCTAAAGATAATCTTATATTAATACCTGTAAGAACAAAAATTATAGACTCTTCAACACCGAAACATTATTAAGGTGTTTCATTATATTGTTTAGTATTGAATAGAGTGAATACAATAGAGTCTCAATCTGGGGGCGGAAGTATATACCCTAAACTATATTTTTGTACAACAGATATTATAAATGCGTCTCTTACATAGGTCGAACTGGAACGCTAATAAATTCCTGTGTTCTAAATTGCTTGCTCTATAAACGCGTCAGTAGTTGATCGATATTAATAAACATCATTTAATATATGCTTCAGTAGCAGTTTTGCTGAAAGATGACATGGTCTACAAGAAACCAAACTCGGGATACTTCTGTTTTGCCACATATCTGGATTGAATGATGTGTTTATTTCTCGAACGGACTGAAAATTATTACGTTGCCCCGCTTTCAACCGAGACAAGTTATGTATATCTTTGAGGAGTATAAGGATCTATACTTTAATATCAACATATGCTTTATTTTCGCAGGGGCTCAAATGACTTGCAACCTGCTTATTATAACTAAATTGAAGGTTGACATATCTATAAGCTAGCATTTACAACTGGAATTGTGTAAATGTATGAAACCAGATGGGGAAAGTCTTCTGTTCTCAGATAAAAAAAAATATGTGTTAGAAATTCCATACCCAATTTAAGCTTAGGCAAAAAGGAGAAGCCAACTTTTAATAATTATAATAATATGATAGAGGGAAACCTGTGAAATACGACCATCTACGCGACTTGTCAAAATTGTAAACATTCTAAATAATAGCTTCATGTACTTGATGAGCTTCACAAGCAGCATTGCTTAAATTTGCTCAATGAAAATATAAAAACTATGAATGCGAAGTTATATAATAAGTATGTAAATAAAGATCACTAACGAGCAAAAGGTTTGATGGAATACATGCAAACACATATTTAATAGACGTACAGGAATCCACAGTAAGTGGATACAATACAATAAGTATGTAAATAAGGATCACTACCGAACGAAAGGCAGAGGACACTAAAATGACTTTACATTTTAAAATGTTGCATTTGCAGTGCAGCCCAGGAGGAGCGGCTCTCAATTATATTAGCGATGATAAGACAAGGTACCGTGGAAAACAGCACAGCAATCCTCTATAGTGGCACCTGTGTAATACGACCGTCTATCGGACTGGTAAAAATTGTAAACTTCCTAAATAAAAGCTTCATGCAACCGATGAGCTCAACAAGCAGCATTTCTTTAATTTGCTTAATGTAAATACAAATACAATGAATGCGAAGTTATATAATAAGTATGTAAATAAAGATCACTAACGAGCAAAAGGTTTGATGGAATACATGCAAACATATTTAATTGACGTACAGGAATCCACAGTGCTGAAAGCTACCTTGCTGGGACAAACCAGAAGAATAAATAAAGCAAAAAGTTATATTTGAAATGATCGATTTATGTAGACAGGTTATCGTTTGTTGATAGCAGCTTTACTCCTCACATGTAAAGGTAAATGCAGGAGTTGAAACATTGGTAGATTAGCCGTGAAAATAAGATTTATTAGGCATCCTTACTGGACTGACTTGACATACTTTAATTCTTTTAAGTCACAGGGCTAGAGCGTCCTTAGTGTAATTCCAACCCTGATCAGATCTGAGTCCGAAGCTTAAAAGCTGATGGAAGGTCCTTGCTTAAGACGTCCTAAGAACTTAAAGTTTATGATCCTGGTAGGCCTGGCATCTTATTTCTGCAAATAAACATCGAAAACAGCCGGTTAAATGTGCTTCTCTTATTTAATGGCTATTCACACACTTACATTACAGGCAGTGTCATCAACAAATCATGGTCTCATTCTTAACTAACTTTAATGAATATAAATAGGAAGACGTCAATCTTTCAGCTTACGATTGTGGTTATTGATGCTATCCTAAAGATCATAGGTCAAAAGACATAAAGTCTTGAACTTCATTAGGGGTGTAACAGTACATCTAATAATAGATGCATTAATTACAATCGTTCAATGAAATTGCAATCGATTCCTATCCTGCAGATTGATTCTTTTAATTATTTTTTAGATATCAAATTTGAGGGAGCATATCGCGATGTCGAGTCTAGTTTTTGTGTAAAGCCCAAAGGCCGCATTCAGTGCTGATCAATAGACCAGTGCACTGAGGGAAAACCACTCTAATATACAGAAAACAATGGCGGCAATAAACAGAGGAGGGGCAGCTACATTGTTACTTTACTTGCTGCTGTTAACTTGTATCAATGGTGTTGCTTGATTTGAGAACTGAATCAAAGGTAAAGAATCGACAATCAGATGACCTATTCTAAGGCGCCTGGCAATTCACAGACCTAAACTTCATGAAATGGTACAGCAACAGAACAAACAGTACCAATACCAATGAAGTATTTCTCAATTCTGGCTTATAAGCAATATACCTATGTTTCCCAGATGCCCAAACCTGGTTGTCATGTTGATTTTACTCTACATTTTTGGTGAATCATAATATATATCTATATTCGACACACTTAAATATCACTTTCATCACTGAGAAATGCCAATGTGTAATTCATTGTTTTAAGATAAGAGACAAGGTAGAACATTTTATATTTTCATGTACACATATAAAGATTTATTTATAAATCAGATAAATAGGTACATGGCGCTGAAAAATGAAATGTGTATAGGTGTTTACATGGATAAAAATACATGTAAAGCATGCATTTTCAAAGAATAATAGCATATTGCTGCTTTGCAGACTTTGTTTTATTTTAGGTTGCCTTGGTGTAGTAAATTTTGTCATCTATAAATACTGAGTTTGTCTTCTTTTGTTGGAAACCTGCTGAGTCTGATGTTGCATGGTACCAGAAACATAGTGGATAAAAAGAGTAACACAAATTTTTTGCTGACTGTGGGAGATGTTGCATGTATCCAATGGGTTTGAGTCAGCAAATACTGGAAGTCCGCTGGTTAAGGAGAGCGAGATAAATGCATTTCATTGGTTGATTTGAATGATAGCGTTGTCCTGTCAGTTGAAAAAAATTATACATTATCATAAATTATGATAATGTATAATTTTTTTCAACTGACAGGACATTTTGGCTGGAAAGTCTGAATATGAAATTAGTATAATTATACTAATTTCATATTCAGACTTTCCAGCCAAAATGAAAATCAAACCTGGAGGAAAAGTTTAACTTTTCAAGTGTGGGAAAAATCAGGATATTTGAGAAAATTGCCTCATATCAGGGATCTCGATGGAATCAAACGGTATATCGGTCGTTCAGCTATACTTTGGGTTATAGGCGTGTGTCAACTAGGTGGATGCCTGGAGTTGCCTTTAAAGGAGCCAAATCATCTATCTGACCTTTACAAACTAAAAGAATTCCCTTGGAGCTTTTGAAAAAGGTGCTGTCCAACCCAGGAAGACTATTGAAGAAAACTTGAAAAAGGTCTCCTGTTTGGGAGAAAAAGGATTCTAGGACGCAAGAAATGGTTTGAAACCCTTATGAAAGGTTGCAGCAGCTAGTGTTCTTTATGGATTGCCTGCTATTGGCCTATTGCCATCAGGTACCGTAAAGTGACGGCATCCTTCTCTGACCAAAACCATGAAGTATCAATATATAAATGAGGGGAAGATGACAGCTGGCTTGATGTCTTTTGACTTATTAATATACAAATACAGAATCATCCCTTTCAATGGACAACCATTAGCATGGTCCATCACAGGAGTTCAGGCTCACTAACGTCTTCGGGGTCATGGAATTCCATGTATAACGCCAAAACAACAACAAAGTTTTGGTCCTGCTTTAGTTGTTCTCTGGCTCTCATAATCAGTTATCTATCCTGTGCATAGAGTGTTGTAAACTCTGCGCAAGCATGTTTACATTATTCGACCAGGATGCAGTGATAAACATTTGTCAGACACGCAAATTTAAGAGGCTGGAATTTTCTTGAGGCCTGGATGGCAAAATTTGTTTGTTATATGATACACTTATCGTCTCTCCAATGATTCACATTTACCAGTACAGAACTTGAATACAGAGCCTTAACAATTAACACAGCATTTAATTTTAGGAGGTTTTGCGTTCATTCCCGTTCGTGTATGTATGTGTTCGTGTGTTTGTCCACAATATAACACAACACAACATAATCACATATTCACGCCACATCGGGAATGGGCCGATTAAATTTATGTGTGGTCTATGGTCATTATCCGAATCAAGGAATGACTTCCAGGAATATTTACAAATGTGCAGTCACATGTGCCCTATAAACATTGGAATCAGGGCCGAATAACAGGGAGCAAACTTCTGTCAGGGAACCTATGCACCAATGACTGTGGGTATATACCGAATTTTGGCCAACAACTTAGCAATAATGTTTTTGGACCTAACCAATATGTCATGATAAACATATGGCAGGCCAGGAAATTTCACAGGCTATAACGTCACTCCCATTTCATACCTTGAAGCCCGTACCGTATCATTATAGCTAGTTTGCTGCTTAATGCCACCATGTCAACAGAATCGTCATTCAGTGGAAGACTGACCCTGCTTGCTCAAAGTAAGTTTAATACATTAACGAGAATTTATGGGGCCGGTTTTCACTGTTGTTCACGTAAGTTTAAGATATTAACGAGAATTATACAGGCTGGTTTTCATTGTTGTTTATTAGTTATTATTAGCATTTGTTGAAATATATTTAAACAAACGTACGTTTGAATATAAGCTCACGAAACATTTAAACTAAGAAGATGTTTAATAATTTATTGTCAAAAGAAATGAAATTGTACATAAAAAACAAAGTGTATAGTACCAAAGGCAATATAAATGTAGGAGTAAGAAAAATTAATATCTTTATCTGAAGACGTTTATCTAACGTGGTTAATGCACAGCTTGGCCCTTAGAATCATAGCGAGTTTTCCATTTTCTCGCAGTCTCGCAAAACAAAAGACTTATACAGATTATAATCCTGATTATCATATGAATTCATTGATCGTTATATATCATATATATAATTTTCCGCCAGATGGCAGAATCTATGTTACAAATATTATGTTTGAAAATCGCGAAATATAAACCCAGCGAATATGAACCCAGACAAAGTAAACCAAAAGGTTACAAGGTGTGCCAGTTTGGGCCATCAGAGCTACCTAACATCTTCTCTTAACTGTAAGTGGACTGACCTATTAATAGGCTCAAATATGGTAAAGTAGGCTGCCCTAGGGCCGTATGGAAAAACCTTACTTGTTCATGGCGCCTGAATACAGAGGTGGGCCTAGCAGTCCACATCTGGGACGGCACTTGGTCAAGTCACTATAATGTGTTATTGGCTAAACGTTGATCGACATAGGGGGAATCTTTGATAGTACCCACTGTGATTGTTAAAACTTTTTCATCGTCATGTTTAACTGACGGACTGGCAGTAAATTATTTGGCTTAGTAATAACAACAATTCCAAATTCGACATACTGTTCGATCATTTGTTGATTTAAAGCTTACACTGATTTTTAATTTATCTGTATCGGGGAAATCCTACATTGAAGCGTGTCTGTTTGCAAATCTAATTATTTGCAATATATTACTGGAATATAAAGTTTTCGAGCTTCATCGGGGTCCACCTAGGTAGTGCTTCTTGTTTTCTGGCTGCAGCTGGGATCCATCTAGATTGATTCGTTGGGATGGAGAGTTTACGGTCTTGTCATGCGGATTATTAACAAGTGGGCGCCTAATACTGGCATCCTGTCTCTTTTTCAGCTTTACATATGTTTGGTTTGTTTTTTCAATAGTCGGGAAGTATGCACGGGGTCCTTCGTCCTAGTTATGTCACCCTATTTTTGATTCATAAGGGATTTTGGACGGTGTCCGGCATGAAAAGATCGAAAAGGGTTCATGCTGAGTATCCAATATTTTCTTTTTTGGTTTGGAGGTTTGGAGGAAAAGGGAAGGGGACTTGGGTTGAATTCCAACAAATAGATCAGATTAGTTTTGGCACATACCGATCTGAAAATGGCATGAAACTTGCAGCGGAAAAAGATTAAGATTGACAATATATTTGTTAATATATACAAAATGTTATCTCTTTCAGTGCCTTTGCTTTTGATAATGATACCAGGGGTGACTGCAGGTATGTACAATTAAAATTTGAATAATTTCTCATGTTTCTGTGCTATCCGTTTTATTAAATGCATTCCCCTAGAACACTGGTTATCTCAAAATATTACCAATGTCTACCGGTAAAGAAATTAATAGTAATAGAAAAATATGATGACCTTATTACAATATACAAAAATATATACTAACTCATGAAAAATGCATCCGAATAAAAAAAAAAAAACATTTCATCCTATATTCAATTTCCCTGAGGAAAGAGCAAGGCAAATCAAATACGGCATAATTTCACAGTACGTTAAAGTTCAACTATACTCCTAAGAATAGATCTCCCGATGGGACACAACTTTTAAAGTTATGGCCTTTCTGCCGTTCGTCGCATCGCTTATCTAGCTCAGTGTGGTATTTTCAGATTGAGTGAGCGAGAGTAGTTAGCGATTTTAGTTTTGACTGGATTCCTAACGTTTTCACCATGCTACGATTTTTCACATTTTGTAGGTCATATGTGGAACCTCGTAATAATTTGTATAGCCTGTCATGAGTATATCTTGTGAGATACATATCAGCTGTTTGAATTAAATATAGTGCCGCTGCGTGGGCTGAGTGCATATCAATAAATATTTATAACCACATAGACCTTCAAATACTTAAGGAAATTCATATATTTAAGTAACCTACGTTATGACCAAAATTACTTGTATGATTGAGATATGACTTCCTACGAAAAAGCTTGAAAGGCGTTTCTAAACACCACGAAAAGATTTGTTTGCATTGTCTTGAGGGACTTTTGTTTTAGAGGATTTCAAATTCGTGCTATTCGCGAAAGGGGTATTATCGCAAAAATTTACCGTCTTGAATATAACACCCAATCACACAGATAAAAAATTATTTGGACTGCAGCCTAGATGACATAAAATGTAAATTTCTATGTATGTAGGGTCGCGAGGCATTTTTTAAATATTATTTATATTAGGAGACCTTTAATGTTATTTGTACGTCAAATATTGAATAGCATGAGATATTTACATTGTCTGCCTATAATGTACAAGAATTTCAATTCGTTCGAAGTGTCCTTCTCAAATTATAAAGATTTTTTTTTTGCGAATTTATCAAATATTTTACATTATAAAGAATATATTGTTAAGTTTTTGTTAGGGTGAAAACATTCTAATTCAAAATGAAGACAACCACAGTAAACCTCGACGATGGTGAAACCATAGTTATAGCTCATATGAGGGTTCAGGGAGTTCAGTCCCTTTTTCATGTTATTTGGAGAAAGAATTCAGCTATAAAATGTGAAGAACACAGGGTCATATTCTAACTGTGCAGTTCTCTTTTAATTATCTCTTTTAAACTAATCGCACAGTTGCGTGCCATTTTATTATGCTAAGCAACGTTTGATGTGAATCCGGCTGGTTCTCATTCACAGCTGAAAGTTGAAGGCGTTTTTGGTTACGAAGGCACACATTCGTAAGGAAACGTGCTGTTTGGTTTTAATTATAGTTTTAAGGGCCTCCTTAATAACACAATTTAACTACCGATGCCCTGTGACTTCAAAGAACTCGGTCGGCACGAAAATCCACGAAAATCCAGCTCGGATTACCTGATATGACTTGGCTAAAAAGAAGATATGTGATGTTGCTTCGAATCGGAACACAGCCAGACCTCAAGATAATCTCGTGTGCATGTGTGTGTGAGTTGAGGGAGGGGGGGGGGGGGGTTGCTACCGGCTACTACCAATTACAAGTAATCACCATGCTTCTGCTAAGAACAGAATAGGCAGTATTTATGATATATTATGAACGCAATCGACTTGCAACACACAAAAAACCATCTTAGAAATCACAAAATAAGTTCATACGCTTCATAAAGCTAACATATGATTAGTTTAAGGGAATGATAAGGCATGACATGGCTTTGCGTCATTCAGAGTTCTACTCTTGTAATGTTCATGTCACTCCGGCACAGTAAGGACGATTTCCTGATGTAACGGCTTAGAATTCAGTGAAAATGGCAGAGAAATGTCTTGCTGCTTACGAGATCCCTTTATGGACAACAAACAAACGATTGACAAGGGGGGTTGAATGATAGCTGAGGACGTTGCGAGTTTCTGAAATTTTATGAGAATTGACCCTGCAATTATACAAGATAATACCAGATTTGGACCAAGGGTTCGAAGGAGCTCAATCACCTATAAAGCAGGTAGTTTTAACACGAAAAATAGGCTTCTCTCATTGAAATAAATTGGTACCTGTCAACATATTGACTTGAAATTATAGGCTTACTCCTGTACACGAGTTTTAAACAGAGGACCGGGCGCGGTCACAGGCGTCAACATAAACAGCGCGGAATCCGCCGGTCTACTGCAGCTATTTATCAGGTTATGCCATGACTGACTTGGCCTGAAAAATGTAATATATGTTCCCGCTGGCTGAAACCATGCGTTATCCATTTGCTCAGAGACCAGATTCCTGCTCCCACACTGTGCTACCCATGTCATTTCAGCTGAGGCCCCTGCACCTATCATAAAGATCTGTTGGAACAGGTTCTATAATTTATTTAATTCTGCCCATGGACAGTTATGAACATCCAGCAAAGACATATCAGAGGACAACAAGGTCAAGTATGAACTAGTTTGGATAAGCTTTTGTTTGGTATCTCTCGCGCATGCGCAAAACCGGGCCTCCGATCACGCGGCCTTGTTATGTTAAACAGACACAGGTGGACTGTGTATACAATCACGCACAATCATAAAAAGACGTTAAACAGCCGTATGTGAGGCTTTGAGACTGGGGTGGTTTTGCTGGGGAACTTTTGTATAAAGCAAAACTGAACTTAGTGTAAAAGAATAGGTATTATGATGGTCCTGATTATGTCCCTTTAAAAGCGGAAGGCTTTGGATCCAGCATTGAAAATTGCAACCAGGCTTCCTGGCCATTTACTACTCCTGATTTTTTCCCTCCTCCTGCATTTCTTCCTTCCCACGACTGCTTCTGCTGGAACTCTTCTTTATCCTCTGTCAGCACCGCCGTCATGGCAACACCTCTACAGTCTTCACGAATGTCGGGGGTAATGACCTTCGTTGCGGTTCTACAGTCTTTATGGAATGGACCCAATTGAAGTTTACACATCCTGTACATACATGACTGGCCCTCTAACAAGACAATGCATGCACTACCTACACTTCACCACGATGCAGGCTCAGTTTATATCACAAGACAAGCTGATACAAGGTTTGTTGTCGCACATGTTAATCGCTTTGTATCTGTATCGTAACCCTTAGCAGTTCATCATAAATATATCGTTACTACATCCTACTGCAGTGTGATTTGTGTTATTTTGTACTTGGTCCACATAATCTTACTTGTGTCGGAATTATTGTTACGTACTGTATTAGCAGCTACGTAGCCGGTTTTTACGGATTCGTATTACTTTGTAACATTTTCATTGTGGTATTTTCTGATAACTTGCCGAGCCTCGTCACAATTTGCTTCGATATATACCGTAACGCTTACGTAAATTCAGGACCTTCCTCGCAGTACCAACTATGGACTATAAAATGTTACAGAGGCCTACATATGACCTAAGAAAAGGAGAAATCACAGCAGCTGCGAAGAAGTTCTTAGTCGAAGCAATTCTACAATCGAGGCTACTCTCGCACACCCTAACTTGTCGAGCTTGGAAGTGGGAATGCTGCCTGTAAGAGTTTTGGTTCGATTAGAAGTAAAGTCGTAGGACTTCTTAATCACACATCATTTGTTAAGTCATTATCTGTCGATTTTTGTTTTTGTTTTTTTTTTTGTTTTTAACGCATTTGGATATCAGTTCTTAGAACTGGAATGCTTCCTTAAACGATAATGATGGCACATTAGATGAACCAATGCATTATTTTCAGACCAGGCATCATTTGTTTCAAACTCTGGCAATGTGACCGGTGTACACAATCCCTTACATTTCAATGCGGTACACGTCAACAGGGGAGGTTGGCTAGATCAAGACACCTGGCGGTTACACATTGAATCATGGGGTTTGTTCTTGGTGACCTTATCCTCTGGTCATCCAGGAGGGGGAGCATCAACGAATTACAGCTTACATAAAGATGGCTCCGTCATGGCATCAATATACCTTAGTGCTTCTTCCAGTGCTACCGATAACACAATTGGGCATGATATCGTCTCTTTCTTCAACGAACAGGAAGAGCTGCACATCAGGACCGAGAGTTCTATCATCTACAGTACACCTACCGGGAAGCTGACGTCATGGGGGACAGTGTCTCTTTCACAAGCGATGAGAGTAGGCGTTGCCTTTGGGGTTTGCCGAACATCTACTAATGTAGGAGGAAAACTATCATTTGACCGAATATGGGCAAATGTAGGAAATTCATGGGATACTGCTAACAACCAGTTCGTCGCACCTGTGAGCGGGATTTATTTCTTTTCTTTTTCGATTGGGGCTTCAAGTACAAACAATAATTATTTACATCTATATGTAAATGGACAGTTGATATTAACTGTATATCGTTACCGTCCTAATCCACTTCCCATTGAGATTGTTAGTAGGTCGGTTATGGTCCAGTTGCTTGCAAACGACCAGGTTCACGTCCATTCACGATTTAGCGGTTACTCCAACAACGGTTGCCTCACTACCTTCAGCGGTTTCCTCTACAGTTCACTACGGGATGAACAGTTGGCATGGGCCGTTTATCGTTCATCTCAGCATAACGGAAGTGCTGATCCTCTGGTGTACGACAATGTTATTGTGAACGAAGGAGCCGTATGGTTCGACAACCGAGCACACTGCCACTTAACTGGCCTATATTATGTAAACATATGTACTGGCATACACCCTAACAGCAATGCTCAGGTAATTTAAAGATAATACTTCATTATGTTCAGAACCTGTCTCTTGACATGCGCGTATTAATGTTTTGTAGAGTTGGTTGAATATTAAACATCGAAATTGTAAGAAAAAACAGGTACAGATCCAAGTTAAGAGTCTATGGAGTTCACTACTACATATATGTACGTATATATATATATATATATATATATATATATATATATATATATATATATAAATATGTATATATATGTATATATATATCAGACATGGGGAGAATATATTTTGCAAATATATATATATATATATATAAATATGTATATATATGTATATATATATCAGACATGGGGAGAATATATTTTGCAAATATATTTGAATACAAATATGGATACTCAATAATTCAATGAATGCGAATACGAATATTTATATGGTAAAAAAAAAAGTATTTGAATACTACTTTCAAAATGTATTCATGAATGCATTCACGAAGAGTTTATAATATAATTATAATAATTATTAATCTTAGATTTATTATTAAAAATATATTTTCAAGATGATATTAATTTTAGTTCAATAATAATTGGCACAATAATTATAATTATTTTTTAATAAATAGCAACAACTCTAATACCATTTGTGCTAATGCTATTCTTGGTTAGGGATAACCTAAGTTTATTGAATGACAGTTCACATTTGCGTAATAAGCATGACTTGTAGTGGACATAAACTTTTATCAAATGCTTTTACTGCAACTGGATGAGTTTATAGAATTACTCAATGCACACATATATGCAAAGCTACTCTAGGACGGTGCTAGGTAAAATGGCTGAGGTAAAAATGGCTGAGATAAAAACCTCTAGGGCAGCTTCTGGTTACCACATTACACACAAAACAGAAGGTTCGATAGTTAGGAAGTAATTTAATTTAATCATTACTTCGTAAAAAATAAGGGAAAAAATAGTGATTGGATTTAAAAAAAAAAAAGTTATTGTAATTGAAATGATTACTTTTCAGGGTGGTTGGCCCTAATCCTGATTGTTTGGCCTGTGAGGTGATCTATTGTTAGACAATATGTTAGTGGGCTAAATAGTAGAATTAGCTATTTCAAATAGTCTACCTTGGCCACAAATTGGCTCAAGTGGTAAATATAATCTATCTTTGAGCTATAAAGTTCTCTTGAAAGTAAAGTATTGACTGGTGACTGGATTCCATGTCTGCAACTACAGTTTCCCGATTTTTTTATATAGCAGAGACATCAAGATTATATTCATATGCATAGTTATGATTTGTTTTCAACAAATGTTTCTAAGATAAGTAAATGAAAGAAAATATTGCTTTTATTGTTCTAAATGTGCATTACAGTACCGAAAACAAATAAAATTCGTTCATCAATTTGTAAAATAAAATATCCATTATGCATTCACTGAATATGAATACTTTTGATACGCATTTGATATGTACTCAAATACTCAAAATTGTCTATTCGAATGCATTCGAATATGAATATTGAATACAAATACCAATGTCCATTATATAATATTATATTATATTATATAAAATATCAGGTTTGGGTTCAAATGCGCATTAAAATGCAAGTGCAAATGCTTCAAATTAATCAAATGCAATTAACTTAAAAAAACATTTACACACTTACAAAACATACAAATGGAGTCCGCTTTCCTTAGATTTTCACGATATACTCACAACAATGAATATTCATAATGTCTTACCAAAAAGTAACATCAGATTTTATTTTCGTTTTGAATATGTATAAATAGTGTATTGTATTAAGATATTAAACTGATTGTTGGAAATTATGCATTAATATATTATGCCCGCAGGGTTGTCATAACATTCACATAACAAGTAGGAGCAGCAGCTATTTACATCTGGTGTACATCAGACTCTCCATTTGTATATCTTTTATTATTAAGCTAAAAATTTTGAAGTGGTTACATCAGCATCAGCTAAAATAGGTAAAAGATTGTTGAGAATTATGCATTACCACATTACACTAACCGGAATGTCCAACCTCACATCAGAGCACTGCATGAGTGTTACAATTTACGTCAGATTTCCATTACATTTCTGTACATGGCATCTCATCTTCATTAAAATGCTATTGAGACATTTTAAAATTGCAGAGCATTAATTAGCATTTGAACTCCATATATATATATATATATATATATATATATATATATATATATATATATATATATATATATATCACAACATTAGAGGTACAGCCATCATATGATGCGTTACACTAATGTAAAAGTTATTTAAAACTTTCCTTTAAATCTCTATCATATTAGTCATTCGGATAAACTCACAAACCATTAAGATTCAATATAAACTTCAAATTATTTATCAATATCTTATTCACTCTGAACTAAGAAAGTGAATTGTGTCGGATGAATTGGGACACCTACTAATGTATTTTTGTTTTCGTATAGCTTGCGGTTATGAAGGGTTCCGATGTGCAAGGTGAACTTGTTCGTGTTGCCAATACAAACCCTGGCGGGGATACGATTTGTCGATCCATGATCATTCAGTGTAATGCTGGGGAGACCCTTCGGGTTACCGTGTCGTCTTCGTCATCTCTATGGGAGGGCGGCACTACATGGAACCTGATATCATTTATGGGATTTTACCTTTTTCCATGATCGTAAAGAAACAATAAATAAATATGATAAAACAATAGAATACGTTATCCTTTACTTTTGTGTACGTGAACGCATTGTAGCGTCGAAAATGTACATGGGACAAAGTTTGGTTCGATTGGGTCTCATTTCGTAGGCAAATGAGAGGCACGATGATAAAGAGAGCCTGTTATTCTATAAATCAGCTGAGCTATGAAGTCTGTACACAATATGTTGCGTAACTGCACCAATTTAAAATGTTTGTATACTAATTCTGAATATGTATAATCCCGTGCACATATTTTCCCTTTGAACGGTTTTTTGCTGTCCAAATTAGATTTTGACAACTCCGTTTTTTTTCTTCTATATATAACGTCAGATCCTTTTCCCAACTTTACCAAATTCCGATGTAACTACCACTTGCATAAATCCGTCAGTGACGTTACTTAATAGCTGCAAATAGCGTACTTACGCAAGGAAAAGTTTTCCTTGATTATATCTTTAATTTACAGGAAAAGATGATACAAAGAACAAGGCATTTAACATAAAGAACATTAACTTGAGTATACATTTTGGAAAAATTTTCTGCTGATTCAACCATAAATTTCAGAGTCATGGCCGCTAATTTTCAAACTTGTCCGTGACCCTGGTTGAAACAACCGGTGTATCAATTTATAAAACAAATATAATAGCTTCACAAGTCATTACATTCACAAGAAATCCTTCAGATGATTGGACTGAAAACTAATGTTACTCTTGGAGGCAGGAGACAATAAATTGACCCAAGGTACCTGCTGAGCATCAACATACCAGTAGCACCCGGAGGGGTTAAAACACACACACATTGGTTCAGCTTAGCCTGATAACTGTTTTTAGGCACTGGTATTTAATATACAAGTCATATGCATCTGTTTAATCACAGAAATGTAAAGGCAGCAAAGTATGTTAAATTATTTAATACATAAAATCAGTTTGCAACTTTTAGCAGACAATGTTAAAGACGCTGTTGTGCTGGCTGCAGGGTGCTGGTGTTGTGTCAATTCTTCCACACAGTGGCACCATTGATCCACAAATAACTTAAATAAATCACACATAAACAACCTTGTATTTTCCTAAAAACATACAGACTATGCTAAATTTCAAGAGAAGAATGCAGTCTGATAGTGTACTCAATGATTAACTGATAAACATTCTGAATAACACTGAATCATTAGCCTGGGGCACGTCCTGTTTACAACCTTATGGTAGAGCTCGTTATTGTTGGAAGGGAACGTGGGGGGGGGGGGGGGGGGGGGGGGGGGGGGGGGGGGGGGGGGGGGGGGCTCCCCTGCTGTGGTAACCATCAATATCTGTTTCCAAGTACAGCAGGTTAATTCCTTTTTGTAATGAGCAGGAATACCGGAAGCACCCGTATTAAATTAGATCAAGGGACTTCTTTTGACTTTATTTCAATGATTTTAAAGCTCATTACACTTGCAAAACCCTCACAATTAGTTTAACAAATCTGAACAAATCCAAATCAGTACATCCTTCTGGTGCAAATTCGCACATAAAGTTCTGGCTGTACCGTACATAAATGACCTGACAGAGGCGGCACCACGTATTGTGATTATTGGTCTCACATGTTGTCCTCAGGTCATGTTTTTCCCTTTTCTTGGATTTCTCTGTTCTTGAGGAATCCCACACAGCAAGCAGATTTTGTACCGTATCTTTCACAGCATTTTTCCATCGCTTTGATTACGCCTTGGCACAGAGCTTCCTTGTAATTGTTGGCTACAAATATAAAGTATCTGGTATTATAAGGTTATTACACGTGGTAACATATATATGAGTCGGAACTCGAGAAATCAATCTAAAAAAAAAGAAAAGAAATTATCACCAGAAACCAAACTAAGAAAACTTTCACCTGTGATCTTGAAAATCAGCAAGCAAAGTGTAAAGAGTAGAGGCCAGATGTCTGATTTCAAGGACCGGGATATAAAATCCATTAAAATTGTATTTATTTCTTATGAGGTTATTACATTAATAATTTATTAGGCCATATACATCATTTTTTGATGGAGAATATACATTCCAAATGACTCGGAGTTGCAGGGCCTACAGATATGACGTATTCGCGCTGAAAAATATCCCGCTGAATCGAGCTTTTCCATTCACGCGCAAACACGGAATCCCCTTTTTGAGTGACTTGGTTACAAGGGATTCCCCCCCCCCCCCCCAAGCCTTCCATGCAACATGTCGAGCATGTGTCTGTTATGTACAGTTCACTTTATGCATGTATACATTTTCGTTATATTTGCAGGAACGTACAGTTTGTATTACGGAAGTGTGCTATTGACAGGCGGGTGGTGGTCGTATATGAGGGCCGTCGGAAGCGGTGAGGCTGGATAAGGTATGGCCTCACCGATATTTTTGGCAAACAAGGATACAAAAACAACACCCCCATTACCTTAGCAACAAACAGTAATTCTATGACCAGTGTTTTCATGCACTGGCACTGTTCATGGGGACCCTGACGTTGAAGATTTAACCGACAAGTCCGTGCGAGTTGTCCATCAGTCTCGGTCGAGACTAGGCTACTCATCTGGCTGTTGAATGAACTTGCCCAGGACTAACTAAAATCCAGAACATTCTGTTTGCCAGAGAGGTCTCAACGCTTAACCTTACGTCGTGACATGCTGAAATGGTCTTTATCAACCTGTGCAGTCGGTACAAATAAAAACCTACAGATTTAAGTGGCTGCAGTATCCTGAGGATTATGACTATATGTAACATTTCAAGGCTGATACTTTTTTCCAAATGGTGACATTTTTGTAATTTTGTACTGCCATGGTCACATGGATAAAAAGCGAAAGGAAAATAGTAGGCCAACCTCATTCCCAAAAACTTAGTATTTACAATTGTAATGTTCCCTGCATCCACAACTGTTCGTCTGAGTTAAATATACAGAATCACATTTCAAGACCTAAAAGAGGTCCCAAGATATTGGCAAAAGCTTTAGACGACACGGTAGCGCAACCGCGAATGCTTATATCGCAGTATGGTTATGTTGTTCCGTAGAAGCCTATGTATTTAGGGCAGACCACCTGCTTTGAAACCATTTCCATGTGTGAATGCATGTTCGAAACCTTTGAATGTGGAAGCCTTATTGATTTATCCGCACTGCCAAAAACGTTTTGAACTCGTTATGTGTGTGAAAGGGACATGACCCACAGCAAGATCTGGCTGCTGTTAAAGAATTGTACACTGTCTCAAACGAACAAACAAACGGAAAGTAAATTTTATAACTTTATGTTTTCGCTACTTGCCAATCATTGCAACAGCTCAAATATTTTAAACATCATCCAACAGTCATACACAGAGTCAATTTACAAGCATGTTTTACACGGACCTTTCCATGAAGGACATTTTTTTACGAGTACCTTTTCATGAAGGACATATCTTGAAGAATAACCTGTCACGAAGGACTTTAAAGTTGATGGTAAAAATAAACACGCAGAATCATATGATTCAAGAAAAGCAGGAAGAAACGCCAATTTATCAATCCTATTCCGTTCACTGAGTTTTATGCGGATGAGTTTGTAAAGGTTAACTTCAGGGTCAGTTGGATACCCTGAACGGGCCTGTATATAGGCTATATAAGAGAAGATTATTAACTATCGCAGTCGGTTATAAGATATTTAACAACCCCGCCGCACATATATATGTTTATATAATATATATATATATATATATATATATATATATATATATATATATTTATATATATATATATATATATATATATATATATATATATATATATATATATATATATATATATATATAATCATGCATCAAGGTACACAAGCAGAGCAGCAGTTAAGTACGATTTGTCGCCATGCATAATATAGGCCTATGCTGGGGCGTCCTCAAGCAGCCTGTATTCGCAGAAGGCTCACAAGGCTCACGCGCGCGCGTTTCCGCGTGCATGGAAAAGGGACACTTGATTTACACTGGTACGATTTTTCCGCGCACGGAAACGGGCGCTGAAAATCGCGCATCGCACGATGTTCATTTCACACGCGCGCGGATCCGTTTCCGCGCGCATGGAAAAGGGGCCTTTAATCCCCCCCCCCCCCTCCATTAATAAAATCGAACAGACCTATCGACGGAAATAATAATAAAACAAGGGACCCATGGGTCTCGTCGCTAAGCTGAATTTAGGAAAATTTTAGCAAAGCATAATAACTTATTTTTAATATATAGGGCATATATTAGCATTGCTAACTCGTGATAATCAAATTTTAAATATATATTCGGCTAACTAATACTGTGCACTTTTATGGACGATATCAAAAATGCAGGAGTCTCTAATGATCAGACATTTCTAGAGAAGTATCATTATTCCAGCTATGTGACAGTAAGATGTGCATAAATAACCATGGAAATGTATAAACACCTGTCAATTATAGAATAAAGGAGAAAGTGGAGATTAACTGAAGTATAATAATATACATATAATTTATTAACTGAAGTAAAATTTTGTAAAATAATAAAACATTTCAGTTTTCAAATGAGCATAAACAAAATCTGATATGTATATGTTGCATTGTGTAATACATGAAAATTGAGCCTGAAAACATTTAATAATGCAATAAGGCAATTGTGTTGACTGTGCATTTTTATGGACTACATGAAAGATGTGGGAGCCTCATGATGACATTTTTGTAAGAATTTAAGTAGGCCTATTTCTACTAGGCGACTGGAATATGCATACTAATAAAACCCTGTAAATCGTAGAAAATAGACATGCGCAAAAGTATAATAATAAACATTAATTTATTAACTGGAATAAAATAAAGCATAAAATAAATCTCATATGCATGTTAAATATGTAATTTCAACTGTTTATATTATTATGAATGTGTCACACGCAAACAAGGACTGGATTTTGGTACCTAATGTATAATAAGGATTTATAAATTGAATAATTGTCAAATATGGGTGGTAAAAGAACGTTCGTTTGAGCCTCTGTACGTTTTGCTCATTGAACGTGGTCATCTCCTGCCCTCTCGCGTATTCCTCTCTTTTTAATTGAAATATGTAAATGTGCTTTTAATCTAAAACTGGCGAAGTGCGGTTTGACGCCGTATAAATATATGATCTTGACAAAGCCATGGGGGAAGCGATGCTAAGCGAAATATCCTGCAAAGCGGTGAACAGAACGCTGGTCAGAGAAATACCTCTCCAGGTAAAAACGGAGGTATAACTGGCATTCGCGGAGAATTGTCCGGAAAAATGGACCTCGGACTTCAGTCTAACTTCACCGGCGTGCTACATGTAACCTGACGTACCTTGAAGACATACTTGAATGTCACAAGCTTGTGTTTGACAAGGGTCCTTCGATTCTCTTGGCATGACGGAACTGACGACTAATAGGCAGTGCGAAACCTGTTCACAGAACACATGCAACCTGCACGTGTTACGTACGCGTAAACGTACCAGAAGTTGGACGGGTTCAGGATTGTGGGCACTGTAGTTTAGCGGCTTACTGTAGTCTAGACTGGTACCCCATCATATGTTGGAGGTGGCGCCACCGTGTCTGCTTATGAGACTAAAAAGTAATGTAAACGGGTAGTGGTGCATGCTGCGGAATCAGAGCATATCGCATTTTTTTAAATGCGATTTTTTCAATTTGAAGTTTTTACCAATAAATCATTCTAGAGTTTGAAACACTGGAATTAAATTATGCAAAAGTATAATCAACTAGAATACGGGTAGTCGACAAGCGACTAGCTGTACGTGTCTCCGCCAAAATCAGAGTGGAACGGGTGAAGTGAGGCATGGATTGAGTGGCAAGGGAAAATGTCTACAGCCGAAATGTGTATGTAGGTGGTGCCACCTGCAAAAAAAATCGAGAAAGCTAACCGAGATGTATAAACACGCAAAATTTTAGGCAGATAAGTCAAACCACTGCCGAGTTATGAGTGATTTTATACCATGGCAGACAAACAGACGGACGCTGTGCAAAAATGGTTGCAGGTTGCACCACCAGTTTTATCTATACACATGCAAAATTTTGGCCCAATCGGTCAAACGGTTCCCGAGATATGAGCTTGAATGTCTGCAGCGTAAACTAAAATGAAGGTGGCGCCACCAATCATAAAATCAAGAAAGCTGTTTAGGATGTATAAACTGCAAAATTTTAGACAGATATGTGAAACATGCACTGCCGAGATATGAGTGATTTTATCCCATGGCAGACAAACAGACGGACGCTGTGCAAAAATGGTTGCAGGTGTATGGTAAAGAGCTATGTGAGCTCTATACACATGAACATTTTCAGGAAGATACATCAAACCACTCCGGAGATATAAGCATGGATGTCTGCAGCAATAACGTGAATGTAGGTGACACCACCTGTCATAAAATCAAGAAAGCTATCCAAGATGTATACGCATGCCAAATTTCAGATGAATTAATCAAACCACTGCGGAGATATGAGTGATTTTAACCCAAGGCAGACGAACAGATGGACATTGTGCAAACACGGTTGCAGGTGGCGCCACCATTTTTAGCTCAGCTGACTTTTAGTCATGCTGGGCTATAGCGATATGGGTCTTTGTCCGTCGTCCTTCCGTCTGTCCGTCCGGCCGTCCGGCCGTCCGGCCGGCCGTCCGTCCGTTAGTAGGGCCAAATCGTAACCGTAGGGGCTAGGGCCATGAACCCTATGCAGTCTTAGAGGTTCTAAAAAGATCTCCTTGCAAACCTGAAATTAGGTCACTGCGACCTATATTCTCGAAGTTATGGGGTGTGTTTGCACCACCCAGAAATAATTTCTAGCCAAATTTTCATCCCAAACCTTCCATCTTTCACATACAGCTCACCTACCAACAGGGGAAGAACCATAATTATTTTGAGGTCACAAGGTCAAAGGTCAAGGTCACAGAACCAACTTCTTTGAAAAGCCTGTGGATGCATTTTAAGCCAAACCTTTCATCCAAATTCTTTGATCTTTCACATATAGCTCACCTACTAAGTGGGAGAAGAATCCTATAGATGTTGAGGTCACAAGGTCAAAGGTCAGGGTCACAGGATCCACTTCTTTGAAAAGGTTGTGGACACATTTCAAGCTAGTCCTTTCATTCCAAACCTTTCAGCACTGATATCGCTTCTCTGCCAACAGGGGAAAAGACCTGTTGATTTTGAGGTCAAAGGTCCCTCTTCTTGCGTGGAGTCATTTTCAGGCAAACTTTTCAATCAATACTTTCCATCTGTCATATACGGCTTACCTACCAATAGGGGAAGAAGCCTATTGATGTTCAAAAGGTCAAAGGTCAAGGTCACAATATTGTTCTAAATGCTTGTGAACATATTTCAAGTGAAACTGTTCAACCCAAACCTTCAGTCTTTCACATATGCCACATCTATGCATCACTGAATGTGATTCAAACTTCATATTTATGGGTCTTTTTGCATGAAGAAATAGCTAATTGAATTTGAGGTCAGCTGGTCAGGAGGTTAAAGGTTGCCGGTCTAAGTTATTCACTCATTGGTTGCCAAGTAATTACACCCGGCCAGATGTAAGTGGTTAGTAGTTACCCATCATTTAGAAAGAATCCATTTGATATGTGGGCAAAAGGCCAAGGTCATAGGTCAGGGATGTTCACAATAACTTATTTTGTAGACCATCTCTATTTTTCTTGTACATATAACCATTGCACTCCAACTGGTACATCTCACTGTGTGGCTGTAATTGTGAGTGATGCTGGTGACATATGACTCTCTTTTGTATCAGCCTGTTAAGTAATAAGGCTGAGTGATAAATACCTCGTTACTGCATAACAAAAACACTGTTGCCGAAATGCTTCAGCCAGGCATTAAAACTGTGAGAGTATAGTATTAAGGTTTAGCATTTATTAGATGATGGGAACATTTTGCAGTTTATTTTATGGAATCATAGCAATAAACTTAGTTTCCTAGATATCTGAATAGTTTTATATAAATCACCAGATATAAAAGCAAATGTTTGTGCTCATAATATGAGGATGTGCACCTGGATTTAGGATGGCTTTTTTTATAACAAGACTTTTAGTCATGCTTTCTGCATTTCTTTTCTTTCAGGTTTTGCAGTTTACCTACCCTGCTGATCATATTGAAAAGCAGAGTGATAATAAAAAATATTGGACTTACACTTTTTACATTTGCATATCTATAAATCTAATACGAAGGCCTGAAAATGCCTTTTGAATTGTTTTGGGCATACATTACTGTAAATTCCTTTGGAGAATTTGCTACAAGTTTGGTCTCTTATTGGAGGATGAGTGATATCAAATGTCAAACTTGTCAGAAATCCATTATGTCTGCCAGTTAGCCACCTTAGAAATCCTTTTGTCCGTGCAGTTTCAGTGATTTTTAGCTCAGCTGACTTTTAGTCATGCTGTGCTATAGCGATGGGTCTTTGTCCGTCGTCCTTCCGTCTGTCTGTCCGGCCAGCCGTCCGGCCGTTTGCAGGGCACAAATTGTAACTGTAAGGGCTAGATACATGAACCCTATGCAGTCTTAGAGGTTCTAAAAAGATCTCCTTGCAGATCTGAAATTAGGTCACTGTGACCTATATTCTCTGAGTTACGGGGTGTGTTTGCACCTCCCAGAATAATAATGAATAATCATTATTATAATAAATAATCATCCCAAACCTTCCATGTCAATAGAGGAACAAATCTTTTGATATTTAGGTCTTAGGGTCAAAGGTCAATGTCACAGGACCAGCTTCTTGTAAAAAGTTGTGGATGCATTTCAAGTCAGACTTTTTATCCCAAACCTTCCATCTTCGGGAAGGCTTTAAAAACAGGTCATGCTTGTCAGCTGAGCGTCATGACCCATGGGTCACTTGTTTCTGTATGTTATAAAGCTATCCAAGGGCTACATTTGTACAAAAATTTTTCCTGATCGGTCAAACGGTTCCCGAGATATGTGGGTTTATGTGTGGAAACAGACGCACAAATGGACGCTGGGCAGAGAGGAAAGGCTAGAGGTCAACGCAAATTGGTGAGGCACCAGTTCACATATGACTCGATAATTGGTGGAAGTTTCGGAAAAATCTGTTTAGTAGTCTCAGAGGAGTCCTCCGGAAACGAAAGCGGCGGCGGCGGCGGCGGCGGCGGCGAACCCGGTCAAAACATAATATCCGCAAAACTCGTTTTGGCGGATACAATAATCATTAATCAAGCTTGATAAAAAAAAATATGTTCAGAGTTTTATTCATACGACATAGCTAATATGGTTTGTTTATGGGACGTGCGTTACAAAGCTATGGCTGGTCGTAGCCCAAGTGAGACCGGGATGACACCCCGCATGAAACAAAAAAGAAATACGTATTGATAATGGTATCCATAATTTACAATTTTAACCTTTTTATTCATGTGGCAGCAAGCTGAAACGCATGACAAGCTGACCCTCAACACGTGAAGCGGTTAAGCGAGGTCCGCTTGGCGTATATATTCATGAGCTTCTCTCCGGAAGTACTTTGGAACCGGCCTTTTCTACCCCCTTGAAATAGAGATATTATGAGTCGGTACCAGTCTAGACACCAGTAAGCCGCTAAACTAGTGTCAGATGTATTCATACCGGTTTACATAAAAAAATTGGAAATTTAAAGGGTTTCAAAACAACTGCTAAAAATGTTCTACTAGAATGCTCGAGACAAATGGAAAGAAAAATTAAGCTAATGAATGTCATATTTGTATTAATTATAGATTGTTTAAAAAAAAAACTTAACATTGAGAATTACTTACCAGCATGGTATTCTATTAACCCCAACACTATCAAATAGGACCTATGAGCAACTCATGTCCATCGGTAACTATAGGAAACTTTGTAAATTGGCCAAATTTGCTTCAACAGTTTTGGAAAAAAATCACTAATGATTTAGTGGTTTGTATAATTATATGTATCGTTCACCGTTCATATTTTTCATACATTTTTTGTATGCATTCTCTCGCACAATTGAGGTTTACTATTTTATATGATACCATTGTGTTTAACAAGCTAGGATCTCATTATTACATTTATTTTATATTTGTATTTACACAGGTTTATTTATGTATGGTTATTTTACTGTTTGGTAAAGTCAATTGAGGGCAAATATAATCATGAATTAATGTTTCCTCAGTTACTCTGTATGAAAGACTTTATATGTCTTTCATGAGTTTTGAGTGTAATAAAGTTCTGAGTTCTGGTGCCAAGACTGGTGCCCCAACATATCTTTTAGGTGGCGCCTATTTTTTTTCAACACCGTTATACATCATCGCCGTTACTTTTTACTCTTAACGATGGTGAATGTCGATGAACGGTGTTGAAACAATGAAGTGACAGGGTGGATGTAAGACCTAAATTCTACAAACTCGCATTGTTATTCAGGAATTTCATAGTTTTTATAACGATCACCGTGTCATGTATATTCTTAAATATTAAACTTTAAAATATTATAAAAGAAGTTTGCCTTCTTTAAGTGATAATTTTGCCAATGATAAAATTTATTGTAATTCAGCACCGTTATTCTTTTACAACACTGTTTTATTTTAAAATTAGACATAGTTTCAAGAACAAAATTACTTGAAACATATAAAAAAATGCTTTGATCTCCCGTATTTTTATTTACCGAGTTAGATTGCTATATTTTCCTTCTATTTATTACATCATACACTCTAAGAAAAAAGGGTTACATTTAGAACCCTTAAGGGTTCTTTAGAGTGGATCCAGTGGGGAACCCTTTAAGGTTCCAGGTAGAACCCTCTGGTCAGGGTTCTTCATAGAACCCTCTCTAAGGGTTCTTCATGGAACCCCAAGGGTTCAATATGTAACCCTAGCAATGGGTGCTTGTTAGAACCCTACTGAAAGGTTCGTCAGGGTTCTTCATAGAACCCTCTCTTATAGTTCTTCATGGAACCCCAAGGGTTCTTTATATAACCCTAACAATGGGTGTTTCTTGTAACCCTACTGAAAGGTTCTTTCTGGAACCGATTCTTCAGATAAGGGTTCTTACAGGGTCCTGGTATGAGAGATATATGGATGAATACTCGATTTTGTAATCATATTAATTTACGAAATATTCTTTAGGATATCGGTTCTCTTCACTTAAACCAATCGGATCTTATACATTTAGGGTATAGTTTTAAGTTGTGATGTGATAATGACATTTGAGTTAAAGCAGCTGTATTGCAGAGTAGCACAGTTGGGCAATTCATGCAAAATATTTGGCAAAATATTTCTTAGGATCAACTTCATTTCATTGCTTAAATGTAAAAAGCTGTTCTTGTGCTGTGTTTGTTGCGGTTAAAATATGCTTTCATTGTTAACTAAAAAAAAGCAAACGTGCTCCATGTTAAAACATTTTAATTTGCATATCATAAACAACTGTAAAAAAATATATAAAACATGACCATGCGGCATGGACTGATGATATTGCATATTTTAAAATCGCAAACGACTCTTTCAAACAGTACGGGATAATGTCCATTTTTCATACTCGGCAACTCGGTCAGTCCTAAGGTAAAATATATTGAATCTGATGTCCATACAATTAGAGTTGAAGTAATATAATCCACGACACATGCAACGGATCCATTTAATATAATTTAATTGCCTATTTACTGCCTTACAATAAGACCGGATTACATCAATTAAACACCTATAAATATGCTCAACACTTTCATGGCCTCAGTAACAACAATAATTAAACTTGTATCCTAATTACCAATTACTGATCTTTCTAACAGTGTTGATTTTATGGTACTATTCAAGAGGTGTGATGAGCAATATTTCATTTAAATGATCCCTAAAACGTTCGATTTGAGGGGTTGATTTCAAACTTTTCCACACCGAGCATATCACACAGCCGCACCAGTTCAATCTTTTTCTTTTGTCGCCTTTGATCTTTAATCACAACCCTAGGGCCCCACAGACCCTTACGACTGTTGGCCTTTGTGTTTGGGTGGATCTGGCATGTTCATGACCTGTGCATGGAGAAATTCCAACGTGTTTGTTAGTCCCTTAGGATAATCTGTACTAAACATAAAGTACAACCAAATGACACAACATAAGGTTGTTGTCGGTCCATAGTTGGATGCTCGTCCACGACGGTGACGCGATCTACCAGGATTGATGCCCTCTTGGCAGTCAATGGATTCCCTTCCTGACAATCCTTATACAGTACACATGGTGTCAGTTTGGCATCAGCCTGCAAAAGAAAGAAGGAAACAATAAGTAATCAAGCTGAACATAGAAATCTGTGGACATTGTCCTGTAACTCACTGTGACAAATGTCTCATCTTGTTAAAATATGCGACAGAGGTGGGATACAATGTATAATATGTACAATCTATATATATGTATTACCTGGTAACACTGTTAAAACAAAATATAACAAAGCAACAATAAATGAACAAATGCATGATCCAGATTAAATCTCTTTCATTGTAAAACATGCCTGTGCTTGAAGTTTCAATTTTAATGAAAGAAGTTTGAATTTTGAAGGAATAATGAGACATATTCAATAATGCAGACCATTCCTGCACACACCTACCTTATTCAGGACAAACAGCTCTTCATCTTTCTCTTTAAACAGCCTTTGTAGTTATACTGCCGCAGCATTGATGGTCAGTTCTGAAAAGAACAAATTTTTATATGCTATATAAATTATGTCAACAACATAACACATTTCTGCCTTTCTAAAAAATGTTGACAAATATATTGATTCTTTGATCATGCTATCTGGAAGAACGATAAGTAAATGTTATAAGAATATATATATATATACATTCAATATGTGACTGGTTGGTGTGAGGAACACTACCTTCAGTTAAATGTAAAGAAGACTAAAGAAGTAGTCTTTGATTTTAGGAGATCAAAATCTGTAATTACCCCAGTTGCTATCAAAAATGAAGATGTTGATATTGTATAAAATTATAAATACTTAGGATGTATTATTGACAGAAATCTGAATTGGAAAGAACATGTATTGAATCAATCCAAGAAAGCAAACAAAAGATTATATTACCTTTATTATCTAAGAAAGCTTAATATTGACAAAACCATAATTACCATGTTTTATAATTCAGTAATTTCCAGTGTCCTTACTTATTCACTGGAGTGCTGGTTTACAAATATATCTGATAAGTTAAAGAAACAGTTGAATAATACCAGGAAGAGAAGAAGTAGAATAACTGGTACTTCTCTTGCCACACACCAGGAAATCTGTGAAACCAAAACAATGGCCTTCATATCTAAGATCATGAATGACAAAACACATCCCCTATATTCAGAGTTCCGTTTTTTACCTTCAGGTAAACGCCTAGATACAATATTCTGCAGAACAACTCGTTTTAAAAAATCTCTCGTACCACACGTTATTAAACTTTTTAACTCACAACCCTCTTAGAAATTTAATGTTTTAAATTATGTGTTTTACCTGCAGAATTATCTGTTTTATCATTTTTACATGCTTAATTTTACATGCATAGTCAATATGTTATGTGTGATTTTTATGTATTTTTATGTATTATTTTTATGTATTTATCTATCTATTTACTTATTTATTTTTTTTATGTAATGAATTGCAAGTCAACAACAAATTCCTGGAGCTGAAGGCTAATAAATCTTATCTTATCTTATCTTATCTTATCTTATATATATATATATATAAATATATATATATATATATATTTATATATATATATATATATATATATATATATATATATTAAAGATAAAGTCATAATCAGTTTATTAATTCAAAATGGCGATAATTTATCAATGCAGAGGCAATTAAACTAATAATATTAAATTAAAAGAGATAAATATTATTTATAGTCGAATCTACAAATACACAGAAAGTAAGGAAAATTAATATGAATTATACACATATTATAATCGAATATGAATTATGGTCTATATCAATGCAATGCTACCCATAGTAATAAGGCGAAACAAATCCACATTCATATATTAGTATATACTCATTTGTGCGTTTATTGTATGTTAGTGTACTTAACAAAACACACGCACTCACCCCCCCCCCCCCCATATATATATATATATATATATATATATATATATATATATATATATATACATGAAACATAAATGTGTACTTGAGTATATGAAAACACATCGCTGGCACAGTAGATTGTTATACATGAACATGACCACTCTGCCAGGGCACCCATACACACAATACAATAACACTGGCCTTTTGCCTGGGCAGTGGTGAGGGCTGAATATTGGCTTAATGCTGTATAAAAACACATAGATTTTCTAAACATCAGAGTGATAGCGGGCCTTTGTAAGCGATCCACCATATAGCAACTTACCCGTACTCTTAGTCTTCTTTTTTCAGCAAATTTTCATTTTTCAAGAGGGACTGGTAAAGCATATTCAAAATGGCCGTTGTGGATGTCTTCGTTCAAAGCTGTTAGACATTCGAAAAGGCCGCTGAGATGCTGCCACGTGACAGTAGCCTGCGAATTGCAGCACACCGGAGAGACCAGATGCTGCCAGGCGCCCCCCACTGTTCGCGCCCGACCAGGCAACTCGTCACCTGTAGCCCGCCTCCCGCTGCTTGGACTAACCCATCTGGCTGATGAGGGCTCTGGCGGGATCACTTCTCTTCTTTTCTGACGAGTTTAGGGGGAAAATGTCGAATTTATGTTGTCAGTGTAATGTTAATCTTGCCTTGCATTATGAACAAAATCGATAACGCCATCAGGTGTAGTTATATATATATATAATTATATATATATATATATACATATATATAATTTGTATTGTTCACATAACGTGAATTCAATACATCGCGGTCATAGTGCTCTACCGTATGGGAGCGTTTATAAATACAACCGTACTTTAGTTATTTATATATATATATATATATATATATATATATATATATATATATATATATATATATATATATATATATATATATATATATATATAAACTGGCGGGATCCCTTCTCGTCTTTTCTGACGAGTTTAGGGGGAAAATGTCGAGTTTATGTTGTAAGTGTAATGTTATAATCTTGCCTTGAATTATGAACAAAATCGATAACGCCATCAGGTGTAGTTATATATATAACCACATTCACCTGATGATCGGGTCGCATCCCGTGAAACAGTCTGTTGTGAATTAACAGTGTTGTTTTTCTTCAGAGTTATATATATATATATATATATATATATATATATATATATAAAACTGGCGGATACTGGATTTTGGAAAGGGGAGGGTCAAACCCAGGAAGACTAAATGTAACCATGAAAAATGTCGCAAATGTCAGGGTCGCAAAATTTGGTTTGATCCCCCCAGAAAAGGTTGTTTTAGCTCAAAAGGGGATCCGCCACTGCATATATATATATATATATATATATATATATATATGAATGTGTGTGTGTGTGTAAACATATACAAATATGTATGTATATTTTATATATTTGTGGTGTATATATCTGTATATATATGTTTTATAATATATAAAATGCTATTATGATTTAATATTATATCATATTATATATTTCTATATTTCTATTAGTTTTATTATTTATACATATAATATAACATAAGGTAAGATAAAAAAAAATGAAACTATAATACGATTCAATATAATATAATATGAGAAATGATGAGATAAGATAAGATAATGACATCATTTATCACACAAAGTCAGTGTATACTGATTCATAGTGCAGCTTGGGACAGTGACCCACACACGTATTGGTACTGTAGGGTTCTATCAGGCACCCTCTCTTCGGGCAGAACACACGAAGAACCTTAAGTGGGCTATCTGGAACCCATGGATATCAAAAACGGTTCTAAGTTGAACCATGGTTCCAGCTGGAACCATACAGGTTCTGCATGGAACCCCCAAGAACCCTTTTTTCTTAGAGTGTACCTTCTCTGGGTTACGGTTGTATTTTGTCTCAGGATTTAACCGTAACTGAATTCAATATTGTTTGTGGCACAGTCAACCACTGTGATCTGTGATTTGGTACGTTTAAATGAAAATAAGCATTTAACAGGGTTAAAATATATTTTTATAATAAAATACATCGTACAGGTAAACCTTTCTTACTTTTTTTCTAAATTATGTGGGACCGTAAAATTGGCATGAAAATATCCAACTCAATCTTTCATAATAATTTCCAAGCACTACTACAAGTCTGTAACGGTGTTGAAATTGATGATACACATAGGACATTAAATTAGTCAAAATTATAACTTTTCACGAAATAAAGTGCTACGCTGAAATTAATTTCATATAGTTTACATTCTTTTATTTCCATGTTGGACTTTATGAAATAAATATTAGGATAAATTATTTTTCAGATGTTGTACAAGCTGAAATGGTATATATATATATATAAATATATATATATATATATATATATATATATATATATATGTATATATATATATATATATATATATATATATATATATATATATATATTTATGGAGATTGTGGAAAACCATGAGATTTTAAAGTGCTCAACTAATGAAATGAGCTGTAATAAAACACAGTTTAGAACTTAAACACACTTTCTTTTACTCTGACGTTGCTAATAAATTTTCCATTGTATGGTGTTTCACATATAACATTCATGCCCTTCAATTTCCAAATGTATTCGCTTAGTGTCATGGGATTCCGTCTCTTTTCGTTTCTACAGTTTGATGTACGGGCCGCGTAGCGTGTTTTAAACGATTTTTTTGTTAAGCCGATGTAGGTTTCTTCTCGGCGGTTGCGAGCCCTGTTACGGTGGCCTGGTACATAATTTTTGTTGTTAAACAGTTACCCTCTAATGGGCAAATATATATTTGTATATATATATATATATATATATATATATATATATATATATATATTGTTGATGTTATTGTTATTATAATTATTATTAATAATATAAACCTATTCAGCAGTAAAACGAAGAGTACATTCCTTGACGTACACGTCTCTGACGTCACATTTCGCGAGATTTTCCTGGAAACGGACCTTCACAGAGAGCGTATTGCCTTTGTCAATCAAGTTTTTTTTTATATCCTAGCGAAATCTAATTGTACACTCCTGTAATCTATCTAATTGTCTAAATAGAACCAACTTGAACACTCCGCGCAGCAGTATAAAAACACTTTATCTCTTTTTAATACCAGGTGAACGGGATTACCCACTAGTCCTATACATATTAGGGAATGAAAGGCATAGTTTTACGTGTCGCCTCGGCTTTGTATGCACGTATTGTAACGTGGGGAGACACTCTGGCGATATTCCTTAACAACTGCCCGGAGTACGCAATATTCCTCTTAATCGCCATGTACCTTGGAGTCACGGTCACACTTGTTAACCCGAGGTATTCAAAGTGTGAGTATATAGACGCACACAGCTAAATTTTATGGTCACAGTTAGAAATATTTTTTTTTCTTGAATCTCAATTTTCTGAATCTAGGATCAAACGGTTTCGTCTCTGAGAAGTCTTTAAACAAGAAATAAGAAAAAATACAATATTAATGTTTATATTCTCGTCATTAGAAAATTTATTCATCAGTTTAACTATTTCACATATTAAATCAAATTTTTTTCTATTGCATTGTCAGACAAAGATTAAATGGATTTCCTCTTTTAATTAAACTAGTCTAACATCAGAATTAAGCAAGGGATTAAAAATAATCTAGAGAATTTTTCTGATACCTATTGATTTATATTGTGCTATGTATTCAAGTCTTCAACAGACACAACAAAGCGCGTTTGCTGAAGGTTAATGAAAATCTTTCAAACAAAAAAAAATGCATTATTTTTATACCTGCCAAATTAGTGAATTGTAGAGGTCACACAGAAGGGCTCCTGAGACCCAATACATTAGCAGTAAAAGGTTTGATTTTTATTTCAAGCCTTTATACTTTCTTCTTTGACCAACAGACGAAAATTTGCACTCAGTTAAAAGACTCTGGATCATCACGTATTCACATCAGAAGATATGGCTGACAAAGCAAAAGGCGCAGCTGTGGAGGCGAGGGCTGTAAAGGTAGAGCGGTATTTTTCATGCCCTACTTGCGTTACGTTGGTTTGATTAAAATCCAGGCTGGAGTTGTGTTCTTTGACCGTTTTTATGTTCCATATTGTATTTATTGGTATAAGTAAACGGTGTTTGGCAATACTAAGCTAACTAAAATATGTTTGTGCGCAAGGAATACACTTCGTCACATATGGAATACATGTTAATATTTGGCCTCACTCTACCCCTTTTACATTACCTTAACTTGGCCTTGCAATTATATCAAATTTTTCAAAAGTAACTTTAAATTACTTTTCAAGTCCAGACGATTTGTGTTCGAGTTTACTTGAAAAAGTACAGGATGCTATCGCATTTGTCTTATTTCTGCAGACGGTGAAGCCGCTAATGCACATGCTCGTGGGAAAGGCCTATTATTTTTGTTAACTTTTTTTTTAAGATTGAGAAATTCAATGTGTTTATTATTCCTGATATTATGATATTAATGGTTTTGTCCCTATATTTATGTTATTTAAATGTTATTATAACCATTTATTGTTCCAAAGGGTTTGAACCAGTATTTGTGTAAACGTCGCTTAAACATAATATTATTTTTGGATATTTCTATAAAACAGCTTTTTTTACCTAACGTTATCCTACGCGGTTTTCACACAATTTATTTCATCTCTTATAAGCCTTTTTTTATTTACTTAAACTTTGCTGAGTCCTACAGCCCTGTCACAACAACGCTTCCACCAGTCACGTAAGTTTCCATTCGAGGAAAGTTTGTGATTGGTCCGCTTGTTTGCCTAAATCCAACATGTATTACCTAATTACTAAGACAGCTGCGACGAGAAATAACTAATGAATATGAAATCTATACAAATAGCTATTTCGTCTGGTCTTTCTGAGGTGACCTGCAAAGTTTTAGGTTCAAAAATGATTTTTTTTTGTTACGCAGCAAATATTCATGGTCGGAAAAGCTGCGAGTTGCATTTCCTTCAGGACATTCACGGGGAATAATGGACCATTGAAGTCACCAAAGTTCCCTTTAAACCAGCTGCGGATATTGCATTGTCGCCGTTTTCCAGTGAAACCACAGGGCCCCCAAATGGCATCAAGTTGACGCATACTAACAGTCGCATCAAAGAACTAATAACGTGCAAAGGCTACCAGGTGACTCAAAGATCAATGCTATCAGCAGAAGACGTGAAGAGTTTTGCAGTCGGTATGGACGTTATACAATATATATATATATATATATATATATATATATATATATATATATATATAAATATATATATTCATACGAATTGATATGAGTATCATCAAAATGCTATAATACTTCTTGTATCAATATTTTATTCCAAATGCCTTTCATCTGATGCAAATATCCCATGTAAGGATGTCTTGTGGGCGCCAATGTTTTTATGTGATATTATAAATTTTCACTGATAAACATTCACGTTTCCTAATTTAATTAATGTTTTGAATTAGCAAGCACGTTGTGTGGATCCATAACTCAGTTGAATATTTTACAGCAAAGTACAAACTATTGAAGTTTCTGTTTGACCCCTTACTTAAAGAGCCTTCCATGAGAAGGCCCCGTTTCTCGTGATGGAAATTAAATAATCTATGTTTGACGTAACACATTTAATAACATGTAAAATGTAATTAAGTGGCACACACCTTACTTGAATTATCCCTTGTTTGATCTATACAGTAACATTTCTGTTCCAGGCAAGATTGCACCATATAAACAGATACTGGGATGTGTGAAATTTGTTGAAGAAATGCCGAGAAACAATTTAGGGAAACCCCTAAGGAGAGTTCTAAAAGACCTCGCATTCAAAGGACTCAAACATTCTAAATTGTTAATATGTTTATACCTCAATTCTGAAAATTGTTATGTTGAAATTACGAAGAGGAACATCGCCCTTCATGAAACGTTGCAGTAAATACTGATTATACAGAACATACGAAATGTTGTATGTTCCGCTCTACCCTGCGAATATGTAACCTGAATTTAATGAAAGTTTTATAATATACCACAGAATTATCAATTTTCATACAGTTAGTCTCATTATATCATTCGCTCAGCGTTATCATGCTATTTAAAACGGCAAAGAAACTTTCACTGAGAACTAATTGCAGTTAAAGCGCTGAGATGTAATTGCTTTAACGTAATTGTGATAGACGTATGAAAATGTAATAACATTCACGAAGAAAAGGCATTCACTCCATTTACTATTAAAGCACACACCTCCTTACTCGACAGCGGCTAACAAATGACCACATTACGATATTTAGTTTCATAATTATGCTTATTATATACTATAAATTCAGAAAACGCTCATACTAACAAAAGAGATACAATGTACATTAGCTATTGATTATGATAGAAACAATGTCCATGTAAAAAAAATTAATTTTATTAAATGTATTAAATGCTTTTTATCTGAAGGGACCTTTTTATCGTTTGCCTTTTTCTCTCTGTTGTTAAAACTTCAAAGTATATGTCATAAAATAATTCAAACTATGCAATTCCAATTTCCAGTTTCTGCCATAAGGATCAATCAAGTTGTCATAGAATGAAGACGATATTTCATCCCAAGGAAAGAAAATCAGCACGGAGCATAAACAACTGGGATGGCTTTGCTTCCGAAGTCGAAATAAAATGTGTCCCTCCCTTGTCAACTTAGTGTGGTCCCACACCACATATACCACACAGTTAAAATATGCACTAACATATGCGATTATCAAGCTATATTGTGTGGGCATAAATTTAAATCTATACGCTGTTGATACTTAGATGAAACTTTTTTTTTTAATTTTAAAGCCCATAAAATTATGCCCCTCAATAAGTTTCTGTCACGTTATTACAGTTTGTAATAAAAAAAATTACCAAAATAAAAACAAAATCGTTTGAATATTCCAGAAAATTTGATCTTAAAGATAAAAGTCAATAGTTTTATCGAATTTGAAGAAAATAGGCAGTACTGTTTTAGTTAAACAACTCAAAGAGAACCTTATACATATTCAAAGCATTAGATGAACGAGGGAATTGTTTATTTCACCTATTACATTTGGTATTTTGATCATCTTACAGTGAAATAAGGACACTGACTAGAAAGTAATACTTAATTTTAAGAAAGTTCAATCAAAATTAAAAAAACACTAAAAATATAATCATGGCATTTAAAGGACCGTCAAGAACATATAAACAAAGTGAGACGAAATGGTTGGCGTGTTCAAGATAAGAACATTGTCCAACCATAAGGAAAATTTGAGTGCATAGAGTCACAATATATGACTTCTTCGGATCGGCCAACTAATATTATAATTCATTCTATTTGCAGCTGAAGCGGAAATTAAACCTGATATCAGTGTTGCATTTATTCAACAAATGGGAGACTTATTCAAATAAGCGGTGAAGTTATACAAGTTTTTGACACTTCTATGTCGACCCCAGTGGCAGTGTTTATAAACGGATTTAAAAAGTTTAAAATGAATATTACAAAACAGCTCTAAATGATCGTTGTTTACACTTTGTACAATGTTTTCAAGTATTGCAGAGTTAATTAGTCATTTTTAAAGAACTGCACGGTTCTGTACCTTTTGTGAAAGGATGGTCAGAATTCTGCTGAGTGTACATAAATTTCCTTGTCTGGTGTAACCATGTAATGCAAAGCAGTGATTCAGCAGTATTTCAGAGATTCCAATTATTTAAATTAATGCTGATATGCAGCAGCTTCATTTACATATTAAGAGTCCTCTTGAATTTTAGACAAACTGCGTACTCTGGGATATTTTTTGAGGAAAAACATAAATTACTTGAACAGACCATGAAGCTTTATTAAAATTTAGGGAAACTATTTTGCTTGACAAAATGTCCACCTTTCAGGTTAAAAATTAGCAGAGTATACGCGGCTTACTCGATAGTGAACTGGTTTATTCCCAACAGTAATACAGCATGCAACATAGTAAATATAAATAAAACATTAGAAATATTTTAAACGGTTTATAGTCGGTATTACAAATTGCTATACACACCCATAATAACGGAAAAGTATCGTAAAGGATATCATGTTCAGTTTGACCAAATTAATCACAAAGTATTACAAAGACATCGGGATTAAATGGAAATCAAACATAAAAATTTATACTGTGCAGTAATTTATGCCAAACAGTTTTAGTTTTTATAAAAACTATAACAGAAGTAAGTTGCAGTGTAATACTTTGATAAAAATATTTCACGTTGTGGCCACAGGCCAGAATAGTATTAACAATAATATCAAATAATGATATTAATAATAGCAAGTCATCTGCCTCATAAATATTTGCAAAGATTATTTGAAGCAGATCGGTTAAGGCTTATATGAACACTATCATATTTTACGCCTTGTCTACGAGCAATAATGGAACAAGTGTTCAATGAATCAGATGTGTACACACAGTGCAAAAGCTCAAAACTAGTTTTGACGAACACGCACAAATGTACGCACGCCAAATATTTAAACAGTATTAAATATATTACTACTGAACACGTGCTTCAAATACATTAACAAAGAGAAACATGTCTAAACAAAAAAAAAACGAAAAAAGGGAACATCTTGTAAAAGCAATGTGTGCGAACAATTCCATAAGGGTCCTCTCTTTCCTTTTTTCAACCTATATACTGAAAAGCTTAGCAAACCTATATATAGCATATATAGCCATGTCAATACCTATGTTCCAATTCTAACTTCCGTAGCACACAAAAATCAACACAACAGGTTCCCTCATTAATTCTAGGCATTTCGTTCTGCTTGTGCTGAACTAAACATTCATATGTTTAAATTTGCATTTTTCTGCATCTAAATACATCCCATATTGGTTAATTAGTAGACTCATAATTTGTGTCCCCTTCACTCATGTTGCACAAAACATGTTATGATAATTGTTGTATTGTAAATATCTTACTGGGGACAGATTCTAAGAAAATCGAGTCTGAGAATATTTTATCAGTAACAAAACTGAGATTTATCTGTAGTTGTACTTGTAAAATAAATTTTCAATCACATTAACAACATATGTGTGTGTGTGTGTGTACCATCTTCTCTAGTGATGTTTTGTGTTCGAAAATTCTTTTATAATCACTTGTATCACTTTGTTGACGCTTTTTAAACAATTTTCTCGATAAGAGCTCGGCTCTTATATTACTTTGTCACACGCAAATATGTTGAGTGGGTTGTTAAGAAAAGACCAAATTTTGCTGGGCCATAAAACCTACTTGTTATTGCAATATAAAAATAAAATATTAAAAAGGGGAAAAGTTATATGAGAGAATATGAGGCTTACTTGATAGTGAACTGATTTATTCCAAACAGTAATACAGCATGCAACAACAGAGTGAATATAATTAAAAAAATGAAAAATATTTTAAACGGTATAAAGTCGGTATTACAAAACTGATAAATACATACCGAATATAACGGTAAAATATACTAATGAATATCACATTCAGCGTGACAAAACTGACTGCAAAGTGTTACAAAGACCACAGGATTGACTGAAGATCAAACAAAAGTGTGAAATGACAACTATCAACATCGTTCTGGTACATATGGCTTATACTAATCATGCGTGGATTCATACAAAATATAAATGAAGCTGGCTCCAATAGTGTGTAATACATGAATATAAATATTTCACATGCTCGCCATAGGACAAAACTTGTGTTAATAATAATATTCATTGATATTTTTTTATAAAAAAGCAAGCACTTCTCCTCCGTCCTATTAATACTTGAAAAGAATGTTTCAAGCAGATCGACTGTTCGCAGGCTTAAACGGCACTTCACACTGTTCAGGCCTTGTAAACGGGCAATAATTGAACCTTTGTTGAATATGATGTGTACATACAGTGTAAAACACTAAATCTCTTTTGATGAACTGCACAAATATATTTACGGTAAGTATTCACACATCATTACTGAACACGTTCGTTTTTCTCAGAATACATAAACAAGGAAAGGTTAACCAAAAAGAAAACTCTTCTATAAGAAAAGTGGTGTGTTTTGCAATTCTATAAACAAACTTTCTTCACAAGTTGCCCATGTGTTTTCCTGTATGTATTTTTTTTTAATTCATTATCGGTAAACTGAAAATACCAAAGAATGCCTTCCCTCCACGTCTGCTGAAGCATTATTTCATATAATTAAAGTTTATCATCCGAAAGTATGTCCCATAGTTAATTGTACTCATTTACTATACTTATTACCGGGTCGTGTTCTCCAAAATTCTGTACCAATACTCTTGGTCCTCATTAAATTTGTGATCAAAATATCGCAAACAGTGTCCGGTTGTGGAACAGGGTACATATATATTTATACGTTTTCTAATCAAATAAATCGGTTTTGATATATATTTTTGTTTAAATAAACTTAACAAAACGCCAATACGGTGGTGTGCATCCAAAAAAGGTCTACTTTAATATTACTTGTTATACAAAAAATCTTTTCAGATTGATGTAAAGGGTAAAAAGTTCAAGACCATAAAATACTACGGGTCATTACAATCATACTCGGTCAGTAAACATTAAAGTAGGGATATTGTTTAAATGAAACCTCATATACCAAACTCATATAATGTGCTAACAAAGTGTGTTTTCACGTTTAGTGAGCATAGACTAACAAATAATACTGCTCATAAATTAACATACATAATGACAATAAAATAATCACAGGAACAAAACTCAAGCATACATAAAAAAAGTTTGATATATCTTGATCTGGCTCTTGATAGCGAAACAGTGCTTTTCCAACTCCGGCACACGCCAGCCTTTGTTACGAGAGCCATGGATTTAAACGTTTGATAATCTGGTGCCTACATATCTCTGCTAACCAGGTTTGACTTTCATCAAGGCTTATTTGAAAATCTATTATCTTGACGACTCAAAATAAAATTACTAACAAATTTAAATATTTTGTTTTCAATTCTAATGTGTAAATATTAAAATGTTGTGATTTTCATAGTGTACAAATAAATAATTATTTATTAATTTCTTAACATGGACAAAAATACTGGAAAAATTACTAACAAGATAATAAAATTAATGAATAATGATTTTTTTATAGTAATGTGTTAAAATTAAAATATGGCTTTTTAAATGTTTAATCTTTGGTTTATATTTTAATTATAATGACTGAATTGAGGCAGTCTCAGCTTTGTTACATTCCCTCAATTTGATAATATGCAACTGATCTATATGAAAGTTTACCGGTGTTCAAACTTTCAACCAGACAGTGCATAAGCCTCCATACTGTATCAACACATTGTTAATACATATTAGCCAAGTACATTATAAAACGTGTAAATAGATTTGTTAACATTACAAGGCAGTTTCTGTCTTAAACATTTTCACAACAACGCCGCCACTTCCTCCTCCTCACGGATCTGTGCCTCCATTTCTTCAAAGTCCTGCATTAAATCACTTTCCCTGTGTAAAACATGAAAAACATTTGTACTGTTCTATACTGAAAAGTGAAAGTTTACTCAAACAAAATTTGAATCTTTAAATTTTTAATAAAATAAACATGGTAGATGATCTGACAAAAACATTTGGGGAAATTTCCTGAAAATTCCTTAAACGAAAATTCTTGAATTTCTAAAATCAGGAAATTCCTTGAAATTTCTCATGCCTGAATTCAGGAGCAATTGCTCCTCATATAAATGCCCAAATAATTCCTGCAGCATATTCACAGGCAGAGCATACCATTACACATGGATAAATTTGTATGTATTATTACATTTTATATATATATATATATATATATATATATATACATATATATATATATATATTACACAGTCATATATATTATACACTTGAGTAAATCTGACACTTTTATTTTTGGTTTGTTGAAACATTTTGGTATTAATGGTGTTAGTGATTTTTGTCTTACCTCAGGTGTTTAGCGATATCAATGCCCTGGTCAGGGATCCTTGGAGTCAGGATCTCACTGACATATTTTTCTCCTGCATCCTCCGGCTCCGGAGTCAGAACACTCATCCTGCTTATCTTCCCATCATCTATACCAATACAACAATATATACAGTGAAACCTTGTTGTGTCGAAGTCAAAGGGACCCTCAGAAAACTTTGACACATGCAGGTTCTATTTGGTAATAGTTTAACTACAGTTGTCCGGAATATCGAGAATTTAACTTTGACATAAGCAGGGTATTCATCTTAAGCAAGTTCAACACAATGAGGTTTCACTGTATATATATATATATATATATATATATATATATATATATATATATATATATATATATATATATATAATTAAAAAAAAAATAAAGGTTAAGGCCATGATCCGTTGGTGGCACTGCCTTTTGAATGAGGATGATGGGGGGTGGAAAAAGGATGAGAAAGGGAAATTAATTTATCTGGATTTCAGATTTAATAAGCACAGGGCTTAGATTAATCAAGAAGTCATAACCTGTCATTAAGACTGAGGTCCTATCGAGAATTAATTGTTTTCCTATGAGGTACTGGCTGAGACCACAGCAGGAACCCTCTGCTCTGAAGTCCGAACATACATCATTAGGCCATACCCCATACATAGAGAATTATAGAATTGTAAAACTTGTATTAAAAATGACAAATTAATCTCTGTAGATCAACCATTTACATCAGGAATTATACTTACATAATAGATCTCAGACCAAGTTTTGGGCACATTTTATTCCATTGGACTGTGGAGAAAAGTAGTACAATGGTTGGTTTTGGACTTGTGATTGTGATTTTAAGGTATTGGGTCACAAATGGATCATCTTCCACACTAATTCCCCTTGCTGATATCTTTACTATTAGGGATGTACCCTCTTATTGGTACTGGCCATAGTTGGCAGGCAAATGTGGAGTGAATAACTTTGAAGCATCTTTTATGGTTCGTGGGGCTGTATGCTTCCCAGCTACTATACTGAAAAGCTACAGGGATGATCAGGGAGGCAAAATGAAAGATCAGACTGACATCTTTGGTGAAATTGGACTGTAAAGGCAACCTTAATCTGTACCTTTATATCAGCCTGATAATCAGGTTTATTTCTATTGAGTTATATGAGCCAAACAACCTGACACTGAAACAAAAAGAATCATGGTTGAGATGCAGATCCCTCACCTGTGATCATGCCAGACTCTGAAGCAAGTTCCCACTCTAACTGATGGAGAGCTTCTTCATCCTCCTCGTCAGCTTCATGTTTAGTCACCTGGTCGTCATAGCGATGGAGGTCATCACCATCAACCACTACAAAGGTATATAACAAACTCACTGAGAATCAAAATTAAAGTATATCTCTAGCACAAGTAAGTCCATACATTATCATCATCATCATTCCTTTAATACACTGGATATTTCTAGAAGGAATACTGAGTGGAAGATTAGTTAGAATGATTAAGACTGGTCATTTAATATGGCTATATTAGTCAACATACATTCAATAATATATTGTAACTTTTCAAATGTTTAAAATATAAACATGTTAAATGGTTTAAGGGAACCAGGAAAATTAATTTTTATGCCAGAACCGTCTGGGATATATTAATCTGAAGCCTTCCCTGTACTTGTGGAATCAGGCATAGAACATTCAGGTGCGATATCCAATGACAATTCTGGATATTTACCTTATGCCACTATATAATTACAAATAATTTTCAATAAGGGTTGACACAAAAGTTGATTACTGATTGAGAGTGTAGAAGAGTTGATGTTGAGGTCACTGAATTTCAACCACAAATCCCTAGGAATGGCAGTATCACGCTCACTCTTGGACATGTGGCAGATACTTTACAAATTTGAAGGAGAATCACTACTTGTAAATTTACGAGCCAGCAAAACTCACTTGAGTAGGAATTTTTTCCACAGATAATATAAAACCACACAGAATTTTATAGTTTAAATACCAGAATGGCTAAATGAATAGTCCACTTAAGAATAATGATACTTCCAGTCCTCGTTGGAGCGTGATATGAAAGCTCAAACAGGCTACTGAAGTTTTCCCCTTATGTCGACTCACGTTTGAACCTTTCGAGCGCTGAGGTCAATAGTGACTGAGGCAAGTTATCTTTAGCCTCATTTTTAGGGACCCAGGCTGGGAGGTGCTTTGATTGGATGTCCCTACAGCTGGGGTCGCCAACTTAGACAGAGGGGTGCTATCATCAAAATAATGGGATGTCTGACAATGTTAGAATATTTTATGAAAATACATATTGGCATGTGGTAGAGACTGCTTAACAGTTGTGTGCATGGAGACCTCATTTCACATTGGGATGAATTTGAGTTAACCATAATAAATGTCTATCTGTCTACAAAACTCCAACTTATATCTGTGTTAGACAATACCCAATCCTCATCCATGGATTGGCTAGTCATGACTGCATCACTGGGACCACAAAGTAAACACATATGATCAACACAGACAATTGCTTCATATGTATATGTATACGTATCATATCTGTAGGATATCTTGACTCACCTATAGCTCTTGACTCTCGGCCAGATCGTGACTCTCTTCCAGCCTGTGAGAGTCTACCTGTCAGAGTCTCCTGTCCTATTGGAAGGGCTCTGGGAGTCGCATCCTCATCACTGTCTGGCCACACTCCTGCCTTCTGTTCACTGTCAACAAATACCAGTGGTTTAAGGAAATTTGGATCTTGGATTGATTCTCCACCAAATTATGACTGAGTTTGATCTATGATAAGCTGCCAACATGACTGTTGATTTCTAGTATATGTAGAATATTTTCTGGAGTAGTAATAATATACCAGTACTGGTGCACTGATATTTTGTGTTACAAATACGTATGTTGTATTGGTATCATCAGATACTAGTATCCAAGAATCAATATGCTGATGATCATCCAATGGTAAGTTTAACAGGACATACAGGACATTTAACAACAGTCCTTTAGCTCAATACAATGCATCCAGGGGTAACATCATTAAAGGTTTAAAAAGAATTCTAAAATTTATGTATGCTTTGCAAGTAGATTAAAAAGTATGTAATCCTTTGGCCTGTAATCTAAACTATAATATGCATAATATTTAGCTTGTATTATTTCATTACTACAGTCCTAACATTAATAAGGACATATTGCAATGATCAAATATACTTGTGATGCACCATAAGCTCTGCTGAAAATGGTCCTCACACTAATGTGAACATTGCATCAACAATTGTTCCTGATTGTGTCAATATATAGAGTGCAATGAATCAATCTTGAAGAATTTTCTCACTAGAATGGTCTAAACTGATTTATGTGAGAAAGAGGTTTCATAATTTCAGTTCAGTTAATGTTTTAGGTGTCAAAATATCACTTTCTAAGCCCCTCTAAATGTTTCACTTTTCATTTTATAGTTTGACACCTAAGTCTCACCGAATCATCTCTGTGAGTTGCCGTCCACTCAGCGACCATCGGACCGTCTCTAGCTGATCTGCAGGTAGGATGCTGGTATCTATGACAACATCACTGGAGGGCACGGTTTCTCCTAGACTGGAGTCTGGTCTCCATGAACGTGGAGCCATCTGGTAAACTGATCATGACAGTAAATACACATTGTAAATAACAATTTAAAGGTCACAGCAGCGAGTTTTTATATGGAGGTATGGCATACAATGAAATTAAGGTTAACAGTCAACCCTTCTCAATAGGTGGCAGAACACAGCCCAGTGGTTGATGCTCGGTTGTGTAATGTCTGACTACTGAACCAGATCACTGGGAAGTGTTGGGTCAAATCTGAAAGGCACACAGTTTGTTAAATGTTGTACTTTCACCCAGAGTCTTAATATAGATTAGGAAATTTTGAGAGAGACAAACTTTCTGACATGAGATCCACCACAGCCTAGTTGGGGACTGGCAATGACAGGCTGTGTGATGAGCACAGTTGGTTTTCCCAGGAGGAGTTAGTGGCATATCAGTGTATTTAAACCATAGTCTGCTTACCCAGAGAACCCATATGCAGAAAAACCCAAAACTGCCAGAGACTGGTAGGGAGACATACAAAGAACCCCTTATTGAGATGATGCATGGAAAAGTTTCCTCTAATGTATAAACTGATGCTTTAAGTTCATTTATATATTAATGCTTTAACTTCTTACTTATTCCAAAACAACACATATCTATTCACTTACCTAAATTAATAGTCATTAACTTCATATCTACAGGTGATATTATAAATTCTAAAAGTAGAAACCCTTTACTTTAATATTGTTAATACTCCAATATTGTTGGAGTTTACACAATTAGATATTTGAAAAATTGAATTATATTTTTATAGTATATATATATATATATATATATATATATATATATATATATATATATATATATATTTTATTTGGAAAATTTAATTTTGTTTGTTTGTTTCGCATGCCTATCTTAATTGAAGCATTTATTAACAAATGAAAACTTGCAATAGGATACAAAATTTGATTTCCATTAATTAATCAACATGTATCATGGGTGTGGATCCAAGGGAAAACTTCTAAAATGTGCTGCAGTACAGATGTTTTCAAGTTTTATTCATGTGAGTGTGAAATTTTTCCTAAAATTTCTCAGTATATTACCGGTAGCAGCCAACATGAGCATTTGAAAACCCTAAAAGCCACATTTTGCAATTTTGAATGTATTAATATAAAAAAAAAAAAACCAAGACAGATAGTTTTAGAGAAGAAGAATAGTAATAAGTGCAAAAAAAGACCAGTGATGATAATATCTAGAGTGAATCAATCAAAGGTGAAATGTACATATGTAAAAACAAATCTGTGGGGAGGGTTCAGTTACTTTTAAATGATAACATTTTCATGATTTTATTCATGAATTTAATTTAAAATATAACTACATCACTTGATATAAACTTTTGATTCACTGCTTCAAGGTCATAATGAAAACAAGTCATCCATGACCACTAAATTAAGTGAAAAGCTACTCAAAGTAATGCCAATTAACTAACTGCAAAAGTGAACTGCTTTTAAGTTCTGTCCTAACATGCTTTGTCATTTGTAGCAAATGTAGTTTCTATGTACATAAAAATGTGACCCTAATAACACAACACGTAAAATCTATAAATGAAATGAAGAATATTCAATATACCCGTCCCTCTTATATCCAAAGATGGGAATTCTACACAAATCAAGATATTTATTCAATCAATATGCATAAATTCATATTTACATTGGTATTCCTGGGTACACTGGTAACTGATTAATTATTAGAAAGACTGTCAAACATAAAGATCTCTTGAGACACAGAGTTCATATCAATGCAGTTACACAAATTGCTTGTTTTTCAACCATATTAATGTCTAAGTATGTAAAACATATTAAGAAATAATAACTTTAACCTCAGTGGAACTGCTTAGACTATACTCAGGTTAATAAAATGATAAAAATGCTCATGACATCAAAGTCACATATTTATATAACAAATATTACCAGTAGGTCATGGGGTTTGCTGAAAAACTGTTTAAATGCAATGTCTGAAAGGTTGTCAATATGTTACTGCAAAATGAACAAAGCAAAGTGCAATTTTTTTTCTTTAATACTCATATGCCAGTACCTGCCTATTAGACAAGTAAAAGGGTTGTCCTGGGTGTTAATAAATAGTTTATATGAACAGGTTTATGTAATACAGTGTCTCACCATTATAACTGAGTTTATATTTTTCATCCTTTTTTTTCTTTTGGACACTAGGTGTCATCACCCGTTCTTCTTGTGCTAGAGGAACACCACCAAGGAAGAAGTCGTCAAGCCCTCCTCTGTAGTCTACAGGGGGCACCTCTGTCCCCCGACTTGTGACATCTTTCAGGGCATCAGATGGTGACTTAGTTATATGACCCTCTCTGCACGTATATAAAAAGTCATGATAATTCTAATACATATTCCATATGGTCTGTTGAATAATACTAGTTGATTCTTGGTTAATTTTAATCAAGTACTTCAAACCAGTTGCATCACATTTGAACAGTGTGGCCCTCTTCTCCAGAAAGCTTAAAAAAGGGTACTTTTATATAGTTTTTAACATTAACATGAGTAGGTTATTCACAATGTTCACATCGATAACAGCTAGAGCTCATGGATGTCATAAAGATATCATGTTAAATGAAACATTTGTAAATTATTAGGTACCTGAAACAAAACAAAAACCAATTTTCTTATATTTATTCTGTGATTTCAATACAATTTACCTGACAGTTATAGACTGAATAAGATATTATAAATTCTTCAGAAAAAAAAAAAACAGAAAAAAAAGAAAGACCAAACATATATATTAAATATCCAACCCAGACTAACTGTTGTCTGAAATTAATACCAGTGTAAAAATTGTGGACGTCATGAAAGAAAAGATAAGGTAAGCAAAAGCTAATATGTGATGAATTCATTTACTTAAAATTAATAAATATTACCTACTTTTGTAAAATATCTCATATCAAATGGTGAAAATGGAATGTCTCAAGTTTATCAACTGTATATCCAGTGATTCACCATTTGAAAATGGACCCTTCCCGCATGCATACTCATTGTGTGTAATGACTATCTGCCAATTTTGGTCCAAGGAGTCACAAATGCTGGTTCTGTCAGGTGAAGTTAAATATAAGCCATAGGATCTGGCAAGAACCTAGTTTTAAAAGGTAAGTTCCTTTTCTTGTCAATACTTCTGACCCAAACACGTAGTGTAAGGTACGGCCTGCTGGTAGTGCTGTCGAGGTAAAAAAGTTTTGTAATTTACTTTTCATCATAAAAATGAAATGATTAAACCATGAAGAATGGTACCTGTGTGTATGTATTTGTGTGTACACTAATATCTGTGTTGGTAGGTGTCTGATATTTACCCAAATATGGCAAGTCTGGAAGCTGCTCTGCTCTGCGCTCGACTCGCTGCTCTGCTACCCGGACGAGGTGTTTTCCTGTCTCGGGCACTTGGTAATGACTGATTTCTACTCTTTGTGCGAGATTTGGGTCTGGATTTATCCTGTATGGCAGAATCAGATGGACTTTTATCTGGAGAGCTATTTAAACTCAAGTCTCCCCTACCCGAGTCACTGGCTGGAGATCTGATATTCCGAGCTTTTACCGAAGATTTTGAACCTGGCCTGCGAGTTGATGGTGGCCGTGGTGTCATTTTGTCTGAATCTGTTTTTGCTGGAGAACGTTTTTGTGAAGAATTTGATTGCTTGATATCAGTACTTCCTTTTTTAAGGCTTCCATTTGTGTTGTCATGTGACCTCTGAGCTTTGGCTGAGGATGGTGGTGTGGGGAATGCTTTTTTTGTCTTGGGTTGAGCTGATTTCTTCTTCCTGAAAAGTAATATTAATTTGATAAATGGACTAACTCATAAAAAGTCAGACTGCCTTGAGAGCAGTAATATTCTTAACAATAACAGATGAAGGACTATTATTGTTAAACAGACCAGGACATATATTGCTACAGCAATCATGCTGTAAAAAAAAGGAAATTTTAGTTGAAATTTTTTTCTTTGGCAAACTTTTTCAAATTTTCATATCTACAAATAATTTCTATGATTTTAATGTAAAATTTAATGAAAAAAGAAAATTACTTCAGAAATCATGTAAATTAAATGTGTAGTACATAAATTAAAGAAATGATATTTTACTACATCAGCATTTTCAAGGTATGAACATATCTTATAAAGTGAAGATAAAAAAAGGTACAAGACACATTGTACTAAAATGTATTATTAAGAGCTGTGCTTACAAATTCACAGTGGTATGACATACAAATTTCCAGTCCATGCATACAAAAAAATGTTATCCTAATTCTAATTGGGTAACAGAATGAATTACTGAAGGAAGAACTTAAAAACGAAATAAGACTGGTATATTATGTATTAAATTGCAGCCCCTGCATACAAAAATGTTATCCTAATGGTAATTAGGTAATCAAATGTATTACTGAGAGCTGAACTTAAAACTTTATGGTGGTATGACATACACAAAATTCTAGACCATATTATATTAATTTTAATTAGGTAATAAAATGTATTATTAAAGAGCTGAATTTAAAAAAAAATATGGTGGTATGATATATATAAAATTTCAGTCCATGCATACAAAAAAAAAATATCCTAATGGTAATACTTGAACACAAGCATTGCTGTAGTTAAAATTCACAACACAAAAATACTAAATTGCTTGCTGGAACTGAAATAAGTCCTCTCAATTTATAGCAAAAATTCTTGGTTACGACACATGAATCCTTACTCTTCTCGAGCTGTCTGTAGTTCTTCACGATCACCAGGTTCTTCACTGACATAATATGAGAGTCCTTGTTCTAAGCCTCTTATAGTTCGCTGAAATACCAAAAACATGCAAATTCAGGAAGTTTATATTCCTCGTTTTCGCCTTCAAGTCTGGGATGATTTTAAAGTCTGTGGTAAGTACAAATAGTTTTAAACATGCTCAAAAGCAGGCCCCTGGCAGTTACTGCAAAAAATTCAAGTATTTTATGTCCACCGCTAGCGACATCTGTTGGTGAATGGTGAAACTAAATGTGCTGATTCATCATATAAAAAATAAAATATCATATTGTATTATTATCTTGTGAAACAGACACTCCAAAACCTATCCTAACCAAGGTAAGCATGAGCTCCAGAGCAATCACTGACCCAAATTTGAATGAAATTTGATAAAATACAGGAAAGTTATTGGACAGATACGAAAAACCTGATGGACAGACAGACAGACAGACAGACAGACAGATGGATTGACAGACAGACAGAGGGACAGACAGATAAACCCAAATCAATGTCCCCTGTTCCTTCCAAGGAAGTGGGGGACAATAATTTAATGCAGGTAACTTAACAATGGTAACCAATATTAAATACACCATAATGCTTCAGGAATTAATACACATATCAAATGAATTCACCAATGCAGTGCACCCTTATTTTATTCATTAACTTTGGTCCACATGTTCCGTTTGATTTGTAAGTTGAATGATGCAGTTGTATATTAAATGATCCTTGATTTTTAAATATTACCTTTATTTATGATACATGATATACTTAGTATGCAAGCAAACAGACTTTATATTCATGTATTTGTTTCAGCAGCAATTCTCCTAAGACATGTACAGGCATATTTTCAGTAAATGTAAAATTTCCATATTAAACTGCTTGATCAATATATCAACCAAATATTATGATGCTTAAAGCATAGTACATAAATGCTGACAAGCTTAAAAAAATATATTTCATTATGGTCCAACAGAACTAAGACAAGAAACAGGCATGTGACAATTATATGTTAATGATAACTTACTGCAGTGGCACAGGGTCACTGCAAGCAACCTGGAAATTTTGTGTGACATCATGCCAGTTTACAAATAGAGGCCATATGGGAGGCCCCCCTGTGCACAGTGATTCCAGAGAGCAGCGAGTCAACACATTCAAATACTATCCAAGAGTGTGAACTAGTGCCTCTTTACTGATCATTTTGTCTTGTATACATTTCTACATGCTGTGTATTACAGTTAATTAACATTTTCGTTTTGGATCCTTTGAACTGTTGCCTGACACAACAGCTTTGTACCATACTTACAGTGCCATCTGGCAGTTCTATTATTGACACCTGTGATTCTGGTCGGGTCAGCATTGGTTCTGCTGGGTTTGTTGTGTGGAAAACAGACGGAACATTCTCGTCTTCAACATACTTGGCAAGTTCTGAAGTAATATCAAAATTGCAGATAAATAAAAATAATAAAATATGTTTTGAACTGTTCACATTAAGTAAATCAGGTTATCTCCAGAAAAAGAATGTACCATTAAACATTTAAATGACCACAGACCAAATTCATATAATGGTGTGTAATATATGCAAGAATAATAAGAACCCATATTAATTCATTTCTATGCAAGATTCAACTTCAAACTGAGCATTAAAATGTCAAAAAATACATTGCTGCATAAACAGTCAAGACTGTTTTATGAAAAAGACATAATATGGCAATGAGTGAATTGATAATCATTTTTAAATATAAACAGCCTATTTTTTGGCACAGGGTTCTCAGTGCAATTCACTATATATCCTCCACTGCTACTCCACTGAAATAACCACTGCTACTCATTGACCAAGCTCTTTACTGCTGCTACTCCAGCACATTACCACTTTCAATGCATTTTCACAGGAGGTGAACAGCTGCTGCTAAGTGTATAGCCTGGTTTAACCAATGTTTATGATTTTTACCAGACAGTCAGACAACCAAGCTTCTCAAGACCTACACCAACACAATGAACAGTGACGTAGGACTTGAGTCAGACTTGGACTCGAGAGTTTGGGCAAGTCCACTTTTTTGGGGACTCTGACTCAGAGTTGAGGGTCCTGGACTTGGACTCGGAGGTAAAGACTTGATAAATCAGGCCGAGTCCATCTCAAGTCCAATAGGAAAAAAAAATCTGTCACTTATTGTAAATAATTATGTGCATGTGCAAACTACTAATGAATATCACAAAATAATAACACTATAATAAAACTATAACTGAGCTTGGCTCAGCATTGGGAGTTAAAAAATGTTATTAACCATTATAGTAAAAGCATGTGTGAACTAACTTAAAAATGTACATGACAATCTAAAGTTTCCTTTTTAAATTGCCTTTTCAGGATATTTGCATTGGACTGCGACTTGGGGTCCAAATGACTTCGACAAGAAGATGGACTTGGACTCGAACCTCAAGGACTCAGACTTGGACTCGAGTGGCCTAGACTCGGACGTGCACTTGGATGGTGTGGACTTCACCACATCACTAACAACAAACCCAAAACTGATCTCACAAGCTCAGCAGGGAAACTACCAATCAAATGTATCCTCACCTTCAATTTCCGTCTCGCTTTCTGGGGACATCACATAGTCCCTATCATTTGATGAAGTTAGCCTTGGAGTCTCCATCGCCTGTAGGTCTGAGCGCCGGTGTTTCTTCAGAAGGAGTTTCTCCGCGTATGTCAGACTCCCTTTCTTAAACTTGATCTCCACTGGTTTTTGTGTAAGATTGTCTCCTGTGCTTGTTCCATGGTCCACACTGACTGCTACAATGTTAAACGTAACTTGCATTTTCTGGATATATATGATGAACTGGCCATATTACATAAAAGATTCAGGTTTTCCAGGGTAATTAAAAATCACTCCAGGACAACAAAATTTTTTTTTTAAATTCTTTGATTAAACCAAAAATTGACACTTTAAAGGAAAGGAATGACTAACAAAAGCAGTGCATACTGTATTTTTAGTTCTTGAGAGATACTGGGAGACAGAGGCTGGTAAATAAATATAATTCACCACTAAACTTAGACTCCTTACACAGAGCTCTCTCTACATTCCTTCCAGTATAATCTTTTTTATTCAACACATTGCTTGCATGGGGAGCTTTTGTCATAGACCAACCTCGGGGGAACTGTGTATACTGGCACCATGCCAAGCAAGACTGGTGGGTATGCCTGGGTGAAAACTTGGCTAACAGCCAGGAATGCTCCTCTCTTAATGGTACATACGAAAATGTCTCACCCACATTGATTGAAACATGTTTGGTTCTTTTCTTGGCATAGAACTGATATCAGCTTTCATGGACGAGGTTTATGACAAAAACTTTCTGTACAGGCAGTGGTACGCTCTGAACACAGCGTGTGACCACCAGGGTTCTTCCAGTCACATGCTGTGAGAAATGGAAGGATTCTACAGTTTAATGGTAGGTTATAGCAGCTCTCAGATATCGGGATATTCACAGATACTGGTGACTGTCCCAACCCTAAAATTACTAGAAGGAAAGTAATGAGACCTTTGCATAAGGAGTTTACACTAAATCTTGTATTTTAATTATATATTTACAAACACAGGTATAAGATGCTTTGCTGTACACTGTAAATAGATAGAACAAGCAGGCATAATTAGGGGTAAATTATTCTTTTCCCCAGTACCTCACAAGATACTGAAAATATGGAAAAACATAATGAAACATTACAGGTTTAGCATTAACATTTAATCTGATATGTTCCAAGCAAATTAAAAGAATACATCTATAAGTCTGTGTAGTCTGTTTATCATGAAATAACCAAAGAAAAAAACATGAAAATCTGATTCAACACAATTAACAAACCTTGAGATTTTGAGGGTGATGTAGTCGAGGATGATGCTTTCTGAGTCGTTTTACCGTTTCCACCTCGCCACGCTTTCAGCGCCGCCTGGAAGGAGGCAGCACTGTCTGCCTCGTTGTATGCCCCATCCATCAGTGATGGTCCATCAAATGTTTTGCTTGAACCAACTGGACTTGATCTCCCATCACCATTATCAGTCTGAATAAATTAACATAAAATTATTACACAGGTTAAGTCACAACAATAATTAAGAGATGCTACGTGGAGTGAATGACAAAGACCATGCATTTGAGGAAGAAAAGAATTTTTATTTATTTTATGAATAAGAGCAAATGTGAACAATTGCAAGATCAAGGCAAAAAATTATGTCCGCTCATTCTCATAGAGATCAGTTGTTTTACTGAAGCTCAGTGTGGAGATGGAAGGAATATGTGAAAATATATAGTATTCAAGAGGTTTTGGAAAAGGTTTCAGGATGAAAAAAAAAGCTATACTGGCAGGTTATATTGTATATGCTGCTGGTTGTTATGGATACTGTTTTACTCAATATAATCATACTTGTGCCATGCACTGTGCTCCTTCCACCTACCTGTTGGTTAAAACTGAAGTCTATTTCTGACAATGTGACCTTATTGGGATTGTCCTCTATCGTGACCTTGCGGGTTTCATAACCATTGGATGAAGCACTTGAGCTGTTAAAGGAAATGTAGGATAGATATTACAGTAAAATGTACCATAATTAGTGAACAGCACAATCTTGTGATCCCTGAATGAATAAAACTATCCAAAAAGAGATGTTCAAAGGGCATTGTACTATTTACTTATATATACCTTTATTAAAGATACAAATAAAAATATAAAAATACAAAATTGAAATAAAGAAATGCTCTTTTAGATGATTTTATGTATTAAACTGACATATATAAAGCCCTCCAGAATCACATATATTTACTTATGTGATATAACAGTGCAAATTTTAAGGTGATTATTTGCTCATTTTTATCTGGAACTAAAAATGTTGGTTAGGGTTATCATCCATACTACATGTAATTAAAGGAAATTTTGCAAAGTTCTGAAATTGACATTTAGTGCAATGATTACTTACTTGCTGTTATTGGAGGGTGGTGGTAATCTCGGAGTGATTGGTCTTGCGTCTCCAGCCTGGAAGTTGAAAAGAGGCATATCTTGTTCTGTTAAACTTTCAAATTTTAGAAACATGAAAGAACATGGGAAAGTACATGGGAAAGATATTTTATGAATGGAATCTTGCAAGGATACAAAATGCATTTAAATTATAGACTAATTTCTATCATGGACAGTCACTTTCAACAAACTATTCAGGATTACCAGAAAGGTTAAACAGTGATCATATTCAAAATCTGAAAACCTGTCTTAACATCTAAGGATTTTCAAGGACCATTTCAATCAAATTTTACAGAGCTCTCATGACTGTCATGAGTTATAAACACACTGACAAATGCCAATGACTGCTTACAAATAAATGCAAGATAAGACTTTGGGAACTGGGAGAGCAGATGGCTTGAGAGAATTAATATTGATTTGAAACTACACTTTGCACCTGTCATTTAGCATTCACAAGCAGTAAAACTGAAAGACAGAACTGCATGAACAGAAAATTGTAGGGACTTTTATTTCTGGTTATTTCTAAAAAAAAACCTAAGGATATTTATCCACCAATTCAGCAGCTTTAAATTCTTGGACTTTTTTTAAGGACCTGTATAAACCCTGTAAAAATAGAGTGTGTGGAATTTTTTTCTGTTTTTAAAAAAGGATATAATGTTTATACAGCCTTGGTGGAGGTATCTTCTCTCCAATGAGTGCTCTCTTAGTACTCTTATTATCAGTACTCACCCTGACTGGAACAGATCTGTGTTTCTTGAGAGCACCTTTCAGATGGAAGGAAGCGAAGCAGCCAGCACAATAATCCTCCCCACACTCCAAACAACTCTGTCAGTAACATAAACAGCTTTTCATCTAAGTTATACCATCAGCAGTTAAAATTATCAATGGCATAGAGGCCCAATAATTGTGAATTTATTTCTGGGCCTTTTAATAAGATATGGGCCTTATGGAACCATAGATAATTGATCTGAACATCCAAATTAGCTGCAAGGTATAGAATTTAATAATTTTGTCTTTTTAAGCGTTTATGATGTCCAGTTTCAATCAGGATTTAATGAATGAAAATATATTTGCTTATCTGCTTGCAAGTAGTTTACTGAAATTTGTGTGTGTCTGAGCTAATTTTGGGTGCACAATCTATATAGGACTTTAGTGGCAGTATACGTATACATCAATTAATAAACAATCTGAGCATAAACAGGATGCATATATTCTAATAGGTGAGCATATTCTATCAAGAACTTGACAGTATTTAGAAAGGAATCACACAATATCTGAAATACTGCATTGTCAATATTTTATTATAAAAATTATACATACCACATTTATACAATTTGTATATATGATAATAATTATATTAAAATATTTTTCAAAATATTAATTATTTGATATAAAATCATATTTATGTTTTATAATATAAATTCAGTTTTCTGTATCATTTTGTTATTATAAAATATATAATAATTTAGAAGATTACCACTTGAGCTTTCTTGGCTTCACACTGTCCACATTTTGGTCCTTTGATCTTGTTTTCCTTGTTGGAAGTGTTACGTTGAGCGATGAAACCCAAGCTCCCTGGTCCTTTGCTTCTTTCAGGAGTGACTGTATCATACAAGGAATAATAACATGTATTCTGGGGATTATATGGTTAGTTCAGTGGTCACCAACTCTGGGAAAAAATCACAGAATGCATTTGACTGAACAAGTCATAGTGATCATTCATTAAAATGCATAATAGCAATAATCAGTACATGTTTATGCATGTATACGTTGAGAGAATGAAGCATAGTGAACACAAGTTTTACCCTAAAAAATTATAAAACGCATTTCAGTTGGACAAAAGATCGATGAGGAAAAACTTAAATTTGGTGAGATAGACTACAACTACTGGAAGGGATGACTTTGGAAAGAACAATTAAGCTTGAAGATGAAGCTTAAATAAGTCAAGAGACAAATGATAAGTTAAATGAAGAGTATTATAAAACCCATATTATTAATGGTCTGAGAAGGATAAATTAAAAGAAGTATGTGAGTGAAAGGAAAATCATCATAAAAGCTAGTATTTCATATGAATATAAAGGGTGCATGTGCTCAGACTGAAGGAAAGTTAAACTTATGATTTCAAATAATTCTGAGGGAAATGCAATGAAGAAACAGCAAAAACTGGTCAGTTTGCAGTGGATTCTAACTTAAACATGTAATTACCCATCTGATTCCCCAAAGTACTTCGAAGGACACAAATTATTTAGTTATTATTTGGTTAGTTATTTCGCTGTATATTTTATCTGATTATATATTATTATGTTTATACTAGTAGTGTAGTATTTATTGACCTACCGATGGGTTCATCCTTTAGAACCTTGACTTTCTTCTTTTTCTCAGCTGACCTGAGGGGTTTCTGTAGCACCTCTTTAGTGTAGTTGCTCCCTAATGAGCCCTGTTGGCCTTTACCCCAGAATCCCCCACCCTTCTTCCTGCAAAAAATACAACACATTGTAGCAGAAGCGGATCCAGGGGGGGGGGTCCAGGGGGTCCGGACCCCCCCTTTTTCACCCGAAGCAACCCTTTTTAAGGGGTTTTGGACGTAATTTTGCGGCCTGGACCCCCCCTTTTCCAAACCTGATGACCTTTTTTTTTAGGAATTTCATTAGTCCTCCTGGGTTGGACCCCCCCTTTTCCTAAATCCTGGATCCGCCCCTGTTGTAGTATTTTATCCAGAATAAAACACAACAACACTATATATAATGTTTAAGTCCACCAAAAATGGCCGAAAGGTCTCAAGAGAAAATATTAGTATGCCCAGTGGGGAATATACTGCCATTCTTTGGGAAGCGTCTTAGGAAAACGAATGAGAGTTGCTGGTTACTATGTTTCACCAGGGCGTAACATCCCACTCCCCTTCTTAAGTCTAAACCCAACTGCCCTCCCCCCAGGTCTCCAACTTTCTTATCAGATCCCCCAGTGGCAGAGCCCATTCTCTCTATAGGGGTGTATGCTTAGGGGCAGATGGAAAATCCTACAATATGACCTGTTGGAGTGTGGTGGCATAATGGTCAAGATACTGAACATGTGACTGTAAGGTTTAAGGTTGGAGCCCTATTTGGCCCTATGATTTCTTGCAAAAGTCTTTACCACAAGAGTGTGCACTCTCCCTGGGCATGGGTGGCAGACAAAGGTAGCACAAGTAACCAGACAATTATCCCAACCTTTACCATTACCTTTTCATAATTTCAGCAACTTAATGTTAGACACATTAATAGCAAACACCAAAACTACAGATTAAGCTGAACATGGTGATGAATTCACAGTTCATGAGATCAAGCAATTCTTTTATATACTAGTGATGGTGCAGTGGACAGCACAGGTGCTTACTCAGACAGCAACTGGTTTTTGAATCCCAACCAAGGCCTTTTAGGATAATGCCTCTTTCCTTTCACATTACACTTAATGCTTGGCCTCTGAGGGGGTATTTAGGCTAATAGTGGTTGATGAGTTTATTTCTATATTGATATTTAGGTCTTTTTTTGTGTGTGATGTGAGGGGAGGAACTTTGTTCTTGTTGGTGGGCATTGGAGGGGGTCTTCCAGTGAGCGTTCAAAAATGCAGACCTCTATAGTTGAAGCTGTGCTTTAAGGGACGCTCAACAAAAGTCTAATTATGTTGTGGCTATATTAAATAAGTGGCACCACTGTACAGAAAACATATATCTGTGTGAGAGAATATTATAAGATGTCCTGGTACTTACTCTCTTTCTTCTTTCTCTCTGCTCATTGCTACCTTCAGCTCCAGCAGCCTCTCTTCCATTTTACGGCTCTCTACCTCCAGCTGTTTTGTTTGATCTTTTGCATTTCTCATGTTTCTGCAGAAAATGTTTATTCTAGTGTAGGTCGATACAATTATGGAAACAGATACTGGCTGCATTTGCGCAATGAAAAATAGCACAGATGAAGGTCAGATAAAAGCAAGATAAAGATAATACTAAGAATAAAACTTTTGACTATCAATTTTGTAGTAGCTTTGCCAAAATGCTTGTCTGCAGAAATGTATTATTCCACAAATATTCATTAACATTCAATAGTGTTCCAATGTCAAAAGCTTATTGATAATGCCTCAGGGAACAGTGTGGTAAAATAATGGTAATGTAAATGCATGTCAATAAAATGACCGGAAAACAAAATAGGAAAATGAAGTAAGAACTAAATCACACATGAAATAGTAAAAATTAACTTAACAGCTGAATATCACATTGAAAATATTCTTTATTTTTATATTTCTATTCATTGCAAACTTAAGCTAGAAATCTGCAGTTGCTCACAGGAGTATAACCATTAAAACTAGAATAAACTTCAGTAATTTGTATCTTAAGTATCAACTGATATGGAAAAACAGGAAATATGAAAATCTTAGAATTAAAATCCAGATCATATTATAGTTTGATGGTTCTGATTGACAATTAAAGTCCTACTTACAATAAACAACAGAACAACGGTACATACCTCATAAGTACATCATGCATTATAACTTCCTAATAATCATATTCACCAATCTTTTTTTGTACATATATTCATTATCAGGCATTATGATAAATAAAATTATGAATATGATAAGCTAAAATGATGCACATAATGCACACAAAATCAACATTATAACATTGTATTAACATCATCATCATGCAAATAAAATTGATCAATGATAACTCAATTGAAAAAAAAAATCAATTATTTTTATTTCAAATGTTCATCCATTCATGATGTGTGATCATTGCACTGACATATCTATAGGTACTGGTTTATAGTGCCATGCATTTTTTGGAGACGCACAAGGCAAGCAAACATATATATTAACAGCATACATGTATTGAACAAAACATGCAACTTACTTCTTATATTCCCTATTTGAAATCACACAACAATAATTAATTGGCATTTACTCTGATATTTATGATTTCATTTGTTATTTTGTAGGAAATACCAGGGAAAATAAACACAGTCTGAACAAGATAAAACACTCATGAGTTTAGTCAATTTGGTTCTGTAGTCAATAAAAATTGATGTAGCTCACTCAGTGGACAATTTGACCTTTGACATTTCAGATAGACATTTTCGCAAGGGAAAATATTTTGATCTGTCCATCAAAAGAATAAATTTTCAACAAATTAATGCCACAAAGCATAAAAACAAAAGGATGAAACATTAATAAATTATAAATAAATATGCAGAGAAAATACATTTTTATATTATTTTTAAAAATTTAATGTAGTGATACAAATCTGAACAGATGACAATTGCATAATTAATTACAAAAAATGACCAATATATTATGCTATGAAAATGGAATGTAATGGAAAACACAACTTTCACATTTGGTCCCATTAAACATGATACAATAAATTATTAGTCCCATTTTATGAAATGAACAGAGACCAACAGAGTATAAACTAAGTGCTGATTATTCAGTGGAAAACTGGCTCTATATCTGGCTCTATTTCTATGCCATGTGTTAACAATATTGCCAACCAAAGAAGTAATTAATAACACATAATTACCATTAATATAGTTATCATTATTCTCGTTTATTGTAAAAATGTTATTAATAATCCATAGGACAAGAACCAATAAAATGAGAGGGAGGTAACAGATTACAAAAACTAGATGTGTCAGAACGACACGAATGCCCCCGCCTGGGGCAAATAAGAAACATTTGTAAAATTTTGAAAAATTTTTTAAGTTCAGGAGGTGTCGTATGGTCAAAAGTAGGTCAACAAGGGCAAAATGCAAACTCGTTCTGTAACAGGTCATTATCAAGCAACACAGCAAAAATCATGCCAGTATATGCAGGCATTGTGAAAAAAAGTCCATACATGTGCATTTTCCAAAAAAATTTCTGTCTTTCATGAAATTTTCTTTGTTTAGAAGCCGTAAAACAATCAAAAGTAGGTCAACCAGGACGAAACGTGAACTCGATCTGTAACTGTCATTATCTGCTCACACATAAAAAATCAGGGTGGTATCTGCAGGCATTGAGGAAAAAAAGTCAGTACATATGCATTTGTTATGAAAATTTCTATTTTTCATGAAACTTTCTATGTTCAGGAGCAGTCAAATGATCAAAAGTAGGTCAACTGGGACAAAACAAGAACTCGATCTGTAACTGGTCATTATCTGCCTACACACCAAAAATCAGGCCCCCATCTGCAGGCACTGCGAAAAAAAGTCCATACATGTGCACTTTTTTATGAAATTTTCTATGTTAGAGCACTGTCAAACGGTCAAAAGTAGGTCAACTGGGACAAAACGTGAACTCGATCTGTAACTGGTCATTATCTGCCCACACACCAAAAATCAGGCCAATATCTGCAGGTATTGTGAAGAAAAGTCTGTACAAGTGTATTTGTCATGAAAATTTATATTTGACGTGAAATTTTCTATGTTCAGGAGCCGTAAAACAATCAAAAGTAGGTCAACTGGGACAAAACGTGAAGTCAATCTGTAACTGGTCAATATCTGCCCACACACCAAAAATCAGGCCAATATCTGCAGGCATTGCGAAAAAAAGACCGTACCTGTGTATTTGTCATGAAATTTCATATTTTTCATGAAATTTTCTATGTTCAGGAGCCGTAAAACGGTCAAAAGTAGGTCAATCTGGACGAAACGCAAACTCGATCTGTAACTGGTCTATATCTGCACACACACCAAAAATCAGGCCAATATCTGCAGGCATTGCGAAAAAAAGTCCGTACATGTGTATCTGTCATGAATATTTCTATTTTTCATGAAATTTTCTAAGTTAAGGAGGCGTAAAACGTTCAAAAGTAGGTCAACCGGGACGAAACGCAAACTCGATCTGTAACTGGTCATTATCTGCCCACACACAAAAAATCAGGCCAATATCTGCAGGCATTGCAAAAAAAAGTCCGTACATGTGTATTTGTCATGAAAATTTCTATTTTTCATGAAATTTTCTAAGTTTAGGAGCCGTAAAACAGTCAAAAGTAAGTCAACTGGGACAAAACGCAACTCGATCTGTAACTGGTCATTATCTGCCTACACACCAAAAATCAGGCCAATATCTGCAGGCATTGTGAAAAAAAAGTCCGTACATGTTTATTTGTCATAAAATTTCTATTTTTCATGAAATTTTCTAAGTTTAGGAGCCGTAAAACAGTCAAAAGAAGGTCAACCAGGACAAAATGCGAACTCGATCTGTAACTGGTCATTATCTGCCTACACACCAAAAAACAGGCCAATATCTGCAGGCATTGCGAAAAAAAAGTCTGTACAACTGTTTGATTTCGGAATGACGGAAGGACGGAAGGACGGACATGGGTAAAACTATATGCCCCGGCCACTTTGTGGCGGGGGCATAAAAAAAAAAGATTTGTGAACAATTACATAACTAATATTGAGCAACTTAAACTTGTAATGTCTCAGAATTAATTATGAATAACTTACTGTGCTCGCAATCTGAGTGACAAATCCTCCCTCCTACCTCCAGTTGTTCCAGTAAAAGCCATGGTGAAGCTCTGTTGAAGAAAACGTGGCATTTCAAGGTACAATGTATAATATTTCAAGGTGCAGTGATGTAAATGATCAGACATATCCTTCTTGGATTATATTTTAATTCCACTGGTTGACACCACTGGCAGCACTGAGTGACATCTACTCATTGACCTGAAAAGTGTGAAATACTAACCTGTCACTGAATCTTAATTAATTTGGTTAGCAAGTCCACCATATTCATTTTACTTAAGCCTATCTCCATGATTACCCAAGAATGCCCATAATGGATTAAAAAAAAAGGAAAGAAAAAATTTTGTCTTGTTGCAACTAGATGAATCTTAAATACTAATAACAGAAGGAATTTTTCTATCAAGACTTAGTTTTCCTTCAGGTAGCATCCCTGACAAAAGCCCCTAAATTTAAAAATTAAACATAAAGCTGTTTCAAATGCATATTAGACCCCATAAAGTATATATCATTTTAAACCTGGTATAAAGCTCCATCTTATGGTATTTGTGTTTTCAAAATTCAAATTCATATGAAATTTTAACATTTTTTTTAATTTTTAATTTTTAAATGGTAAACAGTAACAACAAAATACTTGTTAATGGGCTTATATCAAACTTCATGGCAATATTAATTTTTTTTATTTACCCTACCATGTTTCTTTCATGTCTAAAAATGATATTTAAAATCATATTTTGTATTTTTAAATAGTCGAAGGGGAAATTTTATATATGAAATCATTCTCAGATGTCATGGAGCAGAAATAAGGCCCCTAGAAATGCCTAGAACAATCCTTTACAAGGGATTAGATATTGGACTTAATTTGTGCACAATTTAAAAAAAGGGGAAATCTGCCTGCCAGATTCACATATTTCTGTTGGAAAATTTTCCTTTTCAGTGGTTTCATGATCCTGGTAAACTTAAGTTATCTGAGTAGTTTGAATCTTGGAGATAACTAGAAAACTGACAGGTCAGTAAGGGCCCCGCAAAATAAGCATTCATTATAAATTGAGGTACTGTGAATTTGGTGTACTTTGGTAGCATGGGCTGAAAGAGTGATATTTGAAAATTAAAGAACCTGTAAAGAACAGCTGACATGTATGAACTGGAAGAAAAGATATGGTAAAGTGAAAATGTTCAAAGCTATCAAAATAATGATATAAAAGAACTGCATGCATTTTTAGTTTCTGTAAATCTGTATTACCTATGCCAATTATTCTTGGTTGAAGTCTTGGCTGGGCTGTGTCAAATATTTTTCCAGTATTTGTATGTTGAATTGGCCTTATTATATGCGAGGCTTGAGTATGTACATGAACCTTGTAGTATTAGAGAGTCAGCTTTTGGTAAGTAGTGATAAAATGGTTGTTCTCTTGAACTGAGATTCAGCTGTTCTTGGGCTTGGGTCTACAGATGTGCTTTGATGTGTAGAATGGCTACATATGAATATCAATGTAAATTTGTTGATGGTCACAATAATAGGTCCAAATTCCTTGAGATGTTGAAGGTGGAGATAGATTTGTCCAAACATGGTTTTAATGAGAGCCACTGTGGTGCGTTGGGCCAGTGTATCCTTTTCTGGGGAATCTTCAAATTGTCTGTACAAAATATGCTGTGAAAATGTAATGCCGCTGTACACGAGTGACTCGAATAAGATTCATCCATTTCTGGCCTGCTGAAGGAGACACCAGCAACTGAACACCAAACTGTGTATTACTTTTTTTTTCCTTCTGACCCACATATCAATAAGCTTCTCCCTTAGGCTATGGTTGATATATCTTATGTTTGAATCCTATCCATCATATGTCAGGGGAGTTATTATGCAGAAACGAATTTGATTGTTCATCAAATTCTTTGCGGGTTATTGCATTAACATCATTTGAGAATTATCGCCTCTGTCGGACCTTATATGAAATACTTTTTACGAGTTATTGTGTTAACAATGTGTGTCCTTTTGCATGCATATTTGCTAAGAGAGTGCAACCTTACTAGGTGTTCAGTAATGGCTTTTACCTCATAACTTACAGAAAAATGGCTGACTATGACCATATATCATGCCTTGTTGCTGTTGACATGAGGACCTGTCCTACTGTTAAGGTGGAACAAACAATTATGGTTACAATTATGATTTCTGCCCTGCTGAAAGAGGGACCTAAAATTCAACACCAAACTGTGAGTTACTTTTTTGACCTTTGACCTCCGGACCCAAAAATCGATAGGGATCTTCCATAATTGATGAATAATACATATTTCAGGTTTGAACTCAATCCGTCAATCCTAACTGGAGTTATCATCCGGAAAAGAATTTGTGGACGGATGGACTGACAGACGGACGGCAAGACAGACAGACGGACAGGTCGATAACTATAGGGCACCCACTTTTCAAGCGGGGCCCTAATAAACAAAACAATCTGCAATACAAGCAATATCAGGTATTCCTGGAAAAGGAATGACTTTAAAGGGTGGTTGTTAGTTCATTAAATGCCACAAAGTGTAAAGAGGCAGTGAAAAAAGTGCCATTTTCATGGTACTGTATTTGTCAATGGCAAAAATGTGTTAAAGTTGGTAATATTTTCTCAACCACAAATTTGCTTCCAGGTAGAAAATTATGTACTTTCCTTGACAGGTAACCTTGGTTCTAGCACATACTCATGATCAGATTTTTTTTTCTATGACAAAGCTCATGGCGACAAAGAAAGTTTTAATTGTGCTTATTCACATATATACATGGTTGGGTTCATCTGGATAACACCTGTTTAACCTCACTACACAAGAGAAAGAATACCAGATTTCAAACTTATAGTTCAGATTTTGGCATTGATGTTCAATAATGATTTATGACAACAAATATGACTCTCAAACAACACCACTTTTCATTATATATTATTAGTATTAAACTTATAATTAATTGGACCTTAATGTTCTAAAACTATAGTCCGTTCCTGTACCCCTGTCCACCTGAATTTTCGTCATTATCTCTACATAAGACAAACTTGGCAAACAAAATTTGCACCAATGGCATAAAGAGGCAAAAGCATAATTTTTGGTACCTTACCTACTTACGATATAAATATTATTAACTTTACGGCCTGGTTGACATGTCTCAAATATATCCGTGGTCATGGCGTCCCTAATATGCGGCCATTATTTATCCTCCTTGGATATTTATTTAAAGTAATGTGAAGCGCGTGCACGCGGAGAATACAAGTCTCACTGTAAACAGGGGTGGGAAGCTCTTGATTATTGGTTCCGTGAATATTGGTGCCTCTTTAGTGTGTCAAGTCTATTATGAAGTCATCACTATCCCTGAGATGCCCATTTAACAGATTCGTGGCAAGATGTCCTAAAGAATAGACTAGTTACTCATAAAATGGTTTTAAATTGTTTACAGGAAAATTACATAAGGTAGGCTATTATTTTCATAATAGTTAATGACACTTTTTCCTCTTTCTTCCCCTAGGTCAAACTGTTTTGGCATTCTTTAATTCACAGATAAATAATCGCGAAAAAAACAGGTGGACAGGGGTACTGGAACGGACTATAGTAAAAGTATACATCTCCTGTATATAAAAAATATTACTTTAGTTATAATTTGCGTTGAAGATTGTTAAATTGGCCATTGAAAACCCTTTAAATACATAATTACCGATTTCAGACAATTTCACTTCCAAATATAACTATAACAGCCTAAAATTATTTAATATATTTTTATAACTTAATTAAGAGCACTATATTTGACTCTAGTTTAGGCAAATCACACATTAAAGGTTCTAAAATTGTGATCAAGTCATGCACGGAACTAATTTGCTTCACATGCCCTCACTTCACTGACATTTTATTTAATTAATGTTACCACTTGACATTCTGTCTCTCAGGTCCACCGCTGTCACTTCTGACAAGCGTGAGCGTCTATGGAAACCTGGTCAAACGAAGACCAAGTTTTAAACCCAAATATATCTGGTTTTCCTTCTTGAATATTTGTTATACTCACCACAAGTAGTGTACAAATTATACAGATTCCAAGCATATATAGGTGGTTGCCATACAATTTGCCGGTACGGATGTTAAGACAGCCTCACGACCAGTTGTTTACATGCGATACCAAACAAAAATTCCATCATGGTGGCTCCCGCACCAGACGTGAATCTCGCGAGGTGTGAAAAACGGGTGTGCTCCATTTGCCGTTTGTGGCTACATGTTCAGTCGTTTTTAGGCCATCTGCCAAATCAGGCCGGTTTACAATGTGCTTTGCTGCGCGCTTGCATTAGCTCGTCTTAATCATTATATTCTGCAAAACCATATGGTTTTATCTTGCGCTTATGCATGGATCAGATGAATATTATTACATTAAGGAAAATACAACTGTATCAAAGAAATGTTTTAGTTTATATTAATTCTGTTTATCATGAAATTAAACTCTACAAAAAAATATATAAAATTGTTAATATAAATATAATAAATGTTACACATATACAGCACAGCAATACACACTCTACCATGTGGGGAGCATTAATAATTAATGTAATAATTAATGAATCATATATATATATATATATATATATATATATATATATATATATATATATAGTTCAAGTTTGAATTCGATCATGATAGTGTACTACAGTACTTTTTAGTGAGGACAGTTTATAGCTGTGCACACTCTTCAAGTAAAAACTGATATCTTATATACATATCTTAAATTTCTTGCATAAAATATAAAAAAAAATTGACATATGATTGAAAACATTTTTATGCAACTTACCATTTATTTTTGTTAAATTATTAATCTGAAAATATCCTCAGTTTCAAGAGGTAGACCGTGTGTATAAATGCGTGCACGTATGTTTGTGATTATTGATATAAATTTTCAATTAGGCTGAGCCTTGCTTGCCACAAGCCGGGTTTACATGTTTTCATTTTCATTTGGATGGACCCCGTTTTCTCTCATTATCGCCCAGAACACCTGTCACCGGTCGATGAGATCACTGATTTAGCCGTGTAGGTAACAAGACGCTTTTTGCAGACGACAGTCCGTGAGAGACACCAGGATGGCGGCTAACAGATATCAAGTCAAGGTTCTAAAGGATGGGTATTCATTTACAGATGACCAAGGTAGTTTGTTATTTTCTTTTAATGCTATAAGTGGTTAAATAGAAAATGGAAAAGTAATTTTCAGATTGATAGTATAGACCTATGTGAGTGTGGTCATGCAACCCGGTCCGTTCCGTGTATTGATTACTTTGCTTGTGCAGTACCCACGGATGTTACAGTCAGCAAATCCATCAATGTCACAGACTACATAGTTATATTGTTACTGTTGTCTGTATGCAGCTCCGGAATGCTGTTTTGAGGGAATGTTAACCTTTGTTATATAACAATTTCAGTGTGTGTATATATACACATTAATTTATATGCTTAGTATATGTATTATAATATTTATATATATAAATAAAATCTGTGTCTAAATAAATATATCCATTATGGTCTAACAATTTATATGTCTGTATATGCATATATTATGAATTTTAATGTATATGTATGTTTATAAGATATATATATATATATATAAAGTGAATAACTGGGGAAGACAAGGAAGAAAATGAGCCCTTGAAGTTTGATTGAAAGTAGCCCAGTTGAAAACTTCACAGCCTTAATATTGCTATCCCTGTCATGAACAAGGTCAATAGATACTTACAACTTTATCTTATCAACCACTATTTTCTGCTTCCATCTATCCTCCAATAGGCTGAGGTTTATCTGTGAATCACTTTGATTTTATTGTATGTAAATTATGTCACAATCTGAGCGGTGGGGCTGAATAAAAGTGGGACCATTTGCTAATGACTTGATTTCAAAATTTAGGTGGATAATAGTGTCTAAATAATTTCCTTTAAAGGTTTTGAGTTTCACTTACCATCAGCAAGAACTTTATAAAATGGCTTCCTCATTTAACAAAAATCAAACTATCAATTATACAGTGTGAGACAAATCTAATTTAAATATGAAAAATAGAATCAAATTGAAATATCCTTGGTATTTCACATAAGTTATGTGTATGCTTTTTTTTAAATGTTCTTATTCATTAAAAATTTAGTGATTATACTCAAATATGTTTCAGAACTGAAGAAGCATAAAACTAATTATGTTGTTAACATCAGAACAAATTTGTAATTAAATGTTTTTTTATAATTCTTATAATGTTCATACCTTTTTGAATTATTAACTTTAAAGGGGCCCAATCACCTATAAAGCATGTTGAGTTAACATGAAAAATAGCTTCTCCCCTTAAACATAAATCTGTAACTGCCGTTTGCTTTCTCCTGTAATCAAATGTTAAAAACAGTGGACCGGGCGCGATGAAAGGTGTCAACATAATCACAGCGCATGGGGCCGTGTGCATTGTTTAGCCAAAAAACGTGTCAATCATTAGATGCCCTGTCTGACTTGACCCAAAAAATGTAATACATGTTCCTGCTGGCTAAAACACCACGTGTTGCCCCTCTTAATTGGACCTCTGGTCACACGGCCTTGTTATGGTAAACAGACTGTGTTTAACAACACGCAGAGCCATAACATGGTGTTAAACAGCCGTATGCAAGGAAATTAGACCATGTGCTGGGTAGTTTTGCTGGGAAACATATGTATAAAGTAAAACTGAACTGATAGTGTGAAAGAATAGGCAAAAATTAGCCCCTGATTATGTCCCTTTAAGCAATTTATGTGTGTATACAAAGTTCAAAGGAAACATTTTTTATATGTACTCAAGCCTTTCTATGTAATACATTAAGTTCTCTGCAATTTACTATATGAGGTGCTAGAGGCATGATAGTACTAAGGTGACTATTAGTGGCTCAGTCCTGATTACCATCTCTAGGGCTATCCTGAAGGAATGATCAGCTTGCTCAAGGTGTGACTTTACACAAGTGTGCCAGGCTTAGGGAGGATATCTGATTAATTAGATCTTCTCTGACGGTGGGATGGTAGTTTTGGGTCTCAGGTCAGTTTTGGCAGTCATCAAGCAGAGATAATTAAATGACAGATAGATGTAATCCCTTTATTATTTAAATATCCTTTTACATGATCATCTGTAGAAAAGCATCTTTTGAGTGCATTGTATTAGCCCATGTTTGTGCTTGCTGTTTTGCTTGGTTTTATGTGTAATTATATTTCATGATCAAATGGAGTTTATAATAAGATGGTATTGTATAACATGAAATAATTATAATAATTTGTTTTGCTTATATATAAGTAAATATAATATTATAAAATTTTACATTACACACACACACACATATATATATATATATATATATATATATATATATATATATATATATATATATATATATATATATACACATATATATATATATATAGTGTTTGCACTAACCCTGTCAAATACTCCCTTAGGACTTCTCAGCCTTGTTCAGAATTATTTTGATATTAAGCCCAAATATTGTGTCTTTTATGTTCTGTTTATTGCCTTTGCCGAAAAATCATATGGATGATGTCCAGATGAAAAAATATTTAAAAAATTGTTTTAACTGTATCTTTATATTTCAGGACAGAATAGGGCTGATGGAACTATCACATTGGTTCAGGGGCCAAAACACATCATAGTTGACACTGGTGGGCCTTGGGACAAAGACTTTATTATTAAAGGTATCAATTATCATTATAGATGACTTACATGCAAACTCCATCTCACAAGATATGTATATCACAAGAAGAATTAACATTGTGCACAATATATAGTTTTTAGTCAGATTGAATCAATATCTTGGTCATAACTACTTCATGAGGGTTTTTTTATTATTAATTATAATTATTATTTAAAAGTTAAAAACTACATTACTATAATTTTTAAGATAAACATTGAAAGATAAAAAGTACTGAGATTATAGTGAGGTGGCTGATACTTGCAATCAACTTTCATTCCTTTGAATAACCTATGATTTAAGATGTTCCTTCAAATAAAAGCATCATAGAAAAACAAAAAAATATTCTTCTTTAAGATATGGATAAATTAATTTTTTTTATACCGTAGATAATCATGGCTGTATTGTACCTTGTTCTTTTTTTTTTTAATTTTTACTTAGGGCTGCAGCAAAATGGCTTGTCTCCAGCTGATGTTCAGTTCGTCATTGGTACACATGGGCACTCTGATCACATTGGCAACCTGAATCTCTTCCCAGCAGCCACCTGCATGGTGTCACATGATATCTGTACGGGAGACATTTATACCAGTCATGACTTTGTAAAGGTACGTTTTTCTGGGGAGTGTTAAAAGTTTTGCTGTATGTTTATCAAGATCTATTTTGACAGGGCTCATTTACCATTATTAAAATGCTTGAATATCAGAAGTATTTTTTAAATCGTAGATAATGTATTGAATATTAAAGCTATTAAAACCATTGATTTATGAAAGACGGAGAAAATTATATCTCAATGGTATCAGTTAACCGTCTCAAGCTTTTGTGCCTCTTCAAGACAAAGATTTCCAACAATCTTAAAAAGTATATTGTGAACAAGAGATTTTTTTTACAAATTAGAAATTAGAACATGTGTGACTGTTATTTTAATTATGGAAGATACCAGAAGCTGTGAATCCTTAACTGATACTGTTTACATATCATAGAGGCTGGAATATAATATTTAGTAATATATATTATTACATTATATCTGATGATATCATTATTTTTTTTTTAATTTATTTTTTTTATGCTGATCATTGACAGGACATATTATTGTATAACAACTGTCCTTCTGTCCGTCCAGTCGTTAACTCTTAGTGTTCCTGCGATGACTTATCGGTGCTCTGATGGATTTTCACAAAACTCACCAAAACAACTTACCAATTGTATAAAAATATTAGCAGAAAAATTAATCAATATAATATCTCGCCTAAGTTCAATTTCGAGGATTTTAGCTGAAAAATTAATATAATATCTTACCTTAGTTTGATTTCCAGCAAAATCTGTGCATATTTAATAAGATCAGAGGTCACCAAACTTTGGTGGCACCATCGTGACTTACCAAAAATCCTATGGATTTTCATGAAACTCGTTATGCATATAAATGAGTTTATCAATAGAGTTTCTCACATAAGTTACATTCTATCAAAATTCACCCATATTTTATGTGGTCAGAGATCGCCAGATACACGACAGGCATATTATGCACCATTGCGGTGCTCTTGTTCTGGTTATATTTATTATTTAAATTATATTAGTTGTCATTTATATTGTATAAAATCTGTTCTGTTTCCTTAAGAACGGACCATATAAGCTTGATGAGAACGTGGAAGTGATCAGTACACCTGGTCATACCAGCAATGATATCAGTGTGGTGGTCAAGGACACATCAAAGGGAACTGTCGTCATAGCAGGTACAGTGTACAAAAGCATGCCTTGTCGTATTAAATACTCCACTTTTATTGAAGTCATTAGCTGTAGGTCTCCACAAAAGTTTGTTCAGTTACTACGTAACTAGAAATCTGTATTCTGAGGAATACAGGGGAGGTCTTTGTGATTGTATTTACTTGTACTTCCCATATTTCCGGGTTTATTCATGCATAAGTGACTGTACATTTGTGAACAATCTTGATGACATTCCTTAATCTGGATCATATGCCAGATCCACACCAAAAATTAATTGATTCTTCAATTGCCCATTCTGGAAATACCCTGAAAATGCATGAGATTCCATTCATGAGTGATTTTACATGAGATATGGACAAGACTGTTCATTAAATGAGTATATATAGCCAAGCCTTACATACAAAGATGTTGTGTATCACAAAAAAGGTGCCCAAAACACGCATTTGTCCTATGCATTCCCCTAAAATAAGGATTCAAGTCACTGTGATTGTATAGAAGAGAATGCTCAAACTTTATACCAATATCTTCCAACAGTCGCATGCAGAGAAATTTGTTGTAAATACTTTGGCCTTTTTATTGATGACGGTTTTAATTTCAGGGTATTTCTGAATTGGAAATGATTACAAATATGAAACCCTTGGGAATAAGCTGCCCATAAACTAAGATAAACAAGAGGGGATGATGCATCTGCACAAATGGAACACTTTTGAAAACCTGGTTTGTTAATCAGCTTTCTAATCTGTCCATGGTATGCAAACTGGCCTATGCAAACACCCTTAAGTTATGTATCTGGGGAGCTATTAGTATTACACAAATAATATAATGAGTTTAACATATGAATGAGGTATTGTGGGTTTTATTCTTATGATATAATGAATTCAAATGCTGGTGTATTACACTTTTGTAATAGATTCCTTGTAAAATCAGGGAAATGAAATCCTCGTGTAACATTCAAAATGAAGAAATGCAACATTTCAGCTCTGCGAATATAAATCTAACCACACTATGTATATGTGATTGGTAGCATACACACACTGTGCCCAAACATATTTAAGGTGTGTCCTTATGCTATATTAGTGTAAGTGGAAACATTTCTTTATTGTTTATTTTAGGAGACCTGTTTGAGAGAGAAGCTGATCAAAATGACTCTAGCTTATGGAAGGAGGTCAGTGAAAATCCTGAATTACAGGCCAATAATAGAGAAAAGGTGTTAGCCCTTGCAGACTATGTTGTACCAGGTCATGGTCCTATTTTTAAGGTAAAAAAATGACCATGTCGTTTTCTTAATTAGTATCTTACTGCCACTACCGTAAAATCTCCACTTAAAACTGCAGTTTAATCAAGAAATTCACAATCTTGAAATCAGGTTGATTTCCTGAAAGCACTGTGCGGTTTATACTAGAAGGGTTTCCTGAATATCTTCCTGACAGACATCGTTTTTGGGCCGGCGAGTGGGCGTTAATATTGCAACTTTTGAAGGCCGTTCTTAGCAGCAGTCTCGCATGCATGGGAGCCGTGTGTAAATGTATTATTTACGATTATCTGTGATTTATAAATTAAATATTGCTGATTAGTTTTCGTGTGATATATAACTTGTTATAAAATCTTGGTAATTGTCACCAAATAATACATTCACAACAACCCTGCTGTAACAAACAGCGGCCCACTTCGTTGGGCATGTCAAGCAAAATTGAAATAAGAGCCTACTTTACACCCATTTGCAGCATTATTTAGCAATGATAATTTGTTTAAAATGTAAAATGAATAACAAGCTGACATCGTAAAGAGTCACACAATGGCAGACGATCGTTTTAAAATCAAGTTTGAGTGCCGCCATGTGCTAAAACGCCCCGGTATTTTGCTAAGAATATTTTGAACGGCTGTACGCGGTGGGTGGTATACAGAACAACCACCTATTTCGTCCCAGCGTGCCTTGCGCGAACACTGCCTTGACAAAATGGCTCCTCACACGGAAACTTTCTTCAGGAAAAAAACTTGCTTTCCCCGACTGGCCACTTTAATTTTACCTTAAAATCATTCGATTTCAAGCGTCATGTTTCCTATACGTGCGTATCTCGACAAGGTAACTTCAGTTACTTTGATATTTAGTTAAGTTGACCAGTGATGTTTTCAAACGCACCAGCAAATTGTGACATGGAGCGATGTCAACGTACGATGTGATGATGATAATACCGAAGTAACCGGTATGAAAATGATTTGAATCTTCCGAGTAATTCCAGAAAATGGAATTTTCATCAAAAATTAAGATTTCAAATATTACTTTTAGAATTAAAATATACAGTGACTTGAAATGGATCAGCAGAATGTTTTTTTCCAAAATATAATGACAAATCGGTAGCAAACAAGAATACGGCACGGAATATAAAATCTGTATAAACAGGTAGAGGTTCACCGGCCCTTGCGTCTTCCCAAACTTCATGCTTGAGTGACCCTGCAAACAAGTGATATGATGTGTTTAAATAAAATGCCAAAGGAATTTTAAAGTGGACAAGAATGGCTGAGTCCCAACCTACGCGTGTTCATTTCTAGATGATAGCTTGATTGTGTCTTTTGTCAAATCATTCCGTAGTGATAGTTGGTGCGGTTTTAAAGGGGGGTTCTTAGTATTTGAGCCCCTCGCGGTGTCTCACCTGGAATTTCGGCGAAGTCTGGGTGCGGTTTTAATCGGAAGTGCAGTTTAAAGTGGAGATTTTACGGTAGTATACAGGATGCATATAAGGACCAATGTCTGTCTTTTCTTTAAGTATTGGGTTGAGTTGATTGATCAGTCATTTCAAGGGCATGTATGATTTTAACAAGGTCACTCCCCTGTCATACTGAAGCACAGTATTTTTGTTCTGTTATGACCAGAACCAAACATGATATTTACAAATTCACAACAGAACCTCTGTCATTCTGTTTTTGTCTCTGCAATTGAATTAACACCCTGCACAGGGCCATTTTTCAGGTAAATATTTCTGTCATTTAGTGTGTTGTAATGGCTGCATTTAGGTAGGAAATAACTACTCAGAGCCAAATTTGACCTTTATAAGGTCACCTATAATAAATACTGGCATCCCTTATCTGTTTATACAGGTGTATGTTGGCTTTCACAACTTATTTAAGGTCAGGCATGACATGTTCACTGTCACATATATGATTTATATGAGCACTGTAGTATTTTTGCTATGGCTGAACAAAATTTAGTATAAACAAGATGGTTACAATCGCTGAGCGGCCACTGAAAATCTCCTGATTCCCACAACCGAGTGATAATGGTAAATTTGCAATGCAGTGTACAACCTTGGAAATTCGGTCAAAGTCATAAATGAATAGCAGTTGGAAATCTGTCACCTGTGACCTAATATTGTGGACATGGTGCAGCCATATTTGAGGTCTATGGCAAACACAGACATGGAAAAAAAGCCCAAAAAAAAGAAAAAAAGTTGCAATCGATGGTATTGCACACTGGGGACCCCAAGAAAAGTGCACCTTAATAAAATAATCAACCCCTATAACCATCCCCTTCAAACATGGCAGGCTTAATTAAGCAGAGTCTAATATGACTTTTTCAAGATGACACTCATCATAATCACTGTAATCCTGCTTCATGTGATGGTTGCATGTGAGCCTGCACAAAGTATATAAGGTCAGGCATGACCTTTATAAGGTCATATTTGTTTTTACAGGTGCTTTTAGGTCAGCACAAAATGCACAAGATCAAATGTGATCTGCACAAGGTCACAATTTTGTAGAAGCAGACTTTTTGCTATACATAGGTTGAAACTATTTTTTAGAGGAGCAAGCTGATATAGTGCTAAAAATTTATTGTTCTTTCAGTTTTTGATCAGTTAGTGCATGTAGAACTTGTATAATGAATTTACAGAAATATATTACAATTTAAAAATCACAGCGTTTGTGTAATGACATGTTTGTAGCTTATACCAAAGAATTATGCTTTTGTACATTAGGCTGTACAGAGTTAGTTTAATGAGGGAGAGGTCACATGTAACCAAGTGTTAGCAGTGAGCATTATATGAGGAACGGTCGGTGCATGTCAATTTGCAGTGTGAAGCCCTTTAACAGAAAATAGGTTTATATTGTGAATCGTTTAATTACAAAAAATACTCTTTATTGTGATGCATTAATGTAAAATATATGTGTTGATGTGTGTTTTAGAAGTTTTGTAATGAACATTATGTTGGTTGATGAAGGGTGATGTTTACCTCCAAACTTAAATGTAAAGAGTGACCAGAGCATAAAATAAATTTTAACAGTAAAGGGGTAGAAATTGATAAAAATTGGCTGAAGTGAACTTTATTGTGGTGGATGATATCAAATATTGTAAATTTGCTTGCATATGGAGGATGCCTGCCATTTGAAGAAACTCTTTTACGCTGTTTTAATTTGTTATTGGATTCCATCTTAAGCCATGGTTTAATTCGATGTAGGTCAAAAATAAAAACATTTGCATGGATGACAGAAGGTTATGAAATCATATTTAATACTGTATTCAGTGAATATAAGTGTACTGGTACTGTAAGCACAGTTACTTTCATGATATTCACTTAGATGAAGTATCCTGTCTGCTTTATCTACTGAAAGTTGATATTTAACCTTGATATTATCAGACTGTCAACATTTAATTGTAATGCAAACATTGGGCTTAATTCAAAACTCATGATATTGGTGAAGTCAAATAGTGGTGATTAATTGAATTGCCAATCAATTGTGAATGTCAATGATAACAAATATATATATATATATATATATATATATATATATACTTATATATTATAATAATTATATTGTTCAACATTCCAGTTATGTAATAAAATGTTTTAATTCCTGGTTACAGTATGGAATAAACCTTATGAAGGTCTTAGATCATAAAAGGGGTAAGATGTACTGCTGAGGTGTGAGTGGTGGTCGGGGACGACCTATTTTCCTTGTTGTAGTCAACGGGCACTGCACTATGTTTAGGCACAGGTGTGTGTTGTTGCAGTTTGCATAGCGCTAAAAAGACAATCATGTATGTGTATATGCAGAGATGAAAAATGTTACTTACTGATATTAAAAACGTTGGATTTAGAGTACAACGTAACTCATTTTCTGTGATGTCTTATTTTATGCACAAGTCTTGAGTGTAATGCTGCACTTTAAAAAAGTGAAATATAGACAAATATATATCTGATGTGTCAGTTTTCATTCTTTCAGACATGGAAAGCAATATTAAGAGTGTTATCAGAAATACGCACATACAGCAGCTATATCCTAAAACACAAAACCTTCGTCTTCCCTTTATTTTTTGTTTAATTATTACACGGATAATGATTTGAGCAACTAGGGAATAGTATAACATTGCACAAGGCCTGCATTTGCTAGTTAACATGTCGCACTTTATACATGATTGACATGATGTAAATAGGACACAACCCTCTGTTGAACAAGCGGAAAGTAAGCTTGCTGGGACACTGAAACGCTTGTCAAGCCCCCAGTATCTGTTTGTATGTGAACATTGCAATTTGTAAGGAAGAAAGGTTTTGTATCAGGTTGCTCCAGTGTCCTCTAACAGGCAAAACAGAACAAACGTACACGGTATCCTGGATATCTTACAGAAATATGTATATTTATTATGAAAGTCATAAAACATAACATAAAATAAAAAAAAAAAACATTGTACGTGTCCATGCAAGCTATCAATGCAGGCAAGTCTACTTTTGGAAACATTTATTCTCGGATGCCTGCTGTTATAATATGACTGGCATTTAATTTGGCTGTTGACCGATTTCATTGACAAAGTATGGTAACAATGAACAAACGTATCACACCGCAGTAATAGAGATCTCAGCTATGGATACCACATGCATTATTTATCGGACCTTGATAATGTTCCTGTTACTTGTGTAAATACACCATAACTCGTGGATGGACTGGTCCAAAATATCAAATCACATATCTGTCGAATACTTACTTCAATTTTGTCCAGCTTCACTTTCAATATATCTTAAAATCCTGCCTTAGTGATGCCTTTACTGCTACTATTGCCAAACAACAAAGTATGCTATACATTGCTGTTATCATAATATTACTTTAAGACATATTGGGGAAATTTGAAAAGAAATTAAGATTGTAGTAGACTTATAAACAATGCATTTCACCACTTTCTTTTCATATTTATTTCTTATTTCAGACAAATTGTTTCTTAACTTACACTGAAGGGAATATCTTGCTCAAAGTTCAGTAAAAGGTTACCAAATAATCAACAGTAAGTGAAAACATATTTTGCTTAAGTTTATGGGAATCTTGGGAACAAAAAACAAATATACAATATATGTAGCTAAATGTAAGAGCTCTATTTTATCCTTTGAACAGCAGAAACGGGTTTATGTTCCTTATAAGGCCATAAGAAAAGGTATGGTTCTCAGGCACTTTTTTTCAGAAATCAGTGCGGGAGGGTGATATTTTAATTTTTACCTTTTATTTTTGGTGTCTTTCGATACAAATGTCATATGATCAGTGAAAAAGCATGAAAATATCAGATTTCTTTGCGAAAAGATAAAAGCACTACATAACAAAGAAAATCTGATAAAAATTGTATGATTTTATCTTCTTGAAAGATGAAAATCAAGATAAAAAAATGTTTAAAGTGGGGGGTTAAAATTAACGCGGGCGGTGCCTGAGAATCATACCTTCAATTTTTTGCCTAAATTGGTCAAACTTGTGTCAGTATCCGCTTTATTTTAAACTATCTTTCCTTACACAGAGAATAGTTTTCTTTGTTATCATCACAGTTGTCGATTTCCTCGTAATCTGTCTTCAAATGAACAACAGAACAGGAATATTTTCTGAATGGCTGGTCTTAGAGCACAAAACCATGGACTGATCGCAGTGCATAAGGAGACCAAGTTAATTGAAGTTAAGACAGAATACGCATAATCATGGTCTGAGCTCGTGACAATATAGAGTAAAAAATAATTGGTCAATACACCGCAGCTGCAGTAACAAACTGACAACAATAGAAACATACCAAATGCATTACTAGCTCTTGAAGCCTCATTGTAGGTTTCACGAATTGAAAATATAACGATACAAACACAAACTATCAAGGTCAGTACCACTGGGAATCCTAGGAGTATCCCTTCAGTTATGGCTATGGGGTTGTTGGTTACAAATTCGGAAATTACCGAAAGCACAACTCGAGCAAAACATAATGACCCCCAAAGCCACAGACAAATACAACATGACTTCTGTCGGTTTCCTGGGCTTATTACTTGATGGCAACAGGAAACTGAAAGCACAGCTAAACACCAGAGAGGAAGTAATATGAAATATTTAAGCGTGTAGGAGAATATAACGGCAAATAATGAAAACCAAGTTAGCAGCGAGAGTCTTAAAAGGATAATGTTAAGTGCTAGTAACGTGTTTGCAAATGTAAACGACAGCAAATGTCCGTTTGCATTCTTCACTATCAGCGGACTTTCTTTACAGAACATGTAAAGGACAGCTATATTCTCCAAAAGTCCTACACAAGCAAACACGGTCATAAATATCAAAGTGAACTGCAAGTAATTATCAACCGTATAATCGTTACAGATAGATTCACTGAATCTACTCGGAATATGTATGCTTCCTGTCTGTTGTAAACATTTAAGGAATATATTTGCATATTGCATAGTTATTCAGTAATATAGGTTGCCAATTTGTTAAAAAAAATGTAAGAGATGTCTGAGAGAATACACAAATAGTCTAAACGATCAACACTGCAGAAAAGCATTTTCCTGTAAATATATCACTAATAGTCCAAATGTCCAACTTTGCAGTATTTCCACTTTATATATCACAAATGGTCAACAGTGCAGAAAATATTGCCAGTTTATATATTACAAATACTTTAAAACATAAGCACAGGAGAATAGTATTTTTGTTTTATGTATCATAGTTTAAAAGACCAACGCTGGAGAAAAATATTTCCAGTTTATGATTCCGCAGACACCTAAAGTTTGTCCAGACCAGGCAGACCTTCCACAGAACTGATAATGTATTCACCTGCTCCTCCTAGATGTATACACCTCTGGTCAAAGCAGGAAATAATTTTTTTTCAGCAATCCAAAATGATGTTCAGGTTATAAAATGATCTTATGTTCAAAATAGTGAAACGCCATTGAGAGTTTGATGAAATATTACACACAGCAGAACCTGTAACCACTTAATCCAGTTTCAAATTCAGTAGAGTTCGTGAACATATTACACGATACGGAACGTGGTATTGAGTAAATATACGATTGTATATTCCGAACTGTTAGTTTAGATATACACATTCAAGACAACACCATGCATAATGTCTAGCCCTCGCCAATAGAGCCTGCCGGCCTACATTTTACCGTTTGAAATTTGTTTGTCCAACGTCTATAGTGACATATTAGCGTAATATACACATTCGTATATTCTCTTTATCCAATGTTGTAAGAGAATTTGTCAAGCACATGTGTTAATGTTTTTACATCAAGTATTACTGTGGTAATCCTACCAAGACGGCGAAAATAAACACATGATATCTTCCTGGTTCAAAGTGCATTTTCAGCCATAGTCATGTATTCACTGTCACTACACCTTCGGACTGTGGGTGACATATAAACTGTAATCATACTGGCATAAGTGTCAATAAAGACACGTGATCGATAAATGTCAATATCAATAAATATGTCAAGGCTTCAACACACAGTTAGTACACATAACAGCATGTTTAAAATCTCGTGACGCTCTCGCCTTTAATCAATTAACCTGGACCTGTGATTGACTTACCTTGACTTTAGTATAAGCATCAATAATCTATTTTAGTGCTAAGTTATCCGATTACATTTTCTTGGTTTCTGTTTGAGTACCAGGATAGCTGTGACCTATCTAACATTTTGATATACAGTGCTTCACTTCTATGCCTTTTAAAAAGTAGCATATTGATTTCATACTTTTGATTGTATGACAAATTATGGACTGACGATCATGGACTTTTTAGCTGGACAAGTTTAGGTGCAGTAGACATGCTCTGCCAATATTTCATAAAAGTGGCATTTTACTAGCGATAAATGTTTTTTCTGCGATCTTGTTAGGGTTTTACAGAATCACCGGATATATGGACTACGGAAATATACTTATTTTAAAGAATAATGCTCGATCAGAAGAAGGGGGGACTTATTAAGAGGGTGAATGCCCTGTCATGGGATACCGTGGCATTTTCGATGCCAAAAATTCTACCAGTGTGACCTAGTTGCATTCCTGGTTAACCCTGGATCTTTTGAAATTCAATTAAGAGCATTAAAAATGGAGGTGGTTACATCCACCCAAAAACGTTTGAAAAAAAGAAGTTGAACAAATTTAACCCTTAGACCCCTGAATCATTTTTTTCGAAAGTTCCGTTTCCCCCGACCAAAATTCAGCAGTTTTGCAGCATATTTGAAGCAGTTTTTCAGCAGATAGCCAGAGCAGTGTTTCCAGCAGATCTGCAGCAGTTATTGTATTTTGACCGGGTTCCGCCGCCGCCGCCACGTTCGTTTCAGGAGAACTCCTCTGAGACTACTGGACGGATTTTTCCGAAACTTACACCAATTATCGGGTCACATGTGAACTGGTGCCTAACCAATTTGCGTTGACCTCTGCCCTTTTCTCTCTGCCCAGCGTCCATTTGTGCGTCTGTTTCCACACATAAAACCACATATCTCGGGAACCGTTTGACCGGTCAGGTAAAAAATTATGTACAAACGTAGGCCTCGGGTAGTTTATAACATACACAAAACTGGTGGCGCCACCTGCAACCATTTTTGCACAGCGTCCGTCTGTTTGCTGCCGTGGGATAAAATCACTCTTATCTCGGCAGTGGTTTAACATATCTGCCTAAAATTTTGCAGGTTTATACATCCTGAACAGCTCTCTTGATTTTTTGACAGGAGACGCCACCTACATTTTAGTTTACGCTGCAGACATCCAAGCTCATATCTCGGGAACGGTTTGATCGATTGGGCCTAAATGTTGCATGTTTATAGATCTCACATAGCTCTTTATCATACACAAAACACGAGGGGCCGCCTGCAACCATTTTTGCACAGCGTCCGTCTGTTTGTATGCCGTGGGCTTAAATAACTCATACCTCAGTAGTGGTTTGACTTATCTACCTAAAATTTTGCGTGTTTATACAACTTGGTTAGCTTTCTTGGCGCCACCTACATACACATTTCGGCTGCAGACATCCATGCTAATATGCAACACACCTCAATCTATTTCCCATTGCCACTCAAACCATGCCTCACTTCACCCGTTCCACTCTGATTGTCGACTTGTCGACTACCCGTATTCTAGTTCAGCACATTCACAGCATATGCTGTATATGTGCTCCAAGACCTATGGATTATGTGCTGAAATTCTGCTCCACACTTACCATGTATATACCATGAATTGCGCACCAGATTGTGAGCATCGGTTTCAGCACAAATTCAGCGGTTCCAGTTATTTAAATTAGTGCTCCAGTGGAACAGGCCTATTTGCATACCAGAAGCAGATATTGAGCAGTTCTTCAGCAGAACCTGAGCAGTATGCTCTCCTGGAGCAGATATGTGCTCTGCTGGAGCAGTGCTCTCCTACAGCAGTTCTCCCCTACAGCAGTGCTCCATTGGAGTAGTCATCTGTGCTGTCCTGGACCAATGCTCTTCTAGAGCAGAACTATGTGCTTTGCTCCCCTGTGCAGTACTCCCCTGGAGCAGACCCGTGTTTATAGATGTTCCCATCACATTGCACTCTCGATCTTCTAAATAGTGTTTCTGTATAAGGGCCCACTCAGCAGCATTCTCTTGTACACCAATTTCAAAAGAAATGAAAAACACATACCTGTCAATGTGTATAACATAATTTTATTAATTATATACAGTTAATATAAGCTTATTCGTTTCCTTGTCTAGGGGTAGATGAGGATCCACATCATGACATTTTCCATTCTCCCAGCCAGTTGTTCCACTGTCATGCATAAGACGAAAGCCTGAAAAGAAAAAAATGATTAAAACAGCAGTTCAAACTATCAGTGATTGGAATTTTGATTGAATAAAGTTACATCACTGGAAAAAGTCTCTAGTTCCAGCAATTCTCATGTTTAGTGGGTAAATATATTTGCTAATTTTTTTCAAAGTGCATTATTAGGCCCGTAACATCAAAACTTTACTGACCTAATTTCTGGTATGTACATAGCAAATGTATAGAAGAATATGTATATTAAAACTGATAAAAAATATCAGTGGTGTTGATATTAGGCAGTCTTGAAGTATAACAATGGGTTTTTAATGAAAAAATCAGGTTTTCCCTTAATATATTTTATATCTTTGGGGAACAAAGACCTAGTGACCCAATTTTTGGTATAGTAGGAGATTTTTGGGACATCTACCTGTATGCAATATTTGGATTCGTAGGTCCAATGGTTTCAAAACGTGCCCTGTTAACGGCCTGCCGGCCAGATGGACAACAGACAAAGGACCACGACTATAACTCAGTTGACTTATAGTCAGCTGAACTAAAATCCTTTCTTTAGTTGAATATTCTGTCAAATATTACAATACACAATGTTAAAAAAATGTGCTTGACCGCTATCATTGGTCTAAAAGCACCCTAAATATAGTTTACATTCTGTAAAGTATGACCATGATTTTTTAATAAAAAAAATAAATAAATAAATCGATTTAAATAATAAAAATATGATTTATTAAAAATTCAAATTCAACAACCCTGGTGAGAAATATCTAATTCTATAAAATATTAAAAGTGCAGAGGTTGATATTATACATTATAGATTTGTTTAAACAGGATATTATTTTCCTTCTTGTTTGTAGGTGGACACAAATTCAGAAAAAAAAACATTGCCTTAATGGCCAGAATTATATTTTGCTCTGACTGCAAACTTTTAAATGAAGAAAGCTGAAAACTTGTTTGTGCCTTCGTTGACAATATGTCCTCCTTTCCTCTTACCGATACCAGCTTTGTGCTTTGTTTTAAAACAGCATGGGCCACGGTTTATAGGTCAGTCAAGTTCGAGGTCAGGCAGTGTTGCTGTGTATCATGTATCCAAATACGCGAGTTGAAGTCAAGTGCCATTTGATACAATGTGTTAGCCGGGGCAGCAGTGGACCCCTCTACTAAGCACAGTAACACTGGAATACTGGATCTTCTTTCTATTAGAGGTCTGAGAAATACCGTGCGCACAATTACTCTGGAATTCTGGGTATCCTTTCTATTTTATCTGCCAAAAAATGCCTAACTCAAAATGTAAAGATGTTTTCAATATCTCAATCAAGGGAAAGGTCTGATGATTGTGTCCCTGTAACAGTGTCAACCAAAATGATAAATAATTTAAGCACTGACTGTTATCTTTACTAAAATAGTAAAATAAGGTAATTTAGTAAAAGGTGGTCGGGACTTATTAGGGAGGGGGATGGGGCTAGTTATTATCGTGGTTTATTTCAGCAAACCTTTGGCGTACTGGTATGCTCTAAATATGCTGTCCCAACTTGTAAAGAATTATATTTAATTGCACAGTATGATGTCTATTTAAAAACAGCAGTGAATCAGTATATGCTCCAGATCTGCTCTCCAAACTTAAGAAAATATTATATGTCGCTTAGGGCACTGTCTCAAAGCAGCAGTGTGTGAGCATCTGCTGCAAATCTGCTCTCTGGTCCATTCTTGATTGAGCAGAGATACAGCAGAAGTTGTTGCGTCTGCCTTGACGGTTATTTCAGGAGATCAGATTTTCAGTATATCTGCTGCAAATATACTGAGATGGAGCAATATTAGAGCATATGTTGTAAAACTGCTAATTCTCTCAGCAGAGATAGAGCAGATTGACCAGAAGGTATTAACATCTGCTGATTTGCTGATCCCCTTGTCAGCATAATTCGAGTACAATCACAGCTGAAATACAGCAGCTGCTCCAAAAGCAGCATATGCTGAACTTTGGTACGGGTCAGACTGAAACAGATTATTCCCCGACGCTTACGGAAAATACAGCACTCTACTGTATATGGAGTTGATAAATGTTAACAATTGATGTTTAATTCAGATTTAGAGAACACTAACTGTGACTGTCCTTGAGGTGATACGTTATACACAAATCAGTAAAGAATTGCTTTACTTTGCAAAGGGAAACAAAGAATAACACCTCCAACTAGTTTTACTTTACATTCCTGACAAAGAGTAAATTATGACAGTTGTAGGGAAAACACAAAGCAGATATATGTCTTGAAACACAAACCCATGGTCCTTTCGACTTTAAATTTGAAGGGATTTATTTGTTTTCTTGAAACAATAAAGCAAATTATTAATACCTTTGATTAGATTTTTTATTGTCTTTTCATCATGCTTTTTTAACAGAAATCTCTTGAACTCGTCAATTTAAAAACGGATTACCGAGTTTATACATGTTTCAAAAGTATCCTTTTATTAATTCACTGTCAACACATACTGTATGTTGTATTTAAATTAGAATTAAACTAGATAACATACTCATCACTTTAATAACCACATTTAACCTAGTTTTATCAAATCCATTTCCCTTTAATCGTTTTCCATTAATAACAATTCCGCACTTAATTCCCCCTAAACATTTTGCCCACCATTTGAAGTATTACCTTCAAAGATTAAGTCCTATAGTAATGTTATAAAGAATAAACACGTTAAGATAAGCATTATCATGTAACACTAGACCTAATTAAGAATGAATCCACTTAGTATCAAATCCAAATTGGATTTAATTTACCTCAATAGTTTTCCAATATGTAAAGTCATACTGCTTAACTTTGTTCCAGATAGCAATGATTGAGGTATTAACATTATCTATACAATGTTTATACAGTGGATGTAACTGTTACATCGTAAACAGCTTTGAATGCCACGTGCGTCCTTATTGAACCAAACATTGAGAATAATACTGTAACCTACAGATGTGCTACATAATTCTTGTATCAATTCCAATGTATGTTAACATTTTTTTTTATATTCACTTACTTCACTAATTCCTGTTATCAGTATCCCCTCATTGTAGCAACTGTATTGCATTACATGTGTTACATATTTTTAATAATATTATGATTAAAAAAAATAGTGAAAACGAATCACCCTAAACATTTTGCTCGTACACGGGTTTGCTATTTAACCACTTTAAAGATGTTATATTTCAAATTAATCCCTCCATCCACGGTTCAAACGGTAACATCTGGAATGAAAAATAAGATACTCGCGGCACTGCCAGTATGCTTAATAATCCTCATACTGTTTATTTGTGCCTGGAAGTTTTTTATTGTTTCACTCTAATGGCTTACAAAGGATACCAAAAAGGGCTTAAATGTTTAACCCATCCACAAAGATCTCTTTTTTTCTGGAAACTAGACGTGTACAAAATGATGAATGATCAAAAGAAACTTTGTCGAGTGAACCAGAACATAGGTGTGTAAAGAAGGCCAAGGAAAGAAAAAAAAATGAACATTAAAATCTGTCCCTAGAATGTCCTTAGAATGCCTTGAAAACACTTTAAAAATGAAATACATTTATGTATTGAAAACCTGTAACTTCAACCTTCATTACAAGTAAAAACCATGCTTTTATTCTCTCGCAATTAATTTAATTTCGAAATTCGTTCTTCCCTGATATATATGAACATTGAAACAATGAACTTTTACCCATGAATGAATTTAATGTGAACATTAAATACATTTATTCAAAATCCAGGTATGGTGCACTAATACCAAATGCATAGAGCATGATTATCATTCCAGTAAAATTCTCAAAATTATGTAAGCAAATATTATGTTAACATACCTTTAATGTTTAGGTTAATTTCGGACACATTATGTTAATATCATATGTAATTTTAACCAAATAGTCATCAAAATTTAACAAAAGAGATGTTAATGTATATTTTAGAATTTACAACAAATATACAATGTTTTACTTTAAAAAACTAGCCGGAAGTGAGAGTTCTAGGTATCCATCATAGGTGGTCCTGGTGATCATCTGATCTATTAAAGGTCAATACTCTTTTTCTTAAATCTGTATATTGCTCAGACATGTGTAGTTGTTCCCTGATTCCTATCGTCCCCAACATAGAGGACAGTTGTCCTGGTCATCACCACATTCACAGAGTCGATCGTGGCTGGTCTACAAAACCCACAGCAGAACACAAACAATCTCTGAATGGCTGGTCTAAAAGCACAAAGCCATGGACTGATCGAAGTGCACAGGGATATCAGATTTAGTGAAGTTAAATTGGAATAAGCATAATCATAGGCTGACCTTGAAATTGTAAAGAGTATAGCATTACTGTTCAGGACACCACTGGCGCAATAAAAAATTGAAGTCAAAATAAATATACCAACAGAATTTCTAGCATTTGCTGAATCATCATAGGTTCCCCGCATTGCAACAACATGGATACAAACATAAACAATCAAGTTCAGGATCACTGGAAACCCAAGTAGTGTTCCTTCAGTGATGGCTAAGGGGCTGTTGCTTACAAAACCAGAAACTACTGCAAGAACGATCCGAGTCAAACACAATAAACCCCAAATCCACAAAGCAATGATTAATTCCCTCTTTCGGCTTTCCGGGCATATGACCTGGTGGAAACTGGCAGCTGACAGAACAACTAAACACCAGAGAGGAAGTAGTATGCAATATTTAAGCGTGAATGTGAATATAACGGCAAATACTGGAAACCAAGTTAGCAGCGAGAGCCTTAAACAAAGAATGTTAAAAGCCAGTAAAATATTTGCAAATACGAACGACAGAAAATGCCCATTTGCATCCTTCACTATCAGCGGGCTGTCTGTACAGAACATGTAACTGACTGCTATATGCTCTAATAGTCCTAAACAAGCAAACACGGTCATAAATATTAAAGTGACATGTATGTAGTAAGCTACCGTGTAGTCATTACAGATTGATGCGTTAAAACTGATCTGAATGGAATTCATCTTTCTTAAACAGTCAACAATTAGTATAAAGTTACAATGTACACATATACTGAATATTGCATATCGTCAAATTGCCAAAACTGTAACCCTGCGGTAAGAAAATATGAAGTATATAATATACATAACAGAAATATATGTTTACATGCTCACAAAGTATGATCACGATTCAATTGCCAACATGATGTAGTTAGAGCAGGCCCATAAGATCACCAATGCGGAAAACGTGTTCAGTATATAAATAAAATATGTCTAAAAGATCAACACCACAAGCAATGTCTTTCAACGTTATTGTATCACAAATGGCCCAGAAAATCGCCCCGGTGAAACGTCTTGTCAGTATGAATATCATAAATGTTGAAACAGATCAAAACACTCATAAACGTATTTCCAGTTATGATATAGTATACACGACAAGCTTGCCAAAAAAAAAAAATTTTAGTTCACAGTATCCGAGAATGTTTTGGTTTGTTCTAGCAATCAAAGCAGGGAATGACAGCTTTTTTTGCAAAATTCCAAGACGAATTTATGTTCACATAATAAAATGTGATAACATGTTCAGAATGCTGAATCAGCATTAAGAGTTTGATGAATATTACACGAAGCAGAACCTGTATTCACACGATATCCGACATTAAAAGCCAATATATATACTGCATTATATATTCCACGTGCTGAACAGTTTAGGAACAGTTTGTGTTGTGTTGTCTCCGCCAGCTCTGCATACGTGGCACTTATAATCCCGGTTCAGGTTTGTTTGATTAACGACATGTATATAGTTGTAACATACACATCCTATATTCTTATTTTATCCGATATTACCTGAAGCGAAGGCTCAGTTGTAGTGTTTCACATCAAGTATTGAATCTTATAAAGACAGCAAAGACAGCACAAATAAACTCTTCCTGGTCCAAAATACACGCACAGCCCAAGTCATATGTTTACTACCACACAGGCCCACGGACTTTGGAAGACGCATACATTGAAATCAGGCCACAAAATGTCAATAAAGACACGCGAACAGTAAATATCAATAAGTACTATGTCAAGCTTTTTCCACTCTGCAGGAACACATCCAAAAGAAAGTGACCTCCTTGTCTTAGTAAACCTCAAGATAAGGATCAGGTCAATCATTTTTTTCATTACATTGTTATGTTATCATTTCCTTTGTTCCATTTGATTACTATTATATATATTTATTACATTGTTATGTTATCTTTTCCTTTGTTCCATTTGATTAATAAGGTATATATATTTATTACATTGTTATGCTATCGTTTCCTTTGTTCCATTTGATTAATAATATATATATATATATATTTATTACATTGTTATGTTATCGTTTACGTTGTTCCATGTGATTACTAGGTTGGCGACCTGTAACACTAAGCTATATTTCCTTCAATCAAAAGTGGCCTTGATATAAATAATATCAGACAAAAAAGCATGAATATGAAATATGAAGATATGCAGGGTCATATCGCAGATGTCTGCAAAGTGGATTGGGTTGGTCAGTTGCCAATGATCCATGAAAAAAAAAGGCAAACTTTAAGGTACAGCAACAAAAAGGAAGGGTAACAGGTCCCTTATTCATCCATTTATCAGGTTTTCAACAGTACACCCTGTGCTAAAGATAGATATGCTCTGCTGCTATAGGCTTGACAGTGTGCTGGACAGTGTCTGTGTGCTGTGGTGTGTCTTATGTGTTTTGTCTGATGCGCTTGATTATAGATAATGACAACTAAGCACGAATATTTTGATACCTAAAAATGTGGAGTTACCACCCCGATAATCACATGGATCCGCCCCATAATGACAGTGATTCTTGTGGCATAATGCGCTTTATAAAGATAACAAACACCGAGAATATCCAAATTGTTTAATAAAGCCAGGTGTATTACCTAAATATCCATAATGAGACACCTTATGAGCAATAAGGTCTGCTTTATCTACTGTAAAAGTTGATATTTAACCTTGATATTTTCAGACTGTCAGCATTTAATTGTAATGCAAACATTGGGCTTAATTCAAAACTCATGATATTGGTGACGTCAAATAGTTGTGATTAATTGAATTGCCAATTAATTGTGAATGTCAATGAAAACTTTTATATATATATATATATATATATATATATATATATATATATATATATATTATAATAATTATATAGTTCAGCATTCCAGTTTTGTGATAAAATGTTTTAATTCCTGGTTACAATTTGGAAGGAACCTTATGAAGGTCTTAGATCATAAAAGGTTTAAGATGTACTGTTGAGGTGTGGGCAGTGATCGGGTACGACCTATTTTCCTTGTTGTAGTCAACACTGCACTATGTTTAGGCACAGGTGTGTGTTGTTTCAGTTTGCATAGCACTAAAAAGACAATCATGTATGTGTATATGCAGAGATGAAAAATGTTACTTACTGATATTAAAAACGTAGATTTAGAGTACAACGTAACTCATTTTCTGTGATGTCCTATTTTATGCACAAGTCAGGAGTGGAATGCTGCACTTTAGAAAAAATGAAATATAGACAAATATATATCTGATCAGTGTCAGTTTCATTCTTCAAGACATGGAAAGTAATATTAAGAGAGTTATCAGGAATACGCACACTCAGCAGATATATCCTTAAACACAAAACCTTTGTCTTCCCTCGTCTTTTTGTTTAATTATTACACGGATAATGATTTGAGCAACTAGGGACATAGTATAACATTGCACAAGGCCTGCATTTGCTAGTTAACATGTCGCACATTATACATGATTGACAGGATGTAAATAGGACACAACCCTCTGTTGAACAAGCGGAAAGTAAGCTTGCTGGGACACTGAAACGCTTGTCAAGCCCCAGTATCTGTTTGTGTGTGAACATTGCAATTTGTAAGGAAGAAAGGTTTTGTATCAGGTTGCTCCAATGTCCTCTAACAGGCAAAACAGAACAAACCTACATGGTATTCTGGATATCTTACAGAAATATGTATATTTATTATGAAAGTCATAAAACATAAACATTACATAAAATAAAAAAAAACATTGTACGTGTCCATGCAAGCTATCAATGCAGGCAAGTCTACTTTTGGAAACATTTATTCTCGGATGCCTGCTGTTATAATATGACTGGCATTTAATTTGGCTGTTGACCGATTTCATTGACAAAGTATGGTAACAATGAACAAACGTATCACACCGCAGAAATAGAGATCTCAGTTATGGATACCACATGCATTATATATTGGACCTTGATAATGTTCCTGTTACTTGTGTATATGCACCATAACTCATGTGGATGGACTGGTCCAAAATATCAAACCACATATATGTCGAATACATACTTCAATTTTGTCCAGCTTCACTTTCAATACATCTTAAAATCCTGCTTAGTGATGCCCATACTGCTACTATTGCCAAAAAACAAAGTATGCAATACATTGCTGTTATCATAATATTACTTTAAGACATATTAGGGAAATTTGAAAAGAAATTAAGATTGTAGTAGACTTATAAACAATGCATTTCACCACTTTCTTTTCATATTTATTTCTAATTTCAGACAAACTGTTCCTTAACTTACACTGAAGGGAATATCTTGCTCAAAGTTCAGTAAAAAATCACCAAATAATCAATATGTGAAAACATATTTTGGTTAAGTTTATGGGAATCTCTGGAACAAAAAACAAATTATATAAATGTAAAATACAATATATGTAGCTAAATGTAAGAGCTCTATTTTATCCTTTGAGCAGCAGCAACGGGTTTATGGTTCTTATAAAGCCATAAGAAAAGGTATGGTTCTCAGGTACTTTTTTTCAGAAATCAGTGCGGGCGGGCGATATTTTAATTTTTACCTTTTTTTGGTGTGTTTCGATACAAATGACATATGATCAGAGAAAAGAATGAAAATAACAGAATTTTTTGCGAAACAGGTAAAAGCACTACATAGCAAAGGAAATATGATAAAAATTGTATGATTTTATCTTCTTGAAAGATGAAAATCAAAATATAAAATGTTTGATGCTGGGGGTTAAAATTTACGCAGGCGGTGCCTGAGAATCATACCTTCTATTTTTTGCCTAAATTGGCCAGACTTGTGTCAGTATCCGCTTTTTTAACTATCTTTCCTTACACAAAGAATAGTTTTCATTGTTACCATCATAGTTGTCGATTACCTCGTAATCTGTCTCCAAATGAACAACAGAACAAGAATATTTTCTGAATGGCTGGTCTTAGAGCACAAAACCATGGACTGATCGCAGTGCATAAGGAGACCAAGTTTATTGAAGTTAACACAGAATACGCATAATCATGGTCTGAGCTGGTCACAATGGAGCGTAAGGAATAATTGGTCAATACATCGCAGCTGCAGTAACAAACTGACAACAATAGAAACATACCAAAAGCATCACTAGCTCTTGAAGCCTCATTGTAGGTTCCACGAATTGAAAATACAACGATACAAACGTAAACAATCAAGTTCAGTACCACTGGGAACCCTAGGAGTATCCCTTCAATAGTGGCTATGGGGCTGTTGGATACAAATATAGGCATTACTGAAAGCACCACTAGAGCCAAACATAATGACCCCCAAAGTCCCAGACAAATACAACATGACTTCTGTCGGTTTCCTGGCCTTATTACTTGAAGGAAACAGGAAACTGACAGCACAGCTAAACACCAGAGAGGAAGTAATATGAAATATTTAAACGTGTAGGAGAATATAACGGTAAATAAGACAGACCAAGTTAGCAGCGAGAGTCTGAAAAAGATAATGTTAAGTGCTAGTAACGTGTTTGCAAATGTAAACGACAGCAAATGTCCGTTTGCATTCTTCACTATCAGCGGACTTTTTTTTACAGTACATGTAAAGGACAGCTATATTCTCCAATAGTCCTACACAAGCAAACATGGTCATAAATGTCAAAGTGAACTGCAAGTAATTAACCGTATAATCCTTACTGATCGATTCATTGAATTTCCTCGGAATAGATGTTTCCTCTCGGATGTAAACATATTAGGAATAAATTTGCGTATTGCATAGCTATTCAGTATTATAGGTTGCCAATTTGTAAAACAATGTAAGATTTGTCTGAGATAATGCACGCTATTTTACATATATAACATATATTACATATATGTTATTTTCATTTTCACAAACGATTGTAACTTTTCAATTGATTAAGTGATGTAGTATGTTTAAATATCACAAATGGTCCAAAAGATTTTCACTTTGAAAAAAAAATCCCAATTTTTGACATCACATATGATCTAAAAGATCAACACAGCAGAAAAAAATATTCCAAATTATAGCACAATTTGTCCAATGGATGAAGATCGCAGAAACGTATTTCCAGATTATATATCATAAATAGTCTTAAAAATCACACCACAGAAACGTATTTCCACTTTATATATCACAATTAGTCTAAAAGACCAACGCTGCAAAAAAGTATTTCCCAGTAAATATATCACAAATAGTCGATCTGATCACCACGGCAGAAAAAAATATATATTACAAATACTTTAAAACATCATTACAGGAAAATAGTATTTTAGTTTTTATATCACAGTCTAAAAGACCAGCGCTGGAGAAATATTTCCAGTTAATGAATCTACAGACGACTAAAGTTTGTCCATAATTGGCAGACCTTCCACAGAACCGATAACGTATTCACCTGTTCCTCCTGGATATATGCACCTCTGGTGAAAAGCAGGTATTGATTGTTTTTTTTTTCTTCTCAGCAATCCAGTATGATGCTCAGGATATACAATGATCATATGTTCAAAATAATGAAACACCATTGAGAGTTTGATGAACTTTTATACACAGCAGAACTTGTAACCACTTAATCCAGTTTCAAATTCAGTAGAGTGGCTTTACATATTGCACGATACCGAACCTTGTAGCGAGTATATATATACGACTGTATATTCCGAACTGTTTGTTTAGATATACACATTCAAGACAACACAATGCATAATGTCTATCCGCCCCCAATAGAGCCCGCCGGCCTACATTTTACCGTTTGAAATTTGTTTGATCCACGTCTATAGTGAGATATTGGTGTAATGTACACATTCGTATTTTTTCTTTATCCAATGTTCTTGTAAGAGAATTTGTCAAACACATTTGTCAATGTTTTATATCAAGTATTACTGTGGTAATCCTACCAAGACGGCGAAAATAAACACATGATATCGTCTTGGTTCAAAGTGCATATTCAGCCATAGTCATGTATTCACTGTTACGAGACCTTCGGACTGTGGATGACATATAAACTGTAATCATACTAGCATATGTGTCAATAAAGACACGTGATCAGTAAGTGTCAATATCAATAAATATGTCAAGGCTTTAACACACTTTGGTACACATAACAGCATGTTTAAAGTCTTGTGACGCACTAGCCTTTAATGAGAATACATGGCATATATTCACCAGTTAACCTGGACATTCTTTGTGATTGACGTACCTTAACTATAGTATAAGGATCAATAATCTATTTTTATATATTTTAGTGCTAAGTTATCCGAACACATCTTCTTGGTGTCCGTTTGATTACCAGGATAGCTGCGACCTATCTAAATTTTAATATACAGTGCTTCCATTCTATGCCTTTTAAAAAGTAGCATACTTATTTCATACTTTTGATTGTACGATTAATTATGGACTGACGATTATGGGCTGTTTACCTTGATTGGCTTAGTAGACATGCTCTGTCAATATTTTATAAAGTGGGATTATACTAGCGATAATTTTTAGCTGACTGTTAGTTAACTTAAGGTATAGGTATGGTGCGTTGTCCGTCAGTCTGGCCGTCCTGTCGTCCGTAAGCAGGGCACCAATCGTAACCGTTGACCCTAGAAGCCTGTTACTAAATATCTACGGAGGTCCATAAAATCTCCTTGGAAACCTGAAATAAGGTCACTGGGGCTTGTAAGTACCCCGCAGAATAATAAAAAAAAATTATACAAAACCTCCAATATCTTGATAATTGATGCATCGATTGTCATGAATCTTGCCTTTAATATTGACCATGACTAGTTTTTGTCGGTTCCAGAAAAGTGTTTGCGCCACCTGTATTCTTCTTATTTTTACGAACATTTTTCAATTTTTAACTATACAATGATATCAGCCATATCAATGTCTGTACTGTGATTCCATCTAGTGTCCCAAAACTTGGTGTGTTTATTGATCACAAGTGGATGCCCTATAGTAATCACAATATCTGTCTATCCACACAAATTTGTTTCCAGATGATAACTCCATATTGGATTGACATATGGATTTAAAACTTCACTTACTTATGGCCCACTACTAAAACAAGAACCTGTATAATTTTTAGGTCATGAGGTCAAAGGTCAAGGTCACAGGACTCACTTATTTAAAAAGATTATGGCTGCATTTTAAGCCAAGCTTTTCATCCCAAATCTTTTCATCTTGCACATTTAGCTGACTTGCCAGTATGGCTAAAGCGTAAATGAATTTGGGGTCAAAAGGTCAAAGGTCAAGGTTACAGGGGACATCTGATCACAAAGTAGTTTCCAGATGATAATTCCAGTTAAGTTTGACATATTGGTTGTCAAACTTAACTTATATATGGCTCACTTGAAAAAATATAGTTATAGACAAATTTAGCTGAGCGTCGAGACCCATGGGTCCATAGTTTTTTTTCTGCGATCTTGGTAGGGTTTTACAAAAGCACTGGATATATGGACTACTGTAATATACTTATTTTGAAGAATAATGCTTAATTAGTAGAAGGGGGCCTTAATAAGAGGGTGTATGCCCAGTCATGGGATACTGTGGCATTTTTCGACGCCAAAAATTCTAGTTTTATCAGTTATAAGAGGCTGACCTTATTACCGCAATGGACGGCATAAATCAGTCTTTTGTTTTGCTTGAATCATTGATCATATGCACAAGAGGTAAGATGTCGATCTGTTCTGTTTACATATGCAACCCGTTTCTTTCTTCAAATTCATTTTGACTATGTGCCACTTTGTCCGGCGTCCGTCCGTCTGGCCGTCCGTTAACAGGGCACAAATCGGAACCGCTGGACCTGGAATCTTCTCACTTAATATGCTGGGAGGTCCATGAAAAATTTCGCTGAAAACCTGAAATTAGGTCTCTGTTACCCATATCCTTTGAGCTATGGGGCTCCGAAGTACCCCCCCCCCCAAGAATAATGAAAAATTTGATACAAAATCTTAAATATCTGAATAACTACTGCATTGATTACCATGATTCTTTGCATGAATATTAATCATGGGATGTTCTATTACTTCCTGCTGATTGGTGGCGCCACCTGTATTTTTTCAATTTTTACGATTTTTTTTTCTCTTTTTTTCAGACCTGCAATGAAACTGTCATCTGTTAACAGGGCACAAATCGTAACCACTGGCCCTTGAATCTTCATACTTAATATCCAGGGAGGCCCATGAAAAATCTCCTTGGAAACCTGAAATTAGGTCTCTGTTACTCATATCCTTTGAGCTATGGGATTCTGAAGTACCCCCCCCCCCCCCAGAATAATTCAAAATTTGATACAAAAGCTCAAGTATCCGAATAACTACTGCATTGATCACCATGATTCTTTGCATTAATATTGATCATGGGATGTTTCATCACTTCCTGCAGACAAGTAGCGCCACCTGTATTTTTTCTATTTTTACGAATCTTTTTCTCTTTTTCAGACGTGCAATGAAACTGTCATCTGTTAACAGGGCACAAATCGTAACCACTGGACCTGAAATCTTTAAGCTTAATATCCAGGGAGGTCCATAAAAAAATTTCTTTGTAAACCTGAAATTAGGTCTCTGTTATCCATATCCTTTTGAGCTACGGGGCTCCAAAGTACCCTCCAGAATAATGCAAAATTTGATACAAATGCTCAAGTATCTGAAGAACTACTGCATTGATCACCATGATTCTTTGCATGAATATTGATCATGGGATGTTCCATCAGTTCTTGCAAATTGCAGGCGAAACCTGTATTTTTTCCAATTATTACATTTTTTTTTCTTTATTTTTGAAACCTTCAAAGAAGCTGTCATCTGTTAACAAGGCACAAATCGTAACCGCTGGACCTGGATTCTTCTAACTTGACATCAAGGGAGGTCCATGAAAAGTCTCTTTGTAAACATGAAAGTTGGTCTCTGTTACCCATATCCTTCGTAGTAAGTACCCCTCAGAATAATTAAAAATTTGATACAAAAGCTCAAGTATCTGAATAACTAATGCATTGATTTCCATGATTCTTTGCAGGCAAATTGATCATGGAGTGTTCCATCAGTTCCTGCAGACTGGTGGCGCCAGTTTCCGTAACCCAGGCATAGTTGTTCCCTTATCTATGTAGTTGTGCATAACAAAGACAGGTGGCGCCACCTGCAATCCTTTCTGTACAGTCTGAATCTTGGTGTCTTTTAGATAACAGCCGATATCTCAGGAGTGGCTCAATGTATTAAGCTGAAAGTTGGCATGTCCATAGATCATGGATCTCTCCATCTTTTAATTAGGACTGGTGGCGCCACCTAAAATACTTTTTGCGTAGCATCCATCTGTGCATTTGCCATCTGTTCTTCTCAGTGGTTCTTCAATGTATTGGGTTGAAATTGTGCATGTTCATAGATCCTCGACACCTCCATCTCGTAAAAAAGACTGGTGACGCCATCTGCAATAATTTTCACATGGCGTCCATCTGTGTATTTGCTTTTGGTAAAAATTGCTAATACCTCAGGAGTGGTTCAAGGTAATGGTCTGAACTTTGGCATGTCCATCCATCTTGGAATGTTTTCTCATAAACCAGACAGGTGGGGCCACTTACCTTTCCGTTTTTGTAGAATAAATTAATGCCCTTTTCTAAGGAGTGATTTGCCATTTTTGGCCTGAAATTGTGCATATCCATAGATCATGGACTCCTCCATCTATTACTCAAAACTGGTGGTGCCATCTGCAATCATTTTCCGGTGGTGTCCATCCGTACGTGTGCTTTGTGTGGAACTTGCTAATATCTCCGAAGTGGTTCAAGGTATTCGTCTGAAATTTGACATGTCCATCCATCTTGGAAAAAAATTTCTCGTAAACAAGATAGATGGCGCCACTTACCTCCCCGTTTCCGTAGAGTAAATTACTGCTCTTTTCTCAGGAGAGATTGGTCGTACTTCATACTTGACATTAAGGGAGACTAATGAAAAATCTCTTTGGAACCTGAAATTAGGTCTCTGTTACCCATATTCTCCGAGCTATAGGGCTCGTAAATACCCCCAAGAATAATTAAAATTTGTAACAAACAAAATCTCCAGTATCTGAATAACTAATGCCTTGATAGCCATGATTCTTTGGATATATATTGATCATGGAGTGTTTCATCAATTCCTGCAGACTGGTGACACTACCTGACTCTTTTTCAATTTTTTACGCATTTTTTTTCTATTAATGAGACCTGCAAATCTGTCCAAAAGCCCACTGAAAGCCCATATCTAAGGACTCTTCACAAAGTTCATGATTTTTTTTGCACTCTGGCAGTCATTTTGCTCATTGTTCAACATTCTTTGAATTCAGCTGAGCTTCATGGCCCATGGGCCACTAGTTTTTATCGAAATGGAATTAAAAATTCCAAGTGAATACATATACCATTAGAAATTCCGCTATACTAGAATTGAAACAATATTTAAGAGTGCTCCCAGTTTAACCTAGTTGCATTCCTGGTAAACTCTCTACCTTTTTAAATTCAATTGAAAGCATTAAAAATGGAGGTTGTTACTTACACCCAAAAACATTTGAAAAAAAAAACTGTCGTACGAACTTACCCTTAGACCCCTGACCCCTTTTTTTTTTATTTCCATTTCAGACTGTAACAGATTTTCCCCCGACGCTTACGGAAAATACGGCGCTCCATTGTATATGGAGATGATAATTCAGATCTAGAGAACACTAACTGTGACTGTCCTAGAGGTGATACTTTATACACAATTAGGAAAGAATTGATTTACTTTACAAAGAGAAATAAAGAATAACACCCCTGACCAGTTTTACTTTACATTCCTGACAAAGAAAGAGTAAATTATGAGAGTTGTAGGGAAAACACAAAGCAGATATAATATGTCTTGAAACACAAACCCATGGTTTTATTTGTTTTCTTGAAATAATAAAGTAAATTATTATTACCTTTGTTTAGATTTTTTGGTCTTCTCATCATGCTTTTTCTAACAGAAATCTCTTGCACTCGTCAATTTTAAAAACAGATTAACGAGTTTATACATGTTTCATAAGTATCCTTTAATTATTTCACTGTCAACACATACTATATGTTGCATATAAATTAGAATTTTACTGGATAACATACCCAATAACCAATCCGCACTTAATTTCCCTCAAACATTTTGCCCACCAATGGAAGTATTTACTTCAAAGGTTAAGTCGTGGAGTTGTTTAGGAATAAAAAAGTAAGACTGGCATTATCATGTAACACTAAACCTAATTAAAAAATGAATCCACTTAGTATCAAATGCCAAATTTGATTTAATTAACCTCATTAGTTTTCCTATATGTAAAGTCATACTGATTAACTTGTTAGTAAGCACTGATGGAGGTATATCATTATATTACAATGTTTATACAATGGATGTAACTGTTACATCGTGAACAGCTATGAATACTACATACGTCCTTATTGAACCATGAATTGGGAATAATACTGTAACCTACAGATCTGCTACAAAGGTCTTGCGGAAAGGCTCATCTGTATCAATTCCAATGTATGTTGACCACTTTTTTTTATATTCACTAACATCATTAATTCCATGCCTCTTATCAGTATGCCCTCATTGCAGCAACTGTGTTGCATAACATGTGTTACCTTATTTTATAATACAATAATAAAAAAAAGAGTAAAAGCGAATCAACCTAACCGTTTTAGCTGGTATTGGGATGTGCTCCATAATCACTTTAAAGCTTTTATATTTTAAATCAACCCCTCCATCCACGGTTCAAACGGTAACATCTGGAATGAAAAATAAGATATTCGCGGCAGTGTCTGGGTGACAGCGTAGGGATTGTGGATATTTCAGGCAACCCGTACGTATTATAAACGACATCCATTGCCTGGAGCATAATTATACCGTTAATTTCTCGTCATCGGATATCCTAGGGTTCAATATGCTTAATAATCCTTACACTGGTTACGTGTGCCTGGAAGTTTTTATGGTTTCACTCTAATGGCTTATAAAGGATACCAAATAGAGCAAAAATGTTAAACCCGTTCACAAAGATCTATATTTTTTGTAAACTAGACGTGAACAAAATGACGAATGACCAAAATAAAACTTTGTCGGATGAACTAGAACATAGGTGTGTAAAGAAGGTCGTGGAAAGAAAAATGAACATTTAAATTTGTCCCTAGAATATCCTTAGAATGCTTTGAAAACACTTTAAAAATGAAATACATTAATGTATTGAAAACTGTAACTACAACCTTTATTATAAGTGAAAAAACCATGTTTTATTCTCTCGCAATTAATTTAATTTCGAAATTCGTTCTTCCCTGATATATATGAACGTTGAAACAATGAACTTTTACCCATGGATGAATTTAATGTGAACAGTAAATACATATATTCAAAATTCAGGTATGGTGCACTAATACAAAATGCATAGAGCATGATTATCATTCCAATAAAAATCTCAAAATTATAGCAAATATTATGTTAACATACCTTTAATGTTTAGGTTAGTTTGGGACACATAATGTTAATATCATTTGTAATCTTAACCAAATATTCACCAACATCAAACAAAAGAGATGTTAATGTATATTTTAGAATTGACAATAAATATACGTTTCACTTTAAAAAAAAAAACTAGCCGGAAGTGAGAGTTCTGGGTATCCATCATAGGTGGTCCTGGTGATCATCTGATCTATTAAAGGTCAATACTCTTTTTCTTAAATCTGTATATTGCTCAGACATGTGTAGTTGTTCCCTGATTCCTATCGTTCCCAACATAGAGGACAGTTGTCCTGGTCATCACCACATTTACAGAGTCGATCGTGGCTGGTCTACAAAACCCACAGCAGAACACAAACAATCTCTGAATGGCTGGTCTAAAAGCACAAAGCCATGGACTGATCGAAGTGCACAGGGATATCAGATTTAGTGAAGTTAAATTGGAATAAGCATAATCATAAGCTGACCTTGAAATTGTAAAGAGTATAGCATTACTGTTCAGGACACCACTGGCGCAATAAAAAATTGAAGTCAAAATAAATATACCAACAGAATTTCTAGCATTTGCTGAATCATCATAGGTTCCCCGCATTGCAACAACATGGATACAAACATAAACAATCAAGTTCAGGATCACTGGAAACCCAAGTAGTGTTCCTTCAGTGATGGCTAAGGGGCTGTTGCTTACAAAACCAGAAACTACTGCAAGAACGATCCGAGTCAAACACAATAAACCCCAAATCCACAAAGCAATGATTAATTCCCTCTTTCGGCTTTCCGGGCATATGACCTGGTGGAAACTGGCAGCTGACAGAACAACTAAACACCAGAGAGGAAGTAGTATGCAATATTTAAGCGTGAATGTGAATATAACGGCAAATACTGGAAACCAAGTTAGCAGCGAGAGCCTTAAACAAAGAATGTTAAAAGCCAGTAAAATATTTGCAAATACGAACGACAGAAAATGCCCATTTGCATCCTTCACTATCAGCGGGCTGTCTGTACAGAACATGTAAACGACTGCTATATGCTCTAATAGTCCTAAACAAGCAAACACGGTCATAAATATTAAAGTGACATGTATGTAGTAAGCTACCGTGTAGTCATTACAGATTGATGCGTTAAAACTGATCTGAATGGAATTCATCTTTCTTAAACAGTCAACAATTAGTATAAAGTTACAATGTACACATATACTGAATATTGCATATCGTCAAATTGCCAAAACTGTAACCCTGCGGTAAGAAAATATGAAGTATATAATATACATAACAGAAATATATGTTTACATGCTCACAAAGTATGATCACGATTCAATTGCCAACATGATGTAGTTAGAGCAGGCCCATAAGATCACCAATGCGGAAAACGTGTTCAGTATATAAATAAAATATGTCTAAAAGATCAACACCACAAGCAATGTCTTTCAACGTTATTGTATCACAAATGGCCCAGAAAATCGCCCCGGTGAAACGTCTTGTCAGTATGAATATCATAAATGTTGAAACAGATCAAAACACTCATAAACGTATTTCCAGTTATGATATAGTATGCACGACAAGCTTGCCAAAAAAAAAAATAATAGTTTACAGTATCCGAGAATGTTTTGGTTTGTTCTAGCAATCAAAGCAGGGAATGACAGCTTTTTTTGCAAAATTCCAAGACGAATTTATGTTCACATAATAAAATGTGATAACATGTTCAGAATGCTGAATCAGCATTAAGAGTTTGATGAATATTACACGAAGCAGAACCTGTATTCACACGATATCCGACATTAGAAGCCAATATATATACTGCATTATATATTCCACGTGCTGAACAGTTTAGGAACAGTTTGTGTTGTGTTGTCTCCGCCAGCTCTGCATACGTGGCACTTATAATCCCGGTTCAGGTTTGTTTGATTAACGACATGTATATAGTTGTAACATACACATCCTATATTCTTATTTTATCCGATATTACCTGAAGCGAAGGCTCAGTTGTAGTGTTTCACATCAAGTATTGAATCTTATAAAGACAGCAAAGACAGCACAAATAAACTCTTCCTGGTCCAAAATACACGCACAGCCCAAGTCATATGTTTACTACCACACAGGCCCACGGACTTTGGAAGACGCATACATTGAAATCAGGCCACAAAATGTCAATAAAGACACGCGAACAGTAAATATCAATAAATACTATGTCAAGCTTTTTCCACTCTGCAGGAACACATCCAAAAGAAAGTGACCTCCTTGTCTTAGTAAACCTCAAGATAAGGATCAGGTCAATCATTTTTTTCATTACATTGTTATGTTATCATTTCCTTTGTTCCATTTGATTACTAATATATATATTTATTACATTGTTATGTTATCTTTTCCTTTGTTCCATTTGATTAATAAGGTATATATATTTATTACATTGTTATGCTATCGTTTCCTTTGTTCCATTTGATTAATAATATATATATATATATATATTTATTACATTGTTATGTTATCGTTTACGTTGTTCCATGTGATTACTAGGTTGGCGACCTGTAACACTAAGCTATATTTCCTTCAATCAAAAGTGGCCTTGATATAAATAATATCAGACAAAAAAGCATGAATATGAAATATGAAGATATGCAGGGTCATATCGCAGATGTCTGCAAAGTGGATTGGGTTGGTCAGTTGCCAATGATCCATGAAAAAAAAAAAGGCAAACTTTAAGGTACAGCAACAAAAAGGAAGGGTAACAGGTCCCTTATTCATCCATTTATCAGGTTTTCAACAGTACACCCTGTGCTAAAGATAGATATGCTCTGCTGCTATAGGCTTGACAGTGTGCTGGACAGTGTCTGTGTGCTGTGGTGTGTCTTATGTGTTTTGTCTGATGCGCTTGATTATAGATAATGACAACTAAGCACGAATATTTTGATACCTAAAAATGTGGAGTTACCACCCCGATAATCACATGGATCCGCCCCATAATGACAGTGATTCTTGTGGCATAATGCGCTTTATAAAGATAACAAACACCGAGAATATCCAAATTGTTTAATAAAGCCAGGTGTATTACCTAAATATCCATAATGAGACACCTTATGAGCAATAAGGTCTGCTTTATCTACTGTAAAAGTTGATATTTAACCTTGATATTTTCAGACTGTCAGCATTTAATTGTAATGCAAACATTGGGCTTAATTCAAAACTCATGATATTGGTGACGTCAAATAGTTGTGATTAATTGAATTGCCAATTAATTGTGAATGTCAATGAAAACATATATATATATATATATATATATATATATATATATATAATAATAATTATATAGTTCAGCATTCCAGTTTTGTGATAAAATGTTTTAATTCCTGCTTACAATTTGGAAGGAACCTTATGAAGGTCTTAGATCATAAAAGGTTTAAGATGTACTGTTGAGGTGTGGGCAGTGATCGGGTACGACCTATTTTCCTTGTTGTAGTCAACCGGCACTGCACTATGTTTAGGCACAGGTGTGTGTTGTTTCAGTTTGCATAGCACTAAAAAGACAATCATGTATGTGTATATGCAGAGATGAAAAATGTTACTTACTGATATTAAAAACGTAGATTTAGAGTACAACGTAACTCATTTTCTGTGATGTCCTATTTTATGCACAAGTCAGGAGTGGAATGCTGCACTTTAGAAAAAATGAAATATAGACAAATATATATCTGATCAGTGTCAGTTTCATTCTTCAAGACATGGAAAGTAATATTAAAAGAGTTATCAGGAATACGCACACTCAGGAGTTACCACCCCGATAATCACATGGATCCGCCCCATAATGACAGTGATTCTTGTGGCATAATGCGCTTTATAAAGATAACAAACACCGAGAATATCCAAATTGTTTAATAAAGCCAGGTGTATTACCTAAATATCCATAATGAGACACCTTATGAGCAATAAGGTCTGCTTTATCTACTGTAAAAGTTGATATTTAACCTTGATATTTTCAGACTGTCAGCATTTAATTGTAATGCAAACATTGGGCTTAATTCAAAACTCATGATATTGGTGACGTCAAATAGTTGTGATTAATTGAATTGCCAATTAATTGTGAATGTCAATGAAAACATATATATATATATATATATATATATATATATATATTATAATAATTATATAGTTCAGCATTCCAGTTTTGTGATAAAATGTTTTAATTCCTGCTTACAATTTGGAAGGAACCTTATGAAGGTCTTAGATCATAAAAGGTTTAAGATGTACTGTTGAGGTGTGGGCAGTGATCGGGTACGACCTATTTTCCTTGTTGTAGTCAACCGGCACTGCACTATGTTTAGGCACAGGTGTGTGTTGTTTCAGTTTGCATAGCACTAAAAAGACAATCATGTATGTGTATATGCAGAGATGAAAAATGTTACTTACTGATATTAAAAACGTAGATTTAGAGTACAACGTAACTCATTTTCTGTGATGTCCTATTTTATGCACAAGTCAGGAGTGGAATGCTGCACTTTAGAAAAAATGAAATATAGACAAATATATATCTGATCAGTGTCAGTTTCATTCTTCAAGACATGGAAAGTAATATTAAAAGAGTTATCAGGAATACGCACACTCAGGAGTTACCACCCCGATAATCACATGGATCCGCCCCATAATGACAGTGATTCTTGTGGCATAATGCGCTTTATAAAGATAACAAACACCGAGAATATCCAAATTGTTTAATAAAGCCAGGTGTATTACCTAAATATCCATAATGAGACACCTTATGAGCAATAAGGTCTGCTTTATCTACTGTAAAAGTTGATATTTAACCTTGATATTTTCAGACTGTCAGCATTTAATTGTAATGCAAACATTGGGCTTAATTCAAAACTCATGATATTGGTGACGTCAAATAGTTGTGATTAATTGAATTGCCAATTAATTGTGAATGTCAATGAAAACATATATATATATATATATATATATATATATATATATATATATTATAATAATTATATAGTTCAGCATTCCAGTTTTGTGATAAAATGTTTTAATTCCTGGTTACAATTTGGAAGGAACCTTATGAAGGTCTTAGATCATAAAAGGTTTAAGATGTACTGTTGAGGTGTGGGCAGTGATCGGGTACGACCTATTTTCCTTGTTGTAGTCAACCGGCACTGCACTATGTTTAGGCACAGGTGTGTGTTGTTTCAGTTTGCATAGCACTAAAAAGACAATCATGTATGTGTATATGCAGAGATGAAAAATGTTACTTACTGATATTAAAAACGTAGATTTAGAGTACAACGTAACTCATTTTCTGTGATGTCCTATTTTATGCACAAGTCAGGAGTGGAATGCTGCACTTTAGAAAAAATGAAATATAGACAAATATATATCTGATCAGTGTCAGTTTCATTCTTCAAGACATGGAAAGTAATATTAAGAGAGTTATCAGGAATACGCACACTCAGCAGATATATCCTTAAACACAAAACCTTTGTCTTCCCTCGTCTTTTTGTTTAATTATTACACGGATAATGATTTGAGCAACTAGGGACATAGTATAACATTGCACAAGGCCTGCATTTGCTAGTTAACATGTCGCACATTATACATGATTGACATGATGTAAATAGGACACAACCCTCTGTTGAACAAGCGGAAAGTAAGCTTGCTGGGACACTGAAACGCTTGTCAAGCCCCCAGTATCTGTTTGTGTGTGAACATTGCAATTTGTAAGGAAGAAAGGTTTTGTATCAGGTTGCTCCAATGTCCTCTAACAGGCAAAACAGAACAAACCTACATGGTATTCTGGATATCTTACAGAAATATGTATATTTATTATGAAAGTCATAAAACATAAACATTACATAAAATAAAAAAAAACATTGTACGTGTCCATGCAAGCTATCAATGCAGGCAAGTCTACTTTTGGAAACATTTATTCTCGGATGCCTGCTGTTATAATATGACTGGCATTTAATTTGGCTGTTGACCGATTTCATTGACAAAGTATGGTAACAATGAACAAACGTATCACACCGCAGAAATAGAGATCTCAGTTATGGATACCACATGCATTATTTATTGGACCTTGATAATGTTCCTGTTACTTGTGTATATGCACCATAACTCATGTGGATGGACTGGTCCAAAATATCAAACCACATATATGTCGAATACATACTTCAATTTTGTCCAGCTTCACTTTCAATACATCTTAAAATCCTGCCTAAGTGATGCCCATACTGCTACTATTGCCAAAAAACAAAGTATGCAATACATTGCTGTTATCATAATATTACTTTAAGACATATTAGGGAAATTTAAAAAGAAATTAAGATTGTAGTAGACTTATAAACAATGCATTTCACCACTTTCTTTTCATATTTATTTCTAATTTCAGACAAACTGTTCCTTAACTTACACTGAAGGGAATATCTTGCTCAAAGTTCAGTAAAAAATCACCAAATAATCAATATGTGAAAACATATTTTGGTTAAGTTTATGGGAATCTCTGGAACAAAAAACAAATTATATAAATGTAAAATACAATATATGTAGCTAAATGTAAGAGCTCTATGTTATCCTTTGAGCAGCAGCAACGGGTTTATGGTTCTTATAAAGCCATAAGAAAAGGTATGGTTCTCAGGTACTTTTTTTCAGAAATCAGTGCGGGCGGGCGATATTTTAATTTTTACCTTTTTTTGGTGTGTTTCGATACAAATGACATATGATCAGAGAAAAGAATGAAAATAACAGATTTTTTTGCGAAACAGGTTAAAGCACTACATAGCAAAGGAAATATGATAAAAATTGTATGATTTTATCTTCTTGAAAGATGAAAATCAAAATTTAAAATGTTTGATGCTGGGGGTTAAAATTTACGCAGGCGGTGCCTGAGAATCATACCTTCTATTTTTTGCCTAAATTGGCCAGACTTGTGTCAGTATCCGCTTTTTTAACTATCTTTCCTTACACAAAGAATAGTTTTCTTTGTTACCATCATAGTTGTCGATTACCTCGTAATCTGTCTCCAAATGAACAACAGAACAAGAATATTTTCTGAATGGCTGGTCTTAGAGCACAAAACCATGGACTGATCGCAGTGCATAAGGAGACCAAGTTTATTGAAGTTAAGACAGAATACGCATAATCATGGTCTGAGCTGGTCACAATGGAGCGTAAGGAATAATTGGTCAATACACCGCAGCTGCAGTAACAAACTGACAACAATAGAAACATACCAAAAGCATCACTAGCTCTTGAAGCCTCATTGTAGGTTCCACGAATTGAAAATACAACGATACAAACGTAAACAATCAAGTTCAGTACCACTGGGAACCCTAGGAGTATCCCTTCAATAGTGGCTATGGGGCTGTTGGATACAAATATAGGCATTACTGAAAGCACCACTAGAGCCAAACATAATGACCCCCAAAGTCCCAGACAAATACAACATGACTTCTGTCGGTTTCCTGGCCTTATTACTTGAAGGAAACAGAAAACTGACAGCACAGCTAAACACCAGAGAGGAAGTAATATGAAATATTTAAACGTGTAGGAGAATATAACGGCAAATAAGACAGACCAAGTTGAGCGAGAGTCTGAAAAAGATAATGTTAAGTGCTAGTAACGTGTTTGCAAATGTAAACGACAGCAAATGTCCGTTTGCATTCTTCACTATCAGCGGACTTTTTTTACATAACATGTGAAGGACAGCTATATTCTCCAATAGTCCTACACAAGCAAACATGGTCATAAATGTCAAAGTGAACTGCAAGTAATTAACCGTATAATCGTTACAGATCGATTCATTGAATTTCCTCGGAATAGATGTTTCCTCTCGGATGTAAACATATTAGGAATAAATTTGCGTATTGCATAGCTATTCAGTATTATAGGTTGCCAATTTGTAAAACAATGTAAGATTTGTCTGAGATAATGCACGCTATTTTACATATATAACATATATTACATATATGTTATTTTCATTTTCACAAACGATTGTAACTTTTTAATTGATTAAGTGATGTAGTATGTTTAAATATGACAAATGGTCCAAAAGATTTTCACTTTGAAAAAAAAATCCCAATTTTTGACATCACATATGATCTAAAAGATCAACACAGCAGAAAAAAATATTCCAAATTATAGCACAATTTGTCCAATGGATGAAGATCGCAGAAACGTATTTCCAGATTATATATCATAAATAGTCTTAAAAATCACACCACAGAAACGTATTTCCACTTTATATATCACAATTAGTCTAAAAGACCAACGCTGCAAAAAAGTATTTCCCAGTAAATATATCACAAATAGTCGATCTGATCACCACGGCAGAAAAAAATATATATTACAAATACTTTAAAACATCATTACAGGAAAATAGTATTTTAGTGTTTATATCACAGTCTAAAAGACCAGCGCTGGAGAAATATTTCCAGTTAATGAATCTACAGACGACTAAAGTTTGTCCATAATTGGCAGACCTTCCACAGAACCGATAACGTATTCACCTGTTCCTCCTGGATATATGCACCTCTGGTCAAAAGCAGGTATTGATTGTTTTTTTTTCTTCTCAGCAATCCAGTATGATGCTCAGGATATACAATGATCATATGTTCAAAATAATGAAACACCATTGAGAGTTTGATGAACTTTTACACACAGCAGAACTTGTAATCACTTAATCCAGTTTCAAATTCAGTAGAGTGGCTTTACATATTGCACGATACCGAACCTTGTAGCGAGTATATATATACGACTGTATATTCCGAACTGTTTGTTTAGATATACACATTCAAGACAACACAATGCATAATGTCTATCCGCCCCCAATAGAGCCCGCCGGCCTACATTTTACCGTTTAAAATTTGTTTGATCCACGTCTATAGTGAGATATTGGTGTAATGTACACATTCGTATTTTTTCTTTATCCAATGTTCTTGTAAGAGAATTTGTCAAACACATTTGTCAATGTTTTATATCAAGTATTACTGTGGTAATCCTACCAAGACGGCGAAAATAAACACATGATATCGTCTTGGTTCAAAGTGCATATTCAGCCATAGTCATGTATTCACTGTTACGAGACCTTCGGACTGTGGATGACATATAAACTGTAATCATACTAGCATATGTGTCAATAAAGACACGTGATCAGTAAGTGTCAATATCAATAAATGTGTCAAGGCTTTAACACACTTTGGTACACATAACAGCATGTTTAAAGTCTTGTGACGCACTAGCCTTTAATGAGAATACATGGCATATATTCACCAGTTAACCTGGACATTCTTTGTGATTGACGTACCTTAACTATAGTATAAGGATCAATAATCTATTTTTATATATTTTATTGCTAAGTTATCCGAACACATCTTCTTGGTGTCCGTTTGATTACCAGGATAGCTGCGACCTATCTAAATTTTAATATACAGTGCTTCCATTCTATGCCTTTTAAAAAGTAGCATACTTATTTCATACTTTTGATTGTACGATTAATTATGGACTGACGATTATGGGCTGTTTACCTTGATTGGCTTAGTAGACATGCTCTGTCAATATTTTATAAAGTGGGATTATACTAGCGATAATTTTTAGCTGACTGTTAGTTAACTTAAGGTATAGGTATGGTGCGTTGTCCGTCAGTCTGGCCGTCCTGTCGTCCGTAAGCAGGGCACCAATCGTAACCGTTGACCCTAGAAGCCTGTTACTAAATATCTACGGAGGTCCATAAAATCTCCTTGGAAACCTGAAATAAGGTCACTGGGGCTTGTAAGTACCCCGCAGAATAATAAAAAAAAATGATACAAAACCTCCAATATCTTGATAATTGATGCATCGATTGTCATGAATCTTGCCTTTTATATTGACCATGACTAGTTTTTGTCGGTTCCAGAAAAGTGTTTGCGCCACCTGTATTCTTCTTATTTTTACGAACATTTTTCAATTTTTAACTATACAATGACATCAGCCATATCAATGTCTGTACTGTGATTCCATCTAGTGTCCCAAAACTTGGTGTGTTTATTGATCACAAGTGGATGCCCTATAGTAATCACAATGTCTGTCTATCCACACAAATTTGTTTCCAGATGATAACTCCATATTGGATTGACATATGGATTTAAAACTTCACTTACTTAGGGCCCACTACTAAAACAAGAACCTGTATAATTTTTAGGTCATGAGGTCAAAGGTCAAGGTCACAGGACTCACTTATTTAAAAAGATTATGGCTGCATTTTAAGCCAAGCTTTTCATCCCAAATCTTTTCATCTTGCACATTTAGCTGACTTGCCAGTATGGCTAAAGCGTAAATGAATTTGGGGTCAAAAGGTCAAAGGTCAAGGTTACAGGGGACATCTGATCACAAAGTAGTTTCCAGATGATAATTCCAGTTAAGTTTGACATATTGGTTGTCAAACTTAACTTATATATGGCTCACTTGAAAAAATATAGTTATAGACAAATTTAGCTGAGCGTCGAGACCCATGGGTCCATAGTTTTTTTTCTGCGATCTTGGTAGGGTTTTACAAAAGCACTGGATATATGGACTACTGTAATATACTTATTTTGAAGAATAATGCTTAATTAGTAGAAGGGGGCCTTAATAAGAGGGTGTATGCCCAGTCATGGGATACTGTGGCATTTTTCGACGCCAAAAATTCTAGTTTTATCAGTTATAAGAGGCTGACCTTATTACCGCAATGGACGGCATAAAACAGTCTTTTGTTTTGCTTGAATCATTGATCATATGCACAAGAGGTAAGATGTCGATCTGTTCTGTTTACATATGCAACCCGTTTCTTTCTTCAAATTTATTTTGACTATGTGCCACTTTGTCCGGCGTCCGTCCGTCTGGCCGTCCGTTAACAGGGCACAAATCGGAACCGCTGGACCTGGAATCTTCTCACTTAATAACCAGGGAGGCCCATGAAAAATTTCGCTGAAAACCTGAAATTAGGTCTCTGTTACCCATATCCTTTGAGCTATGGGGCTCCGAAGTCCCCCCCCCAAGAATAATGAAAAATTTGATACAAAATCTTAAATATCTGAATAACTACTGCATTGATTACCATGATTCTTTGCATGAATATTAATCATGGGATGTTCTATTACTTCCTGCTGATTGGTGGCGCCACCTGTATTTTTTCAATTTTTACGATTTTTTTTTCTCTTTTTTTCAGACCTGCAATGAAACTGTCATCTGTTAACAGGGCACAAATCGTAACCACTGGCCCTTGAATCTTCATACTTAATATCCAGGGAGGCCCATGAAAAATCTCCTTGGAAACCTGAAATTAGGTCTCTGTTACTCATATCCTTTGAGCTATGGGGTTCTGAAGTACCCCCCCCCCCCCCAGAATAATTCAAAATTTGATACAAAAGCTCAAGTATCCGAATAACTACTGCATTGATCACCATGATTCTTTGCATTAATATTGATCATGGGATGTTTCATCACTTCCTGCAGACAAGTAGCGCCACCTGTATTTTTTCTATTTTTACGAATCTTTTTCTCTTTTTCAGACGTGCAATGAAAACTGTCATCTGTTAACAGGGCACAAATCGTAACCACTGGACCTGAAATCTTTAAGCTTAATATCCAGGGAGGTCCTTAAAAAAATTTCTTTGTAAACCTGAAATTAGGTCTCTGTTATCCATATCCTTTTGAACTACGGGGCTCCAAAGTACCCTCCAGAATAATGCAAAATTTGATACAAATGCTCAAGTATATGAAGAACTACTGCATTGATCACCATGATTCTTTGCATGAATATTGATCATGGGATGTTCCATCAGTTCTTTCAAATTGCAGGCGAAACCTGTATTTTTTCCAATTATTACATTTTTTTTCTTTATTTTTGAAACCTTCAAAGAAGCTGTCATCTGTTAACAAGGCACAAATCGTAACCGCTGGACCTGGATTCTTCTAACTTGACATCAAGGGAGGTCCATGAAAAGTCTCTTTGTAAACATGAAAGTTGGTCTCTGTTACCCATATCCTTCGTAGTAAGTACCCCTCAGAATAATTAAAAATTTGATACAAAAGCTCAGGTATCTGAATAACTAATGCATTGATTTCCATGATTCTTTGCAGGCAAATTGATCATGGAGTGTTCCATCAGTTCCTGCAGACTGGTGGCGCCAGTTTCCGTAACCCAGGCATAGTTGTTCCCTTATCTATGTAGTTGTGCATAACAAAGACAGGTGGCGCCACCTGCAATCCTTTCTGTACAGTCTGAATCTTGGTGTCTTTTAGATAACGGCCGATATCTCAGGAGTGGCTCAATGTATTGAGCTGAAAGTTGGCATGTCCATAGATCATGGATCTCTCCATCTTTTAATTAGGACTGGTGGCGCCACCTAAAATACTTTTTGCGTAGCATCCATCTGTGCATTTGCCATCTGTTCTTCTCAGTGGTTCTTCAATGTATTGGGTTGAAATTGTGCATGTTCATAGATCCTCGACACCTCCATCTCGTAAAAAAGACTGGTGACGCCATCTGCAATAATTTTCACATGGCGTCCATCTGTGTATTTGCTTTTGGTAAAAATTGCTAATACCTCAGGAGTGGTTCAAGGTAATGGTCTGAACTTTGGCATGTCCATCCATCTTGGAATGTTTTCTCATAAACCAGACAGGTGGGGCCACTTACCTTTCCGTTTTTGTAGAATAAATTAATGCCCTTTTCTAAGGAGTGATTTGCCATTTTTGGCCTGAAATTGTGCATATCCATAGATCATGGACTCCTCCATCTATTACTCAAAACTGGTGGTGCCATCTGCAATCATTTTCCGGTGGTGTCCATCCGTACGTGTGCTTTGTGTGGAACTTTTTTTTTTTTTTTTTTTTATTATTTTTTGACGTCTCAGACTGGTTTAAATTGTCACATGTATTATATTTCATCATCGACGTCGAGATTTATTGGAAAAGGTGACGCTTAATTGATTACATAGACAGAACAAGAATAAGGATGTAGATAAGTATATACTGTGATAATTTGTAAAGTATATACTGTGATATGTTTTAAGTAAATATATAAGTAACTTGTTCATTTGTGACACAAAATTCTAATTTGTACCAAGGTAAGACAAAACTTGATAAATAAAACAATATTAATCAATTAAAAAGGCTGTCAACATGCGCTATAGTAACATGCATTGAAAGCGTACACATACCTTTACATACATATACAAAACAAATATATACATACATGTATACACATCAATAAACATGTATTTCCTGCTTATTCTTTAGTATCATAAGTTCGAAAATATTTTTCCACAGATCATTTCAATTTTGTTGTTACATCAATTACTGGAGTAGGTATTGTCTAGAAGTATCTGATCGGTATCAAATTGATCTTCACTTTTTGTATTAATTGCATTATAGAGGGGTTTCCATCGCTCATTAAATATTTTTTCATCTGCTGTATTGTAAAGAGCTACCTTAATACAGTTTAATTCAGAACGTATTTGACAAAGGAAAATACTGAACAAAATTTCTTTTTCAGAACATTTTTGTCTGTGTATAAACATTTTAGCTTGTAATATAAAAAAATTCAGATTATCAGCATGAGTCGATTTCGTTTTATCGTTAGACCCAAACAGGATTGTGTCGAGTGATAATGAAAGTTTTGTTTTATCATATTTTTCCCATAATCGTTCACATTTATTCCAAAATGAGTTCAATTTCGGACATAAGAAGAATCTGTGTTCAATGGTGTCAACATTCGTTTTGCAGTAGTCACATATACTATTTTCTACAAGTTTCATATGGTGAAGTCTCTCCTTGTACGGAATTATTTTATGCATAAATCTAAAGTGAAAATCTTGTGTTTTAATACTACTCACATATCTCAGTGGTTCGCTTATAAATATATTAAATTGTTCAAGACTGATATTGTTGTTTTGTTTCCAGTAAGCAAAAGCTGTTTGTTCTTCGTATTTCGTTTTTATCAATATATTATAAATATGTTTACATTTATTTGATTTGTTTTTAATTTCTCTGCTGTCTTGACCATCTATGTTATAGGTCTTTGGGTTAATAACTGACTTCTCCAATGTTTTGGTATTGCATTAACTATACCATAATATTCAATAAAATTTATATTTATCTTAAACTTCTGTTTTAACTCTTCCATTGATAAGATGGCTCCATTCATGATCAAGTCTCTGACACGCAGAATCCCTGCTTTGTACCAATGTTTATAAAATATGCCTTTTGTACCATTATCTGTTGTTATAAATGTATTATACCAGATTATCTCTTTTTCGATATCTTTGCAGCTGTTTGGTAATGCGTAAGATCGAATTTTCTTAAGCTTGTTAATAACATTCTCATAAAAGGGTGGCAAGTCTCGAGGAATATTTAATAGACAACGACTCTGAAGAATATCTTTGAAGGACATAAAAGCCTTCCCCAGGTATACATTTACTAAATTTCCTACCACCGAATTAGGTCTTTCCAAAGTTTTGCTAATCCAGCTAACCTTTATTGCTTTGTTTTGTATTTCTATGTCTGGAAGCTTTAAACCCCCTTTATGAACTGTCCTTATCAACACATTATGTTTTATCTTTGGTGGTCGTCTATTCCATATAAATGAATTGATAATGCGCTGTACCTCTTTTATATATAAATCTGGTATATTAAACATTGACATACAATACATTAGCTGTGAAAACCGATAGTTTTAGTGATTAGAATCTTGCCTTTAAGTGTTAGTGATCTACGAGACCATGAATTCAACAATAATTTCATTTTCTCTATTCTCTCCTTTATATTATATTCCGCAGTTTCACGTTCGCTTCTACAAAATGTTATCCCCAATGCACGAAATTTACCAACAGTCCATCTAACTGGTAGATCACCGTCCTCTTTACCTGCTCTGCAGCCTAACCACAGGGCTTCCGTTTTATCTAGATTTGCTTTTAAGCCTGAATTTTTTTCAAAATGATTAATAGTTTCGAGAAGCCGTTTTCCTGACACCAGATCAGCAACAAAACAAGTGGTATCGTCTGCCAACTGTGAAAGTTTAATTTCTAAATTACCGAAAGTAACCCCTCTAATTGACTTGTCATTTCGGATATTAATCGACAATAATTCAAGTGCCAAAACAAAAAGAATGGGCGATAATGGACACCCTTGTCGAACTCCCCGTTTTATTAGAAATCCATCTGACATAAAACCATTGTTCATTACACAACTACTAATGTCCGTATAAAGAACCTTCACCCATTCCAAATAATAACTGGGTATATTATATTCATTTAATGTTTGCCATAAGAAATCCCATTCTAAGGTGTCAAAAGCCTTTTCTAGGTCGACCAGAATTAGTATATTTGGAATTTTATGTATAGAGGATAAGTTTATAATATCTTGTATTATTCTTATATTTTCACCAATATACCGGCCTGGCACGAAACCTGTTTGATTTGGGTGGATTAGGTGAGATAGATAAGGTTTCAGCCTGTTTGACAAAGCTTTAGCTATTATTTTATAATCAATTGGGAGAAGTGAAATTGGCCGCCAGTTTTTTATTAAATTTTTGTTTTTATCTTTATTTGGAATTAACGATATTAGGCCCCTTTTTTGTTCCACTGAAAGCGACTTAACTCTGAATGAATAATGTATACACTGTAAGAATAAATCCGATATACTATCCCAGAAACATAAATAGAATTCAGATGTGAAACCATCGAGACCAGGGCTTTTGCCCGGTTTGAATTCTTTTAATGCACGGTGGCATTCTGCAAGTGTAAGCGGTTTTTTCAGCTGTTCTGTATCTGGAACTTTCAGTTTTGGAGTATTCGGTTGGTTAAAGAATACACATTTTATTGATCCATTTGAATTGCTTCTTTTGGATTTATACAGGTCCCGGTAAAAATCATGGCATACTTCTAATATTTTTGTCTGATCACTAATTAAAGTTCCGTCTTTTTCAAGCGTCGAAATACTTTTACTATTATAATTTCTTTTTTCTAAAGAGAAGAAGTAACTAGTATTTTTTTCACCCTTTTCATACCACCTTTGTTTAGAACGGAGTATAACACCCTTGGTTTTTTCATCTAAAATTTCATCTAAATGAGTTTTAACTTCTTTTAACTTGCGAAGAGATATTTCGTCTTCTGGGTTCTCGTTTGTTTTTTCAAATAATTTTTCAAACTCTTTCTGAAGTATTTCTTCCTCTCTTTTCTTGCGTTTTTTTCTCCGTTTTGAATATTGGATTGTATACCCGCGGATTTCGCACTTAACTGTGTCCCAAACAGTATGTTTATTTTCCACGTCATTATATTTGGTTTTCAGATTACATAAAAGAGATTTTATTAAATGTACATATTCATCTTCTAATAACAGCTCATTATTAAATTTCCAATAGCTTGGACCTCTTTTCTTTTGTAGTTTTGATTGAAATGTCACCGTTATTAAGCAGTGATCTGAGATTGTGGACGCTTTTATTTCGGAAGAGTTTAGAAAGGGGAGTAATGTTTCTGATATTAACCAATAATCTAATCTCGAAGCAACCCATGGATTTTGCTGGACTCGTGTATATAAACTTTTTGTAGGGTTCATCGATCTCCAGGCATCAACAAGAGAAAAGCTTTTACACATATCCTGTATTTTAATCCCTGAAGGACTTATCTTTTCGCTTCGCCCGCCTTTCTTGTCTAATGCTGGATCCAGTATAATATTAAAGTCTCCCCCGAGTATGATTGTATTATCTATGTACGGAGTTATGTATGTTCTTAAGGTATCTATCACAGCAACTTGATCCTTCAAGTGGTCTTTGGTTGGCATGTAAATATTAACTAGTATGAAATTCTCTTCATCAATGACACAATCGATTAATAATATCCGACCAGAAGTGTCTTTCTGTGATGTGTTTATAGTAATTTTAAGATCGTTGGTCCACAAAATTGCAACGCCTTTACTTTTATTAGATCCATGCGCAAATTCGATTTTACCACCCCATTCTTGTGACCAAATTAATTCATCTTTAGATATACTATGAGTTTCCTGTAAAAAAGTTATAGTCTTTTTATAATCTCTTAAATATGTAAATATTTTCCGCCTTTTGACATAATTTTTCATTCCTCTTACATTAAGACTGTTAACTTGGAAATTGAATGGCATGATAATTCGGAGTGTTTATTTGTATTTTCTTTTCGATTAAGGGTGGTAATTGTAATTTCAAGTATCAAGGTATTGTGTCTTTCTTTCCTATTAAGACAATATTGCTGAAGTGTATATATATGTAATGTATTTTCAAAGGTAGATATCAATGATATGAAATATAAAGGTAAGTTCAGTAATAAAGTCACCGGGTGGTCAGGCGCCTCAGGTGTTTTGTCAGTAAGGGTGTACATCAGTGTGGAACTTGCTAATATCTCCGAAGTGGTTCAAGGTATTCGTCTGAATTTTGACATGTCCATCCATCTTGGAAAAAAATTTCTCGTAAACAAGATAGATGGCGCCACTTACCTCCCCGTTTCCGTAGAGTAAATTACTGCTCTTTTCTCAGGAGTGATTGGTCGTACTTCATACTTGACATTAAGGGAGACTAATGAAAAATCTCTTTGGAACCTGAAATTAGGTCTCTGTTACCCATATTCTCCGAGCTATAGGGCTCGTAAATACCCCCAAGAATAATTAAAATTTGTAACAAACAAAATCTCCAGTATCTGAATAACTAATGCCTTGATAGCCATGATTCTTTGGATATATATTGATCATGGAGTGTTTCATCAATTCCTGCAGACTGGTGACACTACCTGACTCTTTTTCAATTTTTTACGCATTTTTTTTTTCTATTAATGAGACCTGCAAATCTGTCCAAAAGCCCACTGAAAGCCCATATCTAAGGAATCTTCACAAAGTTCATGATTTTTTTTGCACTCTGGCAGTCATTTTGCTCATTGTTCAACATTCTTTGAATTCAGCTGAGCTTCATGGCCCATGGGCCACTAGTTTTTATCGAAATGGAATTAAAAATTCCAAGTGAATACATATACCATTAGAAATTCCGCTATACTAGAATTGAAACAATATTTAAGAGTGCTCCCAGTTTAACCTAGTTGCATTCCTGGTAAACTCTCTACCTTTTTAAATTCAATTGAAAGCATTAAAAATGGAGGTTGTTACTTACACCCAAAAACATTTGAAAAAAAAACTGTCGTACGAACTTACCCTTAGACCCCTGACTCTTTTTTTTTTTATTTCCATTTCAGACTGTAACAGATTTTCCCCCGACGCTTACGGAAAATACGGCGCTCCATTGTATATGGAGATGATAATTCAGATCTAGAGAACACTAACTGTGACTGTCCTAGAGGTGATACTTTATACACAATTAGGAAAGAATTGATTTACTTTACAAAGAGAAATAAAGAATAACACCCCTGACCAGTTTTACTTTACATTCCTGACAAAGAAAGAGTAAATTATGAGAGTTGTAGGGAAAACACAAAGCAGATATAATATGTCTTGAAACACAAACCCATGGTTTTATTTGTTTTCTTGAAATAATAAAGTAAATTATTATTACCTTTGTTTAGATTTTTTGGTCTTCTCATCATGCTTTTTCTAACAGAAATCTCTTGCACTCGTCAATTTTAAAAACAGATTAACGAGTTTATACATGTTTCATAAGTATCCTTTAATTATTTCACTGTCAACACATACTATATGTTGCATATAAATTAGAATTTTACTGGATAACATACCCAATAACCAATCCGCACTTAATTTCCCTCAAACATTTTGCCCACCAATGGAAGTATTTACTTCAAAGGTTAAGTCGTGGAGTTGTATAGGAATAAAAAAGTAAGACTGGCATTATCATGTAACATTAAACCTAATTAAAAAATGAATCCACTTAGTATCAAATGCCAAATTTGATTTAATTAACCTCATTAGTTTTCCTATATGTAAAGTCATACTGATTAACTTGTTAGTAAGCACTGATGGAGGTATATCATTATATTACAATGTTTATACAATTAATGGATGTAACTGTTACATCGTGAACAGCTATGAATACTACATACGTCCTTATTGAACCATGAATTGGGAATAATACTGTAACCTACAGATCTGCTACAAAGGTCTTGCGGAAAGGCTCATCTGTATCAATTCCAATGTATGTTGACCACTTTTTTTTATATTCACTAACATCATTAATTCCATGCCTCTTATCAGTATGCCCTCATTGCAGCAACTGTGTTGCATAACATGTGTTACCTTATTTTATAATACAATAATAAAAAAAAGGTAAAAGCGAATCACCCTAACCGTTTTAGCTGGTATTGGGATGTGCTCCATAATCACTTTAAAGCTTTTATATTTTAAATCAACCCCTCCATCCACGGTTCAAACGGTAACATCTGGAATGAAAAATAAGATATTCGCGGCAGTGTCTGGGTGACAGCGTAGGGATTGTGGATATTTCAGGCAACCCGTACGTATTATAAACGACATCCATTGCCTGGAGCATAATTATACCGTTAATTTCTCGTCATCGGATATCCTAGGGTTCAATATGCTTAAAAATCCTTACACTGGTTACGTGTGCCTGGAAGTTTTTATGGTTTCACTCTAATGGCTTATAAAGGATACCAAATAGAGCAAAAATGTTAAACCCGTTCACAAAGATCTATATTTTTTGTAAACTAGACGTGAACAAAATGACGAATGACCAAAATAAAACTTTGTCGGATGAACTAGAACATAGGTGTGTAAAGAAGGTCGTGGAAAGAAAAATGAACATTTAAATTTGTCCCTAGAATATCCTTAGAATGCTTTGAAAACATTTTAAAAATGAAATACATTAATGTATTGAAAACTGTAACTACAACCTTCATTATAAGTAAAAACCATGTTTTATTCTCTCGCAATTAATTTAATTTCGAAATTCGTTCTTCCCTGATATATATGAACGTTGAAACAATGAACTTTTACCCATGGATGAATTTAATGTGAACAGTAAATACATATATTCAAAATTCAGGTATGGTGCACTAATACAAAATGCATAGAGCATGATTATCATTCCAATAAAAATCTCAAAATTATAGCAAATATTATGTTAACATACCTTTAATGTTTAGGTTAGTTTGGGACACATTATGTTAATATCATTTGTAATCTTAACCAAATAGTCACCAACATCAAACAAAAGAGATGTTAATGTATATTTTAGAATTGACAATAAATATACAATGTTTTACTTTAAAAAAAAAAACTAGCCGGAAGTGAGAGTTCTGGGTATCCATCATAGGTGGTCTTGGTGATCATCTGATCTATTAAAGGTCAATACTCTTTTTCTTAAATCTGTATATTGCTCGGACATGTGTAGTTGTTCCATGATTCCTATCGTTCCCAACATAGAGGACAGTTGTCCTGGTCATCACCACATTTACAGAGTCGATCGTGGCTGGTCTACAAAACCCACAGCAGAACACAAACAATCTCTGAATGGCTGGTCTAAAAGCACAAAGCCATGGACTGATCGAAGTGCACAGGGATATCAGATTTAGTGAAGTTAAATTGGAATAAGCATAATCATAGGCTGACCTTGAAATTGTAAAGAGTATAGCATTACTGTTCAGGACACCACTGGCGCAATAAAAAATTGAAGTCAAAATAAATATACCAACAGAATTTCTAGCATTTGCTGAATCATCATAGGTTCCCCGCATTGCAACAACATGGATACAAACATAAACAATCAAGTTAAGGATCACTGGAAACCCAAGTAGTGTTCCTTCAGTGAGGGCTAAAGGGCTGTTGCTTACAAAACCAGAAACTACTGCAAGAACGATCCGAGTCAAACACAATAAACCCCAAATCCACAAAGCAATGATTAATTCCCTCTTTCGGCTTTCCGGGCATATGACCTGGTGGAAACTGGCAGCTGACAGAACAACTAAACACCAGAGAGGAAGTAGTATGCAATATTTAAGCGTGAATGTGAATATAACGGCAAATACTGGAAACCAAGTTAGCAGCGAGAGCCTTAAACAAAGAATGTTAAAAGCCAGTAAAATATTTGCAAATACGAACGACAGAAAATGCCCATTTGCATCCTTCACTATCAGCGGGCTGTCTGTACAGAACATGTAAACGACTGCTATATGCTCTAATAGTCCTAAACAAGCAAACACGGTCATAAATATTAAAGTGACATGTATGTAGTAAGCTACCGTGTAGTCATTACAGATTGATGCGTTAAAACTGATCTGAATGGAATTCATCTTTCTTAAACAGTCAACAATAAATTTAAAGTTACAATGTACACATATACTGAATATTGCATATCGTCAAATTGCCAAAACTGTAACCCTGCGGTAAGAAAATATGAAGTATATAATATACATAACAGAAATATATGTTTACATGCTCATAAAGTATGATCACGATTCAATTGCCAACATGATGTAGTTAGAGCGGGCCCATAAGATCACCAATGCGGAAAACGTGTTCAGTATATAAATAAAATATGTCTAAAAGATCAACACCACAAGCAATGTCTTTCAACGTTATTGTATCACAAATGGCCCAGAAAATCGCCCCGGTGAAACGTCTTGTCAGTATGAATATCATAAATGTTGAAACAGATCAAAACACTCATAAACGTATTTCCAGTTATGATATAGTATGCACGACAAGCTTGCCAAAAAAAAATAATAGTTTACAGTATCCGAGAATGTTTTGGTTTGTTCTAGCAATCAAAGCAGGGAATGACAGCTTTTTTTGCAAAATTCCAAGACGAATTTATGTTCACATAATAAAATGTGATAACATGTTCAGAATGCTGAATCAGCATTAAGAGTTTGATGAATATTACACGAAGCAGAACCTGTATTCACACGATATCCGACATTAGAAGCCAATATATATACTGCATTATATATTCCACGTGCTGAACAGTTTAGGAACAGTTTGTGTTGTGTTGTCTCCGCCAGCTCTGCATACGTGGCACTTATAATCCCGGTTCAGGTTTGTTTGATTAACGACATGTATATAGTTGTAACATACACATCCTATATTCTTATTTTATCCGATATTACCTGAAGCGAAGGCTCAGTTGTAGTGTTTCACATCAAGTATTGAATCTTATAAAGACAGCAAAGACAGCACAAATAAACTCTTCCTGGTCCAAAATACACGCACAGCCCAAGTCATATGTTTACTACCACACAGGCCCACGGACTTTGGAAGACGCATACATTGAAATCAGGCCACAAAATGTCAATAAAGACACGCGAACAGTAAATATCAATAAGTACTATGTCAAGCTTTTTCCACTCTGCAGGAACACATCCAAAAGAAAGTGACCTCCTTGTCTTAGTAAACCTCAAGATAAGGATCAGGTCAATCATTTTTTTCATTACATTGTTATGTTATCATTTCCTTTGTTCCATTTGATTACTAATATATATATTTATTACATTGTTATGTTATCTTTTCCTTTGTTCCATTTGATTAATAAGGTATATATATTTATTACATTGTTATGCTATCGTTTCCTTTGTTCCATTTGATTAATAATATATATATATATATATTTATTACATTGTTATGTTATCGTTTACGTTGTTCCATGTGATTACTAGGTTGGCGACCTGTAACACTAAGCTATATTTCCTTCAATCAAAAGTGGCCTTGATATAAATAATATCAGACAAAAAAGCATGAATATGAAATATGAAGATATGCAGGGTCATATCGCAGATGTCTGCAAAGTGGATTGGGTTGGTCAGTTGCCAATGATCCATGAAAAAAAAAGGCAAACTTTAAGGTACAGCAACAAAAAGGAAGGGTAACAGGTCCCTTATTCATCCATTTATCAGGTTTTCAACAGTACACCCTGTGCTAAAGATAGATATGCTCTGCTGCTATAGGCTTGACAGTGTGCTGGACAGTGTCTGTGTGCTGTGGTGTGTCTTATGTGTTTTGTCTGATGCGCTTGATTATAGATAATGACAACTAAGCACGAATATTTTGATACCTAAAAATGTGGAGTTACCACCCCGATAATCACATGGATCCGCCCCATAATGACAGTGATTCTTGTGGCATAATGCGCTTTATAAAGATAACAAACACCGAGAATATCCAAATTGTTTAATAAAGCCAGGTGTATTACCTAAATATCCATAATGAGACACCTTATGAGCAATAAGGTCTGCTTTATCTACTGTAAAAGTTGATATTTAACCTTGATATTTTCAGACTGTCAGCATTTAATTGTAATGCAAACATTCGGCTTAATTCAAAACTCATGATATTGGTGACGTCAAATAGTTGTGATTAATTGAATTGCCAATTAATTGTGAATGTCAATGAAAACATATATATATATATATATATATATATATATATATATATATATATATATATATATATATTATAATAATTATATAGTTCAGCATTCCAGTTTTGTGATAAAATGTTTTAATTCCTGGTTACAATTTGGAAGGAACCTTATGAAGGTCTTAGATCATAAAAGGTTTAAGATGTACTGTTGAGGTGTGGGCAGTGATCGGGTACGACCTATTTTCCTTGTTGTAGTCAACCGGCACTGCACTATGTTTAGGCACAGGTGTGTGTTGTTTCAGTTTGCATAGCACTAAAAAGACAATCATGTATGTGTATATGCAGAGATGAAAAATGTTACTTACTGATATTAAAAACGTAGATTTAGAGTACAACGTAACTCATTTTCTGTGATGTCCTATTTTATGCACAAGTCAGGAGTGGAATGCTGCACTTTAGAAAAAATGAAATATAGACAAATATATATCTGATCAGTGTCAGTTTCATTCTTCAAGACATGGAAAGTAATATTAAGAGAGTTATCAGGAATACGCACACTCAGCAGATATATCCTTAAACACAAAACCTTTGTCTTCCCTCGTCTTTTTGTTTAATTATTACACGGATAATGATTTGAGCAACTAGGGACATAGTATAACATTGCACAAGGCCTGCATTTGCTAGTTAACATGTCGCACATTATACATGATTGACATGATGTAAATAGGACACAAACCTCTGTTGAACAAGCGGAAAGTAAGCTTGCTGGGACACTGAAACGCTTGTCAAGCCCCAGTATCTGTTTGTGTGTGAACATTGCAATTTGTAAGGAAGAAAGGTTTTGTATCAGGTTGCTCCAATGTCCTCTAACAGGCAAAACAGAACAAACCTACATGGTATTCTGGATATCTTACAGAAATATGTATATTTATTATGAAAGTCATAAAACATAAACATTACATAAAATAAAAAAAAACATTGTACGTGTCCATGCAAGCTATCAATGCAGGCAAGTCTACTTTTGGAAACATTTATTCTCGGATGCCTGCTGTTATAATATGACTGGCATTTAATTTGGCTGTTGACCGATTTCATTGACAAAGTATGGTAACAATGAACAAACGTATCACACCGCAGAAATAGAGATCTCAGTTATGGATACCACATGCATTATATATTGGACCTTGATAATGTTCCTGTTACTTGTGTATATGCACCATAACTCATGTGGATGGACTGGTCCAAAATATCAAACCACATATATGTCGAATACATACTTCAATTTTGTCCAGCTTCACTTTCAATACATCTTAAAATCCTGCTTAGTGATGCCCATACTGCTACTATTGCCAAAAAACAAAGTATGCAATACATTGCTGTTATCATAATATTACTTTAAGACATATTAGGGAAATTTGAAAAGAAATTAAGATTGTAGTAGACTTATAAACAATGCATTTCACCACTTTCTTTTCATATTTATTTCTAATTTCAGACAAACTGTTCCTTAACTTACACTGAAGGGAATATCTTGCTCAAAGTTCAGTAAAAAATCACCAAATAATCAATATGTGAAAACATATTTTGGTTAAGTTTATGGGAATCTCTGGAACAAAAAACAAATTATATAAATGTAAAATACAATATATGTAGCTAAATGTAAGAGCTCTATTTTATCCTTTGAGCAGCAGCAACGGGTTTATGGTTCTTATAAAGCCATAAGAAAAGGTATGGTTCTCAGGTACTTTTTTTCAGAAATCAGTGCGGGCGGGCGATATTTTAATTTTTACCTTTTTTTGGTGTGTTTCGATACAAATGACATATGATCAGAGAAAAGAATGAAAATAACAGAATTTTTTGCGAAACAGGTAAAAGCACTACATAGCAAAGGAAATATGATAAAAATTGTATGATTTTATCTTCTTGAAAGATGAAAATCAAAATATAAAATGTTTGATGCTGGGGGTTAAAATTTACGCAGGCGGTGCCTGAGAATCATACCTTCTATTTTTTGCCTAAATTGGCCAGACTTGTGTCAGTATCCGCTTTTTTAACTATCTTTCCTTACACAAAGAATAGTTTTCATTGTTACCATCATAGTTGTCGATTACCTCGTAATCTGTCTCCAAATGAACAACAGAACAAGAATATTTTCTGAATGGCTGGTCTTAGAGCACAAAACCATGGACTGATCGCAGTGCATAAGGAGACCAAGTTTATTGAAGTTAACACAGAATACGCATAATCATGGTCTGAGCTGGTCACAATGGAGCGTAAGGAATAATTGGTCAATACACCGCAGCTGCAGTAACAAACTGACAACAATAGAAACATACCAAAAGCATCACTAGCTCTTGAAGCCTCATTGTAGGTTCCACGAATTGAAAATACAACGATACAAACGTAAACAATCAAGTTCAGTACCACTGGGAACCCTAGGAGTATCCCTTCAATAGTGGCTATGGGGCTGTTGGATACAAATATAGGCATTACTGAAAGCACCACTAGAGCCAAACATAATGACCCCCAAAGTCCCAGACAAATACAACATGACTTCTGTCGGTTTCCTGGCCTTATTACTTGAAGGAAACAGGAAACTGACAGCACAGCTAAACACCAGAGAGGAAGTAATATGAAATATTTAAACGTGTAGGAGAATATAAAGGTAAATAAGACAGACCAAGTTAGCAGCGAGAGTCTGAAAAAGATAATGTTAAGTGCTAGTAACGTGTTTGCAAATGTAAACGACAGCAAATGTCCGTTTGCATTCTTCACTATCAGCGGACTTTTTTTTACAGTACATGTAAAGGACAGCTATATTCTCCAATAGTCCTACACAAGCAAACATGGTCATAAATGTCAAAGTGAACTGCAAGTAATTAACCGTATAATCGTTACTGATCGATTCATTGAATTTCCTCGGAATAGATGTTTCCTCTCGGATGTAAACATATTAGGAATAAATTTGCGTATTGCATAGCTATTCAGTATTATAGGTTGCCAATTTGTAAAACAATGTAAGATTTGTCTGAGATAATGCACGCTATTTTACATATATAACATATATTACATATATGTTATTTTCATTTTCACAAACGATTGTAACTTTTCAATTGATTAAGTGATGTAGTATGTTTAAATATCACAAATGGTCCAAAAGATTTTCACTTTGAAAAAAAAATCCCAATTTTTGACATCACATATGATCTAAAAGATCAACACAGCAGAAAAAAATATTCCAAATTATAGCACAATTTGTCCAATGGATGAAGATCGCAGAAACGTATTTCCAGATTATATATCATAAATAGTCTTAAAAATCACACCACAGAAACGTATTTCCACTTTATATATCACAATTAGTCTAAAAGACCAACGCTGCAAAAAAGTATTTCCCAGTAAATATATCACAAATAGTCGATCTGATCACCACGGCAGAAAAAAATATATATTACAAATACTTTAAAACATCATTACAGGAAAATAGTATTTTAGTTTTTATATCACAGTCTAAAAGACCAGCGCTGGAGAAATATTTCCAGTTAATGAATCTACAGACGACTAAAGTTTGTCCATAATTGGCAGACCTTCCACAGAACCGATAACGTATTCACCTGTTCCTCCTGGATATATGCACCTCTGGTGAAAAGCAGGTATTGATTGTTTTTTTTTTCTTCTCAGCAATCCAGTATGATGCTCAGGATATACAATGATCATATGTTCAAAATAATGAAACACCATTGAGAGTTTGATGAACTTTTATACACAGCAGAACTTGTAACCACTTAATCCAGTTTCAAATTCAGTAGAGTGGCTTTACATATTGCACGATACCGAACCTTGTAGCGAGTATATATATACGACTGTATATTCCGAACTGTTTGTTTAGATATACACATTCAAGACAACACAATGCATAATGTCTATCCGCCCCCAATAGAGCCCGCCGGCCTACATTTTACCGTTTGAAATTTGTTTGATCCACGTCTATAGTGAGATATTGGTGTAATGTACACATTCGTATTTTTTCTTTATCCAATGTTCTTGTAAGAGAATTTGTCAAACACATTTGTCAATGTTTTATATCAAGTATTACTGTGGTAATCCTACCAAGACGGCGAAAATAAACACATGATATCGTCTTGGTTCAAAGTGCATATTCAGCCATAGTCATGTATTCACTGTTACGAGACCTTCGGACTGTGGATGACATATAAACTGTAATCATACTAGCATATGTGTCAATAAAGACACGTGATCAGTAAGTGTCAATATCAATAAATATGTCAAGGCTTTAACACACTTTGGTACACATAACAGCATGTTTAAAGTCTTGTGACGCACTAGCCTTTAATGAGAATACATGGCATATATTCACCAGTTAACCTGGACATTCTTTGTGATTGACGTACCTTAACTATAGTATAAGGATCAATAATCTATTTTTATATATTTTAGTGCTAAGTTATCCGAACACATCTTCTTGGTGTCCGTTTGATTACCAGGATAGCTGCGACCTATCTAAATTTTAATATACAGTGCTTCCATTCTATGCCTTTTAAAAAGTAGCATACTTATTTCATACTTTTGATTGTACGATTAATTATGGACTGACGATTATGGGCTGTTTACCTTGATTGGCTTAGTAGACATGCTCTGTCAATATTTTATAAAGTGGGATTATACTAGCGATAATTTTTAGCTGACTGTTAGTTAACTTAAGGTATAGGTATGGTGCGTTGTCCGTCAGTCTGGCCGTCCTGTCGTCCGTAAGCAGGGCACCAATCGTAACCGTTGACCCTAGAAGCCTGTTACTAAATATCTACGGAGGTCCATAAAATCTCCTTGGAAACCTGAAATAAGGTCACTGGGGCTTGTAAGTACCCCGCAGAATAATAAAAAAAAATTATACAAAACCTCCAATATCTTGATAATTGATGCATCGATTGTCATGAATCTTGCCTTTAATATTGACCATGACTAGTTTTTGTCGGTTCCAGAAAAGTGTTTGCGCCACCTGTATTCTTCTTATTTTTACGAACATTTTTCAATTTTTAACTATACATTGACATCAGCCATATCAATGTCTGTACTGTGATTCCATCTAGTGTCCCAAAACTTGGTGTGTTTATTGATCACAAGTGGATGCCCTATAGTAATCACAATATCTGTCTATCCACACAAATTTGTTTCCAGATGATAACTCCATATTGGATTGACATATGGATTTAAAACTTCACTTACTTATGGCCCACTACTAAAACAAGAACCTGTATAATTTTTAGGTCATGAGGTCAAAGGTCAAGGTCACAGGACTCACTTATTTAAAAAGATTATGGCTGCATTTTAAGCCAAGCTTTTCATCCCAAATCTTTTCATCTTGCACATTTAGCTGACTTGCCAGTATGGCTAAAGCGTATGTGAATTTGGGGTCAAAAGGTCAAAGGTCAAGGTTACAGGGGACATCTGATCACAAAGTAGTTTCCAGATGATAATTCCAGTTAAGTTTGACATATTGGTTGTCAAACTTAACTTATATATGGCTCACTTGAAAAAATATAGTTATAGACAAATTTAGCTGAGCGTCGAGACCCATGGGTCCATAGTTTTTTTTCTGCGATCTTGGTAGGGTTTTACAAAAGCACTGGATATATGGACTACTGTAATATACTTATTTTGAAGAATAATGCTTAATTAGTAGAAGGGGGCCTTAATAAGAGGGTGTATGCCCAGTCATGGGATACTGTGGCATTTTTCGACGCCAAAAATTCTAGTTTTATCAGTTATAAGAGGCTGACCTTATTACCGCAATGGACGGCATAAATCAGTCTTTTGTTTTGCTTGAATCATTGATCATATGCACAAGAGGTAAGATGTCGATCTGTTCTGTTTACATATGCAACCCGTTTCTTTCTTCAAATTCATTTTGACTATGTGCCACTTTGTCCGGCGTCCGTCCGTCTGGCCGTCCGTTAACAGGGCACAAATCGGAACCGCTGGACCTGGAATCTTCTCACTTAATATGCTGGGAGGTCCATGAAAAATTTCGCTGAAAACCTGAAATTAGGTCTCTGTTACCCATATCCTTTGAGCTATGGGGCTCCGAAGTACCCCCCCCCCAAGAATAATGAAAAATTTGATACAAAATCTTAAATATCTGAATAACTACTGCATTGATTACCATGATTCTTTGCATGAATATTAATCATGGGATGTTCTATTACTTCCTGCTGATTGGTGGCGCCACCTGTATTTTTTCAATTTTTACGATTTTTTTTTTCTCTTTTTTTCAGACCTGCAATGAAACTGTCATCTGTTAACAGGGCACAAATCGTAACCACTGGCCCTTGAATCTTCATACTTAATATCCAGGGAGGCCCATGAAAAATCTCCTTGGAAACCTGAAATTAGGTCTCTGTTACTCATATCCTTTGAGCTATGGGATTCTGAAGTACCCCCCCCCCCCCCCAGAATAATTCAAAATTTGATACAAAAGCTCAAGTATCCGAATAACTACTGCATTGATCACCATGATTCTTTGCATTAATATTGATCATGGGATGTTTCATCACTTCCTGCAGACAAGTAGCGCCACCTGTATTTTTTCTATTTTTACGAATCTTTTTCTCTTTTTCAGACGTGCAATGAAACTGTCATCTGTTAACAGGGCACAAATCGTAACCACTGGACCTGAAATCTTTAAGCTTAATATCCAGGGAGGTCCATAAAAAAATTTCTTTGTAAACCTGAAATTAGGTCTCTGTTATATATATCCTTTTGAGCTACGGGGCTCCAAAGTACCCTCCAGAATAATGCAAAATTTGATACAAATGCTCAAGTATCTGAAGAACTACTGCATTGATCACCATGATTCTTTGCATGAATATTGATCATGGGATGTTCCATCAGTTCTTGCAAATTGCAGGCGAAACCTGTATTTTTTCCAATTATTACATTTTTTTTTTTCTTTATTTTTGAAACCTTCAAAGAAGCTGTCATCTGTTAACAAGGCACAAATCGTAACCGCTGGACCTGGATTCTTCTAACTTGACATCAAGGGAGGTCCATGAAAAGTCTCTTTGTAAACATGAAAGTTGGTCTCTGTTACCCATATCCTTCGTAGTAAGTACCCCTCAGAATAATTAAAAATTTGATACAAAAGCTCAAGTATCTGAATAACTAATGCATTGATTTCCATGATTCTTTGCAGGCAAATTGATCATGGAGTGTTCCATCAGTTCCTGCAGACTGGTGGCGCCAGTTTCCGTAACCCAGGCATAGTTGTTCCCTTATCTATGTAGTTGTGCATAACAAAGACAGGTGGCGCCACCTGCAATCCTTTCTGTACAGTCTGAATCTTGGTGTCTTTTAGATAACAGCCGATATCTCAGGAGTGGCTCAATGTATTAAGCTGAAAGTTGGCATGTCCATAGATCATGGATCTCTCCATCTTTTAATTAGGACTGGTGGCGCCACCTAAAATACTTTTTGCGTAGCATCCATCTGTGCATTTGCCATCTGTTCTTCTCAGTGGTTCTTCAATGTATTGGGTTGAAATTGTGCATGTTCATAGATCCTCGACACCTCCATCTCGTAAAAAAGACTGGTGACGCCATCTGCAATAATTATCACATGGCGTCCATCTGTGTATTTGCTTTTGGTAAAAATTGCTAATACCTCAGGAGTGGTTCAAGGTAATGGTCTGAACTTTGGCATGTCCATCCATCTTGGAATGTTTTCTCATAAACCAGACAGGTGGGGCCACTTACCTTTCCGTTTTTGTAGAATAAATTAATGCCCTTTTCTAAGGAGTGATTTGCCATTTTTGGCCTGAAATTATGCATATCCATAGATCATGGACTCCTCCATCTATTACTCAAAACTGGTGGTGCCATCTGCAATCATTTTCCGGTGGTGTCCATCCGTACGTGTGCTTTGTGTGGAACTTGCTAATATCTCCGAAGTGGTTCAAGGTATTCGTCTGAAATTTGACATGTCCATCCATCTTGGAAAAAAATTTCTCGTAAACAAGATAGATGGCGCCACTTACCTCCCCGTTTCCGTAGAGTAAATTACTGCTCTTTTCTCAGGAGAGATTGGTCGTACTTCATACTTGACATTAAGGGAGACTAATGAAAAATCTCTTTGGAACCTGAAATTAGGTCTCTGTTACCCATATTCTCCGAGCTATAGGGCTCGTAAATACCCCCAAGAATAATTAAAATTTGTAACAAACAAAATCTCCAGTATCTGAATAACTAATGCCTTGATAGCCATGATTCTTTGGATATATATTGATCATGGAGTGTTTCATCAATTCCTGCAGACTGGTGACACTACCTGACTCTTTTTCAATTTTTTACGCATTTTTTTTCTATTAATGAGACCTGCAAATCTGTCCAAAAGCCCACTGAAAGCCCATATCTAAGGACTCTTCACAAAGTTCATGATTTTTTTTGCACTCTGGCAGTCATTTTGCTCATTGTTCAACATTCTTTGAATTCAGCTGAGCTTCATGGCCCATGGGCCACTAGTTTTTATCGAAATGGAATTAAAAATTCCAAGTGAATACATATACCATTAGAAATTCCGCTATACTAGAATTGAAACAATATTTAAGAGTGCTCCCAGTTTAACCTAGTTGCATTCCTGGTAAACTCTCTACCTTTTTAAATTCAATTGAAAGCATTAAAAATGGAGGTTGTTACTTACACCCAAAAACATTTGAAAAAAAAACTGTCGTACGAACTTACCCTTAGACCCCTGACTCTTTTTTTTTTATTTCCATTTCAGACTGTAACAGATTTTCCCCCGACGCTTACGGAAAATACGGCGCTCCATTGTATATGGAGATGATAATTCAGATCTAGAGAACACTAACTGTGACTGTCCTAGAGGTGATACTTTATACACAATTAGGAAAGAATTGATTTACTTTACAAAGAGAAATAAAGAATAACACCCCTGACCAGTTTTACTTTACATTCCTGACAAAGAAAGAGTAAATTATGAGAGTTGTAGGGAAAACACAAAGCAGATATAATATGTCTTGAAACACAAACCCATGGTTTTATTTGTTTTCTTGAAATAATAAAGTAAATTATTATTACCTTTGTTTAGATTTTTTGGTCTTCTCATCATGCTTTTTCTAACAGAAATCTCTTGCACTCGTCAATTTTAAAAACAGATTAACGAGTTTATACATGTTTCATAAGTATCCTTTAATTATTTCACTGTCAACACATACTATATGTTGCATATAAATTAGAATTTTACTGGATAACATACCCAATAACCAATCCGCACTTAATTTCCCTCAAACATTTTGCCCACCAATGGAAGTATTTACTTCAAAGGTTAAGTCGTGGAGTTGTTTAGGAATAAAAAAGTAAGACTGGCATTATCATGTAACACTAAACCTAATTAAAAAATGAATCCACTTAGTATCAAATGCCAAATTTGATTTAATTAACCTCATTAGTTTTCCTATATGTAAAGTCATACTGATTAACTTGTTAGTAAGCACTGATGGAGGTATATCATTATATTACAATGTTTATACAATGGATGTAACTGTTACATCGTGAACAGCTATGAATACTACATACGTCCTTATTGAACCATGAATTGGGAATAATACTGTAACCTACAGATCTGCTACAAAGGTCTTGCGGAAAGGCTCATCTGTATCAATTCCAATGTATGTTGACCACTTTTTTTTATATTCACTAACATCATTAATTCCATGCCTCTTATCAGTATGCCCTCATTGCAGCAACTGTGTTGCATAACATGTGTTACCTTATTTTATAATACAATAATAAAAAAAAGAGTAAAAGCGAATCAACCTAACCGTTTTAGCTGGTATTGGGATGTGCTCCATAATCACTTTAAAGCTTTTATATTTTAAATCAACCCCTCCATCCACGGTTCAAACGGTAACATCTGGAATGAAAAATAAGATATTCGCGGCAGTGTCTGGGTGACAGCGTAGGGATTGTGGATATTTCAGGCAACCCGTACGTATTATAAACGACATCCATTGCCTGGAGCATAATTATACCGTTAATTTCTCGTCATCGGATATCCTAGGGTTCAATATGCTTAATAATCCTTACACTGGTTACGTGTGCCTGGAAGTTTTTATGGTTTCACTCTAATGGCTTATAAAGGATACCAAATAGAGCAAAAATGTTAAACCCGTTCACAAAGATCTATATTTTTTGTAAACTAGACGTGAACAAAATGACGAATGACCAAAATAAAACTTTGTTGGATGAACTAGAACATAGGTGTGTAAAGAAGGTCGTGGAAAGAAAAATGAACATTTAAATTTGTCCCTAGAATATCCTTAGAATGCTTTGAAAACACTTTAAAAATGAAATACATTAATGTATTGAAAACTGTAACTACAACCTTTATTATAAGTAAAAACCATGTTTTATTCTCTCGCAATTAATTTAATTTCGAAATTCGTTCTTCCCTGATATATATGAACGTTGAAACAATGAACTTTTACCCATGGATGAATTTAATGTGAACAGTAAATACATATATTCAAAATTCAGGTATGGTGCACTAATACAAAATGCATAGAGCATGATTATCATTCCAATAAAAATCTCAAAATTATAGCAAATATTATGTTAACATACCTTTAATGTTTAGGTTAGTTTGGGACACATAATGTTAATATCATTTGTAATCTTAACCAAATAGTCACCAACATCAAACAAAAGAGATGTTAATGTATATTTTAGAATTGACAATAAATATACGTTTCACTTTAAAAAAAAAACTAGCCGGAAGTGAGAGTTCTGGGTATCCATCATAGGTGGTCCTGGTGATCATCTGATCTATTAAAGGTCAATACTCTTTTTCTTAAATCTGTATATTGCTCAGACATGTGTAGTTGTTCCCTGATTCCTATCGTTCCCAACATAGAGGACAGTTGTCCTGGTCATCACCACATTTACAGAGTCGATCGTGGCTGGTCTACAAAACCCACAGCAGAACACAAACAATCTCTGAATGGCTGGTCTAAAAGCACAAAGCCATGGACTGATCGAAGTGCACAGGGATATCAGATTTAGTGAAGTTAAATTGGAATAAGCATAATCATAAGCTGACCTTGAAATTGTAAAGAGTATAGCATTACTGTTCAGGACACCACTGGCGCAATAAAAAATTGAAGTCAAAATAAATATACCAACAGAATTTCTAGCATTTGCTGAATCATCATAGGTTCCCCGCATTGCAACAACATGGATACAAACATAAACAATCAAGTTAAGGATCACTGGAAACCCAAGTAGTGTTCCTTCAGTGATGGCTAAGGGGCTGTTGCTTACAAAACCAGAAACTACTGCAAGAACGATCCGAGTCAAACACAATAAACCCCAAATCCACAAAGCAATGATTAATTCCCTCTTTCGGCTTTCCGGGCATATGACCTGGTGGAAACTGGCAGCTGACAGAACAACTAAACACCAGAGAGGAAGTAGTATGCAATATTTAAGCGTGAATGTGAATATAACGGCAAATACTGGAAACCAAGTTAGCAGCGAGAGCCTTAAACAAAGAATGTTAAAAGCCAGTAAAATATTTGCAAATACGAACGACAGAAAATGCCCATTTGCATCCTTCACTATCAGCGGGCTGTCTGTACAGAACATGTAAACGACTGCTATATGCTCTAATAGTCCTAAACAAGCAAACACGGTCATAAATATTAAAGTGACATGTATGTAGTAAGCTACCGTGTAGTCATTACAGATTGATGCGTTAAAACTGATCTGAATGGAATTCATCTTTCTTAAACAGTCAACAATTAATATAAAGTTACAATGTACACATATACTGAATATTGCATATCGTCAAATTGCCAAAACTGTAACCCTGCGGTAAGAAAATATGAAGTATATAATATACATAACAGAAATATATGTTTACATGCTCACAAAGTATGATCACGATTCAATTGCCAACATGATGTAGTTAGAGCAGGCCCATAAGATCACCAATGCGGAAAACGTGTTCAGTATATAAATAAAATATGTCTAAAAGATCAACACCACAAGCAATGTCTTTCAACGTTATTGTATCACAAATGGCCCAGAAAATCGCCCCGGTGAAACGTCTTGTCAGTATGAATATCATAAATGTTGAAACAGATCAAAACACTCATAAACGTATTTCCAGGTATGATATAGTATACACGACAAGCTTGCCAAAAAAAAAAAATAATAGTTCACAGTATCCGAGAATGTTTTGGTTTGTTCTAGCAATCAAAGCAGGGAATGACAGCTTTTTTTGCAAAATTCCAAGACGAATTTATGTTCACATAATAAAATGTGATAACATGTTCAGAATGCTGAATCAGCATTAAGAGTTTGATGAATATTACACGAAGCAGAACCTGTATTCACACGATATCCGACATTAAAAGCCAATATATATACTGCATTATATATTCCACGTGCTGAACAGTTTAGGAACAGTTTGTGTTGTGTTGTCTCCGCCAGCTCTGCATACGTGGCACTTATAATCCCGGTTCAGGTTTGTTTGATTAACGACATGTATATAGTTGTAACATACACATCCTATATTCTTATTTTATCCGATATTACCTGAAGCGAAGGCTCAGTTGTAGTGTTTCACATCAAGTATTGAATCTTATAAAGACAGCAAAGACAGCACAAATAAACTCTTCCTGGTCCAAAATACACGCACAGCCCAAGTCATATGTTTACTACCACACAGGCCCACGGACTTTGGAAGACGCATACATTGAAATCAGGCCACAAAATGTCAATAAAGACACGCGAACAGTAAATATCAATAAATACTATGTCAAGCTTTTTCCACTCTGCAGGAACACATCCAAAAGAAAGTGACCTCCTTGTCTTAGTAAACCTCAAGATAAGGATCAGGTCAATCATTTTTTTCATTACATTGTTATGTTATCATTTCCTTTGTTCCATTTGATTACTAATATATATATTTATTACATTGTTATGTTATCTTTTCCTTTGTTCCATTTGATTAATAAGGTATATATATTTATTACATTGTTATGCTATCGTTTCCTTTGTTCCATTTGATTAATAATATATATATATATATTTATAACAGTGTTATGTTATCGTTTACGTTGTTCCATTTGATTACTAGGTTGGCGACCTGTAACACTAAGCTATATTTCCTTCAATCAAAAGTGGCCTTGATATAAATAATATCAGACAAAAAAGCATGAATAAGAAATATGAAGATATGCAGGGTCATATCGCAGATGTCTGCAAAGTGGATTGGGTTGGTCAGTTGCCAATGATCCATGAAAAAAAAGTACCGTAAAAGGCAAACTTTAAGGTACAGCAACAAAAAGGAAGGGTAACAGGTCCCTTATTCATCCATTTATCAGGTTTTCAACAGTACACCCTGTGCTAAAGATAGATATGCTCTGCTGCTATAGGCTTGACAGTGTGCTGGACAGTGTCTGTGTGCTGTGATGTGTCTTATGTGTTTTGTCTGATGCGCTTGATTATAGATAATGACAACTAAGCACGAATATTTTGATACCTAAAAATGTGGAGTTACCACCCCGATAATCACATGGATCCGCCCCATAATGACAGTGATTCTTGTGGCATAATGCGCTTTATAAAGATAACAAACACCGAGAATATCCAAATTGTTAAATAAAGCCAGGTGTATTACCTAAATATCCATAATGAGACACCTTATGAGCAATAAAAATTTTACCAATATTACCTTTAATGCACTCATATATATTCGAAAACACACTGCATAATCAGGGATACATTTTAAATATAATAGTTGCTTTATATACAAAGCCTTTATGTAGATATATACCAAAGTTGTTTTTTTAGTAGAACTAGTTTGATCCCAGTACCTTTATCTTAACCATCAACGTGAAATAAGTAATAAACCAGAGCTTTTGAATAGAGTTATACAAAATTGTTCTGAGCTGAAACCCCAAGGCTATAATTTCATGGCATACATACATGTCAGGAGAAATTCTACGTATACTCTGTATTATAATGTATGTTTACTGATTCCTGATTCTCCTGATGTAGAGGAACGTCCTTCTAATAAGAGTCAAGTTAGTAAGTTCCCTGTCAGGTTCCCCATTCCGTTCTGATCCACATAACCCGCAGCACCAGCAAAATAGCCTCTCGGTGGCTGGCCTCAGTGTATAGAACCAAGGACTGATACACGTGCAAGCGGATACCATGGTAAGCGCTGTCAGAACGGTATAAACCAAATCGTAAGGAGACCCAGCAGTAACCAGTATGACAGCATCAGTGCTTAAGAAATCCGAACAGGAAAGTATCACTAAAAAAAAGATGGATACACTAATGAGCTTTTTTGTATATTTAACTTTTGCGTTAGATGCAACCCCGGAATCAACACCAGTTCGGCAGAGTGCTTCCATTGTAACTGGTATGTCTGCTTCATCTGCTCCTGTGCGCATGCCCGCAGCAATAACACGTATCCAAATAAATATTATCAAGTTTAAAATCATTGGGATTCCTACGAGCACTCCTTCAGAAACATAGAATCCGAGATAACTCCTACTACCGAGATATCCAAATACTGCTCGAAGCAGAGATGCTGTGACCCATATGCCAACACATATTTTAATATCAAAGTCTTTCTCTCCATATCCCAAAGGATATTTTACCGACAAGAAACCAGCAAACGCCAATGCAGTTACACACCAAATCAGTACCAGAATGAACGGATTCAGTAGGAAGGACACCATTAGAACTAAAATGCCAGTACCAGTGAAAAGTCCAACAGTGTATAAAATAATGTTGAACGCCACAGCCACGTTTGCCAACGAAAAGGAAATGTAATATTTTTTTGTCTTATTGACTACAAGCGTATTTCCTTTAAAGTACATTATAAGAACTGCAATGTTTTTTACGAGTCCGATACATGCAAACATGGTCATGCATATTAATGTGAAATATATGTAAAAAGTAAATGAAGTTCCCAGAAAAGGAATACCCACCAAGGCTGCGTTGATCATTGTGTATATTTTACATGTCAAGACCAACGAATCACTCTAAGCAATGATAATTATTGTCATAAACCCTTATGGCACGGTGCCTAGACAGGGTACCGTATTAAGAACTGCGAAATAATATTTTGTAGCTTTTTGGTTTGAAGACAGGTTATACATGTCATTAGAGCATTAACACGTTGACCATTACGGACAGCCTCGGATTAGACAATAGACGGAATGTGGTGTTATGATAAAATCCCGGAGGCTGATACTGCGTAGACCCAGGATTGAAATATTAATCCATGTTGAAGGGTAGCCGCTGAAGATGTTATGACCCTCCACGTGAATATAAGTGTTGTGATCACATATGGAACCGAACTCTCGCTTGTCACCTCGTGTAGTGGCCACGTCATTGACAATGCAGGATGCTTGTGCTTCATACGTATGTTACAAATGTTCTGGTGTCTCTTTGTCCACCAAATAAATATTGATGACTAATTCCTTGGTTTATAGGATGCACACACAGTTGTCATAATAGCTATCACATGTGTAACGGCGCAACATAAAGCACTTATGGTGTCCAAACATAGTGCGGAAGTTTATTATCATCGAGTATTGGCGAACGCCGTTATAGGCCCGCAGTTAACGATCACATATGTATAATAACGACTTACATTTTGCACAGCGCGTAAACACTGCATAGACTGCGTAATGTACAGCTGACTTTGATAATCTCCTGGCTATATCTGACAATATCCAGTTATAACTGTACTTGTACCTTAATCTTTGTTTCACAATAGTTCTACAAAAGCTTCTCCAGAATGCCGTCTGTACCAGTCTGTCTAAATAAGGTCGAACCTGCAGAAGTGTACGTCAAATTTATATACACGATTGCAAATAATGATTTTGGTCCATAGTCCAGAGATAGCACTAGCTATTCCGTGCGAGGAGACACTTACGCAAGACGTGTTTGTTATCCGGTGAATTTAAGGAAGGGTATGTCTCCACAATAACTTAGCATGTCTCTTGATACCATTATCAGTTATATTATTTATGTAATATTAGTTATAATATTACACTTTGTTTCAATAAAAACAGATCAGATCATATTTCAGTTTATGATACAGAATCGTCTCTTACTGTGTGTTTAACATAATAGCCCTTTAAGCCATATCATTTTCATAAAATTAATTTTTGAAAGGAATGAACATTTCATCTATACGTTTAACATTTGAACGATCGATGGGTGATTAAAGCGAGAAAAAGAGTATATGATCTGAAACATAATTTTATGTTTCAGATAATTAAGAACCTGCTGTCAATTATCCAGCGAATCACGAACCGCTTTTTTGACGTTTTTATCGCAAAATTCAATATACCAGGTAGCCGTAATAAATAGGGAGCTTTATAATGGGCACCCAGGATATTTTTCTGTTTGAAGTTGGCTTATCCTATGTCTGTTTAATTGTGATCTCCGTGATATACAATCAGTATACTAAATTATCAATTTAATCTGTAATTAAACCCGCTGTGTGTACTCATCAAGGAATCTTTCTTGAGTGACAGATTACCGGAAATAGCCGTAGAGGCTAATCATCTCGTATAATGCGTCGACAATGTGAAGCTATTGAACCGAGGATCGTTTAAGCGTTCCATTAATGAGTAGTTCACCTGCTGAGGTGAAAGAATGTTACTCAACATGGATCCTCTTTCCTGAAGCGACGCAAGGAAGGTTTACTGGTCAACACAGGACTCAATAGCTCTCTGTATTTAGCGTGCGGTGATCTTGCTGATGATTACTTTAAATGGACAGCAAAGATCACATAATATCCTGCTGTTGCCGTTCATCTGTTAATGAACCAAATTATTTTTCAAAGGGAAAGTTCGTCAATATATGTGCATCTGGATGTATTACTTGCAGGTATGTCCAGGTTTAGATTGACATATGTCACGTGTAACATGGAGACGAAGATTCGCAAAACATATATATATATATATATATATATATATATATATATATATATATATATATATATATATATATATTAAAACACTGAAGAAAAGGAACACTGTAAATTCACTTCAGACTGTTTCACAGGATGCGACCCAATCCTCAGGTGAATATATGTAACAACCTGAAAAGTGAAGGCAAATTTCTGAAGTGTTTCTAGATTAAGGAACTTTTACGTGGCGTCATTGTAAACGAATTCCTCCACACATCCTGAAGAAACAAGTGAACATCATTACACCTTATTGAGGTGACAGTTCCTCATTAGTTTATATGAAAGTCCTTCTCATTAATATTCCTTAAAAATACAACGGAGTACAAAAGTAGATATTTACAACTCTTTGGATATACCTATATAAGAGTATTTGGAAGAGGTAAAGTATCATGCAAATAATTTTTTCTTCCAGATTGAGCAAATGTAGTTTAGCGGGTACGTAAATAATACCACAAATTAGCAACAAATTTAAAGTGTTTGTGTTTAATTAAAAAGGAGAAGGGCAAATGGTTTGAATATATAACAGTTTATTACTTCACAATAACCATTCAATCTGCAAACAAATAATCATTCAATCTGCAAACGAGCATATTTTGGTGACGGACCTGTAGCTTGCTTTTACTTAAATATAATAGCCAAGTCCAGCTGAACTCGTTTATAGCCGTAAATTTCATATTCAAATCCCACCCTATTATAATTTGAGGATTTGAACTAGGTCCAGAAAAGCTTTGTTCCGCTCAACTCTGCCGATACAAGTCCAAATAGTGAGGTTAATATATAAAAGATAGGAAATGTTTTGGGACTCAATTTCAATTAAGTGGAACCGACTATATATGCATATACATAGTTATATATATATATATATAATATTCTTGCGTGGTATCTTTGGTATCATGCCTAAGGTGTAACACAATTCTCCTGAAACATGTCACCAATGAAGAAATACATGCATTAAAAATGAGTTGAAGTTTTGGATTTGGAATTCTTATGATGAACTCCTCCGGAAGAGTTCTTCAGCCTTTTTAATTTTGATTGCCATGCATAGAGCATGCTTTAAAGGCTTTTGTAGCTCTATAACGATATTGTTTAACAAAGATTAAACGTAACGAGAGGTTCATGAATCCCGAGGTGCAACGTACGATTACCAATAACACAATTACATTATAATTATTTAACAGAACTGAAGAAAAATACGTACCCAGGGCTTCAGTATCTGCTAAAGGCATCACTAACACCAGAAACAAAACTACTGTTGCAAGCAGGCTAAGGTTAATGCGTACATTAGGTAATTCTTGGGCGTTTGCACTTAATGCCCTCCTGTCACGATTGACCAATATCAGTTTGATAATGATACAGACTGACCACACGGCCACCAGAAGAACAGGAATGCAGACAAAAATGATGCAGTAGATCGTTCTTGCTGTTATGGAGATACTATCCATCTGGCGCGGAACGATTGCGCAGAGCGATTCTACGGCGTCACTGAAGAGTCGTGGTAGACATGTCAGGATGGCCATTAAGACACTCACACAGATAAATACGACTAGAGCCTAAAAGTAAAAATATTTGATCTGTATCACCTGTGAATGTAAAAGTTGAGATAGAGGTTTAACTCTGATTACATTATGTTACAGTCCTTATCTATTTTGTTAATTCGTTTATATTATTGTTTTACTCGTAGATATTTTGAACACATAATGTATAGAATAAAAAATCAATATTTGTTTCCGATTCACTTTGTTGATAGTTAATATCACATTAAGTAGTTAATTTAGTATTAAATCAAACTTGTACGTTTATGAGAAACCACAATACAGACTTGAATTATTGTGTGAATTCAGTTCCCATAGTTAATATTAAGATAGTGCATGGAATTTGAATAATGGATAAAATAAAGACGACCAATCATTCTTTAAATATCCATTATTGTGCTATGAAGGACCTTAAATTTTTAACAGGAAATGTGAACTAATGATAATTGTTCCATTTATTTACATATAAATTCATGCCTCCCAAACTCTATGTTGAAATTAAAGCTCTACGCTTTGTAGTGATAATTAGTTCAAAGTAACTATTATGGAAGGTGATGGACTCCTATCTGAAAGTTGATACATTTTTGTTAATTCGGCAGTTTTTTTTGGGCTAGAGAAGTATAATCTTACCGTCATACATTTCTTGTATGAATTCCATGATTTCGCTTTCATTGGACGAAAAACAGCGATAACACGGATGAATGTAATCTGCATGTGGCTCAGGGGACAGAGGATTGTACTAAAGCAGTTTAAGCAGTCAGCAATAAAACACGGGTATCCTTTCACCCCATCTTCTGTGAAAAAGACTCTAACTATGATACCCACAAGACCAAAGATATCCGCCGTGGAGGCGATCATGAACAGAGTTATCAATATGTTCCTATTTAGTATATCCCGCCGTATCAGTATAATGCACAAGATCTGTAGCCTATTCCAATACCTAAAAATAACCATGTGTCAGTTTCATTCAAATGTCAAGAAAAAAATATGGACATATCATGATCACAAAAATTAAAAAAAAAATCAGTGTAAATCTTACTTAAGTAAACCAAAGAATACAAAAAAATATCATAAAGGTGAAAAGTTTTCAGAGATGATGATTATTGTATAGGATTCATCTTGGTAAATTAAAAAGATATTATCAACAAGTGGTGTGCCATTTTATGGATCATGACGATTATTGGTGATTTTCTTTAAAAATCGATTAAATCGCTTGCATTTTTGCATAATCTATTATTAACAAATACTTATGCACATACCAGGAGTAATATTAATACGATACAGTATGCTTATACTGCCAAATATATTAGAAAGACAAGGCAAAAAACCGCAAGCAGTATTTAAACATAATCTTGCGCAACCAATACGGTAAACAACCCGTTCAACCAGGCCGTTACCTTGACCAGTCGGCGTGATGTATAAGTTTGACCCAAATGTACTAGGGCAATATTTTTGCTATAATTCTATCCAGCATATTTCACGGTAACACAGTTGGTACCTCAAATAATCGATTAATAATCGATCTCGGTCGATTATATCTTTCAATCATCGAATATGTATTTACAACCGATTTGTACATTATAATTTACCAGACCTGATAGGACTTTAGACGACAAGACAGCGGTACTTTGGAAATCAACTCGGGAACCGGAATTTGCATCTACTGGCGCCTGGCAATCATTCATGTCTAGTACCACGCTGAAGGTCCATAGCCCGATGTCAAACGACAAATCACACAAATTCTCCGCTATCCCTCTAAGAACACTTTGTGTATGGTTTCCAATCTTTTTTGCAAGGTTACCATCCAATAAACAGATCTTGGTCTCCAAAAGATGTTTATCTGGTGTTAACTCAATGGCCGCATATTGTGAAGCACCAATTATACGCATCGGTGACGAAAAGGGCGAGCAAGCAGATGCGGGCAGAACAATAATTGCACTGTTCAGATCTGGATCTACCTTATCAACGTCATTATCATTTAGGCAATTCAAGACGGCTTCGGCAGAGTCTCCAAACATTACACATCCGGTGGCTTGATCAACATTCTGCGATGTTTTGCTGGCGGAAGTGTTCAAAGCCAAACAAGCGTTTATTTTATCACCAGATGAAAGGAAATCCGTAAACGTGATTATGTGAGGGTCTTCATTTATTTTAGGTTTGAGCATCCCTTTCTTCCCTCTGACAGAAGTTGTATAGTTGATGGTTTGCACAGTGGGGAAACTCGGTTACACCACGGTCATGTTTGTTGATACATCTCCCTGCATAACTTGTGTACATATCATCAGTGCTAATGAAAACTGAATCGCTTGACTTTAATAAACCAATGTAATAAACAAGTTTCAACTTGCAATTGTTTCCTTAAAGTTCAGCTCAACTGTAATAAGAGTAAATTTCATACATTCATATATCAAGCTGTCAATTATAAACCCTTGAACATAAGCAAATATACTTCTCACTGGAAAATCACAGTACGAAATAAACAATCATTGCGTTTCTCAATTATAATACAATGAATTAACATACACGTCAAATACATAAATATGAAGGAGCCGGAATTTTCATTCGTTTGCTTTTGATTTTAGCATGTAGATGTTATTTTTGTATTCACAAATGAACATTGTATGATTGTATCGGCTTACTTTTGATAAACCGATAAATACAGAAATGTCATTTTAAATTAAAAGTAAATGGTATAAGGAATACCTATTTCATTCTATACCTGAACCAGAGATTCATGATCAATGTAATAAAAGCATATTACAGATCGAATAAAACGGCTATTTACAAATACATCGTTTATTTTTATTACATATATTTCCTATTGGATTTTAAAATATTCGATCTCAGGTTTTGAAAGGGATGTTCATTTTCTATGACCGAGATTCTATATAGGGAACTGTGTTCTGTATGAAGAGTATAAAACCTTGTTACAGGTTAAACTGATGTGGCCGCAACGTTAGAAATAAATATGTTAATAGAACATTTATATATTTAGGATGTGTTCTAATACCGTTTATATTACAACTGGTATTTGATTACCTTATATATTAAACTTGTTTTTTTTTTCATAATGATAACCAAAATGTAAAAATGGAATTATATCCATGTGAAAATCTGATCAAATTTTCTATGACCGAGAATCTATATAGGGAACTGTGTTCTGTATGAAGAGTATAAAACCTTGTTACAGGTTAAACTGATGTGGCCGCAACGTTAGAAATAAATATGTTAATAGAACATTTATATATTTAGGATGTGTTCTAATACCGTTTATATTACAACTGGTATTTGATTACCTTATATATTAAACTTGTTTTTTTTTTTCATAATGATAACCAAAATGTAAAAATGGAATTATATCCATGTGAAAATCTGATCAAATGAGTAACATATAAATGTAATTAAATTATAACCTTGTGTCTTTAGATATTATTTAATGAAAACACATGAAAGCTCAAAAGTGTTATTGCTCTTAGAATCTGGGATGGCCAAAACAAGTAAAGTCAGACAACCAAAAAACATAATTTGGACATCATGGGAAAAGTTCATCCTGTTCACTTAATTTCACCGACGCTTCATATATCTTTTTACATACACTTTGCTTCAATACTTTGGCATTTTGATCCGTCTTGAAACATCTGGCTCAAGAGAATATGCCGGGTTCTCCCTCTCTCTTTCTATCTCTCTCTCTCCCTTCATGTTTCCAGTTACAGTATTACAATACTTGTGTTTGCTGGATCATTCAAATTGCTAGCATGGCATTTTACCACTGTTAGTTTCTGGTCTGTTTATTCGAATAATATGTATACAGGTAGCTAATTTGCGTAAAATGTTGCCATATTCATCTGATTCACCAAATGGGATCTGGGATCTATATATGCAACCTATATCAACAGGAAAAATATAGGAAAAAAATAAATTTATAAATATAAATATAAATATATTTATATCGGACTCGTTTTTCGCTTGTGGTGTTTCTGTTTTTTTATACAGCGAATAAATCATATGCGTCTTCCAAACCGAAATGAATCGGAAACTTTTTTTCGGCAATTTACTCTAACTCTAATTTCAATCCTTTCCGTTCGGGTTTGTATTACGTTTTCGCTTATATCTTCTCCATCCATAATTTTATGAGCCGATTCCTGACAATGTCCGTGAAAACGGTGTATAACCACTTTCAGATGGGGCTCCATGTCTTAATAATGGTAACGTGACTTGTTTTGTTCCCCGTTTCCGAGTTCACTTTCAGAGCTTGTCGATTTTAAATTTCAACAGGTAGACCAAAAGGGCAGAATGTGTTCAATTTCATTAAAACATATATTATTTGTGTTCGGACATCTTTTATGATTTAAAAACAATTTTTAAACCCAAATTTAAATTAAGTTTGTTCTGCTTCACCAAATTAATGTTTTTTGGCCAAATGAAAATCCACTAAATAAACCTTTCACAACCGCTGTGTGCAGTTGACAAGCAAATATAGCACACTATCACAAAAATGAAGCTTTTTGCCCATTATCGGTTACAAAAACAGCATTTAACTAAGAAATAGACAGAAAATGAAGAACAGCATTATATATTTTTTAATTTATTGACCATTACCATAAGTAACAAAGTAACATCATGACGTAAGTTAAACAATAACGAATGATACAATAGTATTGACTTCAAAATTGCTTTATAAAAATAGGTCCAGAGTTTTCTAGAAAAAAAAAATGCAAAGACAAGTTAAACAAAAATTTCTTACCTAAACATAAGAGAGAGATATGCTACATCGAACCTCTGACAATATATTCAGTTCTTGATCGCTTTATACCGTCTAAAATTCTATTACAAATCCTCTGAAGACACACTAGCCGAAATCAAACTTCTCACCCACACTAGCGACACCTGTCATCAAAGACTGAAACTGAGTGTTTGGGTGAGGTATGTCCACAAGAAAATCCACATTGAGTTATCTATTGGATGCGTGAACATGTGTCGATAACGGCGAGGTTCCTTTCGTGTTTATAGATGGCTTTTCGTATGCATTGACAAAACCTACTGTGCCGGGTTATTCAACCCGAACAAATAGAACGAGCATGCATTACACACAGTGCAAAAGATATGTTAAATAAAATGAATCACAAATCTTATATCGAAATAAGATTATAAGCATGGCAAACACAAGAACAACGGAAAATATCCAATAAGTTTCTTATAAGTATCAAAGATAACACTGTTTGATACTAATTAATTAAACAACATTTAAGGGGGCCCAATCACCTATCTGACCGTTATAAACTAAAGGTAATTCCTTGGAGCTTTTATAAAAATAGGCCAGAAAACCTCGATATCACTGCACACAGGCTGCTTGTTTTTTTTATCAAGTTCAATGTGTTATAATATTTAGGGGCCCGTTAAAATAATCAAAGAAATTCAACAAGGGCATCTAGCAGCAAGTCAAATAAGTCAGAGCTTTACACATGGCGTTTAGAAACAAGTGACCTTTGTATATGCAACCGACCACCTAAGGTTACATGTTTTTTTCCGTTTGTCAATATTGCTGTATTTACAAGCATGTTGTAGATAAAGAAGTTCATATATCCTTCACGAAGGCCTTATAAGAACTTTCCACAACCACAATTACCCTTAGAAGATAAATATATACACAGAGGAAGCCAGAAATCAAATAAATTTCTTTTTTTTTCCAAAAGTTAGGTGAATGGGCACCTTTAATAGATACTTACAGAGAACGTATCAATTGTGATGTTTATACATCCACTCTACGATAAACATCCATCAATATTAAGTTACAAAAATATAATACTCAGTAACTACAAATAAAACATGTTGTGATATTATTCCGCCATAAATATCTAATTTTCTCCTGTCCGGGCAAAATTTCTTGTTTTTATACTTCGTTTTCTGTTGCTACTTTCAGGCCTCTCAATCCGCTAATTTTTTACTGAAAATGTCGATAGTAAATATTTTTTCTCTTTGTTGTATTCTCCTTAACATAAAAAGAAATCCATCAAAAGTGAGAAGTGTAAAAATCTTTTGTCTTTTTTTCCCCGAGATATTAAGTCTTTTAGTGTCTTTTACTATATACATTATGATAGCGAGGTGCACATACTATCCTGTAAGCATCAGAAACACGAATAGTATTTCACAAACAGCTGACACAATTACAGTGGATAGCGGCTGTCATTCAATACTTTGTACACCTGAAAGAGGATTTTATTGGTAATTCGCCTTTCGGCGGGGAGCCACTGGAGTTGATTGAAAACAAGTCAGATGTTGTCATAATTCCTAGATCTTTTGTAAGCACACGAATTGAAGCATTTTGTCAAGCCAGAGGCGATGAATGTTGGTATGACAGGTTCCAGCGAGCGGGTGGTTGTTGTTGTCCAGTCTTGATGTAACCAGTGCATTAATGGTCAGAATAGCCCCATTCCGGTACTAGAGTACGAGTAGTGTACTTGCCACACTGCGCAGAAACGGTCTCACAAGGGTTTTCGAGTAGAATTAACCTCTGGCGGAAGGACTGCGTATTAGCGTGAGACTGTCCTCAAAGCTTGCATCGAGGACCCCATTGCAAGGCTCTATGAGGATGCAAATATTTTCGTCTTTTTTCACAACGCCTCATGGCCTACAAGTACGCTGTCACGTCATATAACACAAACCAAATGTTTGCTTTTTATTATACTTTCTAACCACACCTACCATGTGCGATAAAAAATCCGTTTTAACTCAGCTTTTTGGTAGTCCCCCTTAGGGATATCTGTTAATTTTCTCATCGTATGAATACAAGCATAGCTCTCACTGGTTACTAGACGGCAGTCAACCTGTACGCGATACAGGAAATAACTCCTTATCAGTGACACGGATTTTTAAATTGGATTATGAGTGAATTCCCCATTCACCATGTTTATTCAACATTCGTAGTCTAATTTTTAGATTACCGGCTGTTTTCCACGATTTCAATAAGATAGATGATCGTTGCAGTACATGTCCCCGGATGGCTTCTATCACGGCTCAAGTTAGGCTTACAAAGACAATATAAATTTCAACTGAGTTGTGTACTCTCGGCTATTTTCAGTGTTTCCCTATCACCACTATGTGCTTGGATTTTCACAAACTGTCCAGCCACTTAAAAGTGGAACAAAGCGTTTATGATTTGGCATTTATACATCTCCTTTTTAATTAATGTACTTTAAATAGTATACTAAAAATGTGTGCATAGAGGAACACACAACGCATCCTTGTAGGAATGAAATATAGTTCCTATAAATAAGAATTCAGTAATGTCATAACAGATCGAAGGAGCGGCAACATGGTTTTATTTGTTTCCGATTTTGCGCACGCAGGAAGACTCCAAAGGAAATAGAAGAATGAAAGAAAAAAATATATATGAGGATCACCGGTTGGAACTGATCTGTGAAATTGCAGCTTCCAGTTTGATTGCGCTCGATGTTTATATTTGCGACATTGATCGCGCCTGGTGCACCTTTTTTCCACTTTCATACAAGAGAAAACAAACGCTGTTAGATCATAATATAGGGGACAGACACCATAATATTTAAGTAGAAAACAGTATACTTTTGAATATTAACCATTCTTGGTATGTGAATATGCCCCTTTATGCTAAGTTTGTCCTGTCTCTGCTACAGGCGGTTCCGACCCTGGGTATGCTGCTACTACATTTCTGTCACAGCAGAACCAAGACAGTCTGTTTTTAAATGCTGTTTGGATTTTTGGACTGAATACAATATAGGCGACACTGTTGAAAATCGATGCACTGTACCCAAACCAACAGGTCCAGAAATCCGTTCCGTTTGTCAGTACTGCAGGAATGTAAAATATGTTGTAAATAATACAAACCGCTAGAAGTCCCCGGGCAGATTTGTACACCTGTAGTACAGGGTTGGGTTGAATTGGAGCATCTTCAGCATGTACTCGAGCACGTCTGATTTTTATTATTTGTTGTGCGACAATGAAGATGATAATGATGTTAGCAACTGTAAGTATGCTGACTAACGTGAAGTAGACAGCAATTGAGGGGAATTTATAATAATGTAAACCTTCGGGTGAGGTAAGCGTTATACGCGGTTCTAGCCGATACTGATAACCAAAAATGAAAGCGTAGGGTACGCTGAATAGGGCACCGAAGATCCAAATCAACACATTTGAAATATTTACCCTTTTCCGAGTGATGAGAGAGTTTTCTAGGAGTGGTTTTACGATTGTTATAGCCTTTACTAAGGCCAAGCCTGCAGCTGAGGCAAGGGTTATTGTTGGTGGAAAGACACCAAGAAAACTGTGTATTTCTCCAAGGATATGACCCGGATCTGATGGTCCTCTCCACGATAAATAAGCACTGATTCCACCCGAAGCCCCTGCAAGTAGGCCAGCGACGAATACGGACACTGCCAACGGGGAAACTTTGTTACTCCGGACTTCTTTACAGAGAAACGTCCCCAGCAGTGCAAAAATGTTCGAAACACAAATTCCACAAGTCACAACTGTCACAATAACGTTTTTGTAATTTTCCGATTTTTTGTCGAAACTCATATTGCTTGACATTTTCTTTCCAACTGGCCAAGGGTCCTAGAAATTTTGTGTTCCATCGTTTGCTAAGTTTACTCAATTACCTTCCCTGGTGCATTTGTTGTCCTTATTCTCTGTTTCTGACACAGAGTATAAATATTCCAAATATATTCTCCTGAAACTTAATATGTAACTGCGTCTGTTTCAAAATGATGCGTACTCTTAATGACTATAAACTGCCTATGCAGTCATTGACCAAAGCCTTCCGGTAGGGCTTTCTTTCAGTTGATCCGACTACTGCGCAAGCCCCAATGGGAGTTCTCCGCTCTGACATAAGACAGTCTGTCGAGATGTAAGAAGTGGAGAACGTGATGAATGAAAAATCACAGTAAAAATTATGCCGAGAAAGCAAACATCCGTAATTTTGAAAATCTTCACTTGATATAAACAAGACCATATATATATAAACTAGACAAATACATATTCCCTTTTCTAAGAACATCATGTGCGAAGAAGATTCCGGAATAAATTAGCGTACTTGGAAATCATTCAAGCATGTTTGTTGAATTACTGACTGCATATACAACTATTCCACACTAGGATTATGTGATAGGCAGCCAAGATGCACAAGGCACTGGAAATCACTACAGTTAATATACAGACGGGATTTATACTTGAGGGTCTCCACTGTGTACCAATAAGCAAGTTCTGTACGGCGTTATCATTGCAATGTGCTTAATCATCATTGCAGTGCAGTACTCCGTTTAACATGGGTCGCCACTGAAAGAAAACCATCTTTTTCCAATCTAAATCCAAACTGAGGCGTTTAGTCACAGATACATCTGCGGTACCTATGAAAATATATAAATATCTCCATGGCCAGTTAATACAATAGAAGATGTGGTCATTTTGTGCCGTATCCTATATAATAAAGAAATATAATATGGTTTAAGTCCAGGCATCTATCCTCAAAAGGCGTTCAAGCGCAGGACCTTTTAAATCATGTGCTACCTTCTGTGCCTTCCAATATTTCTTCATTTCAGGTCCATGTAAATGTCTTATTACAGCATGGCTGACCTATGCTTTGAAGTGTATGTATCAAGACTAATTATATAATTTGATAGACAATTGCAAAACCACAACCCATTATTACTCCTGTGTGCATAATAAAACCTGCAGTATAGGAGAGCTGGTAGGCACGCGGAATCGAGGTTTTATATTAACCTGGCAAATTAAGCCTGCTGATTGTTCCATCTGTGGGTATAACAGTAGGAAATGCGTCTCAGAGGACGGGCGACAGGCTGTCGGAAATAAGCTTGGTGGTATCGGAAGTCAAGTCCCATTGCTTTTGGTTCAAATTTCCATTATTTAAAATTAGTCATCGAGGGAAATGACAACCCCATGCTGGGGTGGAAATGATATTAATTAGGTTGAGTCTGGGAACCATAAGAGGAAACTTAAGAAACTTGCTTTTAATTATTTCTTGTAGTTTGTTTGATATGAGATGATGCTTTGACAACTGTCGGAAACATTAATCAGCAGCAGAACACCGAGATAAAGAACAATTTTCTGATAGCTTGTACCAAGGATCCATATCATTAAAGGTGGTGGTGGCGCTCAACCGTTGTCATGTAACTTCTCTGTAGATACGCCTTTTTTGTGTCGGGAACGATGCCAAGTGTCCTACGGGGTGGGGTAATTTTCTTTATTTCCCTTTTTATTTTTTTAGAAAATGATATTATGTAGCAAAGGGTGTGTCACCGCCCCATTGATCAGGAACTTTGCCACGGAACAAGGCCATTGTCAATTTGCCTAGTGGAAAACCAGGCCCATACAAATACAGCAAGCAATACGCAAGAAGAAATACAGATCTGTTGTTATTCATTATTATATCAACAAGCCCATCTGGCAGCAAGTCGGATAAGCCAGAGCTTTGCAAATGGCGTTTTGCGACAAGTGACATTTCGGCCTCCGCATATACACAACCTACCACTTTAGGTTACATGTTTTCCTGTTTGTAATTATTGCTGTGGTTACAAACATGTTGTTGATGAAAAAGTTCATAAATCCCTCATGAAGGTCTTATAAGATATTTTTGCAACCAACATTACCCTTAGATCATTAATATATATATATATATATATATATATATATATATATATATATACACACACAGAGGAAGCAAAAAGTCACATGAATTCCTTTTCAAAATGTAGGTTAATGGGCACCTTTAGGCTATATAATCAAATAATCGTGTTTACATGGAAAATTAAGTTTCCGCAATATTGTTTGTATCCTGCTGTGTATTTTTATTTCTAGTTGCAGTTTATTCTCTTTTTTTGTGCATTTTATAATACACTGTACTTGTTTGATGTTAGAGCGATCTTTTGTTTTACGTTGGCAAAAAGATGACTGCTCTTTAATGTGTGGAGAAGAAATTCATTGCCAATTAAATCATCCACTTAAAATTGTGTTGTTGTCACCTAAAAGCCTATAATAAGGGAAATTTGACGTGATATATTTCTATATGTTGTCCAGTTTTGTAATTCTTTAAAGGGGCGGCAATTTCCAAGACCGCCACGGGCGGCGATGAGGCTATAGGTGCGCCGCTGTGTAAGGGATTGGGTATTTCCCTGACCATGTACAACTTTCCTCAAAACCCCTTCATAATTGTTCGCATAAAATTGCTGAAAGACAAACTAAACAACGAACCAACCCATGGGAAAATATATCACTTTCCTGGTGGTGGTATAAACTATAAAGACCGGCCGTCTCTTCTGCTTGTGAGAGGATATACCAGAAGCCATTCAGATCTACGAATGTCAATATGTTGAAGAACCTCAGTCTAAGTACACTCTTTTAATCAGGCATCAGTCTGAGTACACTCGTGTAATCAGGTATCAGTCAGAGTACACTCGTGTAATCAGGTATCAGTCTGAGTACACTTTTTTAATCAGGTATCAGTCTGAGTACACTCTTTTAATCAGGTATCAGTCTGAGTACACTCGTGTTAGCAGGTATCAGCTGAGTACACTCTTTTAACCAGGTATCAGTCAGAGTACACTCTTTTAATCAGGCATCAGTCTGAGTACATTCGTTTAATCAGGCTTCAGTCTGAGTACACTATTTTAATCAGGTATCAGTCTGAGTACACTCGTGTAATCAGGTATCAGTCTGAGTACACTCGTGTAATCAGGCATCAGTCAGAGTAAACTCGTGTGATCAGGTATCAGTCTGAGTACACTCTTTTAATCAGGTATCAGTCAGAGTACACTCGTGTAATCAGGTATCAGTCTGAGTACACTCTTTTAATCAGGTATCAGTCTGAGTACACTCGTGTGATCAGGTATCAGTCTGAGTACACTCGTGTAATCAGGTATCAGTCTGAGTACACTCTTTTCATCTGGTATCAGTCTGAGTACACTCGTGTAATCAGGTATCAGTCTGAGTACACTCTTTTAATCAGGCATCAGTCTGAGTACACTCGTGTAATCAGGCATCAGTCTGAGTACACTCGTGTAATCAGGCATCAGTCTGAGTACACTCTTTTAATCAGGTATCAGTCTGAGTACACTCTTTTAATCAGGTATCAGTCAGAGTACACTCGTGTAATCAGGCATCAGTCAGAGTACACTCGTGTAATCAGGTATCAGTCTGAGTACACTCGTGTAAGCAGGTATCAGTCTGAGTACACTCTTTTAATCAGGTATCAGTCTGAGTACACTCGTGTAATCAGGTATCAGTCTGAGTACACTCTTTTAATCAGGCATCAGTCTGAGTACACTCTTTTAATCAGGCATCAGTCAGAGTACACTCTTTTAATCAGGCATCAGTCTGAGTACACTCTTTTAATCAGGTATCAGTCTGAGTACACTCGTGTGATCAGGTATCAGTCTGAGTATACTCGTGTAATCAGGTATCAGTCTGAGTACACTCTTTTAATCAGGCATCAGTCAGAGTACACTCCTCTTATCAGGTATCAGTCTGAGTACACTCTTTTAATCAGGTATCAGTCTGAGTACACTCGTGTGATCAGGTATCAGTCTGAGTACACTTTTTTAATCAGGCATCAGTCTGAGTACATTCCTTTAATCAGGCTTCAGTCTGAGTACACTCTTTTAATCAGGTATCAGTCTGAGTACATTCTTTTAATCAGGTATCAGTCTGAGTACACTCTTTTAATCAGGCATCAGTCTGAGTACATTCGTTTAATCAGGCTTCAGTCTGAGTACACTCGTGTAATCAGGTATCAGTCTGAGTACACTCGTGTGATCAAGTATCAGTCTGAGTACACTCTTTTAATCAGGCATCAGTCTGAGTACATTCGTTAAATCAGGCTTCAGTCTGAGTACACTCTTTTAATCAGGCTTCAGTCTGAGTACACTCTTTTAATCAGGTATCAGTCTGAGTACACTCTTTTAATCAGGCATCAATCTGAATACACTCGTTAAATCAGGGTTCAGTCTGAGTACACTCTTTTAATCAGGCATCAGTCTTAGTACACTCGTGTAATCAGGTATCAGTCTGAGTACACTCGTGTAATCAGGCTAATATCTGAATACACTTTTTAATCAGGCATCACTCTAAGGACACTCATTAATTGGTCAACACTCTAAGAACACTCGTTAATTGGGCATCACTCTAAGACCACTCCTTAATTGGGCATCATTCTAAGAACACTCGTTAACTGGGCATCACTCTAAGTACACTCGTTAATGGAGCATCGATTACCATGCACTTTATACTTCGCCTATTTTATTGCCACACTCAAGGGAGTTATGCAGTTCGAATATAACGTCACATAATCTACCTTATCCCTGTGGTTGGAATCACCAGTGTTCTGTATTATACTAAGACATGGTGATGACGATTTCCCACAATACACGTGACACTTAAAGCCAGCTATTGGCCTGCCTTTTGTGTAAATTTATGTGATTTATTACTTACTATGCGTGTATAATAATGCACCGTATGTTATTCCTACTAAACTTAATCTTTATAACGGCTCTACCTAAGCTTTTTTATCTACTAGGATTTATAATACCCTTTACATGGCGTTCATGTGGACAAACAGAAAGATCACGTAATTGAAGGAGGTTGGTTGAACTTGTGCGGCAGTTGACAGATCACTAGTTGCAATACGCTATTTGCAAAACTCTTTTCACCTTGACTTGCGGCCAGATGACCCACTACCCTCTTAAGACACAACTGGCATCATTTCCGACATTTCAGGACCAAAAACGTGCATATCCGATGCGTGGTACACAGAAGCGTTCGGAAACAAAAGTCCAATGCGACCACCGTCAGTTTAATATAAATCAAGCCAGTGACTTCCACATAGTCAAGCATTAGTCTTAATCCAATTTTGTTCATTGTGTTTTCTTGTCATCATTCTTGACAAAAAATTACTGGGCACCAGTCTGCTAGAGTGACTCTTTTTAGGGAATCCCTTGCGCATGCCAAATGGGACTTCCCTTTATCACGGCTGAAAACAAAATCGCGTCAATCAACAGAAGGGGCGCAACCGTGTGTTTTTGTAGGAGGTTAACGTTGACAATAGCGATTAAGTTGGTTCCTCACAGGTGACGTCAGCTTCTTCTTTTTTCCAGCTTCTTCGTTTCTGACTCTCTTGCCGTTGTAGGAAGTATGCAGCACAGGTGGTGGCGCCACCAGCCAGTAAACCAAACCAAAGCTAAAAATGGAGTGTCGTAGCTTCAACTCACATCAACCAGTACACCTGTATTCAGACAGGAAAATGAATCATCAAAAATTGTTTTGCAAAATAGATTGCTACGTATTCTCGTGACACGTAAATCATTAAGATTCTTGCTTTAGTGAGTTGCACTACATAAGTCAAGTTTAAAATCCGTTGGAGTTATCATCTGGATACAATTTGTGGATGGACGGAAGGACCGAAAGACGTAACGGACAGACAGACGGATGTACAGACAGGGTGATTACTATAGGGCACTCGCTTATGATCAATAAACACTAGATGAAATCATAGCTGAGAAACTGACATAATCGCTGTCATTTGGTAGTCTTCAAAAAATAGAGAAAAACTTTTAAAATTTGGGGAAAAAATTAAGGTGGCACCTGCAATATTCATGAACTGACAATACTCTCCATTGTCAATACTAAAGGCAAGATTCACGACAATACATGCATTAATTATCAATATACTGTTTGGTTTTATCAAAATTTTAATTATTCGGGCGGGGGGGGGGGGGGTACTTACAAGCCCCATAATTCGGAGGATATAGGCCGTAGTGAACAAATTTCAGGTTAACAAGAAGATTTTTTATTGACATCCTAAGACCTTCTTATAGGGTCAGTGGTTGCAATTCGTGCCTTGTTAACGGACGGCCGGACGAACCTCGGACAAAGGGCCATTCCTATACCTCAGTTATCTTTCAGTCAGCTGAGCCAAAAACCATATATCTGAATGTGGTTGGTTGGATATATGAGGAAGATGAAGGCCAATTGTTACAAATGGCCGTTTGCAAAACTGTGGTTCGTCTGTCGAATGCCTTGTTGAATCTTTCTATATTTTTTGGGGGGTCCCCGACATGATCATATGTTGATACAAACAAAACGAACAACCTGTTTACCATGGGACAGGAGTCTTCTTGTCTATTTTTATGAAAGTTATTGTCACTGGTTAGTAGTTACAGATATCGAGATAGGGCGCATAAGTAATATAAATATCTGTATAAAAAAGCCACTGAAAAGGTTTGAAACCAATGTATCAAAACAAACTGTAGATATCATCTGGAAACTAATTTCTTGACATATAGGCCAAGTGACCTTGACCCTTTCAATTAGGTTCTTCAACTGCTGGCAGGTCAACCATATGCGCAAGAAGGAAAGTTTGGAATGAAAGATTGGAATGAAAGTTTGGCTTAAAATCATCAACAATCTGTTTGAATAAGTGGGCCCTCTGACCTTGACTTTTGACCTCATGACCCTTAGGGTTCTTTCTTTAGGGACTGGCCCTACAAAACTTAAGACTGGAAACCATATGTCAATCCAACCTGAAGTTATATGGAAAAAAGTTGTGGATGGTCAGAAGGACCGACAGACGTAACGGACAGACAGACGGACAAACGGACAGGGTGATTAATATACGGTACTCACTCATGACCAATAAACACACCAGGTTTCGGGAAGCTAGATGAAACCATAGCTGAGAAAAAGTCCTTGTTGAATGTTTCTAGATTATTTTGGCGGGTCCCCAACATGTATTCCCCAGCATGTTATATACATGTTGATACAATCAAACCGAACAACCTGAATACCGTGGGTATTCTGGTCTATTTTTATGAAAGGGATTGCCACTGGTTAGTATTTCCAGATATCGGAACAGGCCCCTTTAAGTTAGATAAATATCTGTATTGATAAAGAAATAACCACTGAAAAGGGTTATTACAGTGCAAATGTCTCTTTTCAGGGTAATCACTTTTATCTATATAGCCCCCCCCCCTCCCCCCCCCCCCCCGGATTCTGGTCCACCATACATTAAATCCAGGGCTATCTACCTATTGATGCGCTATACTAAAGAATGGAATGTAATTGAGGGATGCATAAATTTTCTGCATTTAAATCCACGTATATTCTCATATATATATATTTATATATATTCACATATATATATATATTCACATATATATATATATATATATATATATATATATATATATATGTATATATACTCTATCCACCATGCTACACTGAAAAAAAGTCATATATGCAGGTCTTAGCAGGCATCCCTCAACAATCCAACACAACAATCTGTGTCTCTCATGCTATGCGTACTATCAACAACAATAAGATCACAATAATGACGAAACCAATTGAAACTTGGAAGAATAAAAAATATTTACAGGAACATAATAAGCGGTTAAAATAGTGCCGCCGAAGCTAAGGCGAGTGCAGATGCGTCAGACTGTTACATACTTTGACAGGGGTCAGATCAGCAGTGGAAGCTGTATCGATGACTACTGTGATTCAGTGATCACCTTTTTCTTTTTTATATACAATAGCTCACAGTGTTTATATAGCAGCTTTCTCATATTCCACCAAACAGACTGAAGGATGTTTACTTTCTGGGGACATTCGCCAAGTATTATAGAAACGGCTGGTAATAAATAAGACCAGACCTACATTTGCTGGTATGAATTTGAATAATTAACATTTGCATCTCAAACGCATCAATACTTGGTTTGTCACATTAAGAGAAAGCTATATGGGTTTGCGATAAATTAATAACTGAGAATATACATAGCACGGGATCTATAAAAAATAAACGAGCACGGGTTTTATAAAAAAAATGAAAGCGACCCCCCCCCCCCCCCCCACGCACACACAAAGAAAAGCACACAGATGAATTAAAAAGATAAAATAAAATGAAAGGGGCCTCTTCACTAAATCGTTTTATATTCAGCGTGAATCAATAATTTTATTTGGTGCCTTGAATAATTATATTCATGAACACTCAACAAAGGCATCTAACCTACATTTATACCTAATCTAAACTTAAAACAGAGTAAATGAATTAATTGGAAAAAAACGGCATGTACTTCCGGAACGAAAGATTACGATTTCCATGCATTCAAATGGGCCTTAAGAACTCCTGGCCCATCAAGGCCCTTTGGACCCAACGGGTTAAACTTCCTAATTCTATTTATGACTACTGAAAGACTTTAATTTGAGACTTTATCGTCATGTCTGTTCTTTTGCCCTTGGGAACTTTGGCCCCGAGTCCCATAGGCCCGATCACTTTCACTTAAAAAATATAAGCTAAAACCAATGAGAAAACACAAAGTTCCGCATTAACAATTAAGTTTAACTGGGCCCTATAATAGACAAAGCCCGAGCCGGGTCTGTTTGAGTTGTCCTGATGACAGCTAAATAAATGCAAGTTAACTGAAAAGCCAAAAGAGATTTTCTCATTCTCATGTATTTTCAGGTGTTCTTCACATAGGAAACTCCTGACGGGCAGGGCCCCTTTGGATCACTAACTATTAGAAACTCTATATTTACGTTTCGTAAGTCATTTGACTTAAACATCTTGTGCCTTATAGCGAATTCCTAGACTTAAATAAAACTAAGTTAGACATATCATTGGGTCCTATAGGATATTCCTGGCCGGTACGGTTCCCTTAATATAGGCCCCTCAGTATCGATAAAATCTCCGTACACATGCTTCTCAAATGGCAAACATGATGTGCATTCCTTTTGCTCTTTTGCACACCTTACCAACCCGGACACTCGCGGGGTCTCTTAACTCAAATTCATATAAGCTAAAATAAAAACTATACGAGACATGAACATTTCCAAACTTTTTCTACACTATAGGTAATTCCTAGTCAATCTTGGCCCCCCTTGTTCCCGTTCGGTTGTAGTACCTTGTGCCTGCTGACCCCACCCTTTTTAGGGCCTGCTTTAAGTCAGATAAACCACGACGGGGATTGAACACCACACACTGACGTTTCCTTAAGCAATCACAGAAGTGGGAACTGGTAACTTTTGGTTATAACAGCCAGGACTGCCGTGCTCCATGTATAACACGATATGTCCTATGCATAAGCAGCAGCTTCCAATGAGGATTTTGTTTGGTCCATTATAGCAAATAAAGGGTGTCATCCCTAAAGTTAAACTAGTTTTAACTAGGTTCTGGGCCTTACAAATACGTCTTTGTGAATTGATTTTGCAAAAGGTTTCGGCAGGTCCTGACAATTTACGAAATTGGGTGCCTGCTGAAAAAATGTTAAACAGATTTTAGGGGGAGGGTGGCGCGCCTGTTGCGCCCCCTCTATACACGCCCCTGATATGTAATTTCATGTAATCATATAGAGACATTTTACCTCAAAGTATCCCCATTTTATAGTACCTCCATACCAGAAAACCAGTTGTTTTACATCCATGCCATGGTAATACGTGCCGCCTGTACTACTCAAGTTTTTTCTTATCTTTTATTCGACTATACCACATTTTCGATATAGTTATCTTATGGTAATAAATATTACATTCAGCTAAATGTTTATCTCATTTCTTTAATACATACAGACACTGTAAATATATATTTAAAAATTTACAAATCTAGTTGGGTCCTTGACAACCGCGAGGACCTGGAAGAAACAAGATTCTTATGGCGTCCTTGACGGAACTGGGTAAATGCCGGGAGTCCCGAGAGGAAATTTCCAAGCGAGCACGAATGTTTCTTTGTGCAAATATCTCAACTAATGCCAAACTTAAGGAAACTTGAAGATGTTTCCTATCGTGTTAGACAGAGAGGTAGGTCTTACACAAGCCGTCACTCGTGTCTTCCCGAAAGTTGCAGTATTGTGCTGTTGGAATCGTATCAAGGAGGATATTGAGCGAAAAGGCAGAGCTTCGGGCGGCAACTCTGACGATGTTTCGGCCTACACGTGATATATAGTGAAACTCATGCGATGCGAGTCGGAGGAGGAGTATGATGAAAAGGTCCTTTCTATGTCAGAAAAGTGGAGCCAGGTATTCGTTGATTACTTCAGAGGTCAAACGAATGTCTAAAGGCGCATGCAGCACGTTGGCGGTTAGAGAGGTGGGGGTGTTATAATCCATCCTCGGGGATCACGAACAACCTTTCAGAAGGCTTCAACGCAGCACCGAAACGATTGTCGGGCTTGAATCAATGCTCTGTGGACATGATGGCGATGTAGTTCCATCATCTCGGGAACTTCCATTTGAAATAAGACGCGGGTACTGTGGTGTGGGGAGTTTCACATTGAAGGAAGAATATAGAGCTGCCTTCCAGAATGCGTTTGAGGATATGGATCTCCCAGTGGACATGTGTTCCCCGGATCAGATCATGGACTTTGTACGTGGGAAATTCTGCGAAGAAGAAAGCCCCACAACAGACGTCAATATTTCTGGGAATGCCACAACCATAGATGAAACGCCAGTTGAAGAACGAAAGTAGGATTTGTGTGGACTTACACAGAGCTTTCATGCCAAACTGGTCATCGCAAATTAAAGAATCACCCACGTTCCAGAGAGAGGGTTTTATTGTAGTTGAAGAAAGTGGCGGTGATCAGAACGCAGTGACTTTGTATCCGGAAAAAAGTCAGTGTCCTTCCACCGGAACATGTGACCACATCCTGGCAGCACGAATGAGCGTTGGTCTGAGAAAGCAGGGAGACAAAGACTGTTTTAAATCTAACGCAGCTGTGTCGTAATAGTAGAAAGCGCAAGGACTAGAATTCAGGGAAAAAGAAGCCAAGGAAAAACGATTATGAAATAGTACCAGCGCCGGATGCCACCATCAATCAAACGGACCTAGAAGTAACGTTCTGCCAGACCATGGACAACGCGGAGAGAAACACTGAACAGACGTGAGTAAAGGAAGTGAAAGGACCTCTGTCGTCGACCCCAGTACCAAAACGCAGGAAGTGTGCTTCGGTAAAGAAAGTCACATTCAATGAGGAACGTATGGACTTGAGTATGGATCAGCCATGTGTGCTAGACCCGCTTTGCGAGTCCATTGTAGCCAACATGGAAAAAGACAACACCGAGGCAACATGCTCCATTCCTGCCAAGGAACTTGATAGAACACAACCGACAGAGTTAAAAAACATGAAAGATTGTTTTATGATTCTGCAAATAACAACTATTAACTGGAGCTTTTACATATATGTGTGATTGTAAACTTGCATCCTACATGCGTAAAAATATTCCATGATACATATCTTCCGTTATTTTGATTTTTTTTCAAATAATGGGGACTGTCATGACGGGAGTAAGTGGGAAAGACCAACGTACATCACAAGACCTTGCGCTGACGAAGATGGCCCGACCGGTCACCGCCCGCAAGCATAATCTCGTAATCTCGTGGGTCCCGGCTTTTCAAACAAAGCTGTTAGCTTCATTCTAACAACATTCACCTGAGGATTGGGTCGCATCCCGTGAAACAGTCTGTAGTGAATTTACAGTGTTGTTTTCGTTTCATTATATATATATATATATATATATATATATATATATATATATATATATATATATATAAGGGCTGTGTATCGGTCCGCCTCTTCCAGCACAATACGTATTGCGATACAGTTAATTCGATACCTATACGTATTGACGATACGTTTCATTTTTCTATGTATATCATTTCTAGATAAATGCTCTGTTTCTTGTCTTTATATGTTTTTTTTTATTTTAACATACCACGTATTTAATATGCTATGCTCTTAAGCGGCTTAAGCTTGATGTTAAATAAATAAACATATCAGTTGATTTTAATTATCAAATTCTATCTAATCAAGACTAACAAAAAGCCTTTTTCACCCCCCTCCCCATATGCACATGTAATTACACGTTTTTGTTCTGTGAATATGAATCCCATTAGTCACTCTAACGTTTGTACAGGATTTGTCCCCAGGCTTTTACCATTTATTTGACATCTATTGTCGAACGCGGGAGTTCCGAGTAACCTTTGACCGGCTGTGTAAATAAAAAAGTTAGAGATAAAATGTGACTTTGGTTAATAATATAGAATTATTTTCTTTTTAACCTTAGTTGATAAGTAAAATTGAATATTTATTTAGAAAGCTCGCTATGTTTCAGAAAAAAATGCGAGTCATGAAATAAACCAATAAACACTAAACATATCGTGTAATGCCCCTAAACTAATATAAAATACGCACACTGTGCAGTATCATGCAGTATGAACTAGCACAATAGTGAAAGGAAAGGCAATGCTAGTTAATTATTTTCTGACAATATGCAATTGACAGAAAGTGTTTCACAATTATCACTCTCCATACTTCAAACATCTCGTGAGACCTTGATAGCTCCTATTTCGCCAAGTGGTTTGAACATTACGAAACATGGCAGATCAGCCCAGAAATTGTTATAACTTGTAGAAAGTTGAACGCATTCATCACTTGCTGAACCACGTGGTCTCCAGTAGTGTGTAAAGCCAATCACTTGACCTGTTGCCGTCCACTTCCCATTCTTGCCAGATGTCCATGCGCCATTGAGAAATCTTTTGTTTCCTGCAGAGGTAGGAAAAAGAGGGGAAAATTCAGCAGGGAAACAATTGGAATGAAAAGTACACAATAAATAATAAAATTAATCGACACAAATTGAGTTTAACAATAGGGACAGCAAACTTTGTGTACATAAAAGTCAAAATAAAATGCAGCATGTAAGTGAAATACGCCATTTTGTAATATCAGGATGTTTGAAACCTTCGGATTGGCCCTATAAGTTATATTTTGTACTTCGCAGTGCATTTTAGGTTGGAATATTATTTCATTAATACCTGACGTGTCCTGTTTAAGCACCGTTGCCATGTAGATTTGTTCCTCTTCAGTTTCGATACTTACAAGATTCGCCTGTAGGTCTTTACACGCTTTCCTTGCTGACCACCAAGTTGTATATTGATAGAATACCTTGTAAAATGATGGGACGAATGTACCGCTGCCTGTCGGGGTTCCGTTTTGTAAGATATTATGAAATCCTGTAGGACAGTCTAAAACATAACATTCGGATAAATGCAAGTATTGCACTGATATAATAATTTATTTTTGTAAATAAGCCAAAAGGCATATACGGCTCTCTGAAGGGTATTCTTTTTTAAAAGCTAAAATGTTACAAAAAGGTGTCGTGATGGCAAGTAGTCCAATGAAGAAACAACAGACATTATACTAATTAATATATGTATATAAGATGAACAATATATAATAAATGTTGAACGGCACCTTATTCATGTTATCCTACACTATCCCGTTACTACCAAGTTCGGGAATATTTAATCACAGTCCATGTGATAATTCTATTTGTTTAATTCAGCTTATAGTGACATTTGAGAATAATAACAAAGTGCTATGCTGAATTACCGTAGCTCTCCCGTCGACATTTCAAGATAAATCTCTCTGTGAGGATCGGCCTTGCTTGTAGGATGCAGGCTTCACCACACCTAAGCCCTTTACAATGCTCGTAGCATTCTATTTTGTGTATTGGTACACTCCTTGTAAATATAGCCTCTGACAAAGAAACGTAGGGGAGTTCATAACACCAAAAGTGTTCGGTTCTTCTGTAAACGTGATTCATATTTCTACTTCCATGTTAAGTAAAAAAATAGGCTTACCAAATAAATAGTATACTCATTGGTGGAGTTCCTTGGGTAAAAATGCTATAATGTGAAGCATCTCTTTTTAAAAAATCACACAGCAAGATTATTATACTATAACATAATACTGTTGTTTACCTAATATATGTTATTACTAAGAGAGGCCTTCACTTCACAAAATCATCGCATCGTTAAATTTTCAATTGCAAGCAATGAAGGAACAATCACCTTGCGATATGAAGAAAATATATAATTTCAGATTCCCCACAAAGTCCATTCTAGGCATTCGCCTGCAGTTGGTGGTTAGGAAGAGTTGTTACTTCTCTATATTGAATTCTCGTCTACCGAATCACTATCTGAGATGTAACTTTGATCATGCTTTCAGCTGCGTCTTTAATGTGCTAAGCACCTGTCGGGATGGCGGATAACAGCTAATGTCGTTTATGTTGTCACCTTGAGAGAAAAAATCGAAACTTGCCTTTATATGTGTACGTATTAGTCGGTTGTCCTAATAACATTGTAATTGCTGTTAAATGTTATTGTCAGGTATACATTTTCATGGAATACCCTACACAATGTACATTATTTTAAAACAGGTACACTGTTCTCTTTGGTGGCATATGCATTTCTGAAACTTACATTTATTTTATATGTTAAAATTAATAAATGGAGAAAACGGTTCAGCATTCAAATCCATGCTAAAATATTCAGGAGGGTGATGTACGCGGTAAGTTGTATCCAGACGGCGGCTCGTCTTTTGTATTATTAAGGACCTTTTGTATTATTTATGATTATCAAATGCAATTCTTCTTCGCTGGAAGAATTTGACAATTAATGTTTGTTGACATAATTAATGTCGGGTTGTTCTAGGTAGCGCGGCGGCCGTTAATCCTGTCATCAATTGAAAGCCAGCAACCTCATGGCATTCGTCACTGATAATCCCTAAGTTCCACTCACACATTTTGATACATAGGCCTCTCATCTGTCAGAATTATTTGCAAATATAAAACAAAATAAGCAAGATGAAAGCATATTCAGTTGATCATAATATACTTATACTTGACAACAGGTTGTCATTTGCAATAAAACCATGTCGCGGTCAATATCTCAATAGGCATACACGCATGTGCTTTTTTTTCTTTTTCTCAAAATTAGATCTGAGTGAAATGCTTGTGATTTACATCGAATTTTCTCTGTAACGAAAAATAACACACATTTCTTAATCCTTACCAACAAACTCACATGTATTTTGTGAAAAAAAGTGTTTTTTTATATTCCATACTTGTAACCTTTAAAAAGGTTATTGGCATTTTTTCATGCGTAAAAATAATTATTGTAGAAGCAAAATTTAATAATTGCATTTTAAACATGAAAGTAAATAAAAAAATACATTGGGATACATTCTTGTATATTTACGGCAGCATACTGAAATTTTACTACAAAAGACGAGGAATAACTCATTTATACAAAACATGAAGGGATCGGACGTCATTTCTGACACAGGAAAATAAATATATTTTTTTCTTTTGATAAGTTTATAATGTTTTGATAAGTTTGTAAGGTTTAAAATAAAATCTAAGGTAAGGTTTTTATAAGTTTGTAAGGTTTAAAATAAAATCTCCTTTATGGAATTTAGCATAAAACAGAACCACTGATTGGCATTTCATTGAGACTTGAGTGCTAACTGAAGGCTGACAACGGTGTTATCTTAAGTAGCATTTTCAAAGATGTTTTCATATGTAGAAAGAAGTAGACCAAATTTCAGCGGAAAAGGACATTAATGTTTAAAAGCATTTATAAATAAAATAAATTATAATATGCAATGAAATTAATTTAATCCTTAGAATTACAGCAAGAGGATGTTAAACATTCCAAGAACCCAAATCATGAACTATGTTTGATGAGCATAAATTATGCATACATGTTTAAATTTATAATTAGTTTGTCATTACCTTGCATTGTCATCGCCTCATCTAATGCATGTTTAACTGCTACTGAGTACTATACTCAAAATGGGGAATCCATGGTACTCCGCATAGGTAGGCAGACCCTGGGCCGGTGGAGGTTCAACTTTGTCGGATGGTTACATTGTTACGAAGACAAATTGCTCAGGGGAAAACAATGGGTCGATCCCGGATTCGAACCCATAAGGAGTCCAGCGTACCAACCGCTTCGCTAACAAAGCAGTTCGGTCCGCTTTTTATGTGACCCCGTAACACACCCCCTCTTAAGATCGTTCTGCTATCAGAACAAGACTAATTATCCCAGGAGTCACACTTTGGTGAGCTTATTCCCTGGGCCACAAAATTTACAGTCATGTAGGACGAATCCCAATTTTTTTACGAAGACAATTTAATCAGGGGAAATTACTGGGCCAATCCGGGACTCGAACCCATGTCGGTGCCGCTGATGTCCGGCGTACAAACCGCTTCGCTAGAAAAGCGGGCTTCATTAGCGAGACAGTTCGGTCCGCTTTTAAGTCACCCCGTAACAACATTTACGTTTATCATATGTGCTTGGGTTTTACCATCAACTAGAGTGGGTATTTCTTTTGTAAACCCTGCGCGAACCAAGGGTTATTGTTTTCACTCGATTCTGTCTGTGTGTGTGTATCCGCGCGATATCTGGAGACGGTTTAAAGGATATGATTGAAATTAATTCTATAGGTTGGTATTGTGAAAGTGTTCACGAAGTTCAATTTTGTTTATCCAAGCTTGAATAACCCCGGGATGAGTGTGTTATGGGATTTTATATCACATATGTTCACACTAGGACGTAGCAGGTGACGATATGGTCATCTTTGGAGTGCGTGTCATGACGTCACAGAGTACAATGACATCACTCAACGTGCCGTTACCCTTAAAGGTGTCAATGAACCAACGTGCATCAAGGGGCGGGAGCATGTGTTTTTTTTTCGTTAGTTCTGTTCAAAGTCAAGCACAGCGATTCCACGATTTCCAGGGTGTTTTACAAAGTATTTTCAGTTGAAATGTTCCAAGGAATAAAACAGGTTTAATTAACATTCCAGGTGTCATCCCAAATTGACGGGTTTCAAATGAACGGTTCTGATTTTTTTACGATCCCATCTGGCCGGGTCCCAGTCCGACGGGTCCCAGTTGGACTGGTCCCGGTCAAACGCTCTATCCATAACGCATGGTTTAAGATATAACGAAGCTAATTTAGTATTTTAAATGTATATATGAAAATTTCAAGCTGTTTGAAACATCCTGAAGGATTAACTGCTCATTCGCAAAGACCACCCGGCTGATTATCGACGCCGACATCATGTGCAAGCATTACATTGTCTCATTTCATTATCACTTACCATGAAATATATTACTGGTGTTATATATAGTATTTTGAATGTATATATGTCTAAGAAATTATAGAACAGTTTTAAACCTCCTGAAACATGAACGGCTCTTTGGCATAGACCACCAGGCTGATTTGCGAAGCCGACATCATGTGCAAGCATTATATTGTCTAATTTTATCATCACGTACCTTGTAATATCAAGTCTACATTGAAGTCTGCAGTGTGTGTGTGTGAGAGAGAGAGAGAGAGAGAGAGAGATTGAGAGTGAGTTTTCACATAGATTCCACATATAGATTTATTAACTATTTAAATAAATTCATGTAAAGTCACTGTGTTCAATAACTTCAACAGGAATGAGAAACTACATCCCATATTACCACGTTTCAGAGGGAAACCTCACCCATAAAGGGCAGCTTCTTGTTCATTAACCAGTTACTGGGATTAAGCTCCGTTCCGCACCGATTGTCAAAGCCATGTTGTAACCGTTATGATAACAGAACGGTTGGTTTTGATAAATATTCTATTGGTTAACATTAACCACTTGTATTAAAGTCCCCTGTTAAATAAAACGAATGTGTATTATATTAAACCTTATTTTTCAAACCATTCGATTTTATGAAAATAACATCTTTCTCTTTTCTTTCTATCATTATATCTCTCAAGCAACCTCTGACTCTCTCTCTCTGTTCACTATGTTTTTTATTCTCCGTATATCTCTCAAGCAACCTCTGACTCTCTCTCTATCTCTCTCTCTCTCTGTTCACTGTTTATATATATATATATATATATATATATATATATATATATATTTATATATATTTATATATATATATATATCTGTTCATCGTATGTCGACAGCACGTCTGTTATAATAGTAGATGTCGGTTAATTATTTCACGTTTGATTGCGTGATGATTTGTTTATGTAACTACAAATATTCATTTAGATGTCGGTTAATTATTTCACATTTGATTGCATGGTGATTCATTTATGCAACAACAAATTATTTCAGTTTTCACGATAGAAATGTCCGGAAAAAAAACAGATAAAGGTAAAATCCATAGTGCTTTGAGAAGTAATTCATGTACATGGGTATCATGGCTTGCATTAAATTTCATTCTTATACCCGGTTTGATCAACAGATATCCTGTTTTATTATTTTAGTTTTGCTTTTTGCTGTAATACCCGGCTACATGTATTTAGGCGTGTAAACAAGTCACGTAAATATAACATAGCGTCTAAACGGGACCCGTCCTGCTAGGACCCGTCAAATTGGGATCATCTAATTAAGACCCGTCCATTAGGCAACCTTCCAACTGACACGTAATCACATTCCATTACACCAGCTTTGAACACTATTTTCCGCGCAAGGTTTGCGTCCCCATATCGGACGCTTTTTTAATTTGATTTGTGGTCAAGATACACCATTTTTTTGTCTTTTCATATTCCCTTTATGAAAAAAACTGAATAAAAAAACCTAGACACATTCAGAAGGGTCATCGCAGGATGAATGCCTGGCCGCAAAAATATATATTTTGACAACCATATATGTATATATATAAAGTCAGTCCACTAAGGATAGCTTTAATGTGTGTGTGTGTGTGTTTTTTCGGGGGGGGGGGGGGGTTCGATTCTGCATAAAACACTAAATTAAAAGTTTGGAATTCAAATATAAGATCCACCAGATTCCTGACTAAGCTTACTTTTCGATGCGGTTCCACTTATCTTAGTTGTTAGCACCTATCACGAACTCAACTTTAGTAATAACACGCGTGACCCTATGTCGGTTTAAACATATTTATTTCTTTTGGATTGTACAAGTAGCGCTTATAAGCGCTAATATAAGTACTCTCCAAACTTTCAAACAGGAGATACAATATACAAATGTCTAACAATTAAAGAGAATTGTGCATATATCAAATCCGTTATAACAATATATCAATGAATGTCCAAATTAATATGCAAATATATATGATATGAATTCAATAACAATATGTTGAGATATCAAAACCGAGGAAATCTGTTATCGATCATGCATTATATGATGTATCCATCATACTTATAGAAGATAAGATATGAACAATCAACAAGTCTGATAAATACATTTGAAATACAAAAACAAAGTTCAGTGATTGAACTTTGATGTTTAAAAAAATATAGATAATATATCACAGTTACAATTACATTTCATGACATATTTAGCATAAAAAACGTCTTGATGATTTAAGGTATGTGTAGACGTGATCAAGTATACACTGATTGACTATTATACTGAAATCTGATGACCCATGTAACAAGATAGACATTAATTTATCGGTTTGTTGTCTGCCTGGATTTGAAATGAAAGAAGTTATTATATCAGGGATTATATTTTGTAATTGCTCTAGTAGCAGTTGTCGTGCGATTCCGTAGTATGGACACATTAAGAAGAAGTGAACAGATGATTCAACCATTCCACAGTGTGGACATTGATTAATTTGGGACAGGCCATGTCTATATAGATGATCTTGGAGGCAGCTATGGCCGAGCCTAAGTCTTGAAATTAAAATATTCTGCTTTCTTTTTCCATAACTATAATATAATGGGGGGTCTGACGCTAAGCCAAGGTATCTGTTTAGAGAAGATTTAAAACAATTTAATGACGCTGCATTTTTTAATGACGCATCTAATGAATTCCATAGGACTGTGCAAGATGGAATGAACGACGATTTGTATTTTTCAGTTCTTGCACGTGGCGGGCGCAAGTCACTAGCATTTCTTAGGTTCCGAGGTGTAACGTCTGAGACTGACGCACACATTAATCGTGACATGAACACTGGACACAGACCATGATATAACTTATAGAATAAACATAGCTTAGATTTTGTTCGTCTGCTTTCTAATGTAGGCCAGCCAAGTTCAGATAAAAGTTTATCATAACTGGTCGTTGGAAGTGCTCCTGTGACCAGCTTAGCAGCCTCGTATTGGATATTTTCGAGTTTTTTACAGTTTGATATGCTCATATTATCGAATATTACATTTCCATACTCGAGGACTGAACGAACATGTGACTTGTATAAGTGGTCCAGTGTATGTCGCCTCATGTTATATTTCAGACGCCTTAGTAGTCCTATTTTTTTATTGGCTTTAATGCAAATATTAGAAATATGTTCGGACCATGACAGGTCTGATGATAAAGTTATTCCCAAGTGTTTGTGGCTTTGAGTCTCAGATAAAGGTTCGCCATTCAGGTACAAGGTTTGATGATGTGTTTTACCTACACGAGAAGAGAAAGTCATTGTGACAGTTTTGGTAGGATTAAATTTTATATGCCACCTCCGGGCCCAGCATCCAAGAGTATTCAGATCACGCTGTATTATACGAACAGTGGAGAGTGGATTAGTAGCAACATTAAGGAGACATGTATCATCGACGAAGAGATGCAAATCTGATTCAATACCTGAATTAATATCATTTACATATATAAGGAAAAGCAGTGGACCTAAAATAGAACCCTGAGGGACTCCTGCTGACGTCGACTGCCAGCTTGACGCCTTACCATTAAGAACAACTCGTTGGTGGCGATTTTTAACATAATCAATTAGCCAGTTAAGTATGGATCCTTGAATCCCCGAGTTAAATAATTTAATGGAGAGACCGTCGTGCCACACTCGGTCGAATGCAGCAGTGGCGTCCAGAAAGACCATTCTGACATCACATTTTGTATCAATACCACGATAAATTTTATCCATTATTGCCACAAGCTGGTTAATAGTAGAAACTCCTTTTTTAAATCCAGAGTTATTGTCTATGAGGATTTTATTACTTACTAGGAATGCATAAAGTGCATCATGCACTGCTCTTTCAAATACCTTGGAAACGTTACACAACAGAGATATAGGTCGATAGTTAGTGGTTTGGTTTCTATCCCCTTTTTTATAAACTGGAGTAACATTTGCCAGTTTCCATGGGGTCGGGAATGTGGCTGTCTGTAAGGATATGTTGAAAATCTTAGTGAGAGGTATGAAGATATTTTTGGCTGTTGCGCGCAACAAATGATTACCAATATCATCAGGCCCAGTGGCCTTACTTGGATTCAGATCCATTAATATTTTCAGGACGTTCTCAGGATTTATGTTAATATTGGATAATCGTTGGTGTCCATTATGTGTTGACTGTGTTGTGAAACTCGTGTCATTTGTGTGATTTGAAGAATCAGATGATTCGAAAAGTGAGATGAAATGCTGGTTAAACATTTCGGCTTTTTCTTGGTCATCAGTAACTAATTCGCCATCATGTAAAAGAGGAGGAATTACGCTTTCCCTTTTATTGCCAATTATATGTTTCACATTTTGCCAAAAAGATTTACTGTCAGAACTTTCTAGCCGTTCGTTAAGACTCTCCATATAATCAGAATATGATTTACGATTTAAGCGGACTACTTCATTACGTACTTTTTTGTAAACCTGGAAGTGGACCTCATTCGACGTTTTTCTATAGCGCCTCCATAATCTATTTCGTTTGCGTATTAATCGTTTTAATTCACATGTGATCCATGGCTTATCACTTGGTCGAACAGTCACTTTTCGCCTGGGAATAAAACGAGCCGCAATAGACAAAAACGTGTTTGTCCACAGTGTAGCTAAAGAGTTAACGTCTGTTGGTTCTGTATCTATGAAATCCCAACGTTCACGACATAAAGCTTCGTTAAGGCCAGGATGATCACCATTCTTAAAATCCCATATGTTTCGACTGTGCGACCTCCTTAAGACAGGTGCAAAACCGAGCCGTCCAGTTACAGGACAGTGGTCACAATAAGAAATGGGTGGTAAAACGCGGATATCGGAGAACGCGTCAGGGTTGTCAGTTATCAATAAATCCAATAATGAATTAGTGTACTCGTTACATCTTGTCTGTCTTTTTATTAGTTGTGTTAAACCAAGTCTTAACAGTAAATCGTAAAGTTGTAGACCCAATTCGCTTTCCCTGTGATTAGTCTCCCAATCAGTACATCTATCATTTAAGTCCCCGGTAATTATAACGGCTGCAGGTTTACATTTTAAAGCTGTATCAATCGACGATTCTAAGGCGGTTAGGAATGCCTCTCTTATATCACGAGTTTGGCCCGGAGGGCGGTAATAACTTGCGATTAAGACTGGGCCTGTTTTTGTTTTAATTTCAACCCAGACACATTCGGTGTGTATAGGCATGAGATCATTCCTTAGCCAGCATAATAATTTTTGTTTACAGAAAATAGCAGTTCCTCCGCCAGACCTACACCTGTCTTTCCGAAATATCGTATGAAAACCTGGAATTGTAACCTGGGCATCATTTATGGTATCGTCCAACCAGGTTTCACTCAGGCAAATCACATCAAAATTATTGCTCTCAGCCAACAATTTGATTATGTCACATTTGCCAATAGACATTAAACTCCTTATATTCAAGTGACAAACTCCAAGACAGGAGGTATTGTTAATGGGGCCTGGATTAGGATGTACGTCGCCTGATATAGACAAAAGAATGAGGAGAAGAAAATAATCGTTATTAAGCCTTTTCAGGGGTTTCAATTGGAGTCTCGTTTTTAGAAAGCTGCCGATATCATCCAAATTCGAGTCTAACAGATGAAGGTTATGGGATTTAAGCCACATCATCGTATTGTTGGGTGCCAGGCTAGGCTAGTCCTTGACTTATGTAAATAATTTGGCCTGTGATGAGAATAAGAAAGCGATTCGTTGAATATGCTTTCGCATGACTTATGCAGTTCATCAGATGGTGGAAACAGTTGTGTTGTAATGATAATCGTTGATAAATTCGAACATGATAAGTAATATGCACAATAGAAACAAAGTATTATATGGCTATGAACAACAAAAATACAAACGAACATAGTTGTAACAGATATACGAGTGAAGTTAACAAAAGATAAATACGACAAGCGATCAAAGGAGCTGAGCTCCATTACAATCGTTGTTGAGAAGGTGCTAGTCGGGCCCCATGCTTGATTTGATACTTGTGGTACTAATACATTTGGCCTTTCAAATTAACCATAAGTTACCATGGGGTAGCTAATACCTGGTAATCCACTTACGTCTTGTAAGCTACATGAAAGGGTAGACGTAACCATGTGGTTACCCTGGTGTGACTAGTAACTTATAATCCACTTATACGTGTCGTAAGCTACATGGATATAATGGAATTGAGAACAGTTTAATGAGTGCATACAGCATGTAGTTTGTAATCCACCTTGAGATCTAGAGCGGCACCGTGCGCTGCAATAGTGAGGCTATGGTACACACATAAAATTTGGCTGTACAAAGGATTCATAAAGTATGGTACATGGATAAAAAAAAAAAAAAAAAAAAAAAAAAAGAATGATTTTGATTTCGTACTGCATATATACCAATATGCATGAATATACCAATATGTATGAATATACCAATATGCATAAATATGAACATCGAAACACCTCAAATATATATATATATATATATATGCATGCATCCATATATTAAAGCCGCGCATATCGGCATATTGCTATAGTTTTTTAAGTTCTTTGCCGGTAGACATTATTAAGAATAATGTGAGTACTATGATCATTCTTATATAATTGCGGAATTTATTAGTCTTTTATTAAGAAAAGCAATCTAGATGATAGAAAAAAAAGAAACAGGAGCTGATAATCGCAGGAGTTGTAGAAAAATATATATCATTATGACAAGATGATAATTGTCAGTCAGTTAAAAATCAATCGAGTTCATAAGTAGAACCAACTTATATACCAGGGAAATATTGAAGTAGTTTTTCCATAGTTGTAAAACAGCTCACTTTGTCTTTGGACTTTATGAATATCTTTCCATCAAATGTCCAGGTGTCATTTATTAGTTTATTTTTCTTCAGTTGCCTTGCCTTGTATGCTAACGTGGCCCTACGCTTAGTAAGGTCCTCTGAGATGAAAACATTGCTTCTGTTGTCTCGAAGAGTTTTGCGTGCCCGTAATACTTTGAGTTTAGCGCTGAAGTTTGTAAATTTGACAAGTATAGGTCTGGGTCCTAGTCGTGGGTTGCCTACTCTGTGGACTCTGCAGATGTCTCTGTCATCAAGATTGACTTAGAGATTTTCACTTAAGAAGCGTCGTGTAATATTTTCACAGTTTTCATCATCATGTTCGGTTATGCCCGAAATGCGGATGGAGTTACGACGACTGTATTGTTCGAGGTCATCTTGCTGGTCTTTTATAGTACTAAGTTCACTTTTCACAGATGCCAGCTCCTGCTCTCGTTCACTCAGAATCGCTTCTAATTTTTCAATTTTCTTATTTTGGGAAGTCATTTTGTCGTTGAATGATTTTCATAGATAATCTTCTTGTAGTTGTAAGAAAAGTGCCAGCACTCCAATTGTTAATGGGGCATTTTTGTCCATTTCAGAAAGGGCTACTTGCATAGGGTTTGATGAATCTGAGAGTTCGTCTTGTGGGTCGTTCATAATGTCAATGACACCAATAGGGCTGGTCCGGGACTTTTTATCTGTAGGAGCTGGGGTAGAAGGGGAGGTTGAACTTTCGGAAGGATGGTTTCGTTTTGGCGTGTTTTGAGTTAGGCCTACTCTAGCGGTAGGAGTTGACATACTACATATATTTTGGTATACTTAAGTTTGTTGTAGTTTGCCTACCTCTTGTTCAAGACTTGTGGTTCGGTCTGGCCTCTGTTTCTATTAGTCCATAGGCAATACTTATGGCACTAGTCCGTATGCTAAAACTATTCCAGTAAAGCCTCCATGCATTAGTCCTTATGTTTACTGGGTCGTATTCATGCCTTGCTCATTGGGGCCCGTGTTAAGCCCTCCTAGGTGCGATGGATCATGCCGTGAGTCGGAGCGACCACAAAACACGTCCGCACGGCCCGACAGACCGCAGACCTCAATAACTGGTAACCAGAGGAAATTTCTGAATTGCATTTGGAAACGTAGCGAGTATATAGATTTGTTTTAAATGATAAATATCCCGATTTCTGTAATCATTCGATTTTATCTGAATGATATACATATATGTTGCAGTCCCTAATACATATCATTATAAGAAACATTTGTTCATTTTGAAGTTGGCGATATCGACATAGTGTATACCTAAAAGCGGTTAGTGTAGCCTGTTTCCAAAAGTAATGTCAATTACATATACCTTTATTACCTGCGGTTGAATTAAATGCAGGGGATATATGGGTAATAAAACGTGTCTGTCAAATCCCATTTACCTTTGTAAAGGCAGAGTGGGTTTAATATCTTGCAATATATCAAAATGTGTGACATTTAATAATGAAGATAATACTACGCGGCTGTATTCAGTTGTCTCATTGATTTATAGACGACTCCGTCCAGGGTACAATCACAGGTTCACTTTTCAGATCCATACAGTGATGCAACTGCATTGCCTTTATTCATACCACGTACCAAGGGGACTGAATTACTATAAGCCGACTTCGTAAAGCGTGTATTAATTCAAATAATGAAGTAACCTCAACGGGTAAACATAGAAAAAAACTAGTTAGGTTTTCCCATATTTTGAATTTGGTTCAATTCTCGGGGTAATTTCCTTGACCAAAAAATCAGACATAATTTTCTATTCCGTTATCAATAATTTACATATAGGCAGATTTGTTACTTATAAGATTCATTTCTTTGAAATAATTAGCATGTTACACCATTCATATATTAATATATATATATATATATTTATATTATGTGTGTATATATTATATATATATATATCATACAAGCATACTGTATCCGCCCCGTTATATATATATATATATATGTATATATATATATATATATATATATATTAGTATATATATACAATATGTGCATATTCATATAAATCCAACTAATTCAAATAAGTTATTTAAAAAAAATCATGTTATATCATAGTGAATTTCAATATAAATGGAAATAAATAAAGTGTTGATTCAATGGCGGATGCATAGGGCTTTAAAATCCATTCAGGCCGTAACATTCAGTCTGAAACCATTAAAAAATGGTACGGCTGCTGAAAAACGGGGGATCCGGAACCCCCCCCCCCCCCCCCCTTGCCAAAAAATGTGTGTGTGGGGGGGGGGGATATATACCTCCCATCCCCCTATATTGACGCCCCTGACTAGAGCTTGAACTGGAAAACTACAGCACATTTTCATTTCTCTACAATCTTTCTCGATGATGATCCGGATTCTAGAATTCATACCGTCAGAAAACAAGGCCGCCGCAAGGGTGCTTAATAGGACCGTAGTAAGACTTGTGACCTCTGGCTTCCCTAAGTATGCGTAAATTTTGCCGTGAACTTAATACATGGGAGAAACTCTTTTGCTCAAAATTTATAATGAGTGTCATTAAAATCCATCAAAATTTTTGGTGAGTCATCACGACGCAACCCAAGAATGGTGACTCCTGACCTAATGCAAATGGGCGATATATTATATAGTTTAACAGTTCTGTTGAGTTTCATAAAAAAAAAACATCATATTCCTGGTAAGTTATCTCGGCGACACAACAAAGTAGTTTGGTGAATTCTTACCTCATATAATATGAGTGGATTTTGCCTATAATCCAACTCGGGCGAGATAATCTATTGGTAAGATGTCATGGTGAGTCGAGGGTCTGCAGTCTCCGGCTGACTAAAATGACATTACATCACAAGGGGTTCTAACATTTATCTTAACATTTGATACTAGTTCGACGTCAGTTCAAGTCTTTGCAAATGTTAATGACATTTTCTTGCTTGCGAGAGTGTATATAAACCGTTTATAGTTGATACTTGCTGAGACCTATCGGCCAATATTAAAAAAAAAATTATATACATGTTTCCTGAACCCTTTAAGGTTGACTGCTTTGTGAGAATTAAAGCATAACGGACTGGTAAAGGTTCTTACAAGAAACCATTCTGATTCATACATGCAAAGTTACTCCTGAAATCTCCTGGGAGGTTCTTAAATAGCATGATAGCGATCTCTGTAAAGATTATTACACGAAGGCTCCTTGTAGTCGGTCAGAGTTGAGAACAATTGGCCTTGAATTAAGGGTCAGATTTCATTAAAAATTTGAATCCGAACTCTGTGTTTTGGCGTTTTATGGAATCATTAGGTATCGAGTATGTATGAAAGGTTCATATTACACCATGAAGTTTAATATCTGTGACAGGCTTGTATACCATCGAAAATTTTGCTCTTTCTTGAAACATAATTTTTTTTACGAGTATGCGTGTGTAAGTCAAAGACGACGTATTACATAATTCATAAAATAAAACAAGAAATGAGAAAAGAGACAAGAAGTTAATGGCTGTTTTATTTTTTTATTTTTTTTAGCTTAATACGCATGCATTTAACGCTGATATAGTTAAACATTATCATTGACACGTATTCATTTCAATAATTTGCTTGGAAAACGACAATATCCTACATTCCAAATAAACACAATGTATTTTTATGTAGTTATCTGATTTTTCACTGACATATGGAAAGTCTGTGTGCATAAATATACAATATGGAGGATTTCTGACAATACACATTGATATCTATGCACACATTAAACATTTGATGTAATATTTAGTTTGATTTAGTGGGGTCAGTACCATCAGAGTGCTTGTCCGTGTCCTTACAGGTCACTCGAGCCCGATTCCAATTCCGAGTTCTTGAGGTCCGAGCCCCAGTCCACCGTCTTGGAGTCCGAGTCATTTGGAACACAGTTGCAATATCCAAATGATATATTTAAATTTGAGTTTATCATGTGTTATTTTATGTTAGTTCCTGTTTGCCTTTTTACTTCAATGTTTAAGTACATTAAGCCCCGACGCAGAAATAAAAACAAGTCTTATAGTTTGTGACACCTTCGAGATAGACTTGGCCTGTTTTCTCGAGTACTTAACTCCGAGTCAGAGAATAAGTCCCAGTCCTCGAACCTCGAGTCAAAGTCCACGTCCTTGTCCTTACAAAGTCCTTACACAGATTCAAAGACCGAACACGAGTCCTACATACCTGATAATTAATTAATTGTTTGGAAACTACTAAACAACCAACCATGGTTTTGTATGTATCAATACATAATTCTTACTGTTAGTAATAACAAAGATGTCATTTTTGACTCTGAAATTATTATTTTGGTATAATATAATTCACAAAACTGTCAAATAAAATGGGTTGTATGCAACAAAGTGCGGAAGGTGTTAAACAGTACATAACAAATTTAATCTTAGTCAAAAAAAGCACATCCCCAGACATAGGCTATCTGCCACGTGGTTTATCCTTTCTCAAGGTCTCAGCATCTTTCTTTGCAACTTCATTGCACCAATAAATTGGTAGACCTGGACAGTATTTTTGTCAGCTTGTTATTGACTGTAAATAAGAAATATACCAACACAGTTGTGAGAGCCTAATCACTAGGTTGCCTATCATTCAGTGTGGATCTATTGTTGATTGAAAACTTTTGTTACGCAAATATTTATTACCAACAGGATTCAAGCACCATTGGAGGACAAACACCCGAGGTAATGTTTTGTTTTATCTCAGATAATTGAACGTAAAAAACCTACCATATGAACTTATATCATGATGTTCCTTACGCGTTTATTTACTTTTTTTTATTTAATTGCACTTGACAAATCCTAGGATGCTGTCTATTTGAAGCAGAAACGAACGGGTGAACACCCACACGTTTGACTTATATTTTGCCCCTAATCTTCAGTGAATCATACTTTGACCCAGAAATGTACAAGGACATTAATCAGAGGTCAAGCGAACTGAAATCGACATCGGGGTGTCTGCATTAAGTTATCAAAACCAGCTGGGACACCGAAACTTACAAGACCAAACCAGATGTGACGCTGAAATTTACAAGACCAAAACCAGGTGTGACACTGAAATTTACAAGTTCTTTTCAGGACCCTGGAGGTGCGTGCATACTGTCAAACGCTGTAATTTAAGCTACCAACTCTGGTAAAATACCTCCCCCTAAAATAAATATAAAAGTTATTATAAAATCGTTTGGACGGCATCAAGTATATATAACTTTAAACCTGGTCTATTGTGTTCTTTCTAATGATATATGTATTGAATAAATTTACATACATTATGTTTTTTTTAATATATAATAATAAATTGATATAAGGTGCAATATTTATGACACTATGGTAAAGAAAAGGTAATATTAAACTGCATGACAATAACCCAATGTTGATTTCTTACTTAAACTTTAGATATGAAAGGTTGTTTACATTCAAATGAAAATACCACTTTGAATTTATTTTTCAAAATTATACGAATTTCATGAAGACCGGCATTAATGGAAGCTGTCTATACCTTAATTTGAAGAACTTTTCGGACTTAACCATTTTCTTTTATGAGAAGATGGTATTTTTTTATCTGTTTGCGTCATGCATTTAACAGACAGTTGTCTTATATTGTTTATTTTGAAGGTTGTTGTAAAGAGATATTAAAAAGACCAATATGTATTGAACGTAAATGATATATAGATATTTATGTATTGTTCGACATTGTTTTATTTATGAATCGAAATGCTTGCTTATCAAATGTACAGTGTCCCCAGAGTAGCTTTGTTATTTGGAGTCTTGTTCAGGTTAGTTTTTTTCTGTCTCTGCTACTCTCTCTCTCTCTCTCTCTCTCTCAATAAACCACCCAACGGGTTTTCTTTTGTTGTTTTTCCCATCAAGTACCCCCTGACTAGGCCCCATTCTCGGAGCGATGCCAGGGAGAATTTCCTGTAAACACAGGACAGCTTGTACAGTTCAATCAAACATTGCCAGGTGGCGCCACCATCTAAGGCAGCTCGGGTCCCCGTATTAAGTTGGGTATCTATCGCCACCATCTAAGAGTTGACTGATCTGATATGTAACGAATGCATTCGCTCGTAATTCATGAGGAAACACCATGGATAGTTCAAGAGGTTTGTTTCACTCCCTTTGACAAGAAGAAGATTACCCGTTCTTGAAACAGGTTGATGCGTTCAAGACTGGTTTTCCATGGACCGAGTTTGAATCCGGCCGGTTTTTCAATGGCTTAATTCTGAAAGATGGCGCTGCGATGTTTAAGTTAAAGATTTTTCAGAGTATATGAGAAAATGTTGAAAATGACAAAAGTGGACCCACGCAAGTGGCATCGACTTTTCAGCACGGTCTTTCCTTATTCCTAACCACAGAAGAGTTATTTGATAACGATCGAGTGCCACAACAGACATAATAATATACTAGTAAATATGTGCTGCTATATTTTATCCAGCATACTATTAACCATTACACGCATCTTATTATTATCGTATCCTAAAGAAATCAGATAATTATGTTAGGACTGATTTATGTTTTTAGGTGCGTAGTCCATAATCACAGTCCCTATGCGTAGTCCGCTGCCTTGACCGATTTTTTTTTTCGCATCAGGCATACCGATCACCTTGTTAATTTCAAGATTAACATAGAATTTTCCATTTCATTTTTTAAATGCAAGTTGCAAGTATATTCAAAGGATTTACCATAAATGTATAATTATAGCGATATTGCCGTCAGCCAATCAGTTTTCGGCACGGTTTGAGGCATAATCTGGTATGATACGAACCTCCTACGTAAAATACAACCTTGGGACTCATATCTTGATATTCACAGTTTATATTGCCTGATAGTACTTTGGGTCTTATGCTTGTAGTATCCTAAATCACAGAGCAACGGATTTGGTTTGAATATAGAGGTATTGATCCATGAAAGTTAGTTTTACAAAATGATGATTGTCTCTTAAATTATGTATTTAATGCCAGAGAGAATCCCTTAACGTAATATTGCTGTTCCATTTCCTTAATAAATTAAGATTATGTATCCATTCATCTCTGTAGAGTGTATCTATATTATTACTCTGCATGTTACTCATGATCCTTTGAGTAAAGTATGGAGTCAAACCTGGAATAAATAATAATAACTAGAATAAAAGAAAAACACTTGTCAGTCATTTTTTTTCTAACTTTAAGCTATTCCCTGATTTAACGAATAATTTGTTTTAAACTGTTTCTTATTTTGGACAAAATATATTTCTCAATCACCTTTGAGTTGTGTTTCCTGCATAATCTTATGAGAATATGAGAATCCCGTCAACCAGCATCCAATTCAATTGAAAAGAATCTACAGAGGGCTGGTGCCTTTTATATAGTGTAAGTAACAGACACGGCAACATCTACGTACGGTGTATTACCAACTGATGTGTCCATCTGAATGACAGGTGCCTACAGTTTGCCGACAAAATTAAAACATAAATATCCAATGTTTTGAATTTCTATGAATTATAAATGATGGTTTGAGAAATGTCAGATATCACATTGAGGAAAATGTCCTTATAAATATATTATATATTGTGATATTTAAATCCCGAGTCCTTGGAAATACTATTACATTGTAATAGTAAACACATTACTTTTAATGACATTTCTATTGACAGCTAGGTTGTCCTAATAGATTTGGATACTTTTTCCTTCCACCTGAGCCACCTTGCTACAGGTTCTTTCCGTCGGAGTTCACTTAGGATGATGCTTAGGTACTGTTGGATGTTGGGTGGGGTCCTTGTCAACATAGAGACCGAAGAAGAACAGATTCATATCAGCAACATAATCAACAATGATACGGTTCTAATGACAACATGTAAGTCACTTTTTGGTTGCATTCATTGTTCTATGCACAGTAAAGATAGTATGGAGTAGTTTGAAATTGTAATTTTCCCACAAACGGAACATTTCATGATCAGTTAGCATAAACCAAAATAAAATACATAATATGCTTTTTGATATGAATGAACATAGAGATATATAGTGAACAAATATATAGAAAGGTTGATATAGATGGTAAGATAGATAGAGAGTTAGATAAATGATAGATAAGCACGTATATCATCTATCTACTATACCTAAGAGATGTAATTTGAGGGTAAAAACTTGCTTGTGTGACACCGAAGAAGATGTGTGGTAAGTGGATCATTTAGCAATAAAGTTAAAATGTTACGCTTGTTAACCGCTGTATTTATATAACAAACTATTCAGATTCAGAGAAGATGCAATTTTTAACGAACAGGGCAAGGTTCTGTATACTTATATATGGTTACTCCAAAAAATGTACTGACTTCCTTATTCAATGTATAGTTCTTGGCCTTTGTCTTAGTGTTAATCCACTATATACTGAAACACTTGTTATTTCACATAGTTTATTACTATCATATGGCATGTCATCATTCCGTGCACCGGCAAGACGTAAAGAAAATCCACTTGTCATTCATGAACATTTAATATGTATAAATGGCATTATTGTATATATCATTATTTTTTCATTATAAAGTAATTAAAGAAAATATAATCTAAATTGAGAAAGGGAAATAATTCAAGATTTTTCATGTACACTAATATGTGAGAGGAACTGGAAAATATGATCAATTGTTATTCAGCTGCATCCATGGCAAACAAGTCTAGTACATTCTTTAGTTATAGTTGTATAGGCTCCAAACGTGATTCTAAATCACCAGTAGGGGTACATGGAAATTAATACATAAACGCAGATCTTTCAAATTTCTGTAAACATGTATTTTAATAAATTTACATTTGATTTACCCATATTTGAATTAAATGGGTTGAAAAACTAGTTTTCAAAATGATAATAATGAAGCATAATTAATCATCTGTGTGCAATGACTGTAGGTATTACAGTATATACTTGAGCTTAATGCTAGGTGGTTTAGTCTTGTTTACAATATGTATCATTTCGAACCTATTTCTCTAAACGGTTCAATTCACACATTCAATGAAGACAGGACTCGCTATATGATTATATATTTAATGTTTATTATTCATTGACAATATATGAGAACTCGGATATAGTTCCTGGAGAATACATTTATCATCAAAACTCGCTATATGATTATATTTGGTGATGGATAAATGTTTGAACATAAACATATGAAAACTAATCTTATCTGATATGGTACCTGAAGAATGCACATTGATCATCAGAACTCCCTCTATGAATATATCTTGATCTCGATCAATGTTTATTTTTCAATTATAACAAATAAAAAATAAACATATCTGATAATGTTCTTGGAGAATATACAATTGCCATTTGTGTTATCTAAACATGCTTACTTTACAAGATAAACGACCGGGTTCCCGTTATAAATGTATGTATGCGACGCAATTAAGCGACAATGGCCCATGGATATTCTGAAACAGCTCTGGTTGGCTGTGAGAAAAAAAAATTCTCCCCGTTAAGGTCCTGTACAGGATTGTTTCCCAATCAGGGAATATGTCCCGTGCCGTGACAGCCTGATTGTTCTCGATCTCTTGTTATATTGTCAATCACCTCATAACGAGGCTCAGGGGGCGTTGCCTGCTGCGTGTTTAAAAGTTCGTAATGCTTGTCTTCTCCTGCAGATACATATTCGTTTGACACCGCAGCGAGTTCGTGCACCTCTCGGAGATGTGAAACACCGTTTGTATTCGCAGATGGACCTGGCAAACGAGGAAAGAAATACGTCAAACAATAAGAATGGCAATATTTTTAATCGAGTTAACTATTACGTTCATATTTAATTTTAACCAAACAAAATATATAGAAAAAAACATACCTTCATGCTGTCTTGTTTCTTTCTTGGTACAGGTGTAGTGTCTCCTGAAATTGAGGATTTTATTATACAATGTTCTTTTGACATTGTCAAAAACCATTGTTGTAACATAGTCTGCGCAGAGATTTCCGAGATTGCAGTTATTTAATATATGTGTTGACAGCACGTATGAAGCTCGCTAATTTATACTTCTCACAGTGCGTACATTGACCGCGAGGAAGGCTTTCCGACGCAACTTGCTCAATCATGACTATTCTAAAGTTAGTAAACTGATTTGTTAATCATTGGAAAGACAAAAAAAAATCAGTGCGGGCTATTTTAAACCCTTGTATTATAATTATTCTGTGAATATAATGTGAAATGACATGACATTAGTACGAGTATGACGGGATAGATTTTTTATAAGTACATCATATTAAAACGAATTTTTATCTTAACTTTCATATTTTTGTTTGAATATACATAGCGACTGGCGCTGAAACTTCTGAAAATAAGATGTTCTGATACAGGGGTTTGTTTAGTCTTATGCGCAAAGAATTCGTACTGTAAGGTAAGGGTGGAACTTTCTTCTAAATAGTCAGGAGATGCAGTTCTCGTCATTTTCCTAGTTCAAATTTATTTTTATTTGCCTTTAGACGTGATTAACTTTCAAGTACAGAGCTTAAATGGGCTGTGTATATATATATATATATATATATATATATATATATATATATATATATTTGTTCTGTGAAATTATCGCTGCTATGTAATTTGTGTACCTGATATGGATTATGAGTACATATATGACCAGCAAAACCACAGCAATACCAAGTACAATGGCCGTGGCTACTGCAGACATGGGCCATGCGGAGAGCGGAAGAGAGGCGACACCTGTAGACACATAATAACCATTAATAAATTGTTCATTATGAATCCTGAATTTCAATGCACATTCTTGTTATCGGGGTCGTTGTGTTATGCATTTACTACAAGTTGTAAACATTTTCAAATGAGACTAATAATATTGGATCTCATTGCGGGACGAGAGTCTTGAATTAGTATTAAACAGCCAACGTTGCTTTTAATTATTACTTGCCTATCTTATTTATGAATATACGGTATATTTTTACCAGTCACATTATGGATTTCTTAGAAAAACATATGATCTCAAGGACATGTAAAGTGGTTACTCATAATCGATTTACAGGGCAGTTAATCTTCAGTAGAGTACATTAGGTCTTATTGTTATTACCATGGGGCGACATCACACTTGTTCGTTCGGCTGCCACCGCCGTCGAAGCTGAACCTATGGGAAAAATTAATACCAGCACCATACTTTGATGTTTTTTATAATTTGTGAGAACAGAGAGAAATCGTTTGCTGCCTGTTAATTTCTGCTATAATTCATATCTATCCCTCATACCGAAATCAAATTAACTATGGCTGAATCAATTCTTTGAAACAAAAGTGCTTCCTTCTGTAAAATAATATTAACCTTTACTGTATCATTATCATCTTATTATAATATGACATCCATGAGCCTAATATGAGTTATTAAGGCTGAATCAAATTATGAAGCAACATAAACAAGCATTATTTTGTACCATAATACCAATTATACATTGCAAAATCAATTTTAAACATACACACTATGTACATTTTCCTAGGGGAAGGGTATCAAGGTTGGTTCGGGAGACATCCTGCTTCAGCGGGCTCCTGGCCTGTTGTATCATGCATTTTTAATAGGCGCGTATGTGATGGGGCCAAAATCTTAATGGCCAATCAAACCCATGGTCACAATAAAGATAGTAGACATAAATTGAAAATATTCTCACTCCTTATCAACAAGAGCACATGAACTGGAAGCTCACCAGGTAGACGAGCCTTTTATCTAACTGGCAGATTCTCCATAACGTCTCCCACCAATGGTTGGTCTAAAAATAGCTTTCCCCGCCGCGAAGACGGGCCGTACGCGAGCGACCTGATTGGTTTGATTAATTTGTTAATAATTCATGAAATAGCACGCTGCAGCAAGCTCTCTGCTCAACCGAGATTTAAATCTGGTTCACAGGGCGGTAGCACACGTTTCCCTTATCTCATGGTCATCATCAGGCCCGATGACTATCGCACCTGTGGCCTCAATTTGGTATATGTAGTCATCCTAATACCACCGTGGTCATACTCCGTATATAAAGGCACTCGTATATGAGTGACACCCGGCAAAGGGGCAAGGCCTTCCCATTTTTCCTGTAGAGCGCTACACCTGTCTGGGTTTAAACCGAAATCTCATTTGAACTTCAGGCTTCGAGTCCTGTGCTCTATATCTGGACCACCTACGCTGGTATCTTTCTTATACTTATTTTTTGTCTGTTTTTATTTTTAAAAATAATACCAAAACAAGACAATATTGCATATATTTTAAAGATGATAATGTGATATAAGTTCGGTTTATTCTTCATGTTTACCTTTTGGGGAATAGGCTCTTGCTATTCCGGGGGATGGCCTTCTTTCACTGACTGTCACTGTGTTTAAAAAGAAAGCAAAAATAAACAAATTCATATAAAAATGCTATTCGAAGCAACTATATTAAAAGACAGTCCGACTGTCAAACGTTAAACTGGTAACTGGTAACGGATCGGAATACTATGCTTTTCGACATTATAAGGTTTGGTCAATAACACGATATGCTTATTTTTAAAACACAATGGATACATTGCCTATTGGTGACTGGAATGAAGGTGTATATACGATAAGAATTACATGTTACTCCTTTCCGAGGTGGATTTCTGATCTATATTCAACTGTGTCGCAAATGAAAATATATATTCATTCAAGAACCGACAGATTAGTAACGTAACCGGAGTGGCATGGATTGCTATATTTTAGAGAAGTTGTGTTTTTGTCAAGATCTGTTTATTTTCTTGTGGGGAAAACATAAGATATTAAAAATACCTTCTTCCTCTTCCAATGTGATCAGTGTGGTGGTTGTGTACCCACTGACCTTCCTTGATGATGTCGTGGCTAAAAATGTAAAAATGAGTTAATAAGGATCCATCTTGTTTTCGGAACTCCAGTCAGAATTCCCTCTGATGAGAGTGAATTTCTTTCTCACGGTTCAATAAGACAATGTACATGTCCTATGTGAATCCTCATCACGTCATAAATACACGAAAAGTCGCGAATTAAATTATATTATGTGCAGTTCTGAAATCATTTTGAACGCAGGGCAAAATTTGGCCAATATATATATATATACATTTATATATATATATATATATATATATTATATTATATTATATATTATATATATATATATATATATATATATATATATATATATATATATATAATCACGTCTCCTAAAACTGAATTCAACAAATATTGCATTGGATGTTATTTGTGGTATGATAACCTGCCATATTCTATACATACGAAAGACGGTGGTATCCGTTTATAAGCAGTATATTAATAATTTAGAAAAATTATAATTAAATGCATGTTACTTATCACGTCGCAGTAGGAAATGTAGGCTCATATTAGGGTGAGTGTTTATGAACGCTTTAGGAACACGCGGCCGTGATTAATCTGAAAATCCAACCTTTCTCTATAGAGGTGGAGGTCGCAGTGGTTCAGCAACCACTGCGGCCATTGACCCTGAAGTAACGCGTACAAGTTAACTATTTCTTGGTAACGAATTGTGCTTCTTTATCTATATGTAACACAAATAGAGCAAGGAGGAAGTTTTATCTGTAATTAACTCATGTTCTGGATTATTTCTTCCCTAACACATTGAGCATAACTTCTACTGTGTATATTATACCGTTACATAAGTAATGAAAATTTAACTTATCCTATACACACTATTGATTGCCTTATTTTATAATTAACTCGTCTCTACAAAATAAGGGAAACTCTGTAAACATCCCGGGCCTATATGAAATTTGAATTCTTGCCAGGTGTTTATGAAAAAATATTATCATTATTTTGGACTGCAATGGATTCTGTTTATTGCAAAAATTAATTTTAAGGCATGGCTTGCTATATTTATGGGAAGCTCTGTTTACGTTATCTTTTATTGGTAAAACATAAGATATTAAAATACCTTCTCCCTCTTCTCTCTTGAACAAGGTAACGGTTTGAAGACCACTGGTCTTCGTTGATGATGTAGTGGCTGAAATGTGAAAAACTGAGTTTTAAATCACACGTCTTGTCAATGGAATGTATTCAAGATTTCTCACTGAAGTAAGTAAATAACGTGATTTAAAACTACATACCCATTCTGAATCCCAAGAAAACCATTAATACTCATAATCTGATAAATGTGTAAAATAACTCATGTTTTAACATGTTAAAGGTCAGTCGGGTATTGTGTCTATGTTATTTTAAATCAAATTTATGCTCTTGAATTCTTGGAAATCAAAGAATAGAGAAATATGCGAAATAAATTCTACAATGTGAAGTTTGCAGGTTAAAATTCGGCCAAGGAGGTCCTTGTCAGTGACATTTTTGTTAGCTGTTTCTTTCTAATTCCTGCTGGTAAAAGGCAGTTTGGAATAGTATTGACGGCATGTAACCAATGAAAGAAACCAGGAAATACAAATATATGTATATAATTAATCACATTTCTTACAATTGAAATTAACCAATGATTAATTTGATGTTGTTTATAGTCCGATAACCTGCTATTTATTTTTTCTTACATTGGTCTTTATATGTGTTCTCAGGAAGGTCATATTCGTATATATGGTAATCGTTATCATGCAGCATATCAATAATTATTTGACATTTTTAATTTATACAACTTTACAACTAAATTATTAAATGATTATTACGCTTGCCACAATGCACAAAAAAATCACCCTGGCGTTACTTTGAGTGCTAATTAACGCATTGGGAAGACACGGCCGTAATCAACCAGAGTCCTACCTTTCTCTTCAAAGCTAGAGGTTGAAGTTGTAGCCCTTTCAACAGTGCTTGAGGCCGTTGACCCTATAGTAAATCATACAAATTAAGATGTTTCTTGAGAACTCAGTGCCTTTCCTTATTAGCTATGTAATACAGATAAGGCAAAGAGGATTAATTATATGTCATCAGAGATTTTCTGGATTTCCAGAATTCCAGATTACCATCGCTATGCAAATAATAGTAATTTCGGTAAGAAAAATCCTGTTATGTTATTAAAAGTGTGTTGTGAATGGACGTATTGAGTTCCTATATTTACAATAACCCGTCGATACAAAATAAGGGAAACATTGCAAGCTTGTAATTTGTAACATGTGCGATAATTATTGAAACGGTTTGTATGAATAAAAGGGTAAATATATTTACAAAAATACCTGCATTAGTGACAAAAGACTGTGTTGAAACTGAAAAATGAAAAATAATATTATCATGTACAGTTCGTAACAATACTATTTACTTTTTATATTAAACATGATAATTCACTGAGGAATGATTAAATATAGATGTGCAATGTGAGAAATAGCAATTATGTTTATGTTCAATCATTCAGCAACAATAAACAGTGCGTGTTTTAGCGTAACAACAAAGATGGCAGAGGGTTATTTAATCAATGCAAATTTGGTGTGTTTTTTATCGGAATAAAATCTATAAAGATTCTATTAAACTTTCCGTGTTTTTTTTTTTTTTGCAATTTGCTCCATTAATTTTTATTAATAATCACCCAAACCATAATTTACATGTAAGCATTCGCTTAAAGGTCACTGAAAGCCCCCTCGACGCCCGTAAATGGGCGATATTAGGGGCTATATTATGTAGTGTACGCCCTTGAAAATTAGGTCAAAGTATACAAAATAATTTTACATGGACTTTTTCGTGACTGTTATTCTGACCAAATATCCCTTTTAGAAAATAAGCCTTTTAGAGATTTATCGTACCCACGGGCATACCAAGGAAAAAGATAAATTCTTTCGATAGTTTTGCAGCCCAATAATTCTAGAGTCCATCTTGGAAAGTTTGATTCAAGGCCCTATCTACGAGAGAAGCATAATAATTATGATAATTTGCTGTCTATAGCCACATCTTGGGGAAACATATTCACTGCAGCGCACATGTTGAGCTGGCTGCTTTCACTTCTCTACAAGATCATATCGGCTGCATTCAAATACCAATTTAGTATTAGGATCAAGGCTCCTTACCTGTATATTCCGATCCGTAAACTTGGACCTCGCACAGCTGGAGGTATCCCTGTGTATATTGGCCGGGATCACCGTGATCGTTAGTTCGCTGTATACTGACCCAGCGACCGATTAGCGTTCTGCTACACGTAAACTTCTCCGAAACTCCCGAAGCGATCCAGCCGTTCTTGTAGGCGCAGCTTTCGTGATACCTGATGTCACTGGTGTTACCGACACGGATCCTGAAATCTCTCAAACGGTGATCTGAAAATAGAAGTTTTAAGGTTTGCAGTCTTCATACATATGTCATATATATGCTTTCTATTTGTGTTTCTGTATACATTATGACCTCGTTATATTGCCGACACCCGCACCACCTAAATGAATGTAACAAGGATTTTTTTTCATTATAGTTTAGTACATGTAAATGACAGTAAAGTGCGACTTATGTGTATTAGTATGAATGAGCTCATTATGTAGCATATATAGTATTAACTAGTTGTTTAGGTACAAATGATTTAATAGTTATTCCATGAGAAAACTATTTGAATAACTAAAACTAGTGTCAAAGAAAACTATTAGATAGAGAACTAATGCCCATCCCCCGTGGCTGAACATCTATAGTTCCATTCCAGCACATCTGTCAACCTAATTTTTTTATAATTTCTTTTATACAATGCACTTAAATTTACCTCTATTTGCCCCGGAGGCGAACCAGACTGATGTGGCGATTACTGTGAGTTCAGATTTGTTCGTTGGGTTTCTTTTTTTGTAGAATTCGTGGGTAACCTTCATCCACGAAATTAAAAAAAAAACGATTATTAGGTTTATTATAGAAGTCCATCGACCCTCTGCATTGAGTTATCGTGTTGGCCCGCTTTCGCCGTCCATACTATAGGAAATGGTACTGATTAATAAAACGCAAAGAAAACGACATGTGGCCCATAAAATAAAAAAAAAATAATTATATTGTGAGGAAAGATATTCAGTTCCATCTGTGTCGGACTTACAAGTGACTGTTTGAAAGTGCGTCCTCACCCACACTGGTATATGTGGACTTCAATCTCTCTCGCTCTCTCTCTCTCTCTCTCTCTCTCTCTCATATTGTCTCCCTAAAAGTCGGTAAAGGTCATTTTGCCGTGCCAATCTTATTTGATTGTTTGTTTGAAAGAATGTCATGTTTAAATAAAATAAACAACCGTGCGGCAGAGTTTATCTTGTTATCCCCCGGCTTGATGATGAGCCACGGTCCACTCAGCACAATTATGAGCCGGAGCCCAGTCTAACTGTGACTTCGTTCCCGGGCACGTCAGTCAATTTGGGGTTCCATCTGAACGACTTACATACCAAGAAGTTTTAATTCTTTTAATTAATGAATACGCAGAATATAAATATTGGCTTCCGTTGCTTCCAATAATTCATAAAATCACAACCAGTATGTCAGTTCATCTGAGGATTTGTTCTCACAATCGGAGACCACATCGGACCGGGCAATTTGCCCGGCGGGGCGTAATAAGGTGTCAAGATAGGCCGGGAAGCGGAGTACAATAGCTGATTACCGCCGGGACAATACGACTGTTCAATAAAATTCCGGTGACATCTTGGCGGACCGTCTTTGATGTCAGAGTAGACACTCCTTTTCTTAACCCCAAAATGTTCAGATAAGTCAGCCGATATAGTCATTTGTGTCACTGAGCCTATCGCATGTGCCCTGACTGCGTGTTTTTCTTTAAGAAAAGGAAAGCACTGATCTTTGGCTTATTTTCAGATCTGTTCAAATATTAATTTTGATAAAATGCCTGACTATGAATGAATAAAACACGAAAGTTTTAACCCAACGAATAGTGTTTCATGTCGAAACCACGAAATTTTAAACCAACGATATTTTCTGAATCCACAGTATCTAACATATTTCAAAAAGAAATATGACGTTATGACTGAATAGATGTACGGCCTTGCGACATATTAGTGGAGACCTATGATGACGAACTAAAATTACATCCACTTAACGATTCGTAAAGATGACGTCACAGTGGTATTTGTACGTCACATGTCTGTTACGTCACTGGTACGTCCTTCATATATCGGATGGATAAACAGATATGGCCACTTGAAATGACGCCCTATTTTTGTACCTCTCCCTAGACAGGTTTACACCGTCCCGGCGTCGCAAAGATTTATTTCATGCTTATATAATTTAATCATAAATCGACAAATTTCATTCCTTGATAAAGGCTTATTTTTGAAGTCGAAAACAAAATATATTTAAAAAGAAATATTGGGAAAAATTAAGTAATCAGAGGTGTAAAAAGAGGTATGAGAAGCATATTCCTGACCGTGCAAACAATATCGGTTGCAGCATAACGAATATTTTCCACGTTGACATAAGACTGGAACTTGAATGTTATTTGGTTTTGGATGAACCTGGCGAGAGAGGAGATAATTAATATATGTGTCGATTTATCGAACATTTGACGTGCCTATTTTTACACCTCAAAGAAGAGCTTTTGTTTGTTTGGTTTGATAATGTTTATGATATCTAAATTGTTTCGACATTTTGCAAAGACATTTTGTGGACAGATGAGACAGGGTAGAGGGAATCAAAAGATTATTTTTTCTTTAGATATTTTTTTTTTGGTGGAGATATCAGTCTCTATTTTATTTAATGCTAACTTGTCTATTTACCAACTGAAGTATGAACATTTGCGGAGATCCATTTGGGTTTTGGATCACGCTCGCCGGGCGGTAGCACTCGCTTCCTATATCATGTTATTTTGTGTCTTGGTATCACAAGGGTCCGATGTCTGCAACACCTGCGTGTCCTGGGTGTAGGATGTATAACAGGTATCATGCCAGTTTGCCGATTCCCATTTATCCGAATCCCACAATACCGAGTCCAGTTTGCCGAATCCCAGAATGCCGAATCTGAACTTTTTTATATGAAATCGTCCGTTAATTTGATATATATTCATGTTTTTGGAGCGTCGGAGTATTCAGGGAATGAACACGACAAAAACAGTATTAAAAGGCATTGACGGAATACTAATTTCAGCGTGTACAAACAAGAAGCCCTCACCCAAATTACCGCGTCTTAACAGCTACCAGTCGGCAACCCGGCTGGCAACGAGTCACGCATTATTTGTTATAGCCGACACTTTGAGGTCCCTGCAAACAAGCGACGGTTCATGATCTTCTCCTGGTGCTGCTGACGTAATCTCGTTGCCTTTTATAATAATGATCGTTTTAGTTATGCATATTGTTTTTTGTATTAGGTTACTATTGTTGTTTATAGTAATAACTAACAAGACACACTTAGAACAGACAGGTCCTTTGCTCGATCCTGACTTAATCTCGTTGTTTGTTAGTAAAGATCGTTTTATATTCTGCTTATTGTTTTTTATTGGGTTAGTATTGCTGTTGTTCGTAATAACTAGCCCGATTCACTTAAACTTAACCCAACATACAAGTGGAAACGTGACAACACAATATATTCACACTTCTTACGTATGAAAAAAATTACTTACCATGGGAAACCGCTCATCCAACGCGGACACCAAACTGTTCCTGAATAAACAGTCTCATGGCGTATGTAAATTTATTGTATCAACATTCTGTATATTATGTATCTTTTCCCCGTTTTATTCTCAGATTATACTGTATGTGTTTCTTTCTTGCATTTTCTTTCTTTATGTATAACACTCTTAATTGCCTCCCCCTCTCTCTCTTTCTCTCCCTATCTTACCATTTTCACTTTCGTTTTCTCTCTCTCTCTCTCTCTCTCTCTCTCTCTCCACATCGTACGTATAATGTTATTGACACAATGTTTGTTCATTAGAGACCTACTCAATTACCAAACGGGTAATGAGGTGATAGTAGACTCAGGTTATTGTTATTACAGCATTAATTACATCAAAAGATTAACAAAAGGCCTTTGATCATAAACTATTTGTGTGCACGGTCTCTACACATGCGTTTGATGTGGATAGATTCCGTTTAACCAAACAAGAGTAAATGATTAATCGAAAAGTTCATAGTTCCATAAATAGCAAGGGCCAAAGCTTTGAAATGTGAAAATTGTTTAAAAGTTAATAAGTTTATTTAAAAAATTGGACTAATATTTTCAACAAAACAATATAAATAGGTGTTAAGGGCTGTCGCCCTGGTATATGCCGCTCAGAATCACCGTCTCTTTCCACCAGTCTCATGTGTTATGTATTATTCGGCGATTATAAAACGCACATGCATGCGAGCCCTTAAACAGACAAACATCATGCGCTCAATTGAAAATTTATTTATATTGGCATATTTTAATAGCTTATGCTAATATTATAAAACATCTCGTCATAGCCAAACGATTCCCATTTAGTCGGTCGTACGGCCGATTGATTTAACCTGAGTATTAACAAGGTTCCGCTACCGTTGTTTGTTAACTGCAACGGCACTCAATTGCAAAGGAGACAAAAAAAAAAAGAACGAGATTACGATAGGAGCAACACCATTTTTTCCCCAGGGACCTGTCTGTTTTTCGTTAGTATAAAAGGTTGGTTATTACCATAAATAAGATTATTGACAATACATATAAACGTTCTTTTATTGAATGTCGGCCAGTGCGGGACGAGGCCAAAAGACTGCTATGACGGCCATGACAAGTCATGCGTGACTTGTGGCATGGCGGGTTACCGACTGGTTTACCAGTACACACTGAAATTAGCCTTCCGTCAACGTAATATTAAACTGCTTTGATCGTTTTACTCCATAAATACTACGATCCCATTAAACATGAATATATATCAAATTAACGGACGATTTCATATTAAAAAGTTAACATACGGTATTCTGGGATTTGGCAAACTGGACTCGGTATTCTGGGATTCGGCAGAATGGGAATCGGCAGACTGGCATGTAACCGTATAACAATCTCCTACTGCTGTGTCACAACACCAAGGAACCTCCAAAAGTCGCACTCGTTGGTGAGTGATACACGGCTGTGCCCAATACTCCTACAGAGCGCTTAACCTTTGTAGGGGCTTACAGTGAGAATCTCACCGCTCCTCTGTTGTAAATCGAGCTTACGATCTCCTGGTTTTGAGTTCTTTGCTCTGCACCTGGACCACAGACGCCGATGTTTAAAGTTTTTTTACTTATATCTTATGCCATTACCTGGCGTATTCAAGAAAAAATAAAGACGATTCACTGATTCCAAGAGCACTCTAGCATCAACACTGTAAATTACAATTTTTTAATTTCCCACACCCTCTCATCAAACCTTATTGTTTATTGACTCAATAATAATAATAATAATAATAATAATAATAATAATAATAATAATAATAATAAATAAATAAATAAATAAATAATTATAACAATAATAATATTAATAACCTTCATTATTAGAATACAATATTGATACTGTATAGTCTTATAATACCTTATATAACACTTTAAGTTTGATTATAACATTGAATTTTCATAACCTTAATACTGAAAGATTTATATTTAGTTCCAGGTGTGCACCACCTAATGTAAAATAAGTTAATTTAATAGGTATTTATTATGGTCATATCTACAAAATGATATCCAAAAGAACCTTCGTCTGAGAGTTTACTCACAGCCAGCTTTCATGTTGTAGATCTTTACACTGTCAATCAGGAACATCCCTCCAAGATCAACTTCCCACCATGCATCGGTGTCGTGAGGATCCCCTGTAACGGCACAGCCTTCGTCTCCGACACTGTCATTGTGAACCACACCGTCCACAGCTCGCCATGCCCGGTTGTCGCGAGTGAGGTAACTTTTCTGGAAGGCTGGCCTCCTGAGCGCCACGTTCTCTAAGCTGCTAATTCCTATTTATGATAATCAACAACATAAGATCATATGGTCTAATATAATATTGTGTAATATGGTAATATAATATAATATGGTATAAAACATATTGTATAGTATTACATATCGTATTTCCTTGAACTGACGCCGGGCCTTAAATAGTAGCCTGCCTTATATAATCGCCGGGGCATAACAATGTCGAAAAAAAAACCCCAAAAAACGCCGGCCTTAAATAGACGCCGGTCTTGTTCAGAGGCCAGGTGTGGGAGAAGTTTCCATTTTTGCCGCCAGATGTCTTTTCCCGTCACTATAATTGGTGCCTTTACCAGTCAAAATGACTCGAAATTGTATGGATTTCGAATTGTATTTGTGTTGATAATATATTTAATTCCTCTATAAACCTTTCCTTTTTTCTTATGTGGAAGCCTGTTTCCAAAGAGATACCGATATGTCCATTATCAGCTGAATCAGTTAAAAGACGGGAGGAAAGTGAATAAAAATGAATTACGCTGTGCCGTTACAAGTACCAACCCCCCGTTTATCTATAGAACCAATGTTACCAGTTGTACGTGGTGCACATTTAATGAAAGAGCCACCCCGTCTTCAGGGGGGAAACAGTGTTACCAACTGCACGCGGTGTAAAATAAATGGAACAGCCACATGAAACACCGGAGAACCTTGTTTCGAGAGGCCGGTGCAGACAGATTCTTGTGGACAACTGCAATCTTTCGTCGTCATTCCCAGTAAATTCTTATTATGGTGTGTGATTGTGGAGATTGCGTGTGTCCCATATCCCTAAGGCATCTAAGGAAATTTCAAAACACAATCCTTGTACCAGCGATGATTTCACTTGTGTCCCTGAGTATTGACCGACGGGTTTATCGTTTGACGTGTTCTTATTTTTTTGTTTTGTTTTGATAATGTCATTAATAACAAACGCCGGCCTTAAATAGAAGCCGGCCTTGTTTAAACGCAGTGAAACGGTGAAAGCAACGTCTGAAAAAATAAACGCCCGGGCGTCTATTCAAGGAAATACGGTATTGAAATTTAAAATAATATAATATAATATAAAATAATATAATAGATGTGTATTATATAATAATATAATATAATAAAATAAAAGATAATGTAACATAAAAAATATAATATAATAGATGTGTAATATATTATAATAAAATATAAAAAAAGATATTATAATATAATAAAACATATCTAATATAACATACGTGTAATATATTATAATAAAATATTATATAATAAAAGATAATATAATATAATATAACGTAATGTAATATAACATAACACAATATAACATAATATATATAATGTTTTGTGTGGTGGAAAATGTAATGCAACCTTATAGCAAGGCATAGTATGTTATATTTTATAATTACGTAAAATGGTATAGGATAGCAGAGTATAGTGCAGTGTTGTGTATTGTAGTATTAGAATATACAGACTGACACACTCTCAGAGGTAGAGATAGAGAGAGAGAATAGCAATAACGATATAACAGTGTCCAAAGAACACCTTTAACTAAGTCAGATATAATTTAGCAGATCTAATGTCATTAAATTAGATACTATTTTAAAGGGCTTACATAATATGAGAGAGAGAGAGAGAGAGAGAGAGAGAGAGAGAGAGAGAGAGAGAGAGAGAATGAATAACTATAATGAAATACCTCTGTCAAAAAACAGCTTAAGGATCACTAGTATACAGATCTGCCGAGGCACCATGTTAACATCAAAATGTATCCAAAGCAGATACTATATGTCAACAATTGGTAATTCCAGTTATACCGGATACACAGTTGTGGGAAAATCACCAGTCGTCATGCTTGATTTGCCTCAAGGACATACAGCCTGTTAAAAAGAGCCTAAAAAACGCAGTGAGTGTAAATAATGCGTAAACAGTTCATTCAGCCTACCAGGAAGCTCCCGAACATGGCAGGGTTGGAATGTAAATTAAAGTCGCGACTACACACTGTGTATATTATGATACCTCCACCTGGAAGATTTCTCTCTTGGTTCGTTGGTTGGTTAGGTTGACTGTTAGCAATAGGATCAGGTGAACCCGGGTTGCTGAAGCGCGTGAACTGTAGTAAAAGCAAGGAGATTATGTATCCTCCTTGGTACAATATATGAAACTTGATTAGGGGGTATCTGGCGGGGATATCCAGATAATCGTCAGTCAACTTACTCATCTAGATGTAAAATAAAATTAGTCTTCTTTGGTTAAATTGTATAAGATGGCGCCCAGTAGAGCGCACGTCTCCGCCAAGGCGTACTGGAATATAATCTTATCGCTGCTTCTTTGATACACCAGTTATTTATGTGAGACCTTTCATACCAAGCCATTTATCAAATAAATTGATATAACGTTTGTACGAAATGATGAAGGACCATTTGGCCCATCTGCATTTTTCCTTCAACATGAAACGAATACAAATATGAAGAATCTAATAACATTAGAAAATTCTCAAACAACAGGAAGATTTTAAATCTAAAAATACATTAATCATTTACGAGGATGCTTCTTTTGCCAATATATGTGATAATCGTCCCTTTTGGATATCTGCTTCAAAACATTTTTGTATTTGATAAAAAGAAGGTTATTTTTACTGATATAAATCATTAATGTTATAATAACTTCCGTGTATGTTATTTTCTAAACAATACATATTCACCTATATCTTAACACATGCGTGACCTGACAAATATGCAGGTAGTGACACAGTGCCGTCTGCATAGAGCGAGAAGATCATTTGTCCAGATAATTTGACACGTTTGGCGAAAATGCAACTGCTACTTATGATGACTCATATAGTAGTCAAGTAGCGAAGTGTTATATTTCCCCCCGCTTTTCTTTACTTGGTTTGTCTTTTGGTAACTTTCGAAATATTATAAACTTTCTTTTTACATTGTGTGGGTAAAGTTATGTTAACACCGTAAAAAATCAATTCTTTACCATTAAATTATTATGGATCACCATGAAATATATTCATTTCAAAGTTATTTATACAATTGAGAAATAATTAATTGATTAGTTTAAAGACTATTTGAATTCATTTAAAATAAATAAGTTTATATAAATATGTTTATATATAATGCTTAATTTTGGCTGGAGCTGATTCGTACATTAAAGTATTCTCTATATATGCTTGGAAATAAATGAATAACTGGGAAACTGTTAAACAACTTGGCCCCATGGCCGAACTGGGCATTAAATATTACCAGGGGCGTCAATATAGGGGTGGGGGTTTGGGATGGGGGGGGGGGGGATGGAAGGTATATATACCTCCCACTTTTTGGAAAGCCGGGGGGGGATTGCCAATGTAATTATTCCCCCCCCCCAAAAAAAAAAAAACTTATAGTAAACTCAGAAAATCCCTAATTCAAATGATTAATTTATTTCATTTCATCTGAATACCAGGGGGATAATTACATTTACCAACCCCCGTTGCCATAAAGTGGGGGGGGGGTTGTATCCCATTCCCCCTGTATTGACCTACTGCCATTATATAGAGATTGGGATGCGGTATATCAAAACAACTTCAACCGACAAATCCCAATCGACGAGGTTATTTTGTTTGAAAACATATTAGGAAAAAGGTAGATATCTGCTTTAAAATGTAATGTATGAAGTATTTCGAACTGATTTTAAGATATTATATTTTAATACAACGTTACTAAAGATGCTGTTATATATTTTTTCCATGTGTCTAGCATGGTGGAGGTAGGCGCCCTTTTAACTCTGTGGAGTTTAGTTTGTTAAGCTGATATCATTTTGTTTTACCAAATTATTGATAGATCAAACGGCCACTGGAGTGAGGACATCCACTGGTGTAAGGAAACGCCTGTATTCTATCGCTTACCTGTGATCCAACCATAGGACTGGTAAAGCGGGACACACAATGTATGTGTAGCTTTGAAAAAGATCCTGGCGGGTGTTGGGGTCTCTGCCCATGCATATTCACGTTACAGGTTTACATCTTGTTTTGTTTCCACCAAGGCGTCTCTTACAAGTCTCAAGCAGTTACCATTCAACATGCGTTAAGTCAAGTTTCTTTGTAAATAATTGTCTCGACTTTTAAACATACTCCGATAGGAGTGGATGCTTAGAGGGAATGATATGTTTATATGGCTATATCGAGGTTTGTGATCAAGCGTTTTGCGTGTATATATGTGTATGTGTGCGTGCCGGGGGGGGGGGGGTGCGTGTGGGGTCACTACGGGTGCAAAACCATTGACACACAAACACACACATTCATTTACATATATATATATCAATATTCATATATATATATATATATATATATATATATATATATATATATATATATATATATATAACTTCTTTATCGTTCCACAGATATTTGCCTGGGCTGTGGCGAGACATTTTCATCAACACAATTTGGTGCAGATTCGGTGCAGCATGTTTTATTTTTATTTTTCTTGACGAAGATGTGCGCTTTTTCCGATAAACTTGTGAGGAGTAGTATATATTTCCAGTCGTTTACCCCCGGAGCCTTCATCAATGTCCCTTTTGTCACATGGGCATTGCAATTGATCTCAGTGATAATTTACATAATGAGTTCTGTTTCATGATATAACTGCTATTATAATAAATGATTTGTAAAAAAAATTCTCACCATCAGTTCTTGTCTTATAATGGTATCTATTTGTCAAGAGTCATAGAATTTGAGAAATTTACAGAGGTAGTTCTAACACATATCCATTAAAAAGTAGGTTCGCACGGTTTCGGTGAAAGGAATATATCACGGGGAAAACACGCTAATAAAAGCGAGGTAAGCCTAATGTCCGCCCCACGTTCCACTCCCCCAACCCCTGCCCACCGTAAACACTTATAAATAGACAGAGCTAACACATATGGAGCTCAGGAGAAAGATCTTACAATATTATCGTTCTTCAATTTACATTTTTATTTAAGAACTGTTGTTTTTTTTTCATACATTCTGTGCTCAGATTTTTTTTCGTAACAATGGCGGGAGTTTCTGTATAGTGATTCTTCTGCAGCCAGAATGTAATGCCATGGCACATGCTTCTTGTCTGCATAATTCAAACTTACATGAATCACCCCTCAGTTTACACGTGAACGGGTGCAGGGCCTTGTTGTTTTCGCCATGCATGGGGGTAAGCATGTGTTTTCAAGGTTGAATCTAAACACTTGATGTTTTAAGCTGGTTCTCCACCCTTAATTGTCCCTTGAGGGACCGGTAACGTTGTTTGGCAAAGAGACCAGTCTCGATTTTTTGACCAGCTGCAGGTGTTTTCCCGGTAAGATTTACTGTAGCAGAAGCGGATCCGGGCCGGAGGGGGGGGGGGGGGTCGAGGTGGTCCGGACCCCCCCCCCCTTTTTTTTTCAGCCGCCGCAGCTTTTTTTCAGGGTTTCAGAACCTAGACCCCCCCCCCCCCTTTATTTCAAATCTTTGTCATCAGTCTTCCTGTGTTGGACCCCCCCTTTCCCTAAATCCTGGATCCAATCAGCCGGAAGCCGAATGTGTGCTAGCGTAACGCGATCAGACAATAGGCTTTGCCATGTGCGATATGGTATCCTATAATCATAAATACTGCATCAAATGAAGATTTAGTATCCATACTCTAATGTAACATATGAGGTTTCCATCGTAGTAAGTTTTTCGGCCTTAACGTTATGATTTTTTTTTTATTTGTATTTTTCTTTCATTTATGCGACCCTGTTTGAAGATGACGCTGCAAATAATGTTCCAAACATAACATTAATAACTTAGTCGGAGCTAACCTCCGTCATGGCACAGGACAATAATTCAGTTAGTGACATATGTATATTTTAGAGAGGTATATATTAGAGCTAAATTACTGCACATGGGAATGAGTCAGCGGCTATGCTTCGTGACCTGGTGTTTACTTTAGCACTCTCTGTGTTACACACAGTCATGACAGAGCGTGCATAGAGGTATCTATATAATTCACGGGTCGCTGACCACAGCGGATGTACAGTGACTCGGCATTCTGCGTACGTCGTGTCCAGATATATGACGTTATCTTATATACTGCCACCTTACAGAGTGATTACGAGCTTCTGCTGTTATATCGCTCTTCTAAGTCAAATTTACTGGAACAGGCCGTCAGCGTATGGAGGTACGTAAGTATACACAATGTATGCAAATACACAATATATGTTAACGTAAGGTGCGGATCCATAGGAGGGGGTGGTTCTTTAAATGGTCTGTACCTCAGAACTGCGAATATCGACTTTTTCTTTTATTTTATTTTCTTCTTTTTTTCCTAGTGTTTCGACTTGTTGCTTTTTGTTAGGACACCGGTTTTAAATCGTGATGGTGAACCACCCTCTTCGTTAATCCTGGATCCGTCCCTGAAGCCTCTCTTTATCAGAATATTTTGTACGGTTACAGCCTTGTCCGAAATGACTCCTTGCAGTGACAGCACTACTAATTTGTCACCTGAAATAATAATAATAATAATAATAATAATAATAATAATTATTATAATTATTATTATAATAATTATCATTATTATTATTATTATAAACAAAGCCATAGGTACCAACAACGTCTAAACCGTTATAGAAAGGATTCTTCTTAAATTTAAAGTTTTCGATGTGAACAAAAAATATATCTTTAAAACCTTCAAGGCATTGATGCTTATCATGAAAGTGCCAATGGTTGGCAGTCTCGAATGTATTGGATCATAAGGTTCAAATAGGGGGCGTCAATACAGGGGGGATGAGAGGTTTATATCAAACCTCTTTTTAGCAAGGAGGGGATGGAAAGTGCAATTAACCCCCCCCCCCCCCCATGACAATAATAGATTAAAAGTAATAAATTGGAAATGAAATATATTAAAAATTAGAATTAGAGACTTTGGTTCAGTTCGGAACATATCATGAAATAGTATATATCAAAACATGGTTAAAAATTAATATACAATGGAAACATAATACCTTATTTTTTTTAAAACTATATACTTAATTGTAATATATTTGAAATGTTTCTCACAGATAGTGAAAGATTAAGATGAATTGACGCCACTGCAAATAGAACATGATTTTATCTCTCGAAATTACAAATTCATGGCACATCTAATTATTAATATCTCAAATGAATGAGAATGGTTAATATTGTTAAGTGAAATCTTATTATGAAATTACCTGATTCCATTCCCAGCACTTCCGAATACAAGGTGCTAAAAAATTAACTAGAAATATAAATAAGACAACCGCTTCTATTGATATTCTATAATTTCACCTATAAGGTCCAAGGCCTCAAAGAAAATTCCAGTTCCTACTAAGAAAAGTACTAAATTTTCCCATTTACACGTTCAGTGCTCCATTGCTTTATGTTGTGCTGCCACTATAAAGTGCTAGCAACGTTAGTCTAAGTTAACGGCATGAAAATTACTTAAATGTATAATATTGAAGATTCACAGGCTATTGGCTGACCACGTGATTGTATTAGAGGCACGCGTTGTAGGTATTTAGATATGGAATAAGCTGGCTGTAGCCATGGACCTCGTGTTCTAACGGGAGATCAGTTCTCGGGAAAAAAATGATAAAAAATACATTAATCTTATTTTATTCATAACATTAACATATTAAAAGCTAACTGCAATGAACCCCACATTTAACAATTTATTTGTTTTGTAACGTTTAACTTGTACAGCAAACCAATTTACAGACGGCCAAGTGGCCAAGAAACTGCAGTAGCAGTTCTTGTATGAATATAACAATTTGAAAAATCTCTGCTTCCATGGATTAGACAATAAGAAAACATGTTTTATTTTTTATGATTATATATTAATTTTTTTATTAATTATTTTTGTTTATGTATGTATTTGTTAAAATTTGGCCCTCACAGGACTTATATCCAAGGAACGCCGGTTGTGCTAGCACAGCACTAGAATTATTAGTCTTATCGACAAAGGATTAGACTACTCATGGGAAAAAAGGGAAATAGTGAATGTCAGTTAGGTCAATTATGCTCATGATTCATTTTGGGCATTGAGTGTATGAGGAGTTGAGCACCAAGCGTGAGCGGTTGACCACCATGCATAGACAGCTGATCATAATGCATAAGCAGATGAGCGAAATGCATGGATAGTTGAATACCATGCATGGAGAGTTGAACAAAATGCATGGACAGTCGAACAAAGTGCATGGACAACTGAGCACTATGCATGGACAGTCGAACAACGTGCATGGACAGCTGAGCACAATGCATGGACAGTCGAACAACGTGCATGGACAGCTGAGTACCATGCATATGCAGCAGAAAGATATTTTTTCCAAGTGAAAATCAGAGTACTGTAAATTACTGCACAATCTCTAGCTTGTTTACTCCTTGGGCTGTTAAGACGATAACTATGTTATATTTATTTTCTAATAAATGGACTTTGGCTCATATATGTTCAATATATTGGTTCAAAGCACACCAGACATTTTTGTTTGCAGAATTTTTGTGTGTGTGGCGAATGGGCATTCCTTTTGAATATGATACACAGGATGCTCAACATTAAAAAAAATATGTTCAATGTTTTTCATTGCAGAGAGAGTTCCCCCATGATAATGAAGGCGTTACTGACATTAGCGGCCAGTATTGCATTGGTGCAATATGCAAATAGCCAGGCATCGGAAGACGACACTATTCCACCAATCATACAAGACCTTACAGATTCCGTTCGATCACTGCAGCAAGACATGGCCTCCGTGCAACAGGCAGTACGAGATTTGGGGAATGGACAAGGAAGCTCTAACGATGCTATTATTAATGAACTGAAGGCCAATATGACAATGTTATCGAAGAAGCAAGATCAGATCTTTGTTATTGTTCAACAAGTGCAACGGGACCTGGAACTTCTGAAAAGAAGATTCGAAGCATTAGAAAGTAAGATTTTCAATAAAACGTATACTCTTTTATTCCTTTTAATTATTTCGAATTTCTTGAAATTTGCATTGGACAAATAAAGGGGTTTGGTTTTTCTGCCTTTCTGCCCTGCCGATGGCAGAAATGAGGTGGAAAACCTTTCTGCCAGGCAGAATGTGTTTCTGCCGGGCAGAAATGGCAGATTAAATGATCAAAATATTTATTGTATTTTAGCAAGAGATAGTTATCTTAATTTATAAAAGCTTCCTTTAATACAAGCATTTGTTAATATATTAAGAAATGATGGTCAATTTATTCAATTTAGTCAATGATAATAATGTCCGATATGCCTTTTTTACTTTCTGTAACAAGGGAGGTTTGCAAATTCTAGGCAGGGAGAGGGAAGGATTAAGCAACAAGATTATAAACTGGTTTTAATTGCCAGCTGAAAACATCACTTTAAATAAAACTAATTTTGCCAAAATTTATGACTAAGAGATTTATAACAACTGTTGTGACTGAAGCAATGTAGTCACAGGGCTGTTCTTGACTCAACATTTTCCGGTGTTTGTGATGCAGGGTTTCCAGTTGACTGGGACTAGGGTGTCCCAGCTCTAGATCCTTTACTGTCCTGTAGGTTCCTGAGTAGGAGACCATATATGTATTTGTGGCACATGGGTTCCTAGGCTCAGGTGATGTTAATATCACAACCCTTTAGGCTTGCTGATATGTATTAACTTGTTTACAGAGTCAAGTGTGTCACTGGTACCTTAAATGATGTAACAGAGTCAAGCTCCAGTAGCGCTCTCTTTAGGCTGAGCATTTAAGGGGTTAGGGTAGGCAAGCCTGAGTCTAATGGTTACTATTAATGAGAGTTATGTGTAAAAAAGCATGTGCTACTTCATGCATGACATAATGCTGACTATGATGATGCTAACAGAGCCTCTGACTTTAGGCGCCGGAACCTCGCTTAAGTTAATATTATTGACTGAGTGATAAGTCAAGCACCCCCACCCCCTCCCCCCCCCCCCCCTCCCCACACCTTTCCTATAGATTAGGTTTCACAAGCCTTCTTCAGGGAGTACCTGGAACCTCCAGTACTTATTAATATATTCTGTCACAACTTTACACCTGGTTCATTTTCATTACTGTTCTATTACTGCTGTAATTGCTGTATCATATTTAAATTGATTAGCTTTTATTCATATTTATTTTATCGCAGTTTTCAGGGTACTTCTGCCCTTGTTGCAGTAACAAGGGCAGAAAGATATTTCTACCGCACGGCAGCTGCCGGGCAGAAACCTACGGCAGAAATGGCAACGGCAGACTCTTGCCAACCCTGACAAATACATATACGTGAATCATACACCAAATGCTAAAAATACACCGGCGTGTGCAGGATCGAGCCTATCCTTTTTTAACAGTGTAAAGCATCTTTAAAAGTTGTCTTCAGTCAGCTGTACTAACGAAACAGTTCCGTCGTACATGAAATAAAACTAACTGTATACCATGCATTATTAATGCTCCCCTTCATGGTTGAGCACTCTCACTATGATGTATTATTTAATTTCTATTTATATTACTTTGATTATATATATATATATATATATATATATATATATATATATATATATATATATTACCCTTCCCTCATGCCTTCATGTTTTTTTCCGCGAACACAAGCGATCACCAGTAACTTGTCGTACCGTTTACCAACAGATACCTTTTGCTACTCGGGGTTACAGGTCGTATCTGATTGTTACCAGGGGTTACAGATCGTATCTGATCGTGACCCGGGGTTTCAGGTCGTATCTGATTGTTACCCGGGGTTACAAGTCGTGTCTCATCGTTGCCTGGGGTTACAGGTCGTATCTGATTGTTACCCGGGGTTACAGGTCGTATCTGATTGTAACCCGGGGTTACAGGTCGTATCTTGCCGTAATCTTTCGCATCGCCTGGTATGACTGGTTCTTTGATTGGATTATTATCTTATTCGGAATTTCATGCTACAGATTGCTTTCCATTTCTCACAGATCCAGAGAGAGGAGATCAAGATCCCGTGACTACCGCATCCCCAAGACCAGGTAAATATAAAAAATTACTATATTAGACGTCGTGCCTCATTCTCTAAAATATCTGAATGTATTAAATGCTTATTTGTAGAGGGTGCACTTTCACAGGTGCAACCATTTTGTAACCTGTAACATTTTAAAAAACGGTCCCCTCTTTAGATCTATTGCCACAAATGAAGGAAGCATTTTATTTAAGATATATAGCCTATAAAATAAAATAAACAGACCTAACCAATCCGTTTTACATTCTCAAATATTTATTTAATTTTTTTAGAAAACCCGCAAAAAGGTAAACAGGTAAAACGAAAGAATGTCAAATACATGTATTACCAGAAATATCAAGTGTTCCTAAATGCGACAAACAAAAATAAAACTTTTGTAATGCATTGCAGCCCCAGCAAAGTTCCCGGATGTGTGTACTGCCACGCAGAGTGACTATTTAGGCCCATTTTACAAGCCCGGCTACCCTCAACGCGAGCTGCAGTGTCCCAACGACAAAAAGATTAGAGAAGAACTGCTGACAGTTTATGGCTACGTCACAACAATCTCATGCCAACCAATTGCAAACGCTAAAATTGAATTGTGGCAGGCGGACTCAGATTCCAATTACGTTGATGACTGCCGGGGTTTTGTGGTGTCAGACTCAAATGGTTTTTACACATTCTCTACGGTAATGCCCGGTCTCTACTACCCACGACCAAAGCACATTCACTTCCGGGTCACAGCTGGGAATACTGTTCTCATTACCCAGTTGTATTTCGCGGGAACCACCCCTCCAGGTCGTTTGCCCAGTAACACCATGCCGCTGGTTAGTGTTAATGTCAACCACCAGGCCACGCAGTATAATATAGCTTTGAGAACGAATATCTGAAGATATAAGAAAATTGCGACACTTGTATAATGAAGGGACAAGGACAAGATATGATTCATAATATTCAACTGAAATGCTCTATATATACATTTTTTGTCGATTTCAAGTGTTTCGCCTCCCTGTCATCAAAGCCTATTGTAGAAATTATATTTAATGGTCTATTTTTTATGTTTTAAGTTTTTTTTTCTGTTGAAAATCATGTTGGTTTCGGGTTTCGTTAGAATGCGTTATTAAGATAATTCATGACAACTACACGTTGCACCGTTCGCTGATATGAATAACACAAAACCCACATTTCTATGGCCGTCATTTCAAGTGAAGTTGATTTACAACTGGCAATGATTTGCTTTTCATTTCAATACTGATGTGTTCAAAACTTATACGAAACTTGCCATGTCTTTGCCAAACCTATACAGAGAAAAAAATGGCGGCTATATAGGAAATTGACTTGAATAATGGCGAAGAATATATGTTCGAACTTGATGTAAAACAAGGACAGAATTTTAAAATGCATTTAAAATAATAATTAAAAGGTAGTATATGGGATCTTAGAAAATTGTGTCCTAACAAACTGGGACACTTGCATACTTGATTCTGCCTGGAGTACTATTGGACTTTATATGGTACAAAATCTCACATGCAGGAAGATTAAGAAGAAAAAACTGGCGCCGAGAAAGAGGGAGTGTGCTTCTTACTCTTCCCTTAATCATACCCTAATTATCTTGGAATACTTAAATATCTGAAGAAAATAATTGGTGTCAAAGGGCATCATTTGCTGATAAACTGCTATGCTTATTGCAATTGTCAAACGTATAATATGTTTATGTTTCTTATTAAAAACATTCGTATATTACACGAGTCGCACGAGTTCTATGTTGGGCATTTTATCTGCAATAATCCATGCCCATTAACATTTCTGAAAAGAAAATGTTTTCGACATACCTTGCACCAGAGGATAGGTATAACTTTAACATTCTTATCTGACGTCCCATATTTTCTGTTTATCTGACGTCACAAATTTACTGCTCACCTGACGTGACCAATTTACTACTCTTCTCTCGTCACACATTTACTGCTCTTCTGACGTCACACATGTACTACTAATCTGACATAACCTATTTACTATTCTCCTGACTTCACACAGTTAGTGTTCTTTTAACGTAACACATTTACTCTCTTCTAACGTCATGCAGTTACTTATCGTCTGACGTCAAACATTCACTACACTTCTAGCGTCATATATTTAACTATTTTTTTGACGTCACACATTCATTACTCATTCGACACCACACATTTACTACTCGTTTGACGTCACACATTCACTACTCTTCTAGGGTCACATATTTACTACTCATCTAATTTTACACATTTACTAATCATCTAACGTCACACATTTACATCTCAAACGATGTCACACATTTATTGCTCATTTGACGTTACACATTTATTGCTCATCATACGTCACACATTTACTGCTCACCTGACGTCACTAACTTACTGCTCTCCTGAATTCAGACATGTAGGTTAGAGTGCACTTTTGTCTGGTCCGGTCAATGTCGGCCTATTTTATGGCGTTAAAACTGAGTGGGCATTAAATATTGCAGGGCAGCAGAAAAATGCAGGAAAATTATATTTTAGGGTGCATACAATATTTATAGCAGGTGGGTAATAGGAGAAATTTAATAATAAAAAATAGCAGGGTTGGCCTTTTTATTTATTTTTTTGTTCATGTTGGAAGGGATTGAAAGTTGTATAGGTGTTTCTTGGAAATGGCTTGAGAGGTGACGACATCTAATGGCCAGTTTTAGAAGCTGTCGTTCTTTGTCAAATACAGATGTACAGTGAAAAGGAGAAACACAACCCCCTATTTTTGCTGTTTGAGTTTGTTGAGTTTGCTGTATCACATGATGCCAAACATTCGATAAAAAACACTTTCCAAGTATCCCCAACAAGTACGCCTTATATGATAATATATAGGGATTGTAAATACGTCCCTTTAACCTTTATTATCTACGAACATCATACAGTTACTACTCTTCTGACGTCACATATTTACTGCTCATTTGACGTCAAACATTGAACACTCTTCTGGCGTCATACATTTCCTACACTTCTGGCCTCATACAGTTAGTGTTCATCTGACGTAACGGATTCACACACAACTGAGAAGGTGCAATATTTGTGAAAAATTCTTTTATTGTATGTTTTATTGAAAACATTAATAACATGGCTGCCTAGCTCTTGGAATGCCAAACTTTTTTCTATTGCTCATCTTTATGGCTTATCTTTTTTTTTCATAATTTAATCGGAAATACTTACATATATATATATATATATATATATATATATATATATATATATATATATATCATACAGATCATTTAGCTGAATCGTCACTTCCTATACAGCTGTATTAGACTATTTGTAGTGTATGTAAACATTATTTTATATTTATTCTATGTGCCCTAACAAAAAAAAACAGTCTTTATAACGTACATGATGAGGGCATCATGTAAACAGTGCACACATGCAGTGACTAGACTAGAGGCAAAGCAAAGCACCAAAAGCAAAGGGGATCGTAAGTTTGAATCTCACCCGAGTGAAAGTTTTTCACGATCGGTCACCACCTATGTAGTTATCGCTCTGCACCTTTAATGGGAAGGCTGTGCCCCACGATCAGGATCCACTCATGCACGGATGCGCTTTTTTAAAGTGTATAATCCGAGAATAGGGATTATTCACACGTAGGACCCAAAGGTGCGTTTCACGGGGCCTAGTTGACGAAAGGATGATGGTGTGCTACCGCCCTTTCATGAAGTCTGGGGTTCTGTATGTGCGTATACTGTAGCTGTCCTTGTATTTGCGAGGCTGAAGTTGCGTGATATCGTCTTTTTGACATTTTTCGCGAGGATTTCATTTTCGCAACTGCATCAGAATCTATATAAAACTTAGGCAAAAGCCGAGGGATTAGTTTGTATTATAAAATAAAGCCAACAAAACTTCACTAATTACTGTTACAGTCAATATATAAAGACACCTGTGCTAGTCGACATATTCACTGTAATCACCGCATATTTTACAATAGATAATGTGTGTTTGCATTGGCCGGTTCCAATACCATAATAGAATAGGTTTGCTGATTAATGAACCATGTTTTTAACGTGATGTACCTAATGTATCTGTGTATACAGATGCACCACCCCTTGATGTTTATCTCAGTTGATGGGATTGTTTCCCATTCAGGGATATCGAGAAATAAACCCTCGCAAACAGTAGAGAAACCACAGTAAATGATTAAGGTGTCTTTAAAACGGAGATGGTAGTAGAATTTTAATAATCACACACGCGGAAGCTAAATCGAGGTTAAACAATTATAAACATGGTGTATTCCATTACATCCTGTATTTCATCATCAGGTACATTACACCTGGGTTTTGTCGATCTACGTTAAGCTCACGGTATATATGTCTTTGTATATATTCACATGTACACATGTTCACATGTACATATATATATATATATATATGATAATACTTAACTGGCCGCATATATATATTATGTATATTTAACAATTTTCTGAATAATCCTGGATAAACAATAAATGCAATGAACATGAAATCTAATTATTCAAGCGTGTCGTGTATAAGTTCCCCATGTCATTTCACATGTCAGTATACACTAATTATAGTTGTACTTCTAAACATCTTCATATGATTAAACTGAATCATACTGTATATTTTAGTAGGATAACCTTTCTAGCGGAAGCCATATATAGATATATACAGTGGAATATGTGTAAAAGACCACCTGTCCTATGAGACAAGCTGGATATTAAGACAACCCTTGAGTGAACCGAAAGTGTTCACACTGACTATAACTGACTTGTCTAATAACACAACCTCTGTATTAAGACCACTTTAGACCTGTGCAGGTGGTCTAATTACACAAGTTTCAGTATAAATATATGCACATCTGCCACCTACGAATATTAATATGTCCGAAGATAAGTTTTGGAAAATCCGTCACATATGAGACCTAGAACAAATACGAACTTAACAGGAAGAGAGAGAGAGAAAAAAAGAAAATTCATGAAAAGAAATTTGGAAAGATATATCTTTCTGCTTTGGGTAACACTTGATAAGATTTCAGTGACACGACTGAAACTTGCGTCAACATCTGCTGTCTAATGAAAATAAGCGAAATTTGACAGAAATGTTATTAACTCGATCTAGTTACTGCTTCTGGTCGCGTTTCATAAGGTGTCAGTGACTAGACCACATGTCTCGTCTTATTTCGGCAGTCAACCGAGAAGAAGCGGGATTTTACGAACATGCTCATAAATAATTTGATTAATCGTTTTTCATCTACTTTCTGACCTATTCATAAAAAAAGACGCCCCTCTATCCTTTAATGCAGCTCAATATATGGTCCAGACTCTAAGTTAACGTAGTCGTGCGGCAGTGAAAGGCGCAGATCATTTCTCTGTCGTACGGGTTCAACAGGTGTCACCACCGCACCATTTGATATTGTTGCGTCCCTTTTTCCTAAAATAGACAAATATATGGAACTGAAAGCTATATTTTTTCAATTTAAATGAGATGTTTTGGAGTTTCAATATTTTAGAGTTAAGTTTGAAATATTAAGATATAAATAACAAAGTCCTTAAAATTCTAGAAAATAAATTCTTGTGAACTTTTAAATCTGATAAGTATAACATAAGGATTTGAATTTTAAGTAGTAGTATATGTTATCAAGCAATTTATAATTTTTGTAGGTTTGTGTAATTGTGAGGTACAAGCGAAGTACCTGTTAAAAGGATCTTATTTCAGATTAATAAACGTCAACGTGATTCATATTTTCAAAACATAACTGTTTCGACTACCCTTTTCGCTATATTTTATTAAAGCCACTTTATCTGTCTCTCTCTCAAAGTCCAATATTTAAAAAACAGTATTCCTGTATTATAATTCTACTAAGAATGAGTGTTTAGTCTCATTAACTTAATTTTATATTATATTATAATATATATATATATATATATATATATAATACCTACAATGCAAGATTTTGACCAAATTTTTAAGTTTGTTACACAAAACTTTGAAAATCAAAGTTTTTGTAACTTTATATTATTTCTTATTTTTTTTTAGTACTAATGTTCTTACTTGTTTTATTTGTCAGGCGCATAGTTGAGGCTGGAGCTACCGCTGTCGTGTCAGCAAGTTCTATTCAGGGAAGAAAAATAATATCATTGACTTGACTTATTTACTTCAGTTATCACCCGGACCCAACACGTTCAACATTTTTCTGCTTATTGAAAGAATCAAGGCGGGATCTGTGTAAGGGTAACTTTAATGTTGGAATATTAACCATTTTTTTCTTCATGTAGGTGGTAAATATAATGCATGCATATAATCACAGGGAGAGACAACTTTGTAGGAATGGAACTTAGCTCATCATAACCTGCAGATGACATTGCATACATTGTATACACAAAGTATACACGACTTTGGGGCACAGTCTGACCAATAAGCCTGCAGGGTCTTTATTCTTGAAAGTGCAACCGTGAAACATCTGACCTTCCCTCACCTCACCTAAGATTCCCAGGAAAGATCTCCATGCTTTGATTATAGGGGTAAACCTATAGAACACAGAAGCAGAGCCCCCCCCCCCCCCCCCCCCGAAAAAAAAATTTCAGCAAGGTAAGATAACAGAACAAACAGATTTTTATTCGTGAACCTGGTTTTCCTTTACGTTATTAGTGTGGACAGCGTGCACATCAAAAATCCTCTTTTTTTCATGTTTTTCATCTGCTGAACTAAACCTTCAAATATGACGCTAATGTTTCACCTTCCGGCTTTTGTCTGCATACCCACCGATTGAGCGTACACAGCAGCAGATTTGAACGGACTTTAGGTTTCACCTGGTCATATCCCTTAACACGAATGATGAAACATTGCTACAATATTGGCTTATCTTTTTAAGGATAACACTGGGCCGGAAAATTCTTTACAATGTCAACGATTTATTTCGGACTTATTAAAAAAAATATGCTAGGCTTTAGCTCCCTCACATTAACGAATTTACATTATTTTTCTGGGCGTTAAGGTAACAGCCGGAATAGAAATTGGCAGGATGTTCACCCAATGTATATTCAGTATGCTAAAATACACTTTTTAATATATAGCCTCTCCATCTCCACATGCGAAGACTTAAGTGTAGAATAGTAAACTTGTAAGCTTTTGGGTTATAGATCAAAAGAAAGTTCCTTTAATAATGCCATATTATTATTACCGCACCTATACTAATTACATAAAATACTGAACGATACCTTTCCGACTGGTGGATTTTGATGTTGCTGCAAAAGGTGGTCTCCGTGTTGTCACTTTAAATAAGAAACACGTGGATTGTTTATTTTTCTTCAGTGATATTAAAGATGATTAATCTCAACAGACGGCCGTATTCACAAAGTTAATATTCCTGATATATACAACAAAACTGCTGTTATTTATTAGATCATATACTCGTCTTTTCCTTTGATCAAACTTTTTTTTTAACAGTTTCCTCAAGGAAAATCTAATGAAAAAAGTATTAATTTATGCATTATTTGTTATTACATGCCCAATCATCATTAATGTGGAGCGTTATATTATACTTATCGGAATCGCCAATGATCAAGTTAAAGGTCATAAAAAACACATAGATAAATATGTTCTCATGTGCTTGTTCTAGACAATAGAGAGTATTTTACGAACAAAACACAGCACTTGTGATATTCTAGAATATGGAAAAATAAACGGTTCGATATATATCTCAATAAATGGACGTTTGGACATAATAGCCCATGGGACTTGTTTTTATAGGGGAGGGGGGGGGGGAGCTGGATGGAGCAGGACCTCTGTTTTTCTGAGGTTGGGATAAAAAGTTCTATTGTATTTTGTACTTTTTCATTGCAAACAAATCCCATGCTATGGCTGCATTGATAAAGTGACCAATATGGGAATAAATGAGAAATCCTGAACTTAAACCAATAATGAATATACTTTATTTCATACTATCAAAACAACCAAGCTACTTAAAGGGTGGAAAATTTGCCAAATTCTACTCCGACAAGTAATTATTTAAACACACAGATTTCGTGATGTATTTTCGGAAGTTTATACTGATTTGTCCACGTTTGGCCCTCACTGTGCAGGTGAATGTAAATATGAAAATATTACATCAGCATTATGTTTTTATTAATCACATTTTGTTGGACTCATATATAAGCCTTCTCTCAACTGGTAATAGGAAACCTCAAACACAGTGCAGAAATAATTCCATCAAAATATTCAAATTGGCAAACTACCTTTGGTGTCATAAAATGCCTCTGTAAGCAATGACCTGAAAGGATAATGGGCCATTCAGTTACAGAAAACATGTGATTTAAATTCCACCAAAATATCCAACTTAACAAACTACCTTTGGTGTCATAAGGAATTGAAACGATTTGAAATTTTCTATCGATCTGAACCAATTTACCAGCCCGTTATGTAAGCCTTGTTTTATATAGTTGTATATATTGTCAATACAGGCAAAGACATGCTTCATTGTTGGCAAGGCGACGTTCATAGTATAGGCCGTTTATTGGCTTATTTATGTGCTTTGCATATATGTACATATGACGATGTAGCCATTTAAGTTTATGATATATCCCTGGTCGGAATTTTTATCAGAATAATGTTTGATGAATGATAGTAAAAGTAGCCATTGTCAATTACCAATCACTTTAAATACCTTCGATATTCCTGTAAAATATGCTAAACGGGTTTATACCGAAATTATAAATCTAGTAAAATCGCTCTGACCTGTACCTAATACTAAAAGGCCAAGGTAACAGGAAATCCGCATGTAGTAACATATTGCTGTTTGCTGCATTGTTCGCTGGTAGCATTTATATGGTAGCTGATATATATATATATATATATATATATATATATATATATATATACAGTAGAACGCCTGTATTACGGTCACCATCGGGACTGTATTAAAGTGGCCTTAATACAGGAGTGGCCGTTATACAGGACACCCGGATAGGGGGTTAAAATGTTTCACAAAACCAAGTTCAAATCTTTATTACAATCAATAAAAAACGCATATACAGAGTATTAGTATATTTACTGTTATCAATAAAAAAATAAAATATTTACAATCACGTCAACCCTATTTATAACAATTACCAACAATATATAAAAATACAGTGTTTGTTATTAAATTACAGATTGTATATCCATAATATTTGTACAATTTTAACGTTTATTTTGCATTCATAATTATTCAAGTATGAGTAAATTGTGCGATGTTTGCCGCACTGGTTTCGTTTGATGTACGTGTTCACAAGGACATTAAAGAAAGTTTAAAGATCCACAGTTTGCCTCACGTTTTCTGTGGACATAATCATCGGGACCCGCTGATTGTCATTCGTTAATTAAATGACAAACACCCTGATTAAGAACAGGCTCGCACGACTGATTCCCAAACATACTTGCAGGTGGGAACACATGCCTTACTATTGTGCATAGTCCGACGCTGGCTATACTTGTCAAACAACTCAGTCACGGTAGAGGGGCTCTCATTAACAGACAGGAATATGTGAGAGCGGACACTTGTGTAATGATATTGTGGTCAGAAGTGGCCGCTCGATTTGTTGTTCCCATGTCACGGAGTCACTGCCCTTGACCGTAATTGAGGCGTTTCCCGGCCTGCGGGACCGAGAGACCTTGCCGTAATACGGAATAGAGGAGTGACCGTAATTGACAACAAAATGATAATGAAATATAACGGTCGACGTATTGACCGTTATTGAGGCGTGGCCGTTAGCAGGCGTTCTACTGTATATATATATATATATATATATATATATATATATATATATATATATATATATATATATATATGAAGACGAGACGGGTATGTGTCGATAGAAAGGCTTCCAAGAGAAGTTAAGGAAGAAGACGTAAACAGATACCTGATTTATTTTCTTATTTGTCTTCTGTGTAACGACCTTGTTCCATTACTGCATAACAACTCTTTATCGTTCGCGCTTTGTATTGAACTATGTATATAATATATATAGCACTATGTCACGTTTAATCTGTATCTGTATGATGTATATTTTATTCATTTTATATGTTCTAACTTTATCCAGGACCCTGTTGAAAACCAGCAAATGAGCTGAATATAGGCTTTCCTGGTAAAAGATGTTTGAAATAAATGAATAGATAAAATAAATAGATGAAGGCCGATGGTGGCCGACACAGATGTCTTAAGATACAAATGTACTCACCACCGTACTCATAACCGTAGACCTGTACTTCACAGAGTTGGAGGTAGCCTTGCTGTCATTTGCCGTTTTCACCGTAATCATTGGTCCTCTGTATGCTGACCCAGCAGCCCGTCAGGGTCCTGTTACACGTAAATATCTCAGACGAAGCTTGTTTAAACCACCCAGACTTAAACGTGCAGTCAACATGCTCAGCAATGTCACTGCTGTTTCCGATACGGATCCAAAAATCCCTCAGACGGTAAACTACAATATTTTTCATGATATACAAACATATCTTATTTTGATCGATATAATCGATGGATACATCAGCCGAAGAAAATGGAAAGTTTGTTTTCCACATTAACAATTCAAAATCAAAAGATCCCCAAATATGTTATCATTTTCTGAAATATTATATAATCACAATGTGGACGTTGTGTTTGCGTTCTTTTCGAATTTTACTCATTAAAATAAAGTACATGGGTTTCCATCGGTTTTATAGAATAAAATAGAGTTAGAATAAAAAATGAGTATTTTCCTCTGTCATTGGATGCTGATATATTCATGTTGAACATGTGTTTATGTAAAGCAAACGTTACTCACAACTTCCCTATCTGTTGTGGACCGTGACGTTTTTGATGATATAAAGCTTTCCAAGGTCTACCATCCACCAGGCGTCTGTATCCAGTGCGTCAGCTATTAATGTATACGTTTTGGAGCTTGTTAACTTTGCAAAACAAAGTTCATATATGGAGACTTGGAGCCTATATTTGTAACAGGGTTGGAATAACATCCAGTTGGTAGTCAATTAATGGTATTAAGTAAATAGAATACCATTCGGTGATGTTATTGAGTACAGTAAATAAATGAGCCATGACTATGTGAAGCATGAAATACATTTTATGTAGCAAACATCAAAGATCGATTCAAATCCTGGCAAAGTGATGTATTTGTATCTTTCGCAAATTTCCAGGTGTTGGATGTATAACACTGTACACTCGGTTTGTCTGTAACAAATTATTGCGTAAAGTAATGAACAGAATTTGTTGAAATATTACGAACGGTTAAATACCATCAAGGAATATGTTAATAAAATTTGTAGGTAAATTGGTTAACCCTTACATTTTTCTTTAAATTCGATAAATACTTTCCAGTTGAGGCATACGGCAATTTCATCATTATAGGGCTCTTGATGAATGTTACATGTAGCTTACATGTAGAGGTCACATATGAAAGGGTTGTTTAACCGTGACCCCGCTTTAAAAATTGTGTTATCATGTGACCCTTTGAGGGTGTTTGAGATCTCCGACATTATGTTTGTTACTAGAATGGGAAATGATTTATAACTTTTGAAGATGAGGTCTTGTTTCTAGAGTAGGAATTTGTTGCTGTTAATATTTGCTGATGGTACCTGTAGATGCACAGAGATCTTCTTGGACACTCGTGTTACGGATCAAGCCGTCCACTGCACGTTCGGCACCGTTGAATGAACTGTAAGTACTCTTCTGCATGGCAGGTTTTTTAAAAGCAATGTTACCTCCTGTTGAGATAAAAATATTCTGGTTTCACTACAAAGTTATCTTAATGTAAAATTGCATTCCTTGAAGTGATGTTATACTTTTTCTATTCCCAATAATTTATGAAATCATGAATTTCGAAAATTTAAAAATATTGAATCATAGACAAGCTTTAATGACAAGAAAAGAGATAGATACTTGACTAAGACTGCCTTATCAGTGTGCAAGGAAGTGATAGATGCAGAGGGCAGCGCCCGCGGCGCACGTTCCCTGCTGAGCTGTAAGGTCTCTTATTTTATCCATTTATTTTACCATTAATTACATATTAAATTTCACATTTAAGATTAATTTATTTTCTTCCAAAGGATATCGACAGTTTATTTATTTTTAATTTTCGTCTTTATGATATTAATGAATAGCAATGTTTTCTTTTCCGTGAAGATAGCATCGCTGATACATATCCATACTAAGAGAGCGAACCCGAAAGCGCTCAGCCTCCCCAGTTGCATCAAAATGTTCTTCTTACACTACATATTGAACAAGGTGGCAACCCGCCCATATCCTACTGTATTTACTTATAATTTACATTTCTATGGCTTTATTCTTGTTGAAGTAAAATCTTTGATTTATATATAAAAAACAATATATATTACTAAGTTATATATATATAAATATATATATATATATATATTATATTAATATTTTGATATCATATATTTATATATATGTATATATATGTAATTAGAATAAAATCTTCCTAATAAGATTCATATTTTACATAAGTCCAGTGACAGCCTGGGTTAAGGGTGAACGCATAATGGAAGCCCCAATGAGCGGTTTCGAGAAACTGGGGGAAATCTACCTGTCAGGGTTCGATAGTCGGGCTGGTTATAAAGCGCAAAAGCACTCCGGGGAAGGTGTCCTGGGAGCATCTTTTCCCCAAGAGAACAAATTTGTTATACCACGTCAAATCCTTAATTTATAGTAGGATTCGATTACTATGCATTTACCCATGATTAACAAATACTCAAAATGATATTTATCAATTTCGTTTCTCTAACCTGTATATACCTGACCATACACCTGAACTTGGCGTTACGTTTTGATCTTATATCTGGTAATTCAAGAATATCGTCCCGATTTTTAGGGGTAAATAATTTTATAAAAACTGCATTTGTGTTATTGCGCATTAGTTGGTTAAAATATGTATATAACTGGAACAGGTTTCTAAAATATTATTCGTAACGGAATTCAACCTAATGATTTATGCAAGAAAAAAATGTACAATGAATTCTTTCATATCCAGTGGAAGGTACTGCATGATGCACCTGGCGGTAGTTGCTAAGTGTCATCCAGGTACAGTTCATAGGGTAAGGGTGTAATGGCTTTATCGGTAATCATTATTAATTTGTCATAAAGAAATTTGTCTTTTTTTAATCTGTGCAATGAAGGTTGCATTAATTTCTAATGGTTGCTGTCAATTTTCCTCTGGGTCTCCTGTGAATGTTCGCTTGAGGGAAATTCGTGTTCGCCAGAGATCTTACAGTCCTTTGACTGATACTCCCATACTACCGTTCGACTGAACGTGTTCTTTCAAATGTTGATTATCTATTCAGTAAAAACGTAGATTCCATTCATTCCCTGAAATTTCTTTTGCGATTCGTCCCCTCTCCATCCGTTTTCATGAAGCAACACTTGATCAATTCCTTATCAGCAGAGCTAAAAAACATTCTGTACACAGCAAGGCATCAAACTCAACCAAACAGAATATTAAATCGGTTTTAGCATGAAAAGGATGGACCTAATCACCACGGAGCAAGAAGCAATCACACCTGTACCCAAAGTCTTGTACCCAGATGACACTTGACTCCGACCTCCGGGGACATCATGCAGTACCGAGCACTTGATATACAAATTTATCTTTTTCATAAATTAGGAAGTTGAACAACTAGACCAAAGAAAGTTTAAAGATATATTTTAGTTATATACATCTTTCTGCACAAACCATAACAATTTACATGCAGTATAATAAATTATTAACCCCTTAAGTTCGGGACTAATTTCTGAATCACCCGATATATGGACATGTATAACCGCAATTTAATATGTTAACCTCTTGTTGTTCACAAAATACACATCCATTTATTATCGGTTCATCTATAATAAGACACGTAAAGATCCATCCTAATTAGCAGATTGGTACAACACGCAAAATATTACCGGACGTAGATGTCACATGAAGTAATATCAAAAGCTCAATCAACAGAAGAATCATTTCTTCGACAGCTAAAGTAGTTGTCCGTTGAGCGGTACAAGAGGCAATGTGTCTTGAGACAATGAGACAACGCATCGGTCGTGGGTCTTCTGCGATAGTGTTTCCTTTATTAGTAAGAATGTAGTATGTTATTAGAGCGATCACAATGACACTGCATTTATTAAATTGGAAGACATTCCGTTCGTGCCATGTCCTGGTCGATCTGTGTTAAACAAAATTAGATATATTATTACACGTTCATATCAGCCCATGCATGAACGTTTGATGGAGGGTTCATTTTTCTTGGAATCTGCAATATATCACTAGCATGAAATAAAGGTGGTTCATGTTACACTTGTCATTCTATGTCCTCGCATATACAGGTGCTTGCACATGTTAATTTGTGAAGTATTGTTAAAAAATCTAGTTTTTATCCTTGGAAGATAGAGGAAATGTTTAATGAGGAAACAAGATGAGCAGACCACTGTGTACTATACATATACAACCTGTGGAATAATTAATTAATCAAAAGGACAAAGCATGCACAGTAAAATGTTAATATTGGTTTCAAGTGAAAATATTATATTCATACTCTATAGCTAAATACGAATAAAGGTGATTATATGAGAAATATAGTTTAAATAATAATATAAATTAATAGAAATGGTGATTTTATGTAAAAGAACAATCCTACAAAGGAAATACACCTAGATATTACATAAATAATCACTTTAACATTATTTTACGCAATTCCAATGTCACGGATGAATAAATGATTGTCAAACAAATTGTGTCTCACTGCATTTTGTTTCTCAGTAAAATAATTACAAAATGATCCTATATGAGAACCACACTTTTGGGCAATAACTACTAAACCTCATAAATAATCACCATGTAGAGCTGGTATATAATAAATAATGTTTGTGATTGTAAAATGAATTAAATACAAAATCATTAAAGCAGTGGCTGTTAAACATAACCGTAATGTTAATAATATACAAGATTTACACAATTCCATACGAAAGAACTGAGGTTTGGTCTTTCCTGGGAATGGCTGAGTCCCTACTGTTGCCAGTGTCATGTTGTGTCAGATATTTTTCTTATGAGTCGAGCCAGCTCATGGTCAGGTGTTGTTAACCTGTAGTTTACAGCTACGGCTGGGATCAGTTTGTGATTGCTACGGCAGCAAACTGTAATCTTCTATGTATTATATAGCAGGGCATTTTTTTTATGTTAAGACTGAGGTCTAGAAGCACCGATTTGATACGCTTTTCACTGTGTATTTGTGGCTTTGTTGCCTAATTGTTGATGCAACGGCATCATTGTGCTAAGGCATAATTCACGTCGCTGCTTCCATTGTGTATTGGGGACATTGTTGCCACGTCGTTGATGCTACGGCATTCTTGTGCTAAGGCACGTGTTTGGTTTATATGTTGGTATAACCATATGGCTTAGTATGTGGTCTTGTATATTTTACAGTTCGCAGATAGGTACGGAGGAGTTGAAAGAAATCTGTGCCCTCGAGGAGAAAATGGAATTTAAAGGGGAAGACCTCAGGCTATTTGTTGATAGAGAGGTCAAGGGAATTGAAGATAAAAATGAAAAAGATAGGGCTAGAGAAGAAAGGGCTCGTGAACGTATAGCGAAAGATCGATAACGAGAACAAGCCCATGAACTCGAGGTATTGAAGTTGAAATCTTGTTTTGTTTTCCTTAAAAATGCCGTCCTCTGATGAGGCATATGATAGCCTTCATGCATACTTAGCGCGATTTGAAAATTCGCTCTTGGCCAGAAGTGATTGGGCAATTTTTTTCATTTTTTGTATGGGAGAAATGTCAGGGGCCCTTTAAAGGTATTGAAAGAGCTTATGTCAAATGAAGAGGACGATTCTTAGGTCAAAATTACGTACCAGTTTGTTGTTGACTGAAAAGAAAGATTAAAGGATACTTGTGCTCTTTCTAGAGAGGCACTCAGTAAGGTATCTGTAAGGAACAAATAATTTTATGACAGAAAAAAAAACCTAGGCATCTGCTAGTAGGTGATAAGGTGTTATCTTTGTTACCTTCACATTACAACTAATTACTCCTACAGTGGAGAGGTCCTTTTGAGGTTACATGCAGGTTCAATGATTGTGACTATCAGATTGACATTCAGGGAAAATCTAAAGTTTTCCATATATACATGCTAAATAAATATATAACAAGGGCACAACCTGATAAGTCGCAGGTTGCATATTTGATATGTCTTGTTTTGCTGGTGATGTAGACATATCTCATGATATGCATAATAATCATCAGGATACTGAGCAGTTAGACGTGGACTACTCAGAATATGGGTAATCTGAGGTACCGTAGCCTAGTAGGACGCGTCAGCAAGATCCTGAACATGTTCAGATGTGTTAACAACTCCCAGCTGCAAGTACTGAGGAACTCTCCTCGCTTATTAACCAAACTCATATTACTGATTTCGATATTTAATTCAAACGTCCAACACATATGATATGAAGGTCCATTTGCCCATATGATTACATCAATTGCTGGTTAATCCTGACAGTAGTCGTAAGATCAAATCGCAAAAAGTTCATCTGGCAACTCGGCTGCTGGCCACATGATCTTCGCGCACGTGACCTTGGTATGCAATCCTCGTTTGCAAAGATCCCAGGTATGCAGAACTTTGTTTAAGCAGCCAGTTTGGTATATCAAAAGACTTTAACCTGATAATATACCAACGCACACTTATATATCCAAAATGGATGTCAAAGTGATGATACACATGATAAATAAAAGAAAAAGATTTATAAAATTTGGTAAATAGCATATGCTATTGATTATGTTCCTTAAAGTTTACAATAAACAAGGATTTAATGAGGAATATTTTACACCATTGCACCCTATCGTTATTTAAATCTACCTGATATTAAATAGAGGATAAACAAAGACTTTGTTTACAGAGAATGATAAAAATTAATAGAGCACACCACAGCCAATTCCCCATTACCGCTCGATTATTCTGTAACATATAATTAAAATTATGCGAAAATATCTCTACATTTTTCATTTATTTTATCTGTATGTAACACAAGAATCGAGAATTGGGTGCAGTGTATACGAACTTGGAAATTATGTCAATATTTTTAAAAATGAATATCACGGTCAAACCTCTCACCCATCACTAATATTCTGCCCAAACCAGTTTTTGAGAGAACGTCATATATAAGATCTGACGCAAACATTGGCAGATACTAGAGTATCCATGTTTGTCTGAGAGGCAATGGACTCAGCACTAATTCCAAAACACGCTTTTGGAATAGCAGATTTCATTAGTTTTGGCAAGCTGCCAAATACCGAGTCAGTTGACGCTGCATAAATTAAAATCTGATTGACTTTGCCTTTAAACAAATATGGCTAGGCCCCTGGCAAGTTCTTGTATATCTGCATGCAAGGAAGCATGCAGACAGTGGGGTAACTGACCTCAGGCTAAACCAACAGGTCTATGTTGATAATTGACGATTGCAGCGTCTGTATTCCAACCGGGGCGGAAAAAGTTTAGGCTTTTTCCATCGCAGTGCAAAGAGACCGGTACATCGAAGAACTTCCGATTTTGCTGGTGATACCTACCGGTGACTGGATCAATATATCAGGGGGATTTCTCCAGAGAAAGTCCCTCCTGGTGGGCAATTTCAATCACAGTCTATTTTTTCTTATCCTTTGAAAGGCGTGCCTTTGGTCCTTGTTCTTAGGTCAGGCACAAATATAGGTGCAAACGCTGAAGGAATTCTTATTTGATCGACGGTGTCGGATAGAATCTGTTGAGGGATTAAGACTATGGCTGACTGTATTTTATGATGAATTGATGTATAGTCAGAGAACAAAACACAGGTAGAAACAATTGACATGAGCAATGCATTGACGACAGAGCAAATCAAGATATTTTGCCTTTTATCCCGGCTGACCTTAGTACTGTTTTTATGTGTATGTATCATACACTATCTTAACAGGACTAGCAAAATGATGTAATTGGCTTCTTTATTAATCTATGTTATAATGTTTTCGAGTTCACTTTAATAATGTCTACCCAATATAATGTATGATGCAATGTTCAGTTAAATTGTAGTTCAAGTAGTGCCCAGGATCCAGTACCGTGTCCAAGTTAAAGTAACGTTAACATCCATAAACTCAAAGTATAGGCTTTAGCTATGACCAAATATAGGTCGGGCTTATTGTAAGAGGCAAGCTGGGCAACACTAGAGTTGTTGGACTAATATGTGTCAACATACACCACAAAGGGAGCTAAATTTTTTTCTACTTTGAACGGGAATAGTTGGTTTGAGTGCTCGGAATACTCAGGTACCACGTTCAGCAGTTATCACAACGCTTCACCTTAGCTCCATACATGGGCCTTGGTGTACACAGAGTGACATAAGTGAAGCAAGCATTAAAGGGGGTTCTTCCCAGCGTGTCGAGTGATGGGTTTTCCTTACAGAACAGGATGATATCATAAGTAAAATTTCATGTTGCTATATATAGTAATATGACATAATGACATGAATACATGTAACAGCCTGCCCTGTCTGCATCGACAATGCGTGGTTAGGTGTAAATTATTAAATATCAGGATATTATGTAATTTATCTGTTTTAAACATATTTATTGATTTCCATTCGGACAGCCTACATGCCTAATGAATAATGTATTGACTGCAAATAAAGTGCTGCTTTGTTACTGTTCATAACATATATCTAATAATTCTACTCCTTTCTGGAGTTATGACGCATTTATACATTGGAGTGACATATGTGATAATTATGCAAGCAAACAAAATGCCTTTTAAAGATCCTCACATGCCTAGGACCCGGTAGGAACACAAAATGGAGGACTGTTATTCTAATACACATATATGATTCAAAAACTCTGCTAGCTTTAGTAGCGGTTGTTTCGATTGAGACCGTCTCTCGACCTGGATTTATGTCCCCCTCCTGGATCTCCCCCTGTGCTTTTGTCGCCTTCGTGATCCTTCACGACTAAGCAACCAAGCATTACCAAACTCTTTATTCTTAACAAAGGCCACCACACGAAAATACAAAACGCGCACAACAGTACAGAACTCGCCAAGATACCTTTTTCCGCCCTAAAGAAATGTCTAACACGCGAAATTTGCCGCGACTGCTTAATTTTGGACCCAGGATCCTTGCTGGCTGTTGTTCATTCCTCCCAACAGTTAAAAAATGTTGACTTAACATTATCATCCATCGGCGGACCTGCCATGAATTTTTGTGAGCCACCTTGTACTTCTGTAAAGTGTTGAACCAGACCATCGATGTGATAGTACCTGTGATTTATCAGGAACGTTTTGTGATCGTCGAATTAGGCAAGACTTTAGTCAAGTATTTATTTATGTTACAGAGCACCTAAGAGACTACGTTTAGCTTTTATTATTTGTTTTTAATAAAATTTTGTTTGTTATTGTACATATTGTATATAAAACCAGAACATGAGTAATAGAGTACCTTTGTAGCACCTTTAACGGCTGCGTCTCTACCTGTGAGGATACGTGTCTAAACTTTGGTGCAGTTCCGTCAAGTCAGATTTGCGGGGTGATTGAAGGCCGTAACACAATATAAGCAATTGTATTGGTGGTCGTGTCATTAAGGGAATTTAATCACATAATTATAGTAACACACACCCCTCCAACCGTATACACAAGGCTTGTACACATTGACACCGTTCGCTGGCATCCATGGCTATTATTTTAAATTCATCTGCTACATGTAAAAATATATTTGCGCGCCAGCGAAAATGTGATTGTGATTATTAACTCAATATGTCCCTTTTCTGCAACTGTATTTCAATGTTAAATTAACTAGGATTTGGAACGGCTTCCCCTCGAGATAACCCTTCTCACCTTCAGAGAACACCTGTCCCTTCTCTTAGCCTAATTAGGCTATTTTTCCTTAAACACTCACTATGCATAGTTTGCATTTTTTTCTACTAGGCTTTTCAGGATAATAAATGGCAATTTTGAATAAATAGCTGAAATGACTCTCCTGTAAACTTAACATAACCATAATTAATGTAACTATTAATAATTGCAATTACAAGGTGAACCTTTATAAAAACAAACTATATCTAGGAATCATTAGAAAATAACCATTGTTACAGTTGCTGAATTATGTGACACGGGCGTAACTCGTGGTGTTGTTATATTCCGTACTGGTTGAACTCTCGTTGTCATGTGGGCCTTGAGTTTTCACGCTTGGTCGTGGGTAACGTGGTGAGCCTGGTATGTGTAGATACACCGCGATGTCTTTCTAGAGAATTCCTGAAACGCGTGTTTACTGTTGAGGAGGGCCCTTATAGACTGTTCGAGAAGTGGAAGGTTCCCGCCTTAGGGTGTAAAGGTATATAAAGGGCTGTTTTATAGAACCAGAGGCCAGACAGCAGAGCAGATTTCAGCGGACGCAGAAGGGTGTGTCAGGACCTTATCCGACGAATGCTGCAATTATAGATTTTTTCAAGAACTTTCCTGGATTTTATACATTTGGACTTCAGTTTACTTTCTGTGTTGTTGCAAGAACTTTCCACTGGACTCTCATTCTCCGAGAGTTTACATTCAAAGGACTTATCTTGGTGACACTGTTGGTATCGAGGTACTGTACCATTATCTTTCTGTGAGATTGTATTGACTTGTTGCTATAACGCTGTGTTACTGTATAATTGTATTGATTTAGTGTATGGTATTGTAAGGGTTGCTTTAGGAATAAATTATAGTTATTTATTAACAAAAAACCACTGACTTCTTTATTTATTCCCCTAGACATTTCCCGCTGCCTAGTGTTACAGAATCTGATTTTTTCCTTTTTTATCTCCATTACAAAATTTGTGTTCATCACGCATACGTGATCTGTTTATATTAGGTTCCGTAACACCATGCATACTGCATATTTATGCAACTGGTTAATTGTTAAATCACATTAATACAGTTTATTCTTTTTTTCATTGATAAACTGCTTTCCATAAAACTTAGGGTAAAATGTAAAAGAATGTGATTTGCTGCTTCTTTTTTCATTTATTTAGAATGTTCAAAATAGACTTCACTGATCACTGATTGCCATTGAATATCTAGTATCTGTAAAGCAAGATTAATTTTAATAATGAATGAATGAAATAATTAGTTTTTAAATAAATGACTATGATATGCACATAGACGTATAAAACAGTTGCCTCATATAGCCTTCCTGGTCATTACATATCAGGCATCAATGTGCCTCTGTATTTTCCTCTTACAATTTAGCGTATACTTATGGGAGAGTTATCCCAAATTGGAAATAAGGCAACTCTCAGTTGATCACCGTATAGATTGTTAATTTACAGCCGTTTTTGCTCACGAGGCCTCTAATCCTCTCGTTGCATTTAGATATGCATCATGGGTTACGCATGATTAATCATCTGACCAAATCAGACGCTACTGAGCCTACTATATATGTCATATTTATTCATATACAAATACCGCTTGTACTATACCAGAATATGCATTTGAAATTGTTGCTTACTATGTTTTCAAAGCTAACAGTGGCTCACATTCGCAGGTAACCACAAAGATAACTGACACAGTCTATAAGAATGTTACGCTTGAGGGTATCCTCCTTATGTGTGACACACTGTACCTGTCGCTTTTCAGGTTAGCAATATGAATCAAGCATAATTGAAATAGCCTTGACACCAGAGCCATGTTTCCATCGTTCATCAAGTCTACGTATATATCTGACATATTAGGAAACGAAACATGGATAATGGAACAAATATAACGGGTCTGCCAGGGATAAATACATCTTTGACGTTGAAAGAATATACTCGTTTCACAATAATATTCATGACCATCGCGGCAAGCATAGGATTTATGGAAAACATCATTGTTATCATAATGTACAGTACCAGGAGCAATTATGTTGTAAACACAGTTAAGGCTTATGCCGTGTCTTTCACTTTAGCCAACGTACTGTTATCCTTGAACATCATCATGTTTACGTTGTATTTTTACCAACGCAACCCTGTGTGGAGAATAGCCTTTAACAGCTACGGACCGATAATAATACTCTCAGCATGGCTTTTGACAGCAATGGTGATTGCCACGTTCACGATTGTCAAGTATCCAGATGCTTATAACAAACGTTCCCATCTCTGCATATCAATATCTCTGTGGATTATAATTATACTCGGATTTGCTGCGTTTAAGCTTTTCTATGAGGTAGGATTAGACGTTTACAGAAAAGCTACTTTTCTTAAAGTACTGATGAACGTGTCTGACGGAGTTTGTGTGGGGATCCCAACAATCATTAACCTGATTGTCTATGGGTGGATTCACGTGATAGCTAGAAGGATGGGCACAAATGGAAACGGCAGCACAAATCTCGAAACAACAGAGAGAGGCATAGGAATGAGGAACGTAGAAAATACACAGACAGAGGAAGAACAAGCCGAAGGACAATCACAAATAGACGAGCAAACAATGGGATGCTCCAATTTCAAAAGCAAGGTATTAAATGCAAGAAAATCTATTTTCATGTTCACATTGATGTCTTTTTTCCATGTCTCCTTGCTGACATTATTTATAGCTCACATTGCCGGAATAACTAAGAAAAACATAGAACTCGTTCGGTATTGTTTTTTCACGTTTTTGAACCTGATGTCTCTTTCAACAGCGATTAGTCCCTGGCTGTATGCCCTGGGGCCAGTTAAAGAGAAGGTTATTATGCTTTTCCATACATAGTGTTTATCACATTAAGGAAATTCCTAATATAGTGGCCTCTTAGATGGATTAGCGTACTTTTATTTATTTTTTTTTTGGCGTGTGTGATGAGAAAGTATGAAGTGGTTTGATTAAAAATTAAAATTAAAATTGAAATATTTACAATATTTATATTTTTCTTCCAAACCATTAAACTCATGGGTATTGATTTGTCTCGGGTGTAAGCAAAGTGATTGCATTAGTAGCCGATAGTAATTTATTAAACGATGTTTTATCAAAATGTATACTTATTATAATTTCAACTTTTCAGATGGAAGAAATGTTCTTGTTTGGGGTCAAATTTTCTTTGAAAATAATAAAAGGTGATACAAGATAATGATTAAAATAAAATACATTAGAATTTTTTTTCACCTTATATATAAATGTGAAACTTTTGTAATAAAAGTATAATAAACTATTTGTTGCTTTGTCCGCAGGTAAAGTCGGATTTCCTATGTGTTCACTTCATGTGGAAATATTTCATATCGGTCCAAGCAATGCAGAAAAAAATCATAAAATATCCATGCCCAGGACTGAAGGCAAACAGTAATCCATCATGATATTAATTAATAGATTATGATAGATATGATAATTCTTTGTAGACTGCTTAAGAATAAGGCAATCTCTTAGACATGTTTTTAACCATAATTAAGGTGTTGTTTATTGTTGCTCGACTCTAGACTGTAAATGCTCTTGTGACGAACGGTACTACACCTACAGTTTATCAACAATAATGACAACCGGACATGTCTGGTCCGTAATCGTATTGACCGGTTTGCCTGCCCTGGTCAAAATACGTATTTTTTATCTCGCCTGGTGTAAGTGTAAACTACGAACTCTTATTTTAGGTGTTCTGTGTTTTGTCTGACTTAGCGAACATATAAATTGTATTAGCCATGGCATTACAGGGATATACCCCTCATGACCAAACTGCGAGCGTTATTAGAATGAATATTGCTAGAGGAACACCGATATGACCATCAAACTATCTATATTATAACAAACACAGTGAACGATATATCCATATAACCAAACTGCAGGCTTTATAGGGTATATTGCGTGAGTGTAAACTACGAACGCTTATTTAAGGTGGTCAGTGTTTTGCCTGACTTAGCAAAAGTATTACTTGTATTAGCTTTGGCATTACAGGGATATATCACACATGACCAAACAACAATATATATATATATATATATATTATAACAAACAAAGCCAACGGTTTACCCATATGATCAAATTGCAAGCTTTATTATAATAAATATTGCCATGGGTACACCGACATGACCAAAAATATATATAACGTTTTATATTACCAGCCTTTTACCTTCCCGAAAAGCCAGGTATCATTATTATGCTTTATTTTATCAGTCTTATACGTACGCGACCAAAAGAAATCGGAAGTATTGTGAGCATTACTATGGTTATACACATAAGAACAAATGAGACACTATTTACAAACACGCACAACTTACATAAGCAAACGGCATATTTTGTTTAACATTATGCCAGCACATATTTCTTAACCTCTAGAACTGATCACACGCACGTTATGGACGAGCTGTTTTCCCACGGACGTAATGCGAAACGTGTATCACACGGCTTTTGGCTATTATGACCTACACTTGACTGCTACTTGCACAGGGATCTCATGCACAATCTAGATATATTTAGCCACAAGGAGTTTGTCTTGAGAGACCGAGAGTGATATATATATATATATATATATATATATATATATATACACTACGTACGCACATAAAAGGATTAAACAAAGACTTGGCTTTTCTCTGTAAATACCCGGCACTCAGCACATACTTTTCCCCTCGAGACTAACCCCTCCCTGTCTTTGACACCCGAGCAGCCCTGTTTTCATGTGGACATACACAGGCCAGTCCTGACAAGACATCAGATTGATTAATGAGTTTAGCTGGCAAGCCAGCCCCGTTGACCTAGCGAAGGGTCACACTATCAGCTTTGTTTACAGTTAGTCACTCGCTCTGACGAAGGCTACAGGGGTAGCTGAAAATTTAGCAACAAGCTGTACATGTTATCCTAATAATATGATTGTTTGAAATGTTGGCGTTGATGTCTCTCTTCTTTTGACTTCATTGACTATATATATATATATATATATATATATATATATATATATATATATATAGAAAGAGAGAGAGAGAGAGAGAGAGAGAGAAATAGAGAAAAGAAGAAAGAGAGAGTGAGAAAGAAAGAGAAACAATGCATTGGCTTTGTCACTCGCATAATACGAGTGACTCTGAACTTACCAGGACCCCTGTTTTTTGTGTCAGTAATCAAAGCTGAAACAGTTAAAATGTCTGCAATTATCATGTAAAGGCGGATGTTTGACACAGGCCCAATGGTAAGGCAAAATTACATTGTACAATATCATTTATTTAAGCACTTTGTCTAAACTGGTACTACTCGGGCATCCCAGGTAGCTGTTCCTTACGGCAAATATGCAAAAGGGACACGTAACAGTAAATTTTTCTAATGCTGACGGCAAAATCACCAGTTATGTTGTAGGGCCTTGTATCCTATCATTTTTGTAAATGTTTGTCAATATACGGATAGAGTGCAATGGTGTAAAATACTCCAAACTAAATCCTTGTAAGTTACATAATCAGGGGCAATATTATGCCCATCTTTTCATTACGAGTTCAGTTTTGCATTATACAACAAATCGATCCATGCACATTTCGTGACCTAGCGTTACCATTGCGTTAGCCAAGTCTCTTGGCTAGTTCCCCTTGGCTATAACACCTGATGCCTCTATTTGGTTAAGTCTTTTTTTAAATCATTATATGAGGACCATTGTTTGTGTCATTCAAGTAGTTATCATTTTAAACTGTAGACAAGCCAAACCATCAAAATATAGTTAAATCATTGAACATTTCATACTGTTCTTCCATTATCAAAGAGTCGACATGTTTGATTAAACTCATACATTTGACAACATGGCACCGCAATAAAAAAAAATCTTTTTTTCTTTTATCTTTTATAAGGAAATCTGAGACGACAACATCCAAGTATAGGCATTGGTTTTTCTTCGAATTTATACATCTTTGGTCAGTTCCTTGATTTTTTATAGCCTAACTTATCTACAGTATACATTGTGCATCGGTGTTTAACTTATAATGGTTTTTAGTTTTAATACTTCTTTTGGCAGCGAGACGATACAGAATCAACCGTTATGGTGAGCATTAAGAAAATTGCTCAGTGGAGTGGGTCTGTTTCGCCAATTGTGAACATATTTGTTGAAGTGTTATTTACAAAATTTGACAAAGTGGTTCGTGCCCGGATTCGTGCCTTCTATATTTGTAGTAACATATAGTAATAGTAACACACACATATATATGCATATCTTTAAACACGGTACTTATAATAAGTATAACAATAAGACAAAAGTAAGTATAACAATAAGACAAAAGTATCATATTATGGTGTTTTATTTACAAAGGCGCCATTGTAATTTGGCCTTACCTGTAATGTGTGTTTTTACGTATTTTCTAGGTTAAAATCTATACAAACGCAAAGTAAAATAATAATTCGGTACTGTGTGACGTGTATGTTCAGCATGCTGACCTGTCGAATGGGTTTTCATTTTTATTCCGTCCCCACAACAAAATCCACGCTGGATGGGAATAAAATGGATGCAAAAATTACAGACACACCAGTCGTGTATATTGTGATTGAAACACTGAGCGTTGGGGCGTTTTGGAACAACTCAAAGCATAAGCAGACGTAAACACACAGTCGACAGGATGTACTCCTTTTCCAAAGAAAAGCTGTTAAGGGCACGGAAATCTATCTTCATGTTCACTTTTATGCCTATGTTCCACTTGTCCCTGATGATGTTATATATTTGACCATTGAACTTACCATTGAGCTGAAAATTGGTTTTGGTTTAATAACCATGAACTTAATAACTGAAATAAGAAATAACATAGTGACTCTATCTGTTGAGTCAGAAGAAACGTTTTTAAAAGGGTGTGGATACGGTTGCTCAATTGCTTTCAGGTTCAGGATTGTTAGACATACAGGAAACATGTACGTTCTGTGAAAGTGAACTTGATAATATGTTCCAGATGTACAAAATAATTGAAAATGCCTGCACTCTTTGGAGGTGCTTACTTTTCGATATGTTTAAATCGCGCTTGAACGATAACAAGGTAGCATTTTTTGCCATGACAATAAACGACTCAGTTGTCATTCGTATCAAAAAGAATATTTATTGTCTGCGCAAATGGTGATAACTTTCGCTTACAAAGTAAGTAAAATCTCTATTGTACTATCTGATATTAACATTTTAAAAATCAATTTTCGTTTGTTTATCTGCCATGAAACTAGCAACTACAAAAGAGGTTTACTTACTCGAAAAAAATCCATTTTAAATCATTTAAAATAAGGAAGGCGAACTTATATATGTTCTATTTTGTATATTTATATATATATATATATGAAAATGTACTTTGTTACCTGATGATTGTTTCGCTCTGTATTTAAACCAGTGGCAGGCACTTTTATTTAATTTCAAAATAAGAATTAAATGAAACAAGAATATGTTTATTATAAGCATTGCGTTGTTTTGGTGCCGTTATGAAATGTTTATACTGAATGTTTTGTATTTTCATTTGTTTAAAGTTCTTTTAGAAGGTGAGTTCACAAACCTGAAATGAATTATCAGAGGTAAAACATATTTAATCACTGTAAATGAAACAAGAATAGACGGCACGTTTTTCTTTTTATGAGATCCTTAATTGACGCTTGCTGCAAAATGTTAGAGTGAATTTATATGTGAATAGGAGACAAATCAGAAGTTCAACATAATACATGGGTCAAGTATAATGGAGTTCTCTCACATACATAAAGTAACCCATATGACTCTTTTATTAAAACGTCCGCATGGTAACAGCACGCAGAAGGTCATGAAGTCAGTTTTAAATGTTTGGGTCGAATTACGTTATGTGTGATTAAGAAACTCGGGAGGTAGCGTTCGTTAATTAAACGATAAATTGCGCAGAATAACCTTTTATATAGGGTTATACATTAAAAGGAGGTATAGTATTTTTAACCAGGGATATCTAGTTTTTTTTTACATTTTAAAACCTCAAATCGTCTGTGATATACAGCGCCACGATAGAAAAACGGCATATTCTTTAATTTCATTTTATTCATACTGTAATTATATAAATGCTACTTAACTGAACCATCCTGTTTTATGGCGTTAACATTTTATTCAAGTTAAATTTATCGTAAAACCTCGCTTTTTTGGAGTGGAAATTTAGGTGATCTTCCGGCGAACTACTAGAATAGCCAAACTGTATAATCGATGAGAAATTTTCAGTCAGAAAGAGAGAGAAAGAAGGAGAGGGGAGAAAGAAAGAGAGAGAGAGAGAGAGACAGAGGTCTAACGGACCGTCTTGCCTGTCCCTCAGTAAATGGCGCAATTACGGACGGTGGCCAAATCGAACGTCCACTCTTTATCACATGTAAATATTTGTTAATTACTGCCCGTATAACAGCCATCCGCTAAACCGTGACTTGTTGTTTGAGGCGTTGCAGTGACGTCGTACTCAGCTCAGCCCCATTAATGTGCTCAAAGACATGGGTTTACCCCTGCCATTGTTTGTTTTGTGCGAGCCGGATCTGTTCAGCCAATTTGTTATTTTATTAATGGATAAGAACCAGCGTGTCTAAATGACGGAAGATTAAGGAAAAGTATGAATAAAACTGATGAACATTGATCCACGTTTGTATAATTTGTATATAATAATTTGTATAAAATGTTGATAACAGTAATAAACATTATTATTATATATTTATAATCATTTATGTTGTTGCTTGTAAAAGAAATATTAAATTTTTCTTTTTCAAAACCTCCGCTCACTTCCGATCGACTCTTGCATTGAGGCTGCTCTTGTTTTAAGACCCTTATATATATATGCGTATGTATTTGTGTTACAGGTAAACTGTGTTATCAGGCATTTCATGAAATCACTAATAAATTTCAGGCATTACAAGTAATCAATGCTGCACTCAGGCATTTCATGAAATGACTAACATGTCCAGGCATGAAGTGGAATGAATGAAATTTAGTGATCATTATTACCCACTTTGCATTAAGTGTTTTAGGTATGTAAAATACTGATCAGCTCAGACCTCTGCAGCCAATTCTTAACCCTCCAGTCACAGTGTAAACATGGTATATATATATATATATATATATATATATATATATATATATATATATACTGTTAACCTTTTTTTATAAGTTCATAACCTACCAAACCTAGACCGACTTATAATTTTGGCGGGATAAACTAGGGATAACTATCCCTGGACCAGCGTTCCGGTAAATGGGTTTGTCGGAGACAGCTCAGCTGTGTAATCAGTGTAGGCGAAATCTCAGATGACGCGCAGGATTTATGCCTGCATTGAAAATATAGCAATTATTTTATGTTAAAATCTCTATTTAAAATATTTAGAGAGAAAAAAACTTTTATTCAGACCAATTGATAAAGAAGATAAAGCGTAAAATGGTTGTCCTCACGGGCGTACACAGCGATTATACATCGATTATAAACCAAGCAGTAGCTGTGGTTTTTTAAGGAGGGTCCTGAAATTACACTCTCCGTCCCTTAATCTTTTCATTGATATATATAGGCACGTACATTTATGTACACACGTATACGTACATTAGCAAACGGTCCTTATAGTTTAAGTAGAAACATTTATCAGTATCTCAAATGAAATATAGTCCATGTAATAAGCAGGTCAGTTTAAACAAGTTATTCACAAGCCTTGCCCGTAGTATCAATGTGATTCTGGCTCGGGTAGTTATCACCTGTATCATTGAGTGCACGAATAAACCCAATCACAGTTATGTGGATATCTCGCTTCAGATTTCGTTCCACTTTTCTTGTTTATAACGAATCACCAATAGAAACCATCAAAACAGGCACATATAAAACAGGATGTAACAGCCATTACCAAAACAAATATCATGTAAGTACGTCTTAAATAAACATTTTCCCATATATATATATATATATATATATATATATATATATATATATATATATATATATATGACCTAGTTGGGCAAATGGAACGCTACACATTCCTACCTTGAGGGCTTTCCATATCAATGACCATAGTGATTTTACACAAAATTTTATTCCAAGACGCGATCACCTTGAATGAATTTTTTTTTTCTTTATCTGTTATCTGGTAATGAATATCTCAATCTCTGTGACGTGTTTTGTCATACTTTTTTTTGTTCAGCTATGAATCCAGTGCAAGATGATACAGTATACATCGTACTGGACGAGGGCAGTCAGTGAAGTTACCCCTGCAATTCTTAGGGGAGAGTTTGGTAACTATCCTTTCCGAAAAAAAAAAGAAAATATTCTCGAAGAATCATGCAAGAAGATCATTAATCTCTCTCATCCGGCCATTATTCACACCAATGGTCGTGAGTGTACACTGGTACCAGGGGGATGAATATTTATAGCCCATAACTTTTAAAAGTACGTATTATTTCAGCCGCTGGTTGACTAACCACGGGGCAATACGGGCACTCAGCACTTTACAGGAGTTGTTGGACAAATACAGCACGCATGTGTCAACAAACGGATTTTTGGTTATAGAGTTAAGAAGGTTAATTATGAGCTCAAATTGCACTTGGTTCGAGTTCTTTGAGTAAACAAGTGTCAATTTCAGAAGTGATTACGCTTCACCTTTCACCATTTATGCCCCTAGGTCTCTTCGTGTACACAGTAATATAAATAAATCATTATCAAAAGGAGCAAGGGAGCGTGTTTAGGGCTTTATTGTACAGAACAGAATATAATGACGTCAGTAAAATTCCAGGTTGAATATATATATAGATTTCGGTAGACCTTAGTGCTGTCTTTATTGTTCTAGTTTCGAGTTCAGTTTAATATATTCTACCCCAGTAATGTGTGAAGCAATGCTAAGTTGCTGTTGCGCACGCAGAACCAAGGACCCATACCGTGTCTCAGTTTGATATATATATTAATATTAACATCCCATTCATAAGCGCAAAGTATAGCCTTATGGTGATAACCAAAAAAGGTCTGGATAATTGGTGGAGGCAAGATGGGTCCATACGGCCCACAAACATTTACTAGAGCTGTTGGACTAATACAGCACGTGTGTGTAAACATCCGCATTTCTTTCGTAAACAAAGGAAGGTAAACTTTGTACGGGAGTAGTTAGTTCGGTTGCTCGGAGTACTTCAGTGTCACTTTCAGCAATAATCACATCGCTACGCCTTTGCTCCCTACATGCATCTTGTTTTCGTGTACACAGTAATATAAATAAGTAAGCATGAAAGGGGATTTTTCCAGATCATGCTTGTAGAGTTACGGGTTTTTCCGCACAGAACAGGATTAAATGGCATCAGTAAAATTCCGAGATGTTATGTATAGTAATATGACATCATCACAAGAACACCTGTAACGCATACCCTGTCTGCATCGACAGCGTGGGTAGGTGTAAATTATTATCAAACATCGTGTTCTGTTTCATACTTTTTTCTTTATGGTCAAGCGTAATTTGTCATCTTACCATATCAGACGCTATTAGGATATAGGTCATATATATATTCATATACACATACCAACCCTACTATACAAGGACGTCCATCTGAAATTTGTTTACTATATATCCCAAACAAAAAATGACGCGCAGTCCTAGCTAAACTCAAAGATCCCGAAGGAAGTGTATCCGTAAATGTAACGCTTGAATGCATAACACTCCGATGTCTTATGTTTTATCAAGAGACAACTGCGTGAGCTTGCCTCCTCCTGTGAGACACCGTTTACTTGTCACTTTGCATTTGGTATTATAACTCGGACATCAGTGTATAATTCAATCTTTCATCACGTCTGTGACACATATTACACGAAACTGGATATGGATAACGTCTTCTCCGTCTAACGTGGTATCCTTCCTGTATTTGTATCTGCCGCATTTCTTAACCACACTACGAAATCTTTCTCAGCCTCTGTTTGTGTCGCTCCAGAATTCTTCAGGACTGCTCCTGTTTTATGGTAACATCATAACATTTATAAGACTTAAATACCTATAAATATTTTGTTTGAATACAAAGGGATTTACAAAATATTTAGCAAGAATTTGCTAACAGCTGAAATACACAAACAAATCCACATGAATAAGAAATTAAAAGAGAAAAAAAACTCATTATTTGAGAAAAACTTGCAATTTCCCAAATATATAAATGCCTGATAGATCCAAGCTATTCTTTATATCAATTATTTAATTTGAAATAGGCCTATCACTTTCTGTAACATCGAATAATTTAGAAGCTTTCAACAAATCATCTAGCACATAATCACGGACCTGGTTCGCAGAAAATATACATGTACAGTCCATATCAATCTCAGCTATTACGAAGTCTCTGTTTCATATGTAGAATATGATAAAGGTGTCCGCCTAACTGCGCTTTTGCTATGTAATATACCTCTTCCCTAGTCCCAAATAAAACCCATACTTGGTCCTATTTGATTTAGTGATGTATTTTCTTAATCCGACTGACGCGCCGGGGTTGTAGCTTCCTATTATTGGATCCTCATCCGTTTAATCATTGATACGGATGATTCTTTATGTACCTACATAATTATGCCAGTTTCATCTCATCGATATACTAAAAATATACATAACGTAGGCCTTAAAGAATTTGGAAATAGGGTGCCCCATTTTGTACATACACGTTGGTTCCAGTAGCAATATAATAAAATTCGAACCACAATAAGTGGCACACCAGGAGTAATTTAATTTGTCAAATATAAAAAATAAAACAAGGGTGGACTGGGCTATTATGATCATTGTAATATGGAATGACACATTAAAGGGTACAAATACACATATCAGTAGAGTTCTCTTAAAAACCAAATTGATAATCAAACAATACCAAATAGAGGTCAATACATTCAAGCAGAATTATTTATAGACCTGTAGTTAGACTTCTCATTACAATCACCAGACTTGTTTTAATCAAAGGTTCAAGAGCAGAATGCATAAAGGCAAATGGCCATGTACAATAAATACCTTTTAAATAAAAGGGATAAATATATAAAAATGTTTACGAACATGATTAAGTGCTCATCAGCAAGACAATCAACCCACGGTTCCCGCGCTGTGGCACCTTTGTGCCCGCCAAGACCTGCTCGGCTGGTACTATCATTGAGTTCATATCAACATTAGATTGAATGTTACAACTTACCCTTGATCTTTTATTAGCTTTTGAAAATAGGGGGATACTGTTCACGCCCAATTTTAGCAATATCATCAGGTCTTACTCTACCATCGAATTAAGACGCTAAGGGTGCATTCTTGTTGTGACATGTTCTCACATTATCTTAAAATGATCGCATCTCCTTTTAATTAAAGACTTGGCAATAACATCTGCTCTAGTTGTTTCCTCATCCCCTTGAACTTTCTTAAGGCATTATTAAGTTTTATCAAGTGTTTCTTCAAGTGGGTAAGTTGTAATTTGTTTCATATTTTAGAATAACCCTTGACCTTGACCAATTCCATTAGAGAAAGAAATAGAAGAAAAATGTCAATTTTAGAGAAATAAAAAAAGTACCGACAATTATTAATGGCCTTTTCACATCGGAAATACCGTAGCAAGACCATCCCTCATGTATATAAACATATGCCTTCTGACAGAAATTTTGAAATGGATTCTGAGCTGTTGAGACTACACGAAACATGAACCCCTTACCTCGGATTGGCAAGTTCATCGCCCGTTCCAATATGCAACCACGCTCTAAAAGTGTCAACACATACCCATCATTAAAGAAGTCTATTCTGCAAAGCATGTCTAGGCTTCAGTTTTTGGTCATTTTCGTAATCATATGTGTCACTACCGTCAGTGGCAAATCAGTTTCAGGATAAGTATGTTTGTACCATAAACTTTACAAATATTGAAGTCACATACAGTCTTTAGATCAATAAGTTCCTATTCCTAATATTTCAATTTTTTGGGGGGAATTTAAAACTATTCCAGCAAGCTTTTACACGAGGAAAAGAATGACTTCTGGAATAAAAAAAATAATCAATTTGCTCTGTAATTCGCATAATATGGGTCTTTGTAAACTGAGTTCATGTTATCTACCAGATGTTACCAGGACCTGCGTGAGTTATGTTAGCAGTCAAAGATCAAGCAGTTGAAGATTTTCTGCCCAGTTCATGGACAAACACATGGAAGACTAAGGTTCATTGCTATAATAAAATAACATTCTACAATAAAATTGACCAACATTTCTTGACTATAACTCGTACTGACCGGGTCTTCCTTTTTGCCTAACTCTATTTGAGTTACGTGGTCAGGGCGCTGTGTCACCTAGTAAATATGTTAAAATATAATCACTTCTGGACAATTCTTCATAGTTTTACCTGAAACCCAGCCAAGAGATAAGAGATTTCAAACTTATATTCCACCATTATATCCTCAGTATATCCCTTGTTTTCACTAACAGATGGGTCGACAAGATATGTGACATCCATTTGTTTTGAGTCATTTACATTACACAATAGGTATAACAGGAGTTACAGAAAGACTTCGGAAATGACCATGGTCACATCATCACGTACGGATGTGCAGTTCGAAATAATAAAAATATACCAGATACTGAGATAAACTAGATTCTCCCCAGAAACTTTGCATTCATAGCTCATGATATATATATATATATATATATATATATATATATATATATACATGTGTGTGTAATAGTTGTAATAATCAAAATATATTGCATTTATATAGCGACATACCAAATCACATTTGCTCATGGCGTCTTACAATAAAATCTTTATTAATACATGACATCTTTTATTTAATCGTTAAGCAATAAACCCTTAAAATACATTTTAATCTAAACTATCATAACATATAACAAATAAGACCATAAATAATATTCACGTATACAGTAATAACAAACTATAAGCTCTGTTAAAAAGAAATGTTTTTAACACTCCTTTGAAAACATTCATGTCTGGGTCTGATCTTAACTCTGGCAACCCGTTCAAAAGCACTGGTCCACAGTGACAAAATGCCCGATACATCAACCTGGTTTTTGACACCACCAGCGTAAAACTATTCATAGACCGTAAGTTCCGTGTCGGAACATACACGTCAAGTAGGTCTGAAAGGTAACCTGGTGCCATCTAATGGAGAGCTTTAAGAACTCATAACAAAATTTTATACTCCAGGCTTTCATGTATCGGGAACCTATGTACACTAACCAATGTATCTGTGATATGTTCCCTTCTATTTACTTGTGCCACAAATCTGACAGAGCAATTAAAAACACATAGAATCTTCTGCAATTGATCATCAGGTACACCACACAAAACAATGATACAGCAAACCAACTTGCTGGATAGGATCCTATGTATGAGAGTCTTTGCCGCATCTACAGACAAATAACGACGGATTCTAGAAATCTTTCTAAGCATATTGAATGAACCTTTACATATACTACTTACTTGTTGTCCACCAAAGCAGTTGCGTCTAAAATAACGCCAAGGTTACGAACAGAGGATGCTGTTGTAATCTCATGGTTCCCAATTGTTAATGAAGTGTTTGATGAGATTTCCTTGAAATTATAAATATTTGTTTTTTCTTCATTAAGCTTGAGATAGTTACATTTCATCCATTTTAATATTAGCCACACATGCTTTGACACAACTGATGGTTTGCCTCTCAGGGTCACAATTACCCAATTTTAAAATGTATAAATCTATGTGGCATCCGCATAAATCTGATAATCTAGTTTGTGTTTTCTTGTTATTTATGACAAAGGACAACCAGAAGAGAACCCCGGGTGACACCATATAACAACTCTTTTGACTGAGAAGTTACATTGTCGATTAGAACCCGTTTTGAAAGGCCAGACATATATGCCTGCGTCGATTTCAAAGCCGTCCCTAAAAAAACATAGCAGTTATGTTAACGATTAAGCAAAATCTGATGATCTTTGGTATCAAAATCAGCTGAAAGGTGACATCTGTATATTAAATGTCTTGTATGTCTCACAAGAATTTACTTCAAAGACAATGAACTTTTATATATCACAGCAACACCAATCCCACGACGGTTTGCGCGAGGTTATTGGAGAATGGTGTATACCTCAGACAATGAAGAGGAAACCATTGTTCGATCCTCATTCTGCTGAACCAGGTTTCTGTCAATGCTAAAATATCAATATGGTTTTCCATAGTTTCCTCTTTTGTACTATCGCCTTTTTTCCGGGCCGACCTTGAATTCATTGAGCAAAAGTAAGCTAAAAGTAACTCATTCTGTCTGAGTTTGTTAATCTGATTGAAATGCATTCTCCTTAGCCCTGTTTGACCTACATATGACGTCCTGTTTGACATTATTGCACCAATGTCTTTAACACATACTATGAATATTAAGTGTTTGTCTGTTTCGACCAGCAGAACATTTCCCTACACAGATTCTTTGAGCGTAACCTGGTTTTAATTTCTCTTTATATGTCAGTTTCCATGACTCCAGCGTGGTAGCCTTTCAATTGCTAACTCTTTTCTGTGTCCAAAACTTGAGTGCCCACGGTCAACTTACACACAGTGGTATCCCTGACCGACTGAAGGTCATATGCACTGTACTGAGTGGTCTTGGCGTTCAGTGAAACATTCTAGATTCTTGTATTATCACCCACATCGTTTGTTTTAGTCTTTCCAAGGACAATATCAATACTTCACACACAAAAAAAAATACTCATAGCTTCATCATATTGTTCTTCCTATATAATCCAATACTAATATCCAAATACTAAAATTAACACTTTAAAAAGTTCATATACACATTTACGCATATACAGGCTTCATGCAGCTTAGTGGCGCCACCTATAATGCCATATATACGGGTTTATGTCATTACTTTATTTTTTTTATTTTTTATTATAATTATTATTATAATTATCATAAGCTTTATGTAAGACCTATTATGGACCGTGATTGTTATTCCATATCCTCTTACTCTTGATCAGTGTTGTGTATGAGACACTAATGTACATGTACACACTAGAAAAAAACGAGAACTCACTCAGCAGGACGTGCCTTGCCTTCCTAACCGGTCGCGGAGTATTTTGAACTGTCTTTTACACAGGACGATACTTATGTGTTCCAAATTAAATTCCAAAATATTGTAAAGGCCGCGCAAGTATATAAATGTGACTGATCAATATGACATCAATAATTAACCAGAGGGTTGTCAATATGGGCCCCATCTTTGGAGTGGCATTTAAGTCTATGTTATTTGCTTGTAATTATGAATCATTTTTTTCGAATTGCAGGTTAATTTGATATGCATTACTCTCCGATAATACACCTTTCCATTTCAACCCAAAAGACATTGCGTTGATAACTCTTGTACATTTCTCTTTAAAGGATACGATGCGTATACACCGTATACACCACAGATCCATGGTACAGATACGTAAAATTTGCACTATACTTATTCCACTTATAGTGCAGCTTATGATTGTACAGTAAATAATTTTATATTATTCAGTTGTATTGTGTACACAGGTGCCTGTTTGAGCTTACTTGAGAACCTCATGATGCCTCATCGATAATGTGCAATCAACTGTTATGTCTATATATAAAAAAATGTATGGCAAAATAATACTCCAATATTGTGATTCGTCTATGAACCCTATACTTTTCTGTGCCCCAGATTTGCACGGTGTTGCGTAGCGTACCTAAACCAACGTAGATATTATAAGTAAATATAGTGACACGTAATTTGATAAATAAACCCCCACATACATGTACATAGTAGCTTCTCTCTGAATAAGCAAAAAGTGGCTATCTTGTAATCCTATATCGATTCACCTCTTCAACTGAAATCAGTATCAACAAAATTATCACTGTTACATAGACACCAGTACCTGTGAACTAAAACATATATCGACTTACTACCCTGTGCAACGCTGCGCGTATCTTACGGCCAGAAAGCGTAATCGTACTAAATATGAGTTTCATCTATTTTTTTGCAGCACTGACGTTTGGTTCACTATCTCGGGTGAACCATTTTACCAGCTACATAGAAGAAAGGAACCCTTCTTTATTCATGACTGTGTCTTAACAAATTGCTATACTGCTGTTACTGATCCTGAAGTAAAATATGGATAACAGGACAAATGCAGCGGCTTCTCTTGGAATAAATCCATCTTTGAGCATCATGGCATATTTTCGTTTCTCATATTTTTTGTCGTCGATTGCAACAGGAATATGATTCATAGAACACTCCATGGTTCTGATCATGCGCTTTGCCAGAAGCAAATACGTCATAAATGCAGTCAATGTATATGCTAATCTTAGTATATCCTACAAGCATGTCTGCAACTAATTCGGAAAAATTGAATCGGATTACTTACATATAACATTCATAGGCAGTCATGTTTTATGGTGCTACTGGTGCCACATAGTTCAAGAACCTTCACCTATGACTTGAAAAAGTCACCAAATTCACCTTTTTTTATCAGAGCTCTTAATCAAGCAAAACACATTAATTGACACGCCACCCTTTTGACTCACTGTTTAAAGTAAAACCTCCCTGATGCCACGTTTTACATTGATGTGAAGTGTTTGTTAAACAATTCAAGCCCAATTAAGCACTGAACGTTATGTATGATTTAATGATTTTGCCAACAATATGCATTTTTTTTTGTTTTGCCAGGTTTCCCTTCCGTGTTCACATTAATACAAAAGTTAAATCTCCTGTCGTAGTGTTACAAAATATAGGGTACAAGTGATTTCCGTTGTTTCGCTCACTGTGGGTTGTAACAGCCTACTGTTTAAAGCCACTATAAAACATGCATAGATCATATGGTTATATAATATTGAATTGATATATTGATATGAAATGCATTTATAACACAATATGGTTGTTCATAGTTTGAATAAGCTCCGTTTCCATGTTAGTCTGGCCCCTTCATCATATTAATGTTGTGTAGTCCGGTTTAATATATTTATGAAACACAAATTGGCAAAAACATTCATGTCAATACTTTGTTCACATATAAAATTAATGTAGTTAAAATGTCATCTGAATAAAAACGCAGTTTGCATGGAATTTTACCTTTTTGTTGTTTCACAAATCTCTAAACTTTTCAAAGAAGTGGATTCCTGTTTGTAATTGAAGATATTTCCTTTCTCCACATCTCTAATAAAATGTGGTATACAAATATCGATTAAACTTTAACTAATATTAACTTTCCTCAAATATATATTATATGTGGGGTTTTCGGATTTATATGATACGTAGTAAAGGGGAAAAACCCTTGATGATATGCTGTAAACAATCTGTCCAATAGTGTGTACCCCGCCACCCTTGATTGTAGCTGTGGCTGGCTGAAACTGAGTGTCTTGGCAGCACGGCCTGTTTGACCCATAAAACCTACACCTGCTTAACTGCTGTGACCTAAAGTCTAGCACATTTCACTATAGTTTTCCTTCTTATATTTTAGCTTTGGTTTGAACAATGCTTAACTTTATACCATTAAGGTGTATTGTGTACACAGGCACAATTCAGTACTCATTTCAAAGCCACATGTTGTTCTCGCCTTTCATGTGTAATCAGCTTCAGAGTGGATTGCCGCCTATGAACCAAACTTACTTGTGGCTTGAATTTGCACGGGCGGGCGTTCATAAACCATCGCAAGAAGTTAAGATAAATATAGGTTCACGTAAATTTGGTACATATAAGTCCCCATACAGAGCAGCGTTTCTTTGTGTAAACACGGAATGGTCATCTTATTAACCTAAATCAACAAGGGTTTTATACTGATATCCGCGTGAGCAAAACCGTTGCATTTGTACCGGTTCCTGTGGACTAAATCACATATCACTCATACCCTGTGTAATTCTGCAGGATTTCCTTAAATGGTACAGATACGTATGTTTGCCATCTTGGCAAAGACCATTCTACCAGTTACAGAGCAGGAAGTAACAAATCGTTATTCTTTTTTGTATATTTCTAAAGACTATTTGGTAACCATGAAATATAAAAAATTTCTGGAAAAATCCTGCAGTAAATATGGATAACGGAACAAATACAACGCCGTCGCTAGGAAAAATTCTATCTTTGAGCATGATAGGTTATTTCATGCTCATTGTCGCAAGTATAGGATTCATAGAAAACGTTACAGTTCTGATCATGTACTGTGCCAGCAGCAAATAAGTTATAAACGCAGTCAAGGCATATGCTGTGTCTTTTACATTAACAAATACTTTGCTAACCCTCAACATGATAATGATTATGTTTACTCCCTATCAACCTTACATTCTTCGGAACATAGCTATTTATAGCATCCCAATAATTATAATGATCTCAGCCTGGTTTTTGACAGCAAAGGTGATAGCGACATTCATGATTGTTAAGTACCCAGAGGTTTACAGCAAGTTTTCCCATATTTGCATTTCTATAACAATGTGGATTTTATTGGTTCCTCTATACTGTACGCCGATCTTCTTTTATGATATAAGGTTTGACTTAAACTTGGATGAAAATATCACAAAGACACCAGTCGTGTGGATTGTGATTGAAGCACTGAATGTTGGATTTCTAATAATCATTGCATGGATTTGCTATGGCTGGATTCTTGTCATTGCTAGACGGTTGAACACAGGGAGGAGCAGTGCTAGAAACGAAGAGGCAACAGCAGGTGGCGTCGAAATGAGGGACACAGAAAGTGTACAGGTAGAGGGGGAGCAGCCCGAACCACATGCAGAAGGAAACACCCAGTCGATAGGATGTCTTCCATTTCCAGTTCTCAAAGAGAAGCTGTTAACAGCACGGAAATCTATCTTAATGTTCATTTTTATGTCTATGTTCCATTTGTCCCTGTTGATAATATATGTCTCGGCCGTTGAACTTCCCAATGAGCTGAAAATGAGTTAGCATTGACATCCTTGAACTTACTGACTCTGTCTACGGTCAATAATCCATGGCTCTTTACACTAGGACCAGTAAGGAAAAGGCTATCGCTTTGGTTCACCGCTGTCGCTCGGCCTAATCGAATCAATAGTTTATAGTGAAGTCAATCGCTAGACAAATGGCACCATTGCATCGAGACTGTCAGCGTAATACTTTTGTTCCAGGTTGTCACAAGCGTGGCAAATACTTCGATGTGGTATCAACACCTTGAAGACAGATGTCTCACCCACAGGACCTATTCCTTTAAAAACAACATAGTTATTTTGTATCTTGTGTCAGAAAAAGGGATGTGGATATGATTGCTCAATGCTTTTTATTTTTAAGAATTAATAGACCAACAGGTAACGTGTACATTCTGTGAGAATGAACTCGAGAATATATTCCAGATGAACAAAATTAATTTAAAATCCTTTGGGGATGCTTTATTTTTTGATATGTTTAAATTGTGGTCGAACGATAATAATGTTTGCCATGGCATTAAAATATTTAGTTGTCATTCTTATTACATAGATTTTTTGTTGGATCCGCTGCCTGAGTCAAAGGGGAGTGCTTTCGCTTACAATGTAAGTATAGCTTCCTTTTGTAATATTTGATAGTTAACTATTTTGCACAGACGAAAAGACAAAATATTCTCATGGATCAGAAGTAAAACGACATGATATTAACATTATTAAAATAATTTACATTATCAAAATGCAGCTTATTCCTAGATATGTCGGCATGGCAACTGGCAACTACAAAACAGGTTAAGTCACGCGAAAAAAAATTCTCACGTTTATATCATTAATATTTTAAAAAAGGCGAGTTTCTGTATAATTTATTCCGTGAAATTATATAATATTTATATATAGATAGATAGACAGATAGATAGATACTTTTGTTACCTAATGTTTGTTTCGATCTCTATTCAGCAGAGTTGCATGCATATGTATTTATTTTCAAAATAAAAATGTAAATGAAATAAGGAAACGTTTATTGTTAACATTACAAAATTTAGGCGCCGTTATCAAATGTTCAAGCTTAATGATATGTCTGTTCATTTGTGCAGAATGTTTAAAGGTAATTACAGAATACCTGTAAGAAATAAGTCCAGACGCCTCGTTTACCCGTTTATGAGATCCGTAACTGACGCTCGTTACAAACTGTGCGGGTATATATAAATGTGAATAGGAGAAAAGTCAGTAGTTCAACATAAATCCAAAGATCAGGCTCTATGGAATATGCAATATGCTCTCACATAAATTAAGTGACCCATTTTGCCTATATGATTCTTTCAACACACAATCCGCATTGGCGCTAGCATGCAGAATGTCTTGACGTCAGTTAATTTTTTTAGGTCCTGGCACGAAATGTATATTGAAGAATCTCGGGAGTTGGCTTAAGGGGAACTTTAAATTGCGCAGAATAACTTTTCGTTAAGGGTCATACATAAAAAGCGGTTTAATGTTTTTAACTCCGAGGTCTCTGAATGTTTTACGTTTTTAAACTTTAAAACGTCATAAACAGGGCCACTAAAGAAAAACTGCATATTCTTTATTTCATTTTAATTATAATACATATTTATAAATGCTATTTTACTGTACTATTCTGTTTAATAGAGTAAAAATGGTATTTCAGTTTTATTTGCCGTCAATCCTTGTTTTACAGGAGTAGCAATTTAGCTGATTCTTTGGTGAATTACTGGATTAGCCACAGTGTATAATTGATGAGGATGGGGAGCGGCCTACTGGTCCGCCATGCCTGTCCCTCAGGGACTACGCAAAAAATGATTGTCAGGGTTCTCTATAAATATTCTTTAAAGCATTGGATGTTAACCGAATACCATAAATACAGTGCTTATAAATCGTGCCAGTTCTCTTAAATCCCAAGACGTTTGTTCGAATTGGTACTATTAGATCATTCTGTTAAGAAATCAACATACTATATACCAACATACTAATTTAATATCAACATGTATGCCCTGTCATGCGTGTCGAGTTATGGGATTATCGCGTAGAACAGGATATAATATGATTAATTATTTTTCATATTGCTATACATAGTAATATTATATCAAAAATATATGCACAGCACACCTTGTTTGCGTGGATAAAACTTGGGTAGACGTACCTTATTAACATACAGGGTGATATGTTATTTTTCTATTTTTTCTTTTCTTTTTCATGTTTCTTTTGATTTCCATGTGGACAGCTCAAGTTCACAATGGATATTTTACTTGACTACACATATAAAATGCTCATTTTGTCATTTTGTAGTACACACATCAATTCATAGTACATCGATGTAGCTGTGATGCCAGTATATAATACAATAATAACTTTAGTAATCACGCAAGGAAACAACATTTTTTTAGCTTTGCGCAATGACCTCACTTGCCTTCATTAGCCTCAGTGTAGCCAAGTAGTAGCATAATATTTAGGCTTTTTAAACATGTATGACTTACATACTTCCCGCTTGAGAAGTGGGTATTTGATTATTCTTATTTTACCCGAAGTGTAGCACATTTAAGTTATATTAATAATAATACACATTTCATTCCGATCAGCACTATAAACACAAGGCTTGTGTGCACTGCACAGAAGATAGAGAAAGTTTGATCAATAGGATATATAGTAGAACTCTTGCTTACTCAGTTAATTAATGGCTCGATAAAGGCCAAACGCTCAACCAAGGTGAATGTGCAAAGTGAAACCAAGAATCTCCTAATGGGTCTAGATTCTCTGAAGTCCAACATATCACATATATATGTTCAGATCTGTAGAATTAGTTAGGCCTGAAGAGTACCATCTTTGTAGAATATGTCGAACCTGTAGTAAAGGCAGAAAAAATGCTGAGCAAGATATTGCCTGTAAGGTAAATGTCAGAGGTGTCAGCATTTGTCGGAGATCTAAATTGATATGGAAATAGGAAAGGGTTAATCACTGGAATGTACACTATACGCTGGTCCTTTACATGTATAGGGAGATGCCAACACTAAAAGCCATATTTAAGTAAACATTGTCAGATTAATAAGCAATATGACAAAGTTTAAAGTACGCAACTGAGTCACACAGTCAGTGGATTTGATTGCATGTTTGTAGCATAGTTACCCAGGAGCCTGTGATAGGAAAGTCCCAGGAGGACTATAAAATGATATTTAAGAGCACATAAGCAAGTATTAAACCATGTCATTTGTCGTTATCAGTGGTACAGGGTTCTTGCGTACATCTGAATAATATATAGGCCCATGGGTTCAAACACCAACTCAAGTTTGTCAGTTGTTTATCACTGTATGCAGGGGCGCAATTTCAATTCCGAATGGCGGGGGGGGGGGGGGGGGGGGGGAGGGTGTTACAATGGGATAACAATCGTCATCATTCAGATATATGACATGTGAATCAGGAATATATTGAATATAAACTAACACTGTTTTTATTTTATTTGCTATTGTGGTGCCCTGGAATCAGATATGGTCTAAGATGGCATACCGAACATGTGATCAAACATGTATCTTACCACTGAAATGTTTTGTGTTTAAAACTGTTTAACACATTTAAAGCACGCTATATATATAAATGTATATATATATATATATATATATATATATATATATATATATATATATATATATATATATATAGTCAATGAACATATAAAGAAGAGAGACATCAACACCAACATTTCAAACAATCATATTATTTTGAAAACATATACAGATTGTTGCTAAATTTTCAGCTATCGCTGTAGACTTCGTCAGGTCGAGTGACTATCTGTAAACAGGGCTGACAATGTGACCCTTCTTTGGGTAAACCGGGCTGGCTTGCCAACTATACCCATAAATCTGTCTGATGTCTCGTCAGAACTGGCCTTTGTATATCCACTTGAAAACAGGGCTGCTGGGGTGTCAAAGACAGGGAGGGGTTACATATACATATAAATGGTGTACATGTAAATATATATATATATATATATATATATATATATATATATATATATATGGCTGTGTGTATTAATAAATATACAAGTAAAATTGCTTAGATTTATGTAATTTGTAATTAAAATACATGTATTTCATTCATTGTACAGCTTTGGAGCTCTACTTTAGAGTATCATAATAAGGAGTTCTGAGCCGCAACTGTTGTCTGTGCATAAAAATTGTAAGGCCGTGGGGCAATTTCGAACGATCTCAAATCAGTTCTTAGAACGATTATACCTGCCAGAAATTCTCGGCGGGGGCCACGTTCATAGCAGGGGAGCAGCTGCTAATTTCTTTAGTGGAATATTTTTAATAACTATGCGTTTGAGTCATGCCTTGCCGGGGCGCCGGGCCTAGGTTCCTCCAATACGACCACCGATAAAACAAACAGCGGTTAATCAACCGACTAGTCAGCGATGGTCAGTGACAATATATCACTTTGGTCGGGAAAAATCTGCCCGTAAACCGTAATAGCCAGGTGGTCATATTTCAAAGGTTTTATCTATAGATACTATAACGGAATTTCGAAAGGGACTGATATCCAATTGTCGTAATGGCCAGTTGCCCGCATTTCACAGGTGGTCGTTCAGATAGGTTTGGCTGTATATAGCGTCATAAATATTTCACCGTCCAGTATTACCCAGGAAGAACATCAACTGGGCGCCTGGTTTCCACTTTTAATCTCCTCTAAGTACTCAGGTGCGACACATTCGTACATTGCCTATCACTCGTATCCGTTTGGGATATATGAATCACAATCACTACATAATGCAGCCTTTTGTTTAAATATTTCTTATCACGAATAGTCGTGACACATTTGGCCACCTGAGCACGATTTGGAAACCTTGTTATTGGAAAGAGCGCTGTTTATATATCTACAAATATATCTCGCACTAGTTACTGAGAAGAGCGGAACTCATACGTATGTTCGACTATCGATTAACGCTAGAATTAACGCCTTTTGAATGGTACTAACTGTATTGAATCATGGATAACGAGACAAATACGACGCAAACACCAAGTACAAATAAATTTTGGATTTATATATGTTATTTACTGGCATATTCATGACTATTGCCGAACGTATTGGATTTCTTGTAACCTGGCAGTTCTTATCATGTGCTGCGCCACGAGCAAATTTGTTACAACCACGGTCAAAGCCTATGCAGTGTCTTTCACGTTAACCAATCTACTGCTGGCCTTCAACTTCATAATGGTTGGCCTTTTATAGATAAACCTAACTCCGCTTGGAGCATAGCTGTATTTGCTATAGGACTGATTATTATGATCGCAACCTGGTTCTTGAGAGCAAAGGTGATTGCGACGTTTATGTTTGTCAAGTCTCCCGGTGTTTACAACAGGTTTTCCCATATCTGCATATAAACAAGGCTGTGGGTCTTATTAGTTAAGGCACACCTGTTTTCTTTAATGATTTTAGGTTCGAAACATACCGATATTATAGTATTCAAAAGACACCAGTTGCGGTGGTTGTGACTGAAGTTCTTATTATGGGCGTTCTAACAATTACTTCACTGGTTTTCTATGGATGGATCCATGTGATTGCTAGACGGATGGTCTCGTGGAGAAATGGCCCTAGAAACACAGCCTTGTGATGATATATATTGCGGATCTCGTAGGACCAACCAACGATCAGAAAATGTATTGTATTTGCACATCCTTCAACCTACTTACTCTTTCTGCAGCCATTAATCCATGGCTATTTGCACTTGGTCCAGTTTGTTTACTATATGTCGTAAGCCCTAACAAGAAATATAATATAGAAGTTTATTACCAGGCAAATGACACCATAACAGCATTTTGATTTCACGTACCTAATGCAATATGGTACAAATGTAGCACGTCCTTTTATCATATATGTGGCCTCGTGAAAGAGGTCGGAAAGATAGTACTTTATCTGTTTGTCAACATGTTGTGGAATAAACTTGTTCACAACTGTAGAGATACACAAATACCGTGTACTTCCGCTTATACAAAACACACGCTAGAATGTGTCGGATGTATGGTGCACAGGGAACTAATGCTGAAAAATTGCATATATATTAATATCAAAGGTACTGCATCCTTGTAACACTAACAATATAAAGATTTAAGAGATATGTTCGCCAGATGGAGCTACTACATAGGCTTGCCTAAACTGTGACAATGGTTCCACCAAAGTTTCTGTGTTTTATTCAGTCCCTGAAAAAATGGGTAGATATATTATTTCCCAGGTGTTATACTTTTCAAGTTCCCTTCAGAGGAAGACATTTGTATTTGTGTTCCAAGTGTTTTTTGGATTGTTGTGAGTGATCCTTTTGCAATTCTATAATCTTTATTTTTTTATCATGATACTACTTAATATTTTATTTAGCATTGAATGTTAACTTTTATCCCCTTCAGTATCATGTGACATTTTGTGTTCCTCATCTTTCCCTCTAACGAACTTTATGCATTAAGATTATCCACATTTAGCAAATGAAATGGCTCCTGGATAAAAGGGACGATGTAAGTTTAAATTTAAATTAGTTGAGCCCTCTTTTTCGGTATACAATTATACACCTGGCTAATGATATAATCTTTTTCTCGGAATTGTTACGTTTAATGTTTCTAATATTTGATGACAGCTATGCCATCTTGCGGACCCTTTTTCATATTCCGGATGGGTCTTTAAACCAAAGGTTTTTTTCCCAAGGGCACCAGCAAGAGTAACTTTAATCAAGTGACAACATGCTCATGGCATAGTATTTAATTTTAAAAAAGTACTTGTATGTAATGTATATAAAATAGACTGGTCGGCTAAGAACTGCTAAAAAAAACTCATGGCGTATTTCCATGTGGGCATATACGCCTATATGTTTGAAATATTTATTTGTTCATTGGTTTTAGCCGGTCTTCCAAAAAAAATGTTCTGAATTGACGTCATTTCATCCCGAATCTTCGAGTTCACGCAGACCCTATGCATCAAAATCGCTCATGTGACGATTTTCACGCATCTACAATGAAGGACACATTGAAACACCTCAGTTATAAAATTATATACGCATATTCGCGCACATGGAAACACCCCTTCACTCAGCTGAAACATAGACACCTGGATCAATGATTTATGTAGACATACACAAAATGTATCTACTAAAACATACAATACTGGACGATATATAAAAACTTAAAATAAGCTTGCTTGAAGAGATGTCCTAAAACCTTTCATAAAAGGGAAACATGCGAGCTCGTCTCTGATGAAAATGGGCAATATTAGGCAATTCCATAATATGGGAGCTGTAGTTTCATGGGATCTTTTTCCATATGTAATCGTTCTTGACTTTAACTTTAACTGTACAACAGAGGCTGTTCTTAGAGCTCGTGCTGGTTGGCACTGGTTCACCGATATACGCTAGTGCATGTAGTGATTTCAATGTATATAATAAACCTTATATTGCAACCCATATTCGACGGGTAGCAGAGGAAGGCCATTGAGGACATGCGTTATATAATCTCGCCGTTTGTTTTTTGTGACAAGTAGGGCTGCTGTATTTGCATGCAATGAAGTGTTAGTTAAATATTTTGGTATTCCATATAACAGAATATTTGCATTATCACGTCTAGAAATTTCTATAGATTGAACCAGGGTTGTGCAAGCATCAGTCGTTATGTATTGTCTTACATTCAAATTTGCAGATCATATGGTAGCAAGACCATGACCAGATAGACCAAATGTGACATGTTCAATAGATATGCTATAGTCCTTTGATGAAAAAATCCGAGATTTTTGGTGAAATATTTGAAAATTCATTTTTTTCTTGATCTAATATAAGCATATTGATAATCATCCAACGTTTTACTTCTGAAACACAAGCAAACAGTCAGTTTGAATTATATTGAACCTCATTCAACCATTGCTTTGTTGACTATATATGCTTGGGTGTCATCAGCTTAAATGGTGGTGCATATCATGCTTTTGGATTATATAGCCGGCTGATTATTGAAGACGCTGAAGTAAATAAGATCTAAAGAATTAAACGCTGCTGATAGGTCTAGTCATTTCAGTACAGAAATAGAACCCATATGTAATGCCTCACTTATGTAAGTATAACATTATAACGGGCAGTTTCAGTATACTGCCTTATATTAATCATTGAGCTCATTCCTGGTTAGTTGAACATCAAGGCGCTAAGACAAACCCTCTTAATGTTTTTACTTATAAATGGCAGGTCTATCATTTACAATATATTTCATTGTCCAAGCTCGGCTGCTTTCTTAAAGTTGATTGGCATATCTGATGTTATAAGAGATGTATTAATGATAGATGCAATGAGCGAGAAGAGCCCATCTGCACACTGTTTGAGAAGCCTGGTTGGGACAGGATCAAGCTCACAATGCTTTTAAAAAGTATCAGTCAGAATCTTCATGTCCTCACCCTGGTTGGCTGGAATGAATGTAGTCAGCTTCACAAGGGCATTCCTTATCGTGGAAATAAGTAGCACTGTCTCTGCTATCTTGATCAATAACAGTCCGAATTTAAACAATCCTGAAATATGTATCTGTATTTCTTACTAATCAGTCTAGGCAAAATCGCAAATGACATGTACTCTAATTTTGCCTCCATAAAAAACATTAATTTTATTTTAAAATGTGTTCAAAAGAGATGTCAAGTGAGAAAAAAACTGTTAATCAAGTCAAAGGACGCTGAAGATAATGCGTATTACTATTATCCTCAACTACTATTACTATTATATTTTTTTTTTGTTAAACATGCTAGTGGAGATGTAAGTGATTTCTTTATTATCAAATAAAACACCAACATATATACATATAAATAAGGTATTTTATTTATTTTCTCTGTGTGTGCTTTGTGGTGTGTTTTGGCTGGTTTTGGTATGAGGCCAAATACAAGAGCCCTACCTCAGAGACCTTTGTGAGTGTGTGTTTTCGTTTTGTGTATTTCAATCTATTATGTAATTTATTAATCGGGCTTGCCATGTGCGAGGTCCTAAAGTCCTAGACATGAACTGGAACTGGCCGCATTTAGAGTTTACTTTTAATTTTTCCTTGTTTTCTTACTTGTTCGAATTGTCTAGCATATGTGTGGATTTTGGGGGACGGAGTGGTTTATTAACATTTTTAGTCATTGTTTCCAGAGTTACGTTATCATGTCTTGGTTTGTTTCTTGGCAAGAGGACGCTAAATACAAGCGCACTGCCATACTGTTTGTTTGTTAACATTGTTATAATTCTGTCGTCCATTTGAATATGTGAGTTTATTTTGTAAATTTTTGAAAGGGCTTGCAATGTGCCAGGTCCTAAGGTCCTATACATGGTCTGCCCAAATAGTGTGTTTTTTATTTATTTCCTGTTTTGAGTGTGTATGGCATGTCTCCCTTAGAGTGTATTTCTCCTATTTTCCTCTCACTTTTCTGGATTACCATGAGAAAGGTCCTAAAGTCCTGGTCATGAACTTCCCTTATTTTGTCATTTTAATCAATGGTTTGTTTGGTGAATTTAATGAGTGGCATGAAGTCGTACAGTACTGATGTCCTGCTATAGTAAATTTAATTATTTTATGTTTGAGGGTTTTTTATGTGAGGATTTTGGGGCTTTTTTGTGTATTTAAGAGTATTATATGAAACGGGGTGGTCAAATCTTTCTTTATACCGCATTAATGTATTTGTCTGTTAGTGTTTCAATGAATTTTATGTGTTTGATTCTTTGACAGGTATTATCGGCCTGTTCAGTTAGGCAATCGGCCATGATGTAATGTTCGCTTTTCCTTCGAGGTCGTTTATTTAAGTCATTTTTGAGCTCTGTGAACCACTCGGAGTGCTTTGTTCTGCAGCATTTCTACTCTATCTATATGGGTGCTTATGCAGCAACTATGAAAGCTATGCCACCGTAGGTGCGAATCGCCTTGAACCGTTGTTTGTAGATATGCTGCTTTGTCTCTGCTCGGTCCGTCCCTTATTTTTGGAAATTTCTTTTAATAAGTTAATTCTGTGCCACATATTTGCATAATTCTTCAACATGTGGTCCTCGGCTAGCCTTCCTGTCAAATTAATTCCCAGAAATTTTGCTTCTGATTCTTTTAGGTATCTTTCTGGTCATTCTAGTGATTCGAAATATGGGATTTTGTGGGTTCGGAGGAAGCAGGTTGTTTTGTTTTATTTGGATTTAATTTTATTCTCAATTTAATACACCAATCGCTTACTTCATCTAGTTGATTTTGTATTCTTTCTCTGACAAATTTAACATTTGAGTCAATCGCCTAAAACGTCTTGTCGTCCGCATATTGTGAAATGTTTACGTTTTGATTAATTTAGGGTCAGTTATTTACGTATATAATAAATAAAAGTGGGCTAAGAACCGAGGCTTTGGTTGTGCAATCTTGTAGTGTGATTTTATTTGAATGAATAGCGTTGATGTTAATTTTTTATGGTTCTAATTGATAAAAATGAATGACGAGTCTTACTTGTTAGTGAGGTAGGGGTGTTTGTTTTATTTTAACTCTTAGTCCGTTAGATTATCCAAATAGGCCCTTTTAAGATAAGTAATAGCCCATTGTACACTTATGTTTCGTCGGCTTGTTGTAGCTTATACCCTATTTATGAAAGTGAATCAGTTGTACCGTGTGGTAAATATTGTAGTTATTAAGTACGACCATTTATATCAAATCAGGCTCAGCTTAAAATAAAACTAGAAAACAGCAGCTTCATAAGATTCACAAAAATTGTTGTAAAGTTCAAGGACTCTCCATCTTTTCTTCAAATCCATAGTTCTCTGTATGAAACGTATAGGCATTCACGATTGACTGAAAAAAGTTCATAAACACAAACTGTTGCTTCGTGCTGTGGGCGCACCCTTTCATTTAGGAAATTTGTATAACAGTGTACAACAGTTTTCAGACCAATTATACCCGAATTATTTATTACACCTACTAGATAATATTATATGCTTTGGTACAGGAATTATGTAAAGCCTAATTTATATATAAGATCTAGTTAATTGTTAAATATCAGTATAAGATAACACTTTGATATAGAACACAAGTACCCCACTTTGATGTTATCAGACAAGTGGTCCGACGATCGTGACTTAATTGATGAGGTCTCTGGCCAGCTGTGATCAAACTAACGGGTGTGCTCAAGTTGGTCGGTCGCCGTGTTTACACACGACTGGGTTGGGTTATGATCGCTGGTCAGCGAATGTGACGGAGCCAGCTTTGATTTTGAGGTAGTGCAGTCTATAACAGGGCGTCCGGCGGGACGCTTGGGGTTGATAGCAGCGAGTCCCAGACCGGTATCACGCATTTCTGACGCTTATCCCTCCGATCCATGACAGTCTACGACCCTATGAGCTACAACTGCATAATCCCAGTCAACGGTTAAATCATGGATCACTTACACCCAGAAAAATTCCTCGGGATCAAAGAGGCCTTGTGAATACAACACCACAGTCATAACAGATGTCATAAACGTCTGAGCCGGAAATTTGGGCAAACATTGGTTTTAGACATTTTTATTCAGCCTGCAGTTAAATAACGTTGTAATGATACTGCTTAAACCTCATTACCAAAAACTTGAAAATCTCGTAACCGAATGGTAAGAGTTACTTTGAACAATAATTATCTTTGATTTAATTGAATAAAACAACTGTCATTTCTTCTTATAATAATAAATGTTTGTATTAAAAACAGGTTTGATTTATTAAGATTACTGTCTCTTGATAAAATACTATATATTTTAATAATTCTATCTGCCATATCTAAACGGCAGAAAAACATTTCTGCCTGGCAGAATGTTTTTCTGCTTTATTTTGCCATCGACAGGACAGAAATACATTTCTGATACTCTATATTTTTTGTGCATGGCTTTTTCTCAGCTCTGTAACTTCTGCAAATAGGGTATCAGATTTTTTAAATTTGGAATGACGGAACATTTTTCAAATTTATTTTTCAAATATATTTGCAAGCTATATCATATAAGTATAATTCATATTTGAACCTGTACAAAACCTGACTGAATTTAGAAAGCATGCTCAGATAACACTTATACTTCTATTAAGCATACCTCTGCGATGAAATACGGATAAGGGGTAAGGCTGTTTAAGTAAGTGAAAGTCAATAAACAACAACCTAACTTTCATGATCATCTGCTAGTTTGGGTACACAGAGAACAACATACCAAACTTACACATAAACGGCATATATGTTATGTGTAAAGTTCTCAAGTAAAGATAAGAGTGTGTAAAACAAAGAAGTTATGTGATAAATTAGGTAAAAGTATGGCCAGCTTTGATTGCCTTTGCCAGAAGGATAGGCGTTAATTCTCGTTGTGTGCGTGTGTGCTTTGTCTGTTTGTGTGTGTTTTGTCTGTTTGTGAGTGTTTTATCTTGTTCTGTGTGATTTCTGTTTTTGATGGGTATTCTATCTGTTTGTATGTGTGGTTGTCCGTTTTTGGATGTGGGTTTTGTCTGTTTGTCCGTGTGTTTTGTTTCGTTTTCCGAGTGTTTTTTTTTGTTCGTGTGTTTTATCTGTTTGTGCGTGTAAGTTTTGTCTGTTTACCGATGTATGTTTTTGTCTGAATGTGTGTTTTGTCTGTTTGATTGTGTGTTTTGTCTGTTTTTGTGCGTGGTAGTTTTGTGTGTGTACGTCTTTGTCTGTCTGCGTTTGTGTTTTGACTGTTTGAGTGTGTTTATTTTGTCTGTTATTGTTTGTGTTTCGTCTGTTTGTGTGTTTTTTATCTATTTGTTTTGTCTGCTTGTGTGTGTGTGCTTTGCGATTTTTTTATCTATTTGTGTGTATGTTTTTCACAAGATTAATCTCGCAATCATGATCGAAATCTATTGAAATTCACACAAAAAAAATCGATTAGATTTTGGTGTGGATCCGCCTCATGATCCGGACCCAGGATGAACTTCCTCCAATATTTACAAACGTAAATTCACTTCTGAACCAGGTAATATGGGCCGAATAAGTGAGGACAATTCAGCATAAATGAGCCTATGGAAAGCCATAATATTTTGGTAGAATACTTTTTAGTTTCCATAATTCCTTTGATATCATTGTCAGTGGCGCCATGTCTTGCAATACATTCACTTTTCAGTCTGGTCCGTTACCTGGAGTTATGTAAAATGGTAGTCTAGATACATGACTTACATAGTATCTCTAATTTAGATATAATCTTCAAATAGGTATTAACATAATTCAATTAGTAACTTTTCTATTAACTGCTTACTTTAGTTTTTTTTGTTGTTGTTTTTTTTGTGATTTACAGAAGCACTTGTTAGACAAGGTGTCTTGTCCAGATTCATTTTGTTCCATACTCCGAATAATGTGCTCGTGTTTGTATCAGCGTTAGATTTTTATTTGGAGGTTGCATGGAAAAAAGTCCTAATTTGGGACACTGCCGTCGAATTGTTGACAAATATCTTAACACTTGTTTATATGATTTATGCAACATATTGGTAAATAAATAAATTACCTACGTGTGAAACTTGTGCTGGTAAAAATGAGCAGTTATAGTAACCCTGAGATTTTACACCCGTCAGCTACATCTAGAGCAGATCACCTAATTAGTATGAGGGTGTAAGCAAGTCAACACAGCTAAGCATTCCACTCATAAGCAATACCCCTCATGAGCAAATCAACACAGGTAAGCATTGGACCTCTGCATAAAGCAGACCCACCTTAGGTGACTTTGAGGAGTTCATCAGGGTTGCCTGAAAATTCACTGTAAATATTTGTGACATTTGACAGGTGACTCAGAGGCATGTTGAACATAGTAAATGCTGCACTGATACTGTCTGACAGATTAGCAGCAGTTGTGGCAGCTTCCAAGTCTTCAGTATATGGTCACCATGAACTACCAGCAGAAACTGAGCGCTTGAAAACATTCAAAGCAAAGTGCAAGTATTGCTCTAACTCCACCTCTGCAACAGGGAAAACATCATCTAATCTCACCACTCATATGAAAATATGTTTTACTTCTTTCAAACATATATTCCTTTTAAAAATGTTCTGATGCCTCTTTCACATATGTTGCTTATAAACAATATTGTATGCGTTATGCTCAACCGACTTGAATATAGCATTTAAGGTGTAGAAATTGGCATTATAAGTACAATGAGGGCAAGATGTCATCACTTCTGTTTACTAGTATGACAAATATTTGGACGACCTAGTAAGTGGACAATGAATTGATACATTTAATGCAATACCCCCCCCCCCCCCCGCCCGCCAGCTAATTTTTTTCATATATCAAGGCTTGTGTGTCCAGTGTGGGCAGGGGTGACTCCTTCTAAATCTTATCTATGCCCATGGAAATCATACACGGCCGAAAATTAAAGCTATCAGAGTTTGGCCTGTGGTGCCGGGCTAAGGATTATGTAATGCAAACATCATAAACATAATAAAGATATTTAGTCACAAGTTTGCTTATGAGCCTAGTATTCACAGTTACCTATATGTTCTGTGAAGCATGATTTACCTCCAGCTGCATGGGCACTGAAAGCTAAATAAATTCCTGCCCATCAAAAGCAAAATAAAGCAGGCCTTTTGGTTGATCTATTTGATTGTACAGTGATATGGCAGGTATGAGGTAGTCACCTGTAAATACATAACCAAATATGTATACAAAAGCTTGCTACAGAATAACTCTCAGTTTATTATGTATTTGACTCAATTATGTGACAGGTATAAAATGGAGAGTTTTTGTAGTGTAGCTGGCTAAGCTTTCAGGCCTGACCGCTGCTGCCTCAAAGATGCTGAGTTTGAGAGACTGATGTTTATAAAGTCCAAGAAGCATTTGTGATTGCGAAGATTTTTCCAGAAGCATTTGAGAATTCACCATGGACATCGAAAACTGTTGCATTTTGTAATTGATTGATCTATTTTTTCTCACATTATTTATGTTTATGCACACCTTTATACATTTTTCAAATTCGACTTTGCCAGGATCACTGTTCATTTTATGGACTTCGTATATTGATAATTTGATATGCATAAAGTTTACAGTGTGCCTGTTTTGTCTGTTCACTTTATTAAAAAAAATCAGGATTGTAATCATGATTGCAATTCTGATTACTTTGTAAGTAATCGTAATCGTGAACGATTACATTTAATTTTTTAGCAATGTAATCATAATCGTAATCAATTACTTTGCCTTTGTAGTTGTAATCCAAATCGAGTACATTTATAAAGTGATCACCCCATGTCTGGTTTGGACAACATCACGCTTAAGTTATTTTGTTCCCCTTATTTATGGGTATGTTTATGTTTACATCGTTGTATTTTACGTTTTATATTTGTAACGGCTATTCCCGGCAAAAGCTCAAGTCATCGGATGTCAGTTTAGGCAATACAGAAGCAAGGCGAAGATAAATAAAGAGGTATGTTTATTCAGAAATATATATAAATATATGTGTGTGTGTGTACCGAAAGTTATCTAAAAGACGTTACTGTTTATCTTAACTTTCGCTTCAACTACAGACAAACACGGCTATACCACTATATATATATATATATATATATATATATATATATATATATATATATATATATATATATATATATGCGGGAATACACCAGACTGGCGTTCCTGCCAAGCACAAATTGACAACTGTTTAGTTCTTTGTCATGAGACTGAGAAAAATAATAATATGAATGATATTAGCAGTTCATATATGGTGCAAAATAAAATTCACTACTTGATTATTTACAGAAATAGTAGGCCTTTTACTTGGTATCAGTTACATGAGAAAACACATGAACTGTTTACAAATAGCCCCACTCTAGATACCACATATAACATGTACAAAGAATACAAATATTCATGCGTACAACAAACATAAATTAACCAGTAACGTTAAAAATTAAATATAAAAACACTTAACACGATACTGATACTTAAAGTCACGAATTATTTAAATGTTAAGAGTCATTGCATGTGAAGCGTTTAATAAAGCGAGTCCATTCCTGCCAAGCACAAATTGACAACTGCCTGTTTCTCTGTGTCACGAAACTGAGGCTTGGCTTTGCGGTCCGTGTCATTGTCTGAATAAAAAAATTAGGAAAAGCAGAAAGCATACAAGGCAACCAAGACAACTGCAAAGTAATTCATTGACCAGATATACCTGGCACCTGTGAGGGAATTCAGCCGGGAGATCGGCGGTTCGAATCTCAGCCGAGGCGGTGAGGTTTTTCACGGTCGGCCCCAATCCAGTGTGAGCGCTCTGCAGGCTTAATGGGAAGGCTGTGCCCCACAGCCGTGTATCTCTCACATACGAGTGCGTCTTTGGGGGTTCCTCGGTGTGATGACTCAGTAATGGGGATGATAACACACCTAGGACCCGCAGGTGCGGTAGATACCGAGCCTGGGTGACACCAGGATACAAAATAAATAAAAATGATAGGAAGCGAGTGCTACCGCCCTGTCAAGTAGTCCCAAACCGAAATGGACACTCTGCAGATGTACATACTTTGGTCTAAGAATTAGATAAGTGAGCATAAAAAATGGAGGCGGTTACCTCCACCAAAAAAATTTTAAAAAAAATAAACTGTGAGGGAATTTATTGACCAAAAATACCTGATAATATAATAAACCTGTCCTCGGAGCTGTTACATATATATATATATATATATATATATATATATATATATATAATTTGCCGTCGGACAATAAGCCTTGGTAAGTTATATCAACAAATTTAACACAATATTTATTGAAATCCCAACATTTATCAATGATAAAGAAACAAATATATTTTTAACAAGTATGCGGAAAAGACTTAACATTTTACTTAAAACTTACTTAAATTTAATTACTTTAATTACTTTAAAGACTTTGATTAATTTTATGTAATTCAAAATGACTGCCCGTATTTTATCCTATTAGCGAGACATGATTGTGTTTAATTTATTAATTCTGTTTGAAATCTGGTGTGACGCATAACAGACCAGCGGACTCAGCATGGTTAAAATTCTCCCAAACTGGTCGATGCTAACCCGTCAGAGCAGTTAAGTCAAATTAATGTGACTAATACTGATTTAATTACTTGCGAACTGTTCTCATTACATGCTGATCGCTGATTTATAACTGGAGAGAAAACTCACAGCGATAAACGTTCTTATCAGTAAGTACACGCCCACATAGATGGCACTTTAGTATCAGCTTAATGGATTCATGGAGATTAGATGTGGCGAACTACAACGAATATTGACTCAACAGATATGTAATTAGCTAATGTTATTATTAGCAGTATACAATGCCTTTGCATTCCAACACTGGCTTAAATAAAAGCCCAATCAGGTAGGCCCGACAAACAGGTAAGACTTTTTTTATACCTGCACGGCTCTTCGCTATAAGAGACGCTTGAGTAGGTGGCATAAATATTTATAACTTGGCACGTCGTCAAACACATAGCGTTATATATATAGTAGCACACATAGCTTTGCTAGAACACCAGTGTATACACACGGCTTGCCTGCAGTGCTGAGAATCAGAATGTTGTTGTAATTTAAAGTGCAATAAAAAGGTAAACAGATACCGTAGATTGTACTTGCGGGTTGAGATTCTTTCTTATCAAACTGTAAAATGGCATTTAGAGATCACCTTTATTACTCTGGTAATGGCACCTGAGATGATTAATGGACATGTGTCACTGTAAAATAGTGCTTGGGGATAAGTTTACCATGGGGATAAACCAGATAGTGAAGCATTGTATCTGGCTCCGGCAGGTATCAGGCCAAGGTAGGGAAGACCAGTGAGTCATGAATTAAATGGTCATTTTGGATTCTTTTCTAACCGGTTACATTCCCTTTCCTCGTATCGTTAATCGACATTCCCTATAATCATCGTTAAATACTAACTGAGCTTCACATTTGGCAAGTGTATACTGTATAATCTGTCCATCAGTGGGGCAACAGGGTTAAGGATTGTTAAACCTTGTTGTTCTTAGCAATGCAAAAATTAGTATATAAAACATGTGTTTGATAACCTGTTTCTATATTATAGCAGTTTTTAAATCACTTCATATTTTTTCTATCATCCATTTATTCTAAGGTTCTTAAAAAAAATCAGACATCTAACATCAATATTTATGTTTTGTCCATACACGCACTCTCTCTTCGGACCTCTGTAAAATGAGAGGGGATTGTTGTGGCCCGTCGGTGGTATCTCCGGGTTCTCCAGCTTCCTCAACCTCTCTTGCTACACTAGCGTAACTTGTTCCCACTATCAACTTGCCTTTGAGCCCGGACCTTCCATAATGAAGAGAAACTCGAACTGACACAGAGCGGTGACCCGCTCGAGCGCCATCTTCACTAAAATAAAAAGAAATAACACTGTAACTAGACCTTGTACTGCGAACGAATCACTCCGGCATCTATGTTGAAATCTCCTCATGAGCGTTCAGCTCTCTAATTAAGCGCGACTTGCAGCGATATTATAGTAAACAGCTATGTCATATTACAAGAACTTTCTAATGGTATACTTAAAGCCTAGCCGTTTATATGACACCCTATTACTCTACGAAACATCTTATAAACAATAACTTAGCTTCCGGTTGTAACAAATCAAATAGTATAAATTTGTATGTTTATTATTATCTACCTCTTTATATAGGCTAGAAACTCATTAATACAAAATGATCATTCTGACCTGAATTGGCACATTTTTGTCAAACATCATAAGAAAAAATGTTCTAAGCGGTTTGAATAAATAACATTATATATCTTTTTATAAATCATTGTTTAAAGATATATAAATAGAGGTGCGCGGGCGTTATAAATGCGTAATACATATAAGAGAAATTTTGAGAGTATTTTATTCTTGATGCGTAATATCTTTCTTTAGTACGTTATCTAAAATGACTCGTGTTTGGTATAACACTGCCTCCATTTGATTAACATATACATCAATTGAGGTAAGCTGGTGTTTGAAATGCGTAATATATATCCGATCTTGTATACATCACAAGAGTAAACTGTAAACAGCCCAATACATTTTCATGTAACCTGATCGTGTTTTGTTAGTGTATGACTGGCTGCGTTGCTATGTATAAAAGGTGCATATAATCTTTATGTGTCCACAAGACTTCGGTGACTCAGTCTGCATACCTGATTCGCTTTAAAGCAAGCGCACGAAGGTTCGGCTTGTCACTTGTTATCTCTAAAGAGACATTGGCAACACTTCCTGTTCATCGGCTTAATCGACAGCTCGTCGTGTTTCATCAAGGCTTACGGTCAGCCATTTTATAGACACTAGGTTGCCACATATAAAATAAGTTCAACTGTGTTTATACTATTTCCATGGAGCAAGTCACAAGCTGACAACGACCGATGCTCTACAAATTCTTTGGACGAGTCCGATCATACAGAGCTTACAACTGTTTTTAGTAATCACACCATTCATATTGGTTTATTTATTCATGATGACAAAATTGTGACTACTTCTATTATACCGTTACATCTGAAGCTTTCCGTGGCAAGATGCTTTCATTGTGTCTGTCAAAGGAATAATCTCTGAGGATTTCTCCAGCACCTCTACCTGGTGTGTTCCAGGTTTCAAATTTAAGTATCTCTAAGTGTGTCAGTGTTTAAAACGGCTCAAGTAACTCTTTCAGTGATTGCCTGATACAGTCTCTTATAATGGACAACAGGACCAACGCCACACACCTGGCCAACGCCACGACAAACTTTGTCTTGCGTGAGTATGTACGTTTAAGCTTCGTACTTATGTGCGTTGTCGCCTGTATAGGGGTGATCGAGAATACAGTTGTCCTCTTCCTGTACTACAGAAGGAAAGAGGCTTATGTACTTTCCACAACAAACTTGAAAGTCTACCTTGTTTCCTTCACTATTGCTTCCAATCTCCTGGCGTTCAATATCATTGCAATTAGTGTAGGATTTTACCAACTTAGTCCTGCTTTAGGTGTACTCATGTTTACTCTCCAGCCAGTGATAGTGCTGTCTGTGTGGTTTTTGACAGCTCTAGTCATTGCTACATTCATTCATTCCAAATACGGAGACGACTTTGTACTAAAATGCCGACTGGTTTGCCTTGCTAAATGTATCCCTATGTGCACCCATCTAAGGATTTGCATCACTATGTGGGCAATTATCATCTTTGGTTACATTATTTTCTATTTTGTAACGGCGTACGGAATAAAAAATTTCAGTTCCTCACCTTTTTGGAAAACCTTGAGTATCCTTTCGGAAGGTATCATTGCTGGGATTCCGACTATAGTTAATTTTGCTTTATATGCATTAGTGCACGTGAATGCTTTACAGGTACGTTTAGCATGCCGAAACCGCGAGAAAGAAATGATGGACGTTTATCACCAAAAAGGAAAAAAGGAAGCTAAGACGGGACAGAAAAAAGAGAACCCCGACAGGAACAAAAAAAAGCTAGAAATGTCTCAAGGAGCTGACAAAAATGATTTACGACGGGAAATCGCAAGGAAGGCAAATTCAAAGAAAGTAACACAGGAAAATTTACAAAATGAAACGCCACATGGAGGAGGAAAAATTAAGCCGCAACAAGAACATGAAACTATAGAAAACGGGCAGGAATCGGGACATTCACGTGACACAGTTGAGCATGCAGAAGTTATTGTGGATACAAGTTGTTTTTCAGGCACAGATGATATAAAGAAACATTACATCAAGATCCTAGCCGCCAGGAAAGCCATACTTATGTTTCTCCTTATGTCCACGTTCCATCTGAGCTTGGGATTGTTCTACATTGCATCCATTGCTATCGTGACCGATCCTGTTCTATCTATATTCACATACATTACTTCACTAAATCTAATGGCTTTATTCTCGGCTGTGAGTCCATGGTTGTCTGCCTTGGCACCTGCTCGAAGAGAAATTAAACAGTTTTGCTGCACCAAGATCGCACCATCATAAGTTATAACAATTTTGAGTTGTCAAAATATGTTTCCTTTTATTGCTGTAATTGGATATGTCGATTAGAGCGTTGGATGATTGATTAAAAAAAAACTTAATTCTAAATAGAACATTATTTATGTAAAAGAAAATCTAAAGGTCTAAACAATTGTCAATTTTTTTAATAATCTTCACTTTACAAGAAATTTGCTAATCATCGTTTGATTGTATATAACCTGGATTTTTAATTTGCAGGAGATTAAGTTTGCTTCCGTTTTCGCAGATAATGAATCAATGTAAGTTTGTTTCCCTTTTGGTTACAGTTTAGTTGAGTTGTGCATTTTCTAATCTGTTTATTGCAGCTTACGTTGTTAATTGTACTAGACATGTTACTAACATACGTAGGGAGAGTACATTGGTTGTATATTTACAGTTTTAAACGATTTATCAACTCAGAACTCTTAGGTTGATTAAATACTAAAGAGAGAGTGTGGTTCAAGAAAGTTGCTCGGATCGCAATAGGAACAAAGAATACAGGGAGATGGTACCCAACAAGGAGGAAGCCAAAAGCTCTTATAAAGAATTACCAGAGAGTTATTGAAATACCCCGCTGAATAATTAAAGGCTAAAGTAGTGGTGGTTGTGGTGGTTAGGTAATGAAATGGAAATGTCAGTTTACTTTTTCAAGTGAAAGAAAATATTACTGAGTCTTGATTGTTAAATTTTTATTCTTCATAGGTGTGTTTCGCATTATATGAGTTGGTCAATCGCATATAATAACAGCCTATTATAGTCAAGTATTGATCATCATGATAGCATAAATTCAGATCTCAGTTACTCAGTTGAATTTTTAATTTTCATATAATGTAGATTAGACAAATCTGATATAATATCTCTCTAAATAATGTAGGACTGGCAAGAGGTTTATGTTAGAGAGGAATCGGTGTATATAAAGTATGGTTTGATTTTACATACAGTGGTTTGTGTGACATTATAGCAAACCGTGCATTACAATGAACTTTTTAAGCCTTAAGGGAACAATAACAACATTTTATGAACATGGGCAGCATTTATTACAACTTGAGATACTTGCTGTCATTGCCGAAGAAACTTTTTACGACATTGTAAGTTAATAAACAAAATAGACTCGTATTTATTTATTTCTGTGTGAAGAATTTTGATCTTCTCTATAACAGGACAGAATTGTTTTTACTTGCGTTACATATACATGGCATTATAGATTATATAAAATATTTTGTAAATTCATGAAATTAATAAATCTAGAAAAATCCATTTAATCTCTTGCTAACCATACCAAACAAACAAGCTTATGTTGTATATGGGTTTCTAAGGAAGGTCACACTTTCAGACTGTAAAATTCCCTCAATGAAAGGCACATTCTCAGAGGTATATGGGCAAGGGCTGTTTAAAAAATTAGTAAAGGGTGCTTTTGGCCTTGGATTTGTCCCAGCTTTATCAAGTATGTAACCTTCTATAAACCAGCAAATCTTTCTGTGAGTTCTCCCTTTAATTAGACAAGGAAGTTTTGCCAAAGAACTTAATAATGGGATGGAAAAAATATGGCTTATTTTTAGCAGAGGAAATCCTTCACACAAGTGTCTATGCTACAAAGGCTGGGTATATATATATATATATATATATATATATATATATATATATATATATATATATGACACGCGCATGCAGAGGCACTAAGGTATTCCATGATATATATTAAAGGGCCAACGTTATTTACATAATGTTTTTATTGCTGCCACTGACAATGGCAATTCTGAGAATACTATTTTAATGTCTGAGTCGCTTCATGTTAATAAAATGTGCCCCTGGCCATTAATGAATGGCTTAATTTGATGGCTCTCTTTACATAAATCGTGTTTATTTACCCAAGGCTCGATAAACTTAGAACCTAAGTGAGCACCTTGATATATATATATATATATATATATATATATATATATATATATATATATATATATTGGTCACAATTTGAATAACAGATCCTCAAGGGCTTCAATTAAACAGTTAAAGGATTTGTGACCCAAAAGTACTTTCCGGAGCAACCAAATACTGTTTTAATGTCACGTGTTTAAAGAGAACAGTACCAAATCACAAAATGAAACGCGGTGTCGATATTTCGGTTTAACGAGTATATAGTGAATACAATTTGGTCAACAATATGACAAAGTTACACAAAAATGTATAGAATTTTTAGCAAATTGGGTTATGTTTGTGCAATTTTTAATATCCATTATGTTTTGATAAGCTGCCAATAATTACTTATTACTTAAAATATTGCCTCCAACTTCTTGTGATTTTATTTATTTCATTTATTTGACAATACCGAAGTGTCTTATCTGTTTGGAAAGTAAGCAGGATAAATTTAGTTTAATAATGTGTTTAGCCTAAGACAATGACGCAATAACTGAAACTAAGAAGCTTATGACCATATCTCTATTTAATTTTGAATTATTAAAAATATTTTTGTTTAAGTGAAAGTGTCCCATTGAATAACAAATAAACATTGCACATTGTTAATATTTTAACCGCGGCATTACATGTACAAGTAAAAATTACTTCAGCTTAAAACGTTTTTATTGTGCAAAGCACATATAATTGGGCACAGGTATTCTGATCCATGGGATGGCAATGCATATGTTACCAAGTCGTGATTTATTGACATCTACATCTCCGCAACTAAAACGAGGACATACACAGGTATACACTGGTTGCACGATTGAGATGCTTATCACATTGTCAATCATTCATACAGAACAAATATTTCTCGCCCTGCCCAATCTTAACAAAGGAATAAATCAACCGTGAACGTCACGTGCTGGGAGATTCATCGGATCTTCGTTATTAAACCAGGCCACACAACTCTAACAGAAAACCGAAATCCTCATATGATAGGATAAAAATAAAAAGGGGCTGTCCACAAAAAAAAAGTTTTTAACTTTTTAAATCAACTACTTTGTGGTTTTCAAGTGTAGCACCTTAATGTTCGACTATCAACAATATTACCACGTGAATGGCTCGCTTTCATACACGCATTTATAATCGGCAATATTTGAAAAAAATTCAAATTAGTTTACATGGCCATTGTCTTTTAAGCTAATAATTCGTTCCGCAGTAACCGTTATTTTATTAGCATTATAATGTGTGCCGTTCTCGCCGAGTCTTTGCGCGATAAGAATGTGGTATTGTCCTTGAATATTTCACCCCAAATTTTTTAAGTAAAGTTTGAAATTGATTTGTTGTAAATATTAATCATCGTTTCAGGTTACCGTATTTGTGCAATATAAAGGACAATAATTATATGACAACAGAAAATTCATATAAATCACGTAGTTTTATTAGCAATTTTTAGTATAATTATTAAGTAAATTTATTATATTTACCGATGGCATTCATAAATAGTTATAAACAATATCACATGCCTTTAAACTCATCAACCAGCGGTAATAACTATAGATGAAGTCGACCACCAGTTGTCGCCAAGATATTCTCTGACCATGCGTTCTTTTTCGTCTAAAGGCAAAGGTCGTGCACTATCGTGACCCACGAAGATCACGAAAATAAATCCCCAAATAGTATTTCTGAATCTAAGTATATAACCCCCTTGTTTATCCATCTATTGTTGTATATTCGCTTAACATTAATACCTGATCATTAAGGGCATACGAAAAGGCCATCCATTTGAAAGAGAATGCTTTAAAAAAGTCCAAATGAATTTTAACAAACCCATTCATCACCCTAGGATATCTAGAAGCAATAGCATCTGCAGTTATGCTGGTATTGCGCAAACAAAACACCGCCCAGTGCCAATATGGTTCATTTATCAAATTATGGCATTTCATGAAGGAAATTAAATACTGGTGAGAAAATAACATCTATATAAACCTTGCAGAATCACACTCTGAATTTTGCATCATAGGTGTAATAAAAAGTTGTGCTCTCAATAGTGTTTCTTTTTGTAAATTCAGCTGAGTATATTGAGATTCGCTAGTTGTAGTAAGACCAATATATAATATACAATATACATTTGTATGCTTATACAATCCGTATCGTATATACGCAAGTGAATCTGCATATGCGATCACTCGCCACAAATATATGTGTTTTTGTCTGTGTTACAGTCAATCGGTGAATCCTTCATAAAATACCTACACATTCAGTCATTTCAAGGGATACCACCTTAAACCACCAGAAATAATTGGTAATGAAATTACATGAAAGGACTCTATTAAAAAATGAACACAACATAAACTGACAATATGATATAATTGTCAGCAAAGAGTCCCGAGTCAGCTTTTAGTTGAGGTAAATCCCCGATAATTCTAGATGTGTCCCTTATCTAAAGAAATACTAGATTTAGAACAAGAATTCACAAAAAAAGTCGGACCACCCCGTATAGGAATCAAACCAAAGAGCCTCCGATTGCCGGTTGTCTGCAAAGGGACCTCCCATATAGAGGCCCATCCAACGACCTGACGTTCACGTGATGTCACGGCTATTCAGAGTATAGCACATGGACGCATGGTGGGGGTACATGTAAAAATAATTATAAGAATAAAACGTGTGATGAACCGTTTATGTGGTAGGTAGCATCTCTTAATATTGCAAAATATTTACAAAAACCCGTACAAATGAGCGATTACCGGAGATGGTATCCATTTCATTGTTCATAAAACGTCCTTTTCTGGTGAACTGCTGCGGAGTAAATTGAAAAATGAGTCATGCATAAAAATACCAAACACGACCTTGGTGTGCTATAATTCGTACAACCGCTCAAGCTAACGGTCCGCTCATATGGGAGTATTTTCTAAAAGAATCAATAATTGTCCGTATTTATCCTATTTACGATAAATCATTGTGTTTAATTTAGTAATACTGTTGAAATTTTGGTGAGAGGCACAACAGACGAACTGACTCAGCATGGTAAAAAAAGCCGCCATTATAGTTATCTATATAGCTACTAACCTTAGCTGGTTGGGGTTAACCCTTCAGAGACGTTAAGTCAGTTAAATATAGCTAACACGGATCTTAAGGACTTGTAAAGTGTTCTCATATCATGTCGATTACTGACGAATAATTGGAGAACACATTCAAGGTGATATACCTTCTTATCAGTTTCTACACTAAAAAAAGCGGCCACTTAATAGGGATAATTTTTTTTTATTATTAACCAAACGATATACATGATGACAGTATACACAGTGACACAGTATTTACATACAAATGTAAACCACATACATATTTGTACATATAATAAACACAATCAGTTTGATCGAATATTGAACTTTGCTCATGGAAAACCCAACATGGCCCATACCAGCAAAGCTAAACACCCAGTGGTGGCAAAGCCTGTCCCTCAGCACTGCAAGAGATGAGAGGGCAAACCACTTGCTTACGTCAGCCTTATGGTTGGATCCAGTATCATTAATTAAACGAACCACTGATCGTTTTTCCATGCGCATAACCACTTGAAACATTATGACATTGAAAAGGACACATTTATATCAGTGTTAGCAAGATGTAGTAATTGCCTGGCATAAATGAGTGCATCCATATATCTGGACAACATTAAACATTAAACAAAGCTTTACAGAATACCGTGTATTATAAATTGTACATTGTAGACAATCAAATATGAATTAAGTTAAAAGTTGCATAATTGGTGACCACTTCTGCAGATGCAGATCTGTTTTCCCATTATGTTTTGCTATATGACCTTCAATATTTTGAACATCTTTCAGTTTCAGCCGTAGAGTCTCAAACAGGTGAGGAGTTGTAGCATCTCTCTTATAATACAGTACATATTTAAATATAAGCAAAATAGTATTAGTGAGCAAAGTTTTTGTACATGCAGGTAGGTAACTATAAATTATAATAGATTTTGTATATTCTGGTAGTACATAGTTCACTTGCCCTATCCATTGCTGAACTCTGAGATAAAGATTTTTTGCTACCGAACAAGAGTAAAATAGATGGTCGATTAACTCATTATGAAAAAAACAATAGCTACATCTTGGTGTATCAACCAAGTTCCACTTGTAAAGATTCTTATTCACAGGTAAGTAGTTATTAATGATTTTAAATTGAAATTCTCTCATATATGTATCGTTGGTGCATTTATATACATTATCAAATACCAGCTGCCACTCAACATGACCAACCCCACAAATATGTTTTAAAGAAGTAGGACTTTGATAGATAAGTGATATCATATTTTCATATACATGTTTGCTCTTTGGGGTTGTCACAGATGCATCTGTACTAGTATCTGAATTTTTTTAATGCATCTCTGATTTTTCTTTTCCAGTCACTTGGTATAGCACTTATGATACAGTTCAACTGGAAACACACCAAATCCTTGGAAACCCCTGAACACTCATTTGCTATCTGTGTTACACGTTTAAATGAACCTTTACTATCTAGTAAATCCTTCACGCACCTGATGTTGTTCCTGAATAAATCATTATAGAATATTGAACATTCATTCACCTTGATATGTCTGTTGTTCCATATAAATTGTTTAGATACATCCTCTATACCTGTATATGAACTTTTTAAAAACTGATACCATTCCTTAAAACAAGACGCATAGAATGGTGCACAGACATTTGGGAAACATTTCATTTCAAAGTCCTTGTGAAAACACTGCAAACCACCAATAGATCTACAGAATGCATTAAGAAGCATTTTGGCCATTCCATTGAATTTATTCAGTATATTAGATGCCCATATTACACGCTGTGTCTTGTATCTAGCCTCGACACTTGGTAATTTAAGACCTCCATTAGTGTACTGCCCAACTGCTGTGCTAAATTTAACTTTTGTTTTTTTCCCTTTCCAAACAAAACTAGTTTACCGTACCTTGGACCTCTCTGATAAAACCATGTGGTGGATCTAACATATTCAATACATATAATATTTTTGAGATGGCCAAGGTTCTGACTACTTCCAAGCGCCCATATACAGTTAACTGTCTACTTTTCCACAGTTTCAGTACACTTTTAAAATGTAACAGTTTTCTTGAAAAGGTTAGTTCATTTGACAGTTTTACATTGTAAGAGAAATATATCCCAAGTATTTTCATAGAATCTTTGGACAGATTTATTCATTTAAGATTAAAAGGATTATCTGATTTGTTCTTCCATTTTCCCATCCAGGAAACCTCAGATTTACCAAGATTTATCTTTAATGATGAATACGTAGCATAAACATCAAAGATGGACAAAACATTCCTCAGAGATTCAATATCTTTCAAAAATAATGTAATATCATCAGCATACATACATAGTTTAATTTCTAAATTTCTAAGCTTTATTCCTTTAACAGCTGTATTACTTCTTATTAAGGCTCCCAAAACTTCAACAGACAGTATGAATAGATAAGGGGCTAAGGGATCCCCTTGCCGGGTACCTCTAGTCAAAGTAAAATAATCCGTACTGAAGCCATTATTGACCACTGCACTTTGAACATTATTGTGCAGTATCTTTATCCATCGTATAAATGACTCTCCAAACCCATACTTTTCTAAAACAGTGAACATGAATTCATGATCCAAATGATCGAATGCTGACTCAATATCAGCCCCCAATAAAATGCCTTCTACATTTTCTTTATCTGTATAATATAACATATCTGAAATTAGACAATTGGCTCGCCAATAAATCTGTTTTTAACGAATGCATATTGATCATTATGAATGAGTTTTGGCAATAACGCAATCATTCTTTGCACAAGTACCTTGCTGATAATCTTTGCATCTACATTGATTAGACTGATTGGTCTCCATGACTTAATTAAACGGTTATCTTTACCACTCTTTTCCAAAAGTGTAATAATAGCTTGTCTTTGGCTCACACTTAACTGTGCCTTTTCATATGCCGCATTTACACTATCTAATAAAAGATCCCCAATTTCCGAGAAAAAACATAAATAGAATTCTTTGGTTAAACCGTCATTTCCAGGCACTTTGTTATTGTTCATGTCTTGAATTGCCTTAAACACTTCCTTTTTTGATATAATTCCATCACATTTCTGTACGTCAGCATCCCCCAGTTTTGGTAGATCTATAATACTTAAATAATTTTCGCATTCCGTTTTAGTGGTAATCAATGTTCGTGTATATTTTTTACAGTAAAACTTTTTTAAGCATTCCATAATAGCAGACTGTTTGGTAAGTTCTTGATTATTAACCAGAAGTTTCCTAATGACGGACTTACCCTTATTTCTTTTTTTCAAGATTTAGAAAGTAACGGGAACTTCTTTCACCTTGTTCGACCCACTGGGCTCGAGATCGTACTATAATACCCCTTGTTATATGGTCATCGTCGACTCTAATGCTTCTCTCGTAGAGGTATATTCAATCAGATCTTCTTGGCCAAGTTTGGTTTCCAGATATTTAATTTTCTCTTCCAATGCTTTGAGCTTTACTTTAAACTTACTGGCCTCCTGTTTACTATAATTAATTGTGAATTCCCTAATTTTGAATTTTATGTATTCCCAGAGCAATTGGGCATCCTGTTTTTCTCATAATTTTGAATCCATTCGTCTAGGTTCTGCTTCAATTGTGTTATATACATTTGATCATCTAGTAGCGAGTTGTTTAATTTCCAAAACGATGGACCATGCTTTTCGATGGAATGTGATTTTAACTGCATATGTACAGCAGAGTGATCTGTTTCTATTGCAGGAATTATACTACAGCTTTTAATGAATGATTGCAAACCTGAAGAAATTAAGAAAAAATCCAGGGGCCTCTGTATGAGTGGTTTCACAGAACGCCATGTATATCTTCGACTTGTTTCATTTCTTACCCGCCATATATCACACAGGTTAAACTGCTCCATAGCTGAGTGTAAAACATCAAGATATTTCATTTTCATATTATGTACGTTACCACCACATGCATCCATTTCATTAAAATGTAGGTTAAAATCACCGCCCAAAATTATTTGTAAATCAGTGTTCTCATTAATTTCATCAATCTGTTGAATCACATTCTTATAAAAGGGAACCTGCTGGGACTCTGTATTTGGTGCATAAGTGTTTACTAATAGAAACAGGGATCCTTGAATATTACAATGTATAATAATGGCCCTGCCATTTGAATCAGTATGTATTTTAAATTCCTCAAATTCAACGTCATTTCCAATCAAGATGATAACTCCAGCACTGCGGGATGTACAGTGAGAGAAATATATTTTACCCCTCCATTGGTTAATCCAGCTGCCCATGTCCTTCTCAATTGAATGGGTTTCTTGTAAAAAAGTAATTCCTTTCGCCATTTTGTGCTTAATTAACCAATTAAATATTTTCTTTCTCTTGTAGTAGTCACGGATACCTCTAATGTTTAAAGTCTTAACTGAAAAATCGAGATTGAAATCACTTGTTGACATAAATTGGAATTATAGTTGTATTGTTAATCCATTTACGATATTCTACATACAAAATAGACAAAGACACAGAATAAGACAATACGTTCACAATGGTATACATAGGTATAGTATCAGTCACGCTCAGGCGCATTCCCACCTACATATTTTTATTCCCTGTTGAATACATCATTTAGGGATCCACCATATTGTACCTTGAATATTGTGCCTGCATCATCTTTGACGAACACTTTGCCGTCCCATGTCCAGGCAGCCTTCACTCGTTCGTCATTTTTAACCCTGTTAAATAATTTTTGCATGTCGGCACACATGTCTTCAATTATGGTAACACCAGTATTCTTTAACTTCCTTCTTTCTTTCAGAACTGTAAGTTTACACTCTCTATTGACAAACTTTACCACCATATTCCGATTTATATCCTTTTTATATGGTTCTGATCTATGTGCCACTTCAATGTATTTTGAAGACAATTCAACACCCAGTTTGTTTTTAAACATGTCTAAAGCAACCTTTTTTGAATTTTCTAGTTTGTTCCTCTGTGGAGCACCAAGAATCTTTATGTTTGAATTCCTTGTATATTGCTCTATGCTCGCTGACTGGGCTTTTGCTAACTGGGCGAGCTCAAGTGAATTTTTGCACTGTTCTTCCAGAGATTCATTTTTCTCCCTGAGCTCATTTATAACTCCCTATAATTTCTTAATTTGTATTTCTAAAGGTTTCACACATGCTTCTTTGATGTTTTCCTCAATTTGTGTAATAATTGAATCTTTTATTTCCCTGACAATATCTTGTTTGAATGTATTTAATATTTCTAATAGTCTGTCTTCTGTAACTGGTGTTGGAGAACCCATTTCTTCTTGAAAACTGCTCTCAGAGGAACTAATAGATAATAATTGTTTAACTCTTTTGTAACTATATTCTGAACATTCAGAGGAAGGACTAGATGTGTCTGACCTATTCCTCTTTTTGTCTTCTACTGACATTTTTCGAGAATAACACCAATGATGTTAAAGTAAGATCTGTAAAATGTACAAAGTGGAAATGGCCTGAGTTTTGAGTTAGGCTACCATGTCCAACATAATGACAACAATACAAGACAAAAGAATGTACTGAAGGCCCTGGTGTGCTAATGAATAGAGTCCCTCATGTGAGGTGACACTTGATCCTTTCAAGTGCGAGTGTACTGGGGCACCCACATTTACAGTGTTAACATGTCACTGTTAAAATGTTCAGTCATCAAATTCATCAAAATTATGTTGTCCCAGTACTCAATTTTTTAAACTGCACTTTTATTGATCCAAACAGGATATCTGTAGCACTTTTTAAGAATTTTACTTGCCTGTGAGCTGTGTTAGGTCCAGAATACTGAAGAGCATGTTGAACACAGCCAACACAGTAAGCACACCAGCGCCCTCTCTCCAGGGATAAATACATTCACGGAGAGTAGTGATAGCGAACTACAACAAAAATTGACTCCCTGTCTCGTCAACTCACCTTTTGGTCTCAGTGTGCGTGTAACGTTTTGGGATAAAACCAGTCGTCGTTGTGCTGCTTAATGTTATTTTAGGAGAGATCTAAAATCATTTTCATCTCAACAGATATGCAATTAATCCATTTCTATTTTTGTCTACTGAATCAAATGTCTTTTTTACATGTTGAGAAGACCATGCTTATAAGATCGAATGCAACGGCTACACCTGAAACAACTATGCATTTTGATTAGCTATACTATTCGCCATTCGCTTATTTTATTCCTGACCGTTTCCGTGACTAAATATTATCAAGAGGAAACGCCATTATGTACTGCTCAAAAGCAAATACTTTTTGTAACGCAGTGAAGCCCCATGTCGTGTTTTTCACTTTAACTTACGTACTTCTGGACTCCAGCATAATATTATAGTTATCTCTTTATTTTGCCCCGGCGAACCGCATTCCATCTGTTTTCCTTGGACCGATGATAAAGCTTTCGGTATGGTATCCGTCAAAAATGGTAATCGCAACTTTCTTTCAGATCTAGAAACATGGACCAACAGCAAACATTCTAAAACCTCCTTATCTATTAAATGTGGATTTTATGTTTTAATATATTTTATATGAGAAGACTTATATACAGAGAACTCGTCCTGGGAAATATTCAACATTCTACATGAAGGACTCTTTGTCGTACATTCAACAGTCATTGCCTTGATATTCTACGGATACATCCAAGTGATGATCCTAAATTTGTCACAGAAAGAAAGAGTTGGAGTAAAGAGGCAGTAAAGAGAGGTATGGAAATAACAGTCAATAACAGTCAATTGAAGGAAGAAGAAGAGCAATATCACCTAATCAGTAATGCACAGTCGGCAAGTGGGAAGAGGCCGGCGACAATATAGTGAAGATACATGATTGGTTGTGTTGATGACATGCGCTCCCGTTTAATAATTTAATATGATGAGGGTTGATGAGTATAGGCTTTTATACCGGCCTTCGTTCAGACGTATCATCCTCTCTTACCGACAGCCCGCGGGCATATATGCAACCCCCAAGCCAATACAAAGTCAATACCAAACAAACAGTTAATAGCATATGAGTATATCTTAACATTATACTATATATAATAACGTTACATCAGAAGAGTAGGCCTAGTGTAACATGTACTGACCACCGTCTCTGTATCGTCAGAACTTATTTCTCTCATAATGTTTCTTAGAATAATTAGCATAAATAGTATAACGCCATTCCCTGTGTTACACCTTTCCAAATTCTCCTTGGGTATACTTTATTTAACTTGAGTAACATAAATGTAATGTGCTAATCAAATAAATGATTTTAACACTAATATATAAACAATAAGCCTATAGAGCGCGCGGAGCCTAGATATTTTGCAGGACATCTGAAGTGACTATCCACTTACATATTAGCTGTTATGCTATTATTATAGGCCATGGGCCAGAAACCGAAAACATCCCCCTCTAGGGATTTTATGAGGTAATTTTTTTTGTATAATTAAAGATCTGCTCTTTCATAATCCGGTTGTCTGCCAGGCGTCCATTGGTGTTTTTAGCCTTGTAGGCCGCCATTTTGTATATATAATGAAGTCGCTGTTTCTCCTTAACTTCAGCATAATACAAGTTATCATGAAATACATCAAGTTTCGGGTTGTCGAACCCAAGGTTTTCAAGAAAGGCACTCTTGTAGTAATTTATGTATGTGTTCCGACACATGCACCGGCTTGACTATCATATGCCTTTGTTTCGTTGACATAAGATTTTACTAAAGCCGATGTCTCGAGATTTAACTGGCATGATCATAAGAATACTATCTGAGGTATTTGAGAAGCATTGAGTTTACCAGGCACACGTGTACACATTACTCATGTAAATGATGCCTTATTTGAGAATGTCTTTAGGGGAAGGAGCTGCTTTGTCATGGTCTGTACTTCGGTTATATTGTTCTATTTGTAATACCAACATTGATTTTGATGACGTATGTGCGGGACTAGTTTTTGTGTACAAAAATAAATGGAGTTGGTAAAAAATTAGTCAGTGCTTGAATAATTTTTGTAATACGTGTAATATGTTTCTTAAATCTAATTCGAATACAGATCCCATTCATTTTTAAACTTAAGGGTATCAAAAACAGAATATTTTTCGATGTAAACGAAGGTCAGATAAGACGCCACTGGACATCCTTTACAATGCGACATATTTTGAATTATATACAGTAAAACTCCTGTTTATAGTGGTTAGTCGATAGTGGCCAGATCCTAAATTAAGACTGCTTCTCGAGATCTATGGAGTTTTATTCCTGTATAAAGTCATTCCCGTTAACTTCTTGAAGCAAGAGGGGAATTCTTTAAATGTGATTTTGTCAAAGATATATTAAGAAGTGTTCACAGTGTTATAAGGGGGATTTTAAAAGTCTTTAGGGATTATTTTTGCTGCTCATTTAGAAATAAACGATCGTTGTCACTTAATAATTATCCTGTCTTTTATGCTTATTGCGAAGTCTATTGAAGAGTAAGAAATCATTTATTCAAGGAATAAGTAAGAAGAAAAATTTCTGAGAAATTTGGAATAGCCTTCAAAACGTAATAGAAATAAAGGGCTCAAATGAGAAACATCTTTGAAAGACGTGCTATCATACATATAGCAATGAACGCGTTAACTCTTGCAAACAGATGCAAAGCTGCTCTATATATAGGAAAACAAAACATATACAAAACACAATTTTTTTATTTGTTAAATCAAATTAAACTACCTTTGCCAATAGACAAATTGTCACGAAAACAGCACATACATATCACCTTTCCCAAAAATTATTATTATCAATGCAGTGAAACAGTCTACAAATCATATTTCACACAGAGCATTGCATGATCAAGGAAAACATATTGTTAATAGATAAAAATAAAAATTCCCTCATAAATGACATTTAATGCAGTTTACTCGCGCAAAATGAGCAATCTGCACCTACCAATAAATGAATAGATGTGGACGAATTTTTGTGAAAATACAAAAAGAAACTTAAAGGACAACTACAACTGCATCAATAAAGTACTTAAAGAATGAACTTAATAAAGGGCAACGAATATATTTGAAGCTTATCTTTTAAGACGTATTTCTCCATTTGTAAGCCATGAATTCCTGCCCATGTTTATCACTACACTTTAAAAAATGTAATGTTTCTATATGTAATGGCAGAGAAATATTCAGGTATACTTTAATTGTAAAATCAACACTTAATGAAATAATGTAACCTTTTCAAATCAAACCCAATATAAAATTCGGCAGCAATTTGAATAATATTAAGGCAAGACTGAAACAATTTTAACACACACTCCAAACTGTGTCTTAATGCGAAAAAATAAAACGAAACATCTTATTAGGAATATTTTAACAGAACACGTTTTTAGGCTGAGGTAGGCAGGTGGTATCAGGTAAACGCAATGATCTGCTATTTAAAAGGATAAAAGAACAGTCCAGTAAATAATAAGTTATTTAAAAGAAACAAATCCTGTGTATTGTTGCGGGATGCACATGAAAGCGGACAGAACTGACTCGCTAGCGAAGCTTGCTTTGTTTAGCGTAGCCTGTGGAACGCCCCACATACGCGCCACGGATATTTTCCCCTGAGCAAAAGGTTTAGTTAACTTATGGGGGCTCGTCCAGATTGAATCTTTTTCTCCGGAATCAAATAGAGGTTTCTAGAAACTGGGTATTTACCGCCACTTAGTTGACCAAAAATGTAACTCTTATGTTGATTAATCTCTTTCGTGAATTGGAACACTTTCGAAAGGGGATGTATTACGGAATGCACATAAAAGCGGACCAATCTGTCTTTCTAGCGAAACTTTTTTGAGAGAAGCGGCTTGAACATAATGCATTTGTGCCACCGATATTGGTTTGAATCCGGGATCAGCTCAATAATATAATAATATAATATTTATTCATTTAATACGCCGCCAATATCAAATACGCAGTGTTGCTCAGTGGCGCCATTAAGAAGGTGATGATAAAACATATAATGATAAAAATTTAAGAAAAAAATTAAGAAAGTTTAAAGCTAAAGTTAAACAAGAAAACGTTTTCCTTAGCAAAATGTCTACTTACCAATATAAACACAACTTGTACATTAAATAATTATATACTAGATATTCGGTAAACCTACCAGTAAAGTTCCCTATGCATATATATATTGATATGTGCAATATATCTTATAAACACATAGGCATAAACAAACAACCTTTGATGGAATGGGCGTTTTCCTGGTTTTTTATGAAAGGTTCAAGGAATAATCTTTGGGTAATAAATCACTTAATCTTCGATTCCCACTTGCTGAAGCTGTACAGATTTGATCCGTTAGGTCCTCTTACTTTTGTGAAATCCTTACAGTTCCCGGGTCAACCTTGTTAGGCTTACGCATGAATGAACAACAGCAAGGTATTTTCTCCCATGAGGGTGACAATGTATGGAACCACGGACTCAAAACTGTAAAAAGAATGCTCCCATGTTTAGAAAGGTACAGTAAGAGTGCCATGATACCACAAACGGCAAACCTGCAGCAGCTGCAACACGAGTGATATAAAGTGCGGCCAAACTCAAATAACAACATGACATCAATAGAGACAAAAGGATTGTTTTTTTGGTTTTACGAATTTTTATTTCTTGGGTTTCGGACTTAGATTGTGCTTCATCTGATATACGTCTTATCTCTGGGGTTTCGGGATTAGACTGTGCTTCATCTGATGTACTATGTGAAATTTCTGTACTCTCTGACTTTTTTTTGCCTATCTCTTATAAATATAAACAACATGGGTCCGTAAATACATGACGAGGTTCGTAATAGTTGGAATTCCGGCGACTATTCCACTCAAGACGGACCAGGATACCAGCCATGCCTTTCCACGTATGATTTCTGCTGATGTGCGCACATACACAAGATATATGACAATGCCACCCACGATGACTATGATCCAAAGTAAAATGCAGATGCAGAGATCACGATATCTGTTTTTATCGCATCCGTTTATTGCATACTGATAAATTGCTATAACCATTGCCGTTAACGTCCATACTGAGATCACAGTTACAGAATTATTGGTGAAGAGGGTGAAACGTAATTGAAAAGTCCAATAATGTACTCTGAGTAAGACGATATTCAAAGCTAAACACAAGTTTGCCAGAGTGTAAGAACCTGAGTATACTCTGGTTGTCTGTACAACAGGTGACCACTCCTTGCAGTGCACACAATGTAGACATAGAACGCACACGTTAGTTAACAGACCAATGCTAGCAAATATCATCATGAAGTAGAACGTGAACTGTGTATAAGTATCCTGATCCAGAGATGTCATATGGTTTTGATAATTCAACACTTCTCTACTATCAGGATAAGATAAAACTACTTTAGTCTATTTATCCTGCAACTACACACAGCTGCCCGAACTCTATTACTGTCTACAAAATTCATCAACTGGCTATGTATATAGCAACAATACGGCGGTAACTAGATCAGAGCTAGATATGCATATAAAACGCGTCTTGTTTGCTCCAACCACACGTGTATTGACAGTACTTGAATGTGTTGGCGGTTATCCAATTTCCAACGAACGTCATACATTAAAAAAAAATCCACCCCATACACGTGATCCGTAACATGACCTAACTATGATCCAATCCATACACTGGATCTGTCAGGAGATTATATAAACATATAAAATATACATGTATCAATAAAGTGATTTATATATTTAACAAGCGAACTGGTTTCTCTCATATACCGTTTGTAAAAAAGCATTCCGTAAAAGCTTAGAATCCATTCTTCCCTTGCAACAATTTCTTTATGTCAAGATGATAACTCCATCCTGATCTGTCGGCATCAAGTGTCTATGTTCATTCATGGACGACAAGGAATGAATGTTACCATGGAGAAATAAGCATGATGGATCGCTGGAATATGTATTATACTTATAACCAAATGAAAATGGTTGAACTACAGGTGTGATTAATGCTTTATTTTACTGACCCTTGGATTTCGCAAAGATGTACTCCAGACATAGATATTCTCATTTATTTATTTGAATACAGTAGTCTACTAAACGGGACGATTCCCAGCGAAAGTTCACTCAAGGCTAATAATGGAGTAAGTTCTTGAGCGGTTGATTATCTGCCTTCAACATAGCAAACACCGTACGCGAGTTCGTCATACTTGACGATGTGTTCTGCAATATCAGCCAGGTCTTGATCATAGGATGACTATGATAGGGCCAATGAAATGCTTACAAGTTGAGTTAAAATTTAATATATTTAGTAAATGTTTTCACTTCATTCTCAAACCTGCATAACCGGATAAGGCTGCCTTTCCATGAACTCAATTTTTCTGCGATACGATAGCGTTGCGACGGCGGCAGAATTGCTCTGGTGTTTTAACCATGTAGCCTTTCGATGGACGCTGGTTCCCACGCGACAACCCATGCGAAAAAAATGTCGCGCGGCAAAAATCGCGCATGTAGCGATCTCTGAATGGCAAACCATTCATCAGACGTGATTTTTTTCAGGGAAACAAGGACGTATCGCAGAAAAATCGCGTTCATGGAAACTTTCTGACGGCTCGATTACCCTCGCAGCATGTTACGTGGCGATAACTGAAATGAGTGCTGATTCTTTAAATTATTAAAGATTCGGAGTTCCAATTTTTTTTTCGTTGACAGGGATGTTCCTTTGGATCACATCAAAGATGTCATAAGCCTGTTCGACATTATTTCAAGATGCCTCAGAAGATATTCAGTAAAGTATATTTGACTCACATGCGTACGTACAAAATCAACGAAACTGAGGTTTAAACATTTACAATGTAATAGAAAAATGGGCAATACTTGTAATGAATATTGACAGTGCACTATCGCTCTTAAAAAAAAGCATGTTCAATAAACTGTACAAATCTATAATTATTATGAGTTACAAATAATAATCTAGCATATAAATATAAAAAAAATGGTGTCCTGGGTGCAAGAAAGCGAATACTAGGATGTCTCTCAGTCAAAAATATCATCCTACCTCAGTTCGTCCTTTTTGTTGTGCATTAAACGAATTCGACTTTTAACGTAAGTACACAACTGCCCTCCACAACCCCCCCCCCCCCCCCTTCCCCCGTCTCTGACTTTTGACCTCTCACGTTTCTACTGCGCGGATGACATTTTGTACATAACATTGTGTACCTCAGTTGGATCAGCAATATCTGATATCACGTTTTACTTATTATGAGGTGTATGCAGTTCTGACATATATTCTTGGGGTACTCCGCACGCTATACCTGGCACTGTACACTTTTTTACCGTTTCACATGGACATATCATCACATCGTCAAATCCATGTCCAGTAAGGCCAATCATCTAGTCACATACAGGTAGAAAGCAGGAACTTGAGACACAGTTAGGCTCCACGTACACATATTCATCTCTGCTTGACAATGTATGTCTCAAAAATGGAGCGATTCAGTAGATGAACTGAAATATCAATACAAAGATGCTAGTGATGGAGACACCCCCGTCCTTTTGACGATAAACGGCTTATCTAGCTTTGTTTTATATCAAGATTAATCATTGTTTTGCAGTTCTAGAGTAAGTAATCTAGGAAGTCGAGGGGCACCGCGGTGACTCAAATCAATGGAGCTACGACATCCCGACGTTGGAAAACTCATATACTATTTTATGCCGTCCACTGCCGATTTTGTAGCCACGCGATGCGACTAAAATCGTAAGGCATCTGCCGCTGGTTGCCAATTATAATCGCATGTGAAACACAAGTGAGCGGTCCTTGCGACGCACTTTGCGACTAGCGACCGCCAGTCATAGACTATTGCAAGGTTTCTGGCAATCTTGCGATTCACTTACGACTGCTTGCGACTGTTGCGATCGTCTGTGATTGCATGCGATGCGATTTGCAACTCTCAGTATCTTAGCTATTCTCAAGGTGGTTATAGAAAGGAGTATTTTACTTTTGATCAAGCATTTTTTTTTGCTTGATCAGTTAAGAAATTTTTAGTTAAAAGAAATGAAAAGTGTTTTTGTTTATATATTTAATTTGCAAAAGCTTTTGACTGTGTGCAACATTATTTATTGTGGTTTGTCCTTTTAAAACAAGTAAGGGTTGAATGTTTAGTCCATTTTTATTTTCTTTATTTAAAATTAAGCATTGTAATATGTTACACTGAATCAATTGTCAAGGGATATATGTAAATGGTAATCTTTCCAATTTAATGATTCTTATTTGCAGATTATATGGTTAAATATTATCATTTTCATCATCGACATCTCCCGGAACTTAGAATACAAACATTTACATGGATACAAGAGCAACAATGTTATACCGTAAATGTAAGATTATTTCATTTAACTTTTTGAATTATCAAAAATGTATCAACCCAAAGATAACAATATACGTTTCCACTTTTGCTGATGTTTTTCTGACTTTTTGTGTTTTTCGGCAACATTACGTTCCAATCTTTTTAACCTATTCAAATATTTCATAAATATATGATGCATTAGATGGTGGATCTATCTTATCACGATAGGAAAACAGAACAAACTTAAAAATCAACAATAAAATAATCTACAATGATCTTATAGGGTAAATTCTTATCACGCCTCATATAAATTAAAGCTGGACTCAACCGTGGTATATTAATTCCAGCACTCTTTGTCCATGTTTTAAGCTGATTATAAAAGGTTTTACTCACATGACACTCGCAGAATATATGTACTACCGACTCATCTTCAATAAAACAATATGAACATCTTTTACTATCCATTATTCGCCAGTTGTACATTTGTTCATTCACCGATAAAATATTAAATAGTACCCTATACTGAAATTGCCGCAGATAGATGTCTAAGGTTGTACAATATACATGACTAACTGCCTCATCCCATTCAAAATGGTCACCTAACAGATAAAGTAACCTTTCTTTACAAATTGGTTCATATAGCTTTTTATTAATTACCATCGAATAAACAGTCTTAAACTTCACATTTTCCAAATCAATTTTCGTTTCGTTAAACATTACAATGTTACTCTTCACTCCAAAGGATTCAATTTCAGCTAGAGTATTATTTAAAAATATTTCTTGTTTCCATTTCGCGGGTATTGCTTTCTGTACTGATAGCCATGGTAAAAACGTTTTTATATACATGGGATTATCTATTGGAACCAAATCTTTTAAATCTTTCACCCTACCATTTTTGTTAAACACCTGAAAGACGTACTTTATACCTAGGTTGGTTATATGCGTATTAAAAATTGGTCTTTTGTCGACTCTGATACATTTATTGTTCCATTCTTGTTGTAAACAAATATTAGCAATTGATTCAGGATTACACATTGTATATGACGCCTATGACTGCAAACAGTGAAAATAAAAAGTTGGGAAATTTTTGCCAATATTAGACGGATCATAATTTGTATCAACATATCTTAAACCACCAATGCCTCTCAGATATAAGTTTGGTATGACTGTATACTTTATTTCTTTTAAATTCTTTAATCTTGCTATCCACATTACTCTTTGACTTTCAATGATAGAAACTATATCCGGCAATCCTTTGCCGCCACTTTCTGTCTAACCAGTCAATACTTCATACTTGATTTTAGCCTTTCTGCCGTACCATATAAAATCAACAACACAGCTTTTTATTCGCTTAACAAACTCTCTCGGTGGTTCAATTATATTAACGACATATAATAATTTTGAAATACACATGGATTTCAAGAGAATATTTCTACCAAAAATCGTTAGAGATCTAACGTTACACATACTGAGTGTCGTTTTCATTTTGTCGTAAATACACTCAAAATTAAGTGAATCGGATAACTTCAGGTTATATGTGTGCCATATTCCTTATATTTTTATGCCATTTTTATATAAATTAACCCATTTAAAATCTTTGGTGCCAAGTGTATGTTCTTTTTTTTCCCATGTAGGCAGCTTAGCAATTATCATAATTAATCTGTACTGATGAGACTTTCCCAAATTTTCCCAATATATCCATAACCGATTGCATAGACTGAAAATCTTTAAGAAAATATGTTGTGTCGTCAGCGAATAGACATTGTTTAATCTCATAGCCGTTGATATCTATGCCTCTAACCGAACTGGAATGACGAACAAGTATTGCCAAAATTTCAATGACAAACAGGGATAAGTAAGGGGCCAATGGATCCCCCTGCCGGGTTTCCCGTTTTAATTTAAAATAGCCAGTAGTGTATCCATTGTTTATCACACAGATTTCCACGTCAAAGTGTAAAAAACGAACCCAGGTTAGAAAATCATGTCCAAAACCAAATCTCTCCAGTGTGGCGAAAAGAAAATTATAATCGATGGAGTCAAAGGCCGTTGCGAAGTCCACAGCAACAATAATATTGTTTCTATCTTGTAATTTACAGTATTCTAAAATATCAGAAATTAGACGATTAGTGTCAGATGTTCTCCTGCCTTTTATAAATGCGCTCTGATCTTCATGAATTAGTTTTGGAAGAATTGTCTCTATCCTTTTAACTAATACTTTGCTTAATATTTTGACATCAACATTAAATAAACTTATTGGCCGCCAAGATGACAGGTGTCTATTGTCCTTGCCTGGTTTATCTATCAAAGTTATAACGGCTTGTTTTTGACTTGGAGTTAAAGCTCCATCTCTGAAACACTCATTAAGACAATTTAACAAATCGTCACATATTAGATCAAAAAGCTTACGAAAAATTCTTTCGGCAGACCGTCGTTCCCCGGGGTTTTATTGTTTTTCATATCTTTTAATGCTTTCAATATATCATTCTTTGTAAGTGTACCTTCGCAGCTTAGAATGTCATTTTCAGACAAACGGGGAACATTGACTTTAGAAAGAAAAATCAGAGCATTCACTCTCACTGGTATCTGTCTTTCTGGAATACTTTTGTTTGTAAAACAATCTTAATTCTTCGATAATTTCTTTCGAGCTTGTCAACTCTTTATCCGACTTGATTAATTTCTTAACAGTTGTTCTCGTTTTGTTTTTCCTTGCCATATTTTAAAAAAAAACTTTGTATTTCGTTCCCCTTCTTCAAACCATTCAACGGGATCTTACTATCTGTCCTGCATTTAAGTTTTCGTAATATTCCCCAATTTTCTTTTTAATTTCATTATATATTGTTTGACTTGATTTTTTGTTTCTTGACAGATTTAACTCTGCATTATACAGAGCCTTTTCAAGGTTTGACAGTTCCTCCCTCTCTTTCTTCCGCTTTTCTTTAGAGAATTTAATAGAAAATTCTCGTATTCTAAACTTTAAATATTCCAACCATTGTTTTGCCCCATATCATTTCTATCCTTGTTCCTCAAACCATTTACGTACTCCTTAAATTTACTTATAAACAGAGGGTCCTTTAATAATGATATATTAAGTTTCCAATGTGAAGGCCCATACTCTAGTTCTGGTATCGAGTTAAAGTGACAAACAACGGCTGAATGATCTGTCAGAATAGCCGGAGCAATCTTTATATTTTTAACATGGGCATTCAGCTCACTATTAAAGAATATGCAATCAAGTCTGCGCTGCCGCAAAGAGGTTTTTGATCTCCAAGTGTATAGACGTTCCTCTGGGTTCCTTATTCTAAACAAATCAATTAATTCAAACGCTGACATTATATTATTAATCAGTTTTACAGATTTAACTTTGGTTTTAAAGCTTGTCTCGTCTGCATCAAGCTCATTCAGACAAACATTAATATCACCTCCCCATATTACCTTCATTGCAGAGTCAGCTTGCAATGAATTAATTTTATCCCATATATGTTGGTAAAAACGAACTTGTTCTGGCTCTGTATTAGGTGCATACGTATTTATAAATAAAAAGAACGTGGCCCTCAACATGAGCTTTTAGTATTATGTATCTACTATTAATATCAACGTGTTTACTTATTTCGTCAAATTCTAAATTCTTTCCAATTAGGGTTATTACAACACGAGATAAATTCGTCCCGTGAGAGAAAAAACTAATTCCCTTCCACTCTTTTGTCCATGTTGTTATAACACTTTCTGTACTGTGAGTCTCCTGAAGAAAAATAACACTGTTGTTTCCACCTTTATCCAATAACCAGTTGTACATTTCCTGTCTTTTTTCAGTCTCCCTATTCCCCTGACATTTAACGTTAATACTGAAAAATTAAACATAAAGATTCGGCTACAGTTATCTTGGATATTTTCATGGCCCGCCAACATATATAACGTACAAAATCACACACATAAATATTCGGTTTGTTAACAATATCTATCCCCTTGATCAGGTATATCTGAGATAATTTCAAAATATCAACTTTTGTCGTGATAATACAGTAACTGAAGAAAACAACCATGCTTATAGTAATAACAAAATTATATATAAGTATATATAACACTTGGCGCTATTCGATAAAAATCAGATAATGAAGATTTTTAAAAAAAAAGTCAGTGAATAAAGAATACGGGAGGTAAAGGTTCAGTGAGAATCTAATGTCACCCGCATTCCTTTAAGAATATATATAAAAACACTGATTTTTTATAACCGAAATGTGTGGATATAATATGTTGAGACCGGCTCCGTTTTTTTATGATTACTCCTCACAATAGCAATACGGGAATCTTGAATACAAAATGCAATATGATACAGGCAGGCACATATATTCACGGAGAACGACCTAACTTTCCTGTCCTGGTGTCGACATTAGTTATGGATTGGTCTGCATGGCCTCTGAAAATAGCTTTGGTGGATTTTGTTGTAACACCTGCATCCATGAATAAAATTTACCGCTGCTGTTGAATTTATGAACTTTTGACCCGTGATCCCTAACACACCTTTCCATCATATGTCCAACAGTCTGTTATAAGTTGCTCTCTTTTCATTCCCAGAGCAGTGTGTAACATTCCTACTCTGGCTCGAGTGAGGTCCTCGTTGATGTAAATCCCCCTAGACTCATCACCTGCCATTTTCAGGTGGGATTGGAAAATGTGGAAACAAATGAGGCAGAACTCTCTGATCTTAACTCAGCTAGATAGTCAGTCAAAGGAATACAACACTGCTGTGCTACTAAACATTGTGTTCGTATTTACGATGGTATGAGATTTTGTGGGAATCAGGATAAGATGAAAACCTCTGATATCATCAGGAGTTCTGACTGTCATTGGTGAAAGTAAGGAATTGTTTAAGCGATTCCATTTCAACAGCAAAAATAAAGAATCTGGTTTAAAAAGTTGAACAGTATATGTAATTTTTATTCATATATGAAAGACAAACTGATGGTGGATTGCTTCTGTTAGGTGATGTAATGATAAAATAAGTGAGCCCTAACATTGTGTAAAGCTTTTGACACCTGTCGCACATTTGAGGCTGCCACAAAGCCTCTTAGAGCAATGACAACTGAGAAAATTAACAAAGCGATAAAACTGATCCCTATCACTTGTTATACCGTACTTCAACAATCGGAATGATTTCTCCGTCAGTGCTGGATAAGTGTTTCAGCGTGAGAGATTAGTGGTCCCGAAGGATATGAGATCCGATATCAAGAAGGACATACATGTTAGCCATACAGGTAGAGACTGATGCTTTAGACACGCCAGAGAGTACTTTTGTGATCGGGCATGAACCTCGAACTGAAGGATTGAATTCATACCCTTAAAACCTGCCGCGGGTCTGAGATCGCGCAACCAATAGAAACGCTGATGGGCCATAATATTCTAAAATGAGCATGGGAGAAAATCGGCACAGACCTGTTCAGTGACAACCGGAAAAACCGTGTGATATATGTCCAGCGTCTGGGAGATATACAGATCATAAGATACGAGAGCAGTAACGGTCATTAACAAAATCAAAGTACACTGTGCCAGATATGGCATTTCAAATTAGATTGGAGTGATAATGGTCCGCTGTTCCATTGTGAAAAAATTTGAACGTTCAACAAATGAAATTTTGTACACAACGCCATTTCACCGTTCCACTGCAAGGCCAATGACAAAGCCGAATCAGACGTTAAAGCCGCAAAGCAAATGCTACAAAAACAAAGAGATAGTGGAGGACCAATACTAGGCACTTCCTAACCACAGAAACACACCGTCACAAGAGGATGACAGCAGTCCTGTAGAGAGATTCCTTGGGAGACGTACTAAAACCTACTTCCAACCCATAATCAACCAAAGCAGACAAGCAAAGTACTTCTATCGGACAGCACATGATCCCAAACCGCTCACTGAATTTGACACTATTTGAATGAAACCCTCAACATGAGCCGTACATTATGGCGAAAGGAAATTGTAGAAGGATGCTCAGTTGATCGCTCATACGAGGTGCGTACAGGTAACACGGTTTATAGAAGGATATGGGAACACCTCAAGAAACCCATGGGAGTCAACCATCTAAACATATTAAGTCAAATACAAATGCTATGATATCAAACAACTAAATGGTAATACTGTCAGTATGCAACCCTTCAACATGGTCCGCAAATAATACCAAAAGGCAATTGTCGAAAGACGCTTAAATGATTGCTCTTACGAGGTACGTACAGGAAACACAGTTTAACGAAGAAACCGTGAACACCTCAAGAAAACCCATGACAGTCCACTATCTGACAATATTGCCTTTTCTCCAGACCTTGGAGATAGGTCACATACAAATGCTAATAACCATGAACGGCCACCGCCATCAACCCCTCTTCAACTTGCAGTGGAACAGAGAAGACATTCCAGCTGAACCAGCCCAGGACAGTCAACAAGTACAACCCAACACACATGTCACTTACAGTTTAAGGGCAGGCCGTCATACTAAACAGTAACGTCGGTTGCAAGGCTGTGAAACTCTAGGTTAATTAGTGCCGGGTGGTGAGGACTCAGGCTGCAGGTGAAGTTCTGAAACCTCTCCTTACATGTTAGTCAAATTATTTTACTCAGTTATCTCACTACTAAATGATCACGAAAGAACAGCACATTAAAATCAGAACATGCATTTTATTATCACACCTCATTGACACTGCTACACAAAATTAAGGACAGTAAAGTATGCTAAAAATAAATATTTGGATTCGATGTTTAAAAATAAAATAAAAAGAAGAGGGTGTCACATTATGTCACATTACAAAAATACGTTCAGTTTGTGTGTTCAATGTCTGTAATAGACGGGGACAGTTCGGTATCCTTTGACCTCAACTCTGTGACGTGTTCCCGAAATAAAATGCTTATCGGATGTGTGGTCACTGAACTCGCATTGAGAACTTTAACATTTGTGTGTGTAACGCTTTCTGCTTTAGGCATCACTGAGTCAATTCCATGCAAAATGTCTTAGACACACAATAATCAATATACATCTAGGTGAACATAGTACACACAATTAGTAAGTTGCATTGTATGCTTCAAATAAGTATGCTACCCTGCTTGTCTTCTTGATGTAGCTAGATTTTTTTTCAAAATTTCTGTTAAATATATTAACGATGAAGATTTCAAATATCAAATATTTTTTTTAAATCTAAATTTATGTAAAAAATTCCATTATTTCATGAAGGGTTATTATGATCTTTTATATGACGGCGCATAGAGCAATGTCGTCTGACCTCGAATGCCGTCTAAAAGTTATCAAAGTATAAACAAGTTATATAATGATAAATACCCTTGAATAGCCTAGACTCAATAACTTTGTATGGGTAATGGTCCATAGGCGTCCAGTGTCCTAATGATTCTCGTGAGAATTTGACCAGTTGATAGCCCGGTACCTATACTGCCAGCTTACTTTATCTGGACTGAAAAGTGAATTTTAAGAACATAAATAAAACTAACATCCAACTTCAAATTATAATAAAGACATGGAATCTCAAACCGAATACAATGACATCCAAAGAACACATAAATCATGCACAATATAATTATATTTCATGTTTTGGATTGCATACCAGCTGTTTAAACGCGATAATCCTTGTATCAATAAGGCTCGCGGGTCCTGGGTGTGTGTTATCCTAATGGCTGGGTTATAACAACAAGCAAACCCCAAAGTCCTTTGAAGTGGAACGCTGCTGTTTGTCACAGTCTCTCCATGAAGCCTGCAGAGCGCTCACCCAAAAATGAGGCGGACAATAATAATCTCAAGACGAACACTCCCGAAGTGATGATTTCCAGTCATTTATTCGGGTCAGCACCCCGGAATAATGTATAAAGTTGTTAAGGTCAACTTTTATTCAGTCGCATAACACGTCTGTTGTGTCTAATTATATTTATAAATGTGCATTATGGACCTATAAGTAATATCAACAAAACGTAAGTAGTTCACTGAGTGCATTAGTGTGTTATATTGTCTCACTATATTTATTATCTCACTATATTTTATATGGTAAAGAATTAATAATAATAACAACATTAATATCTCACTATATTTTATATGGTAAAGAATGAATAATAATAACAACATTAATAATCTTTAACACTACTGAACAGCACGAAATCAATTATTTAGAATCACTTTGGAACAAATGGAAAGAAGAACTTCTGATAAATTCCCCGAACCATGCATCCCCAAGGACTCAAATGCGAAATCTTCTCGGGTGACGTGATATCATAAAAATAGGAATTGTACACATAAACCAGCATAGAAACAGTAACAAGCTTGTTTTTCTTTTGTATATGCTGGCCAATAAAAAATCCCATTCTGCGAGAAGAAATTACTACTATAGTACTCCTGACCATGAAAAAAAAAGTTTTTAAAAAATCAAATATGGAAAGCACACATTTATTTTCCTTTTAACTTAGGTAAAACTGCTCTTGACATATTATCACTAAATCCAGAACTTTCTTAATTATTATGAATGTAAATGCAGTGTGCCTGTCATATTTCATACGAATTAATTATGAAGGCAATGTCTCAAGAAAATGAGAACTCCAGTATGTCACAAATAAGTGGTAAAAAATTCTGAATTGGCTTGCATATTTACTTACCATAGGTAACTGTTATATTAATCCCAAATACCTATGTTTTAACTCTTCTTTTTAACTGTTATAGAGTTTATGGACTTCGGGCATATATTTAATATGATACTGAACAAACTGACACATAGTATCGGACAAAAACACTTATATTTGTGAACATTTTTTCAATATATGCAATGATGAGATTTCACAAATATGAACAGTTTTGGCGAAACTGCTGGACCGTCTCTCATAATTACTTTGCATGCTCACATAGATATTATTGGGGGAACACGTTTGTGCATAAGCTGAAGACGGTTCATTGTATGTAGAAAGCTGAGGATAAACAAAGTTCTTCATAAATTCACATTTAAAGCAGTTTGCCAAGATGCGTGGAACAAAGCATGCAACATGCTTCTACCTATACATGAATACACGGGCCGATACAGAACATTAATTTCTAAGTACTATCACAGGCTTGTGTATAATTATGCTCCGGCGTATATCTTTAGAGAGGGTTATTAAATTAATAAAATAACTCATGTTGGAATTTTTAATATGGGTGTTCACGTTTAATATTATGATTTCATAGCATCTTTTGGAATTCATTTTTATCATCAATTACTTTTTTTTGTTCCATGAAGACCAAGAATTACGGCACGTTTATAACAAAATTATTAAAATGTTGTTACTTATTGTCAGAATAACAGTCAAGTAAAGTTAAATTTTAAATACTATTTTTTTAAATTCCAAGAAGTTACGGATAAGTTTCATAGAACACTGCTTACAGAACATTCATATTTTAAGTGAATAAACTGGTCTATGGGTAGTAGTAAAATATTATATCAGTTTTACATTTAAGCAAAACCAAAATAATATTTACCGAACCTACCGAGAAAGACTTAAAACCATAAAAGATAAAATGAACCATCGGTTGAGGAAAAAATGACAGAACAGAACAACTATGAAGCTATGCAGCTTTGAGCAAGCAAAATGATTCTATTGTAATAAAAAATATACTATAAACATAATTTAAACATAAGAAAACGTAATGAGTCGTATAAAAATTCTAAAGATTTTCCTATTTATACACCTATTATACACACAAAAAGATTGCTTATTATATTCTTACATCACAAATAAAACGGAAAAAATGACAATTTGATCAGACCCATTTAATACACCAGAAATAGGTTTAAGAGAAAGCCAACAGCCAAGCAAGCAATATCCCAAACTAAATTAAAGATAATGCTTAACCAGGTGCAGGTTATTGGCTTAATGTGTGAAAAGGCCCAAAACGATGTGCGCCACTGATATAGGATCGAATCCGGGATCTGCCTAATATGTTCCATGAGCAAAATGTCTACGTAACAGTATAGAAATAAATGGAATAATTATTCTCAAGATTTTCGGTAAAGTTCCCTAAGTAAATTTATTTATTATTCCAATAGAAGCTAATATATATATATTGGCTGTAATTTTAATTGCATTTTTATGACGCTATTTATTACAGTAGTTACCAATAATTAAATATTAGCATATGATTATTGTTCCACTTTATATTGCATGCACTTGAGCTCTTTTTCACAAAGAAAGCCATTGATTTCTTCAAAGCTAAAAAAATAGTTTGTCGTCCTGAAACCATATACATCATGCTAATTTTTATTTAAGACCTTTCAATTAAAGCCAGTTGTCTACTCACCTTCTCTATAGTATTTAGTATAGTAAGATTTATGACTTACATATATAATTCCTGTTCAGAAAATTCTTTTAAGGCCTCTGTGACGGATGTGAAAGATGCGTTTATTAACAAGCCGTCAGTAAACATGGTACATGCGGACTTGTTTTCAAACAGAAAAAATAAACAAGTGGTTGTTAGTATATTTGCATACGTTGAAAGAACACATTTTGCACAATAACATTTGCAACGTCCTGGTTTATCAGCATTGCACCAAGATGCCCTGTTGAAATGTTTTCAATTATGTTCTTATGTACTCATATGTCATAAACACTTCGATATAAACAGCTTGCGGGCGATGGAATCGGCGTTTTGCAGGCTTTTTCGTATGAAAGGTTCAAGGAAATGTCTTTAGTTTATTAACGTCAGTTGTTTGAATAGAATCCTTTAAGCACATCTTCCATTTCAACTTTTTTTTTACATATTTTTTGTCAAATTGGATTGAATTCCTTACTGTATTTGAAATTCCTCCATGTACAATGACACTTTTTTTTCATTTAAATACAGGGGGCAACCCTGTTGGACCTACGCATGAATGAACAACAGCAAGGTATTTTCTCCCATGAGGTCCCAGAGAGTATAACCAAGGACTCACAACTGTAAAAAATGCGCCAATGTTTAGAAAGGAACAATAAGAGTGCCATAATAACATAAAATTGAAACCTAAAGTAGCAGCAATTCGAGTGATATAAAGTGCGGCCAAACTCAAGTAACAGAATGACATCAATAGAAACATTAGGATTGCTTTTTTGGCCTTACGAAGTCTTATCTCTGATGTTTCGGGATTAGGTTGTGCTGCATCTGATGTACTATGTGAAATTTCTGTTCTCTCTGACATTTGTTTTGGTCTTGCTGCTTCCATAAGTATCCTTGTAGAAATTATATGGATCCTTATATACATGACTAAGTTCATAATATTTGGAATTCAATAAAACTGAAGACGGACCAGGATGCCAACCATGCTCGTCCACTTATAATCTTTGCTGGTGTATGCACATACACAACAGCTATGACAGTACCGCCCAAGATGACTATGATCCAAAAGACAATGCTTATCCAGAAATCGGATAATCGGTTATGACAGCATCCATTTTCGACATTTATCTTCTCAAATGATGCCATTATCATTGCGGTTAACGTCCACACTGAGATTACAATGATTGGATTAATTGTGTAAATGGTGAATACCAAAGGTAAAGCAAAAGTCGCATAGTACACTCTGAGCAAAATGATATTCAAACCTAAGAGCACGTTTGCCAGAGTGTAAGAAATCGAGTATACTCTGACTGTATTCACAACAAATGTGCTCCCTTTACAGTGCAGACATAATACGCAAATGTTAGTTACCAGACCAATACTAGCAAATACCGTCATGAAGTTGTACGTGAATTGTGTATAAGTATCGTTATCCAGAGTTTCCTTCGATGCCATGGTTGAGCTATTTCATCGATCCGTAAATTAACACTTCTCTACTGTCGGGATCAACATGTGTATTAATATATATCAACAATACACCTAGATAAGAACCAGGTTCGACTTTATTGTTTAAACACACTTATATATCGGGGATTTATCGCATGTGTTGGCGATAGGCCAAATTCCAACAAGCGTAAGATACAGAAAACGTGATTCCCATACACGTGTTCCTGAACATTCCTCAATTGAAGTATATATTGGATTATTCAACTATAACCCATCGCCTACATGAAACTTGTTATGAGTAGATACATGAAGGCGTGAAAATATGAAAATAAATTTTTAAAAAATACCTTTCTAAATAAATAATTTTAATAATTAACAGTCGAACTACTTCCTCTCACCCATCATTTATAAAAAGCATTCCTAAAATCATTAAAACTATTTACCTCCGTGTATGGATATCATAGGACAAAAATTTTAATTTTCATGGCCGGATGAAAGCTCCAAGTTTAATAGCCAGCATCAAGTGTCTGGTTCATTCAATATCAACAAATTAAGCAATGGTTGTTACATCAGAGAAATTTGCATGAGTGATCATGAGAATGTGTATTGAACCAATGAAACTAAAAAGAGTCAAAGTGCAAGTATGACTTCTTTATTCATAACGCCATTGTAGATTTTAAAAAGTTGTAGTCCAGACATTGTCTTGAAATTCATTCATTTGAATACAATGGTCAATCATATTCTTGGGAGGTTTTTTCAGTGGAAATTTACTCAGCCTAGTTATTGATGCTTTGCCTTGAACAAAGCAAACACCAGATAGGGATTACGATAGGGTTGATTGTGTAATGTGCAATAACAGTCTGTTCCTGATCATCGGACTATCGGATGCCCGGTCGAATGCTCACGTGTGTAATTAATAATCTATTGTTTCATTGAATATTCATTTCAAAACCGGCTTGCTCGGAAAAAAGAAAGTCCATTAGAATATATAAATGTGATCATTGAAATGAGTGCTGATACTTTAAATAATGAATAATTCTGAGCAGAGAGAAATAGGGCTGTCATGATTTTTTGAGTTTTTTTTTACCAAAACTCAGATGTCAACTCACTACTCGGCGTTATTTCCAGATTTTTCAGAGGAGATATGCGTAACTGAAATTTATTCAAATAGAACATACAAAATCATCGTGACTAAAGTATACCCATTATCACTGTATAAGTTCATAATTATACTTATTTACTTCTTTCTCCATAACCCGGGTGGTTGAATGTAGTTTTCTGTTATCTATATTTCTGTATAAGTGTATGCATACACCGTAATCATTTTGCGTATGCATACACTACATCATATTTATCACATCTTAGACCATGCCCGCTGTCAGTTACATATACGACTACTAATTAAATACGCCTTTATCCATGATTTTGTGGAATATCCGCACGTGCAAACTACCAGGGCCTTAAATCTGCACCACAAATATTTCAATTGTATCCACTCTGGGTAACTGATGACAGCTATCCCTCATAAAATCGCGTAAAATTATTAGTGACTGTGCAATTGATTATTCCAATTATTGATGACTACGGCAAAAATTAATGCAATCATTGATGTCCCCGACAACATTAATGTAATAATCAATCCTCTAATAAACACCGTGCAATTATTGATGGCTTTTACAAATGTAATGCAATTATCTAAAGCTCTGTGATAACGTCAAAACCAAAACAGAATTTTGTGTTGCTTTCTTAAAACCATACAAGTCAAACAATTTTGTTGCAAATTATGCAGAGTTTAACGTTTGGCCTTTTTTGGCCTTTTTTACATAATGTGTATATGATGGATATCAACATTTCCTCGGACTGTCAGTTCCAATTTAGTTCATAATTGATCGCAGAAGTACGGCCTATAATCGATAAATTTCCCTGGTGTGTTCGCACAGGGAGTAAACGTGTGTTTGTGATGTGACAAAAGTGACTTCGCGTGAAACAAATCAGGGGGAAATATTCTTCATATTCAGGAGACTCGAGAAAGAAAATATATGTTTGCAAGATTAGTGTCTTTAGTTATTAACTTACTAAGAAATACTTTTTAAAAATTCATATGATTTATCTTAGTAACTTTTGTAAGAATGAAGTGGAAACTCATTCATTCGTCTTGGTGTGACTATAATTAGCTTTTTCCAAAGATACAATTGGCGTTGGAATTATCTGAGTGAATTCCTTTGAAATCAATTATTATTTTACCTGAAAAGTGGGAATTTTGCACTAACGTTACAATCGCAATAAATTTCCTTTCAAATTCAATCATAATATTATATAAAAATCAATTTAGAATAACTTTAGAATGAATACTTTGGATGAGGCTGTGGGCGATATATCCAGTAACTGAGCAGTAAATCACTGGAATAACATTGACCGGAATTATGAATGCGAAAATCGTTTGTTTTGTCAAGAATTATGCGCAACAAGCATATTTAGAGAGGTCTCGTGTTTAGGACTCACTGGATAGATTTTGAGATTGATGCGGTCACTCTGCAGCAACTTCTGCCGTGATACATGACGGACGACTGGTGAGTGTAAACCTTACTTTCCCTAAATAACTTCGGAATTCTAACGGTTTGCATTAGAGGTACGTAACACGTCTGACAGAAATTAATAATTAGCCTTTTATTATAGTATTCCGTCGATAACTAAATATTATGACGCTCATGTACAAATGACTTTTGATTGACATTTTTTTGGATAACAGTGAGCCATCGCCCGCTCTGTCACTGACGGCGTTGTTCTCGTATTATCGCCCATGTTTACCGCAGCGTCATTAGCCACGACAGCTTCACACAAGTTCGCACGTCACACGATTTCTTTATAAAAAATATGTTGTGCAAACTTACAATTGTTCCAATAGGCCTGTTAACATTAAATACTACCGGAGATAAATTTGAGGAGAAACTAACTCATCTGCCATTCGACACATTGATTGCATTTAAGTTATTCTTAAAATCTCCGGGAACTAACGAGCTGTTCCGAAGTCACGACGAAGGGGGGACTGTCGCACTGTATCAATTAGCGCCGTGCTAATCAGCTAATTACCGCCGTGCTAATTTCCTCCGTCAACACACTCGACACCACCAGACTCTCAGTTCGGACTCAAGTCTGTAAACTCTTTGGTGTTATACTGTAATATGTAATCTTGGAGACTCCTATATCAAATATCGAATAGTGGATGTAAGGACCTAAATTTATTGAACATCTAACGGTAAATTAAAATCATGACAAAGGGTCTCTAGAGTGTTTAGCCTTACATTATACAATGATTTGCACATATCAAATGGCACATCAATGTCATGCACAAAATAATGTTATTGAGACGAATGTCCTAGTTGAATTCCACCAGATAGTATATCCATAACATGCACTTTTAGAAATTGTTAATGGATATAACGATTCCATATCTGCTCTATGAATAATTATTATCTACAAGTTAGGAATTTATGGTGATACCTATCCCATCACAATTACGATATTTATCTATAACCATTGAGACTGCTTTTCAGTAACTTGTTTATATAAATGTATATTTATATAAAACAAGTTACTGACAAGCATTTTTTTATATTTTTTAATTATCTGGTTTAGCTCTAGAAAGGATGGGGATTGAATATATTTAGTTCATTGAAAACTATGTGATTAAATTTGTACCGACAGGGATTCAAGCGCCTGTTATATAATCAACTTAATAACAGTAATTTAAAACTAGGTGTATATCCTTGAATATACAGTATTAGAAAACGTGTTAATTTATACATGACATTATATAACTTACGTGCCCAAGGAAAATCTCTTGGAGATTGAAGCATATTGTTTTCTTATTGGTATTCTTTAGTTGTATTCCTATCAGAACCATTCTCTAGAACGTAGCATATAAACGATACAATGTTTGATTCATTTTCATGAATAGCCATGAATAATATCTCAGACAAAGCCATGGATATTTCTGTCTACTGATAACGGGATTAAATTAGTTTAAACATTATTGCAAAAAATTGGAAAAGGACAAACTCGTGATTGAAATAATTTAATGAAGACGACAGCTCCAATTTAAAAAGAAAACAGATAAAATTAGTTGCTTAGGTATTCTCAAAAAAGTAATGGTATGCTAAAAAAAACTGACATGTTCTTCTGCGAAATGCTTTGGTAATGGTGATAGGTAATATTGGTTTTGATCAGGAGTGTATTATAGTTTATACAAACAGACTGTTAGCAGGGATTTGTTTCCTAAAAATATATAAACAACCACTACTGAAGAATTTTCATAAGGAAAATATTAATATTGTAAGCTCTCACTGGGCCTAGAAAACTTCAAAGGGACAAAACTATCCCATAAAGACGTTGCAGGACAATATTATACCATGGAGAATCCGGTTAACGTAATTATTGTGATATTAACAAACCTACCTATTACATATTTATGTTTTTCGTTTAATAATGTTAACTTGTTTTTTATAAAAGTCTTTGAAACGTTGGGAAAATATGCCTAGCTCAAGGAAAACCACCAGATTTAGTGATTTCTATGATTTTGGTTACTTTGTAAACACTGCATACCTGTACATTGCTATAAATTTAAATACTCAGTCTATGTTGTTAGCGACGCTAAACAGTCCACAGCAGGTTGTAAATATGATCTAATTAGCTGTTGATGTTTTATATGGCCCGTTTTTACTCCTGCAAATAAACCGAGGCATATAGAATATATATTCAGTTGACATAATATTCCTAGATCCTGCTCATTAACAGAGAATCTTCTCTAACCCCATTCTGACACCACGGTATAAGGGTAACCAAAATAGAGAACATACATTACTTGGGTGCTTGGTTCATTCCGTCTGTCTAATTATTCCTGTAAAATTTAAACTCCTAAATCAATGGATTTAGAAAACAAGTGAAAATAATGCCTCCAAATCAGATCTTTCCATTATTTCTTTCATTCATTTTCTTATTGTTCAATGCACAATCACTCTTTTCTGTCAATTATAATCTTGCTCCGGAGGAGGCAACCCTATTAGACTTGCACATAATCATACAGCGGGAATGTATTTTCTCTCGTGCAGGTCCAAAAGAATGCAACCATGGAGTCACAGATGTAAATAATGCCATCATATTAAGAGACGTAAAATGAGAATTCAATAACACTTCTTATGTACACATTGGCAGTACCGGAACTGAGAGCGACCAAAATTCGGCCAAACTCAAATAAAGGATTGACATGAATTGAAACAAACGGATTGTTTGTTTGTTGGTTGTTTTTTTGGGGGTTTTTTTGTTGCCCTTCGAATCCTCTTCTTTCTTTCCTCTAGGGCTTCGCGATCCGGCTGCGCTACATTTGACGTTCCTTGTTCGATTCGTGTTCCGGCTGAACTTTCTGGTCTTGCTTCCTCCTATGTGCTCGCTGGAATTTCTGCTCATGCATTCTCTTAAAGTTCTAGCTGATACTTCTGGTTTTGCTTCCTCCAAAGTGCTCGCTGGAATTTCTCGACCAGCTACATCCAGAAGCATCGATGAAATTTCTGGTCTTGCTCCTTCCAAAGACATCGATGAAATTTCTCGATTTGCTTCCTCTTAAGTGATTAATGAAATTTCTGGTCTCGCATCCTCAAAAATGTTCCTTGTGGAGGTTACATGGACCCTTAGATGCATGATTAGGCCCAAGATAGTTGCAATTCCGGCCACTATGTCATTGAAGACGGAACAAAATACTTCCTATGTTTTAACTCTGCTGATGTAAACACATACACCAGATAAATGACAATACCACCCAAAATGACTATGATCCAAAGAACAATGCTGATGCAAATATCAGATAACCTGTTATGACAGCATCCTGTTTATGGCCATTGCGGTTAACGTCCACACTGAGATCAAAATAACAGGATTGAACCAAAAGGCCATGAAAGGTAGTGAAAAAGTCGCATAATGTATTTTGAGCAAGATGCTGTTCAAAGCTAAGATCACATTTGCCAGAGTGTAAAGACGCGAGTACACTCTGACTGCGTTTACAATTATTGTGCTCCCTTTGCAGTGCAGATATAGCACACAAAAGCTAGTTATAATAAAAATACTACCAATCACCGTCATGAAGTAGAACGTGGACCGTATAAAGATATATTAGATAGATATCTTCAGAGGCACAGATATCGCCATATTCCCGGTCTGGGCTGTTCAAGAAATGTGTACATTAATAAAAGATCTGTACCGCAAGGAATAGTTGTATCCACACTAACCCATTCAGCCTGCAAATACTTGTAGCTACTCAAACTCAAATGTTTTTCTACGATCAAATTCATGTTTCCTAAATAAAAAAAAATCATTAGGAGATTGAGTATATAGCATTAATACGGTGTTAGCTTGGTAGGACAAGATTCGCATATATAACGCGCATTGTTTACCGACATCACTTCCCCTTCTGTATTGACATAACTCGCATGTATTGGCACGCAAACAAGCTTTTCATACTGATAAAAAGTTCATATCCCTTTTTTATACATAGTCTTTATTTGATTGCTCAAGTGTAGCCCTCTGTAATACACCGGCCTTTTTAACAAGTTCATGACTGAAGGAGTACATAACTCTGATTCACTGCTGTTTCACATTCACAATATGTTTTTCATCAAAATTCCTATTGCAAAAATGTCATAGGTGTGATATGTAGAATGTATGCACTGCTAATGTTTGGACTTAAGAGTTCTCCAAGATCCAAATCATGTCCGAACTCAGACAATAAGGGTCGCAGTTATCTTTATTCAGCTCTCTTGAGTAATAGTAGTATCAAGCTGGAACTTTGTTATATGTGTTTTCCCACTTAGTATGAAGCAATATGAATCCCCTTCTGTCGTACAACCAGAAAAATTGCCCAAAAAGGTCGTAGGTTTCATGTAAAAGGGGCTTTACAAATACACACCTTTATAAATTGGTATTATTACAGAATACCTTGCACTATTCTGTTTTATGTTTGTTATATGCGAGTGTGACTTCCCGACCAAATCTATTTATATCTATATTTTAGAACATTTTTTTGCAAACATATGTGTTTAAATGGGAAGTATGAATCATTATTGGCTGAGAAATATGGACAGTAAGTAGATATATGTAAAATCATTTAACTTTATTGCAGATCTTTCAAATATTAACTAGATTTAGGAAATCTCGAAGGTTTAATATACCTTATTATATAGTATATATCAGCGTTCAAATATATGCATGCGATATTCCCTGAGCAAAAGATTATGCTAGGTTAAGAAAAACTGAAACTGCGTTTAAACACACAGGTGAGACAGTTCTGAGGCCATAAGAATCTGACTTCTCTAATTAATGTAATATGGTTTAAGTCTCAACTGTGGGTGTAAGAATAATGTTTAACAACCCCTTGGATTCCTTTTGATATAGCAGTTGGGAGCAGGAACATATATCCGCTTTTAATGTTTTCTCAATCAAGCTTAAAAGCTTTAAGAGACAGCATACCTCCGCCAATATTATGGATCACTAGAGCAGCCATGTAACTAGGGTCCTGAATGGAAGAGCATGAAATACCGTGGCTGGCTTCATATTCGCGGGGTTAAAATTTCGCAATTTTCATTTTATCACTGTTTTGCAAGGGTTCAAACCACACAAAAAGCCTGCACAAAGGATATTTAAAGTTTGAAGTTTCCCATAGTAGTAATGAACGACCTATTTAAACAATCGGGGATGAGGACTCTAACAGCGCGATGCATGTCGGGCATTTTCTGACACAAAAGTTTCTGGATCCTCCCTGGAACACATCAGGTGAGTATTTTCTTTCGCATAGGCCCCAGATAATATAATCCGTCTGCTTCAGAAGTGGAGCCGTTAGCAATACAACTGACATATGATTAAGCCCAATCCAGATGTCAGATTGACATTTTCCCCCCTTTTCTTCCTGTAGATGTTTCAGCGTCAAGTCTCTTCCTAATGGCAGATTGTAGCTCTGACATAAACGTCTGTCGATATGGCAAAATGGAAAATTTGTTATATTGAAAATTGAAATAAAAAATATCCCAGAGGAAACTGATATTTAGGCCATTTCTCACGAAGCACATTGTCATTTAAAATAAATAGGACCAACCATTTATTTAGAGTATGTACCTTCAACAACACCCGCCATGTGCTATGAAGGTTTTCGTATGACTCAGCATATTGGTAATCGCCGGACATGTTTTTTTAACTCCTGGCCGCATACAAGCACGTCCTCTAAGGGTTGGGTGATAAACAGCCATGTCGTTCTAGGCGGAGGAAATAACGGCGGTTACGCTTTGATTTGTAAATCCACATGTATTATTTTGTCTTAAATATTCACTCTTCTTAATTATTCTTCTTAACAATCTATTGTGAAAGTCACAGGCTCTGTCATGCGATGTTCTTGCATGAGAATGGATGAACATTGCAGTGCAGCTTTCCATATGACTGGCGTCAGTACACAATGAAGGATTACCCATGTTCTCCTTGTCTCTTACACAGACACACGGTGGAGCTCCATGCCTCATACACAAGAAATATTACAATGCAAGCAGTAATCCAAAATAAAATTCTGATGTAGAAATCAGAGAACACGTCAAGACAGTGGACCGCCTCGAATGTTGCCATCACCATTGGTTCACATGGAATCATGTTGATATACTCAATTCAGCGCCAACCATATAGGAACTATGTTTGCGCTATGTTTGTAGGTTAGCCTACTACAAACCGAAACACAGCGTGCTGATTTGTACCGTATTTGCTGTCATCAAAACATCGACAGCTGAACATATGGGATGATGTAATGGCAAATGTACCAGACCTGTGATCAAGCGACTTCTTCGGCCTCATCCACAAGTGTGATTATGGCTACCGAGCATTACAAACACAAATGGGTAAGCCTACCGGATTAAGTGCCATCTTTGCATGGAGGGCCCTTGCGACCTAAAAACCGTGTAAGGGTTTTGTAACGTCCTCAGGTAGCTACCATGCATCGGGAAGTAAATAGTAAAGTCTTCTGTGTCAATTATAGTGTAAATGACTCAAAACCTGCAACTTTACTTTTTTACTTGTTATTTGTTGGGCCCATATCATGATATGAATAAGCTTTATCCATTTGCTGTATTGAATACACGAAAGCCAACAATACGCTGTGGTACTTGTCGCGGCACATACAAAACTTTCCTATGGGGGCTGCATTTGTTTGCCTATCACATGATCAGCTCATGAATATGGCATGACCCAGCAGAGAACCAATAGGAGATAAGGACAAATGACATCACTCATAGACTTGTAACCTGCTCATGAGCATATCACTAGTTGTCATGACACATCAAGTTAACCCATATTAATTAAAGGGCCTAGAGCCCTCATACACTTCTTATTGCCTCACCAAACCCTAACAACATATATTTTCAAATACTTTTTCAAATGATTTTAATAAGAAGTTATATTATAAGTTTTATTTTAGGGTTTATTTATTATTTTATTATGTTTAAAATACAACTAATTTCAACTGAATTTGAAAATATTTTTAAAATGTTTAAGGTATATAATCTGTGTGTGTATCATATGGAAAATTCTATATCTATTGTCATAGTTTATTTACACCTGTATCAATATTTTAATTATATATATGTATATATATATATATATATATATATATATATTATATATATATATATATATATATATATAACTTGAAAAATTAAACATGCTTTCAAATTTTATATGTATTGCTATATTAAAAGTGTTTTCCAGTGCACATATACAAATATTTTAATTTTGTATATATATATATATATATGTGTTTGGTGTGTGTGTGTGTGATTTTGAGATATAATTCTTTATAATAATTATATTTTATTTTTTCTTTATTCAAATATCAGCTATTTGACTGAAATCACCATTATGTTTAGTTATACCTGCGTATTGTTTAGAAAATATTTAAGTATACATTGTTTCAATTTTTATGCATGGCCATATGTACCAGTGATAATCTTAGCTAACTTTCAGATATGTAGGCCTATTAAGTATTTGTATTAGAATAATAATACTAGATACTTTTGTACCTCATTTGTTGTATATATATATATATATATATATATATATATATATATCTATATATATATATATATGAATAATTTTAATGACATTTCTAATGGTTTAAGCAAATTGTAAAATAATTTTAAAATGATTATTGGTTCATACAGCTAAACCAATATTATTTTCCAAATACACATGAGTGTACATATGTTTTGTGTGTGTTATTATTTAATATTATCTTACAAATTTCATATATCATGTGTGTGTGTGTGCCAATATGTTGTGCATTTTTAATAATTTACTTTTTTTATATTTATAAATCACCTCTTAAATTAAACTGGTTTGTTATGTAACACTTGAGAAAGTACATAAGGGTGTGCTGAATATATATATATATATATATATATATATATATATATATATATATATATATATATATATATATATGATATACAGACATATATTGTTTACATATAAATTGTATGTTATTTTTTATTTTTGACATATAAACGTTACATATTATATATATATATATACATTAATATATATATATATATATATATTTATATTATTATACATTAATATTTAATAACAATATAATAAAAAAATAATATAATATAGTATAATATAAGAATTAAAATACTGTATATACCATTACATATATACTCTGATGTGTTTATATGCATAGTTATTGAAAAGCCTGAATTTAATGAACATGAAATGTGAAAATGTAACTTAAAAGCCCTTAAATCTCTGTAGATATAGCAGGACTAGACTGGTACCCTGCACAATTAATGATTTACAAAACCCTAGTTAAGCTATATAAATCATACAAAAATAATTAAAAAATAACAATGGGCAACCTATTTACATATACTAGTGTGAAGGACAACACTTGTAGAATACGATTATTTATACTTTTTCTCCTGATGTGACCGGGATTGGCTGCTTTTAATCAGTGAAATGAAGCTTGTTGATGCTGACATGCCAACTCTGACATGAAGCGGCGTCATGAACAAGGGTTGAATTCTTCACTTTTTTCGCTAGTAACGATCTCTTACTGGTCATTTCATGCAAATAACCACTCAGGACATCATTAAATGTAACAGTTTGATGAAAAAAACTTTAATTAATTAAGATAAATACTCATTCTAACACTGAAGCGATCTTCGCCAACATGCACGCCGCCTAGTGGTAGAAGTTTGAAACGGCTAATTATGCGTGGGTAAATCTGCACAGCATGTTTGATTGTGCGCGGGACACACTTATTCTGGGGTCCGCGTGTATGCTCATTCATTACGCTTCGGCCTTTTGAAATCAAAATGGCAAAGTCAAAACAAAATGCCTTTTGTTTAGATTTTGCAGAACTGATTTAAAAAGGCCGAAGCGTGGTGAATGCGTGTATGCCATGCGCGTAGGCCTACACACAAAGGCAGGTGGCAGATTACTATCGCGAATGGTGGCCTTAGCGCATGGTGGTCTTAGAACTCCGGGTGGCCTCAGGCCACCAGCCCGCTATGCACCCTTCTCGATCTGTTTTCTTCCGCCAATATCGTAAATAGTTCCACGAAACTGATTTAGATAATGTCGGTGGCATCATCACTCATGCATATTAAGTTCATCAAGACCCATATATATGCACTCCATCTTGAGGGACCTTATTTCAGAATTCCAACTTAAATCCAAGGAGATTTGCCTTAAAATTCCCTGGATGTACAGTTAGATGATTCTAGCTAGGCAACGGTTACAATTTGTGCCCTGTTAATTGACGGATTACTTCATCTGGAAGAACTGATGAAACACTTAAAGATTAACATGCACAAAAACATTTTGGCGATCAATGCATTCGTTATTCAATACTTCATTGAATAAATACAACTGCAAGTGCAATGGTGAGTTTTGAACAGTGATATATGACTTTGCCAGCCTAATTATTCCACCTTATTCATCCGACTGTTCTCCATAAGTTTCATTCAAAAGATCTAGGGCTGATCAGGGGTACGCTCTTTAGCATTACACAGCGCTTTACCTATAGGCCTACTACCAGAGGGGAGCACTAATTGATCCTATTAGACGAGACCCGGTGCTGGAAGACACGACCTTTATGATTGGCTTAAATGGTCACACGACCTTCATGATTGGCTTAAATGGTCACATGATTAATAATTTATAGCAAATATAAATGCTGTTGGCAAAATCTATGAGGGGTTGAAGAGGCCATTGTGTATGAGCTAGACCACAAACTGATTCAATATATATTTGTGGCCCTCATGTAAACCATGCCCGATATTGGACACACAAATACCCACCACCTGAAATCTAAGTGGATCATAAACAGTCGAACCAGACAGCGGGAAAATCTTCTTTAGAAGCGCAAGATTTCCGCTGCCTCGGGAGCGTAATCAGGGGTTGTCCATACTAAAGTGTGCCAAATAAATGAATCTAGCACCAGTTCCTGTGTATAGAGTTCACCAGGACAATATCCATTGGAAAGGTGATTCTTATCATTCAGTGTTCATTAAATAATCCTCAAGGTGTGAATATATTAAGACATTTTTTTTTATTTATATAAGACAAAATTAACATGCATATAAAAAAACACATTGTTTTTTTGGCACATGCATATGTACACATTTGGTCAAAAAAATGAATGTAAATGCTGAACACAATCATAGTCTGATAATTATTTTTTTTTACAATCACTCCCATTTCATTGTTAATTATAAATAATGTTTATTCTTGATTTGTAAAATCCAAGCATTTCCAACTGACCAGGAAATAACAGAATTGAGTGTTGTACAGAAGAACGTCATATGTCCTAACGCCATTTATCTGAAAACCTTTTTATCTGAAATTGCTTTGCAGATAAATGATGCTTCATTGTACCATGTAATGTTAAGCTGAGATGGAATTAAACTGGCTCATCAACAGAATTTCTTTTATTCAGATATCAAAGTGCCCAAGAAGATGATGCAACTTATCATGGTAACGACCTTGAAACTGAGAATCACCTATCCGTTATGGACACTCGCTACTATGGTCAGTGTATTATCGACACTCCCCAGTTTTGAATCTCTATACTACAGACACTAAAGGTGACCCAATTGGCAAGGTTACTGGGAGATTTGTTAATAGTGACACGTTGTCCTTAAGTGATTGCTCTAATATAGTACTGAAAGAAATCTTAATACTGATTATCAGCTCCATATAATTGTTAAAATATCTATATTATTGTCAAGAGTGTCTTTAAGAGAGTATTACATCACAAGGCAACAACAGTCTCAAGTATTTTTCTAACAGGAGATGCATGGCATTGTATCAATGTCGATTTTCTTCAATTGTACCAGATTTTTTTTTTTAGGATAGGTTCATGGCCTGCTAGTAGCATTGTCTAATGAATGAGGATGATGGTTACCATAAATAATCATGATATATTATGGTTATTTTATATGTATGTATGTATATATATATATATATATATATATATATATATATATATATGTTGCCGTTATATATAGTTCAGGGAGTCTGCCTTCACAGCAGTGCTGCCACCTGTAGCTAATTTTCTTAATTATAGGCAATCAGTGCTGCCACCTACCAGTTATTTATTAATTTAGTTTAGCCCTTAAAAAGGCTGTGTCAGTTATCCATTGGTCAAACTTGGTCATGTGACATTGCAACTGTGTTGACCAGGTTACTTGATAACTCTGTGTATTTTTCATTCTGTCTGTGATTCTCTGATAGAGAAGGCTATGATAACAGCGCGTTGCAGTTTTATGACAGATTCCTGGCACAGGGTAAGTTATTTCATTTAATTTATTTTACTTCATTTATCTCTCAAATATTCATTAGTTTACTCTTGAAGTGTGTCACTTTCGATTAATGATATTGTAATAATTGTCTGTTTAATAATTACTATAGCCTAAAAGGTTTATTGTTATAAGTGGTCAAGATCATGTGCCTTCATGTAAGACTTGAAGGAATGTTTCTGTTATATATAGTTGGGAGAGAACAGAATGCAAACCTTTACACTACTGCGAAATGTATAAATGTACGCGCACCGTTATACACATTTATTTATTAATGTCATTATTTTTGCGGAATTGAAATGTAACCCATGCAAGTACTCCAGAATAAACAGCTATTCCCCACAAAACCGAGTTCTTGACTGTATCAAGCCAACCCATTTACTGGACTGTCAACATATATATATATATATATAAAACCCAGGTCTTAGAGATTCCAAGAAATACATGTACAAGTCAGTAACTGATATGGCATCTCTTTGACTTACGGGGGGGGGGGGGGGAGTTAGGTCCTCTCAGTGTCCATATAAAACTACAGTATATTTCCAGAGAAGAATGCCTCAACATAAATATCACTTCATTAAAATCAGGATGATTACAACTAGCAAATTTGTGGAATTTATGTACGACACTTCCGCCTCTTGTTGTCATTCATGCTTGCCTTATCAAAGTTTTAGTTGTTTTTTTTTTTGCCTGAAGATGTCTACAATTGTCATAGAGGCTGTGTTTTAGTTTTCATAGTGCCCTAAAAATGTCTCTGCATGTAGTACTTTTGGATGTGAAATAGGAACAAAATTTAATTTTTATTCATTTTGGCTCTGTAGGGAACAAAACCAATCCCAAACAAGGTATGCATGATACCAATCAGTGAACAAATTCTGAATGAAATCAAATAATATATAGGAAAGTTATCACACAGAAACAAAAACCTGACTGATAGACTGACAGACTGATAGACCAACAGACAACCAGACAGACAGATGGATAAACAAACCAAAATCAATCTACCCAGATCTGAGGAAGCGGTGGACAAAGAGTAAAGATAAGGTATGTACTTATTACCAATTATATAAGCACAGTGCCAATACAGAAGTGTACAATGTATGGAAGAGATACATGCTATGATTAATTATAACTCTTTTCTGCTGGTGCATCTGTCTGTCTCTCTCTCTCACACACACATACATGGTTATACACCGACATTAATGTACAGGTGAATCCAAAGCTGTGTAAACAGCTTATTTCCTAGGTTAAAAATGTATAAATTAAATATCAGTGGACTGTACACAGATAATATATCTACTTTAAAATCAGTTTTTCTTCTTCTTCTTGTTTTGATTAAGACCTAAGGATTCCTCGTGTTGTCTGACCAGTTCATTTTGTGTTTCAGGGGAGGCAGGGCAGTATTTGGAATATTCCATTGAGAACTCTCCTTTTCCTTGTGTTGTAGATCTTAGATCTGTTGCATACCCAAACATCTCGTTTAGTGGCACCTGAAAAAGAAAACAAAGGAAAAAACTTTATCTCTGGAGACAAACAGAATTATCAGGTTGCTTGAAGTGGTAGTTGTATATGTGCTGACTTTGATGCGTGGTCACTAGATGCATGAGCCCAATGCAAAGGACTGGTTTGTCTGACTTGCCACCAGATGTCCTCATTGAATGTGTTTGGATTATTGGTGCCCCCAACATATGTTATAAGCACATGGATATAACTTGATGTGTTGGAATTACATGAATGCCCCCGCCTGGAGCAAATTAGAAATATTTGTTACATTTTGTTAAATTTTTTAGTTCAGGAACTGTCATATAGTCAAAAGTAGATCAACCAGTACAAAATGCAAACTCGATCTGTAACGGGTGATTATCAAGCAACACACCAAAAATCAGGCCAGAATCTGCAGGCATTGTGAAAAAAAGTCCATACATGTGCATTTTTCATAAAAATTTCTACTTTTCATGAATTTTCTATGTTCAGGATCTGTCATCTGGTCAAAAATAGGTCAACTGGGACAAAATGCATACTTGATTTGTAAGTGGTCATTATGCGCCAACAGACCAAAAAATAAGCCAGTATGATGGCAGTATCTGTAAGCTAGGGTTGGGACGGTTACCGGTATACGGTATTATCACGATATCTCACAGCCACGATTATCATACCGTCAACTTTCCTATTATTGCGATATCACGATATCAATTTTTGTTCACGATTATGGTTCACAGACAAGCCATTGAATTATATATTTCTGGAGAAAACTGGCATCATAAGAGTCTGTCCATGTTCAAAATAAATGTATTTCCAAGAATCACATTTATTTTTATAAACCACATGTATTTGAATACCTGCGTGTCGGTGGAACCGTGTGCTTACGGACTTCGGGAAATTTCCGGAAATAGCAGGATGAATCTTAGAGGACAAAAGCTTGAGAATTCCAGGAGAAAATAACATTATAAAGAAGAGCAATAAAACATATTTATGCTTTTATTGCATGGAACGATAAAACATAAAAGTGTCACCATTGGATCAAACATTCCTTACGGGTTGCATATTTTGCCATATAAATTTGGATTGGAATATTTAGCCATGATGGGTATGACACGCTCTCCAAAAATTCCGGGATTATCTGGCTTTTTTGTAACTATAGGAAACTGGTGAAACGTTCAGACAAGCGTGATTTGACGATTGGGGCAGGACTTCCCGCGTCTCAAACTTACACACCTGCAGCGGCTTCATGCAACTTAATCACTTAGTGAGTTAATTTGTGGTACTGGCACAATGGGTATAAATAATATTAATAGTTAACCCCTCGTATAAAGTCAAGAATTTAAAGGTGGTTGTTATTAATATCATTATTGATGGCTTATCGATGCTCTTACCTATTATTAAAAATATCGCGACATCACGGTATATCACGATAAAATTTGAATAATCATCATGATATCAAAAACCCATATCGTCCCAACACTACTGTAAGCATTGCACTGCGAAACTAGAATATTAGCAAAATCGGATAATCAGTTATAAATTTGAATTGGAGAGGTATGTACCATGTTTCATAACAATCCACCAAATGCTTCCTGAGAAATAAGCTCCTAAGTTTTTTTTCTATTCTAAGCTCTATGACCTTGAAAAGTAGGTCAAGATCACCCATCTTTGAACTTGACAAAGATTTAATGCAAATATGCAATAGCACTGAAGAAATGTTCTTGTGTTGAATACCTTTGGAGATATCCTGCACAAAAGGCCAAAATTGAAAAATCTGATAAAAATTCATTAAAACATCAGAAACTGTAGGTTGCGCCACTAAAATTGTGCAGCACGTACAGAGTACAGACCACCAATCCTAATGACCAGTAAGTTTTGTGAAAATCCTCACCATGGTTCCTGAGATATAAGCTTCTGAGTGTTTTATAATCAGCTATAAAATGTAGAAAAAATGGGTCAAGGTCACCTATCTTCGAACTTGATCAAGATTTTATCGATATACATCTTCACTGATGAAATAAAATTCCAATCAGGAATCCTTTTTAGAGATATTTCCCACTCACAAGGTAAAAGTTAACGGATGTCGTACTGACGGATGTCGGACAGACGGACGGGTAGACGGACGGACAGACGGACATCTTGGGTGACGACAATAGCCTATGGCTGAGGGCTAAAAAAGGCTGTACATGTACATTTGTCAGGAAAATTTCTTTTTTTTCATGAAACTTTTTATGTTCAGGAGCAGTAAAACGGTCAAAAGTAGGTCAACCGGGAAGAAACGCGAAGTCGATCTGTAACTGATCATTATCTGCCCACACACCAAAAATCAGGCCAACATCTGCAGGCATTGCGAAAAAAAGTCTGTACAACTGTTTGACTTCGGAATGATGGATGGACAGAATGACATGGGTAAAACTATATGCCCTGGGCACTTTGTGGCAGGTGCATAAAAAAATGCACAGCATGTTATAAACACATAGATATAAACAAAATGCACAGCCTGTGTTAGATGGGATTGATTTTCAGGGCTATATTATTATAAAAGGTTCAAAGGATTATCTTTTTTAAATAACCAGACATCAGAATAGGCCCCTTTAATGAAATCCAATCCACCATTTACAAACACCCCGGAGTAGTGCTAGGATTGGTTTTAAAATCATAATCAATGATTGAAAAATAAAAATGAGCCATGATCAATTATTAATCAATTGTTTTATGCACTTTCTACAATACCATGAAATATGCTGCATACTGGTACCTAAACTGAGCCAAGTAAATACTCTGACGTGTACAGCAGTGTTCATAACAAAACCAACAATCCATCCGCATCCAAGTCCACTTGCCATCAGATGATCATTGGCTAGGTAAGGTTCCGTTTTGATGCTGTTCCTTACTTTGTGTTCATATAATTCTGACAAGATTAGTTTCTTTGCTGAGCATACATAATTGTTTTTATTTGATTATGTAAGATGAAATTGATTTAATTGATTTGGAAAGAAAAACAACCGATCATTTAATTTATTAATCAGCACACAACTACCCCTGAGACTGAACTATGAAGATGATAATTACAAACTTTTACGCACCTCACAGTTGACAGTGAAATAGCCATCGTTTGCTTCCTGACCCACGATGATAGCTTGCCGTTTGTTGAGACCTGCCATGACGGTACCAGAGAACTCTTCCGGTGCCGTTACCTCAACCCTCATGACAGGCTCAATCACATGCCAGACACCCTCTTCACACACTGTAATACAAGTAAAGCAAAATCTTGGAAATAATTTCCCCTGTTTAGGTCTCTGTCACTGTTACACAGACCAGTATATAGCAGTTACTGGTGAGTCCATCCCAATACCCATGTGGGCATTTTTTTTTTTTTTGCAATAAATGTTAAGAGAATATTCAGTGCAGGGTAAAACCTGATTTTCCCTCAGTTGGTTGGCAAAACAGCAAATTGATGAATTTTCAGATGGATGACAAGCCAGATGTAACCTTACTCAAAAGCAAAAAATGGCATCAACTTGAGTGAAATCAAATATAATGTTTGGGTAATTTATCATTAAGAAAACATTATTACCTATTTTGGTTTATTGACTGATCAGCAAACTAATAGATGGAGAGTTCAAAAGTAATCCCAGTCAAGCACCTTAAAAAGACAAATATGGAAAATGGCCTTTTGACTCGAGCTAATATAAACATGTATGAGGGTTTTGTTTAGAATTTTATTCATGTCTCATATGGCAAATATCAATAGATTCACCTAGACCCACACTGGTAAAATGGACTTTCCTTAAACAACCAAATTACCCATGACAGGTCAATGCAATTTTCGCCAGTTTAATCTTGGACGTGTTTTTCCTTGGATGGAGTTCATCTGCTGGTTACACTAGTTTAATTTGTAATATATCATATTGCAAAAGACCCTTCACAAAATTTTCAAAATACAGTCAATTTCCAAATTCACCAGGATATTTGGGAAAACATGGAAAACCCACCCTCTAAGGAAAGACATGGCATCATCCCAACCCTTCAAGCTGGCATTTCCCTGGAATTGCTAGAGAGAAGTTCCATGGCAAAGATTAAGTGACCCCGTCAGTAATAATAAACATGTGGTTATGCATGATTAAAGGAAACACATCAGTGCAGTGGAATCTGTATGTATTATTTTACATAAATAAAGTGTGTGTGGAAGATGCAGCCCCACCTTGCCTCATGGCGCCCTCTGCAGCCTGCTGGAAGGAGTACTCATCCGAATCAACAGCGTGGTGAGCACCTGTCAATGAAGTTCAAAGTACTTTATAAAAGATGCATGAAACGATACAAGGACAGGCTAACAAATCTAGCAAATAAGGTTAGTTAGTAAATGATATTAGTTATACAATATAGACAGATTTTTAAGCTGCATTGTCACAGGATGTGGTAAGTTACATATTCACACTCACAAGGTTAAAGTTTAATGATGCACTTCATCAGTTAAGCGAAAGGGTACCCTTAACACAATCTCACCATAAAATTACCTGTGGAGTGTATATATCAATTATTACAAGAATTGTTTAAGATGCATGCAAAATCTGAAAAATTGATCAGGACTTACATGAAATCAAATTGGGGACAATTAGTGTTCATTAAAAGCTGATTAGATCCAAGGGGTTTTCCCAGATCTACTGCATTGAGGACAGGAAATGGAAAAGTCTGGTCACGGCTTCTAATACACAGGCAGCTTATAATAGAGAATTTACGGTACCAATAATATAAGTCCATCACCTTTCAAACCAATATGCTAGGATAACTTACATGATATGATAATGAGGCTGCTGAATATATGACTGTGTAGATCTGGTCATCTTATTTACAATAGTTTTATTCTCACAATAATTTTGCTTTCAAGAATATCACAAGTTTGGGATCCTCCAGGACAAAAGGCCATCCCATGTACAGTATGAGCAATAGCATGTCAAACCCTTATCAAATCAAATGAGATATACTAGTATGCAAACATAAGGGAATCACCTTTCACTTTTTAGAATTGTTGATTGGTGAATAATCCATTTATCTTTCCTTTTTATGATGAAAGATACAAATGACCAAAACTCATATTTATATTACAGTTATAAGTCTCATAAAAACTATTAAAAGTAATAAACCTTACAAATACTAACCATCTTGTAGAACAAATCTTATTCCAGAAATTTTGTGTCCACTCAAATATCCTTTCTCACAGGCATTCAAAAAGCCCTAGAAAATTAAGAAATAAATGAACATACAGATGGAAAGTGCATTTTAATATAATTTTTGCAAACAAACTTTAGAATAATCTGTGTTTACTAATAGGGTCATGCTGTAGTTTGCTATATACACATGTAGGCTACACATTTATTATATATATATTTGCCGAGATTAGGCCTATATACCAACTGAGCGGATGTACAGGTCTATATTTGATCAAATATTTCATACACTTAGAGGTCAACCAATTTTTACCGATGACTGGCCATTAAATTATAACTATTTCTGAACACTTCTCAAAAATGACTTATAATCCATTATCAGCTGCTGATATACTGTGGATGGATGATTGATTATGATCAAGGAGTACCTCCCAACACCAATCTTCATATCTTACTAAAAGTATGATAGGGTATTCTTTAAGGAAGAAATTGATGTGAACATATATAATGTACGAAATCTGTATTTATGCCCTTTGTCATAATAAATTAGAAAATTCTTTATTTAGCATAAATTTATGCCATGATAGATGTCAGATGTTTAAAGAGAGAAATGATAAAATTCCAACCTTTTTAATCGCTGGTACAAATTGTTTTGGTATATTTGTTCCTGAAGTTTCATCTTCAAATACCAGCTTTGTGTAGTCCTCAGGTGGTAGAGACTGTATATAAAAATATTTAGTTATACACACTACACATTACCCAGCAGTGCACACATATACACTTTATATATATAAAATCTAAACTTGCATTCTCTTTTGTCTTCAACAGTGTTATATTACTTCCATGACCCAACAGCTCCTTTTAAAATCAATACAATTTATATTTTGATTTAATCATTGGCCAAATGAAAAACGTTACACTCTTAATGACATACAGTGTTCTTTCTTAATGTATTTCTGTACTTTTTTCAATTTTCTTTCATTTCAATTTGATACAAGTTTTAATATTACAAGTTTCTAGGGTTAGCGGTTATGATTTGTGCCCTGCTAACAGAAGACCAGAGAGACAAAGCACCATTTCTATACTCAGTTGTCTTTCAGTAAGCTGAACTAAAAATAAAAAAATTTCTAGGCTTTTATTTAAACAAAAGAATTATGAAACTTATTCAATACTTAAATATATAAACACTCACTTCAATATAACCTGTCACTCTTCCATACTGACCCCGCCCACCAGACTGCTTTTTATGTAAATAATCAAATCTGGAGGGAAAATAAAATCGAAATCAGCTTCATGAGCCAAATATATACAATATTTACAAATATACTGACCAGTACACAGACATTGTATTGTCAAGGAAAGCATGTTTAACCTCCTGATTGTCCAAGCATAACCTGCTGATTGCCAAAGGTGAGCTGCTATGGGTATGACTTTGCCTGGTGGATAATGAACTGGATCATACAGTCTAAGGTACCAGTTCAATCTTAAGGAGTCTTTAAGTAAAACTGAGGAAAACATATTCATAATTTACATGCTCCAGGGACAAATCATCAGGTAGCACATCAAAGTTATACTGAACTTAAATCATCCCATAATATCATGACTTAGCTTATAGTATACAAGTTATTTATTTACTATACATATTATATATTTTGGCCAAAAAAAAAGGTTTGGTTCTCAGGCACATTTTTTCAGAAATCAATGCGGGCAGGCAATTTTTTTTGTTACCTTTTTTTGTACAATTAAAAAAAAAATGTCATATGATCAAGGAAAATCATGATAATTACAATTTTTGCTTAACAGATAAAAGCACTACATAACAAAGGAAACCTTATCAAAATAGTATTATTTTATCTTGTTGTCTGAGCTGCTGTAGTTCAAAATTGGTAAGTCTCTATTGAATAAAAAATTTTGATGCGGAGGATTAAAATTGATGTGGCCAATGCCTTAAAACCATACCTTTAATCTTTTGGTCTTATATATATATATATATATATATATATATATATATATATATATATATATATATATATATATATATATATATATTTATATACACACTAATCTTTATACAATTTGATTGCATGCACAAGAGGTATAGAACTTTATAAAAAGTGGCCTTCAAAAACTTTTGAGAAATGATTGGAATATTTTACAATTTTGTTTTTCTACATTCCAACATTTTTAATATTTGGGACTGCTCCATGCTCATGCCTGTGGGATTACTAAAACTTTATCAAACATGTATTTATACTCTACTGACATAATCATTAGTGGGTAACTGTTAATTGAGGAACACTATGATTTATACTTACTCTGTATTCTGCACCACATTTTCTCTGAATGCTACTTTTGGTTTCCCCAATACACATTTGGCATTATATTCACTGGCTAGTCTCTGTAAATACAAAATAAAATAAAAAATCTTAATCATGTGCAAGCCTCTACAAATTCTAGTCTGTACAACCACCCCTGTCCACATGTTTTTTTTTAGGCTTATTTTTTTGTGAGTCAAAGAACATCAAAAAGTTTTATTCCTATGGCAGAAAGAAGGAATGCCTAATTAACTATTATGGAAATAATAGCCTACCTTACATCATTTTCCTGTAAATAATTTAAAATCATTTTATGAGTAACTAGTTGATTCTGTAGCAACATCTTGCCACCAATCTATAAAATGGGTATGGCAGGGATCAGTGATGACATCATAATAGAGGTGATGCACAAATGAGTAACCCATATTAACAGGACCAATAATCAAGAGCTGCTGAACCCTGTGTATAGTGAGACTTGTTTCTCTGTGTGCACGTGCTTCACTGTTACTTCACATTACTTCATATCCTGGGAGGATAAAAAATGGCCACTTGTTAGGCACACCATGAACCATGGATATATGTATTATAAGACATGTCAACCAGGCCATAAAGTGAATAATACTTATATCGTAAGCAGGTAGGGAACCAAAAATTATGCATTTTCCTCTTTCTGCAATTGCTGCAAATTTCATTTGGCTAGTTTGTCTTATGTAGAGTTAATCACAAAATAATGAGGTGGACAGGGTTGGTGGAACGGACTATAATAACAGCCCCCATAATTTGTCTTATCACAGTTATATAACTGCTGGTCTTGTATTACACTTTCGTTAGGATGACGTTACAGTGATAATATTAATAGTGTCATCATACAGTGTCAAAATAAATTAATAAATGTTAACAACATGTCGTAAACAGAATTAGACAAACAAAAAACAGTGTCCAATAATGTCATCTAAACAAAATGGAGGAAAAACCTACAGAATCTAAATGCACCAAAAAATTATTTTAATAGATTATAAATTATATATAATAATAAATTATTGGTCTATGGCCCATTTTTCAACACTAAATTCCATTGAATTTCATTAACAATTTTTAGAATAATGCATGGAAGAAGACACAAAAATTAAAACCAAAGGTGGTTTCATATCATCAGCCAATATTTTTGGGATAGGGAAAAATGCTTACCTGAGCATAAATATCTAAATGCAGTTCTCCCATCCCTGACACGATGGACTGTTTACTCTCTGGGTCGAACATAACTCTGAATGTTGGGTCTTCTCTCGTAAACCGAGCCAGGCCCTTGGAGAAGTTGTCAAGATCCTTGTTGTTGGCTGGTTTTATACTCATAGATATAACAGGCTCTGGGATGTACATGGATTCCTAGACATTAAAGAAAGAATTGTATATAACAAAAGCAAAGGAGCACAGTACACACTCTGGATGTCTTGTGACCTCTCACCTCAATAAATATGCATGAATTTTTGCAGAGACTTTAATTCAGGGAAGAAACTGTATTTTTGGAAGGCCATCCAAAGCCACCAAAATCTGGTGAATTCTGACCTCATTAACTGTGCATGGGTTTTGCCTGTAATTGTAATGGAGTGAGATAATCTGTTGGTAAGCAGTTAGGATGAGTTTTGTGAAAATCCATTTGATGCATCAAAGCCCTTGTAAGTTTTCGCAACTACACTTAAAGGAGGGACAACAGACAGATGGATTGTGGTTATACCATCAATCATCATACGTTCAGTCAGAGTAGGATGTATAAAAATGTGTATATACATATATTTCATTTTCTATTTTAATAATGTAAAAATGTTGGTGGGTTGAATGCCAAAAGGCACCTCCATGATTCACAGGCATTGCTTCATTGGAATACTGGACAATAATGCAAATTTAGTACCAATATCCTTCATTTAAAAGGTCCTGTTTTCTTTTTCTGCTGATAGTGTAAGCATTTACGTGGTCAGATAGGGGAATAAACACAACAAATGTGTGGGCATGTGTCAGTCAATACAGTATATTTCCTTGTGCTAAAGGCAAGAGGTGGGTGGGGCTTCTTTTAAACCACACTAATCTAATGACAGCATTGCAGGCACACTGTATGATAAGGTTCTAATTTGGGTCACCACTCACCAATGTTTTAGATGAATTTATTTCTAAACCCTGCATTACAAATATTTTCATGAAATTAAGTACCCCACTATATGCATACTAAAAAAAAACATTAAAATTTAAGCCCCTTAAAACATCTTAATCTACAGTAGGCTATACACAATATACAGACTTTAAGTAAGCCACAGCTGCTAATTAGCTATAAAGGACTTACACTAACACACACATACATAAAAGGATGACAGATATTAAATAATAATATAAATCAAATGTGCACACCAAAATAAAATATTTTTTTTTCATATTAAACTCATTTTATGAATTAATATCATAAAAGAATTGTTAAAATGAGTTTGAGGTCAGCCATTTTTACGCTTCAAGGAGTGGAGTATCTTCATGGAACATCAAGAGCGATTAGTCATGTGACCAGCTCGATACACTCTGATTTGGCTAAATGTCATCATTCCTCAAACTCTTATTACATAGATTCAGTACTTTTTATCTATATATGTGTGTATAGAAGTGATGGGTGGACGATAGATTATACTCGATAATCAATCGGGTTATTGCAAATGATCCGATGATTGATCATGCAGTTCCACTGACTGAAAATTGTTGCATGTAATTAAGGCTTTGTGATCAGGAAATGAGTGCTTATATATACATTTTGCATGCAAGCTAGAGAAAAGTCTGTGTTTCCTGAAATACAAAAGCAAACTGTAGTAAAGTTTTTTACTAAAAAAAGACTTAATTCCCAAGTTACTTTATACACACAAAAGCTATAGAATTATGACATTATTAGCCTGCATGTAGGCCTACATATATCAGATGAGATGATGTACCAGTACCAGAAAGTTCATACTTCTAAACGAACAATTATTTCTGATTATTGGTCAGCGGATTTTTATTGATGATCAATCATGAAATTCCAACCGATTCCCAGCATTGGTGTATGGAGAGTAAATAAACAAGTTAATTATCATATAAATTAATTAATGCTTTAAGACAGTTTTGAGGTGTCTATGCTTTTGGCAAACACAGTAACTTAAAATAACAAGTGGTTAATGATTCTTTATGAAAAGGAGTATGCTGGTGTTTTCTTGAACTTGTGTGTGTACATTATTATTATGTGCATCTTATAAAACAAATGAATATACAATATATAAAAATAGAAGCTATTCCATAACTGTACAGGCTCTGTTATCCAAGTACAGTTTAACATTAACATTTAATGTTCATTTAATATAAAAAAATAATTATGATTTCTTATTTTATTGCCTTATTAGATTGTACTTTATAAATATAGGTTACTCTTAACTAAAATTAATCAGGTAAATGATCTTAACAGTATAATATACAAGTGACCCATGGGTCATGACGCTCAGCTGACTGGGAAGAGATTCGCAAAAGGAAATTTTATCATCAGAATGGTAGTATATACCCATTCAACTGAAGCATCAAACAGATTAACCAACAGGCCAAGATTTAGTCTGTATTTATATATCTCAAAAATAGAGAAAAATGTGTAAACTTTTAAAACTAGAATACGGGTAACCGACAAGTGACTACATGTATCTGCCAAAATCGGATAGTGAGGCATGGATTGAGTGGCAAGGGGAAATAGAGTGAGGTATGTTGCATATTAGCATGGATGTCTGCAGCCTAAATGTGTATGTAGATTGTGCCACCTACCACAAATCCAGAAAGCTGTCCAAGTTGTATACACCTGCAAAATTTTAGGCAGAAAAATCAAACCACTACATGTTTTTGAGCGATTTTTGCCCATGGCAGACAAACAGACAAACACTGTGCAAAAATCTTTGCAGGTAACCCCTCCAGTTTTGTGTATGATAAAGACCTATGTGAGATCTAAACACATGCACAATTTTGGCCCAATCGGTCAAATGGTTCCTGAGATATGAGCTTGGATGTGTCCAGCGTTAATTAGAATGTAGGTGGCGCCACCTGTCATAAAATCAAGAAAGCTGTCCACGATGTATAAACCTGCAAAATTTTAGGCAGTTATGTCAAACCACTACAGAGAAATGAGTAATTTTAGGCCACGGCAGACTAACAGACAGACGCTGTGCAAACATTGTTACAGGTGGCGCCACCATTTTTTGTGTATGTTACAGAGCTATCAAAGGACTACATTTGTATAAATTTTATTTCCTGATCGGTCAAACGGTTCCCGAGATATAAGCTTGGATATCATCAGCGTGAACGTGAACATAGGTGGCGCCATCTGTCATAAAATCAAGAAAGCTATCCTGGATGTATACACATGACGAATTTCAGGTGAATTAGTCAATTCACTGCAGAGATATGAGTGATTTTAACCCAAGGCAGATGAACAGATGGACACTGTGCAAACATGGTTACAGGTGGCGCCACCATTTTTTGTGTATGTTATAAAGCAATCCAAGGGCTACATTTGTATCAATTTTATTTCCTGATCGATCAAACGGTTCCCGAGATATGAGGGTTTATGAGTGGAAACAGACCCACAAATGGACACTGGATAGAGAGGAAAGGTCAGAGGTCAATGCAAATTGGTTAGGCACCAGTTCACATGTGACCCGATAATAGGTGTAAGTTTTGGAAAAATCGGTCCATTAGTCTTCGAGGAGCTCTCTGGAAACGAACGCCGCCGCGGCGGAGGAACTCGGTCAAAAACATAGTATCCGCAAAACTTCGTTTTGGCGGATACAAAAATACAGGTGGCTCCTACAGTCTGCAGAAACTAATAAAAACACTTAATGGTCAATATCCATGCAAAAAATCATGGTGATCTCTGCATTAGTTGTTCAGATACTTCAGTTTTTGTATCAAATTGTCCATTATCCTGAGGGATACTTCGGAGTCCTATAGCTTGAAGGATATGGGTAACAGAGACCTAATTTCAAGTTTCCACAGGCACCTTTCATGGGCCTCCTTGCATGACAAGAATGAAGATTCTAGGTCCAGTTGTTGCGATTTGTACCCTGTTGACAGATAACCACATCTTAAAAGGTCTCAAAAAAGAGAAAAAATTCGTAAAAATTTGAAAAAAAAATAGAGGTGGCACACCCAGTCTGCAGAAACTGATGGAACAGCTCATGATCAATATGTATGCAGAAAATCATGACCATCAGTGTTGTAGTTATTGAAATACTGCAGTTTTTGTATCAAATTTTCCATTATTCTGGGGGGGGGGGGTATTTTGGACCCATACAGCTTAAAGAATATGGGTAACAGAGACCTAATTTCAAGTTTCCATGGAGACTTTTCATGGGTCTCCCTGTGTGTCAAGAATGAAGATTCTTGGTCCAGTTTTTATGATTTGTGCCCTGTTAACAGATGTTCATATCTTTAAAGGTCTCAAAAATACAGAAAAATTTCGTAAAAAAAAACGAACAAATACAGGTGGTGCCACCAGTCTGCAGAAACTTATGGAACACTCCATGATCAATATCCATGCAAACAATTATGGTTATCTCTGCATTAGTTGTTCAGATACTTTAGCTTTTGTATCAAATTTTCCATTATTCTGAGCTGTACTTTGGAGTGCCATAGCTCAAAGGATATGGGTAACAGAGACCAAATTTCAGGTTTCCATGGAGACTTATCATGGGTCTCCCTGTGTGTCAAGAACGAAGATTCTAGGTCCAGTCGTTACGATTTGTACCCTGTTGACAGATAACTACATCCTTAAAGGTCTCAAAAATGGAGAAAACAATTCGTGAACATTGAAAAATACAGGTGGCGCCACCAGTCTGCACAAACTGATGAAACATCTCATGATCAATATGTATGTCGAAAATCATGACCATCAGTGATGTAGTTAATGAGATATTGAAGTTTTTGTATGAAATTTTTTACTATTCTGGGGGGTAATTTTGGGCCCCATAGCTCGAAGGATATGGGTAACAGAGACCTAATTTCTGGTTTCCATGGAGACTTTTCATAGGTCTCTCAGTGTGTCGAAAATGAAGATTCTAGGTCCAGTCGTAACGATTTGTGCCACGCTAACAGATGACAGCATCCTCAAAGGTCTCAAAAATAGAGGAAAAAATCGTAAAAAAATCAAACAGTACAGGTGGCGCCACCAGTCTGCAGGAACTGATCAAACATCTCATGATCAATATGTATGCCAAAAATGAAGACCATCAGTGATGTAGTTATTGAGATATTGAAGTTTTTGTATGAAATTTTTTACTATTCTGGGGGGTACTTTGGGGCCCCATAGCTCAAAGGATATGGGTAACAGAGACCTAATTTCTGGTTTCCAAGGAGATTTTTCATGGACCTCTCAGTGTGTCAAGAATTAAGATTCTAAGTCCAGTCTTTATGATTTGTGCCTTGTTAACAGATGTTCACATTTTTAAAGGTCTCAAAAATAGAGAAAAAAATTCGTAAAAAATCGAAAAATACAGGTGGCGCCACCAGTCTGCAGGAAGTGATGTAACATCTCATGATCAATATGTATGCCAAAAATCATGACCATCAGTCAAGTAGTTAATGAGATATTGAAGTTTTTGTATGAAATTTTTGACTTTTCTGGGGGGTACTTTGGGGCCACATAGCTCGAAGGATATGGGTAACAGAGACCTAATTTCTAGGTTTCCAAGGAGATTTTTTATGGACCTCTCAGAATCCCAAGTTACAAGGTTCTAGGTCCAGCGGTTACGATTTGTGCCTGGTGAAAGGACGGACAGACGGACAGACGGACGATGGACAAAGAGTGATCGCTATAGCTCAGATGACTTTCAGTCAGCTGAGCTAATAATAAGATAATTTAATTGTTAATTACTGGCAGCCATATTTATCAAAATACTTCAACCAGTGACTGTTATTTACTCCTGTGAGGTAGAAGGGTGTATTATTGTTGCTGGAAAAAAGACAATTTTGACCAAACTGTTTATATGAAAAATAATTTGTCCAAATAAAGCCCTTTTGCACATTCATATCATGAAAGTTCCACAACACAAAACCATGTCACAAATAGAGGTGACTATAAGGGTTTTTACTGACTCATCAAGAGAATGAATCAATTTTTTATTATTATGAGATCTTGATTGGATGATGGTTACCATGGAAATGTTCTCATTGCCCTTGGTTACAAAAGTGTCTCCCCCGGCACAGTCTGCTCCAAACATGGCACAGATGTCACCAGCGAAGACCTCCTGAACATCCTGTAAAATACATACAAAAATATTTATACATACATACACACACACACTACCAAGTGTGTCCTAAGGGATTTATTTGATATCTTTTCTCATTTAACCTTGGAATTTGACATTGTTTGGGAAATTTTACAAAGAGTCTACTACCATCTATTAGAAACTATCCAAGTGTATGTAGATGGTGAACTTGGCCCACCGGAAACACAGCAGCACTAAATGGTCATCATTTAGCTACTCTGTGACCAGTGGTGTATTTGGTCTTGAGGTGTCAGGAATTATGGGAAGTGTGTCCTAAGGGGGGTAATTTTTCCATATTTTCTCATAAATCCTGTTGAATTTGACATTATTTGGAAAATTTCACCAAGGCTCCATTGTAGCCCATCAAACAGATAATCATCTATCAGTTCCAGTTGAGAAAAGATGGTAAATGCAAAGCTCTTAGATTTTAATAAAACTTGTATAAATATTATCTACTACTCTTATAAATGTTATGTGAAAATAAACCCCTTGCAAAATGCTGTAACAGGGAAATGTGTGAAAATCTAACCCAATGAATATGAGGCAAATTGCTACTACATAGATTGTAAAAAGCTGACCTCCATGTTTTCTGCATGCATCCTGGCCAGACGAGGAACCCGCATGCGTTTACCAGAACGTGTGTTGTAAATGTTGTCCCCTCTCTTAATGCCTCCCTGATACACCCTCATGTATGTCAGCTGTCCAAACCTTCCTTGCTAAAATTCCATGGAAAAAATCATAATACATATATTTCAGTTACACTTGACCATAGCAACTAAGTTGTAATTACAGAGTTCATATTGTAATGATCAAACAATTTATTTTAATTTAAACAATTTTAAAATAAAGTCAAGTAATTTATAATTTATCATTAACTAATGAAAAATGAACTATTTATTGATTATTATTTAATTACTAATTAATCAATCTCTGCGTAAAATATTACAGTATTAGAGATTTTTCCTATTTGTTTTTATATTCAGTTTGAAAAACCAATTTTGTTATTCAACTTAGACCTTCTAAAATATTACGCACATTGCTTTTAAAATAATATGGATTTTGATTATACAAGCTTGTTTGCACAATATAAAAAGTTTGCACAATATAAAAATACAATAAATACAGCCTCAAAGTGCTAGAAAGTATGAGTGGCACTGAGAATATGGTATTCATGGCCTTAAAAAAATAGATCGCCGTGACCTGCTTTCTTAAACTTACCTCTAACTTGAATGCTAGACCCACAAAAGGATTATCTGATGTTCTCTTGTGATCCAGAAGCACTTTAGTTTCTTTTTCACTGAAACAAAATAGAAATATAAGGCCAAAATAAGAAAAAGGTATGGTTCTCAGGCACTTTTTTTCAGAAATCAATGCGGGCGGGCGCTTTTTTTATTTTAAATTTTTTTTATATGTTTCGATAAAAATGTCAAATGATAAGGGAAAAGCATGAAAATAACAGTTTTGTTTTGCTAAATAAGTAAAACACTACAAAACAAAGTAAATTGTATGGTTTTATCTTCTTGAAAGAAATTTCGGAGCGACAGCAGCTCAAAATTGGAAAGTTTTTATTGAAAATCAAAATAAAAAGTTTTGATGCGGGGGTTTAAAATTGATGCGGGCGGTGCCTGAGAACCATACCTTTAATTTTTTTTGGCCTAATGGTTATAAAGGCTGCATGGCCAGCTGACTATGGACTATTTCAACATTAGCAAATAAGTTCATATCTATATTTCTATTTATTTCACATGCCTTTGCTGGACATATATAAACTTACCCTGAAGTGTCTAGGGCGTAATTTTCTACCTCAGAGGGGTTTGGGAGGTAAGTCAGAACAGCATCGAGGAGAGGTTGGACCCCGCGATTCTTCAGAGCTGTGCCCACCAGAACTGGGGTGAACTTCCTCGCTATGCAGGACCTCCTGATGGCCGCCTATTATCAGTAAAAATAAATCCCAAATTATACAGTGGTTGTAACAGTGTTGGTGGTCTCGCTACCGTTACTTTACTTTTTCATTCATTATGTTGATGTTAACACTTGTTCCTTTTGTAATGCACTTGGACAAGGTGACATAATGACTAATTTTTGTTTTTCTTCTATCATGTTTCTTTCTTCCTTCAAACTGAAACTTAAAATATTTATTCAATAAAAAGAATTACATATAATCATTTCTAAACAAGAAAGACATGTGGTAGCAGAAAAATGAAAATACTTTTTGTCATGTATTTTAATAAAGGTCCACTTAAAATAACTTGTTGTTACTGGGTTCCTATAACAACATACTATTTAAAAAAATATTTTTCTTATTGTTAAAATATCACATGAAAATGAATGAAAATTCTAACATATGTATACCATCTTTAAAATGATACATAATTTATGGGTTGGATATTGATTTTGAAATACTTTGTGTTGATTTTAAAAATGGCTCTCATGATTCAATCAATATTTGTGCATGGGTTGCCACTCGCAGCAAGTTATGTACTCAAGCACTCAGAAAATTTCACCTGACTCAGACTCATAGAGTTTAGGGAGTTGCAGAACCAGATCTAATAAATCAAATAGACCTGACAGACACACAAGTGAAGAAAGTGTATGAAATTATGAGATAACACTGGATGCTGGGTGGAAAAGCCAGAGGAAAGACATACTGGAATATGTAGTTCTAAATTATTTAAGATAAAAATAATGCTAGCAACTTACAGATCATGCCAATAATAACAGAAATATTAACAAAAATTTACACTGCAGTAAAACTGTGATGTGTGGAACAAATTAAAATGATCTTAACAAAACATGCAACTTTTTGCCTGCTTTATAACGTGAGTAACAGTTCCTTGGGCTGTGGTCAATGCTACTCCAAACTTCACTAAAATGCACTGAGAACACAATGTTGAGTGCTTTTTGTGAGGACAAACAAACACCCACAATGGAAAGCAAGGGGTGAACACATAAAATGTACAAGCTATGATGGTGAAGGGGTGAAGGTGGTAGGTGTACATGCTTACATGTATATCATCTTCTGTAGGTGTCTCCTCCAAGAGGAACATCTCACCAAGGATGTCATCAGCATCAGCAACAGACTCTGAAGAGAATATTTATACACAAATAACAGCAGAAATACAAAGAATACTTAAATATAGTAGAATGTGACCCTTGCAGTGATGAAAATGATAAGAAAATTTGCAATATTTTAAGTCATAAACTTATTATCCATGTGATAATAATCAGTCAACTCCTTACCTATAAGTCTTTGACGAGTTTCGTTACACTCTGTCAGCATATGACCTGGGATGGCATCCTCTACGATTGTTAGCCTGTTGTTTCACAAATAAATGATATCAATTTGTACGGCAAAAGAAAAAGCAAGGGCTTCTGTGAAAAGTCAAATGCATCATACAAAAATGATGAAGATATACCAAAATCAACAACTCTGTACTTTCAGGACAAATGCACTAATTGCAATTGATAATTTCTCCAATCATTATAACTTAACATATTATTTTGCTTAAATATGATTTCAAGGTCAGGTCATAATTTTTTTTTTGTTCAATTATGAATGTTTTATTAATTCTGTGCCTTTCAAGTTCACAATTTGTTCAATTATATTCCATATAATACTGTGATACACATTTATCCTATTTTTATCTAATCCCAGATGACATGACTGTACTTTGGAAAATGGATGATTGAGCTTCTAAAGTTTGAAAAATAAATTTAGAAAATTCATTAAGAATATGGTTCATGATATAATATCCTACCCTTGGGGTTCCCTGAAGTACAAGGCCTTCTGGGATATGAGATCGACTACTCCTTCGTTCTTGCCTTCCAGACCTATAGGAAGCTGGATGAATGCTGCGTTGTGCCCTAGTTTTGTCCTGGAAAATATAAACAGTATCTAAATGTACCAGTACACTAAGTGAACAGTACAGTGCTAATACTGTCAGTACATATTTAATGTTGATACTGTAAATGTGTGTACCAATAGTTTAAAGTGACATAATCAGGAGCAATATTATGCCTGTTCTTTCACACTATCAGTTCAGCTTTATAATATACTTAATACAAAACCAACCCAGCAGACTGTCTTAGTCCATCCCTGTGAGCTGTTAACACCTTGTTATTGTTTTGCCTGTATGTAAACACATGCAGTTCGAGTGTATTTGTTTACAATATCAAGGCTGCGTGGATGGAAGTCCAATTTTGCGCATTCGCGACAGATAAGATGCAATGTTTTGATTCAAATCAGTCAGAACATCTTATAATTGACATATAACTGACACAAACATATAGTCCCATGCGCTATGTTTATGTTGACACCTGGGATCGCGCCCGGTCCACTGTTTTTAACACTCATGTACAGGAGTAAGCCAACAATTTCAGTGCAAACTTTAGGCAGGTACCGATTTATTTCAAAGAGAAGACGCTTTTTTTTCGTGTTAATTCAACATGCTTTATAGGTAATTTGGCCCCTTTAAATTCTAATCATGGTGATTCAATTTTTCTTCAGATTTAAGATTGTAACAGTTCCGGAAGGTACTGTGATACTATTTTGATAATAGCCTTATAAACCTAGACTTAAAATCTTAAACTTAGTACATTCTAGCAGGCTAGTAGCAGATAACACAGACAATACATGACAGGAAAAATGCTGTCAGGTCCTGCAGAACCAGAGATGATCCTAACTGCTGTATTCTAGATGACTGATTTCTGCTGACTTGCATTGATGGTAATTATGAGTCCCTCTAGGCATCTGATTTAAAATATATAAGAATTTCTGTTGACCTCACTAAATATGCAAAGATTTTGCAAAGGACTGAACTCAAACGAGTTACTTTGCTGGTTAAAAATTCATCCTGAATTTCATCCAAACCAATCAAATTTCCTGTATAAAAGCAATACCACAAATAAGGTCTGGTGTCCTCTGACCTCATTAGAAATGTGTGGATTTTACAGAAAATCACACTAAGGCAAAATGCAATACTGCTTATAACTTATAATAAGTTTCATCAAAGTCTATCATATACCTGATAAATTATCACACCAACACCAAAAAGAAGGCTTGTGAGTGGGGGGCCCCTGACCTGTTTGCATGGATTTGTCAAGAATCAAACTGAGACAAAATAATCTAATGGCAGATATTTGTAGAGACTTTCATAAAAATCCATCAAATTCCTGGAAAGTTAAATAGGTTAATGCAGCAATACTAAATGCTGTCAAACAGACGGACACTGTCAACATCATGATATGACCCGTCCTAGACCACTGTATAACAACTGGCAAATTTTAAAAATATTTTAAAATTATATCTGACCTCATTTGATGTAATACTCTTCTATGGTTTGCTCCCATTCTGTCTAATTTGTTGATAAAAGCCAAGCAGGGTACACCATATCTCTTCATCTGACGATCCACTGTGTAGGTTTGACTTTGTACACCACCGACAGCACACAGAACCATTACTGCCCCGTCCAGAACCCTCAGCGCTCTCTCAACCTCTACTGTGAAATCAACATGGCCTGTGGGTGGAAAAATTTCCAGTTAGGACATGAAATAACAAAGAAATATTTATAAATGGATGGAATATAAATATTTGAAAACAGGATGGAAAAAATATTAAACAAGTTAGAAGTCACTGACAACCTCTACAAGGATCATAACATAATGCACAGCAACACAGGATATGCTTGTAATTGTTCTACAACTCCGTTCTCTGGTTAGCTCTATCACTATGGCTTTGGGCCTCAACAGGGAAAAAAGGGATAGCTTTAAATCACAATGCAAGAAAAATTTGATTGAAAAATACATATGCTAGTGTTCTAGGTTACCTCAAAAAAAGTTAATGGATTGTTCCTTGGGAGTTATCCTGAACTTCAACTTAATATGTTAATTTTTTTTTTTGCTAACAGTCAAACCTAATAACCATGGGTACAACATAATACCTCTCCACACCGGGCAGAGGTATATATATTGAAAAAAATATCCTGTATGGCAATGTCTTGTACAATTTTATCACTTCTCAAGCTTGTTAATCATTTTAATATTTCTTAGCTCCATGGGGTGTTTGCACTAGTGACAGCCATTAAAGAAGCAGAAAAAGGTGTCTGTTATACGGCTACAAATTACCCATGAAAAGATATACATTAAAGTCTAGTTGACAATTTTGTACCAGTATGAGAAAAATGTTAGGAGAGGAAACAGGCTGGGAGAATAGTTTGGTTCTGAGAGCAAAAACCCTATCTTCCACAACACCACATATTGACATCAAATGAAATTACCAATCCATCATATTTTTCTATATAGATTCTAATAAATAATATGTTGACATTGCTTTTCATTTTTACAGAAAGTAAAAGTAAAAATTTCCATAACCTGGTGTGTCGATGATGTTGATGTTAACTCCTTTATATTCTGTGTAGGTGGCAGCACTTTGGATGGTGATCCCCCTCTGTCTCTCTAACTCCATAAAGTCCATTGTCGCTCCAACACCATCTTTGCCTTTAACCTATTCAAACAAAATTTCATTTATTAATATCATTTTCAATATCTCAGTATTTTCTTAAATAAATGCAAGAAGTGAATTATGAATTAGCTGGTAACTTTTGAGCTCTTAAGTCTTAACACAGAACTGATCAAGCATTAAAACTGAACCAAAAACACCAAGCTTGAGTGACAAACAGACAATACTGCAATGGCTGTTGATACTCTTCACAAACAGGGTTTCTTCAGACACAGCAAGTTGTCTTCATATTAAATTTTGAGCAAGAAATTCACAGAAACTAGTATCCCCAGACAATTTATGCATTCCCCCTTCAAACATAGGCCCCCATCTTGAAGCATATACTGACACTTGATAAGCCATGGGGGTTTCTTCAGGTGTCACCTTCAAAACCAGGTTTACGGTCACTAGTCATGAAAAAAAGTCAGAGATATTGGTGAAAAAATGTGTGTCAAATTTGAAGGAAAGAGATGCAGTACTTTAAAAGTTAGGGGTAAACAAAAATCCTATACTAGTATTTGCATATTTGAAAATGAAGACCAAGCTGAACATCACCAGTCTTCCAACAAATCTGAGATCTTGGTGGAAACAATTTGTGTATCAAATTTGAAGATAAGAAATAATGTACTTCAAAAGTGATGGGGTTAAAAAAAATCCTATGTTTCTGCAGATTTGACCTTGAAAAGCAGGGTCAAGGTCACCCGTCTTTAAACATGTCAGAGATCTTAGTGAAAACCACCTGTGTGTCACATTTGAAGAAAACAGATAGGGTTTTTCAAAAGTTATAAAGGTTTCACAAAAAAACTATTTTTCGCAGGTTTGAAAGGGAATGTCAAGGTCACGGGTTTTCAAACTCTTTTAACAACTTATCATCTGACATCTTCCATTTTGATTGTCAGATAGATACATCTTTCCACTTGAGAAACAATATTTTTCACCAAATATGAAAATATTCATGATCAGGGCCATTCTCAAAGGAAAGGTCATGACCCCAATTTTGATATACCTCATGCAATAACCCATATCTATGTATATGCCGAATATGAAAGAAATCTGTGCATTAGTTTTTTACTTATCATACTCACAGTACTGTCAGGTGGCAATGCTGGGGGTATTAAAAGGCGAGAGAAAAACAAGCAAAGGATAATAGGTGGTGCCGCCAGTTCCTGTTACATGACAACACTATCCAAGATCTTTGTTCAACTTGAGTTTTGAATCAATCCATGCAAAATTTCTAGAGATATTCAACAATTTGTGAAATTTTCCCCAAAACAGACATATTTAAGGTCAGGGTCACACTCCTTGTAAAAGTCATGACCTCATTTTAAATAGGCTTCATTCTCTCACCCATATCTATGAACATGTCAAGTTTAGTAAAGATATGTGAAATATCTTTTTGAATTATGGCGCAGACAAGATTTTCTGCGGTTGCGGGACAGTCATACAACCATAACACTCCCTACTTGGTCTGAGGATACAATTAGTGAACAAACAAATGTATATGCCTTATGTTTACCAATGTCTTGTTAAAAAAAGTTGTTAATCATATAAGCACACCAATATTCCACAAAAAAAAGCATGAGATTTACTGATAAACTATGCTATAATGACACTTTATTGATAAATGGTTTTCATATATCATCCATGTTGTCAAAAAGTTAACATATCTGGCAGTTCACCTGATATGCTTGCAGTGAAATGATAACCGAATCAGTGAGAGGTCAAAAACTTAGGAAAAATTAACTTTTTTTTTTTTTCATTAAGATTTTCACAGGAATTTTTCATTATGACTAACAATGCCAATTTGTCACTATAAATTGAATCTCTAATTGCTGGAGGAAGAAACCTGTCTCTATGTCACAACATATCAATGCTTTTCATCTTTTAAAGGTGCCCATTCACCTACCTTTTGAAAAAGAATTTATGTAATTTCTGGCTTCCTCTGTGTATATATTAGTGATCTAAGGGTAATTCTGGTCATGAAAAGTTCTTATGATGCCTCCATGAAACATGCATGAATTTGTTTATCCACATGTTTGTAAACATAGCAATGTTGACAAATGGGAAAAAAAATATAACCTAAAGCGGTAGGTTGCATAAATGCCAAGGTACAATGCTCACTTGTTGTAAAATGCCATTTGCAAAACTCTGGCTTATCTATTTATCTATATCTTATTATTGCCAACATATGCCCTTGTTGAATTTGGATTATTTTGACTGGCCCCCACATATTATAAACATGTTGATATAAACAAAACAAGCAGCCTGAGTGCAGGGATATCCATGTGTTCTGGCCTATTTTTATAAGAGCTCCAAGGGAGTACTTTTAGTTTATAAAGGTCAGACAGGTGATTGGGCCCCTTTAAGTCTCAACATCAAAGCGTACCTCGTGCATTTCTTCTATCACACCTGTGTAGAACAGGATTCTCTCTGTTAACGTTGTCTTCCCCGAATCAATGTGAGCTGAGATTCCAATGTTACGGATGTTTTCAACATCTTTAATATCCTGGAAAAGGTTGAGGCAATAATTCAAGCAATATCAGGTGACATCATATTCATCTCAATGATTATTTATGACATTTTTACAATCAACATCTCAAGGCCTTCAGCATGAACTATAAAAATAGAAGATAATATTCTGCACAGTGAACACTAATCAAGTCTTCAAATTAAGTTCAACTACACAGCTGAAATATTTTTATTTACAATGGTGGCACTGAGATGTTAAAATCTGAATTTTATATTATAGGTGCAAGGCTTTTCCCTTTGGGGGAGTTAACACTTTCGGAATAACTATTTAAATAATCAAAAGAATAAAAGAATTTAGAAACTGAGATGAATGTTTCTGATGGAAACATGAAGAAGATAAGATACTGAAAAATTCTGCAAACCATAATGAACTGTCTTGGTATAGAGATTGAATGAATCTGTTCATAAATTTTCACACCTATTGACATTTAAAAGATCAATCCTATCGAAATTTAAATTACAAGTTTTTTTAAATGTACACCATAATATATATGAGCATAATATGTTAATAATCATTATAAAAAGAGTTCATAAAACCCTTTGAAAATAATATACATCCTTTTATATAAGCATATAAAATATTATACTTACTGTTGCAACCTTTCTTGAATAATTTGCAACACATACTCTTGGCAGCACCTAAAACACATTCACACATGTAAAAAGAGTTTTTTTATAAAGGAGATTCATTTCATTTAATGAAATTCATTATGGCCATTATGTGGACATAGCAGACAATTAACAGCATTAAAATACCTATAATGATAAAATAATTATTACTGAAAAATTAATCAAGACCATGACTTTATTTAAATCTAACTCAAGATTCATTTAATTTAGAGATGTCCAGTGGGCTGGTTGGTCTTTATGCTGAGCGCTACCAAGAGTGCTGAACATTGCCTTGCGCTAGCACTCGGTAGGACATTTTTCCAAGCACTACCCTAGTTTGATAGCTCTCAGCAACGGATTCAAGATGGGCTATAGAGCACTAGTACATTTTGTCAAGGGTTATCTGGTACCTCATCTTGACAGTTGTCAGTGCTCTGACTAATGTGCAGCTACTGAACGCAAGAGCCTTTTTGCTGAGCGCTACCATCGGGCATTTGACAGATATCATCATTTGATTATTGCTATAACTTCATTAATTATTCTTTTAATAAACCAAACCAACAGTTTAATTGTTCAGATCAGTATTTACAACAACCATATAAATTTATTTATTCTTATATTATTACACGTTTCATTTATTATATAATATATTGTATTCTATGATTTAGCATTTCCTCATAAAATTTATATATTATAATATTATATTCCTCTTACCATCACATACATTTTGTAACAATTCTGGTGCTTCCTTCTGAATACAAACACAATGTATGTATTGGAATGCTTGAAATAATTTGTAAAGTTGTTATATGCAAGGGCAAGTGTGACACATTTTCAACATGTATAAATAGTGTATTTTAGTTGCAGGGTTCTCCACTAGCCAATATAGCCTGGCGCACGGCCACCCTGTCATTTCTCACTGCCAGCCTTTACCCGCCACTCTTTCATCTGTCCCCACCACCCTTTCTCTGTCCCTGCCAGACATGCAGAGGTCCAGGGTAGCAAGGACCGGCCTTACTGACCGACCCTGCATGGGGTCTTGCTTAGTGATTGAAAGCCTAGAGTAATTAAGCTGGTGTCAGTGGTGGGATCATATCATCACAGTAGTGACATCAGGTACCTGGCTGGGTATAAGGCAGTCCACTCTTGTAGAGTATGAGAAGCCACAACTTCCTGGTTCCCTAATTGCTTTTTAATTACACAATGCCTGTTGCCTTGGGTATTGGTTAAAATTGATACATATTCTGACTGTGAAGAAAGGTATATTCACTCAGTGTGCTGCCAAAACAGCTGGTGTTCAAGTGTGGATGATACAATAAATTTCTATATTTGCATTTTATTGGTTGTTCTTATGACAACTCATACAAATCAATTACACATGCCCTTCCTCTTGCTCTTAATGTTCTTACATGCATAAAATAGCCTTGCAGGTTAAATTTTAATCATACAATAAAAAATGCATGAAGAGCAACATGTAGGCACTGGTTCCACCGCGCTTACCACCACCCTATCAGAATATCTAGTGGAGAACACTAAGTTGTAGATTTCTTTTCACTGACATAAAGAATCATCAAATTATAATGGGTGTTGATTATTTTACAATGAACATAAACAACAATTTTTAAAACTAATTTATTATGTGTTGCATTTATTATTATATATTATATGAATATTATCAGAATTTGAAAAACATTCATGTGAAGAAATAATACAGACTAAGAATGTCAATATATTATCAAAAGTTTTAAAGAAAATAGAAACCCTGGCTTAGATGGCCCTGAATCGAGAATTTTATTAATTATGTTGGCCATATTTGAAAAAGATTTCTATAGTTAGGTATGATAACGTATGTGTATACAGATATGGTAAAATGTGATATGCTATGAGACAGACTGTGGTAAAACTTGATTTTAAAAAAGGAAACCAAACAAGTTTGATCAATTATTGCCCAATCAGCATGGCAATTTCTGATAAAAAAAAAAATAGTTTAAATATTGATATCTTACTCAAATGTTATCATACACTTAATTTTTGTAACTCTTCCGTTAAAATGGTGATATTACTTTATAATAGCCCAATTTCTACTGTTAAGAATAGGTGGCGGTTTGCAAAAGCATTAACGATGGAAAACTTTTGCAAGGACGTCAGATTTCTGCATTACTGTTTATTCTAACTATTGAAATCTTAGACCATAAATTAAGCAAGAACCTAATATTTCAAATATTACCTTACCTCACAGAGATAATGCTCTCCTATACTTCAGTATGCTCATGACACAGCATTGTTATTGGATGATGATTTTTCCTTGAAACACGCATAAAAGCAAGAAAATAAATTTGGAAAAGTATCCAGACTTCAGTAAATTTTATAGATCTATAAATTATAAGAAAATACATAGGCCTAATTATAAAAAATACTATATAATATTGGAAGTAGGCCTATAATTTAAAAGCATCTAGGCCTAAATAATTTGATAAAGATGGTTCTGTTCTGTACAACAAAACTGTTGCACCGGTTTATTAAACAAATAATAAATGAAGTTATGGCAATGATCACACAAAATGATATCTGTGAAACACTCGGCAAAAAGTCCCTTGCTCTGGGTAGCCCCACGTTGGTCAGAATACTAACAGCTCTCATAATTGTTAATTGAGTAGCGCTTAGCAAAAGTCCGACCAAGCACTAGCACTCAGTAAACCAACCCACCAAGTCCCATCACCAGTTATAAACACAGTGTAAAAATTGAGAATAGCAGCTTTCTGGCCTTGACCTTTGCACCTATGACCTCAAACTAAGGTTCTTCATCCGTTGGTGGGTGAGCCACATGTGCAAGATGAAAGGGTTTTGGTCAAACAATTTGGCTTTAAATGGTTCTACAAGCTTTTTCAAGCCACTATATAATGCAGGCTTCGCTTCTATTGAGGAAAATATAAATAAAACTGTCTCCTCTCATTCCCTATTTTAAGTCCTATTTTTCCCTGTAGATGTCCCTACACTCAACTCTTCTAACATTAAGAACTACTAAGCATCAGAAGTTGTCTGCATTGGGAATCGAACCTACGATCTCTAGACTAGGAGCCCTACACGCTACTAAGTGAGCCGTGAAGACGAGATACCAGCATGACTGAGTTTTGTTCATTTATATTTGCGATTGAAGCGCCATCTATCGTGAAAATGGGAAACCATTTACTATTTGAACAGGAAAATTAAGCTTTAGGTGGGGGCTCTGCCCCCACATACTCGTTCAGACGGGGAACCCAGGTTCCCTGGACCCCTCCTCCTCTAATATAATAAACTCCAGTTATGAGCAAAATTTAATATGGGAATTCTCAGGAAAATAATATGTATCTGCCTTTTTCAGGAATCAATTTATTATGCGACACCTGTTGTGCATAAGGTACCAGCTGAAGCCCGGTTTCTATAGTTCTGCCGCTTTTTCAAGGGGGTACAATGGCTATGACCTTTGACCCTGTGATCTCAAAATCAATAGGGTTCTTCATCTATGTGTGGGTGAGCCATATGTGTATGTCAGTATGATGAAAGGTTTAGGTCTGACGGTTTGGCTTAAAATTATTCCACAAAGCAATTCCGGACAGACGGAAGCAATGACGGACCAACAAAAAGATGCATAATTCGAGGTGTTAATTACTATATCCCCCCCTGCAACTTGGTTGCGAGGAGATAATTATAATATTCAACTAATTGAATTAGTAATTCAGGACCAAGAAAACACGTTGTAATTGTTGGGTGGTCACAAGATGGGGTTCCACTGTAAATAAGAAAATAAAAATAGCATGGATATTGTCAAAAATCAATATTATTATTGCATAAAATGCATCACTGTTTATTAGTACTGATTGTTTTATTACGTCTTATTCAATATTGTATTGCCCGGCCGTATTTTTATTAAGTTTCAACGTTTAAGTGTCAGTCTCTGAAAACTGTTGAATGATAGATAAGTTAGTTAAGCCGTACCTGTTCCGTCAGCTTCTTAAAGAGACAGGAGCGGGCTCCGATCAGCCCTGCCTGACGTAGCAGCAACATTATAGTGTCGTCTGGAATGAAACAGGGGGAGGATCGTTTAGTTTCCCTTCCCGGCAACCGGCGACATTGACAGAGGTTTTACACAACACATGGAGAACACGCTCGTGCCCGAAGTCGGCATGTTGTAAAAGAAACAGTGCACGATTTCATAAGAAAATAACAAAAAATTATTAGATTTTATCAGTAGTAAGAGCAACTGCATACTATGTATCTGATTGCCACAGATAATTGTGAAATAAATCAGTCTATTTTGAAAATATGAAATTTCTATATGTGACTTAACGACATCACTTTATGGGGTCAAGGACGAATGAATGAGATGAAGTTTAATATGATTCAATACAATTCGGCCCACTCTTCCTTTGATGAAATAAATGAACGCCGAATGTGTGAAGAATAACAAATCAAACCAATAACTGGGTGTTACTGAAACGCGTGGACGCAGGTTTCCACAAACATGCGTACGGACGCTGCACAAATGAATCGAAATATTATATAATCATGATGGGGTACGTCGGAAGCATACACATTGTGTTAGACATTCTAGGCATTCTCTTAAAATAACGTTAAACAATTAATTACGATATTTACTATTAATAGTCCGCCAATGCCAGAAGAAGATAAATATTTCTTAATGGACACATATACATTTGATAAATGGCCGGGCCTTTAGATCGATATATAATGATTTAATTAGAATATGTATAATAACAAAACTAGTTTTTTTAGGGAAGGAGGCACTGGTGATGTTATAATACCCGAAACATTGGGCTACCGTTCCCCTGTAAAATATATATAGTCCCCTTTTTTCTTAAGCAAAATATCGACACTTTAAAAAACGGCCTAGATTAAGAGGTCATTCGTTTTTTCTCGACGAGAAATTAATTGGTGGAAGCAATTCAATTATCAACTACATGTATAAGGAAAACATATGCAATAATTCCCTAAGTTTTGCTGTTAACAAAAAAAATCTACATGTCAAAACTTAACCTTGAAGTTCAAATTAAGTCAGAGACACCATTTTTCCAACTCCTCTGAGAGTTCGATTGAAATATTTTGTGTATAAAATTTGAGGAAACTTTGCAATACATAACAAAATATGAGGTACCAGTTTTGAACTCAACATAAAAAACAGTTATGATAATGTGCAAAATGTGAGGGGGAAATATTATACCTTAAATTTTGAAGTTATGACGATGAAAAAAAATCGATATTTCCACAAATTCGATCCAAAAGATAAATGTCAATTTATCAAATTCTTCCGAATACTTAGTTGAAGCAATGTAGGTTTATCAAATTTGAGGTGGAAATATGCAGTACTTGAAAATTAATGGGATTAATAATCATCCTTTATTTCGCCTTATTTCAGTCAAGGTCTCACGTTTTTAGAACTCTTCAACAACTTCCGATCTATCGTTTTGAATTTAAGAAGAAATCATCTATCCATTTATTTTTTAGAAATTTAATATTTTGCCAGATACATGGAATTATTTAAAGACACTTACCTCACAGCAATTAAAGGCCATATGATCCCAATTAGCCCATGATCCATATCTATGCATGTCCAAATTTGAAAGAAATTTAATAGTCCGTTATTTTTTTTAATAGCAAGCTCGACCTATTATCAAGTTTCAGTGATAGGGGAACTTAACGCGATTAAAACATTGTCATCCCCGTAAAGATGTGAATGTCCAGGTACTTTTAAGAGTAAAAAAAAGAAAGAAAAACTGGCTGCATTCAAACATACGTACACTCCAAAAAATAAGATCTGAGTCTAACACTAGGTTCCTAAAACCACTTTATTGGCTATCGCGCTCACACGTAACATCGGGATATAACACCGTCCGGTATTCATGGAGTTTCTATATTCCTCAATCTCTCTCTCTCTGTATACATGTTTCACAGTCCACGTACCGTCCACGGACTATTCCTTCAGGAATCATTTACGCTCCCGAGGCAGCGGAAATCTTGCGCTTCTAAAGAAGCAACTGATTTTCACGCTGCCAGCTTTGACCGTTTATGATATATTTAGACACCAGATGGCGGTTCGTTGTCCGCTGAAATAAACGTGCGTATGATGTGGCAAGCAGCCAATCAGATGCCAATAAACAAAAACTCGACAGGCATCCTGGCTCCGCCCATTGCTGTGCTTCAAGCGCCGCTTGATGAGTTTCCGGTCGAATTTAAATTGCTTCCTCTGCATTCTCGCATCATCGACCGATTCGATTATGACGTTATGACTGTGTTAGCGTAGCCATGTATCTGTTGTCTGCAGAACTGAAACAAGCCAGCGAGGTGTGCACGCAGCCTTTGTTGTTACGTTTCGTTTGAATTACAGTTCACCGGCCGAGCATCCTATGTGCCCAAGGCCCCAAGCAAACCAGGTCAGGGGCAATTCTCTCTGAGCCTGTGGTCTGTTCAGACGGTTACGCGGGGCGATGAGCTGTCACTCAAAACGAAATAAACATGATTGGCTCCGTGTATTCCTCGCTTGGCTTTGTCTTCCAGCACAAGGTCTCATCTGATTGGACAAAAATACAGTGCTCCCCTCTGGTGTAGCAATTCAGGATACGAGGTCATAACAAATAGCGCCTTACGATATAGGTAGTAGCCCTATAGGTAAAGCACTGTGTAAAGAGCGTAGGAATCATTGTGTCTCACAGGTGATGTCTCCTCGAATAATCCTGACCTGGTACCGGCTTCCACACAGCTTTACCCTGTACCTCTACGGTAATGCGTATATATAAAGTACTCGGTCTGTTCCTGGAAGCGCACACAAGTATCAATCTCCCAGATTACCAATCCGTCGGCAAAAATGCGTTATTTGCTGTGAAGTCCTTTACAGAGAAATCACTTGTCGCCTGCCCCAGACTTCGACTATCTATACAAATACAGTATACACCACATCTCTACTGTAACATATGTAGACCGGCCCGTGGACTGTTGTAGGTAACTTCAATCTAAGTACACCTCAAACGGACGCTAAAACGGGCCCTTCTCTCGAGAAAGTCACACTCTTTATAAATGCTTGCTGACGTCACAACTCCCGATTGTTCTCCGGCCAATCATTACTCCAAATTACGCCGACCGTCAATCACTGCGTGAATATTAATAAGGAAACGCCTCCAGTAACAGTGTGTGAGAAAATCTAACTTACACAGGGGCAATTCCTTTGAAATCCACAACAAACACTACTGATCGCCAAAATGGAGGGGGCTCCGCCTAAATTGAACCGTACTAAAATTAAAATCAGACGAGACACGTGTGTCCTACAGCCAACCTTCTCACGCTATTATCTCACCATGAAACTCTATATAAATGTATAATAAAATGAATAAATTATAAAAAAAAAATCTGGCTATTATCTTTACTAGAATATGCAACACAACACCTAAGTCACAGCTCTCAGGATACAAACATGAAAAGGATTATCGGTGGCGCCACCAGTTTATCGTACAAGACAAAGTTGTCTATAGGATATTAAACGGCGGTTAACCCAATTTGATTCCAACGATTCCATTCAGGCTCTCTTGAGATATTTAATGTGATTCTCATCCAAAGTGGACGTATTTAAACTCAAGGTCACTCTCCTGATAAAGGTCAGGGCCTTATTTTAAATAAAGGCTTTGCTCTCTCACACATATCTATATTATGCTTGTTGACTCTTTAGTGCAAAATTTAATATTTAAAAATATAATTTTAATTTGTAATATTTAAATTGTAAACAGTTTGGAACATTGTTGTATAATCTATTGTTTTTCTAATTGTAAGATATATGCATTTGTGGTACAATGGGCCTGAAGTCTTATATTTCTGAATAATCCGTCCGGTCGTCCGTCCGTCCAGCCGTCCGTTCATCCATCTAGATTCACCCGTCCTCTCAGCCAGCCATAGTATTTATACGTAAAATTTGGCCATTGGTGGAAATTCTTGCGCTCTAGATGCAAGGGAAATCAATACTTTCTAGTTCTGATTTCGTGTAAGATGAATTTGATATAAAGAAATTTGAAAATTTCCTGCGGTGGTCGCGGCACACAGTGCTAAAACCTCAGTATATTTCAGTCTACAGCAGATACAATATTACAAATGTGAATCGTAATTCTTTATTGACAGAAATATCCTCAGCGGAAAAAAACTATATAACTATACAAAATATATGTATTGAGTAACGCAGAATAACAGGAACTCGTTGAATTTTTAATTTAAAAATGTATTGTTTAAATATATTATGAAGAATAATTAAAACTATTTATTTGTTTGTTATGTAAATGTCTGTTGCCCCCATCCAAAGCCACAGCTAGAGAGTTGACCAGATTTCCTAGTCAATTCAATTCATGAACGACCTGCACGCTGTCTTGTTTTCGATCGGACAACAAGTCAAAACATCTTCAAAAATAAACCGAATCTCCTCAAAATTTAATCTCCTGCCGAATTCTATGGCCCACACATCCATAACATTACACAAGGGAATAAATTAAGAACTTTATGAGAGGGACAAGGAGGGTACCTGTGACGTTTATAGGTTATAGTAAGTAACTAGTGGGTTCTGGTCGTCATGCATGGGACGTCATCATGAAGAACTTGGTTGCAGTGCCAGTGACGTCATAATCACATCCTACAATGGTCCTTCCAAGGAGGTCCTTCCTCCTCTTAATTTGCTAGCTGCTAAGGTCTCGTTGGAATATCTAAATCGTGGGGCCCACTGCCACCCAATTTCTTCTCCAAATTTAGCCAGAACTTTTTGTTATTTATTGATATCATAAACAGTAGTTGACGAGTAATTTATATATATATATATATATAGATGCTTTATTGGATGTTGGTGTGACTCCTCCTTGGGTGAACCCGCTCACCTCATGTAAAGATTTGAATTTTTATTTAATTATTTAATTTCAAATTCTTGGACCAGTCCAGGTAGCTGAGCCGGTGAAGGGCGGGCTTAGAAACGGACTTTAATATATATATATATATATATATATATATATATATATATATATATATATATATATATACACTCACACACTCAGCAGTAAAACGGTACGTATGTAGCAGAGTCACTCATTCCCATATCTCTCTATCTATCTGTCTCTATCTGTCTCTCTCTTTCTTTCTCTCTTTTATCTCTCACCCTTTATATATCTATCTATCTATCTATCTATCTATATATATATATATATATATATATATATATATATATATATATATATATATATATATATATATATATATATTACGTACAGCTAGTATACAGCTGTACATAGGCCTATCCTAGTAATGACAAAGGATCTCATTTTCAGCCAAACTACTTAAGCTGAAGAGAGAAAATTATTTTTTATCATGTTCTTACCTATCAGAATTTGATAATATTTTATATTTATACACGTACCGTCTTCAGCTGCCCACAGGCTCGACCACATTGATTTGTAAAACAGTGGAAACCTGCGTGCACGTATGAAGGCACGTGTGTGCACACGCGTTTTAGTAAGAACTCCCAGGTACTCAAAAGGGAACATGGATACACCGGGTGCAAAGATGATGCCCAGGATGTTATTGAGAGGAAAAAACACACACATACTTTGACACGGGAAGACATAACTTATAAGAAAAGATCAAGGCATTTCCTTCGCACAGGTAAGAAGTTGAAATCACCTCCCCAACGCAGTTTATTAGGGGTGCGGACCGGACCGTCAAACACGGTAACGGTCCGGTCCTGGTCCGGTACTGTTGTAACTGTAAGCGGTCCGGTCCAGTGGATGGACCGGTCCAAGCGGTCCGGTCCATTTTATGGTAGCAATTATAGGAAATTAATATTTCAATATTATAAGAAATTAATATTTAATTATTATTTAACTTGCTAGTTTTTAGCTCAGGTGACTACAGTATAGTCGTCATGACTGAGTCGTCTGAGCTATAGCCATGGTCCATTGTCTGTTGTCCGTCCGTTGGGCCATCCGTTGTGCAGTCTGTGCATCCGTCCATTAGACTGGCATGTTTTGAAACAGTTAGACCTACAAATCCGAAAGTTGGCATTCTGTTACTTGTCCCCATGATCTCCTACCAAACAAAAAACTGGGTCACTGGGACTTTGATTCTTCGAGAAATTAAGGAAAAACCACAAATTTCAATTAAAAACCACACTTCAGAACTGCCTAATATCAAAACCACTAATTTTTTTTTTCTTAATATTTACCAGGAGTATTCTCTTATATATTCCTATATGTATACAGGTACTTGGTAAAACACAGACTCGGACCCCGGACTCGGACTCCACAGCAATAATCGCCGGACCCCGAATCAACATCTTTTGTATATTGTATAGATTGTTGTTCCATAAAAAAAATTATGCGTGTTAGATGTTTCACTATTACTCTTTTAGAATACAATACAAATGTTTTCTCATATTATCTGTAACATCAACAACGCATGTTTAATATAACCGGACTCCAACTGGGACTCCGACAAATGGGTGAAGATGGAATTGGTGTAATGGAAATAATTACTTGGGACTGCACAGGCATAAAAACATTTTCTATCTATATTTTTCTTGATCATTTATAATTTATTTTTTATTGACCAGAAGGCTTATAAGAATTCAAAACTCATGTTATTAATTCAGTTTAACTCAAAGTTTAAATTTTGTGAATTATAGTTATTTAGTATAATGATAAATAGACCTTTTTCTTCTCATTTTGGAGTTTTTTACGTGAAGTTTAACTTGTAAAGGAATTTTTTCAGAAAAACAGCATTTATGTTCCCATATCCTTTTAAATATTCCAATTTTTTTTTAACATGGTTACATGCAAGGATTACCTTAAACCATTGGGGAAAATATGACAAACAACTTTTATGCTTCATTTTTTGAGCACTTACTAATAACTATAAAACAAAATAAACATATTCACAAGGACCAAACTTGGTGTAAATATGCTGCATCTAGTACTTTCAAGAAGACTTTATATAAAACCAGTACCTTGTATAGATATTGAATGAAAATAGCACGAATGATTGACTGAATTGGATTAATTATTAAGCTAAGATTTATTGAAACTAAACACATCACCCAGTATGGCATTAGGGGTTATTGATAATACCTGTATTTTTAAAAGTTCTTCCTAAAACATACAGAAATAATGGTGTTTCACATTTAAGTTCCAAAATAGGAAATATATGTAGAGCTGCTACACCATATTTGCATGTACAATTTAAGCAATAACACTATTCAATAATAATTAACCATATATATTTAAATATATAAACAATAAAATAAGTAATGATTTAAACAAATTTAATCTGAATGCCATAAATACAATAATTTTTTAATAAATTTGGAATATTTTAAAGGATGTTTTCTGTAGAAAATCCTTTATTTTTTATTTTATTTTATTCTCTCTTTAAACTTTATTCCAATATATAACATGACGTATCAATTATCCTCAGCTGTGAGGCACCAGAATACTGATACAAATGATCATGCATGGATTCACAAAGACACCCATGGAATCAGACCTACCACATGATTTGGGGTCCGGCGATTATTACTATGGAGTCCGAGTCCGGGGTCCGAGTCCGGGTTTTACCAACTACCATGTATACATGCTAGAAATGAAGACTATTAAGTGTAATTTCGGCCCGAGTACAGAATCCAGTCTTCATGTCCAAGGTGGATCTAAACTGACTGGACCACCTCATATTAGTGGTAATCAGCATAAGCCATGACATGCCTGATGACATGACATCTACATGCCTCTTACTTCTCCATTACATAAATCATAAACATTACGTCCGTCCATATATACACCCATAACCTCGTCCATGTAGACTGGATTCTATACCCACTCCATAAATTCTATAAGCTATGGACAATATATTGGAAAAATATTTGCTGACTTAACATGAAAATTTTTTAAGCTTAAATTAATATTCAGTTGTATACCCAATATAAGATCTGATTTTTTTGTAAATTTTTATGTTATGAGAATAAAAATTAAGTCAATACCTTAAATTTTGCCAAACTTTTAAAATGGCACTTTTTTTTCACAGCTTGTAAACATTCATATTCAGTGTGTTCAAATCTGAAATTTGAAAATAAAAGCTTGAAAATTAGGCTAGTTTTTTTAATTTTTTCTTGATACAAAAGCTCAAGTATCTGAATAACTAATGCATTGAGCGCCATGATTCCTTTGCAGGCAAGCATATTAATAATGGGATGTTTCCTTATGAACTGTTTGATTTATAACCACAGTGGATTCGTCACCAAAGGAAAATGGTGATACAACTGAGATTTGGTGTGACACGTCTATTAATTGTATATTCTTATAATCAGCAATTTAGCTGCATACGGAATGAAAGGAGAAGGAATATTGAATGACAGGAGAGTGAATGGTCAGGAAGTTAGTTACTGCATAAAAAGTATTAACTCTTCAAAGGTTCAGATTTTACAAATACTTTTAGCAACATGTTTTGATGTGACTTGCAACCATGGATATAGATTTTCATGAATAAGTTTACTAATCCCTGAATTAAACCTGTATGTGTGAATTAAAAGGACATATTCAAACAGGCTGTCATGAGGGAATCGTTTACAGTGAGCGGTAACATAAATAGTCCTTTGCTGAATACCATGGTGGCCATGCTGTGCAGTGTTTGTAATTACATGTAATCCGCTCCTTGGATGGTGTATCTGAGCCATTAATTTGAAAAAGAATCATCAACCAAGCAAGCATTTCAGTATTGGTATCCACGTTTATTTTAATTGTTAAAGACTGACATCTTATCATACAAAACTTTTGTAATGAATTGACCGTGTGACTGTTATGGTCCAAAAACATGAATTTTAGGCACCCAGTGAGTCAAATTGGGCACAGATCATATCCATTATGCCTAGAATCTTCAAATATGACCAGTGTTGCTCCTAGGCATGAAAAGAGCATCGGGCCCCTTAATGTAATTTCTGGGGGACAAACCAAAATAAGGTGGGGACACGGTCTTTGAAGCAAAAATTATAATCTTTAAAAATTTATGTAATGTGAATGAATTATGTTTTGGTCATCTGGATATGAACAAATCTATTTTTAAAGTTTGGAATGTTACATGTTTTACATGTCATCACTTTTAAACCGTCATAAAACTGAAGGCAAAAGAATTCATGTCTCAGTATCAACCATACCGGTACATTGATGTACAGACTGCAAACTGGTGACATACAGTCATGTTCATTGCTATTAATTGAGGATTCATGCAACAACTGGTGCCATTCAAACTTATTGTTGTGAACAACTCAACATGCACATTTAGACAAGGATTTTTTCACCGTTGATAAATTTTATTAGGATCAAATACTCAGAAAGCCGGCTGCATAAAGCTAGCATAAGTTGTCGTGGTACGGTGCAGATCTGTTGAATTTCGCTGCCGCCGTAACCAAATTACTTAATTGTTAGTATGAAAGTATGAAAGGAATAAATGTCTAAATTTCTCTTCCCAATAAAACTAAAACTGTGTCATTTATGCGCAGGCGGTGCCTTGCAACAATGTTAGGCCTACATGTCAGCTGTGAAAGTTTGCGGCCGGCGCTGCATTATTATAATTCTTAGGCAAGTACTAAAAGACCAGAGATCACAATTTCTTTTTAAAAAATATAACATTCGAACTATTTATATTAGAAATTGAATGTTTCTGTCAGTATATATACCAAGTTCCTGAAATTTTCGTGTTAGCCTATATGTATACGTAGCCGTGGAAACGATGCATGGGGCAACATACCGGGTAACAGAGAGGTCACGTGTTCATGAGGCAAGAATATTACGATGAAATTCCTATTCAAATGATAGTCATATGTCTATGATTCATATTAAACGTTCAGTCTAGAATAAAAATATGCAAATATAAAAAAAAGAGCGGCTGTCGGTTGGCTTGTCTGCCAGTGTCACGACAGACATATACCGGTAGTTTGTCAGAAACCTAAACGGAGTTGCTTTGAGCGAAATAATCGTCTGAGCAATCAAAACACCGTCATCTGAGGCATTATAATGTAATTTATGATCAACCTGGTATAATTCTAAACTGTTTAACGCTGTTGAGAACTGCTTGACATCATGACATGTGAACTTTCAAAATGTCAGGGAGGCGAGTTTCCTACTGTGCTTTGGGGATTAACTTAGGGGGAAATGTTATAAAGATTGATCATGTCGGCTGTGGGCGCACATTCTAAACTTCATTTAATCAAAAAAATATCCGCTTTTTCATATTCTTTTATAAATGATTAAAATGCATCTTAATGTGAGATTATGTAGGCTTAACAACATCCCGTCGAGCATTGAACGCTCGCTTGCAACTTTATTTTGACCACTAGAACATTGATTTTTGTCAACTTACATGTGCAACCCCTCCATATGAATGGACCAACCCTGAGGTGATGCATTCTAGACATCGATGGTGTTACCATTGAACCATTGTTACAGTATGTGTATCATGTAATCCCGCAAATATGGTTTTATCAGAGATTCCTACCGGAGGATTCCCGCAAATCTTTCTGAAGGGATAGATTTGTTTTGTTAAATGTAGACCTGAAATGTTTAAATTCTCATATAACTACATTCGTTTAAGGGCCACATTATTTAAACTTTTAGGGGATGCATGTGAAAATAGATTGTCCACATGGGCTCGCTTGCCTAAAAACAAAGGGTCATGGCAAAATGAAATTGCGGCATTGCCGCAATGTCGCACTCCAGGAGCAACACTGATAAATTTCAGGGAGGTCCATTAAAATCTCTTTGGAAACCTGAAATAATGTCACTGTGACGTATATTCTGCAAGCTGTGTGAAAGCACAGGATTTAAACACTCTGTTAGTCAGATGGGCACACAGTAGCAGTTGGTTGTAGAATAAGGTTGCTGTAACCTATAAAGGCCAAGGTCCCTTGGCAAAATGCATGAGTTTGAGTGCCCTGGGAGTCATTTTACCAATTGTTCAAGGTTCCTTCAGCTGAACGTCATGGCCCATTGGCCACTTGTTTTTTAAAGCCAGTCATTCACCTACCTTTTCCGTAGAATTTATTTGATTTCTGGCTTACTCTGAATACATGTTAAGAAATTGTATGTCATTCCTGTTAAGAGAATTTCATAAAACACCTCAGCATTGGATGTTTATCTACAAGTTGTTAGTAAACATGGTACATGTGCCAATGTTGACAAACAAACAGTAAAACCATGTTACTTTAGGTTGAAGAATATATATATGAGCAGAAGTTGAAAGGTCACTATTTTTAGTGAACCATTGAGCTTATGCAATTGTGCGGTGTGGTCCGTACCACATTGTGCGTTGTCTGTCATCTGTACATTATCCTATACTTTCTCAAAAACAGCAGGAGCTGGAATCACCAAACTTTATTCTCATCTAAAAAAACTCTATCGGATTTTGCTTATTTTTAGGCTATCTGAATTTACTTAGATTTTACAGGGAAAAAGCTTAGAAAGCTTTAAAAATCTTCTTCTCCGAAACTGTCAGGCAAAATCATTCAATATTTCACAGAAATAATCCCTAAAACAATCATTCTTTGGTTTGTTTGAATGGTTCAAGTTCAGTGAATTTTGGCCGAGATTAAGGAAACTGATCTTAGTCATTGGGCCAAAAAAGGATACTAAAATTACAATATCAGAAGCAGCAAAGTTGAGGTATTGGTGTCACCACCTGCATCTACCTTTTCTGTACTGGAGTCATCAGTCATCAGTACATTAATCCATAATTTCTTAGGAATAGCATGAGCTAGCATCCCCAAATTTTATGCAAAAATCTGTTACATATCAGATGTTAGGGTTTTGAGTGTTTTGTGGCGCCTTCTGCATGAACTTATATTTTATGGGAAAAAACCTTAAAAAACCTTTGAAAATCTTCTTCTCTCAAATCATTCAGCCAAATGGTTCAATATTCCACAGAAATGATCTTAGAGACCAGCTCTCTCAAGTGTGTTCTAATAGTCTTGGTTTGATGAATTTTGGTCAAATTACAGGAATTAGAAATTAGTCATTTGGGAAGTAAACATACTAAAAAAACAATATGAGCTAGGATCACTAAATTTTATACAAATGTTGGTGATGTGACTCATATTTGAAATTGCAGTTTTTGTGCCACAATCTACATCGACCTGTTTTTTTTATGGTCAGAAACCTTGTAATTTTTGCAACTTTCAGCTTAAAAATGTGTTATGATGAAACTGTCCAGCTGAATGGTTTAATTTTTCAAAAAATATTCCAGGATAGGGTTTTTTTTTTAATTGTATAAGAAAAGGTTCCAAGGGTTAATTGATTTTTGGTAGAGTCATAGAAAGCTTAAGTTAGTCTTGATACCATTAGTAAGCCTTTTTCAAATTGAGGGCTGCAATAGTCTCCTTCTGCAAAACTGTTGTTTCATTTTATGTAACATTGCACAAAAATGATTCTTAGGTGGCCTTTGTTCAAGTTTACTTAAAAGATATTTTGCTTAAATATAAGAGCTATAAAAATAAAAGGACTGCACTTTTTATTCTAAACATTTTTATAAAAAATCTTGTGAATACATCAACTTGAAAAAAGAATACATTAACTTAAAAAAAATATCAAAAGTCTTCCAGTATGTGTTAATAGATTTACCAACAGGCCAAGATTGTGTCTGGATCTATTTATGTTTTTGCAGAATGCCAACTGTGTCAGATTATGCAACAGGTCAAGTGTTTAATCAGTGCAGCCAGGTACAGGTCAAAAGTTCACTCAGTGCAGCCAGGTGCAGGTCAAGAGTTCACCCTGTGCAGTAGCTTGAGCCAGCAATTTATCACAGTTCACTCAGGGTCAACTGCCTTTCTCACCTAAGCCTGGTCAGCCCAGTGCATAAAACTAAAGAGAAGTTTGATGTATAGGCCTGATATTTTGACCTATCTATGCGTCTTTAATGGCTTTCTCTTTTTACAAGACAGGTGTCGCCATCTACAAGGACTTTCGCACAGTGTAAGTGCCTGCTTATTTCTCCAGAGGGATTTGATATATCAGCCTTAATTGGGCATATGTGTACATCTCTGATTACTTTGTTGTATTCAAGACTGGTGGTGCCACCTACAATAATTTTTGCACAGTGTATGTCCCTTCTTATTTCTCAGGAGGGGATATCAGTCTGAAATTGGGCATATGTATACATCTATGATACCTTTGTTCTATACAAGACATGTAGGCCTACTTGAAAAGTAATGGCCCAGCATTGAAGCATTATAACTGGTGTATAAACCATTGCGCAGGTTTTGCATTAGGCTTGTAGGCCTTGTTTTTTTTCAGTCTAATAAGCTCTATCAGCTCCTTTTTCTTTTCAAAGACAAGGACACATACCTGCTACTGATATTTTTACTGCTGGATCCATATGTAGGACTAAAGGGGGTCCCGCTTGGGACCCTTGCGGGGTCCCACATGTATGGAAAGGGGACAACGTTAACACACTTGTTGGAATTCAACCGTGCGGGACCCACATGTATGAAAAGGCACCCTTAAACAGACTGTTTGTTGTTTAGAAACAATTAATTTGTATAACACTATGAAGTCTCTTCACTAGTAAACATATTTGAAAGTTAATATTTTATGAGCAGAATTTGTATAATGCTGATTGGGTGATTGGGTCTGTGTGAACTGTGTTGATTTGGGGTAAAATGATGTCACTTCACCTTGTTTAAGTGGAAGGCCTGTTCAGTCCACTGTACAAATATATTACTAGTCTGCCAGTTCACACACACATATATATATATATATATGCATGTATGGGCACATTGAAACACCTTTATTCTGATTCTCTCTGCTGCTCTCCATCAGCAGAGTATCCAAGATTCTGCAACAGTGTTAGCCCGAACTCCTGTACTTTCAGCTTAACTGCACATATGTATATATAGCACACATATCCAGGATCCTGGTTACCACCGCATATTTAACTTGGGACCCATGGGTCTCAAAGCTCAGCAGAATTTGTCTATATTAATATTTTCAAGATATTCTTCAGAATGATGTTCCTCAATGAGCTTGTGACCAAAAAATCTGGGAACTTAGTATCCTTGAACTTGCAGGATTAAGATTATTGTAACAATCTTTAAAGTTGTAAGTTGACTAACAGTCAGCTGAGCTAAAAAGCTTCAGGAAAACGCGAAAACTTGAAACCCTTGCCAGGAAAAATTGTAGAAAATCAAATATTGTGTTTATGACAGGGAAACTTTAGTAATCTGGGGCGAAATAGTAATTTAATAAAATCACTAAATAATTTAGCTGAATATTACATATTTAAGAATGAAAACAGGACTCAATTTTAAAACTTTGCAACCCCAGCTCTTGAAACTGTCTCCAAATCAGAAACCATGACCAGCGTGGCCTTTGCTCACAGCGCCATATCACTCACAGTTAAAACATTGTAACTAGTTATAACTAGAGAGTGCTAACCTGACATAGCTTGGGGAATCCCGAGAGCAGACATGCACTTTTAGGTGCTTACCACTGTTGACCAGTGCTTATCATTGCCTATATTTTTTTTTGCACAAAATTCTGATTTACAAACCAGCTTCTGTGGCTCAGGGGTAGAGCGCAGGGCTCAAAGCCGGGAGATCGTGAATTCGAATCTCAGCCGAGCCGGTGAGATTTTTCACGGTTGGCCCCCTCCCAGGGTGAGCCCTCTGCAGGTTTAATAGGGAGACTGTACCCAACAGTCATGTTTCACTCACAAACGAGTGTGCCTTTCGGAAGTTCCTCGGTGTTATGACCCAGCAATGGGGATGAGATATACCCAGGACCCACAGGAGTGATTCACCTAGCCTGGTTGACGCCAGAAAATTGTGTGTAAGCCCCTGTCACGTCGTCTGAAACTGGAATGGAATTCTGCAAATGTACATACTTAGTTAAGCAAGCATTAAAAAAATGGAGGCGGTTACCTCCACGAAAAAAACCTTTAATAAAAAATATAAAAAAAAATTCTGATTTACATTTAAAGAGGAGAAACACTGTCAGACTCAAAGTGGCATGTAACAATATTACATGTAAACATATTCAATAAAAATACCAGTGTTTTATGATGAATAAACACTTTTAGCAGCAGTGAAATATCACAGTTTTTATTGTGAAGAGGAATGATCTTATAGGGGTCTAGCATAGGAAGAGATCACAGGAGCTTTCTTATAAATTCATGTATTTTGTTTACATCTAACCTTTCAGATTAAGCTGCGAGCTAATAAATTGTTATTTACAGAACTATTGTCTGTTTCAACAACTGCTGTCCACCTGTTTTTGTGGATGATATACTTAAAAATTTATATTTTTTCAATAATTTCCACGAAAATAACATATGGAAGTGACAACCTAATATGGCAATTAAGAATTTTATAATAAATCCCCTGTTAATGTTTCACAACATTTTAGTCTCTTCACCATGATCTGGCAGATATGATGTGTCCCTCCATAAGTAGCCATCTTTGTTTGAGCTGGTTATATTTTTTAGAGTGTTTACATGAGATCATCCAATCAGCAGCTGTCAGTTGAGGCTGTTTTTGCATGTGACCAATGAACTTGACCCCCATAAGTGGGTCTGGTATGTTGTAAAATGAAGACTGATTTCTCATAATTTCGGAAAATAATGTTACTCAAATATGGCACAAGTTAGGAATTTAGTTACCTAGTTGAAAATTAGGTTCTGTAATCCTCTCCTCTACACTATAATTGTTTCCCTTGAAATGTACCTAATAAAAATTTTCACAGCAAAAAACAGGTGGACATGAGGGGATGAAACGGACTATAGCATAGGAAGAGATCAAAGGAGCTTCCTTATAAATTCATGTATTTTGTTTACATCTAACCTTTCAGATAAAGCTGTGAGCTAATAAATTGATATTTACAGAACTAGTTTTTGTGAAAAGCTAAACTTATGATCTCACACACAGACACACACACAAACCATGCAGATAAACCTTGGGGCGCCTTAAAATTTCAAACACTGATGATTCTTCCATCGTACTCCAGGATAGAGTCTCTGCTCTTACATCAGTTTGCCAACATATAAAATAATAATTCATGTAGTTACTTCTAAGTGTTTTTGTACATGTTAAACACGCCTGTCAAACTGTTTGTCACAAATTAAAATTGAAATAAGGTGCATTGACATTTTTATTTAAATAAACATCTGACTTTTATTTTAAAACTTGCTTTTGCATGCTTCTGTAGTTGGGAGCCCTGTAGGTCATAAATAATAAAAGTTACAAAATTATTATAGATGGAACGTTCTGGTAGTGTAATTAACCTTCATTTAAGTAGGGCTGTTTAAGTGTACTTTGATCAAGAGTTTTAAGCTCAACGTGTCAGGGGATGACATTGCACATTTATGTAAAGATAGTTTAGTTGATTGGACACTGTTTTGAGAAACACCTGGAATTCTGAAGACTGAAATTTTCATTATACCAGTTTCAGGATTTATGCTGGCAGTACTATACAGATTCTATTGTTTCCTTAAAACCAACCCATAAGGTAAGACAGAATATTCACTAATGTGTCATTGACCAGTGTATTACAACCTATTTGATAAAATATGATAATTTATTCAAACAAGACCATGTACTGTTTTCAGACTGCCTTGTGAATGGTAAAATCAATAAAACATAGCAGGTAAGTTAGGGTAATTAAAACAAAACAGATTTTACAGATTGGGGTAATAGGTTTTTTTTCATTTAAATTTTACAACATTAACATTTTAATTAAGAAGTAAGTACCAAACTGAACTTTTACTTAGACAGTAGGATGGTAGTAAAGTAGGATTACAGAGTGCTTACAGTTTATACACAGGTTTAACTACACAAGGTGCAGAATTACACAGATCTATGAGATTCTGCACTGTCTATGAAGTCACACCAGGTAGCCTAAGGGCTGAACAGATTAAAGTACTACGTAATTCTAACTGCATATTCCAGTCACATATCAGGATTAAAGCACCCAAGTAGGGATCCGTTTTAATGTACATTTAACTTTTAAGCACTTGTAAACATATTCAAGTAATTATTAATTATCCCTGCCAATCAAATTTGTTTATAATTAATATGGATAGGTGCACTGCTTATAAAATGTCATGGTACCCCTTAAAATGCACCACCAGTTACAAGTAAGACATACTGTCTGGCTTCTGTGGCTCAGTGGTTGAACACAGGACTCAAAGCTGGGAGATAGTGAGTTTAAATCTCAGACAAATCTCTATGATATTTTTCATGGTTTGGCCTTGACCCAGGATAAGTGCTCTTCAGGACATGCTTCACTCACAAAGGAGTGTGCCTCTCTGTTTTAGGGGTTCCTTGGTATTATGACTCAGCAATAAGGATGATTGCACACCCAGGACCCACAGGTGCAGTAGTCACTGGGCCTAGTTAACACCAGTATATAAAATGAGAGGAAGCATGTGATACTGTACTGGCTGTCAAGTAGTCTGAAACCGGAAAGGAATTCTACAGTTAAGTAAAAAAAAAAAGACAGTTACTTCTAAGAAAAAAAAAATTAAAAAAAAGACATACTAGCTATCTTATTTCTTTGCTGGCAGCTCATTGGTAATAAAAGAAAGTCTTGAAAATTCCCATTTAGTGAAATTTTGTACTTTTATTCTGAAGGATAAGTCTATGGCCTGGCTTTTAATGGCACAGTATGTGTCTTGTATGAGAATGAAGGTATCCATGTGATAAGAATGATAGGTTAAGTATTGTTAAGCCTTCTGGACTTTAGGTTTTTATATATGAACAGGGCTAGGAATAACCCAGAATTTAGAAGTCATAACCTGTCATTAAGACATTAGAGCAAGTCTCTGAGGTTCTGTCGAGATTTCACCATTATTCCATTGGTACAACAGCATGGTTCTTACCGGGGACCTTCAGCTCAAAAGCGCAGTGCCTTAACCCTAAGCTAAGTCCTAGCTATCTAAACTAGAATACGGGTAGTCGACAAGCGACTATGTGTATCTGCAAAAATCAGAGTGGAACGGATGAAGTGAGACATGGATTGAGTGGCAAGGGGAAATAGAGTAAGGTGTGATGCATATTAGCATGGATGTCTGCAGCCGAAATGTGTATGTAGGTTGCGCCAACTACCACATATCCAGAAAGCTGTCCAAGTTGTATACATATGCAAAATTTTAGGCAGAAAAGTCAAACCACTACATGTATATGAGTGATTTTATCACACAGCAGACAAACAGAAGGACTTGTGCAAAAATGGTGGCAGGTGGCGACACCAATTTTGTGTATGATTAAAATTTTGTGTATGATTAAGAGCTATGTGAGATCTATACACATGTTAAATTTCAGGGGGATATGTCCAACCAGTCCTGAGATATAAGGCTGAATGTCTGCAGCTTTAACATAAATGTAGGTGGCGCCACCTGCCAAAAAAATCGAGAGAGCTATCCAAGATGTATAAACATGCAAAATTTTAGGCAGATAAGTCAAACCACTACAGAGATATGAGTGATTTTAGCCCACAGCAGACAAACAGACAGACGCTGTGCAAAAATGATTGCAGGTGGCCCCTCTAGTTTTGTGTATGATAAAGAGCTATGTGAGATCTATACACATGCTAAATTTTGGCCAAATCGGACAAACAGTTCACTAGGTATGAGCTTGGATGTCTGCAGTGTAAACTAAAACGTAGGTGGTGCCACCTGTCATAAAATCAAGAAAGCTGTCCAGGATGTATAAAACCGCAAAATTTTAGGCAGATATGTCAAACCACTGCCGAGATATGAGTGATATTATCCTCACAGCAGAAAAACAGAAAGAAGCTGTGCAAAAATGGTTGCAGGTGGCGCCACCAGTTTTGCGTAAGATAAAGAGCTATGTTAGATCTACACACATGCATAATTTTGGCCAAATCGGTCAAACAGTTCCCAAGATATGAGCTTGGTTGTCTGCAGCGTGAATGTGAATGTAGGTGGCGCCACCTGTCATAAAATAAAGAAAGCTATCCAGGATGTATATGCATGCCGAATTTCAGGTGAATTAGTCAAACCACTGCAGATATGAGTGATTTTAGCCCATAGCAGATGAACAGATGGACACTGTGCAAACATGGTTGCAGTTGGCGCCACCATTTTTATGTATGTTATAAAGCTTTCCAAGGGCTACAGTTGTACAAATTTTTTTTCCTGATCGGTCAAATGGTTTCCGAGATATTTTGGTTTATGTATGGAATCAGACACACAAATGGAGGAAAGGTCAATGGTCAAATTGGTTGGGCACCAGTTCACATGTGACCCTATAATAGGTGTTTATTGGTGTAACGTTTCGGCATAATCTGTCCAGTAGTCTCAGAGGAGTTCTCCGGAAATGAACGCGGCGGCAGCGGAACCTGGTCAAAAACATAGTGTCTGCAAACTTCATTTTGGCGGATACAGTTACACTTTAGATATCCTAAAGAGGGTTAAAGGGGCCTTATCACCTATAAAGCATGTTGAAATTTAATATGAAAATAGCTTCTTCCCATTAAATAAATTTGTACATGTATGCCAAAAGATTGCCCTAGCTGTTTGCTTATTCCTGTAAACGAGTGCTAAAAACAGTTGATCGGGCGCGAACACAGTTGTAAACATAAACACAACTTGTGGGGCTGTGTGCATCTCAGGCCACAACATGTTAATCAGTAGATGGCCTTACTAACTTGGTGTAAACATTGCCTGTCATGTGTAATAAGTTGTAGTGATTAACAAGTCCGTTCGTGGATATACACAAGTTTAATGCACAGAGATATACAAGCGTGGTGATATCCGTGTAGCTCTAGCTCTAAAGCAAGGCTGCTTAATGTGACGTCATATATGAATATGTATACGACATTTGACATGCATGGGAACCCCTTACATTCCCCTTCTTCTGAGAAGCTATGCTTTATAAAGGAAAATTAAGTAGCAAACTTACTATAAAAATTCTGGAGTAACTACTGCAAGTAACTTAATCTTAATACTAGGAGAGACGTATATGTATTCAGTAATACTTGTGTAAGCGCAACTGAGCGTAAAATGTAAGAAAATAAACTGAACTAATCTCTAAATGCATTACTAAATACGAATTTAATTACAAGTCCATGATTACAGGTTTGCGTACAGCCCGTCCTGATCGCGTGCGATAATTGTCACTTTGTGTTTGATTCGAGCCAGTTGCACTTGGTTTTATGGTGTAATTCTGGCAATCGGTGTCTTGTGGAGCCTCAGGAACCTGTACTTGAGTGTCCGGTAATGTAAACCTCACACGTTTTGTTGGGATTGGAGACAGAAACTTCCGATTCCGTCGTACTTGGCTGCCATTGGATGTTTCCACCAAGTATGCGCGCGGTTCGGGACACTTTGAGATCACTTCGGCATGTGACCATTCACCGGTTCTATGGTCTTGCATTTGCACGCGTTGTCCCGGAAGTAGGTCTGGTTTTTCCGGGCCTGCCGTTCGATTATAGTATGTTTTTTGTTTCTCCTGGCACTTCTTGAATTGCTCTTTAACTGCAGCGTTTGCTGTCTGCTGGGCATCAGTCTTGGATGGCAGGTTGTTTCCTATGAGTCTACCATACAATAGCTCTGCTGGGCTAGGGATTTTATCATTTATTGGTGTAGTACGCAAACACAGTAGAGCAATGTTCGTGTCTAAACCGTCTTGCTTGGCTTTTGCCATTGTCCGTTTGACAGTCTGTATCATTCTCTCGATGAAACCGTTTGATTGGGCATAATGAGGGCTCGAGGTTTTATGATCGAAACCCCAGGTCTCTGCAAACTCTTTATACTGCTTGCTGTCATATTGTGGGCCGTTGTCGCTGTACACTATGGTCGGAATGCCCATTTCACTGAAGATCTGTTTTGTTGCTTTGATCACGGCTTCACTGGTAACAGATTTCGGCATGCGGCGGCTCACTGGAAATTTCGTATAATAATCGGCAATGATGAGATATATTCGCAGTCAGCAAAATGGAAGAGATCGGTTCCAAGAGTGTGCCATGGCCCTGGCGGCACTTCATGTTGGAGCAATGGTTCTTTTTTCTGCGTGCTTTGGTATTGTTGACAGGTGTCACAGCTCTTGACAAAGTTTTCGATGTCACGTGATATTCCTTCCCAATAATGCTTAATCGGCACTTATCCTGTCCCTGGTGACCTGCATGTATGGCTGCTAGTATCTCGTTGCGCATGCTCTCAGGGATAAGCACTTGATTACCCTTAACGATAATTCCATCGTCAACGCTGAGCTCATCTCTATAAGACCAGAACGTGCCAAGTTCCTTTGGCAGGATACTTTGACAGTTGGGCCAACCGGCAATTATGATATTTCGCAACTCTGACAACTTTGGGTCTTTGGCCGTCTCATGGCGCAACCTGTCCAGTTTCTGGGAACTGAACTGAATGTGGTTTACCCGGATGTCAAGATTTATCTCTTGGTCCAAAACTTCATTCTGAAAGGTTAGTCTTGACACTCCGTCTGCCAAAAGAATCTCTTTCCCTGGGCGGTATTTGATCTGCATGTCGTAGCCTTGAATTTTAATCAACATTCTCTGTAGCCGCGGTGGTGCTTTGTTCAGTGGCTTATGCTGTATCATCTCCAGCGGCTTATGGTCGCTCTCCACGATGAACGGTTTTCCATATACGTAATTATGGAACTTTTAGCACCCGAAGACGACAGCTAACATCTCTCGTTCTATGTTAGCGTATCTCCGCTCTGTGTCTGTGAGAGATTTGGAGGCGAACGCGATCGGTTTGTTATCTTGTAACAAAACTGCACCAAGACCCTTTTGTGATGCGTCAACTTGAATCACACTGTCCTTATTTGTATCAAAGTACGACAAGGTGGTTGCCTTGCATATTATCTCCTTAATCTTCTCAAATGATTTCGTATGTGATGGCGTCCACATGAACTGGTTGTCTTTCTTCAGCAGTTCTCTCAAAGCTGCTGTGTGATGAGAAAGGTGTGGTGTGAATGGAGCCATATATGTAGCGATTCCTAGAAACTCCTGCAACTCTCCCATGCTGGTGGAAGCTGAAAGTTCTTGTATTTTCCTTATTCTGTTTGGGTCTGGTTTGACTCCCTTCTCGTCATAAATGACACCGAAGAATGGTATTTCGCTTGCGCCGATAATGCACTTGCTGCTATTGAACACAAGACCTTCTTTTACCGCGACGTTCATCAACTGTCTCAGTCTTTGGTCATGTTCTTCTCGGTTTTTGCCGTGTAGGATCACATCGTCAGCGATACAGAGGCATCCATCTACTTGTTCCAGGATTTGGTCCATCCTGGCCTGGAAAACGTCTTGTGCCATAACTAGGCCGAATGGCATTCGCCTGAATCGGAATCTACCGAATGGAGTGTTGAAGGTTGTCAACATGCTGCTCTCTTCATCAAGTTTGACTGCCTAGTACCCATTTTTGGCATCGAGTTTGCTGAATACAGAGCTGCCACGTAGCTCCCAAGTGACGTCATCAATAGTTGGACTGCGGTGATAGGTACGTTTGATGGCCTTGTTTAGATCTTTTGGGTCCAGGCATATTCTAATGCCGCCATCTTTCTTGTGCGAGAAAGCCAAACTCGATACCCAGTCTGTCGGTTCGTCTACAGGGCAGATTACACCCATTTGTTCCATCCGGGGAAGTTCATCTCTGATTTTTCCCTTTAGTTGTATCGGGTAGCGCCTTGCAGCATGGATAACGGGGGCTACTGCTGGGTCAGTGACAATATGATAATCCCCTTGGAAGTTGCCTAACGTGTCAAATTGACCAGGAAACTTGGTCATCATGTCCGCAATCGTGGGGTTCTTTCTGTTGTTTGGCTTGATGCCAATTTCAAAGTGGAGTGTAACTAATTCCAGCTTCCGGGACGTGGGCAGACCTAAAATAGCCGCTCCCTCCGACTGCGCGATATGGAACTCCTCATCGGTCCATGGAGATTCCTCATAGTGGCACTGAAGGGTCGTGCTTCCATAATGGTTTATCGCAGTGCCATTGTAGGCTAAAAGTTTAAGGTCAGGCCTTTTGCGGACCGTATCTGGCTTGGGGTAACCATCACTGTTGAGTGCACTGGGGAACATCTGTTCAAAAATACGTAGTGGTAGGATATTTCCCTGGGCCCCAGTGTCTACTTTCACCTTAAGATTACATCTCTGTTTTCTTGCGTTCTGCAACTTGACGTGTATGAGGGCAAATACCTCATCAGGCATATCCGCGCCGACACTGTCTATCCGTATTTCTTCAAAAGTCAGGGTCTCAAAATCATCCTCTAGGTCGGCCGGTGTGTCTTGTTGTATCTCATGCACTAACTGTCTGTTTTGCCGGCGTTGTACTGGGTTGCCATGTTGCCTGTAATGCGGACCGGAACTGGATCGGCGACGTGTTTTACCTGAACTGACACCAGTATTATTGACTCTGGGTCTTCCCCTGCGATACATTCGACTCCAGTGATTGCGTATGCCACATTTGTTACATGTTGTGCCGTATGCAGGACAGCGGTCTCTCTTCGTGTGGTTCAGTCCACAATTCGGACATGTCGGTGCCCGGTCATCTTTTCGCACGGCATGTACCACTGTAGTCTCAGATGTGGCACTGCTAAACTGCTTCATGTGCGACAATGAAGCTTCGTAAGTGCGACATGTATCGAGGGCTTGCTCGAGTGTAAGCGATCCATCTTTTTTGGATTTCCAAATGGCGTGTACCGACAATTATTTGTTCCAGGATTCTCTCAGACATTTATTGGTCGTCTCGAAATTCGCATTTCTTTGCTTGTGATTTGCAACGTGTGACGAAGTCGTTGACTGATTTGTTGTCATTTTGCCTGTGTCGCTGAAGATAGAACCTGGCTATCCGAAAATTTGCTTTCGGCTGGATCTGTCGCTCAAAGCGATCCCATACAACAGCAGGATCCTTTGCATCTTGATCTTGAAGGCCCCACGAATTGTACATACCGATGCCACGATCACCCATCATTAAAAGAATGTGGTTTACTTGTTTCTCTTTCTTTACCTCGTGCACATCAAAGTACAGTTCACATTTTTGTTTAAAGAGTCTGAATGAAGCAACAATGTCTGAATCAGACCAGTCCATGCGTGGCTTCTGGCTGTGTTCGGCCATTCTTTGTTTTGGTTGTCACGTGTTATTGTTATTGTTTCAGTGCTGTCCGCTCGCAGCCTTGTCGCGTTTCGAGTCCAGACAACAGTTTAAAGGTCTTATGCCACAGCACGGTACACACGGCTGTGCGGCATCCAAGCACGTTTCAAAGGTTATCGCTTGGCGGGGTCGTTTGGCGGGGGCTGGTGTCTCGATCGGTTTCATGCGTGTTTCAGAAATCTTATTATAAGAATATGGCAACTCACCCCGTAGACCGGTACCCCGCTCTATTATGGCACCGCTGCTCTAAGCCAATCATAGAGACGGGCGTAAAACGCCATTTTCAGTACTCCCGGCAGACTGGTTCCAACTCAAGTATGTATTACATATGATAAAAATAAGCATTTCGTTTGCTCAGAGAATTTGCTTAAAGTTGGCTGTACATTTCGTGTGACATTTATGATTAGATTAATAGATATTGATAATAAACCAATGCCACGTACCGTGGAATATCAAAGACTCAGTATATCGTATCATCTACACATCCATCGGTCAATTTTTGTGCAGCAACTCGTTTTTCAATATTTGGAAAATATAAATAACTAAAGAAAGTAATTTTATAAGAAATCTTCACGGATAACAAGTCAGGATCACGTAAACGTCCATGACAATCGGTATGAGCATGCAGACTGGAGTTGGAACCAGTCTACAGGTAAGTCAGGAGTTGCAACTGGGCGTACTTAAGATGGCGTTGTACGCCTGTCTCTATGCTTGGCTGAGGGCCACAATAGAGCAGGGTACCAGTCTAACTCACCCCGCTGTTTCACTTTATCACCACGCTGCTTCTCTTGCGTTCTGTTTACTCTCAAAACTTTGCCTTAAAGAACATCTAGGCTTGCGCAAAAATGTCCGTTAATTCCGATATAAGAAGCGGTTTGCTTCGTGCAAAGTTCCGTACTCAGTTTCCCAAGTGACGGCAAGTCACGCCAGTTTTTCATACTTGTCAGTTCAATATACCTCTTTATCTCACTTTTTGTGCTCACAGAGTTCGATCGTTAGGGCGTTAAAATCCCGCGCTGCCACCATGTAATAAGTTGTAGTGATTAACAAGTCCGTTCGTGGATATACACAAGTTTAATGCTCAGAGATATACAAGCGTGGTGATATCCGTGTAGCTCTAGCTCTAAAGTGAGGCTGCTTAATGTGACATATATGAATATGTATACGACTTTTGACATGCATGGGAACCCCAGCTCACAGTCAGATCTCCGGTCACTTATTATGGTCATAATAAACATAGACACATGGACTGTGTTTGCCAGCACTCAGAGCCATAACATGGTGTTTAACAGCCATATGCGAGGTACTGAGACTGTGTGTTGGGATAGTTTTCCTGGGGAACTTTTGTATTAAGCAAAACTGATCTAATTGTGTGAAAGAGTAAGCATATTATTGCTCCAGGTTATGTCCCTTCGAATAAGGCAAATGAATAGTTGACGTTAAGACAAATAGGCATGTTTTAAAAGAATTCAGCTGATAACTTTTGACCACATTGAACATATAACAGTATATAAATGCTTACCTGTGCTGGGATGGTTTTGCTGGTAAATTTTTGTATAAAGCAAAACTAAAGTAATAGAGTGAAAGAGTAGACATAATATTGTTCCTGATTATGTCCCTTTGAAGGGTTTATCCCCCCCCCCTACCCTATATGAAAAAAATACCATTTTTGCAGTTTACCTTAAATGTCAAGGCTCCCCCCCCCCCCCCTCCCCATACAGGAACAGTTAGCCTCTTTAAAGGGTATTGGTAACTCGTTGTAATCAAGGCTCCTGTGCCCCACAACCCCCAATACAGGAACAGTTACCCTCAATTTGGTAATTCATTGTAGTTTCCTCCCCCCCCCCCTCCATTACAGGAACAGTTAACCTCATTTTAGGGTTATATAGTAACTCATTGTAAGCTATCTGTTTCAGGCCTGGCTTGAAGTATCCTCTATTCTGGCCAAGTTTGCATGGCACATGAAGTACTGATCCAGTTTTGCACCTGCTTTCATGGTCCAGTTTTGTGACTTCTTTGTGCTAGTCTCCTTATAGGAGCTCATTATAAACTGGAGCAGTGTTCTCTAGTAAAGGAAGATTACATATAAACACAGGGCCCTTCAATAACTAAAATCAGTTTAACATAGAGTTACGGGCCAGCAAACCTTGCATGTGAAATATTCTACAGGGTCACCAAGAAAGTTATAACAGGTACACTTTCTTCTCTAATAACAGCATATAATTGAAGTTTAAGGATTTAATTATTGGTACTCTTATATTATTTGTAAATTTTTTTATCATTACAAAGACTAGCAAATCAGTAATGTAAACTTAATGTAATCTTCCCTGTCTCTAATTAATATTGATTGTAAGTTCACATGCCCATTCATCTGTTTGTTTAATTACCTTTTTATTTTGGCCCTCAGCCTTAGAGGCTGGAGGGCTTTTGTCGTCACCCAAGCCGTCCTTCCTTCCGGCCTGTGTTAACTTTTACCTTATGGGCGGGATATTTAAAAAAGGATTTAACAGAGGAATATTATTTCTTCGGTGCTGATGTATATTATTATTAACAAATTCTTAGATAAGTTCGAAAATGGGTAACCTTGACTTATTTTTCTACGTTAAGAGCGAATTATAGGAAAAAGACTGGCATGTGTTAACATTAACCTTGTGAGTGAACTATCTCAAAAAGGATTTGCGGTAGGAATTTTATTTCTTCGGTGTTGATGTATATTAATAAAATCTCGATCAAGTTTGAAGATGGGTGACCTTGACTTATTTTTCAATGTTTAGAGCGAATTATAGAAAAAACTGGCATGTGTTAACATTTACCTTGTGAACAGGATATCTCAAAAAGGATTTACTGTAGGAATTTTATTTCTCCTGTGCTGATATATATTAACATGCAAAATCTCAGTCAAGTTCAAAGATGGATGATCTTGACTTAGGTTTTGACGTTTTAGAGCAAATTATAGTAAACAACTTAGAAGCTTATTTCTCAGGAACCACTGGGTGGATTGTTATAAAACATGCTATGATTATTGGCACTGATAGTCTGTAACTGCTGCATGAGTTTGGGGGTGCCACCTCCCCTTTCTGTTTTAAAAGAATTTTTATCGGATTTTTCAATTTTGGCCTTGTGAGTGGAATATCTCCAAAACTATTCAACACAGAATGCTGGTGCTGATACATATCAACAAAATCTCACTCAAGTTCGAAGATGGATGACCTTGACTTAATTCTCAAGGTCACAGAGCTTATAATAGAAAAAACTTAGGAGCTTATTTCTCAGGAACCAATGGATGGATTGTTTTGGAATGTGGAATGGTCATTGCATGGCCTTGATGATCTCTTAAGTGCTGCATGACTTACAAAGATTGGGGCCAGACTTACAAAGTTACTACGTACCTCTCTTAGATAGTTCCAATTCACAACTTAAACAAGAGACATATGTACAGATATATACATCCATGTGAGAACAAATATTACATGAATACTTGTTACTGTTACCACCCATAAATACTGCTCTTTTGGCTGAGGGTTTTTTCAGCTTTTGCTGATATTCTAGTCATGTCCAGCAAATGCAGGATGTTCTTTCTAGGATTTAGACTTGTGACATCTGGCTTTTAGTGGGTGAGCAAAATGACAGCCTCCATGAGTAGATTCGAGAACCTGGGAGAAATAAACCTGCCAGGGTTCTGTAAGGGTGTATATATATATATATATATAACACACATAAAACATAATATAACACAAAAGTAGGACAAACTATTTAGGCAAAAAAAAAATAAATTATGTTTCTTGGGCACTTTTTTGGAAAGAATGCTGGTGGGCAGCTTTTTATTTTTATTTTACCATGAAAATAGCTTAAAATAATGTATTTCTCATGCACTGGCACAGAAAAGACAACCAATGGTTAAAATATAGGATGATAATCAATGTATTTGTTGAATAAGTCAGAAGTTTGAAAGAATCCTTGAACTATGTGACATTTTTATTTCTTTTAGTCTTACATGTAATATTAACATGCAAACCAGATTAAAAAGGACTACGGGCGTCAAATCAGGTGAATCCTGGAACACGTTGGCCCCGCCAACGGTCATGACATCGGGGATTCCCCATCGCATTACGCATGATGGTCACACGTAATTACAACAAGATCAGAGATTGTTTAAAAAAGAAAAAAAAATGGAAATTTCTTTAAATCTTAAACCATTATTCCTGGTACTTATGTCTGCTAGATCAGTACTTTTTAAGATCTTTTCCGGAGTCCTGAATGTTTTTCCTTGACATGACCTTATTTCTATTGGCCCACTGGGTCAGTATACATTAAATATATGTTCTGTGGTGAAAGCCAATGGGCATTTGTTTCCATGGCCATTTGAAAGATCTGAAAGTAATGATTGGTCCAGTAATATACATGATTCAACCCTGCTGACAGGTCTGAAAGTTCATGCATTAGTTATTTCAAGCCCTAGATGCTTACTAGGCTTAAAGTACAAACATTCATCAAGTGATATATATTTCAAGCCCTGATGACAGGTCTGAAAATGAAAGATTTTGGAAAGTGAAAAATATTTCAAGCCCTTTTAACATATCTGAAAATTGGACAGTGATATATATTTCAAGCCCTGCTGACAGGTCTGAAAGTACTAGCATTAGGCCAGTGAAATATTTTAGTCCCTGCTGACAGATCTGAAAATAGAAGTACAGTGAAACCTGTGTTATGAGACCACCCATGGGACTGGCCAAAAGTGGTCTTGATTCACAGATGGCGTTATCAGACAGGTCAGTTAAATATCCAAGGTGAATGCTTTCAGTTCACCTAGGGTGGTCTTAATAGACGGGTTCCACTGTACAAGTCCAGTGATATATTTCAGTCCCTGCTAACAGGTCTGAAAATACAAGCATAGGGCCAGTGATATGTATTTCAAGCCCTGCTGACAGGTCTGAAAGTACATGCATTGAGCCTGTTTGTAAGGTCTGGAAGTACAAGGGTTGGGCCAGTGATATGTATTTGTTGATACCTAAGCTTGTATTGTTAGTTAATCCTTGCACTCTGGGACCTTGAATTCACAGTGTAAACCAGTGCTTTTGCTGTTTATAGTAACATAACACTGGAAATTAATGTTATTCTAAAAGCTTTGATACCCATATAGTCCACATGCTATCTGGAAACTTGGTCACACACTAGTGTGCAATATTTTGTCAGAAATCTAGTTTAATACCAGAAATGTAGGTTAGGCTGGTGTCATCTGATTTCACACCCGTACATAACAGGTATATATAAGGCTGTGTTTTAATGTATCCTGTACTAGAGTATTGATCATCTTGGGAAATAACAGGCAGAAACTTTGAACATTGGCTGAGGCCTGTACCCAGTACATATAGTGCGGTTTGAACAGCAAGTATATAAGGGCAAGTACACTGGTCAGTTTATCCTAACTCAATTTTGCTAGATAAGATACAGCAGTATTACTAGTTTTGAACGAGAAAGCAGAAAAGAAAAATATTGAGGCACTGGTTCAAATCTTTTTATGACTTCCGATTTCTTTATTGACAAGGGCTTGATCACAAGTATTATTACTTCAAAAGATTGGTTCATATTCTAGTGGATTAATAAGTGCAAATATTTACTTATCATTCAAAGAACCAAGTTTTTTCATGAATTTTATAACAGGAGATCAGTAAAATCAAACATTACTGGCTTTAACAAGCTGAATGATCAATGATCATTTAGATGGAGAGTGGGTGCCCCCTGACATTTGGCAATATTTCTCTCAAACTTTTCATATTATCAAAAAGTATTAAGAAGAACAAGGGTCTAAAAGCCTAATATGAAATGAAAGAAAATTATAAGGACTAGACTTTATATTTTACAGTGTTTTGGATTCTTTATTGTTGGGTGATATGATGTTGATTCAGTTGCAAATTGTGTATATGGTTCTAACTTTAAATGTAATGAAGGAATTATAACACTAACAATCAGTTTACTGACCTAAAATATACAGGTCCGTCTCATGTTTGACTAATGACCTAATGCCATTAGAGATATTTGAATGTTATGGAAAAAATAGATGTCTTTTCCCATGCATATACATTGAATTCCTTGCATTTCTCAGGTAGTTCAAAAATGTTCATTGGTTTCACTCTAGTTAATGAAGGCCTCATTCCTTCACTTGTCAATGGAAGTGGTTTTTGCTCTCTACTGGGTCTCCTATTGTTGAATATGAAATTGGGGATTGAGAGGACTTGGTTCTTGAATATGATAACAATAATGACAGCATTGATTGAGAGGCCTCTATTCTTGAATATGAATTATGATGACAATAATGACAGCATTAATTGAGAGGCCTCTATTCTTGAATATGAATTATGATGACAATAATGACAGCATTAATTGAGAGGCCTCTGTTCTTGAATATGATGACAATAATGACAGCATTGCTAACTACAATATAATGGATCACAAAGGGTGAACACAATATCCATTATTTAAGTTCTTTTAATATCATTTACATCACAGACTTGGCATAGTATCACATAATATAATATAGCACCAATCATTTTATTGCACTTAAAATCATATAAGCACATTAAAACTATATAATTCATGTAGTCAAATACCAGTTGACTAATTAGCACCATGGTTATCAAAGATGCATATATATATATATATATATATATATATATATATAGTAGCACTGATTAATATACAGTTTTAGAGAAAGGTTTAAACAATACATTCATAAATTGGCTATGAACTGTTTTCAAAATTATTCACAAGTGTTTTGAAATGCCTATTATCAACATTTGTTTCTTAATATATGCAGTTAATTCATTAAGATTGTAATTACTGAAAGGTGGTTGTTAAGTGTGAATGATCTTATGTATGCAAAAAATTAGTGGATGTCCAAATTTATACAGTACGACACCAAATATAGAAAAAGAAAACAGAAAATTCATGAATGTTGCAAGTTGTACTTCATACTTTTCCTAAAATGATAATAGCATTCAATTTTTGTTTCTATCCAACTTTTGCCTGATTATATATATATATATATATATATCATAATATGCACCCATTGACAAAAGTGGTTCCAGGAAGCACTCTATAACATGAGTATGAATATTCAAAGAATGCTGAATATTCATATTTCAGGTTTATTTGTTCCTGGAATTCAAAACAATATTTTTCATATTCTTACCTATTTAATCTTGTAGAGGTGCTAGTTTACAAATTCAATATCTACAGTTAATAGTCAATGCATAATTGGTGGTCTGTTGAACATTAAATTAGCACTTAGAGCTAGTAGTTCACACACTGTTGAATATTCACATCTAGCTTTTCCCTAATGATTATCCATATCCAGGTGACTGAGAGGTCTACGTATTTTACTCTCTGGTTGCTGGTATGCTGAATATTTATTTCAAGCATCTAATGAATATCACATCCTGGTTACACTGGTTTGAGAGATGGAAAGTTTCTGTCTGGTTGCTAGTCTTTTTAATATTTATATCACACATCAACTGAATATTCATATCTTAGACATGTTACATTTTGAGAGGTGGTAGTTTACTGCCGGGTTGCTGCTCTTTTGAATATTCCTATGAAGCATCTACTGAATATTCATAGGTTGAACATGTTATGTTTTGAGAGGTGGTAGTTTACTGCCGGGCTGCTGCTGTTTACTGCTGATAGGAGGGAGGCTGACTTGGTCGCTTATTCCAATGTTACTCTTGGCGTGTGGTAAAAGAGTAGTACTGCGGTCGTTGGAGACAATGTCAATGAAGTTTAACTTGTGTTCTCTTGCTTTTTTCTCCTGTAAATGAAAGAGAAAAATCAAAATATATCAAATGAAATATTTTTCATGATTCTTGTAGCATTTTATGATGCATATACTGAGGCTGATTTCTTCTGGTGAAACTTAAAATCAGGATGTGAATTAAAATGAGGATGCGACTTGTATTTGGAATGTTATGGTAGGTGATATCCTGTAAGGTGTTGATTAATAACACAATTTTAGTAAGTACACAGTTTAATAACTAATGCTATCTTCTTATCTGCAGGGCCGATTGGTAGCAAGGGACAGACGGCAGAAACATTGAAGACAGCACCTGCAAAAGCCAAGAAAGATAACGATCAGTCATCCCAATTACTTCCCCTGAACTACAACTGTAACCACCTCTCAGAAATTACAATAACAGCATAATTCATTGAAGGAAAAGTAAATTGTGGAGGCTAATACCTGCAAATATAAACAAAACTTCTGCTATTCAGAACCTGACAGACCTATTATAGGCTACAACAGCAGAGGCTTTGAACGAATGTCATACACCTAAAAAGGATGCATTTAGTATAGTTGTTTTACAATTATACAAGAAAACTGTGGGAAGATTTTATGACATGGGTAACTGGCATACTAAACAGCCTCCTTCTAAAGAGGATCCAACTCCCGCCTTGCATCAGGCAATACTCAGCGGTAACATCGCATTCCTGGAAAAGCTGATACTGAGGCTGGGTGATTATGAACAGCCAGACAGCCATGGCATCACTGCTCTTTGTGTTGCTGCGCAGAAAGGCGAAAACAAAATGATCTCGTTACTTCTTGAAATGGGTGCTGACCCTGCTGCAGAAGACAAGAGCAAGATGAACGTTTTACATCATGCTGGCCAAAACGGTCACCTCCACACGATTAAATATTTGCTACGAACACCGGCAGCTTTTATGATAGATTACCAGGATGTGTGGGGATATACGCCACTAATGCGCGCTGTGATAGCACAAAAAGATGAAATCGCAAACACCCTGATTTCCGAAAGGTGCAGCCTTACCAAGGCGGACTCAATTAAACGAATGCCTATACATATAGCAGCTAGTTACGGCAATATTGAGCTTATAACTACATTAGTGGACCATGGGTCTAGTGTGAATGTTTATGACAATAAGGGTAGAACACCACTGTATTTTGCAATGTTGGCCAATCACGTAGATGCTGTACGCCATCTCGTTAACCTTGGAGCCAGTGTGAATGTTTTTGTTCATGAAGAAAAGATCAGTATTCTTCAAACAAGTGTTGAACGAACACACATAGCGTGTGCCAAGATTTTGTTAGATGCTGGAGCAAACGTAACAGACCCAATGATTCAGTTTACCATAAAACGTGCTCAGAAAGAGCTACAGGGGGAGGCGGAGGAAGCTAATGACCTACGTTCACTTTATTTAACAAAATGGCTGCTCTCTGCAATGGATGGTACACAGTTAACCTTTCAAACATTCATGGCAGCATGGAAAGCCCTCCAAGCTACGAACAATGACTTTTTTCTCAACGTGCTTTATTTACTACTGAAAGCTGGCATTCCTCGAAGTAAGTACAAGATTCATCCTTGCGCAGTTCACCCCATTGCAAAAGAATTTGTTGCTTCGCACCTTAAAAATGCGTTCTCACTGCAGGACTCTTGTAGATTGAAAATTCGTGAAATTCTATCCAAGTGTTCAGGTAATGTCTGGCATGGTCTGGGGAAACTTGAACTGCCACATTTGATCAAGGATATCCTCCTGTTATCCAACGAAGCAGCAGAATTTGCATTAACTGTCAGAGGTGTTCAGTGAAGGTTATTTTAAGATGTTAATGTGAAATTTGCATGAAAGTGTAAAGGAAACTGAATTATATATTGATTTGATTTTAAACTATTTATATTGGATCCTTTTCCTGGAGATTCCATAATTTAGTAAAAACTCTCAACTCTGGGACTTATTATTTTGTAGCTGTAGCTTTCAACTGTATAATCATCAGTAGCAGTCTGTTATGCTTGACAATGGCTGACAATGACCGTGTGACTGATACAGTCGAAAGCTACAGCAACATAGACACATGTCTGAGTTGAGACTTTCTACTAACATGTTGTTATTGCTTCCTTGTTATTGCTCAACTGTTCTAAAAGGGTGATTTGGTGAAAGGAATTTTGTTTAAAATATGAAAGTTAAGAGCTTTTATCTTATATTTAATCAGCTTGACACCACAGGGTTTAAAGCAGCCCCACAATTACAATGTGCTCTAGGTGCTTAGGGTGAACATAATTTTGATTCCATATATATATATATTATACAGTGTTAATATATACTAAATATTGCAAACCTAGTGTACATAATTTAACTTCATTGGAATCTTTTTGTAAATTTTATACACCTTAAATGTTTTTGTAAATTCTATACACTATAAATGTTTATTTATTCAGCTATTGTACATGAAACTATAGCTTGAAATAACAGTTAATTATCCAATATGTATGCAATTACTGGTTTGCAGTGGAGGTCATCCACTTAATGAGAAGTATACATATGATCATGATAGCTTTATAAACATCAGGAGAGTGTTATTTTACTTAAGTAAATAGAGTTTGTTGATCATGAACTGATCAATGAGAAAGATAACTGGTAGTTATGTGTACAGTTTTTAATCATACTGCATCAATATAAGGGCTCCCATTGACCTCTGTATTTCCTGTATTTTACTATGAAAAAGATGTCACCTATAAATTCCTGTATTTTCAAGCATTTATATCAAAATCTCTTTCAATTTCCCAATATTTGTTCACTGCACAATTGTTTCTGATACAAATGTAAATTATTACTGAATAATCACTGTCGCACACCCCTACTTCAATTGAAACATGCAACTCTTCTGTAAAACTGGCAATGTAACTGATACAGTCATACAGGTTCAGACATACTAACCAATTAAACAGACTGTAAAAAGCTACTTGGAGAATACATGGGCATGTTTATTAACCATGTAAACCACAATTGTGCAGTGAAGACTCCTACATTTTTGGTTGAACATTTTTATAAACTTCTATATTCATGTTTCAAGTTCTCCTATAAAATTCATATATATTTCTTCAGGAACATGTTGGGAGCCCTGCAATATCTACTGGTAAATAATCTTACCTCAGGCTAAACATATTACCAATGTCAGCCCAAAAACTCACAAGTTTTAAGATTGGAAGAGTTAATAATACATGCCGGGCTCATTTCAATGACTGTTTAAAACTGCATAATTTAAGCATTCAGGGAAAACTTGCATGGTTAATTGCAAGAACTATGACACTATGTGTTCTACGATGCATAATTAAAAAATTCATGAAAAAAATTAATATAGGTGAAAAATGTATGACTGAAGATTACTGTGTAAGTCAGCAAAAGGTTGTTTAGGTTAATGTGCTGTAGTTAATTTGCTCTAGTTTAAGTGCTCTGATAATTGTGCTCTGATTGTTTCATTGTTCACACAGGGATTATTTGGTCTGAGCACTGGATCCTAGTATTATTTTAACTGTCCTGTTTACATTATTTAAGATTTCAGACAAATTCTGACATTTAGATTACTTTTTTTGTATCTTAACCAAATTTTCAACAGTTCCTACAGGGAGGGTTTTCTTTAAGTTATAGGGAAACTTTAGAACAGAAAATGAATATTACACAGTACATTTATCCTCAGAAAATCTATCCACATGAATGGCTTTAGGTGACACTTACAAGTGCGCTTTAGTCAGCCCGTAAACAGCAAAGGGATAATACATTTTACTGTACTCCTGTCCAGTACTCCTGTTGCAGTACTCCTGTCCACCTAATTTATGCAGTATTTATTTTGAATTTATTTTCTTAGTTACAAAAATTCAGCTTTTATCATAAAATGAAGTGTCATGATTTATGATAATTTAAAGAAGTGTGAATTGTGAAGTTATCTAGCTCTGCATATCATGTAACCTATCCAGTTCAAGATGCTTTTGAAGATATTTAACAGTTTATCTACTGAGTCATAATTTTTATGGAATTCAGCCTCAGGTTAGGCCAAAAAAACCAAAGGTATGGTTTTCAGGCACTTTTTTTCAGATTCTTTTTAACCTTTTTTTTTGTATGTTTCAATAAAATGTCATATGAGCAAGGAAAAGCATGATAATAACAGATTTTTTTTGCTAAACAGGTAAAATCACTACATTACAAAGGAAATCAGATCAAAATTGTATTGTTTTAAATCATTGAAAGAAAAAAATTAAAATGAAATTTTTAATGGGGTGTGGTGGGGTGGTGTTAAAATTGATGCGGGCAGTGCCTGAGAAACATACCTTTATTTTTTGTTTTCATGGTATTGTGGTTAACATTGTGTTACGTTTGTATAGTCTTTATACAATATTTGAACAGTCATGGCTTCCTATTCAAATACAATGGTAGTATATACTGCCAACACAGTCTTTAATGACTTCAGTAAGCTCAATTCAAATATTGTAATAAAGCTAACAAACCTGTGCCCTATATGACTGAACTTTATAGTGGTAGAGCCAACATATTTATATAAGGTCATCCTTAAACATTATGGACAGATTTGATCAAGAATATGAATTTATCGGTGGCAGCTTGGAGTGCTGGGTAACTATTGTTTACTGACTACAACACGCCCTTTTATGCTTATATTCTGTTTATTCTTAGTATAGTTGAGCTAATAAGTATTAAATACTGGTATTGTACTTTATATTGGTAATTTTGTAACATTATTGGCAATACCAGTGTTTCTAGTAATTTGGTAATTTTCTTTTCGGAGTTCTTCTTATGTGTTTGTTTCTCTAATTTATGTGTGCTTGTTACATTTGTTTGTGATTATAAATATTTCTGATTTTAAAATGGTAAGCAATTATTAGTAGGACTTTACATAAGGAACCTTGATATTTGTTGTGATTCTAGTAAAAAGGTCATGTAAATATTTATTAGAGCCAACACTGATATATAATGAGGTAAATGTCAAAAATCTGAATCTAGCTGTATACCATGTTACTGGTTTAGGGCTTGCTACCAGACTCAGGAGTGCAGTTAGTAATTTGTTATCTACATTGCACTCAGAATTAGGACTGCAGTCAGTGGTGCCACCAAGCATTAGTTTACCTCACAGAACTAACGGGTGTTCAGTTTTAGCAAAACCAGTCATATCCTCAATCATTACATTTTGATTAAACTGGATTATGTCAATTAAAGATATATATATATATATATATATATATATATATATATATATACTTCAGATGCATATGACAGAAATGGGGTCTTTTTTTTGTTACCGTTTTTATCTATATATATATATATATATATGTCGAGGCCCAGATTAGAATCTGGCCCAATTTAAAACTGGGCCAGCCCAGATCAAAATTTTGATTCGGACCGGCCCAGATCAAAATTCTAATCTGGGCCAGACCAGTTTTAAACTGGGCCAGCCCAGATTAAAATTTTGATCTGGGCCGGTCCAGATTAAAATCCTGTGGTGAAGAATTCAGGATTTAAATCTGGTCTGGCCTGATTTTAAACTGGGCTGGCCTAGATTAGAATTTTGATTTAGGCCAGTCAGGTTAACAATCCAGTGGTGGACTGATTTTAAACTGGACCAGCCCAGATCAGAATCCTAATCTACTCCTAGGCTTGCTTCAATTACACTATTTTTACCTAGCTTGCCCTTAATCAATACAAAGAATTTATAAAACAATAATGATTAATATTTTATGAATTATTTCATTTTCTATGAAAATTTCATTGGTTGGACTCCTGTCATATTTATTTTGTAATTTTACCTCTTATGTGAAATGTCTAAAATATAATTATAAAATGATCATGTTAAACATTGGACTTTTACTGATAAAAAAACAACAAACCAAAAAAAAAAATTTAATCAATAATTATTCATATATATGTTACACAGTGTCAAGCTTGTGATCCAAGACCTGTAAATTCAAAATTTTATTTGTTATTTAAAGTTATTTATCATTTATCATAAGTTGGGGTTTTGGTCTGTGATCTCTCCCACCACCACCCCCACCCCTCCCCAGTCACCCAATAAAAACTTTGCACATATTGTAACATTGGACCTAGAACTTATAACATAACTTTATTAAGGAAAGAACGCCCTGAAACATCTATTAAGATACCTGAACTTAAGTCATTGAAATTAGGTGACTGAAATTTAGCAAACAGAAAAATATATATCTAGTGTACATAAATTAGGTTAATATTTGTTAATTTGTGTGAATTATTAACATGATCATAATGTATTTAGATAGAACAGTGGGAATAATATTCACCAACTCAGCATTTTAACTAATGAAGGTAGAGAATATATGTATTGCAGCATTTAACTATCTTCAGTTTAGATTAGTTATCAGTTAATAGATTAGCTTTTTTTAAAGTTATTAACTCCAAAGTGAAACCTCCAACATGTTTGTCACCCTCTGAAAAAAAAAAATTCTAACTCCAATTTTCACGCATGTTCACCTCTATTTTTGAGACTGCCAAATGACAGCAATCGTATCATTTTCTCAGCTGTGGATTTTCTGCTATTGAAAATTACAGCAATAGTATCACAAACTTCTCCCTAGCCCCATGTTAGGGCACACTGTCATGCTGCTCACCCAAATGAGCATCAAGACTAATAAATTACTTTTGTTCACTTATAAATGAGCAAAGCTGGTATTTAATTATGCATGTATATATTTAATATTACACATGTAATTTTTATATTCAGAACAGAAAATTATCTCAGTTAAGTTGAAAATTTTGATATTAAGTCAAGTAGATGTCTCAGCTGAGAACTGACACATATTCTAAACTGTGATTAATTATGGTAGTTGGTTTAGGTGAAGTTCAAATGTGAACTTGCATGCTTGAAGAATAGATGAAACCAAATAAGCACATTACATTTGTTTGTTAACTTTTCATCACTAATATATTATAAAAGATCTTGTTCATTATGCGTTTAGTATTCTTCAAAATGGTGTATCTGGAATAAATGTTTACTGTATTATCTGATTTAAGATGATAAAAATCAAGCTAGCCTAAGATTAGATTAGGATTCTGATCTGGTTAGGCCCAGTTTAAAATCAGTCCACCACAGGATTGTAATCTTGACTAGCCCAGATTAAAATTTTGATCTGGGCCTGCCCAGTTTAAAATCAGTCCACCACAGGATTGTAAACTTAACCAGCCCAGATCAAAATTCTAATCTGGGCCAGCCCAGTTTAAAATCAGTCCAGACCAGATTTAAATCCTGAAGTCTTCACCACAGGATTTTAATCTGGACCGGCCCAGATCAAAATTTAATCTGGGCTGGCCCAGTTTAAAACTAGTCTGGCCCAGATTAGAATTTTGATCTTGGCCGGTCCAAATCAAAATTTTGATCTGGGCTGGCCCAGTTTTAAATTGGGCCAGATTCTAATCTGGGCCTCGACATATATATATATACTTCAGATGCATATGACAGAAATGGGGTCTTTTTTTTGTTACCGTTTTCATCCAAACTGTAAACATAATGATATTCTAGTATGCATATTACTGATCCAGATTGCTTTCAATTATTGCATTGAACTGAAGGGTTGTATATAATTCAGGTTAGGAGTAACTTATTATTTAGGTTAGGTATAAGGTACAATGTTAAAGAGAGAGAGGTAATTTAGTAATTACTACATCCTTTAACAGTGGTCACCCTACATCTGTTCTGCAACACATTTCACTTAACTACTGCTTTCAACAGCAGGTTTTGCTGCGTGTTGCCACCAGGGAGTTGGCTTAGAGCCAAGAATCTTCTTACTAACAAGAACAGAAAGACCAATGTTTAAAACTTTATCAGACCTGCAATATCCAGCCATAACTGGTCAGAACAATCAACTCCTTAGTGGCAATATGCAGTAAATTCTGCTATTGTAGCAATAGTTTTAAAAAGAGGGAGGAGTAACAAAATTAGCATAAAGACTGCTTAAGGAGTGTGGATAATTATATTCCTTGAAGGTTATGCATTTTTAAATGTATTCATTTTTAATTCCTTGATATGTGATATCAAAAGTGATAAAATGATGTGATAAAGTTCAAATTTCAGAGGCCAGATTAATAACATTGCCAAGTGAAATGATTACTGGCCTGTTTTCCTTTCATTTTTTCCATTTTAAATATTGTATTTACTTTGAATAAAGTTAATATAAAAAGGTAAAATGCATTCATTTCATTATTTCATTTCATTTGTGTGTGTGTAAATGCACTGGGAAAGCAAAATCTAATATTTGCTTATAGGAATATATGTATGTAAAAAAATTTGGTGTGTTTATATTGATGCATGAACTCATAGTCCAAGAATCCAGTTTAAATCAGTATAAAATGAAAATAAATTTCAAAAGAAAATTCCAATTATCTGGATACTGTCATAAAAAAATTAACTAAACAAGTTTTAAGTTTAAGGCACATATTCAGATTATTCAGATTATTTAGGCAAATATTCTCAAAAATACTTATTTCTGTTATCTATAGCTATCTGATAATATATATATATATATATATATATATATATATATATATATGTCAGTTTGAAAGAGCACTGACACCTTGCTCATTTTTTATGCAAGATTGCCAGCCTCACAAAATACTGATGATTTAGGCAAAATATAATCTAATCTAATCCTAATCTTAAACTGATCTAATCTAAATCCTGAATTAATCTAATCTAATCTAATCTAATCTAATCTTATCTATCTTCCATCTATCTGTCTATCTATATATATTTATATATTATGATAGATAGATAGATAGATAGATATGAAATCGGAGTTCTCCGTTTGAAAGAGCCTGCTAATTTTTTCAAGAGAGATTGCTGCCCTCGCAAAATAAATTATGAAATCAATACAAAGCACATTAAAACTGTTGCAAATGCAAGCTTGTTGACCACTCATCTAATCTCACTTAAAGAGCTCTGCATATATATGTATGTCTGTATGGAGAAAATTAAACCATTATTTGAAAATGTCCAACTGGCCATGTTCCAGGAAATCCTGATAACGTGCCTCCACTGGTAAAGTATATATAGGGTTTAATCACAGATACTCTCTGCCTCCCAGTTTGGTCTGTTAAGTGGGCAAAGTAAAATTTGATACAATCTTGGCACGGACTGCACACGGTTAGAATTAAATTAATTACCTAATAGTATAATTATTGACAGATGGTTGGGTGGAAAACAAAAAATAGTTGTCCATTTCCTGTATATATTTAAAATATAGGCTGGTTGTTTATGCAAACTGACAAACATTTTTTTATAATGATCATATTTTAAATGACCTTCATTAATTTGTTACACCATTTCACTTTCCTAGTTGACTGAAACCATCATCACTGCTTGTTATATAGGCTCGACTTACCGCGACTTGTTCAGCTCGTTGTTCTAGCTCCCGCATAGTGAAGGCAGCTAGGTTCTCCTCAGCAAACTCCTCCCCGTAAACAGGATCTGCCACTCCAGCGAGCTGCATGATGTAGGGCTGTTGCTCTGCTTGAGACGTGTTCTTGTGCTGCTGGGGGGACTGGCCATGCACAGCCTGTACAATACGCAATACCAGGGTTATGCCAGGTATACAGTATAATATGTGATGATGAGTCGGTGTGCAAATCGGAATCTAAGAAACTTGAGTCCATGTCAAAGTCCTTAAGGTTGGAGTCCAAATCCGCCTTATTCAAGTCTGAGTCTAAAACATCTTAAAATAAAGCACCATAATTAAAATTTGAATGGGGGGGTCATAATGTGTATCTTTAAATAAGTGTACACAGGCCTTTAACTTTACATTAGTTCCAATGCAGCAACTGAATTTGGTACGTCATATTCCAAATTTGTTTTTGTGATATTGTGTCATAAGCCGCACATAGAAGTCTTTATGGTAGGCTTCCTAATCTGAGTTGTTTTTTTTGCCTGATGAGATAGACTCAGCTTGATTTCTTGAGTCCTGACCTCAAAGTCACATGTCCAGGACCCTGGAGTCCAAGTCCAGAATTGAGCAATCCTTCACTGACATTTATAATATATATATATCTGAAATTATAAATTGTAATGGACCTATCCACCAGAGCCCCAATGCTCCGCCCTTTTAACCTAATTATTATAATCAACTGGTATTGCTGTTTTTTATAGTTGAATATATATCACAGTCATATATGAACTGTGTTGCAATATTTTGGATTGTCTAATACAAATTACAAGTCAAGTAAGACATTATTCACTCAGCCTAGAACTTTTTATACTGTCTCCTTTGTATAAAACTATCCTGGGAAACATGCCGAAATGGGTACTGCATGGTACAGACTACACATGCTCTGTTTGGCAGAGCTCTGCCAAATTATGCAAATTTTGTTTTTGTCAGATGATTGATGCTTTACAATGTTTACAGTCACCTGATTGGTTGCTTGTTAGTCCAATGCTTTTGATTATTTATTGAATGAACATGGGAATAAGGTCACATAGAGTTCATTGATAGGTCAATGATGGTGTCACTCGACCTTTGCCAAAAAAAAACCTCTGTGGTCAGGCCTCCGAAATGCCCGTTTTTGGTCAGGAAGTGTCGGGGATGATGCAAAGTGTTGGGGATGTGTGACCTAAGGGGGTCACTAAATTCCCATAAGTCCCCATAAAAGAAGAGAAACTTGACTCTTTTGTGCAGCTATTTTTGCAGCTCAGTGTGGCATTCACGGGCCTTTATTCATCTCTGGTTAACTGAACATTTAAGTTTTTTTTTTACATTAAATGTAACATAATTACATTAAATGTAATATAAATACATTAAATGTAATGCTTATTTGTAGATGTTGATGTTTCATACAGTTTATTTTACTGCTGAGCCTTAACTGTGAAAAGACTCCCTTACATTCTGTTTGTTCCAGTACTGCAATTTTAAGACTGTGATCAACTCAAAGAAAAGTATCCGCAACAAGTATTGAGCATTTGAAAATTTTTTTTTTTATAAATGAGCACACAAGATTTCAGGACAATCCTTGCAAACATTCCTGAATGAAAAATCTGTAAATTCTTAATAATAAGATTAAGGTCACTAATAGTTAAGAATAAGACAAACTAATAAATAGGATCAATCGTCTGAACCTTAGCCAGTTCTATTAATGGCCTCACCTTGTTATACTGTCTGCTTGGTTTACTGGTTTTCTGAAAAACGGCTTTCTGTTTCAGAACCAGTTTCTGGTGGTTCATTGGTGCAGGCCTGTGCTTTGGCCTTTGACGTTCAAAATGAGACCCAAAGAAATCTGTCATAAAACACAGAAATACACATACAGACATTTTACTGTGATGCAAGGTTTATAATTCATGTTAAAGTCACTTTATTATTTCTGTAACTTTATAACTGTCTTTAAGGGGTAGTTAGCATCTTCACACCATCAAGCCTCTGACAGATAAGGTTTCAGAGACTATGATTCATCGAGCCGCTCTGGCATCTATTTCATGAATAATGAACAAGCTTGCAAGTGTTCTGGCCGAAGTCAAACTGCAAATGAAATCCAACAACAATATGTAATCAATACTCTTTTCAAACCAAGTCTTAACATGATCACATGTACCAGAAATGGGATAGGTTTTTACAGCTATTTCTTTATATGGCTCTAAACTTTGCACCAAGAAATGCTCTGGCAGCTGCATAGAACAAGTGTGAGTCATTTGATTGATTCAATTGCTTTATTCATTATTCATGCAATAGACCCAAGAGCAGCTTGCGGGAATCAAGGCCTCTGAAAGCGTATCTGCCAGACACTTGATAGTAAGAAGATGGGTAGATTGTTATCCTATCCTACCCCATTTTAGCTGCACTGGCCTTATTCCTGCAACTGTTTGAAGTCACTCTTACCATTGCCTTTTGTTTCTGGGATACTCTGATTCAGCGAGATCAGTTTGATCATTCCATTCTTGGGAATAGTTGCTCTGGCTACTTTCATTTCCTTATACGTGTTTGAATAATCTTGTCCTGGCACTTGTGGTGTCATATCCTGAAAGAGACAAATTTGTAACTAGAATGGCTTGTTTAAGCACTTGCAAAAACAGATGTCTCCCCCCCTCATCCCCCCCCCCCCCCCCCGTTTCATGTAGGTAATATCGATGAAGACACGGTGAGAGAACTGACCCTGTGAGGTCACCAGGATTCAAACTGATCCAAGATTTTGGTAGGAACGATCAGTGTTTAAAATTTGGGAGGAAAATATCCAACCCTACAAGAGTTATCACGTTCACAAGACAATAACTATAATTTGGCTGATTTGACCTTGAGGATTTTGGTCAAGGTCACCATTTTTTTATTTTCTTCGAGAATTTTGTAGGAACAATCGGTATACCAAATTTGAGGACAAAATGTGAAATACTTCAAAAGTTATGGGCTTAAAAATAATTTTCCATTTTGGTCGATTTGACCTTGAAGATGAAGTTCTAGGTCACCTGGTTTCAAACTTGTCTGAGACTTTGGTGGGAACCATCAGTGTTTTAAATTTCAGAGGAAAATATGCAGCCCTTCAAAAGTTATTGCGTTCACAAGATATCCTACAGACGACGACTGACGATAGCATTGAAAATAATGTCTCCCTGGAGGGGGGGAGACACAAGTACCGGTATAGCCAATCACAGACAAACATACCAATAGTGTGAACAAATACACTTCAGACTTGCAGACAAAAACACAGAACTGTGTTGTGATATAGCAGTCATCAGTCAACATATGCTATGTACAATACCCTGTGACTGTTCATGATTGTTACACCAAATTCTAGAAGTTATAGTGTACTGCAGCATAGAAATCAGATGGGCAAAATGCGGCCTGTGAGGAATGTTTAAAGGGACCTCGATCTTCCAATATCTGATATGTACATGTTAAATGAAGATGTCTTGAACCTTTCATGTTTTTTTGTTGTTGTTGTTGTTTTTATTTTACACTCAGATGATAACTCTGATTGCATCAAGCAGAAGACAGTACTCACCTGTGATGGAGGTAGATTCATTCCTAGGTTAGTTTTCGTCAAGAACGGCTCTGGGGGATTGGGAGCTGGTCTGGATTTTCTCGGATGAAAAGCGATGCTTCCCTGCATGACAGGCTTGCTGGTCATCATTGGCTGTTGAAAATTAAAAAAGAAAGTATATAGAACTTGAGTTAACTGATAGAGGAAGATAATGCAAACAAATGTCCATGATCAGGAGGAACATGCCGCTACAAACAGGCTGTCAAGCACACTCATGAAAAAGTAGGACAACAGTAAGACTGCAAATCTGGGAAAAAGTACAAAAAAGTAGAGAAACACACTATAAATATATGACAAAGTAGGAAATATGCACAATACAACACATACATGTGTAATAATCTCTCATATTTTTCTTTCCCCATTAAAAGAGTAAACATGTTCATACTCTTGTTAAATTTTGTCAGCTGATCTGGTTATAATATGACCAGCCCCTGCAACCACCTGCATGGAAGGTTTTCTTTACTTTTTTCTTTAGAACAATAAACAACAAGGCCTACATGCCTAATGCGAACCTGTGCAAAGTTTAGGAGTGTGGAGGTTTATTTTTAAAATTTAATATTGATCCTTTTAAGTCCTGCTTATCTACCTTAGTCATTATGATTTCAGCAAAATGGACATTTCGGACCTGCAAGTTTCAGACTAGGCCATTTTAAAACTAGAATATGGTTAGTCGACAAGCGACTATGTGTATCTGCAGAAATCAATATGGGGTGAAGTGAGGCATGGATTAAGTGGCAAGGGGAATAGAGTGAGGTGTGTTGTATATTAGCATGGATGTCTGCAGCTTAAACGTGAATGTAGGTGGTGCCACCTGTCATAAAATTGAAAAAAATTGTCCAGGATGTATAAACCTGCAAAATTTCAGGTGGATAAGTCAAACCACTGCTGAAATATGAGTGATTTTATCCCAAGGCAGATGAATCCCCTCAGCAAAATGAAAAGTTTGCCGCTGCTTTGCTGCAACCGTGCTGCAAAGCAGCAGAAACCAAAATAGGCTGCAAGAAGAGTGTGCAGGAAGGCTGCGGCTAGTTGCATGCTTCCCGCTGCCTGGCAAAGGCTGCAGGAAAGTGTGCAGCAAATCTGAATTGTGTGCTGGAAGGTTGCGGGAGGGTTGCGGCTAGCGGCAGTCCTATAGAGTATTTTAATACTGTGTGCAGGAAGGCTGCGGGAGGGTTGCGGCTAGCCGCAGTCTCATAGAGTTAACTGGATGCTGTGCACAGGAAGGCTGTGGGAGGGTTGCGGCTAGCCGCAGTCTTTTACAGTTTTATTTGCTCTACTATTTCCTGTCTTACCCTGCTGTGATTGGCTAAACTGATTTTGGAGGGAAAGGCAGCCATTTTTGCAAAATTAGGAAAAGACAGTGCTTTGTTAGCTCTTCTAAAAATATGAAGATCTGTGCCAAATAGCTCAAGTAAGAGTAACATTCAACAGATCCAGCATGTTCAGAGGACTCATTGGATTAATTAGAACATACAATTAGTTGATGGGAGGAACAAAGAGAGGGTGTTATGTTACTACCACCAGTAAGTTTGAACTACATATTTGTACACTAAGGGCTGCCGCAGCTAGCATTGATAAAGGGCTGCCCAGCACTGATAAGACTGATTTTTCCTCAAGTAATTTTATACACAGAAAGTGTAGTATTAAATTTTATTTTGTGGAAAAGTAAAAACTAAGTCTAAGATTAATGGTGGGATTGAAAGATGTATTCAAGCTGGAAGGCAGATATATCAAAGGCAGCATGAAAAAAAAATTCTGTGGTTAACGTGTATATCATGCATTTATTGAACTCCAATGCATTTTGAGTTTTATTGATTTGAATATGAAACAGTAACTTTAAATAAGGTTTTGTTTTCATCTTCACACAAACTTTAAAATTCTCAGGCTAAGCTAAATTCTGTTCGACTTATGTCTATAGATGTCACCCCAAGTAAACGGGAAATTCCTAACAATATTGAAGTAACCCAATGTCACTTTGTGGTTCATGTTTTCAGTCCTTGGCCTGACAATAAACTCACCCAGAACTTTTATTCAGCTATGTAGCTACACAACTTCATGCAGGATTCGTGTGACTGTGTAGTGTGTACTCTGATTCATATTCATCAAGGTGTAATTTCTAACAAAGCTTGATTAAGTTTGGTTTATATTTAAAAGCCATTATAGATTAACGTTTATTGTATGTGCAAATTAAATGGAGTTTCATGAGAGCTTGTTCTGTTGAGTACCTGCATTTATATTTAGAGCAGAGACAGTCACTGACTAATGACATGGCATGTCTGCTTGTACACAATAACTGAGCCCACGTGTTGTTGTTTATACATATCATGGCTGCTATCTAATTGACCCCTGCTGCAGAAAAGTGTGCGAGAAGGCTGCGGGAAAGTGTGCGAGAAGCTGCAGAAAGTGTGCAAGGCTGCAGGAAGTGTGCGAGAAGGCTGCGGGAAAGTGTGCAAGAAGGCTGCGGGAAAGTGTGCGAGAAGCTGCAGGAAGTGTGCAAGGCTGCAGGAAGTGTGCGAGAAGGCTGCAGGAAAGTGTGTGAGAAGGCTGCAGGAAAGTGTGCGAGAAGCTGCAGGAAGTGTGCGAGGCTGCAAGAAGTGTGCGAGAAGGCTGCGGGAAAGTGTGCGAGAAGGCTGCAGGAAAAGGGCTGCCGGAACATTGGTTGCAGCAAGCCTGCAGCAAGGTTGCCGCAAACTAATTTGCATGGCAAATTGTGACCTTGCTGCAAGGTTGCTGCAAAGCTGCAGCAAGCTTGCAGCAACAGTGCGCGGCAAGCTCGTTTTTTGCTAAGGGTATAGATGGACGCTGTGCATAAGTGGTGGCAGGTGGCGCCACCAGTTTTGCTTATGATGAAGAGCTATGTGAGATCTATACACATGCAAAATTTTGGCCCAATCAGTTAAATGGTTCCCGAGATATGAGTGTGGATGTCTGCAGAGTAAACCTGAATGTAGGTGACGCCACCTGTCATAAATCAAGAGAGCCGTCAAGGATGTATAAACCTGCAAAAATTTCAGGTAGATATGTCAAACCACTGCTGAGATATGAGTGATTTTCCACCAAGGCAGATGAACCGATGGATGCTGTGCATAAATGGTTGCAGATGGCGCCACCAGTTTTGCCTATAATGAAGAGCTATGTGAGATCTATACACATGCAAAATTTTTGGCCCAATCGGTCAAACAGCTCCCGAGGTATGAGCTTGGATGTCTGTAGAGTAAACGTGAATGTAGGTGGCGCCACCTGTCATAAATCAAGAGAGCTGTCCAGGATGTATAAACCTGCAAAATTTCATGGTAGATAAGTCAAACCACTGCTGAAATATGAGTGATTTTATCCAAAGGCAGATGAACAGATGGAAGCTGTGCATTAGTGGTGGCAGGTGGCGCCACCAGTTTTGCCTATGGTGAAGAGCTATGTGAGATCTATACACATGCAAAATTTTGGACCAATAGGTCAAACGGTTCCTGAGATATGAGCTTTGATGTCTGCAGAGTAAACATGAATGTAGGTGGCGCCACCTGTCATAAAATCGAGAAACTTGTCCAGGATGTATAAACCTGCAAAATTTCAGGTGGATAAGTCAAACCACTGCTGAGATATGAGTGATATTATGCCAAGGCAAATGAACAGATGGACGCTGTGCAAAAATGGTTGCAGGTGGCGCCACCATTTTTAGTGTATGTTATAAAGCTACCAAAGGGCTACATTTGTGCAAAATTTTTAGCCTGATCGGTCAAATGGTTCCCGAGATATGTGGGTTTAAGTGTGGAAACAGACACACCAATGGACGCTGGGCAACAAGGAAAGGTCAGAGGTCAACAAAAAATGAGGGTGCAGCAGTTCACATGTGACCTGATGATAAACCAGATTCGCTTAAAATGCAAACCAAATTTTTTCAAACAGTTGAAAGATATAGTTCCAATAATCTGGGAATTCTACATCTAAACATTGTGTTCAGACGTCTAGACGCTGTGTCTAGATGTCTAGACACATTGTCTAGACACCCCCCCCCCAGCCAGGTCAGTTGCCATGGTGATGTCTGGACTCGACCTGTTTGTACTGAGTGACCTCTTGACTTGGCTGCTGAAACTTATCTTATTGTCAAATCTGTTTTCAAATACAGAAAGCCTTTTTCAATTGGCTACAATTATCACAAGTGTGATAAATTTATGATAATTCAAATCATTATATTTTACCAATTTTCATTAGATATTATAAGGTGATCACTCCTATGGAATGAAACAGGTATTTAGTAGACTTCTGTGCAGGATAACTTTCTAATTACAATTCAGTTTATTAGTTAACTGCCCTTTGATAAGTATTCACAGAGAATTCATTAATAAGCATGTTCATACATTTGACTGCATGGGTTTACTCTTGAAGAGACAGGCACAGATAAAACTAATTAATTAACAGTTTAGACTTACGTATTCACAGGAGGGCAAGAAAGGTGTTGAATGTATTACACAATATGTCTTGTATTAATGCTGTAAGAAATTCCTTAATTGCAATTATTATTTTGGGCAAATGTATAAATAGAGATACTGGTTACTGAACCAGACAGTTAAGATCAGAGCTTAAGAGAGTTAGAGAGCTAAGAGAGAGAGAAGAGACAGGAATAAGAACAGGAGTTAATACAGAGAGAAAGAGACAGAGAACAGAATCAGTTAAGTGGAAAATAGGGCAAACTATCATAATATATAAATTTGGACATTTGTTATTGTTAACTTTGATTGAATAAACTTGAAAGTAAATTACATCTGGATTAAGGAATTCTTCTATCTGAGAAATCAGCAACCTGTGAACAAAAGCACGTAAACAACTGGACGGTGATACAATGCTTTTTTAATACTGTATTTACCCAATCTATTCTTATAAAATTGGCAGAACCCTACTATAGAATAATTCTTGTAAAGTTTAAACCAATCAGCTTAACAGTTTCATCATAAATCAGTGTATCAGCTAGAAGAGTTTAAAATTACATTTTCGCTTGTAAAAACCACATCAATGTAGGTGGCGCCACCAATACCTCAAACTCAGATATGACATATGTGACAAACATTTATATAAAATTTGGTGATTATAGCTCTAGCCATTTCTGAGATTTTAATTTTAGTGTGCTTTTTTGGACAGATGACTAAGTTCAACCTCCTGTAACTCAGCCAAAAATCTCCGCACTGGAACCATTCGAACAAACTTGAAAGAGATTGTTCCAGGGATCATTTCTGTGAAATATTGGACAATTTGGCTGGACAGTTTCGGAGAAGAAGATTTTTAAAGCTTTTTTAGCTTTTTCCCTATAAAATCTAAGAAAATGCAGTAAGAAAAAACACTAGACGACCATAGGTCGAACGCTTGCCGGAAATCGGAAGTGAAACACAGACGGACAGAAAGAACATATTGTCAGTTTTCTATTAATGGAATGACTCTCAGGGACATTGCTGAGAATATGTGGCCCGTAGAATGACATATGAGACAAAAGAACAGGCAAGCAGACAAAACTGACAACAAAAGACGAACAGACAGACATAGTGACTTTGTGAGACAAGATTGACACCAGATGACATAACCTAGTGATTGAGAAGATTCAAAGGAAGAAAATGAGTTATAATTTATGTAATTTAGATTTATAGTTTTGGAGGTATGGCGAATTAATGATATACTTGGGAGGCTCGACTGTAGCGCCCTCTAGCAGACATATTCCGAAGACGACAAATGCGATTCGTATTATTAGTGTATGACATGAGATGTCCCAGTTTTAAAAGGATTCCGTCAAAGCTGTGGCCTGTAGAATGCTATATGTAAGGCGTAAGAACCAGCAAGCAGGCGACTTTGAGGATAACGGTCAAACAGATGGACACACTGACAAAGTGACAGAAGATTGAAACCAGATGCCTTAATCAGGTTATGGAGAAGATTCAAAGGAAGAAAATAAGCTATAGTTTATATAACAGAGGCTTTTGGTGTAGAGATATGACCAATACAATGGTATGTGTATGAGCGCCCACTAGTGGCCATATCCGGAAAATGAAAAATTTATTTCTAGATATTAGTGTAAGACATAACGTCAAAACTATGGCCTATAGAATGCTATATGTGAGACGCAAGAGCCAACAATTAAGCAGGCGAATTTGAGGACAACTGACAAACAGACGAAAACACTGACAAAGTGACTCAAGATTGAGTCCAGATGACTAATCCAGGTTATGGAGAAGACTCAAAGGAAGAAAAAAGCTACAGTTTATGTAACTGAGGTTTAGTTTTGGAGATATTGCCAAAGCATGATATGTTGGGAGAGGTTCGAGTTCAGCGCCCCCTAGCGGCCATATCCAGAAAATGAACAATTGGTTTCGAGATATTAGTGTAAGACTTTAGATGTAATTAGTTTTAAAAGGATTCTTTCAAAACTGTGGCCTGTAGAATGCTATATGTGAGACGCAAGAGCAAGAAGGCGAATTTGAGGACAACTGACAAACAGACACACACTGACAAAGTGTCACAAAATTGTGACCAGATGACTACACTAGGTTATGGAGAAGACTCAGAGGAAGAAAATAAGCTATAGTTTATGTAATTGAGGCTTATAATTTTTGAGATATGGCCAAAATATGATATGTTCGGGAGGTTCGCATCCAGCGCCCCCTAGCGGCCCTATTCAAAAAATGAAAAAACAATTTCGAGATACTAGTGTAGGACTTATAATATGTCAGTTTCAAAAAGATTCCTGCAATAATGTGGCCTTTGGCGCAAGATAAAATTAAATCTCGAAATATCTCTATTCACGAGATATTTTACGAGATACTGCAAGACTTGTAATAAAATCTTGTAGTACTAGTTGAATGCTTCCTGATGCAAAAAACTAGATCACTCTAGCTTTAAAACTGACAAAGTTACAAAAATAAGACCCCTTATTTTCGAATATCATGACTTTTCCCCCAAAATTTGTAACCATGGTTACGGCAAATTTGAGTCAGCTACACACCAGATGACAGGCCATGGAATGACGATTAAAATAAGCTATTGTTGAAGTAGATACGACTAATAGTCACAAAGATATGAAGAAATAAACGTTTTGAGAAGTTTTGACGACCTTGACCTTGATCTTTGCCCTATTTTAACCAAAAACAATAGGGCACCTAGAAATTATGTTTTTCATCATCCCTGTAAGTTTCAAGGTGATTGTGGCAAAATTGTGGCCAGGAGAGTGCAGACAAACAAACAAACTAGACGACCAGAGGTCGAACGCTTGCCATAAATGGCCGGTAATAAGACAGCGAAACAGACGGACAGTTACTAGGCAGACAGACAGGGAACGTATAACACTGTCTATAGTTTTGGAGATATTGCACAATAATGATTGCTGCAGTGCCATCTGGCGGCTATTTCTAAAAGGACAAAAAATAAGTTTCGAGATATTTTATTTTTTTATTATATATATATTTGATGTATAATTAAAATTTAACCCCCGCAGAATACGACAGAGTCCCCACGAGGTAAAATGGATTAAATCTAGTTCCGGAAATGGCCGGAAATAAGACAGCGAAACAGACGGACAGTTACTAGGCAGACAGACAGGGAACGTTTGGATCTGATCAAATGAACAACCGCTATCATGGTTAAAATGGAAGCACATTTTTATGTGATTTCGCTGATTTTCAATAGCCACAAATGAGTAGACAGACAGACGGAAAATAACTCCATGTGTAGGAAATGTACTCCTGTCATGGAGAATGAAAGCATGAATAAAATAAGCGTCAGTCAATTAGAATAAATCTTCATATTTTGAATTTCAGGAAAAAGAAGAATTTAATTGTAACCTATATTAGGCCCCCATGGTAACGGAAGAATATGACAGAGTCTTCACGAGGATAAACCCATTAAATCTAGTTTCAGATGCTGCAATCAATGTTGTGACACTATCTATAGTTTTATAGATATGGCAAAATAATGATTGCTGCAGCGCCATCTGGCGGCTATTATTAAAAGGACAAAAAATAAGTTTCGAGATATTTTATTTTTTTTATAATAAATATTTTATGTATAATTAAATTTAAACTTCTGCAGAATATGACAATGTCCCCACGAGGAAAATGCATTAAATCTTGGTTCAAAGCTGCAATTAATGTTGTGACACCGTCTATAGTTTTGGAGATATGGCACAATAATGATTACTGCAGCGCCATCTGAAAGGAAAAAAAATAGTTTCGAGATATTTTATTTTTAATTATATATATATTATGTATAATTAAAATTTAACCCCCGTGGAATACGACAGAGTCCCCACGAGGTTAAACGCTTTAAATCTAGTTTCAGAAGCTGCAATCAATGTTGTGACACTGTCTATAGTTTTGGAGATATGGCACAATAATGATTGCTGCAGCGCCATCTGAAAGGAAAAAAAAATAGTTTCGCAATATTTTAATTTTTATTATATATATTTTATGTATGATTAAAATTTAACCCCCGCATAATACGACAGAGTCCCCACAAGGTTAAACACATTAAATATAGTTTCAGAAGCTGCAATCAATGTTGTGACACTGTCTATAGTTTTGGAGATATGGCACAATAATGATTGCTGCAGCGCCATCTGGGGGCTATTTTCTAAAAGGAAAAAAATAAGTTTCCAGATATTTTATTTTAATATATATATTTGATGTATAATTAAAATTTTACCCCTGCCCCCAACTGCTAAACCAGGGATCAGCCCATATTTTGACACACCCAACTACAAAATCGGGGATCCGTCCCTGGTTTCAAAGATATGCCAGTGGTTCCTGGCAACACAAGTGGCCGCACAAGGGGACACAATAAATATCACAGGTGTGTTCCCTCCACATTTAGCGGCTTTTGTCCTCTATTCAATGCTGCTGTGTGAGATTCATGGACGACCGCGCACGCCAACATGCAACTGTAATAGCCTTGCCGGCACTTACCGGTCAACCCTGAAGCCACTTGTGCTCACGGCAATTGGATGTATTTTCATCATTTGATGAAAAACGAGGGAAGATTTGACGAGAATTGCAATAAAATCACATGATGTGATTGAGGGTGTCAGACGCTGTCAAATGCTGAAAACTATATGTCTGTAGGGTATAAAATGACAGCATAATAAGCATTTGTTTAAATGGTCCACTGTTCTCGTTTGACGACAAATGGTGCGAGATATAACGAGATATTCACTTATATCACTTAACACTAATCAAATGATTGTTGAACAGTAGAAAAATAAAATCTCTAGCATAAAATTGAAAGAGATATAGACATTTGTTGAATATTTTGTTCAAAATATCGAATATTCTCGTTTGGCGGGAGATGATGCGAGATTTGGCGAGATTTGCAGTTTTATCATGTTAAGCTTCCGAAAGGCTACCAGAGGCTGAAACCCTATACTCTTTAACCTAAAACATGATCGAGTTATCAGCATCTCGCGAAATCTCGTAATTTCTCGTTTGACGGAAAAACAGATCGAGATTCTACGAGACTTCCAATTGACTGGATTAGAGCCAAGGGAATGCTACCTCATGCAGAAAACTAGACCCTTGTAGTATAAATATCAACAGAGACAGAAGCAAAAAACTAATTATTTTCAGATTGTCAAGTTTTACCCCAAAATTTGGTTACCATGGTAACAGCAGCACAAAGCTACATGTACGCAGGAATAAGCCAATGATCCTAGTTTCAGATACAAAAAAAAAAAGGTGTCACGTTTAATATTTTTTGAGATATTGCAGAAAAATGATATGTTACAGTGTTTCATGTACCACGCCCCCTGGTGGCTATTTCCAAAAAATGAAAAATTGATTTCGAGATATTTATAAATAACACAAAATATATCAATTTCAAAGCCATTGTTAAAAAAATGCGACCTGCAGGTCATATTTAATGAAATCTCGAAGACTCTTGTTTGACGAGAAATGGTGCGAAATTTGGCGAGACTTTCAGTTTTATAATGTCAAGCTGCCTATAAGGTACATAATGACCAAAACCAGACGTCTGTAGCTTATAAATTGACGAAGTTACAAAAAATGGTCGTGTTATTTCCAATTTCCATGATTTTTGCCCAAAAAATGTAACCATGGTAACGGCACTTACATATCTGTCGTGTCAAGCTGGTCTAGTGGAACTAAATGCCCAGTGGAACTAACTGGCCCAGTTATAAGCATTTCCGTGAAATCCCGTGTTTTCTCGTTTGACGAGATACGGTGCGAGATTTGGCCTGTCTTGCAGCTCTGTCGTGTCAAGCTTGTTTGGTGGAACGAAATGCCGAAAACCAGACCTGTCTAGCTGTAAAAGTCGCCGAGTTATAAGCATTTCCGCGAAGTCTCGTTTTTTCTCGATTGACGAGATATGGCGCGAGATTTGGCAAGCAACAAACAGACATACGCAACTGAGTAATATGCTTGCCGAAATCTTTGATTCCGGCAAGCAATAAACAAAATCTGATATAGTTTTTTGGATGACTGATTATTTGCAAAAAGTTTGGTGATGCTAGCTCCTGCTGTTTTAGAGATATATATGGTTAACATACAGACGATGCACGACGCCGCACCATCGCATAAGCTCACAGGTTCGCTAATAAAGGAGCAGATGACAGATATACATTATATTCTCAAGGTTTTGCATGGTCTCCCGATTCCATAATCGAGGTTTTAGTCTCAGATTGCATGGCTTTGTCTTTGATTGGCTACTGCAATGCCTAGTCTTGACTGCATCACGAACATTTAGATCATATCTGTACTTTTCAGTAAGACAAAATGTTCTGCCATACTTACCATGTCTAGTACACTGTCAGATACAGAGCGTTTTGGTTGCAGATCATATGGGGCATCTTGTCCATCGGATGGACGTGGAAATCCAGGTCTCAAGATGCCAGCACCTTCTCTCTTCTGCAGCATCCCATATATCTGTTCATATACATGTTGCTACAAAAGGGAAAAAAATTAATTTATTACAATAAACCTCAATTGAAAATATGAATTATGGACTGAAGAGTGCTTTAAATATCCCCATATACTACTAGGGTTAAAAATTCTTAAAGAACCCCAGACAAGTGTGTTGCACTCGCAACAAGAATAATAACCTAGTGTTTTGCCCTCATGACACGTTAAATGTCCTTTGGGACATCATAATCTACCTGACCTAATTGTATGAAAGTTGTAAACTGGCTGTGTAAAGCCCTGTCTGTAATGTTTGTTTTTCCTACACAGCTTGTCGTTGTTTTCCCAAGCACATATACTAACCCAGTTTGAAAATGACAAAATAGCCGTTCAAAATGGCAAAGTTCATGGTAAATGCCGATAATCATGTCTTACACCCTGTTCCGTTTTTAGCATATAAGTTTCTAAGTCAAGGACAAAGATGTCAGATATTACATGGTTTTCTATAGCAGAGTTGAATAAAATAAGAAACCTTTGATAAGTTTGTTTAATTTTTACAACAAGTCGAGAATGATCTTTTGATATATCTGGTTGTAATTAATTTATATCTGGTCAAATGTTTTGCTTATCTGTGAATCAATCAAACAGGCAATTCAGTTACAAGAATTCCCCCCCCCCCAAAAAAAAATAAAAATTTAATAAAGGATGCCAGTGAAGCTTTATATTTGGTATAAATGCATTGTCTTATTCACAATTAATTAGTTAAATTTTTGCAAAAAAAAATTTTGTGAATTTAAACCATTGTTAACAAATAATTAACCACAGCATGCGAGTGGATTTTTATATTTTGGTCTAAATGCCATTCATTTCTTTTGAAGATTGAAAACATTATGCTTGTGGGTAATGCAAAGTATAAATCTGATATATCACAACCTGGAATCTACACATAAACCTGAAAATAAATGCTGGATCAGATTTCCAATTTATCAAGGTCTGTTTATTCACATTCCTTGGTGTTTATAATACACAACAAATTCTGCTATAGACAGCAGTGGTTAAGAGGGATGAGTTACTGAACAAATGTATCATGACCACGGTGTCAGTGTAAACCTGCCTGTGTGTGAAGGTTGCTGAGGACCAGGATGTAGGTCTGTCTCAGCGTCTCTATAGCACCCTGGGCAATGCTCTGTACACTTAACTTGACCGAGCTCTCATCCTCCTCATATTCAGTTGCAGGTTCTTTTGCTGAAACAATGTTGGAGGAGGTCAATAAAAGAGGTGGGTGTGCATTGGTTTTTTTACATCTGACATGGACAAGGCATAAAATAAGTAGAGAAAGAAAAAATGGGGGCAAATATAAAAAATGACTAAAACTGTTAAATTATGGAAGGTTTTTTTTTCAAAATTAGGTATTTATTATTTGTAGCTATCTGATGCTTCTGTCTGCTTCTATCTGAATTTTCATATTGACAAATGATTTTGAGACAATGTTCAACACAAAATTATTATTCAACAGGACTAGAAACAAATAAAGTTTGTTATAAATGATGTGATTAAACGAAACACTTTTGCTAACATGTAAGTTTTCATCTTGCACTTGAATTTTCTATCCTCACACCATTCAACTGTTAACAGGCTGACTAAAACACACTCAAAATGGGCAACAAGAATGTCATCATATGGATAGATAAAACATAATATTGGATATTTATTTTTGTATTTCAGAGATTCCCAATAACCTTTAGTAAAGTCTCCTAGTACAACAAAGTTTGAAAATTTGTACAAGATACAACAATTAAAAGCTGAACAAAATATTGCCTGCAGTGTAAATATATAAATGCTTCAGAATTCGTTGTAAATCTGAAATAAATGTAAACAGGAATGGGTTAAAGCAATACTTACCTGCTGTTGGCCACATGAATACACTCTTTTCATTTTTTTCCATTAGGGATGCCCCTGCTGTGCTTATTGTCCTGTGACAAAAAAACACAAAAATCAAAAAGAAATTTCAGAATCTAGATAAAGCAACTCTTGTTTTCTCTATTATGTTTATTAGTAATAAAAAGAGAACTATGACCTGAAGAAATATTGTAGCTGGTTATTACTCTTACACAGACATGCAAAAGGCACTCAGAGAACTCATGCCTTCAGCAGTATCACCAGATCTAGAATATTAACATCTAGCTTGAATGTTGGTTTGCATTTATGCAAATTTACCCTAGGAAGGACCAAGCTTAAATTTAGGTTTTTTTACACAAATGCACTCAATATATATACAAAGACGGCACAAATTATAGTTACCTGTGTATGCACTTAGGGCAAACTTTAACCCTTTAAAAAAGTTCATACCAAAGGATTTCTATAATACAAGTGAAATGGTCAGGACAAACAAATCTGCAAAAGGTGATGAATACTTTAAACAAAAACTTGTTATTGTGTTAAAGATTATATCCAGAATTCATAAGGATAACTGTTCATTGGATGTTGGCCTTCACACCCTATCTGTCACACAATTTCTTAAAAGCAGTTAAAAACATTTTGAGAAAAATTGCTTACAGACCACCCAAAAAATGGTGGCAATAATATATTACCTCATAGCTGGGTTTACCAATAAACAGTCCCAATGGTAGTACTACATCTTGACGAGATCTACCAGTTAGAAACTGTTAGTTGAGGAACTTTCTATGTATACAGTACCTTTTCTGCATCTGTAGAGGATTCAGGCCAGGGATATGTTCCATTTCTTCTCCAAACAAGTCTGTAGATGGTGGCCTTTGAAGTTCCTTTGATATAATACAAACCAAACAAAATGCAGGAATGTAAAATGAAGTGACCTAATTTTTGGTGCAAATCATGTTTTGGCCTTAAACATTTAAACCTAATAAGATGTCACTAGCTGCATTTTCATTTATAGCTGCTAAAGTGTTATCAATTATGGTTGATCCAAGGGCAAAGACTTATAACCTGCGTCTTACTAAAACAATGGCCAAAGTTACTGTACCTATTAACCTATGGTTGATATGCAAAAAATCTATTATGTATGCAATTAAGATATCTGACAGAGTGACACTGAAGATGACAACAGCAACAAGACAATCAATATACAGGAAATATGTAATAGACAGCCACAATTTAAACTTCATTTATTTTACACAGATTGTACAAAAAAGTTATTGCAACTGATCAATGCACTCTCCATAGTTTAGGTGGTGTCAATTCTGGTCATGTCTAGAGATGGAGGAAACTGAAGAACCCGGAGAAAACCACCAGCCTTGAACAGGCCACTACATCCCACTCTCACAGCCACGCTAAATTTGAAATTAGCCTGGGCCCCTTGAATTCACGAGAAGAACACCAAGTCAGCTTAAAGTTGCTGCCTTTAGTTAAATGTCCACAATAACCCAAATGTTTGTTTATGTTTCTGGGCACAACCCCGAGGCAGCGGAAAATCTTGCGCTTCTAAAGAAGCTACTGATTTTCCCACTGCCTGCTTTGACCATTAATGATGCACTTAAACACCAGGTGGTGGGCCTGTCTGCTGAAAAAAACTGCTGATGTGACTAGCAGCCAACCAAATGCAAGTCAATTAACTAACACTTGACAGGTACCAGGCTCCACCCAGAAACCACATGTGGGGCCATTCTCTCTGAGCCTGCGGCCTGTTCAAACGGTTGCCAGGGCGATGTGCAGTCACTCAAAATTAAATGAACAACATTGGCTCTGTGTACTCCTCGCTTGGCTGGTAAACTGTTTCGTCTTCCAGCATAGGATCTAATCTGATTGGACCAAAATACAGTGCTCCCCTCTGGTGTAGCGATTCAGGATACGAGGTCTAAACAAACAGCGCTCACAATATAGGTAGTAGGGCTATAGGTAAAGTGCTGTGCAAAGAGCGTAGTTTCTGGGATGTTACATACCTTTTCCAGCTGAGCCAGTGCACTACTGGAGAGGTTCTGCTTCAGTTTCTGGTTTGTGGCTGCCATGAGAGTCGCGTCTCTGTCGATGAACTTGTTGGTGTACTCAACAAACCCCTGTATCCCCATAATCATCCTCTCAAGCTGAAACATGAACATGAAAGAAACATGTATCATCAAATGACGAACCACAACCAATGCTCTCTTATAGACACAACATGGAATATAAATTAGGGAAAGAGGGGGATTTATGGCATATTGACTTTTCTGTGTATTTCGTATACTATTTATATTATCTAAAATAAAACAAGGGCAACACATATAATAAGCCATGTGTTTTGTGACCTCTGACCTCATTAAATATATGCAGATATTACTCTTGATTTAATTCAGATGAGAAAATTTATTGTAAATATCTATAATGAGTTTAATGAAAATCAATCAGATATTTGTTAAGTAACCAAGACACCTCCAAAGAGTGGTGACTTCTGACCTAATTACACATGCATGGATTTTGCCAGGAATGAAACTTGGGCCAAATAATTTATCTGAGTTAGTATATTATAGTGAGTTTTGTGAAAATTGATTTCAGCCCTGTTAAGTTATCACTGCAACACTAAAACACTGGGTGAACAAGTGACCCATGGGTCATGACGCTCAGCTGACTGGGAAGAGATTTGCAAAAGGAAATTTTATCATCTGAATGGTAGTCTATAACTATTGAACTGAAGCATCAAACAGATTAACCAACAGGCTGAGATTGTGTCTGTATTAATATATCTCAAGAATAGAGAAAAAAATTGTAAAAATTTGAAAAATAAAGGTGGCGCCACCAGTCTGCAGAAACTAATAAAAGCACTTAATGGTCAATATCCATGCAAAGAAGCATGGTGGTCTCTGGATTAGTTGTTCAGATACTTCAGCTTTTGTATCAGATTTTCCATTATTCTGAGGGATTCTTTGGAGTCCTATAGCTTGAAGGATATGGGCAACAGAGACCTAATTTCAGGTTTCCACAAACACTTTTCATGGGCCTCCTTGCATGACAAGAATGAAGATTCTAGGTCCAGTTGTTACAATTTGTACCCTGTTGACAGATAACCACATCCTTAAAGGTCTCAAAAATAGAGAAAAAAATTGTAAAAATTTGAAAAATAAAGGTGGCGCCACCAGTCTACAGAAACTTATGAAACATCACATGATCAATATGTATGCCAAAAATCATGACCATCAGTGATGTAGTTAATGAGATATTGAATTTTTGTATGAAATTTTTCACTATTCTGGGGGGTACTTTGGGGCCCCATAGCTCAAAGGATATGGGTAACAGAGACCTAATTTCTAGGTTCCATGGAGACTTTTCATACGTCTCTCAGAATGTGAAGAATGAAGATTCTAGGTCCAGTCTTAACGATTTGTGCCCTGTTAACAGATGTTCACATTTTTTAAGGTCTCAAAAATAGAGAAAAAAATTTGTAAAAAAATTGAAAAATACAGGTGGCGCCACCAGTCTGCAGGAACTGATGAAACATCTCATGATCAATATGTATGCCAAAAATCATGACCATCAGTGATGTAGTTAATGAGATATTGAAGTTTTTGTATGAAATTTTTCACTATTCTGGGGGGGTACTTTGGAGCCCCATAGCGCAAAGGATATGGGTAACAGAGACCTAATTCCAGGTTTCCAAGGAGATTTTTCATGGACCTCTCTGGATGTAAAGTAAGAAGATTCCAGGTTGTGCCCTGTTAATGGAGAGATGGCCGGACGGCTGGACAGATGACGGACAAAAGGTGAACCCTATAGCTCAGATGACTTACAGTCAGCTGAGCTAATAAAAAGCAGAAAAGGAGTGACACCACACAAACATGCTTTACTCATCCCTGGCTATCAAAGTTACCTTGTTCATGATCTGTTTACACCAAGAGGATCAAATTTGTGATTATTTCATGACTAATTATTTAGAAAAGTTCATGATCTGCTAACCACATCATGCACGGTCACTAAGCTGAGTGAGTCGGTAAAAATGTTTACAAACTGTCAAAAAATCAGATTTCAAAACATTTTCATTAATTTTACAACGGTTGAGTATTTGAATTTCACATTACAGTTATCATGACCTTTTCAGCACCAAAGCTTAAACAATAACACTGAATCAGAAGTTGAATTATATTATTCCATTTTTTGATGATCTTGCTTGAATTTCTTGGTCTTTTTTAAAGATTTGTTTGGGTAAAGGTAACCACCTCTAGTTTGCGATGCTGACTTATTTATTTGTTATTCCAAGTATGCACATACATCTGCAGAGTTCCATTTAAGTCTGGGACTATGTGACAGGACTTGTTTCCTGTCATTAAATTTTTGTCATGGTGTTACCAGGCAGGGTGTCTACCACACCTGTAGGCCTGGGAGTGTAATCATCCAAAATGCTGGGTAACAATTAACACTGAGGTACACACCAAGGAAGCACTCTTTAGTAACAGATGCACAGCTGTGGAGCACAGCCTTCCCATTAAGCCTGGAGAACGCTCACCTTGGGTGGTTGAGGTTGACCGTGAAATAATTCTCACCACTCAATTTGGGGCTGACCTTTGAACTCAGTATCCCTGAGCTTTGAGTTCTGCATTTACTCAACCCCAAGATTGTCACAGAAGCCAGTGAGTGTAAATGTTCTTTGTTTCACTAAACAAACACCATATGATATCTTTAGGCAAATTAACTTTTACTGTCAGTGATAATAAAGAACTTTTTTAGAGTGCCATTATTTAAACATTCAACATGACTTAAGCACTAATAGAAACAGACATGTTTTATTAACCTGTAAATTGTACGTTGTAATTTGCTGCAATAGGGACCATACCTCTTTTCCAATGAAATTAGCAGCAGTCATGGTTTCCTTCCTTATCAATGAAGGGTCTTCCCCTTTCATCATGGCATCAACCACAGTAGGTACATTGTCCGAGCCTGCTTGGTCCATTGATGGTATCATTGTTGGGTCATACTCAATCCAAGATGAGGGTGGCATGGGTGGCTTCCAGCCCCGGTCATTTGATGAACCCTATAGGGTGAAATCAAAACTAACATAATTTTCTTAATTTAAATTCCTTTCCCAAATATTATCAACTTTTAATTCCTCTTCTTGAAGCCCATGTCTTATAGTACCAAAATCTACATATGTTGATGCAAGCACATACTAGTTTCTTTTCCCTTTTTCAGCTGGACCATGTTATACAAAAAGATGGTTAGAAAGGAAACCCTTAGTCAATAATAGACATGTACATATATTATAATTTACAGAAAAGGAACAAAATACCTACATTTTTGAATATTTAAGACATCCAATCATTTTAATATATGAGAATATTGCCTTTATTCACATTTAACCCACTCTGGTGGCAATTCATGCTGAGCATAAGTCACAAGCACATTTTATTCAGACTGTTGAATTTTTTTAAAAATTATTATCTCCCCGAAAACAGTTGGACAATAGGCACTAATTCACTAAAGTGAGATTGTGGTAATTTATTAATTTTATCGTTAATTAACCTAGACCTAGATAAGGTGAGTAGTCAATATTTTTCTGATGGATAAACTGCAGTGAGTCATGCACTCTAACGCTGTATATTCATGCTCAAAACCTTGTCTTACATGATCACTGCTAACAAAGTGACCATCAAATACAGGTTTCTTAATGTGTATAATGATAACTTAGCATCAGACATGTAACAACTCTCCATACTACCATGGCCCAGGCACTCAAGGGATCCAACTTGGGGTCGGTCTGCATTCCCTGTAATATAAATCAGATACATTGAACAAACTGTAGTCAGAATTAAGTTATGACAGAAATTGTAGCACAGGAAATTAAATGTGTTATAATTTTAAATCATATTAAACAGTATATCAACCAGACTTGGCATGGTACAGCATACTTCGTGTATAAAGGCAGTTGAACTTTAATGTTGGTAATTATGTAGATTTAAACTACTGCTTGCACGGCCTTTTAAACACTTGCATATTAACATTATATCCTAGCTCCACAAAGGGGCGTGTGTTATGTTTTTTTGCCAGGGTTGGTTTTTCTGTTTGTTTGATGGCAACATTGCTCAAAAAGTTTTTAATAGATTTTGATGAAATTATCAGGATATGGTAGCTCGGCAATGATACAGGAAACAAGTTGCTTCAATTTTTGGGGTGGTCAGTCTGGATCACCATTGGGTTCCAGTAATTTTTAAAGGAAAAATGCTGCATTCCTGACAATGCCAAAAAGTACGGGAACTGAAATGCTTTGGTGGAGGTCTGCACTCTCTGAGTGCTTTTCTAGTGTTGCAAGTGTTTTTATCCTGCGTAAAAAATAGCACCAAATGATACAATTGATCTACTGCACCACACAAGTGAAATATCTGTGGGCAAAATTACTGATATGCATTTGGTGTCACATCAATTTTATAAACAAAGAAAGATTTTACTAGTATAACATCTAAAATGATAAAAGTGAAAAACCTAAACCTACCAGTTTCTGGCATAACATGTATCTGGTAATATGTAATAAAACATGTAATATAAATTGGTCACTGCATGGATCTGAACACAGCAAATGGAACTATGTGCAATCTTCAAGCATGTGGAAAAGTATTAGTTATGATACCTGACCAAATGGATGATATTAATTTTAGTACATGTATTTGACTCACCCTTGTGGCACAGAGAATGGGGTCACTTGAAATTTCTGCTCCTGTATTCTGCTTGGGCTGAACATTGTCCACCGAGTTTGAAGCCACCATCGGGTGAGCCTGAACACTGACGCTGACCATCAGAGCACGAGGAGTGAAGGCAAACGGTATCAAATCTCCATCCTTGTTAAGTATTGGTCCTAACACCTCCAGCTCATCTTCATCAAATGTCTTGTAAGTTTTATTTGAAAAAGAATTACAACGGAATGGAATATTAACCTTTGCCATGACTAGTTTTAAGTTTTACTTCTTTTTTTAATGGAGGTTATGTTTCAACAAGTGTTTGATAATTATCTTTGTCTATTAAGCTGTGTTTCCACTTGTCTGGATAAGGTTATGGACAGATATGGTTGGAACCAAATTTGATAAACAGAAAGTGTTCCACTAGTACTAACATAATACAGTGGCTATTAGCTTTACAATTTATGGAACTTTCAGAATTCTGCCTTCACAAAATGGTTCCTAATCGAGCACCTAACAGGGTGAATGCATCCCTGTGTCTGTATCCATACCTGCATTGGTATCAGACAGCATAACTCAAGTTATTATCAATATATTTTCATTAAACTATTGAATTTTAAGATTTGGTGTATAATTACATGAAAAACTAGGTCATGTATACAATTTTCATGATCTCTCTCACATATTTACATAAGCACAAACAGGTCTAAAGAGCAGATTATACCAGATGCAGAAGAGGTGTTGTGGCATGGAATTTCTCCAACAAATGAAAATAACATAATTGGTTCAAATTACCATACAGCTAAAATAGCTGTTAAGATTTAGAATAATTATTATTTAGCTCAAACTATACTGCCAGTTCTTGGGAAAGAGTGAGAGTTTAGGGTTAAGGTCTACATCCTTAGTGTGCTGGAATCTAGTTGTTTAAGTGCCATTATGAAGAGCACAGACAGTGTACTGGCCACTGGAAGTTTCACTTTTGTTTCGTCAAGCCTGTTCCTTAAGGGTGGTTTTTAAGAAGTAGCTGTCCAGCTAAACTTGAACCTTCTGACAGCATTAAACATATATAAAGGTGAAGTCCAACATTAGTGATATATATCATAGAGGAGTTCCAAAAGTTGGATATTCTAGAGCAACACTAATTATGTAAGATCCTCACTATTTCCTCTTTAGATGACTCTGCAGAGACTGGCTTCTCCTGCTTTGTTTCTTCATCTGTGTCTTCTCTGCTGGTGACTGGTTCTGGAGCAGCAGCCTCCTGGCTGGCTGGAGCTTGTAGAGCATCACTGGTGGCTGCTGGTGGGGCTGCTGAGGCTGGTCCTGCTGGCTGCTGTGGCTGCTTCTCACTGACCTGAGCTGAAGGGGAAGATTTCTTACTCTTTTTCTTGGGAACCTGTATAAATTAATCAATTACATGTTAAAGTTGAGTAGTATGCATAATAAAGTATATAACAATGTATTGCTGGATTATAGATTTATTCCATATATATCACAATATTGAATATTGGCTATATTTAAATGCATGATCTTTGGTCTAATATGTAACTGGGTTCCTTTGGCTTATCTATATTAAAATTGACAGTGCATGGTGGCACTCAACTGTTGTCACACAACTTCTCTGGCCGCACCTTAGAAACACTAATAGTCTTTGTTTGGAGAGTGTGTCCTATGGAGAGTTATTTTCCATATTTTCCCATAACCCTGGAGAATTTTGACATGATTTCATGAAGGGGCTATTGCACTGCCATTTATCAGAAACTACACTGGTTAACTCTACCCATGTCATCTCTATGGAAAATCCATTCAACGCAAAACTATGGACCTGTCCAAACAGAATAACAGGTATTTAGTTAGTTCTAGCTACCAATAATTGTGACATTTTAACATCTGCTATGACACAGGACTTCATAAACCTTTATCTTACTATTACTGCATCCTCTGAAAACAACAGCCTGGTTCACTTCAGCATTGTTGTAGGTATTCAGTGACCAACAAAAAAATACAATTAACACACTCTTTAAAGTTTGAACTCCACCAAAATGGCCTAATATGCTGTCAGAATTTGGAATAGTTGTAATTAATAAGCTGAACATCGTTATACTGCCAGTCTTCAGTAAATGCCCGGTTAAAGACAAGGAGAATTCTGCAGCTATATATTTATATCTTTATCCTATATCTGTCTCTAAACGACTATGAAACTTCTCTGAGTCACAGGGTTGAGGCTTGTGATATTTGACAGAGGTCAGTCCTATCCTGGCCCTTGGCAGGCTAGTGCACAATTAAGTGATGTACCTCCCCCTCTCTGACTCCTATGGCACCAACCACTTTGCACTTTGCAGGGTGGATTTGATTTACATGAATCAAATAAGTGACCTTTGGTCCACAAAGCTCAGCTGAAACCAGATGGCAGCACTTACAGCTTGACTGCCTCCTTCTGCTGCTGTTTTATTCTGCTTTGCTTTCACCAGCTTCTGGTGCATTAAAGTCAGACTTTTCTCATAGTGTTCACAGCGCTGCATCAGTTGCCTGACCATCTCTTCTTTCTTCTTCAAGGCCTCAGCAGGACCAGACTAAAAGGATCACATTAAAACAGCTGTATAAGTCTCATTTTAAAGATGGTTCTTATTTTTAAACAAAAATAAATCTCAATCTTGTTTAATGTACACACGTCATGTATTAAATAGTGAAATGTAGAAATGATAAAATCAATCCTTTTAAATCCATCCTGTTAGAGAATAACAAGGGACCCATGGGTCACGGCGCTCAGCTGAATGAGACAGATACAATTGTGTCACTATTGTTGTATGTAGGTCTGTAAGATTTCATTTTGACAGATGTAATTTTTTGGATTAATTATGTAGTTGAGCGGAATAGTTATCAGTATTTTAAATATGAACATGAATGTGTGTCTAAAATATTGCAATGGGAATGACCAGATGTTGTAAATTGCAGAGGAAGGATGTAGAGATTTGCAAGTATAAAAATACACATTTAATAAATCAAAATATTTATGGAAAAGTAGAAAACTTATATGTTTTGGGAAGCAGTTGTTGCTGAATTAGAGAGGAAACAGAATGTCTCAAAAAGTATCTATAGAGAAGAACTTGTAGATTAAGCTGTGAGAAGTTGCCATGTTTGATCTGAATTGAAGAATGGGGGATTGTTGCTAATAATATCTTGTGATCTAACCATGTGTTTTCTAATGTTGAAACTGAAGCATTTAAACAGTTAGTAAAGACAAGATCTATGGTATTTCCATGGTCATTGGTTGGTTGTCTGACTAGTTGTTGACATTAAAGAGTTGACATAATTGTGTCAATTTGGTGTTATATATTATATTAGAAATGTCAATATTGAAATCGCCCATGATCACTATAGGCAGGTTGTGGTCAACTTGAGAGACTAAAACTTTGGAGTTCAGCGAAGAAGTTACTGATGGGACATCCGGGTGACCTATAGAGGAAAACAATCTGAAGTGACTGAGTCTAAGTGTGAATATAGAGAAGAGATGACTCAAAATCTGGTGTTGTGTGGTGGTGAAGGGTTACGTGGGGATTCAGCTGTATAACCTGATTGGGGGGGGGGGGGGGGGGGAGGATGAGAGTTTAAAAACACCTTTGTAACTCTGTATATTTATTTCTTTATTTACCAGTTATAAATTTTCTGCAGTTGCCAGAAGAATATTGTCCTAAACAAATACTCAGTGGAGTGAGGAAAGTTACAACACCTTTGCATAAACATACAGGATACAAAATTTAATCTCACAGGTAAAAAAAAGTTTTATTCATAATTATTGAATATTTGAAAAAAGACAGAGAGATAGAACAAGTGACCCATGGGTCATGACGCTCAGCTGACTGGGAAGAGATTCGCAAAAGGAAATTTTATCATTAGAATGGTAGTATATACCCATTCAACTGAAGCATCAAACAGATTAACCAACAGGCCAAGATTTAGTCTGTATTTATATATCTCAAAAATAGAGAAAAATGTGTAAACTTTTAAAACTAGAATACGGGTAACCGACAAGTGACTACATGTATCTGCCAAAATCGGATAGTGAGGCATGGATTGAGTGGCAAGGGGAAATAGAGTGAGGTATGTTGCATATTAGCATGGATGTCTGCAGCCTAAATGTGTATGTAGGTTGTGCCACCTACCACAAATCCAGAAAGCTGTCCAAGTTGTATACACCTGCAAATTTTTAGGCAGAAAAGTCAAACCACTACATGTATATGAGCGATTTTTGCCCATGGCAGACAAACAGACAAACACTGTGCAAAAATCTTTGCAGGTAACCCCTCCAGTTTTGTGTATGATAAAGACCTATGTGAGATCTAAACACATGCACAATTTTGGCCCAATCGGTCAATTGGTTCCTGAGATATGAGCTTGGATGTGTGCAGCATTAACTAGAATGTAGGTGGCGCCACCTGTCATAAAATCAAGAAAGCTGTCCACGATGTATAAACCTGCAAAATTTTAGGCAGTTATGTCGAACCACTACAGAGAAATGAGTGATTTTAGGCCACGGCAGACTAACAGACAGACGCTGTGCAAACATTGTTACAGGTGGCGCCACCATTTTTTGTGTATGTTACAGAGCTATCAAAGGGCTACATTTGTATAAATTTTATTTCCTGATCGGTCAAACGGTTCCCAAGATATAAGCTTGGATGTCATCAGCATGAACGTGAACTTAGGTGGCGCCACCTGTCATAAAATCAAGAAAGCTATCCTGGATGTATACGCATGACGAATTTCAGGTGAATTAGTCAATTCACTGCAGAGATATGAGTGATTTTAACCCAAGGCAGATGAACAGATGGACACTGTGCAAACATGGTTACAGGTGGCGCCACCATTTTTTGTGTATGTTATAAAGCAATCCAAGGGCTACATTTGTATCAATTTTATTTCCTGATCGGTCAAACGGTTCCCGAGATATGAGGGTTTATGAGTGGAAACAGACCCACAAATGGACACTGGATAGAGAGGAAAGGTCAGAGGTCAACGCAAATTGGTTAGGCACCAGTTCACATGTGACCCGATAATAGGTGTAAGTTTGGGAAAAATCGGTCCATTAGTCTCCGAGGAGCTCTCTGGAAACGAACGCCGCTGCGGTGGAGGAACTCGGTCAAAAACATAGTATCCGCAAAACTTCGTTTTGGCGGATACAAAAATACAGGTGGCTCCACCAGTCTGCAGAAACTAATAAAAACACTTAATGGTCAATATCCATGCAAAAAATCATGGTGATCTCTGCATTAGTTGTTCAGATACTTCAGTTTTTGTATCAAATTGTCCATTATTCTGAGGGATACTTCGGAGTCCTATAGCTTGAAGGATATGGGTAACAGAGACCTAATTTCAAGTTTCCACAGGCACCTTTCATGGGCCTCCTTGCATGACAAGAATGAAGATTCTTAGTCCAGTTGTTGCGATTTGTACCCTGTTGACAGATAACCACATCTTTAAAGGTCTCAAAAAAAAAGAAAAAAATTCGTAAAAATTTGAAAAAGAATAGAGGTGGCACACCCAGTCTGCAGAAACTGATGGAACAGCTCATGATCAATATGTATGCCGAAAATCATGACCATCAGTGTTGTAGTTAGTGAAATACTGCAGTTTTTGTATCAAATTTTCCATTATTCTTGGGGGGGCGGTATTTTGGACCCATACAGCTTAAAGAATATGGGTAACAGAGACCTAATTTCAAGTTTCCATGGAGACTTTTCATGGGTCTCCCTGTGTGTCAAGAATGAAGATTCTTGGTCCAGTTTTTATGATTTGTGCCCTGTTAACAGATGTTCATATCTTTAAAGGTCTCAAAAATACAGAAAAATTTCGTAAAAAAAACCGAACAAATACAGGTGGTGCCACCAGTCTGCAGAAACTTATGAAACACTCCATGATCAATATCCATGCAAACAATTATGGTTATCTCTGCATTAGTTGTTCAGATACTTTAGCTTTTGTATCAAATTTTCCATTATTCTGAGCTGTACTTTGGAGTGCCATAGCTCAAAGGATATGGGTAACAGAGACCAAATTTCAGGTTTCCATGGAGACTTATCATGGGTCTCCCTGAATGTCAAGAACGAAGATTCTAGGTCTAGTCGTTACGATTTGTACCCTGTTGACAGATAACTACATCCTGAAAGGTCTCAAAAATGGAGAAAACAATTCGTGAACATTGAAAATTACAGGTGGCGCCACCAGTCTGCACAAACTGATGAAACATCTCATGATCAATATGTATGTCGAAAATCATGACCATCAGTGATGTAGTTAATGAGATATTGAAGTTTTTGTATGAAATTTTTGACTATTCTGGGGGGTAATTTTGGGCCCCATAGCTCGAAGGATATGGGTAACAGAGACCTAATTTCTGGTTTCCATGGAGACTTTTCATAGGTCTCTCAGTGTGTCGAAAATGAAGATTCTAGGTCCAGTCGTTACGATTTGTGCCACGCTAACAGATGACAGCATCCTCAAAGGTCTCAAAAATAGAGAAAAAAATTCGTAAAAAATCGAAAAATACAGGTGGCGCCACCAGTCTGCAGGAAGTGATGTAACATCTCATGATCAATATGTATGCCAAAAATCATGACCATCAGTCAAGTAGTTAATGAGATATTGAAGTTTTTGTATGAAATTTTTGACTTTTCTGGGGGGTACTTTGGGGCCGCATAGCTCAAAGGATATGAATAACAGAGACCTAATTTCTGGTTTCTAAGGAGATTTTTTATGGACCTCTCAGAATCCCAAGTTACAAGGTTCTAGGTCCAGCGGTTACGATTTGTGCCTGGTTAACGGACGGACAGACGGACAGACGGACGACGGACAAAGAGTGATCGCTATAGCTCAGATGACTTTCAACAAAGCAAATCACTTTAAATACCCATTCTACTGATGCAGAAAAATAATGAACGAATGTTTGCATTAGGTCCTCATTTTTTTATTACATCAATTTTTTGTTAAGATAAATTTTGGAAAAATTTTACTATACATTTACAATATATATAAATTATATTTGAAAATTTAAGTTGATTAACAATTCTAAACTGCATCAACATTTACAGTTAATCTGCTCAGTCAAACAATTATGTCACATTATATACACAGATGTATTTATTTTTTCTTAAAATATATTTTTTTGAATTTGCAAAATAATAAATATCTGAAAATAACACTTCATTCAGGAAAAGTTGTATATATTGGATCGTAATCAGCAATGCAATTAAAGTATGTAACTAATGCAACATATTGGTTGGGGGGGGGGGGGTGGGGGTGCAGGGTTGCCATGTGATTCTACATTTGTGACAGCAGTGTTGCATCACAAACAGGCAAGGCTGTAGGGACCAGACATGGCTGGTCTGGAGGTTCAAAATGAAAATACATTAGAGCCTCAGAAAAAACTTCAACAACTAGAACAATTTTTAAGCTTTTACTTTGAAATTTCAGAATTTAACAGATTAAATCTATATATATCGACTGTGAAAAGTAAATCAAATGTTCTTACAAGATAGAAACATGCCATGGTCAAACTTGGGCAAAATTTAAGTTATATAGAGGAATATTTATGGTAAATATGAAGAAAACCAGATGAGTGGTTTTGATATTCGGCAGTCCTGAAGTATGAAAATAGATATTTAATAGAAACACAGGTGTATTTAATTTTTTCTAAAAATATATTTTTAAATTATAACTTTTTTAAATTATATAATACTGACTAAATTATTGGCACATACATAGGAACTATACAGAGGAAACAGTTAAAAGTTTTGAAATACTGTGATGCGTATGAAAAATTCACAGATGGACAGGCTAGTGGACAGAATGGACTAATACATTTATTTCACTTTCAAGGGAATAATGCATTTAAGTTTATATATAAGCCTATTTTTTTAGCATATTAACTTTTTCCATTAATAGTTTTAAATCTGATTCATTTTTTTTATTTACAAGTTTTATAAATTTGTAATAAAACAACTGAAAATATAAGTTAAAATATTAGAATTCTAAGCTGCAATCATTATATATCCAGAGTGTACTAGGTCATATTGGGTCATATTATGCATACACATATATTTTTTATTTTTAAATCACAAATGTTTAAACTGAATTTAAAAGAAAATAATGCCACAACATGGCATCTATTAGATTATTCCTTGAATCACTATTAAAAAGTTTTGCACATTGGAATTTTCAGTACATGCTTAATTTTATTTACCGAAATAAAATAAAAGATTCAGTAAATTGGATAAAATAAAACATATTTTCAAATAAAGTATACACACTTTTGGTTGAATGAAGGACAAACAATATCATTATGCTAATTACAATCTCAGCAATAATTTATTACTGGAATTAATAGTCAATTTCACACCTGGTGAAGTTTTTACTCTTTTGAAGTAAGGAATTACTTATCTGATGAACATCCACACTTTCATAGCAATACACCAATTTGTGGACACTATTAAATGAGCACTTTAATCATTTTAACCCTGGTGGTACAATACAAAATCTAAAATATAGCATAGCCATGAATAAAATAAAATACAGAAAATTATAACATTCATCTAGTTAATGCACCATCTGGGGGGGGGGGGAGTGCAGGGCAGAGGGGAAGCCTACTAGTAGTGGCCAAGCTGAGCCTGAGGCAAGCTGCCTGGGGTGGGTTACATAATGCAAGTGATGGCTGTTCTACTAGGTGGGCCAGATGTAAACAACACTTGACATGGTATATGAAAACTTGAATAAAAGCTACTCTTTTCTATCAATTCCTTTGAAATTTCAGATTTTAAAAGATTAAATCCTTATGTATATATGCTGTGAAAATTAAATCAACAGTGCTTACAGAGAAAAAATGTGCCATTCCCAAAGTTGGACAAAATTTAAGATATTAATTTTTTTATTTATGCTAATACCTTGAAAAATTTGCAAAATTCAGATCTTATTTTGGGGAAATCATTGAATCTTGATTAAATAAAGTTATATTCCTGAAAAAAAAAGTCTCCAGCTTCAGCAATTCTCACGTTAGACGAGTAAATATATTTCCTGATTTTTTAAAAATTGCATTATATTTGGGCCCATAGCTTCAAAATAATACCCAATACTGACCTAATTTTTGGTATGTTCATAGAAAATGTATGGAAGAATATGAATACTAAATATGACCAAGATCAGATCAGTGGATTTGATATTAGGCAACCTTGAAGTGTAACAATGGCTTTTTTATGGAAAACAGAGGTTTTTCCTTAGTATCTAGAAGGAACGAAGTCCTAATGACCCAATTTTCGGTATGGTAGGAGATTTTGGGAACATCTAATGATATGTATAATTTTGGATTCGTAGGTCTAACAGTTTAAAAATGTGCCCTGTTAACGGCCGGACGGCCGGACAGCCGGATGGACAAAGGACCACGACTATAGCTAAGATGACTTATAGTCAGCTGAGCTAAAAATTTGTAAGTGTCAAAATAAGTCAGCATTTATCATACATCATGTATAAATGTAATATATATAAATCACTTCCAACAGAAAGATTTAACCTTTAATCAAATGATTTATATGTTAGGGCCATTTAATGTAAATATTTCCATTCCATGCACTTTTCACTGATTCAGTACCCTAGCTTTCATTTGTTTACATTAGAACCACATAATTATTCACACCATTACATAAATATTAACTTTTTAAATATTCTACTTTTTCACAAACTCATTTGGTCAAGCAAAAATTCAAGGTGACAATTAAGATGATGTGCTGAAATTCCAAAACTGATGCTTGGTGGAATATAACACCTACCTCTTGTGAGGAGACGTTGATGGACTTATGTTTAGAACCTGAAAGTGACCCAGTAGATCCCCTCCTTGATGACACGTGACAATGACAATGACTGCAGGTATGTCCACCGATGTTACTCACTGACATCTTATTACCATGGATAGCACCACTGTAAATTGTGTTAGGGTAGAGAAAAACATCTCCATATATATATATATATATCAAAGATGAACCATCGAATATGTGCATGCAGATACAGTACTAGTATAATGCAACAGCGAAATTCATTGCTTCAATAAACAGTCATAATTCATATAGAGTAAAACCTTGTTGTGTCAGAGTAAAAAGGACATAAAATAAAGCTTAAACTTACCAGATGTTTGACACAAGCGGGTTTTATTCGGTATAAATTTATAGGGGCATAACTACGCACTGGAGAATTTATGCATTTAATTGCATGCCCTTGATAAACTGTAATCAGTTATTAATCTCTGAATCGAATCATTTCAATTATCATTTATTTTGCATGTACCATCCCCAAGTGCTCTGTGAGCTCTCAAAATTGACTGGGCAGTTTGGGTTGCCAAAGCTTTTCATTGCGTATTAATGTGCCTTAAATCTACTCTAATCATTCACTGGTAGACCACTCCACTCAAACAGAAACATATATGGCAGCGACAAACAGTGGGAGATATATATTCTTCTTTTATTTGCTGAAATATTACTAACACCCGTTTCGGCAAAATTGCTTTTCTTTTTTTAAATTAAGTCTGAAATTTACTACTTAAGTAAGAATTTAAACAAGTACTGATTTGAAAGTAAAAAACTGATAATTAATCGATTCTAAAGGCCCTAACAATTTACAGGCCCATTAATTTAACTTTGACTCAGAGCTTGAAAGTTTGATAAAAAGCAGGGTATTTGATTTAAGTGAGCACAACACGATGACATTTCACTGAACATATAAATCATAATTTTGTCTTATTTAAGGATCGGCAACTCCCTTGAAACAACTGCACTGTAAGAAAGGAGTGTTTTACCCAAAAGATGCGTTTGGTATGCTCCCTCTGTGCGTGGGATCATGTCCTGTGTTTGAGTCTGACAGATGACGGGTATCTGTGGCAAGTGATGCTTTCTTCATCTGAGCCAGTAACTCTGCCTTGTCATGAAGCAATGATTCTATCTGATCATCCTGTAACAAACCCAATGAAACAGTATATGTACAACATTATATTACCGTTCCTTATATACATAGTAAACATACAGTAAAACTCCACCTTCAACTCGTCATTTAACGACCACCTCAAAATAAAGACCTCATTTTCAGTCCTAATTCTTTTTTGTTCTTTATATAAGAATTTGCTCAGTTGACCACCTCAAAAGTGCAACCACTTTATCAAGGTCTCATTGGGGGTCATTCTTGTGAGGTTTCACTGTATGTTCATCTTTATAATCCATGATAGAGATGAAGGACTGGACTCCAGGCCTTGATGGTGTGGCCTCACCTATATCACTGATCCATGTCCATATATGTCCCTCTGTGCAACTCGCAATTTTCATTAGAATTTATGATATGTTAATCTGTCTCATTGAATAAAATACCACAGCTTTTTTTCCCTTATATGACCATATAGTAGAGGGCCCTCAGTAGAGCCTATACCCCACAAAGGAAAAGCTGCAATACAGCATCTGCTCTTTTATCAGGATTCACACAATAATTTTTTTTTTGTCTTTGAGGTCCCATGTCCCAACTTGGAGAAAAAGATGCAGTACTGCTTGTGTAATCTTGCTAAAAACTATCATGCATGGCTGAAAACCTAAATAACCTATATTATGTTGTATCTAGAACTCACCAGATTCCTTCAAGAAGAGATCACAAAATTAAACTGAAAGCCCTTTTCAGGTTAAACTGAACTCTTCATTAGCTGGCCTAAAGTTTACCTACCTATATTGTTCAAGATTAATACAACAGAAGGAACAGTCAAAGATAATTTTTTTAAGATAAGGAAATTCCTGAACCATTTGTACAAAAAACCTACCTTCTCTTCCAGTAGCTCCATGTTTTCCTTATGTTTTTCTTGGAGGTCATTGTGTTCCTGATATAAATAAATGCGACAGACAAATTATAATGCATTTCACTAAATCTATACAGGAATAACTGTTATTATATTTTTCATACAGAATATATATGGCTGATTAATAGTGTTGAACATTAAGTAATTAGTGAGTTACTTTGCAAAATTGGTTCAGATATATCTTTATCTTGGAAACAGGCATGAAAAATTTAATTAGCATTAATTTGTCCAATTAAACCTGAAGATGTACCATACATATTACAAATTGCCAAGAAATATAGTTAATTTGATTACCCTATGATATTTGCCTCTACAACTGCACTTCATTGTCTGTTGTAAGCCAGGTTGGTAAGTGGGTGTAGTATAAGATACCAATGTTTTATTTCAACATTTAAAAGAAAAGATCTGCAAAAAATATGCACTGATTAAGGTTATTGTAGTTCTATTTCTAAGCACATTGCAAAGACTATACTTATGTGCAAGCCTATAGTGATTCACCTTGCTATTAAAATGAAGCTTGAATTTAATAAAGGCACTCTGATTATAATTTGAGTTGTAATTCAATAAAGATTTATGTTCATTTGAATATCAGTAATTAAAACTGGCTAAGCATGCAGCTTAGATTGTATACCCATTGTATACTCATGTATACTCATGACTCCTCCATACCTAATTTCACATAAATAACCTCTTGAATATTCATATTTTAATCATCAATTTTGGGATTAAAACCATATACCGCACCATTGTTATTGCATCCAGCTGTTTCTGACATTCACGTAGCTGGGTCTTGAAAATCATCGCTTCTGGTCCACACCCTGCAGTGCCCTGGGCAAAGTTTGTTTCCAAATCCTGAGCCTATAAAAAGTAACGGCTTTTGTTAAAAAATGTCATGAGTTTATTTACCTACAGCATATATATGCATGGAATGTTAATTTTATGTTTGTATGGTAGGTATGACAGTGGTCTTTAAAGACTAAAAGCTACACCTAGTTCATTCAAGATTTTGAAACTGGCTCAATTTCTTGAAGCTTATTAAAGTAGAATATTATTTCAGTCAAATGTGTGTGGGAGATGGTCTTTGCAAGTCAGTATCTCTATGAAGAATGTTTTCTTGAGATTTTTTGTTACTTGACAAACTGAAGTATTAACTGTCAGGGACCAAAGCATTTCAGGAAAAAGGTAAAGGTTAAGTTTATATTCTGATATGACTCAGTGAAGAGTCTGATCCTACTGAACACTTTGCCTCCCTGGTCAACTGGCCTGTTCATTCATGTAGCTTTTCTCAACTGCCAAGGGAGCATACATCCTAACACCCGCCTTCACCAATGAAATAGGTTTATTTATTCTACATTTTATCCATTCTACATTTGCCTGCCTCCCATGACCAGTACCCATATACTCATGGATGGAGAGGCCCTGCCTCAGCTAGGAAGGTGGTCACAACAAGATTCTAATTGTCAACCTTGCAATCACAAGTCTGGTGCCCTAACCATTATTCCACCACATTCCACAAAGTTCCAGGATTGTTATCTCAACCTTTGTTCAGGAGTGACAAACTAAACAGTTGCAGTGATGGAGTCAAGGTCCACACCATCATGACTGGTGTCCGAGTGCAAGTCAATGTCCAGGTAACTCAAGTCTGCAAAGGACTTAAAAATAGGCACCTATTTCAATTTTGGTTGACCATGCTAAACAACTGTTAAATGCCTGATTGTCCATGAGCTGTCAAAATCATTATTAACATACAGATATTTTGTCACTATCTTGAGTGTTAAAGATATTCAATATACTTAATCTGGCAACATATATAAGCTCAATAATCAATACTCTTTCATTGCTCATTGAAGCAACAATGCTAGGATTTATTTGCTATGTGCAGCTGATTATTGCTACACCTAGGCAAGGTACAGAATCAGGGTGCAGCCTTTAAGGAAGGTTTTGAATATTTTGACCTTAGTGGGAGCTCCTTAAAGGGACCTCGCAAACCCAGGATGCGGCTATTAATAGATGTGTGGCCTTAAAAACAGGATTTACGGTACTGCTTGAACAACAACTGAGGGGCAGTGTGCTGTACGTCATACTATAATGATAACATTTTGGTTTCAGATTTAGCTGATCATAAATGGTGCATGATACCAGTAACTTCAACGCAATCTTAAAACTTTGCTTTGGATATTTATAGAGATTAGTTCATATGTATAACACTAATTGTAATTAAAATTAAAAATTATTAAAAAAAAAACTATAATTTCTCTAATTAAGAGAATTTTTATAATCATATATGGAATATGTGATCCACAAAAACAAAAATACTTATGTAAACCACCTAAAAACATGAATAATTACCTCAGCCTGAGACTCCATCTCCTGTCCAATTCCTCCATTATTCTTAGACTGAGACTTAAAAGAATATAAATGAAAACAAATATCACCATGGGAAGAAAGGAAGAGGTAATGTAAATACTAGAAACTAAGCACATTATTCAATTTAAACAAAAATACTTAAAACAAAATGTAACTCTAACAGTTATATATAATTAATTTTCACAAAATATGAAGCATGGAACTGTGCAGTTAATGAGATAAGGAGCTACATGGAATTACAGAAACTAAAACTTATCAAAATGATATATAAGTCTGATATAAATACAAACCAACCAACAGCCGTCCAAATTGTTCGGATATTAAGACCATTAATCATGTAAAACAGAGCTTGTATGCTGAATGGATTACTTTAATGAAGAACCCCTATCAAGAACCATATAATTGACATGATATGTCTCTTGATTGAAGAAAGACAACTTAACATGTATGTATTTACACATACTAATTCAAATTTCAATGTTGTTATTTTAGCAACAGGTCTCCTACTCCATCGCACTACTATTCATAAAGATCTTTTATATAAGAAGCAGTAATACAAGGACAAGGGTGAGTAGGAATGACCTTGGTGTAGGGGGAGGAAAGACAGAGACCAAAGATTAATGAGAACAGAAAAAGGAACACAGGGATTAAGGTGACAGGGACACAGGAAATGTATGTGGCTAAAAAGGAACACAGAAGATGAAAGCACTGATAAAGATGAGGAGAGAAGAAGTAAACAAGAATAAATGTGAGTGGAGAGAAAGAAAACAAGGATAACGGTGAAGAGAAGGAAACGAGGATTATGGTGGGTGTAGAAAAAGGATATAAGGAGAAAGAATAGGGAAACAAGGTGTATAGTGAGTGGAGAGGGAATGAAAGAGGATAAAGAAGAGTGGAAAAATAAGAAGAAAGGAGAGTGGAGAGGAAGGAAACAAGGATTATGGTGACTGGAGAAGAAGAAAACCAGAAAAGAGGTATTTTTTATGTATCATCCATTTGGTAAGAGAGAGTACTGCATGCAGTGAATCCCACTGGAACAAAGACTTTTATTAGATAGTATCAACTGACAGAGTTACCTACTACCAAATTCCAGAAATCATAATGGAATTGTTACTACCTGTTGTGCTCCCAGCTGTTTTTTTAGTTTCTTCACCCTCGCCTCAGCTCTGGCTTTCTGCTTCATCAATTCTGTATTGTCATCCTTAAGTCTGGATTCCAGCTAGAATATCATATACACACAATGAATACCAATACATATACTAAGCATCTATCCTGTTATTTTGTATTACTAATCCATGATTTATATACTTAAAAGACTCTAGTTACTTAGCAGCAACTGTTTTAATACAGTAAATTAATCTGTGCATGTAGAAAATAATAGAACACTGATCTGATGATAAAAAAAAATTATGATACATTGATCATTTGATTGTTGCACACAAATTTAACTTAATTAATCTCCTACTTATCTTTCAGAAATAAAAGGAAGCCCAGGCACAAATTAAAAAGTTGCCATATACTCACAACTGGAGCAACATATGATTACTGTGAGTTCAAAATAATATGAAACACGTAAGTGTGACAGTCCCTAAAAGAACTGAAAAAAAAGAACTAGTAAGCAGGTACACAAAACAATTGTTTATAATAATCAATCACCGGTTTATTCTTTTCAAACAATCATTAAACATGATTTACCAGTAAAACTAATTTCTACCAATCAGCATTACATATCAAAAACTTTCAAGGGTTTCTAGGGTCTTTGTAAGCACAAAATAACAACAAATGAAATGTGACGATACCTGTTGGGCTTGACGGAGAGTAATTTGTAGCCTGAAAAAGACAATTGAACTACCATGTATTTGATGAGTAAAAAATGTTAATATAACATTGAGAATGTATCTATATTTGGTCATGTGAGACATTATATTGTTCAACATATTACTATTTAACATTAATAATAATAATCACAGCTAATACAGACATTAAAAAAAATTAAAGTGTACTTGCTCTTCAAATTATGTATAGTGATTGCCAGATTAAAATGTTATGATAAAATATCATTTAAACAGCAAAAATGGGTTGAAATCACAGTGAACACACTAAAGTTTTAAACATATTTAAGGTGATAAAGAGTACATACTTTGCCACTTTCATTCCTTCTCTCTCCATGTTTTTTGCCATTTCATTGACTTTATCTTCCAGCTCAGTTACATCTGTTATGAGTAGGGTATACAGGATAAATACAAGAGCCCAACAAGAGAGCATAATACAACTATTGTATCTCTTGTGACCTCTGACTTTATTAAACATGCAGGGATTTAAAAAAAAATTAATTCAGGATGAGCAATATTGGTAAATATTTAAAAGTTTCATAAAAATCAATCAAAATATTAGTAATTAAGTCACCAAGGCACCACCAAAGTCAAGAGGATCAGTCTGTCTCTTCCCATTTCACATTTTGCCTTTCTGGTCTCCCAGGCCTATTCACACTTATGGCTTAGTTTCCAAGACATGCTGTGGAGCATATATTAGCTACTATAAGGTCATTTAATGATTTCTACATTTGCCTGCCACTCATAAGCAGTACCTATTTAGGCCTACTTGTTGGTGAAGAGGGCACAGCTTTGAGGTTAATACCTTGTGCAGGGGTCTTAGCACAGAGAATAACAAGACATTTATGCAAACCTACAGTCTTGTAAATCACAGTTTCCAAGCCTTAAGACCCTGATATTTATCTCTCTCAAATAGGAGAACTTACAGTCAGAGCCCTGGTCTCGCACTTTCTTCAGTAAACCACAAATCTCTCCCGCAGCGCTCTTCCAGGCTCCGCTCATATCATCTCCCATCATCGCAGCTTTCTGTTTGTCCATTTTATCCTTGTTCACTGACATAAATATAAAACAAATAATACTACTTAATACTATTAATACGAATAATATGAATATTATCACTGAGTGAAACTGTGACATAATTTCAGTTAATACTAATTTCTAATTATTATTGTTTTACGTATTATACCAGAAGCCAATCATGTCTAACTGCAAATGGGAACTTTGTATATAATTTTGAGTCCATCAGATAGCAACAAGTTACTAACTGATTTGGACATTTGACAGTTTATGTAAAAGCACACTGTTTTGAATGTTGGAAATGATGCATTGCATAGGAAGCTAAAGAAAATCAATCAGAAAAGTAAAGTTAGATATATACTTTCCAGGAGCTAATCCCAACCCTAAGCACTGACCAATCATTTATTTACCCTTAAACCTAAGGTTAAAATATTTAATGAATATGAAATAACAGGAGGTATAAATCATCCTAAGGCTTTTCTATTGTTTAGAAAGACATATTTTGTATGTGTAACTGAGAAGTATATATTGCAATAATTTTAACACAGTACCCACTGTTATGTTTATTTTCATCATTTGTATTGACTTGTAGTGCAATTTGGATTATAAGCTACACCAAAAAATAAAGTATATCTCTGTCCATTATAAGCAGGGTGTGATAAATTTTCATCATAAATTAGTTATTACCCTATATTGACTGGTGGCAGATATTTATGGTGGTGAAAGAGAAAAGGAGTGTTAAGAATTTTTAAAATGTTTGTATTCAAAAAAAGGTTTGGTTAGGGACTAAACTATACACACAGCAATGAATGTGCACAAATGATCCATAGATAACCAGATTTAGTGTGAACTTGTGATGGTTGACATTGGTTGGACTTCTCACTGCAAACCACAAAAAAACCCACAGAAAACAACCAAAAATCAACCAAAAACCACTGGAAATCAACTATTTTATTTGACGATGCCAAATATTTTAGTTCTTTCTACTGATAATTAGCAGAAACAATTTTAGTCCAAAATGAAATTTTTTAATTGAAAGATATGCTTTTTAGTACTGACAACATGTAAAGTGGACACTGTCCAAAGTTCATGCTTTTTAGTACTGACAACATGTAAAGTGGACACTGTCCAACGGTCAGAGAATTTTCATTAAGCCACTGGCCTTGGACTGACAGAAATGTATCGCCATCTGTTGGCCAAATTATTTACTAACACTGCTCACCGCCAGATTGTTAAGGAAAGAAATAAATGTAAAAAATCAGTATGTTATTCATTTATATATACTTATCTTTTTATTTTACGCTATTAAGTATCAGTTGAAACAACTAAACTATTCGAGAATGTCAAAGAAATTAGTTGAATTCCAGTGGTTTCTGGTTGATTTTCAGGGTTTTCTTTTGTGGTTTTTGGTGGTTTTCTATGAAGAGTTTGACCTTTAGACCACAATAGCATCTTCACTTGTATGCCATCTATGAAGCAAAGTGAACAATAATGCTACATACAAACTGCTGCACGTCGAACTTTAACCAATGCATCTTTATTTTTCTTTACCTTCATTGTACTCTTTCATGGCTCTCATGATTTCTTCCTGTAGTTTTTCCCTCTCTCTGCAGAAATAATGAGACATAACTCAATGAGACATAACTCATTTTTTTTATTCTGACACCTCTTGTTTCTGACACTTCCTGACAGGCTAGCTCTGGCTAATAAATGAAATTAACCACTCTTGCCAACAGACATAGTAAGAATTTTCCCATTTTGGAAAGTAAAAGCTTTGTTGTATCAATTTTCAAAATTTTAACCAAAATACACAGAAATACAAAAGATATCATGATATGCAAGACCATTATGGTGTCTTTCCAAATTGATGGCTTTTCAATGCCAGAATGTTTAGGCCCAACAAAGTAAAATTAAAACCATTCACAATCAGTATCCCCCAGGCCTACCCAAGAGTGACTGTAGCAAGGTTGATGTTTTGGAGGTCCATAAAGACTGGCATGAAGCAGGACTTAAGTTTGTGGTTCGTTCCCTAAATGCAGGACCAAGAGTGCAGGCCCCCCCCAATGTAAAAATGTTATCTACTTGTGGGCCCTTGATATATCAACTCTCACTGGCACAGAATGTTTTGCATGGCCTCTACATGTCTGTCAAGACCTTTGAACGTAGGACGTGACCTTGAAAATATTAAAGGAGCCTATTACATTATATCTATTAACTAAAGATTATCATTTGAACTATTTATAAAAACAGGCAAGAAAAAAACTAGCTGTTTTTTTATGTCCCCATGTTTATAAGCTGGGGGGGGGGCTGCCAAAATAATTCAAACAGATTCAACAATGACATCTGGCAGCATGTTAAAAGAACCATGCAGAGCTTTGCGGAGGGTACCTAGCAACTAATGACCTTCAAACTTCCACACCTATTAGCAAAAAATGACATCAGGTAACAAGATGTTAATATGTATGCAGGGTGTGCCAGAAATCACATAAATCTGGTAGAAAAGATTGATAAAAAGCTGGTTTTAAATTTACTCCAAGACAAGTTAATTATTGGCTTAGATATAATGAAGTATGTATGAAAAGTGAAAGATACAGGTTACATGATCTTACCTGTCCAGATCTGCTGTGGATGTACCTCTCCTCTTCAGCTCTATCATCTCGTGGTTCAGCCTCTGTAGTTTATCAATCCCCATTCGGGCACTCACCAAACCTTCCCTGAAATAAAAGAAATGAAATCACAGTCAATGGGCCTCTTACAGTCAAACTGTAAAATATTAATTATGTCTGTTTTTAGTCAGGTGGTCATGTATTTATCCTGTTTGATTATATGTAGGAAAATATTATGGACTGATTTCCATTAAAAGAACTCCATCTTTAGAAAAATGAATATAAATATGGTCTCATTTGAAACCTGTAACACCCTGATCTCTTAGGTACAGAATATAATCTAGCCCCTGTAGGGGTCAGCTCCCTGACTGCTGCATACATGGAAAGTAGTGTTTGAGTAAAACAAGTTACAGAATGAACATAGCATGACCACTGTTTATGGAGTATATAATATAAATAGTCTCACCCAAATGTGGAACAATTAATACATGACTTGCCTGACTCCTTTATCAAACTCCTCTTCATCCTCAGTCGAGAAGGATAAACTGTAATCCTTTATTACATAACAATATAAAAATTAGCAATAATATCATAATCATATATTATTATTTTCATGATCATAAGTATATACAATTATTTAGTAAATGAAAAATAAAACTGTCTGACTCTATGGTATAATTATTAAAGCAGTTACTCCTATATTCTTAAGGTCTTACTTGTACTATTGAAAAATAAAAATAAAATGCACATTTCCTTTAAATTGGTCAGTATATCTAAATGTACTCTGTTACACAGCTACTGAAACATATAACCACTCTAATGAATCTACTCTACTTAATCTCATATGATAATGAAATCATTATATTAACTAGAATATGGGTAGTCAACAAGCAACTACGTGTATCCGCCAAAATCAGAGTAGGACGGGTGAAGTGAGGCATGGATTGAGTGGCAAGGGGAAATAGAGTTACATGTGTTACATATTAGAATGGATATCTGCCAGGTAAACATGATTGTAGGTGGAGCCACCTGTTATTTGAACGAGAAACTATCCAAGATGTATACACATGCAAAATTTCAGGTGGAAAAGTCAAACCACTGCAGAGATATGAGTGATTTTATCCAACAGCAGACAAACAGATGGACGCTGTGCAAAAATGGCTGCAGGTGGCACCACAATTTTTGTGTATGTAATAAAGCTATCCAAGGGCTACATTTGTGTACATTTTTTTTCCTGATTGGTCGAACAAGTCCAGAGATATAAGCATGGATGTCTACAGCGTGAACGTAGGTGGTGCCACCTGTCATAAAATCAAGAAAGCTATGTGGGATGTATACGCATGCCGAATTTCAGGTAATTTGGTCAAACCACTGCAGAGATATGAGTGATTTTAACCCAAAGCAGACAAACAGATGGACGCTGTGCAAAAATGGCTGCAGGTGGCGCCACAATTTTTGTGTATGTTATAAAGCTATCCAAGGGCTACATTTGTGTACATTTTTTTTCCTGATTGGTCGAACGAGTCCAGAGATATAAGCATGGATGTCTACAGCGTGAACGTAGGTGGTGCCACCTGTCATAAAATCAAGAAAGCTATGTGGGATGTATACGCATGCCGAATTTCAGGTAATTTGGTCAAACCACTGCAGAGATATGAGTGATTTTAACCCAAAGCAGACAAACAGATGGACGCTGTGCAAAAATGGCTGCAGGTGGCGCCACAATTTTTGTGTATGTTTATAAAGCTATCCAAGGGCTACATTTGTGTAAATTTTTTTTCCTGATTGGTCCTGACGGTTCCTGAGATATGAGCTTGGATGTCTGCAGAATGAACGTGAACATAGATGGCGCCACCTGTCATAAAATCAAGAAAGCTATCTAGGATGTATAAGCATGCCGAATTTCAGGTGAATTAGTTAAACCACTGCAGGGATCTGAATGATTTTATCCCAAGGCAGATGAACAGATGGACACTGTGCAAAAAATGGCTGCAGGTGGTGCCACCATTTTTCGTGTATATTATAAAGCTATCCAAGGGCTACATTTGTGTACAATTTTTCCTGATCGGTCTAACAGTTACCGAGATATGAGGATTTATGTGTGGAACGCTGGGCAAAGAGGAAAGGTCAGAGGTCAAGGCCAATGGGTTAGGCACCAGTTCACATGTGACCCGATTATTGGTGTAAGTTTCGGAAAAATCCGTCTAGTAGTCTCAGAGGAGTTCTCCGGAAACGAATGCGGCCAGGGCGGCGGCAGAACCCGGTGAAAAACAGTATCCGCAAAACTTTGTTTTGACGGATCCAATTAAAGGTGAAAAAATATATAAAAGTCTGGATAGCTCACCATCCCCAAATGATCACTTGTGAACCACTGAAAATAAAATATTTGTTATCACTGTAAATATATCAATATATAATCAAAGTAACATTATACAATCATTCATCCACTTATGTATACAAACAGCAGTGTCAGAATATAACTATAAATGACTCGTACAAAGACATAATTGTCAGAATTATACTTTTATAACATCAGATTTCTTAAAAAAAAAGAAATTTGAAAACCAACTTGGTTTTGGCTAATCCACATTTATGAAAATATTTGAAGTTCCTTGTGTTTTTTTTTTGTATTTTTCTCCCCAGGAAGATGAAAAGAGGGAACAGCTGAACCTGCAGCAGTGGAAATAGTTACTTGGTTTGGTCCTTAAATATGGTTGTCTGTAAAATAGCAGGTGGGTATGTGTTCCTCCCCATTGTGTGTTTGTGTGTTTGTTCGCAACTAAATACTCATGCAATCATGAATTGAATCTTGTAAATTTTCAGGGCCTTACAGAAATATTGGTGTATCGGTATGGATATGGCATGATTCAGATTGAGGAATGTAATCAAGGAATATTCACAAATATACAGTCACTTATGCTGGAATGAACCTAGGAATATATAGGCCAAGAAAGGTGAATACAAACACAGGTTGGGGAGCATCACACAACAGAGAGCTATACATGGTGGAGGCTTGCATTTCTTAGAATGCAGATTTCTAGTTTTTCATGAATCTTAAACCTCCCATTAATATACCTATGATTATTTCACTGTTAAACATAACATACTAAAAATAATATATTCATGTTGAAAGACACTGACTTTTGAACATGTAATAAGCCCAACAAAGAAGTTTGGATAGTACAGGTTAAGGGGGGGGGGGGATTACTCACCTCAGCCAGATTTTCCAGGGCCTGAAAAAGTAAATGTTTCATTACTGTTACAAAATAATTACCCTAATAGATGTATATATTTTGATGGCAGAATGTATTTATAATTCAGCCATGATGTAAGCGACAGTTAAAAAGTTAAAAATATTAGTTCTATAAAATAATTATAACTTTAGTTCAACTATTAATGTACTTTAATGCATGTGAATTGATTAAGTGTAAAATTTTTCTTTTGCCCCTGTAACAGTTTAAAAACAAGTGCAGGGGGTCAGTGAGATATGTCAATATATGAATGAATAATAACAGATAAAAGTCTTTTCTACATTCTTTATATTGTCAGACTCAGTGTAGTGTAATATAAATACAGTAGAACCTCAAATATCCGAATTGGACATAAAATTTGTTTGGATAATTGAGGTAATGGATATGCAAAGTCAGACATTTTTTCAATAAGTATACTTCTAGATATGTACACTGGGCATATATTTTTATATCATTATCAACTTCCACTAATATGGTAATATTTGCATACAATATCGTTACCTCATCAGATCATTTTTAATCATCATAAATCCTATCTTCCTTTCAAAAGCAGTGAAGCATTTAACAGAGGCAAATTTAGGTTCCTTACTTTAAATTTCAGAATAACAAATTTTCTGGAAAAAAAATACAGAAATTTGAGGTTCTACTGTATACTTTTACTCAGCATATTAGGTATACAAGAAATACAGTGTTCTCTCCCGGAAATATAAAGGATCTGTCAAGGTTTTGTTCTGAAACCATTTTCTCATGGATATATACAGCAGAAATAAACTTGCACAGGGCACATTTAGAGGTGTTACGTAAAACATAAACACAAAGCCCTCTTATTTAATTGAGGCATTTTCTTCTGACATTCTGATATTTTCCTGACTGTGAATAGCCAAAATGATTTCTATGACTGGAAACGGTGGATTGACTGTGATGTGCTTGATTACTGTCTTAACTCTGAAAGACGATCATATACTGATAAATGACTCATCCAGCAGTGAATGGTACAGTAATCTCCTTACTTCATCTCGCTGAGTTTTGGTTTTGGCCAGTTCAGATGACATGGTCTTGTAGTCATTAATGAAATTCTTAAGTTGCATCTTCAGCTGCAAAATTTGAAACACATCTGTACCAAAAAGATCAACATAATACACAAGTCATGCTAACATGCATATATAGTTTTACTTTAAGGGGATACAAGAAGATATGGCTTTTGACTTATGATTCATCTTGAACTGTGAGTTATGTGCTCTAAGTGTGCACAAACCTACACCGATGAATGCATCTACATCCAAACCTGTCCTAGAGTCTAAATGATTTGCCCCAAAATTTGATTTATCATTACCTTATGGATAACCAATACTTTAATCACAAAACTGCATCAGCTTAAGGATATTGTGACAAAGAAGAGTGAAAGTACATGAACTTTACCAACATGCTGGTTTAAATAATCATAATCCTGTCACATCCTGTACAAAAATAAATAAGCATGCCTTATACAACCAGCTTGGAAAAGTGAATATCCCTATATCATCCATTTATTTTACTTGAATTTGTTTTGTCTTTAATTGGTTTTGCTTCCACTCTGTCACAATAAGACTGTTCACAGGGAGTACCTCTTTGGCAAAAGCACTGACAAACTATCCTCCCCTCCCTCTGAATATTTAGAAAAACTAGTAAGAATATTTATTGGCTAATTATTTGACAAATCCTCAGGATAGAACTACAGACATCAACAGAGAGCTATATGAACTGGCATGCAGGTGTTTGCTTATATCAGAATCACACTCAGTTGCATCTCCAAGTACAGGATTAACAGGTATAGGAAGAAATGCTGATGCAGCAATACACAGGTCCATTGATATAATATCAAATTTTTCAATTTTTTTGTTGTTGAAGACAACCACCTCAGTCCATTTTTTATGTTAGCTAATAGCTCTTTAATGAGTATATGTACATCTGCAGAATTCCGTTCCGGTTTCGGATTACATGACAGGGCACTATATACCACAAACTTCCTCTCATTTTATATTCAGGTGTTAAACAGGCCTGGGATGCCACTACCGCACCTGCAGGCAATGGGTGTGTAATCATCTCACCAAGGAACCCCTGAAAGGCGCACTCATTTGTGAGTGAAACACGGCTGTGGGGCAGAGGCTTGATTTCTCACAAAGCCTGCAGAGTGCTCAAGCTTAGTTGGGGCTGACTGTGAAAATCTAACTTCCTTGGCCTCGAACTCTCAATCCCCCAGCTTTGAGTCCTATGCTCTACCCCTCAGCTACAGAAGCTGGTCCATCCATACATCATGATACAAAGTCAGATATCAAATTGGTATCAGTAGTTGCAATATTGACACGTGTGCAATATTAGATGACAGATTACCTGATGGACACTTAATATTTATAACAAATGTTTCAAAGCATCATTTTGGACATATAACTTTTAAGGTGACGTGTCTTCACTGCCAAAAATATGTTACGTACCCCAACTGATAGGCTGTTTGGAAATTAACTTTATTTTTAGAAGTGTTTTAATAATTTATGAGCTTAAAAACATTATGAGAAATGTCATATTTTTTAAATATTTATGAATATGGACTATGAATCCAAACTTTAGTACATCCAAAAACATTGCATATAAACACCCTTTATATTTCTACTATATGTAAAATACGTATCACCCATCATATCACGAGAGAAGTATCATGATATGTATCATATCAGCAGATGATATACGATTACAATTACTAGCATCTTATAATTTCAGGAAAATTTAGTCATTATTATAAATTTGGAATCAGCAAATAGATACAGTCTTAAATTACACTTTCTGGCCCAAGTCATAAAAAAATCAAACTTACAGGTCCACCTTCAAGATCACTGACTTGGAGTGCCAGGTCGTCTAACATTGTGTTCTGTAAAGGAAAATGATTAATGGACTCAACAGGTACTTCTGTTATGAGATCATGCATTGCTGATTTAATACACATATAAAATTTATCTTGGTGTGCTATCAGTTAAAGAACATTTTATATTATCATTTTTTAGGAAGATAAAAATTATTACATTTTTTTGTTTATATATAAAATATACAGGCCTTAATCACAATAGTGTTAATTTACAACAATTTACAGAAAAAGAATGCATGTTTTACACTGAATGTGTATAAATTACCGATGGGAATTGTTAATGTGTGCGAATATTCAAGAACATAATAGAAACACATTACACAGATTTAGATGTGCACAATGAATACAAAATAACCAAGTTCAATCAGGTAGTGAATAAGTAATAATTTTAGGTCAATTTTAATATTTTGTATTTCACTTACACCAGATTTGTTGTCATCATAAAGGTTGTCAAAATCTTTCAGTGCCTGAAAAGTAAGCAAATATTATCCTTTAAGAATGCTACTTTGGGCTGTACAGAATCCTGCAGGAACCTGCACAAACTAAAGTAAAGGAGGACACTGCATGTAGATACAGAATTCCCAATTAAATTTCCATTTTGTGGATTTAATATGCGTTTACTGGACAAAAACAGTTCAAGATCATATTTCAATGACGTCAGGTGAATATATGACATAAAATGGAAGTATTCAATAAAGAAAAACCACTAACTATGCATTTCTTTATTAAAAACAATATGTAAGCCCCCCAAAAAAGGTATGGTTTTCAAGCACCTTTTTTCAGAAATCAGTGCTGTTTAGCAGGTTTTTAGTACCTTTAATTTGTATGTTTCGATAAAAATGTCATATGATCAGAGAAAAGCCTGATAACATAATTTTTTTCCTAAACAAGTAAAAGCAATACATAAGGAAAATTTATCAAAACTGTATTATCTTCTTGAAAGATGAAAATCAAAATTAAAAATTGTGATGAGGGGGGTTAAAATTGATGCGGGCGGTGCCTGAGAACCATACCTTTTATTTTTTTTGGCCTAATGCATAATTATTACTGTACAATTTATCAATTACAGCAGATTTTACTTATTATGTTCAATAAATGATTCTTCTAATTCTTGGGGTCATTGCTGCAATACAATTATCAGCAACTGAAGCAGCTGGTATTTTCACCATTTCTCTTAACAGGGTAACTGCATTCAAGTACAATGTGCAAGGCCAACTTTCCTTTAATTGGGGAAAAAAGTATTTTTATAAATTTATATTTTTACTTGCCCAGTTTTAAAGAACTGTATATTTTTACCTTTTACCTGTATGTAGTCAAAATAAAAAGGGTAGGTACAAAACAGGTACCAAAGTACATGCCTGAGTGAAGCAATTTATTTTTTGTACCAGGTTACCAGTTTTGATGGCTTAGCTTTCAAGGTGAGCTTGGGAGATTCAGGGGTTTCTTGTTTCAGAGTTGCTACTGACATATTTGTGACATAAAAATCAGGGCCTGACATTACAGATTTACCGCATGCCTGGGGCAAGTAACAGTTCCAGATAATGGTGGTAGGGCAACCAAAAGTGGGCTCTAACTTGCCCAATAGCAAATGGGTCCATCAGAAAAGTTAACACAAATGTCTAAATCCTAACTTGTCTTAAAGGCTACAGCCATTTTTCTTTCTTGGAGAAATAAAATCAAATTGCAATATCGCTATCTAAAGTTATGACTTACTTCAATCAAGTGTGAATTTTTTTAATATCACTTAAAATATAACAGAGTATGAAAATGCTACCTTTTTTTTTAATGTTTATATCTCCAAACATATACAAACTTGTACACAAGATATATGCAAGTTAACATTTGTGCAACTCATTACAAAATTCAAACACATATATATATATATATACATATACATACAAGTATACATACCATACATATGTGTATCTATAATCATATATATATATATATATATATATATATATATATATATATATATATACATAAACATAAATATCTGCCACTTACCTTTGAGATTTTATCAGTGATACTCATCAGCTCAGTTTTCTTTTTAGTGGACTCTGGTTGGACTGCCAGTCCAGAGATGGGGATGTCCGGGATGGAGTCTGCAGCCATCTGTGATGGGTCCATCATCTGGGGTCCAGAATCCTCCTGGTTCCCCTTATTCACGATGCTTCGTCTGCTGGGCCCGGCTCGGCTCCCTCTATGGCTCATCATGATGACACTTCAGTTATGTTTAACAAAAATGAGTCCATGGTGAGATATTAAAGGAAGGGACAGAATAAGGGGAGGGGGGGGGGCAGGTTGGCATTTAATGGTAAATAATAAAATATATGCTTAAGGCCAAAAAAACAAAAATGTATGGTTCTCAGGGCCTTTTTTCAGAAATCACTGTTGGCAGGCGTTTTTCAAATTTTGACCAGTTTTTGGTATGTTTTGATAAAAATGTCATATGATCTGGGAAAAGCATAAATATAACAGGTTTTTTGCTTAACATATAAAGCACTACATAACAATGGAAATCCAAACAAAAATTGTATTATCTTCTTGAAAGATGAAAATCAAAATAAAAATGTTTGATGCAGGGGTTAAAATTGATGGGGGCGGTGCCTGAAAACCATACCTTTTATCATTTTTGGCTTAATGCCAAAAAGCAGCACCAGATTTTGTCTGGACCATTTTTTTTCTCTGTACTTCAGAATACATATGTGAGTAATGAATATACAGTTTACAAGCACTGCCAGTTTACTAATTACAAAGTGCTATGAGGTTGAACCCCACTCATCCCTTTCCCGAGACCCTGCGACAGGGAAATAAGCATTTGTACTAACAGATGTATTATCTTCTGTATTTAATAAATTTTGGCCGAATACAGGCAAGTCCAATATTTGCTAGCAAATAAATATATTCCAGAATTGTATTATATAAGGAAAACGAACAAGAGTCCAAGGTTGAACATTAATTTTTTTCATACTTGCCAAGCCAGGTAGCTAATTGCATGGGTAATTATATATGCATTTTAGAGGATTTTTTCAACGGCTTTTTTTAACATTTTGATGCCTTATTTCAGTTTTATTATTTGTTAAAAAGAAGAAATGTTTACTTATATTTAATATGGCTCACAGATTTTGATACTCAATATATTTGATATGTAATGAGCAAAAAAGCTCAAATAAGCTCCTTGATGACATTATCAACATCATACACAACGTTATGGCAGAAAAAGAATTTTGATCCCATAATTTCGACTTCTAAAAGAGACTTTAAAGTTACACCACCTTTCATTATAATATGCGTTAAAAAAAAATGGTAAAATAAGCCACTGGAAAAAAAACTCTAAAATGCACAATTACCGCTAGTTGATCATACTGAAATACCGTACCTGAATAAATTCAAAACGTTTTTTAATTACTACTGCGCTGCCACTAAAAAAAACCCTCTAAAATACACAAATACCTGTGGCTCCGTATATAGGCCTATACTGCAGTCTGGAGCCACAACTGGGTCAAGAAAAAGGGTCCAGTCTGAGTACATTCAATCAAATTCTGCCACAGTTAAACAGCGTATATGTGAACTCACATTTTTTTCAAGAATTTGGGTAAATCACTGACGATGACTTTCCGATCTTAAAAAATCCTGCACTGTCGAGAAGGGCGGGAAATCACGGCTGATATATGTGATAGGCTATGTGTCGGCTGTTTCCCGCCAAGGCTAGAGCACAACTTCCGGTGCTGACGTCCTGGCGGCACATGTCACGTGATGAATTATGACGTCATGGCCCTTTCATTGCCGTTCACTTAGTTCGGGCCTAATCTGTAAACGAGTCCGATTTAAGAATGTAACCTTGGAATAGTGCCTTTTGAATTATTTCTTCCTATCAGATAGCAGTCTATCCTTTTGACCAAAACGATAAATGAAAGACAGTCAAATTTCCGTTTGACTGGTTCCCGTGAGCCTTGCTCGGAAGGGTCGCTTGAAGAGGACCAGTCAGTCTATAGGCCTAATCCTCTAGCTTTTTCCGTCAGGGTGACTGGCTAGGCGTATAAAACCCCAGGCTGGCAGGCTAAATACAGAATATGTATTTGTGCATCCGTTTTTGATATAAGAATTCCTTCCCCCTCCTTGTTTCATAACAAAAGGATAAAATAAATATCACACAAAATATTAATTATTATTTTACAAGCATCTCAAGAATGTATGCATGTAGGGCCTACGGGTTTTGATTTATGACAACAGAACTGCTATAGCTTTGTTCCTAATTCACTCGAATGGTGGTGCCACTTATATGTTACAAAATACGTTTTCCCTAATTATGAGCAATATTTTTATCAACTCATCAAACAAAGCTGATGTTGAAATGGCTTCCTCATTTGGCCTGTGCACAGGCCTTAGGCATATAATATAAATTGCTATAATTTTGGTGTTTTCTTTCAATTAAAACTATTCGTTTGTCCCTTATTCAAATAGTGTTGCCTTAGACATGTTTGAGGTGCACGAGAAGGCCTATAAAAGGAACTCGAATATAAAAAAGATCAGGGACCTGGGGCAGGGGGCCCCTCAATCTAACACCCCCCCCCCCCCCTTCCCGATATATGAGCGAATCATATGTGTTAATGTCAATATGGCATGTTGGAATTCACATTTTTATTTCCATTACACAGCCATATTATCCTAAAAAGGTTGGTAACATATTAAGTCCCTCATGCATGCACACATTAAAGTCAGTCTATATAATGAATATCGATTCATCTGCTGTTAAACAGAGTTTTCAAGTATTGCTGTTATTTAATTTTATCTGTATATATATTTTTTTGTATATATTTCAATGATAATTTCTATTGTTTATTTTCTTTTTTATTTTTGTTCCTTGTAATTGTATTTTTAAGCGAATATACTTGTATATGACCAAGCTTATATGTTTGTGTGTATAATAAACTATATAATGTATCTAATCTATCTATCTATCAAAAGACTAAATTTAATGCTATTTCCTAACAATAATTATAAATGTTTTGTGCATATTGAACAAGAACAAAGTATCATACAATTTTCATACACTGTCATTTATACCTATTATGTGTACTTCAGTAACAGGATATAAAAAATTAAATCATATGCATAAGGCCGGGACCACTCTCTGATAATTTACATTTTGAACAGAAATCTATTTAGGACGACGAATCCTTATATATAAACGGAATAAACTTGAAAATACTCATTACTTATTCACAATAAAAAATACATACAACACTGAACGCTTATAGCGCCTGGTATATCACAAGAGTAAAAGGCCAAGGACTTTTACTTTTGGCCAAGAAATGGTAGTTTAGAAGACTTACAACAAAAATGTCAAACTTGGAAATTTTTCCTCCACAAAGTCTATAAGCATCAAATTATATGTAACTTTAATAGCTGGGACCCTGCAAAGGGTATACTTAATCACAACAGGATATAAAAATGAGAGGAAGCTAGTGCTACCGCACTGTTACGTAACGGGGTCCCAAACAGAAATGGAATACTGCTGATGTACACATTCAGGGGCATCGATACAGGGTAGATACGCTTTTTGGCTAGGGGGAGGGGGGATAGTCAATGTAATCCCCCCCCCCCCACCCACACCCGATATTGAGATAATAATATTTATATTTTGGAAATTATATATATATCAATAATTAGAATAATAAATACTTTGGTTTCATTTATGAGTTAAAAATGAAATATTATATATCTATATATACCACGTTTGGATTAACATATACTCGAAACATAATACCATATTTTTTTTTAAATTTTATACTAAATAAGTATATATTTGAAATATGTCACACAGCCAATGAAAGGTATATATATATATATATATATATATATATATATATATATATATATATATATATATAAGTTAAGTTAGCATTAAACATGGAGGCGTTACTTTGTTTCGGTTGCATCGACGATGAAGCGAAAACAAAGTGGAGCATGATATGACCTATTTATTTATTTACCTAGGAATCTAGCTGTAATTTAAGGAATTGCATGGAATATGCATGGAAGGAGTTATGGCAGTTGATGCATAAGTTTTTGAGATACCAATTACTGGAGCTTTTGCATCAAAATTTTATGATCCTGGGGTGCACAAATAAACCTCACAACTCCGAGAATTTATGATATTGGACCTCCCTAGATGTTAAGTGAGAAGATAACAGGTGTAACGGCTACGATTTGTGCCCTGTTAATGACCGGGCGTCCGGACGGACCGTCAAAGAGTGATCGCTACATATAGCGACTTTCAGTGACTTTCAGTCAGCCGAGCTAAAAAAAAGACTAACATGCATATATATAGCCTGTAACCAAGTTCGCTTGTAGGATGCATGAGCCTATATACATAGGCCTAATGCTCCCATGAAAACTGGACTTGAATATATTTCAGATACGTTCCTATAAGCTTGTTTTTAGATGCACCACATTGTTGACGTGAACAACGGCAGAGGCTATACATAAAACATAAAATGGTGTTCAATGAGACTTCCCGACCGTGCGCATGCTATTGTTTACACGCCGAGCAGAAGTTTACGTATTATTTCATCAGGGAATTTTCGACCTTGCGTAGGGGAATTCCAGGGGGCTTTTGCGTCATGTGACCATCTGATGCAAACAGTTCACCAGATAGAAATGGATGTTATAGCTGCCTGAACATTGATTTGACTGATCTCCGGTGTGTTGCCAGTGAAGTCCATGCAGCCAAGCATGGACTTCATACAGGCAATACCAGAGTCAATGAAAGAACACATCAACAAGAACAGAATTGGTATACTGGAAAACATAAACCTATCAGCCAAGCTCATCGCACGTTTGCAGCAGGAGAGAGTATTTGATGACAACGAAGCACGCCAAATCTCTCCCCAAAGAAGTGGCGTGTCAAATGATGACAGAGTTACGTTATGCTTGGACCTGTTATTACGTAAAAGGCTGCGTGATTTGCAAGAATATGTCAGTGCTCTGAAAAAAGAAAACCAACACATCTCTTGCGATGTCCTAATGACGTCATAGTGCAGTCGGGACTCACGGATTTCGAGCAAGTCACTTACACCACTGCCGTGGATGACATTGATAAGTACCTTGCAAAACAAATCAAAGCCAAGCGGAAGCTAAAACGAGGCCCATACAGAAGAAGATGATTAAAAGGAGAGAATGATGGAAATGATAGAAAAGAGGAGACGCCCAATCCCCTGATAGAAGAAGACCAAGCTGACATCCCCCGCGACGCAGGTGTGAAGCAAAGCAACGATGTTTCGATGGACCAGACGGATAACCACGAGATGCAGAAAAACCAAGTTTGTAATAGATCCATGGAAATGGTAGGCCCCGTGGGGTCACATGGCAACCGTTCCCATGGCCCTCCGAGTTCTTCTTGCAAGACCGATGGATATTGTTTCAAGACGAATGGCAGAGAAGAAGCAAAGCTGATGAGACTAATTGGAAAACGGTATGAGCAGTTTAAAATGTGTTTCTCCCTTGATCTGTCTCAGCCTTTTACATATGGGGATGATATTGCTGATGTTATAGCAAGCATGAACCCCAACATACCACATAAAGAGAAGCTTCCAGAAATACTGGATCGCGAGCAAAAACATGTTCTCTTCCTTATCACAGGTTATGACCAGTACAATCGTGCTAAATCACAGGCAGTCACTCAGCTCTTAACCAATCAAATATTACAAAATTCATTGTGTTTAGTTGCTACTACTGGGAAAACAGATCTTTTTGACAGGCACCATTTTGACAAAACATTTCTTCTGTCCCATGAAATTCCTGAAAATAATTGTATGTCCGGCCAAAAGAGAGTCAGGTATCAGTAAAAATGAAGTGAATTATTGCTTAAACTGCACTTTCACAACTATATACATATAAAAGGGTTAGGCAAATGTGTCTCCGCACATTTAAATGCATTTTTTTAAATTAATGCAAATGCGAATAGGTATAATCAAATGCACACATGTCAGAAAATATCTAATGGAAAAGCGATAAAAATTATTAAATGCAAATACAGTGACATATGCATTTCCAGTTTAGCTCCCTAATTTGTTAAGAAAAACACAACCGGACTCAGGTTGACCGCTAAATTTGTATTTCATTTGTTGAATGTCTTAGTAGGATATATTGTTAAAATATGACATGATTTTAACCACTGGTTTAAAAAATATTGGATTCATACAATTTACAGGACAAGCAGAGCATAACACTGATGAAAGCATTTCTTTGTTATTATTAAACATGTAAGTTAAAGAACTGCATGCATTTCCACTTGCATTGCAGAGTCAAATGCAGTTATTGCTTTCCATTTAAGCGCAAACGTAAATGCAGTGTATCTAAATGCAACTACAAATGATACATTTTCTAATGCAAAAGCATTTGAACCCAACCGTAACATATGCTGGAACGTAATCAATAAGAACTAGTCTGGGACCAATCGATGGCTCATTATTCATGGCAAACATCAAATATTCCGCTGATCATTTAAAATCATTGTATAATTATATATTCTTCAGTCACCATATTCCGTGATTGAATCAATATGGGGTTTTAGTAATTGAATATTTAAATTTTCTCCCATGCAAAAGTTACCGAGAGGTGTCAATTATGAAATAGTTGCAGATATTTGACCACATAGAAGAAGCCACTGATAAAATGTTAAATGGTGTTAATTGAGACGTCCTTGAGAGAGCTTATGTTTTCACGCCAAACGGAAGTATACATATAGTATATGATTTCATCAGGGAATTCGTGAGCTTGCGATGGGGAATTCCAGGGGGCATTTGCGTCACGAGACCATCTGTTGCAATCATTTCACCATGATAAAACTGATATCATAGTGGCTTGTATTATTATTTGACAATAATCAAATGCAAATGCTAATGCGACAGATAAAATCAAATGCAAAGCGATAAAAATTATTAAATGCAAATGCACTAAGCTTTCAAATGCATTTGCAGCTGATCCTTGTTTTATAATATAATAATATAATATTATATATATATAATATAATGACTCAGGTTTGCCGCCACTTTTATTATATTTGTTGAATATAGTATATACTGTGATTATAACAAAGATATACCTTTATCAGTATTTCTATCATGTTTTATGATTATGCAAAACTTGTCTTTTTCCCCTTTAAAACTATGCTCAAGAGAAACTTGCTAATTCAAAGTTCTGTTGAACTGTGTGTGAAATGTATAATTAAATGTAAAAGATAACCTGGCTCTGTGGCTCAGGGGTACAGCACAGCCGGTAGATCAAAGCCGATAGATCGTGAGTTCGAATCTCAGCCGAGGCGGTGAGATTTTTCACGGTCGGCCCCCAACCAGTGAAGGCTTTCATTCACAAACGAGTGCGCCTCTCGGGGGTTCCTCGTCGGTATGACCCAGCAATGGGGACGATTACGTATCCAGGGCCCGCAGGTGCAGTAGACACCGAGCCTGGTTGAGGCCAGGATATAAAATGAGAAAAAACATGTGATACTGCCCTGTCACGTAGTCCGAAACCGGAATGAAATTCAACAGATGTAAATATACGTAGTTAAGTTAGCATTAAAAAAATGGAGGCGGTTATCTCCACAGAAAAAAAAAATGTAAAAGATAGTGTCTGAAACTGTGATAAAAATGTACATAGATCTACACCTACAGGGGATAGGATGGGATAAAGTAGAGGGCCAGGTGAGGGTATGCTAACATTCCAAAACCCTGATATATATACATGTATATAATATAATTAGCCTTCTCTCTTATGTTCATCTGAAAAGTTCAAATTAAAAGTCAATATAGATGGTTTACATTTATAAATACTCAAGTGTAAACACACATATAATAACACCTGTATTTGTTTTTATATACCATGCAATCGCCAAAAGACGTATTATAGACCAAAGATTTTATTAAACATCTTTTTACCTGATCAGTACTTGAAACCAAGCTTTGTGGTGTATCCCCACATATTTATTCAACTAATCTCTATATTTGGAAAATTAAATCGGACTTTAATACATCTGTATCATCTGTAATTGATTATACATTTTCCTTTGTCTAGTTTGTTGTTACAGTATATCATAGTTACGGACTTATAGATAATTTTTTTATATTCATGACTGTCGATGTTTTATGAAGAATAACTATTCCTCAATATATTTTTGATAATATGTATTTGAGCTTATACACTCAATATACTGAATATCTTTTATGGAATATAATTTGGTTTTGAGAATTATCTTACTGTTATATACAGTAGAACCTCCGAATTACGGACACTGACTGAACCGGATGATTTGCCCGCAGTAGAGAGGTGCCCTTGGTAGGGAGGTTACATATTTTGGGACCTAATTTCAAGGGACTGCCCGTAAGTAGGAGGAGGTGTCCTTAGTACAGAGGTGCCCATGAGGAGAGTTTCTACTGTATACCTATATTTATAACTATTTGCTTACTGAACCTTGGTGAATTTAACATGTATATGCTAAAGTGGATTGCACATATTCGACCTTAGGGCCTATCTCTTAACAGGGCAGCCAGAACAATTCAATAGGAATATAATGCTAGCTAATGAGTCATGTTCTAATTTGCAAATTGCGATGAAGGAACATGTTTCGCACCATTTCTTCACATGCTTTCTTGTAACTCGATACGTTTATACAATGTTTGAGATTTTTATGAGATTGTTTTATATGTAATATTTCCATTGACAATATATTAGAATTGATTTTGCAAATTTACAAAACCTTTATACCTAAATCTCCAAGATACTAGCTTAGTTAAGAATTCAAAGCAAAACCTTTGTGTTAAATTTTATGAGGAAAGTATAAAAAACTAGACATTAGTAGTTTGTTGAAGACGATCCGGTCAATGTCGTTATGCATCAGGCAGCTATTGTTCACCAATATATATATATATATATATATATATATATATATATATATATTGTTTTACATTAGTAATAATTATAAATCTTGTCCTGTGCCAAGACTGAGATGTAGTAAAACTGTAGGTTGTGTATATGTTACCATGATAATTATTAATCGACCTACTTTTTTCCTGTATATATACACATGACGTTAATTTTCGTTTGTTACCTATGCGCAAGTTGCATTGGTCAGCTGCTTTACTGTGAGGACCTGTTCGTTGGTTTGTTATACATGTGCTGTTAGGCTGATACATGTAAATAGTGTATTTGTGTTTTATGGCAGCATTTTTCTGTAAAAGTTATACACTGAGGTCATTCAAGATATCAGCGATGACGTGTACGCTGATTACACTTATAAATATGTATCATGAACACATATATTATAACACCTGTTTTTATTATATTGAATGAATTGTTGAAAAGTGTTTTTGCTTTAATAAAATTGTAGAATTCCAGTTTGTAATTTTGAAAATAAATTATATCATTGCAAAACTGGAAATCTGCATTCTAATGAATGCAAGCCTCCGCCTCCGCCAACATTTGTGAATATATCCTGATGACGTTCCAGAAGCCAGAACATTCGGCGGGTAAATCAAGCCGAGTTGTGTATCTATATATAACTTATTTCTAGATATAAAAAAGTTATTTATAGTTTTACATATCCATAATTTGTTCATCTTCAGTATAACTGATGGTTTTCATTTTAATTATTCTGTTCCATTGCATGGTACCAGTTATCACAGATGAACCATGCAGCATACAGAGAACATGAGACATCTGGAACTCTTGTTTATACTCACCTTATGAAGATGTAAACGTGAATGCAAATAAGGTGATTACTGGAGTAAATACGGTATACCGGCATGTCGATAAAGGTCTGGTACAGGTTTTAAAGGTGTAACGCCTGTGTGGCATTTTGTTTAGTGTATACACTCACTACCATGAACAATCTTTCATGTAAATAATTTGATTTTGGAAATTATCCTACAGTTAATTATTTACTTACGAATGTGAAATGTGTAAAGTAGCTGCTTGTAGATATTAGACCTCACCTCTCAACACGACAACTAAAATCAGTTCACTGCTTGCAACTGAGTGCTTGTGATAAGGATGATTTAACGAATTGTATTGCTCCATTCATTCACTTTATTCATATATATTTCGATACGTTTATGCGATGTTAAAGGGTAACAGCTAGAGATGTTACATTTCCATTGAATATGTGTTTGAGTTTATTTCGCAAATGTACGCAATGTAAATCATAAATATGCAAATTCTGTGAATAAAGGGATGTGTAATGCATTTCGTTACGGGTCTAATTTTTTAATTTTCAATTGATGGTTGACGTAGCTGTTGCGTGCGCAAACTCAAAATTCTGACTATCCTTTTAATACAGTCTGATATTTGAGAGTTCCCGTACGATAATATTAAATCGTTTCTAGGTATATGTTTACTGATTACTGACGCATGTGTAATGTATATATTTCAGTAGACCTTCGAATATCCGAATAATCAGGGAAACATAAAATTTATTAGGATAATTGAGGTAGTTGTTTATGTGACCTTATCGTTGTATGTGTATTATTTAAACTCTCCAGAACCCTTCTATCAGTATACATCATTACATGGGCTGTGGTCAATGGCATTCTTTTAGTGTCTGATGCGGTCTCGATATAGATAATGCATGGATTATCTTATTCCTTTGACTTATAAACATACATGTATTTTTTTACATGGATTATACAAATAGTTATTATAACTTATCTAGGCACTTTCCATGCATTGGTCTGGTCGTGGCGTTCGATAGTGTCTGGAGGTGGAGGAAACCGGAGAAGACCACCGGCCCTGGACAGGTCAGTACAACCCACTGTCATAACCACACCGGGAATCGAACCCGGTACGCTAGCCGAGAAAGCCGAGCGTTTTACCCCGTTTTATCCAGGCTTTTCACATGAACATTTAACACATCACATAATTTTTTTTGGTACATTTTCATCTAAGCTCCTTACGCAGCGGTTATTACCTGCAGTCGTTTCAGATCCTCTCTCGTGTAACCGCTGCTTTGTATAGCATGATTTTCTGGGTCTGGCCACCAGGGCTGGCACCGAGCAAACACATGTAATCAGACCCACAAGCACATATTTCAAGCACTTATAATAAATGACTTTGAGGCTGTCAACACTCAGAGTATAGGCGATATACTAGTAATAATAGTTCTGAGTTACAGTATGGGGCGATATACCAGTAATTAAAGTTCTTTTATAACTGGTATATCGCCCATACTTAGTACGTTTACAGTTTCTAAGCCATTTAAGTGCTGGAAACAGTGCCTGTGATCAGGACAAGAGAGCGTGGTATCGCATTGTGAATCCAGCTCGCAAATTTGAAACATGTGACACCCGTTCTCGGAGGTTTGATTACACCATGCACGCAGGATACCCCCTCTCGTTGGTCTGATCAAGAGCGGCTGTCGCATGTTTAGAATATTATATGTGTTTCTGTTTTGTTTCCGTTGTTCCCGGTTTAACCTTATTTCTACTAGATAAGTATAAAAATAACGGGACATACCGTGCTTACAAACATTAAATTACAGGATAGTAGTAACAGAGACAAGAGAATTGTATTAATATTAAAATAATATGTGTACCACGGTTTTCAATATTACATACAGCATATGACTCATCTTAAAAAAAACTGAACAAATATAACATAAACAAAACAAATATAGCGTATACAAAATGTACCATAAATAAAAATAAATAACTTGCAATTTATTAAATAAATTAAAAAGTTTGTTTCATTGTTATCTGCTGCCCATAACTAGCCCTGATAGCTCTTATAATATAACATTCGATATACTAAGAGAGAACATTACAAACAAAAATAATTGGTATTTATTTGCGTATTGTACGGCTTGTATTGGCGGATGGTAATATGAGCACAACTTGGTAGAAACGCGTGGCTCTCACACAGATCAAAGTTTACCTATTCTTAATATTAGCATTAATTACCATAATATTTTATATGCATTTATGAAGTTTTCTTGGGGCAAATTTGCTTAGGGGTTATAAATAAATTTAAATGGTTACCACACTTTGACCAACGTTTGTTGAAAACGTTCTGCCCTGCTCCCAACACTACCTCTACACTATAAGATTGACCCCTGGTACATATAAACGTTAATGAAACAATCAAAGCAGGGAATCACTTTACAATCAGTGCTCTATGAATACATACTCTGGACGATGTTGAATACTACAGTTCTGGATTATGTTTAAGTATAATCCAGCGGGTGGAGTTGGCTTGCTCCAACTCTGAAAGTAATGTCAAAGGCGTACGTAGACTGGCTTTTCTTTCGCTTGACGCTGGCTGTTTGGCAAAACGACTGAAAGTTACTGCCATCTATTGGTAAGTTATATAACTAAGGGTGCAGCGCAAACCTTCCGGACTGCGTTACCTCGAAGTATGGAATCATGCTTATATGCACTCATATTTCTTAAACATAGTTAGTAAATTAATAAGAGACCTAATGTATATATCCACTTGGATACAAATCAAACCTTGATATGTGCTACAGAGAAAATGTGTGTCACGGTTCATTGACTCCATGGCCCAACCGCAGGTGAATTGTAAAACAGAGACCGCCCCAAACCTCGTTAAATGGGTGTGGCCCTAAGGCATAACGGTATAAAGTCTTTTAATTTAAAAGCATGTTATTTTTAAACAGATAATCGCCAAAATTTAAATGGAGCTTCTATTGCTATTTACCAAACCATCCACACAGTTTCACCCAAATTCGTACATACCTTTCAGGGGCGGATCAAGAATTTTTTAGGGGCGAGGGTCCAACCCAGGAATACTTAAAGAAACCTAACAAAAAAGTCCTCTGGTCTATAAAGGAAGCGGTCCTTGCCGCAAAATTTGGTTTAGAAAACTAAAAATAGTTGTTTCGGCTCAAAGAAGGGGGGGGGGGGGGGGGGGGTCAGTGAAATTTGCAACAAAAAATGCCCAGAATACCCTGAAATACTGTGATTGCCTTTATATTCGCCAGACTATTATTTCGTGATTTTCACCTTTTTCATGTTTCACGAGGGTCGCATTTTCGTGATACAGTAACCTATACACAGTGTGTACATTATCACAATGCTATTTAATATGCGCGCTCCATCTTAACAACACGACAGCGAGTTTACACCTTCTGGATCCCTATAGGTAGATAATGTGAAAAAGTTACCTATAATACCCTTATTGATAAACAGGTAACATAAAATCATTCTTTTGCCTCCCAACGTTTAAATAAAATGCCAATGAGGCCACAATTCAAATTACCCTTTGACTTTGCAAATGAGGTGATTTATGCATAAAGGTTATATTTTCGCGGTTCTTACCCTTTCACGAACCGCTCATTTGAAACCCTCGCACACAAAATAACAACCGCATTACATTATTTACTAGATATTTTGACGTAATTTTAGGCACTCGCCTAAATGGCATGATTAAATGTGCGGTTTATCTATAAGTAATATATATATATATATATATATATATATATATTATATTAAAATATAATCACAGTATCAATGAAAATCAGAAGTAATTTTTTTATGGCTTTCACTATATATATATATATATATATATATATATATATATATATATAATAAATATACAAATTATGTTTGGACATGTTATTCCTATGTTTTTCTATGTCCTGTTGTCACCAGACAATAGGTGACAATATGTACGGTGTTTTGTATCATAGTTTAACGAAGTCTGTTCTCTATTGATATTGACGTGAAGCGTCATCCTAAAGCGTTGACAGGTCTTGATTGTATATATATATATTGTGTATTCTTGTATGGAATCCCATCGGCTATCAGCTGATTTATCCGTGTCACGCATCGTGTGTAATTATTACATTTGGTATGTGGGTCGCTATGGTGACGCTAACAGTCAAACTAGGTCACATATATCCTTATATGGGACACTTGAGAAATAAGCCAATCAGAGAACCGGATTGCCGTACACAGTGAACAGGCTATTGTGACGTCAGACTTCAAGAAGAGACGCTGAATGTTGGTTCAGTTGGGTCTTGAAGCTTGAGGTGGCAGCACGCACGAACGGGAGTAGGAACATTGAAACGCCAGGAACGGCATAGAAGCAAGCTTCTACATGAGGCAAGGACCCAGCTCATGAGAACTCAGCCGTGCTGCCGACGGAGCTTCGTATTGGTGATAAAGTGAGAGAGCGCGCTCGTCACCTGCCGGCCTAGTTCAGCTTGACCTAGATACATAACCGCCGTAAGCCGTGAAACCGTTGCTACACGAGCAAGGTCAAGGACTCTAAGCTCTACATAAACAAAGAGCGTTATTGCATGCATGTGAACGTAAACCTACCGGGTCGCAGACAAGCAAGATCAGTTGAAGATCGGTAAACTCAGAAAGACTAGATCTATATGGTACTAACCATACGCTAGATTCTACACAAAACAGTAACCAGAGATCTCTGAAGGAACTGGACTTTATGGTTTTTTTATACAAACCATGGACTCAGTAAAATATCCTGTAATTTTAATGTGAAGAACTGTCGTATTGACACATCAACGCACACACTCACATTGGTGTCTCTGTAAGTATTGTCTTGAATTATATTTGTGAATTTAACCTGATGTCTCATAGTTTCTATTGATCTGGGTGTATGATTGTCTGGTATTTTAATACACGTCCTTAAAAGAACCTGGAAATGTCACCTGAAATGACTGGGATCTAATTTCTTGATGAGTGAAATCAAGTGGCGAGCGTAAACCCATCGTATGGTTTTATAGGATATATCCGTTGTAAAGTTTTCATGTTAAGTTAGGGGTGACATTGTATGGCGAGCGTGCCAGGATATAATTAGCCTTAAAAAACTGGCTAATTACAGTAAGTTTCAGAAGTTTTGAACTGAGAAAACAGTACTGAAACCAGACATTCATATACTCAAACTAGAGTTGGTCTGAATTAATAATTTGAAATGACACCAAACTGATGTTGTAGTGTATACTTGCACAATGAAATTACCCCACTGTTAGGAGTTAATATTTATTCAGTGAGAATATTACCTGAAGCACAACATTGTTTCAAGATCGGCATATACCTTGTAGATTTGGCTAGAACACATGCATGTTTTGTGAGAAATGCTAGTTCAGTGATACCTGGACATCATTATTGGGTTGATATAAACCCAGATTAGAGTGAAAACTTTTGATGTTGTTAGATACGCCCTGGTATAATTTTTTCTACACTAGTTTGTGATTGGTCACGTGGTAGGGTCTCTTGACAGGTAAGTTTACCCCTCCCGATGGGCATGGTAATCATAGGTGCATGGTGTTTATTGATATCTTGATATCCATCCGTCCATCCGTCTGACCCTTCGTCCGACCTTCCGTCCGTCCGTCCGTATAAGTAGAATTTTGATGCGTAGAGCTACCGTAGTGTTATTGTACGGATACCGCCGGTTCGTTAGGTTGGCTTTAACAGTACGTATTTACGGATTTTTAAGAGCGGATATTACTAGATACTGGAATCTTACTAGGTTAGAGCGTTACCATGGAAACGTTAGAGTCACTTGTTAGATGCGGACAGGCCTTGGGGCTTAAGGACCAGGCTTTACAAGATTATGTTGAGGCTAGACGGCGTGCGGATGAGGAACGTGAGGAAAGAGCTAGGCAACGTGAAATAGAGAAGGAACAGCGGGAATTAGAGCGGGAATTAGAGCGTGAGCAGCGGGAATTAGAGCGCGAGCGAGAGGCTAGAGCCCACGAACTAGAGGTTCTAAGGTTAAAGTCTGACTCTGGGGTTAAAGAAGAGAGAAGTAGGGATGTATTCCCGAAAATCCAGCTTCCACCTTTTCATGAGGCTCACGATCAGCTAGATGCGTTTCTTGAGCGATTTGAACGATTAGCTGTATGTCAAGGCTATGATAGGGAGAATTGGGCGTTACACCTGAGTCCGTTACTGCGGGGTAAGGCGCTAGGGACTTACACACAGTTATCGGTTAGTGAGGCCATGGATTACGATAAGTTAAAGATAGCCTTGTTAAAGCGATACCAAATGACCGAAGAGGGTTATCGACACAAGTTTCGGACTTGTAGGCCTGAGCGAGGCGAAACGCCGAGTCAGTTTGCGGTGAGACTGAGTGGATACCTAGACCATTGGATAGGGATGGCAGGGGTCGGAGGTGACTACGACGGGGTAGTTAACCTGTTGATGTGTGAGCAGTTCGTAAACTGCTGTAGTAGGGATCTCTCTATGTTTTTGAAAGAGAGACGGTGTCGTTACTTTGATAGTATGGTAGACTTAGCCGAGAGTTATACGGAGGCTCACGGTGTACACAGCCTTACAGCAGGTCCTCGTTATGGCAATAATGTGCCGCGTCCAGCGCAACCGGTATCTCAGCCTAGAGAGAAGCGAGAGGTTGAGCGCAGTCCGGACGGTCAGACATTTAAGCCATCAGGAGGCATCAGATGTTATTTATGTAATGAACTGGGACATAAGGCGCGGGAATGTAAGACTAGTGCCCGGTCGAGGCCTAGGTCTTCCCCTCAAGTAGGGCGTGCTGCTGGCGATCAGCAGAGGTATAGGAGTAATTTTAGCCCCTCGTATAACCCAAAACAGAAACCGGAGACTATGTCAATGGCAGTAGTCGAGGCGGAAACGGAGACAGTCGGTGCGGTGAAACCGGAAGTAGAGAGTCCGAGTCAGTCGTTAGGATTTGCTGCCCAGACAGAAGGCGGAATCTCGTTACCTGTGTGTGAAGGGCTGGTGAATGGTAAGTCAGCGAGGGTGCTGCGGGATTCGGGATGTTCCTCGGCAGGAATACGTGAGTCGTACGTGGAGCCGAATCAGTTCACCGGACACCAGGTCGAGTGTAGGTTGTTCGACGGGTCTGTAAGACAATTTCCTACGGCTAGGATTAATGTGGACTGTGCGTACTTTGTCGGTACTATCGAGGCAATGGTGGTCGGGGATGCTGTATGTGATTTAGCGCTAGGTAACGTAGCGGGAGCGCGTGATCCGTATGATCCGGACCCGACGTGGAAGTCTGAGCGGTCCTCAGGCATAGTGTGTGACGGTGTAGAGTCACAAAAGGAGGTGTCGTCCGCGGTGGAGACACGGAGCGCTGCACGAGAGAAACAGATACCGACGCGTAGCTTGAATGTTGCAAGCCCAGTTGCCGATGTGAGTCCGGCCGAATTCTTGAAGGCGCAGGAGGAGGATGGGTCTTTAGCGCCGTATTGGAGGCTAGCTAGAGAGGCTAGAAATGATAGTCCATTTAGAATTGAGGACGGATATTTAGTTCGGGTTGTGAGTGATAAACGGGGAGATCAAGATGGATCTCGAGTGGTGGTACCTCAGACGTTACGGTACGACGTAATGAGGATGGGCCACGAAGCGGTTATGGCGGGCCATCAGGGCATAGACAAAACGCACGACCGCGTGAGAACTCAGTTTTTCTGGAAAGGGATGTATAATGACATTGCTGAGTTTTGCAAGTCCTGTCCCATTTGCCAGAAAACCATACCGAAAGGCAAGGTGCCTGGAGCTACGTTAGGCCAGATGCCATTAATTGATGAGCCCTGGCGTAGAATTTCGATGGATCTGGTTGGGCCGATCCATCCAGCGTCTGAGAGAGGTCACAGGTATATTCTGACCGTTATGGATTATGCCACTAGATATCCGGAGGCTGTTGCTTTAAAGAACATAGATACAGTCTCTGTGGCTGATGCGCTAGTTGATATTTATGCGCGGTTAGGAGTGCCGTCAGAGGTGCTTACTGACATGGGAACACAATTTACGTCAGACCTCATGCGAGAAGTTAGCCGTGTTTTGTCTGTAAGACAGCTCACCACTACTCCTTACCATCCTATGTGCAACGGAATGGTGGAGAGATTCAATGGAACGTTAAAGTTAATGTTGAAACGGATGTGCGAGGAAAGACCGCGAGATTGGGATCGGTACCTCAGCGCCGTGCTTTTTGCGTACCGAGAAGCGCCACATGAGAGCACAGGGTTCTCACCCTTTGAGTTGCTCTATGGTAGGATCGTTAGAGGACCGATGCGGATTCTAAGGGATCTGTGGACCAAGCGAGATACTAGCGTCGAGACTAAAACCACGTACCAATACGTCCTGGACCTACAAGACAAACTAAGCGACACATGCGCGTTAGCTAGAGAGGCGTTGAACAAATCAGCGAACAGACACAGACTGTTATATGATAGAGGTAAATGCACGCGCAGGTTTGAGGCCGGAGACGAAGTTTTGTTGTTACTCCCGACGGAGCGGAACAAATTAATGGTACAGTGGAAAGGCCCCTATACTATTGTAAACAGGGTTGGGGACTTAGACTATCGGATTAAGATTGGCGATAAGGTTAAAACCTTCCACGTGAATATGCTGAAACGGTACCATGCTAGAAACGAGCCCCAGCATATTCTGGCAGCGGTAGCCAAGGGCGCACCTGATTCTATACATGATCCTGACGGTGTAGACGGGGAAACAGAGCACTGATAGACCTAAGACAAAGAAGGCTTTGCGAGCATTCCTAGGTCTTACAGGGTACTATCGAAAATTCGTGCCAAACTATGCGGAAATAGCGGTGCCCTTGACTGATCTAACGCGTAAAGGTCAACCTAACAAACTAGACTGGAAACCCGTACACGAGAACGCGTACTGTTCTCTAAAGGCTAAACTGTCAGACCCTCCCATACTGAAGCTACCTGATTTCAGTAAACGATTTTATTTGAAATGTGATGCATCTGATGTGGGTATTGGCTGTATCCTGATGCAAAGACACGAGGGGATCATGCACCCAGTAGCTTATGCCAGTCGTAAACTATTGCCCGGGGAGAGAAATTACTCCACCATCGAGAAAGAGTCATTAGCAATTGTATGGTCTGTACAGAAATTTGAGATGTACCTGGCTTGTAGACCGTTCACCATTCAGACCGACCACAAACCATTAAAGTGTATTAGCAAATCAAAATATGCTAATAAGAGAATAATGAGATGGGCACTGGTTCTACAAGAGTTTAGATTTGATATTGAAGCAGTGTCAGGTAAACTAAACCATGGACCTGATTTTCTTAGCAGACTGCCTGAGTGTTAGGATGTAATGAGCTTAATGTCTAGCCAGGTAAGTCTAAACATGTACAGGATTTTGCCCTGTGTCATAGACCGTGGGCATGTACTAATGACAACTTGTTACATGACTTTTATGTATTGCTATATGTAAATATGTTTAGCTGGACCCTGTGAGATAGAACGATACGATGTATCGAGAAAATACCGTGTATTTTCTTTAAAAGGAGGGGGTGATGTCACCAGACAATAGGTGACAATATGTACGGTGTTTTGTATCATAGTTTAACGAAGTCTGTTCTCTATTGATATTGACGTGAAGCGTCATCCTAAAGCGTTGACAGGTCTTGATTGTATATATATATTGTGTATTCTTGTATGGAATCCCATCGGCTATCAGCTGATTTATCCGTGTCACGCATCGTGTGTAATTATTACATTTGGTATGTGGGTCGCTATGGTGACGCTAACAGTCAAACTAGGTCACATATATCCTTATATGGGACACTTGAGAAATAAGCCAATCAGAGAACCGGATTGCCGTACACAGTGAACAGGCTATTGTGACGTCAGACTTCAAGAAGAGACGCTGAATGTTGGTTCAGTTGGGTCTTGAAGCTTGAGGTGGCAGCACGCACGAACGGGAGTAGGAACATTGAAACGCCAGGAACGGCATAGAAGCAAGCTTCTACATGAGGCAAGGACCCAGCTCATGAGAACTCAGCCGTGCTGCCGACGGAGCTTCGTATTGGTGATAAAGTGAGAGAGCGCGCTCGTCACCTGCCGGCCTAGTTCAGCTTGACCTAGATACATAACCGCCGTAAGCCGTGAAACCGTTGCTACACGAGCAAGGTCAAGGACTCTAAGCTCTACATAAACAAAGAGCGTTATTGCATGCATGTGAACGTAAACCTACCCGGGTCGCAGACAAGCAAGATCAGTTGAAGATCGGTAAACTCAGAAAGACTAGATCTATATGGTACTAACCATACGCTAGATTCTACACAAAACAGTAACCAGAGATCTCTGAAGGAACTGGACTTTATGGTTTTTTTATACAAACCATGGACTCAGTAAAATATCCTGTAATTTTAATGTGAAGAACTGTCGTATTGACACATCAACGCACACACTCACATTGGTGTCTCTGTAAGTATTGTCTTGAATTATATTTGTGAATTTAACCTGATGTCTCATAGTTTCTATTGATCTGGGTGTATGATTGTCTGGTATTTTAATACACGTCCTTAAAAGAACCTGGAAATGTCACCTGAAATGACTGGGATCTAATTTCTTGATGAGTGAAATCAAGTGGCGAGCGTAAACCCATCGTATGGTTTTATAGGATATATCCGTTGTAAAGTTTTCACGTTAAGTTAGGGGTGACACCTGTACAACAAGATGTTCACCTGTCACGGGTGTGCTGTTGTGTTATCTTTTGATATTAAAATAGGTTACCAAGTCCTCTTTATGTCATAGTACTGTCTGTCGTGTTTTTGGGTTAAACTAGTCTTTCAGTGTAAATAATGATGGGGTAGGGGAGTCTAGTTACGGGGATACTCGATGTCTGAACATATGATTAATCGATATTGTTATCTGAGAAATCATTCTTGAATACCTGTTAGAAAGTTTGTGATTAAACTCTTTGTACATAACATTGTCCTTGAATTATCTCACTGGAGTGGACTTGGTCACATGTTGCACCTTGATTACCTGTGACGTCACTCTCCTCAATGACCCACCTCCTCCCAGGAATGAAATTGACAACATACCGGCCGGGACCCTGGATATGTGTAGGTGTGTGATAGGACGCGCATAAGGAATATTACCTTACTTGTTTATTCAATAGCGAATTTATACGCATCCCACATTTCGCATTATGTAACACCGGGAATCTTAGCTTAAAGGGGCCCAATCACCTGTAAAGCATGTTGAATTAACATGAAAAATAGATTCTTCCCTTAAAAATAAATTAGTACCACCAAAATATTGCCCTGAAAACGTTTGCTTACTCCCGTAAACGAGTGTTAAAAACAGTGGACCTGGCACGATAAAAATTGTCAACATGAACACAGCGCGTGCAATTGCCCGGTCACAACACGTCAATCAGGAGATGCCCTGACTGATTTTACACAAAATATGTAATACATGTTCCCGCTGGCTGAAACACCGCCTGTTAAGGCTCACAATTAGACCTCTGGTCACGCGGCCATGTTATGGTAAGTAAACACACGTGGTTTTCACGCATAGGGTCTGCGTGAACTCAGGGTTTCAGTGTAAAATGACGACATTTCACCATCTTTTTACTGAAGGCCTGCTTGATCCACTGTACAAATATATACGTGAGCCAGTTCACGCATATACGCGCACATGGACCCCCCCCCCCCGTATTTCTTCACGCATATACGCACATACGCATATACGCGCACAAGGAAACGCTGCTTTAAACAGCCGTATACGAGGTACTGAGACTGCGTGTTGGGGGTGGTTTTGCTGGAAAACTTTTGACTAAAGCAAAACTGAACTGATAATGTGAAAGAACAGGCATAATATTGCTCCTGATTATGTCCCTTTAACACGTGTTTTCATGATGTCGCAATCGTCAGATGTGATCTATTATCGGACGGCTGATGTAGTTATGGAATTAGGCGTTGACACATCCAGCCATGGTCAGGTGAGAATGTATGGAGATTAGGATTATGCTTGGGATTGAAACGATTTCAGATCTTTTGTTGAGTCTTTGTGACTTCGGAAAAGTTTTATATATATATATATATATATATATATATATATATATAGAAGGTAATGTTACCCTCCGATGTAAAGTGCTCTATGGCCTACAGCCTTAAGTCTTTTTAACGGGATGCGACCCGATCATCAGGTGAATGTTGTTAGAATGAAGCTAACGGCGTGTTTTGAAAAGCCGAGACTTTACGAGATTACGAGATTATGCTTTGTGCGTATGGGGGAGGGGGGACATTTAATGACTGGCACTGATCCTATTGTCCTCGGGGGCACAATAGGATTGGGCGGGGTACACGTGCGATACTGGAACATAACAGGGCACAGAGGTTTATTGTGGTTTAATGTTTATAATTAATACAAAGATATTTTACCAGGAAGCTCATTAGCAAGTAAGCTGATATTTAATATTTAATAGGATCCTGGGTACAGTAACATTTCAGTAGTATACACATATGATATAAATATACAATACACAAATACTATGATAATATACAATTCGAAAGGCAAATATACAATATATAGGGGAATATAAAAGGCAAATGTACTACATACCAAGTGGTGCAGGTCTCCAAGCTGAAGGTCGTAAAGCCCCTTAGACCAGGATAAAGTAGAACTTTCCTGTCATCCAATGGACTCCACGAGCCAGCAGTGGGAGAGCACCCACCTGAACAGATGAATCTGCCCAGCGGATCCTCGTGGGGGGGGGGGGGGGGGGGGGATGAGCGGGCATTAGTATGAATGCTAGATTTTAAAACATTTCAGAGTGAATTCGTTTTGGTGGCGGCACTTAGAGAGAATTTCAGCTCTTGAGTTCAACAATGATCCAGGGGGGGGGGGGGGGGCGTTGCTATAAGTAGCTTTTCAGACTAGCAGAGATCACACTTCCTAGTCCCACAAGAGTAAGGTGCTGCCTTGGCAGATATTTCCCAGGAGAGCTTGTAATTTATATTGTTGTCTTTTAGTGACCAAATGTGTTTAGACAGTTCAGTATTTTTAGCGTGGGATCTGTTACGAAAGGATTGCTTGTGGTTATTGTATCTTGTCTTGAAATCACCTTCAGTACACCATATGTAGTGTTTCTCGTCACTGTCTGTTTTTACTGTTGCCTTATAGACAATTCATTTCATTTGACACTGACCATTCATAGGACATTCGTCTTTTTTACGGCAGTTACATTGTTTTTGAGGTACATTGTAAGCATTGTCAGTATTTAAAACCTTTATAATATGTTTGATGATCAGGTTAGACATGTTGGGTAGACAGCTATAGCTGATTTTCAAATTGTTCCTGTTGAATAACGTGTGGTACCTGTGATGTTTAGGGAAGTGTTTGTCAACTAGTTTCATGAATTGTCTGCCAATGTTGGTTTTTACATGTCGGCTGTAGGGGGGATTGAACCAAATTATTTTCCTTTTCCTGTTTCTTTTGCTTTTCACTGTAGGTTCAACATATTTTAAGGTTTCTGAGAACCCGCTTTTCGCTTAAGCTTTGTCATACATGGGTTTGGCTTTCATAAATAGCTCTTCATTGCAGGAGTTGTCAGATACACGCTTGCTGATCATCATAGGCATCTGTCTAATAATAGCTGGGGGTGATTGGATTGTGCGTGGATATAGAGCGGGTCGTTGTTCGGTTTTCTGTAAGGGTAGAAGATGTCATTTTGGAGGTCAAATGTAACGTCTAAGAAATCTGTGCAGGTCAGGTTAGTTTCAATGGTTATTTTTAACCCAACATTGGAAAAGAGTTTGATCATTTTCTTACGGGTGCTGTCTGCTTTGGGTCCAGACATGTTTGGGAAACAACCTAAGCCGTCATCACGATACAGGCCTAGAGCATTTTCACCAAATTCCTTTTTCAACATATGTAGGATGTATAAACCAACAATTTCGCATACTTCAGCGCCATCAAAACTGCCCATGGTGACGTCAAAACTAGAAGGATCTTTTTTCACCCAGGTGTTACCGTTGCTAAACAGTAAGCTTTTCCTGCTGTGCAGGATGGTTTTGATAACATCCTCTGGAATGGAGACCATTTTTTTGGCAAATTTGAGGGCTTTTATGAGTAGATCTTCTGTGATAGAGGGGTAAAAGTCAATTATATCAAACTTTATGAACTTAGATTTTTGTTTCAGCTTCAATTTCTTGAACCAAGATATTACCTGTGCGGTATTTTGCCACTGGTTGAGTTTGGTTTTCATTCTCAGTTGGCTATTAATTTTTTTCCAAGTGCTTTTTGCTAATGATACCTATTTCAGATTTTGCTGGATTAATCAATCTGCACTTGGGGTTTTGTTCAAAATTATCCTTGTGGTCTTTCAAAGTAATGTAAGCATTGCGCTCGGCCATGACTTCGATGCGGTCTGCTAGGTTAAGGGAACCGGCTATTTCTTTGGCTTCTGTATTGATATTTTTACAGATATTTTTGTCTGCTTTTTTGTATGTCTTAGTGATGTTTTCTGTAAGAAGTTTATTGTAGTATTCTTTCGGCATACTGTACAGGTTGGTGGTCTTATCTGCCTGTACTAGGAGATTGTCAGATTGTCTGATTGTCTTGATGTCATTGGCCATTTGTCTCTGGAATGCATTGTGTGAGTGCTGGAATTCAATGTTCCGGACCATTTCATATATATCACTTTCAAATGCCCTGAGGTATTCGCTATGAGGGGGTGAATATGTGGTTTTGAATCCATAGTTTTGTTTAGCTGAAGTTTGACCAGGGTTTCGTAATGGAATGCATTCCATCGCATTCTCCGAAGTAGGCTTTCAACTTTACTTATCAGGGATTTGGTGTAGGACAGATTACTCGGGATGGGAATGTTTTTCAAAGAATAGTCAAAGTTAGCTTTGTTCATTCTGTAGATGTTATAAGTTGTTTTTCTGGACAGGGTGGGTTAACAAAAGTGCTCGACAACGTACCTGTCGCTGGAGGTGGAGTAGAAGGTAGTGTTACCCTCCGATGTAAAGTGCTCTATGGCCTACAGGCTAGGCCTGAGCGGTATAACTCTGGAGAAAAACAACACTGTAAATTCACTACAGCCTGTTTCACGGGATGCGACCCGATCATCAGGTGAATGTTGTTAGAATGAAGCTAACGGCGTGGACGTTGTAGGACGTTATAGTCTCACCTACTATACATGTGTCGGCACGGCCTTGCATGCGGCATGGAGAACTAATGGCCTAATATGGTGTGCTGCATATATTATGTATAGATGTATGAATAGCCATGCTGGTTCATTGTTTATAGATGGAAATGGTATACACAGAAAAGTCGGTTCACTATATATACCCAGGGAAATAACATATAGGAAATATATCTATTTAGATGAATGTTGACTCTTCCTCAAATTGATAGAGAAAATGTGTATATGCTCAATGTAAACATACTTAACTGGTGATGTCTATTGAAGAACTACATAATTAATTGAATTAAAATAACATATACAAGATAAAGAGATCTTTATGATGCTAAAAAGATTATCGTAACAAATAAAAAAGATTATCGGAATACTGCTTATTCTCCCTTCATGTTTGTTGAATGTCTGCCCGTCGACAGGCATTTAAGGGGGCAATAATTGAAACACTGACGTTCAAACCACATGCCACTTTGATGGTAACCACAGACCTAACATTACGTTATTTTGTTCATGTTTTACTTTTATTAATTGCTAACCGATAGGGAAGTCCTTAGATTACCGGCTGCGGGCATGGAAATCGTTGCAACCATTTGTGTGATTAGTGGATTATAACCAAACTTGGAAATGTCCTCTGCAAGGTTTTTCCTTTCCTATAACATCTTCCGTGTGTGTGTGTGTTTGGGGGGGGGGGGGGTTCTATTGTAAAATGACAAAATAACAATCAATGAAAATCAGTTAGGATAATTTGCAACAATGAACTGTGATTTCACCTATATAGCCCTGAATGTAGCCCTGTCAGTCCTTTGAGATTATGTGTGGTACTAAAATGTATGAAATAAAAAAAAATCCATAACTTAGTCCGAAACGTCGGTGCCAGCTGATACAATACCGCCCTGGAATGTGGCTTTGGGTAATCCCTGATGTTTGCATATTAGAACTACATAATGGTCTTTGTTGACCTGGATTCCACCCTTATTTACATAAATAATACATCATCCTTAATGTCCAGTCACGTGCTTGGTCACATTCGCAGTGAAACCATGTATTCAAGAAGGTCGGACACATTGCGATTCTTATTATTAATCTACCAGTATCATTGAGAGTACCTGAACAGATTACATTACCATATTCACTATATTTGTACCTATACGCCATATGTAGGTTAGAGCGACCTATTTCCCGGTCCGGTCAGGGTCGGCCGATTGTGTGGCGTCAAGAGTGAGCGGGCATTAAATATTGCAGGGCAGCAGAAAATTTCAGGGAAAAATATTTCAGGATGCATACAATATGTATGGCAGGTGAGTGATAGGAGAAATTAAATAAATACAAAAATAGCAGGGTTGGCCTTTTTTTGTTTATGCTGGAGGGGATTGAAAATTGTATATGTGTTTCTGGGAAATGTCTTGAGAGGTGGCGACATCTAATGGCCAGTTTTAGAAGCCGTCGATTTCTGTCATATACCCCGAAAATGAGACACTCAACCCCCTGTTTTCCTAGAACAAAATAAAAGTGCAAGAGGTGAGCTTGATTTTGATGTATCACATGATGCCAAACACGATAGAAAAAAACTTTCCCAGAGCCCCATGTGCACCTTATATGATAATATATGAGGCCTGGAAATAGGTCCCTCTAACCTGTAGGTATTTTGGAAACCGCGGTGCATTTGGAGGGGTCAGATTGTGACGCCTACAAAACCTAAACAGCAGAGTCGTACTCTTGTGGGTTTGATTCTGCGCTTTGTTGGGGTTCCCTGGAATGTTTTTTATTCTAAGGTGCTCCAGTTACTCCGCAATCCACTTATTATGGCGGATAGACTTTTGTCGCTTAGAGACTGACCGTTCTCTCTTCATGTGTTTCTTTTCATTCACCGAGATTATAGCCCAAAGACAGACAATGTGATGAAATATCATGCATGTATCTTATCAAATTATTATTTGTAGCCAGTGGAAGCATGCATCGGTGCATTTATTAAGTTTTCTAAAGTTACACATGTTGCCCAGTTATTTGAAGTTCTAATGATTTTCATTAACATATAGTTATCCTTTCTGTAGTGTAATTGTAGAAAATTTTGTAAACACGTAACTAGATATTATCCGTTTTATAAATTTTAAACATGTCAGAATGTGAACAGAATCGAAATAATCTGACAAGTAAAGAGTTAAATGGTTGTGCCTCCTATTTATAACTCCCTGGGTTGTCTTATTTTTAACACGAACCTACCTTTTGTACCAAATAAAACCGTTTGGTAAGATGGATTATGAAAATGTGTTCACTGAAAAGTTCCATGGGGCGTGTTTTGGCGCTCTGACCAAGGTTTGGTTGTACGTTTGGTTCTGGCGCCCCGTTTCAGGGCTTTGGTTGAACCAGTGGTTGGACCAAGCTTAACCTAGAATCTTTGCTGGTTCAGCGCCGACAGAAGATGGTATGTTAGGCCCTCATACATAATCATTTAAAGTCCCGGGACCTATATATCTGTGGACATGGCCCTGGAACAAGCACAAATGTAATCGAGTGCAAAAGGGTGGAAACGCAGTCTTTTCAGGGTTATTTAGCCTTGTTAACACAAAAACAGGACAGAAAAAAAACCCAGGAAAATCCAGATAAGCTAAATCTTTATTGGTCTTAAAATCTGTTTAAAGATTTGTTTTAATTAAAAACCCCGTAGGTCTATATTATTAAGAAACGGGAAATATGTTGACAGTAATTTGATCATTTCAATGACGCCATTTTATTTATGACCAAGTAACGTTTTAGGTTAGAGGGACGTATTTTCAAGTCCTATATATTATCATATAAGGTGCACATGTTAGGTGCACTGGGAAAGTTTCTTTATCGCGTGTTTGGCATCGTGTTATGCATCAAACTCAAGATCAACACCTGAAATTATATTTTATTCCAGAAAAGCTGGGGGGGGGGGGGGGAGGTCCTAATCTCGTTTTCCCGGTGCTCACCAGCTTTTGAAGTTTACTATAGTGCACCACAGATGTCGCCACCTGCTGAGCCATGCCCACGCGATCAGCACTGACACATTCAATCTCTTAAAACAGCACAAAAAAATGACTACCTCTGAGAAAAAAAAAATATTAAAAAGTCTCCTGTCTCCCACCATCTGGAACCAATATACTTTTCCTCATACATTTAATGCCAAACATTCTCTGCTGCCCTACACCATTTACTGCCTGCTCATTCTCGACGCAACAAAATGGGCCGATCTTAGCCGGACCCCGAAATAGGTCACTCTAACCTATAGTGCGATCCAGCAACCAGCTTCTGTTCACAACCAACCAAACAACTCGCCAAAACGCACCCATGATCAGGTCAAGCTAGGGTTCCCCGAGCATGCGCCCGACTGACCCGTTTATGACGTCACGGGATGCATCACGTGAAAATTCCCGCCTTTGAGAATCTCAGTGAAAAATTCACCTGTTGGAATTTGCCACAAGGCGGACCCGACTCTCTCCTTGCTATCTCACACCTGACAAACTGTCCTTTCACTTATGAACAGGAATTATATACAGTGATACCGCAGATGAGGCAATCCTATTCGTAATCAGAGATTCTCTCGGGCCACATTCTTTAATAATATGGCTCTTCTTGCAGTCCTTTTATCTCTTTTGGGAACCGCCAATGGTAAGTTTAATCTTGTAATAATAGTTTTATTAAATTTCATTTATAAGCAATTTATTAGTTTTTTTTTTTTTGGGGGGGGGTTGCTTTTTTATTGACCTATACAGTACAATATTGTGAAACTTGCGCAAGCCAACGGAGTTACAACTGTCCTAGCATGAAAAGCAATTTATTTTTTATTACAATAAAGGCATTACTTGGTTATCTCATATAAAACAACGGCCTGTGGGTCACGGCGCTCAGCTGAAATTGATTATGGGAATTTTCTTGATAAAACCTTAATATATTGAAATGAAACAACAGATAATATTTTTGTATATCATTATTTGAGAAATGTACACACATATTTGGAGTTACCTATACCTATATTGTATACCTTTATTGGCTACATGAAATATGCTAGAGCCTCTCATGAGAAATATTGGATTTGGAATCTAAACTAAGTGACTGTAATATGTATGTAAATTATAAAAAAATAAAGTGCAGATGATGAGTTGATCAAAGTATAATAATACACTTTTAATTTATTAACTGATATAACTGTAAAAAATTATTCAAAATTTTTATTTTTTTAATGTACAGACAGAAAGAGAGAAGGACGGACGGATGACGGACGCTGGCCAATCACTATAGTTCAGTTCAATTGCAGTTAGCTTGGCAAAATATCAACGTAAAATTCTTATCTTAAAAAGCTGACCCATACTTGTATACCAGCAGGAGTGCAGCCTAAAATTGGACATGTGTTAAGAATGTATGTACCAGTGTGGGTACATGTGTCTGGTTTGTTTTGTGTTTAGGGATAATCATCAGGAAGTTACCGTCATAACATCTGATCAGCAAAATGAATCCAGTGATGATATGAATGATTAAATTCGTTGATTATCACAAGTCTTTACATGTCTATCACGATCAATAATACTGTCACAAAGAAAGCTGGCTAAAAAGGACCAGATTTTGAATATACTATATATATATGACCAAAACACCGGACAGGATTTGCGCTGGACAGGATCCCGATCGGGGATATGGTCTGGACCAATCACCAATTGGTCTGGACCAATGGGGGAAATATTTCAGACCAAATCCCAATCAGGATTCTGACCAGTCCATACCCTGATCATGATCGGGTTCAGCCCAAATCCTGATTCAGACTGTGATTGGACATAATACTGAATAACGCCTTCTAACCTGTGACCTTTAACCCAAAATAAAAATGTTTTCTTACTTTATTGGTGGGCCATATATAAATCAAGTTTTAAACCAATGTGTTCATCCAAACTGGAGTTATCATTCAGTAACAAAAATGTAAACAGATGGCCACTGTGACCTTGACCTTTTACTTTACGATCCCAAAATGTTCATCTCCTATTTCAAAGTCATGTATATGTGTCAAATGGAAGGTTTGGGAAGAAAAGTTTTGCTTAAAATGCATCCACAATCTTTCTGAAAAAGTGGGTCCTGTTACCTTGACCTTTGACCTCATGACCCAAAAGTCAATAGAGTTCTTGCTTCAGAGGTTGGTCATATATATGAAAGTTAGAAATCGATACGAAGATCCAAACTTGAGTGTCACCCCTTTCTTAACGTGAAAACTTTACAACGGATATATCCTATAAAACAATAGGATGGGTTTACGCTCGCCACTTGATTTCACTCATCAAGAAATTAGATCCCGGTCATTACAGGTGACATTTCCAGGTTCTTTTATGGACGTGTATTAAAATACCAGACAATCATACACCTAGATCAATAGAAACTATGAGACATCAGGTTAAATTCACAAATATAATTCAAGACAATACTTACAGAGACACCAATGTGAGTGTGTGCGTTGATGTGTCAATACGACAGTTCTTCACATTAAAATTACAGGATATTTTACTGAGTCCATGGTTTGTATAAAATAACCATAAAGTCCAGTTCCTTCAGAGATCTCTGGTTACTGTTTTGTGTAGAATCTAGCGTATGGTTAGCACCATATAGATCTAGTCTTTCTGAGTTTAGTGATCTTCAACTGATCTTGCTTGTCAGCGACCCGGGTATGATTACGTTCACATGAATGCAATAGCGCTCTTTGTTTACGCAGAGCTTAGAGTCCTTGACCTTGCTCGTGTAGCAATGGTTTCACAGCTTACGGCGGTTATGTATCTAGGTCAAGCTGAACTAGGCCGGCAGGTGACGAGCGCGCTCTCTCTATATCGCCAATACGAAGCTCTTTCGGCAGCACGGCTGAGTTCTCATGAGCTGGGTCCTTGCTTCATGTAGAAGCTTGCTTCTATGCCGTTTCTGGCGTTTCAATGTTCCTACTCCCGTGCGTGCGTGCTGCCACCTCAAGCTTCAGGACCCCACTGAAGGCAGCTTCCAGCGTCTCTCCCTGAACTCTGACGTCACAATCGTCGTCACAATACGGCGATCCGGTTCTCTGATTGGCTTATTTCTCAAGTGTCCCATATAAGGATATATGTGACCTAGTTTGACTGTTAGCGTCACCATGGCGACCCACATACCACATAATAATAATACACACGATGCGTGACACGGATAAATCAGCTGATAGCCGATGGGATTTCATACAAGAATACACAATATATATATATACAATCAAGACCTGTCAACGCTTTAGTATGACGTTTCACGTCAATATCAATAGAGAACAGACTTCGTTAAACTATGATACAAAACACCGTACATATTGTCACCTATTGTCTGGTGACATCACCCCCTCCTTTTAAAGAAAATACACGGTATTTTCTCGATACATCGTATCGTTCTATCTCACAGGGTCCAGCTAAACATATTTACATGTAGCAATACATAGCAATACATAAGGGTCATGTAACAAGTTGTCATTAGTACATGCCCACGGTCTATGACACAGGGCAAAATCTTGTACATGTTTAGACTTAACTGGCTAAACATTATAGCTCATTACATCCTAACACTCAGGCAGTCTGCTAAGAAAATCAGGTCCATGGTTTAGTTTACCTGACACTGCTTCAATATCAAATCTAAACTCTTGTAGAACCAGTGCCCATCTCATTACTCTCTTATTAGCACATTTTGATTTGCTAATACACTTTAATGGTTTGTGGTCGGTCTGAATGGTGAACGGTCTACAAGCCAGGTACATCTCAAATTTCTGTACAGACCATACAATTGCTAATGACTCTTTCTCGATGGTGGAGTAATTTCTCTCCCTGGGCAATAGTTTACGACTGGCATAAGCTACTGGGTGCATGATCCCATCGTGTCTTTGCATCAGGATACAGCCAATACCCACATCAGATGCATCACATTTCAAATAAAATCGTTTACTGAAATCAGGTAGCTTCAGTATGGGAGGGTCTGACAGTTTAGCCTTTAGAGAACAGTACGCGTTCTCGTGTACGGGTTTCCAGTCTAGTTTGTTAGGTTGACCTTTACGCGTTAGATCAGTCAAGGGCACCGCTATTTCCGCATAGTTTGGCACGAATTTTCGATAGTACCCTGTAAGACCTAGGAATGCTCGCAAAGCCTTCTTTGTCTTAGGTCTATCAGTGCTCTGTATTCTCTTGAGCAAAACTGGATTAGTGGCCAAGTTGCCCGTGCCTACAAGGTGTCCCAAAAACTCTAGGCTCTGGTAGCCTATGAAGGTTTTAGCTGGTTTAGCTGCTAAGTTTGCACATTCTAGTCTAACTAGCACTTCTCTAAGAGTTCTTAAGTGCTCGTCCCAAGTCTCTGCGTGTATTAACACGTCATCTACATAACATACTACATTCGGCATGTCGCTGAACATTTTCCGCATCATGCGGGTGAAAACCGCTCCGGCAGTTACCAGGCCGAATGGCATAACCCTAAATTGGTAATGGCCATCGGGTGTAACAAAGGCCGTCTTATCCCTGGATTCCTCAGAAACAGGGATCTGCCAGTAACCTTTCGTCAGGTCAAGCTTTGTAAAATACTGGCTTTTCGCGACTTCGACAAAAAGTGTTTCTGGATCCGGCATGGGTTCAGGATCGAACACGACTGATTGGTTCAGCTTTCGGTAGTCTATCACGAATCTAGTCTTACCGTCAGGTTTCCTAAGCAGGATACAGGGGGACGCATAGCTAGAATCTGACTGTTCAATAATGCCTAAGTTTAACATTTCCTGGATTTCTGTTCGCATTGTCTCTCGCAGTTCAAAAGGCACCCTATAGGGCCTAGTTTTTACAGGTACATCAGATGAGAGTTTAATGCTACATTCTACAACATTGGTAAGCTTGGGTACATCTGTGAATACATCCCCATATTGCCTAAGCAGACTGAGTATTTCACGGCGCTGACACTTGCCTAGGTCAGCATTTACCTGAACATCTCGCTCAGTCTGGCGGCGCGCATACGACGGTAACGACATGTGGGCATCCTCATCAATCCCTTCTGGGTTTAACTCTCCGAACACGGGAGGCTCTGTTTCCCCGTCTACACCGTCAGGATCATGTATAGAATCAGGTGCGCTCTTGGCTACCGCTGCCAGAATATGCTGGGGCTCGTTTCTAGCATGGTACCGTTTCAGCATATTCACGTGGAAGGTTTTAACCTTATCGCCAATCTTAATCCGATAGTCTAAGTCCCCAACCCTGTTTACAATAGTATAGGGGCCTTTCCACTGTACCATTAATTTGTTCCGCTCCGTCGGGAGTAACAACAAAACTTCGTCTCCGGCCTCAAACCTGCGCGTGCATTTACCTCTATCATATAACAGTTTGTGTCTGTTCGCTGATTTGTTCAACGCCTCTCTAGCTAACGCGCATGTGTCGCTTAGTTTGTCTTGTAGGTCCAGGACGTATTGGTACGTGGTTTTAGTCTCGACGCTAGTATCTCGCTTGGTCCACAGATCCCTTAGAATCCGCATCGGTCCTCTAACGATCCTACCATAGAGCAACTCAAAGGGTGAGAACCCTGTGCTCTCATGTGGCGCTTCTCGGTACGCAAAAAGCACGGCGCTGAGGTACCGATCCCAATCTCGCGGTCTTTCCTCGCACATCCGTTTCAACATTAACTTTAACGTTCCATTGAATCTCTCCACCATTCCGTTGCACATAGGATGGTAAGGAGTAGTGGTGAGCTGTCTTACAGACAAAACACGGCTAACTTCTCGCATGAGGTCTGACGTAAATTGTGTTCCCATGTCAGTAAGCACCTCTGACGGCACTCCTAACCGCGCATAAATATCAACTAGCGCATCAGCCACAGAGACTGTATCTATGTTCTTTAAAGCAACAGCCTCCGGATATCTAGTGGCATAATCCATAACGGTCAGAATATACCTGTGACCTCTCTCAGACGCTGGATGGATCGGCCCAACCAGATCCATCGAAATTCTACGCCAGGGCTCATCAATTAATGGCATCTGGCCTAACGTAGCTCCAGGCACCTTGCCTTTCGGTATGGTTTTCTGGCAAATGGGACAGGACTTGCAAAACTCAGCAATGTCATTATACATCCCTTTCCAGAAAAACTGAGTTCTCACGCGGTCGTGCGTTTTGTCTATGCCCTGATGGCCCGCCATAACCGCTTCGTGGCCCATCCTCATTACGTCTTACCGTAACGTCTGAGGTACCACCACTCGAGATCCATCTTGATCTCCCCGTTTATCACTCACAACCCGAACTAAATATCCGTCCTCAATTCTAAATGGACTATCATTTCTAGCCTCTCTAGCTAGCCTCCAATACGGCGCTAAAGACCCATCCTCCTCCTGCGCCTTCAAAAATTCGGCCGGACTCACATCGGCAACTGGGCTTCCAACATTCAAGCTACGCGTCGGTATCTGTTTCTCTCGTGCAGCGCTCCGTGTCTCCACCGCGGACGACACCTCCTTTTGTGACTCTACACCGTCACACACTATGCCTGAGGACCGCTCAGACTTCAACGCCGGGTCCGGATCATACGGATCACGCGCTCCCGCTACGTTACCTAGCGCTAAATCACATACAGCATCCCCGACCACCATTGCCTCGATGGTACCGACAAAGTACGCACAGTCCACATTAATCCTAGCCATAAGAAATTGTCTTACAGACCCGTCGAACAACCTACACTCGACCTGGTGTCCGGTGAACTGATTCGGCTCCACGTACGACTCACGTATTCCTGCCGAGGAACATCCCGAATCCCGCAGCACCCTCGCTGACTTACCATTCACCAGCCCTTCACACACAGGTAACGAGATTCCGCCTTCTGGCTGGGCAGCAAATCCTAACGACTGACTCGGACTCTCTACTTCCGGTTTCACCGCACCGACTGTCTCCGTTTCCGCCTCGACTACTGCCATTGACATAGTCTCCGGTTTCTGTTTTGGGTTATACGGGGGGCTAAAATTAGTCCTATACCTCTGCTGATCGCCAGCAGCACGCCCTACTTGAGGGGAAGACCTAGGCCTCGACCGGGCACTAGTCTTACATTCCCGCGCCTTATGTCCCAGTTCATTACATAAATAACATCTGATGCCTCCTGATGGCTTAAATGTCTGACCGTCCGGACTGCGCTCAACCTCTCGCTTCTCTCTAGGCTGAGATACCGGTTGCGCTGGACGCGGCACATTATTGCCATAACGAGGACCTGCTGTAAGGCTGTGTACACCGTGAGCCTCCGTATAACTCTCGGCTAAGTCTACCATACTATCAAGGTCACGACACCGTCTCTCTTTCAAAAACATAGAGAGATCCCTACTACAGCAGTTTACGAACTGCTCACACATCAACAGGTTAACTACCCCGTCGTAGTCACCTCCGACCCCTGCCATCCCTATCCAATGGTCTAGGTATCCACTCAGTCTCACCGCAAACTGACTCGGCGTTTCGCCTCGCTCAGGCCTACAAGTCCGAAACTTGTGTCGATAACCCTCTTCGGTCATTTGGTATCGCTTTAACAAGGCTATCTTTAACTTATCGTAATCCATGGCCTCACTTACCGATAACTGTGTGTAAGTCCCTAGCGCCTTACCCCGCAGTAACGGACTCAGGTGTAACGCCCAATTCTCCCTATCATAGCCTTGACATACAGCTAATCGTTCAAATCGCTCAAGAAACGCATCTAGCTGATCGTGAGCCTCATCAAAAGGTGGAAGCTGGATTTTCGGGAATACATCCCTACTTCTCTCTTCTTTAACCCCAGAGTCAGACTTTAACCTTAGAACCTCTAATTCGTGGGCTCTAGCCTCTCGCTCACGCTCTAATTCCCGCTGTTCCTTCTCTATTTCACGTTGCCTAGCTCTTTCCTCCCGTTCCTCATCCGCATGCCGTCTAGCCTCAACATAATCTTGTAAAGCCTGGTCCTTAAGCCCCAAGGCCTGTCCGCATCTAACAAGTGACTCTAACGTTTCCATGGTAACGCTCTAACCTAGTAAGATTCCAGTATCTAGTAATATCCGCTCTTAAAAATCCGTAAATACGTACTGTTAAAGCCAACCTAACGAACCGGCGGTATCCGTACAATAACGCTATGGTAGCTCTACGCATCAAAATCTACTTATACGGACGGACGGACAGAAGGTCGGACGAAGGGTCAGACGGATGGACGGATGGATATCAAGATATCAATAAACACCATGCACCTATGATTACCATGCCAATCGGGAGGGGTAAACTTACCTGTCAAGAGACCCTACTACGTGACCAATCACAAACTAGTGTAGAAAAAATTATACCAGGGCGTATCTAACAACATCAAAAATTTTCACTCTAATCTGGGTTTATATCAACCCAATAATGATGTCCAGGTATCACTGAACTAGCATTACTCACAAAACATGCATGTGTTCTAGCCAAATCTACAAGGTATATGCCGATCTTGAAACAATGTTGTGCTTCAGGTAATATTCTCACTGAATAAATATTAACTCCTAACAGTGGGGTAATTTCATTGTGCAAGTATACACTACAACATCAGTTTGGTGTCATTTCCAATTATTAATTCAGATCAACTCTAGTTTGAGTATATGAATGTCTGGTTTCAGTACTGTTTTCTCAGTTCAAAACTTCTGAAACTTACTGTAATTAGCCAGTTTTTTAAGGCTAATTATATCCTGGCACGCTCGCCATACAATGTCACCCCTTTCTTAACGTGAAAACTTTACAACGGATATATCCTATAAAACAATAGGATGGGTTTACGCTCGCCACTTGATTTCACTCATCAAGAAATTAGATCCCGGTCATTACAGGTGACATTTCCAGGTTCTTTTAAGGACGTGTATTAAAATACCAGACAATCATACACCTAGATCAATAGAAACTATGAGACATCAGGTTAAATTCACAAATATAATTCAAGACAATACTTACAGAAACACCAATGTGAGTGTGTGCGTTGATGTGTCAATACGACAGTTCTTCACATTAAAATTACAGGATATTTTACTGAGTCCATGGTTTGTATAAAATAACCATAAAGTCCAGTTCCTTCAGAGATCTCTGGTTACTGTTTTGTGTAGAATCTAGCGTATGGTTAGCACCATATAGATCTAGTCTTTCTGAGTTTAGTGATCTTCAACTAATCTTGCTTGTCAGCGACCCGGGTATGATTACGTTCACATGAATGCAATAGCGCTCTTTGTTTACGCAGAGCTTAGAGTCCTTGACCTTGCTCGTGTAGCAATGGTTTCACAGCTTACGGCGGTTATGTATCTAGGTCAAGCTGAACTAGGCCGGCAGGTGACGAGCGCGCTCTCTCTATATCGCCAATACGAAGCTCTTTCGGCAGCACGGCTGAGTTCTCATGAGCTGGGTCCTTGCTTCATGTAGAAGCTTGCTTCTATGCCGTTCCTGGCGTTTCAATGTTCCTACTCCCGTGCGTGCGTGCTGCCACCTCAAGCTTCAGGACCCCACTGAAGGCAGCTTCCAGCGTCTCTCCCTGAACTCTGACGTCACAATCGTCGTCACAATACGGCGATCCGGTTCTCTGATTGGCTTATTTCTCAAGTGTCCCATATAAGGATATATGTGACCTAGTTTGACTGTTAGCGTCACCATGGCGACCCACATACCACATAATAATAATACACACGATGCGTGACACGGATAAATCAGCTGATAGCCGATGGGATTTCATACAAGAATACACAATATATATATATACAATCAAGACCTGTCAACGCTTTAGTATGACGTTTCACGTCAATATCAATAGAGAACAGACTTCGTTAAACTATGATACAAAACACCGTACATATTGTCACCTATTGTCTGGTGACATTGAGTAATTATTAGGAAACAAATCTGATAGATATACAGACAGACGAAGGGCAGGACAGACAGACGGACAGGGTGACAACTATATAGGGCATCCGCTTATTCAAGCGGGCCCTAATAACACACAAGGTTTTATTACACTAGATGAAACCACATTTGCAAATCTGATAGTATTAATATTTTGGCAGTCTCAAAATAAAGGAAAAAATCGTAAAAAAAAAAAAATATTTACAAAAATACAAGTGGTTCCAGCATTCTTCAGGACTAAAGAAACTAGTCATTATCAATAAAGACACCAGGTTTCGGGACACTGGATAAAACAAGTCAAGAAACTGACATAATCAGCTTCTTGACAGTTAACAGGAATTATTTTAATTAGAAAATTTGCAGTGGTACCACCAGTTTTTGGGAACTGACAACCCTAGTCATGGTCAATATTCAAGACACGTTTCATGCATTAATTATCAAAATACTTGAGGTTTTGTATCATTTTTAAAAATTATCCTGGGGGAGGGGTCACTTACAAGCCCCAAAGCTCGTAAGATTTAGGTCACAGTGACCTAATTTTAGGTTTGCATGGAGATTGTTTATTGACCTCCCTGTATGTTAAGTTAAAAGTTTCTAGGTCCAATGGTGTCAAAACGTACCAGTCTAACAGACAGATACAGACGGACGATGGACGCTGACCGATCATTAAAGCTCAGCTGACTGAAAGTCAGCTGAGCTAAAAATCGTTCTATCCCATACCAATGTACAAATAACAGTTTCATAGTTTCAGTGTATTATGATATTTTTTTTGTCATTATATTATTCCTGGCCATGATAATCGTTAAAATTCATTAAGAAGGTAAGGAACATTAGTTCTCTAGAAATCGATCTTCTCAATAGACAGCTAGTGAACCCACATTTTTATTTTCACGGACTTCATTATTTCTGTCTGTGAACCCACATTTATTATGTGCAAAGTAAATCCACTGGTATTTCTGCAAATTACGTCGCGTAAAACAACCTGCAGAATAAGTCAAGAAGTAAAGCTTATTTTTTTTCTGATTTTTTTTCTAAATTATAAAATACTTTTATACAGTATTTATCTCATCATATAGAAGAAGCATACAAGGCGTTTCTCACTAAAAAATGTAGGATCTCCCCTTTTTCATCAGAAACAACGTTTTTTAAGGGCTTCAGACAAAATTTTGCGGCTTGGACCCCCCCCCCCCCCATTTCCAGACCTGGGATTCTTTTTTATAAGGCTTTCATTAGTTCTCCTGGGTTGGACCCCCTATTAATTTTCGCTTTTAATCGCTTATTTTTCCAAGATTTATAGGTCGGATGTGTGTGCATGTGTGGGATGAGTGCTCACTCTCTGTAACCCCCATTGATCTGCAACTGGAATATCAGCTTTGAACCGTATATCCTAGGATAACCACACAAATAAGGAAATAATGCGTTTTGTATTTTTTTTTAATTTCTTTTCCCTGCAAATCTGAAAAATCGGCAGTCCCGCCATATGGATTGCTATATGATGGAATGATTAAAGTTATGCTCACGCTCCATTCTTTTACGTCCCTTGCATCTGATTAAACCGTATATGAATTATATAATTATTATGAGACTGGCATTATTTTTTATCAGGTAAGCATACTGATAAGAAATCTGATTAGGCCTACAGTATGTCTTGTGACATCAGTTTATACTTTTAAGAAGGTAAACGGATGAAGCATGTTGGAAATTCTCGTCTGCATCCAAAAAATATGCATTCTATTTTAATTTCCAATAGACCTGCTAATTTTCATATTTATTTTTTCATTCTTGAAGCGTTCCGTGCAATCGGCATTGGCGACTGGGGCACTGGAGAGGAGGAGCAAATGTCAGTCAGGGATGCCATGGTAACATGGTGCGCGCGCAGACCGGCCGATTTCATTTTTTCACTGGGGGACAATTTCTACCCTGACGGAGTGGACTCACCCACTGACCCTCAGCTGGACACAAAATGGCGTAACATGTATGCTAATGAGTCCATTGGATCCTTGGTCTGGTATATCAGCGTGGGTAACCATGACCACTACTGCGGGGATGGCTGTGAATACAACCAGGTAAAACACAAATCTCGAATTGGATACAGAAATACAAGCAGGCAAAACACAAATCATGAATTGGATACAGAAATACAAGCATGTAAAACACAAATCTTGAATTGGGTACAAAAATACAACCAGGTAAATCACACAGGTAAACATCAATTAAATAAAATAAAAATATATAGATGTATATGTAGATAAATGGGTTTCTGCAATGATTTAATGGGTCGATACTCTTAAATAAAAAGAGAACCTTGCATTTTTTTTGTTTTCAATGAATCAGAATTTCTGCTTTTCTGGTATTATTAATTGAATCGGACAAGAACATTAATATAAAAAACTTGTTTTCTATATTAAATTAATAATCTCCCATAAACAGGGGGACTTTTCTTTTTAAGAAATAATATTTTTTAATCTGTTTGTGGCTATAAATGACCATGGCGTTTGTTAGTGAGGAGCCCATTGGTTGGGGTTGGGGGATGACACTAACGACCTTGTAAAGGGTCAAAGCTACCTGCTTAATACTTTCCAGTTCATGCACCCACTACTTTTGTGAAAGTGATTTCATATTAGGTTTAACCTAATTTGTTTTACCCCTGTGACCAACCAGAGTGCCTATCTCGCTGATTCAGGTTAATGATAAATCTTTTGGGTCTGGGTTGCTTTATGAAATAAAACACATCAAGCATTTGAAACACATAAAATCTCAAATCATATTAGAGCATGTAATATTGTATACAAGCACAAGGCAAATAAAAATCTACACGTATATTTTCCGGTTTATTCATGTTTGTAAATGACAGTTATCTGAACAGACATTGGTAAAATGGTAACGGGGAGATCTGAAATGGAGCAGGGTATGACTCGATCGATTTAAACATCCTCTTAATCCTGACGAAGTTCCTAAATCCGAATCAATAGCCGGATCCACGCTAAATTCTTTATTAGCTCATTCCCGAAATTCCTTTAGATTCTGTTTAAGATTGCGCAAATTATGTTTCAGGTAGATTGATGTAGTTACGTTGTATAAAAAACACCCACATACACGAACGGGGATGAACGCATGCCCTCCTGGCGGAAGCAACAATATAAATACAACCAAAAGACGATTAGAGAAAGGGAGCACTTAATAATACATGCGTATTACTGACATATACGCATGTATACGTTACAGGTTTTATTTGGGGAGACAGAAGACCGATGGTATTTTCCCAGCGTGTACCACACCTTCTACAGGGATTCCCCTTTGGGCCGAGTACATTTCATCGCTCTCGATACCGAGGCCATATTTTGGGAAAACCCCGGCTGGCGAGACCAGGTCACGTGGCTGGAGAACCAACTCTCGTCGTCAATGGGCGCCATGATCATTGTGTTTGGGCATCATCCCGCTTTCACGACTGGCTGGCTGCACGGTCCAGGAACCCAGATCATTGAGCAGGATATTGTCCCACTTCTAAACAGATACAACGCGGAACTGTTCATCACAGGTCACGATCATAATCTTCAGGTATAGTAGGCTTAAATTACGAGGTTTCATTAATTTTTCAATTAGAAAATATCAATTTGGTATAATTAGGAGATTACAGATCTATATTGATTTGTCTTGGTTGGTTATCTAGCTAGTTGGTTGGGGATGTCTATTTTTTGTATAAATTAGGCATATCAGTGGCCGCCAGGGGCGCTGTGTACAATTGGTTACCGCGACAACCTCGCGAAACCTGTGACTAGTAGGCGGCTGGTGGCCTGGAACGGCACCTATTTTTGCCAATTCACAAATCATATGCAAAGTCAAAGAGGGAAATCGTCATGTCATGTGACCTGGTCAACAAATAAGCATCCAAATTCACTCATGAGCGTTTATTTTAATAAAAATACATGATGATTAAGATAAACAAGTGTTTATGTTAACAATTACATGTTAAGGGTCCTTTTTGAAGCACTAATGCATTATTACTTACTTTTTCGATTTCTTTGGTTCATCGATCAGTTTTTCCTTAAGATTTATTTTTTTTTATAATAAGACATATTTGTTTAGAAGTCTGTGAATAAGGATTTTAATTTTTTTTTTACTTTTTAATTCTGCAGAATAGACTCTACTAAATGTCATGTTCCTAAGAATTGCATTTTATACGGAGTAGTTTGGCTAAAACTACTAATTTGACAGGCAGGGATTCATGAATAACTAGATATTTCTTGGCACCGCAGGTGCCATAGTATTTATTGCCAGGCAATAAATCCCCCCTTTAAGAAAAGTCCCCCCCCCCTATCATCAGCAGCATATACTTATAACTTTAGAAACAATATTTTTCGACAAATATGGGGCCAATACAGAGAATCACTCTTATGAAAAGGAGCAATTTTCACCGAAAGCACATATACAGATGTCCGCCACGGCAAAACTATTGTAGATGGCGCCACCAGTCTTGCATACAAGATGAAGTCCAAGATATATTGATATACACAATAACAGGCCAATAGGCCAAATCCCTCAGAAAAAGGCATTAATTTATTCTTCAAAAAAAGGAAAGGTAGGTGGCACCACCTGTCTGGTTTACGAGAAAACTTTCAAAGATGGATGGACATGCCAAATTTCTGATAAATACCTTGAACCACTCCAGAGATATAAGTAATTTTCACTAAAAGCACATGTACAGATGGATGCCACGGCAAAACAATTGCAGATGGCGCCACCAGTCTTGAATAAAAGATGGAGTAGTGCAAGATCTATGGATAGGCACAACTTCAGGCAAATAGGGCAAATCACTATTGAGAAAAGGGCATTAATTTGTTCTGCAAAAACGGTAAGGTAGGTGGCGCCACCTGTCTGGTTTACGAGAAAACTTTCAAAGATGGATGGACATGTCAAATTCAGACCAATGCCTGGAACCACTCCAGAGATATGAGCAATTTTCACCAAAAGTACATGAACAGATGGACTCCACGGCAAACAATTGCAGATGGCGCCACCAGTCTTGAATACAACATAGAGGTAGCCAAGATCAATGTACATGCACAATTTTCTGCGTAATCTGTCCATAAGTTTTAGACTTTTAATGCTGATATTACTGTCAAGTGGCAATGATGGGGTATTAAAGGCACGAAAACAATAGAAAGACATAAGGTGGCACCACCTGTCTTCCGCAAAAGACAAAGCTATCCCAGATCTTCGGTCAATTTGATTTTTTGACCAATCCATGCATCCCTTATTGAGATATTTATGATTTTGTGTGATTTTCACCATATATGGCAATATTCAAGGTCAAGGCCACTCTCATAGGAAAGGTCATGACCCCAGTTTAAATAAACAGCGTCATCCCATAACCCATGTCTATGTATATGCATGATATGAAAGAAACCTGTCCATTACTTCTTGACTTATAATGCTCACAGTATTGTTAACTGGCAATGAAGGGGGTATTAAACGGCACAAAAACAAGAAAAAAATACAAGGTGGATATTAAGATGGACCAGCATTATCAGATGGGTTATAGATTATTTTGATTGAAACCCTATTCGACCAACCAAAATCCTAAATGAATCAGTTATACCATGTAATGTTATTTTACATTATTGTCACCAGAAATCGGTGACAATATGTACGGTGTTTTGTATCATAGTTTAACGAAGTCTGGTCACCAGAAATCGGTGACAATATGTACGGTGTTTTGTATCATAGTTTAACGAAGTCTGGTCACCAGAAATCGGTGACAATATGTACGGTGTTTTGTATCATAGTTTAACGAAGTCTGTTCTCTATTGATATTGACGTGAAGCGTCATCCTAAAGCGTTGACAGGTCTTGATTGTATATATATATATATATTGTGTATTCTTGTATGGAATCCCATCGGCTATCAGCTGATTTATCCGTGTCACGCATCGTGTGTAATTGTTACATTTGGTATGTGGGTCGCCATGGTGACGCTAACAGTCAAACTAGGTCACATATATCCTTATATGGGACACTTGAGAAATAAGCCAATCAGAGAACCGGATCGCCGTATTGTGACGACGATTGTGACGTCAGAGTTCAGGGAGAGACGCTGGAAGCTGCCTTCAGTTGGGTCTTGAAGCTTGAGGTGGCAGCACGCACGCACGAACATTGAAACGCCAGGAACGGCATAGAAGCAAGCTTCTACATGAGGCATAGACCCAGCTCATGAGAACTCAGCCGTGCTGCCGACAGAGCTTCGTATTGGCGATAAAGTGAGAGAGCGTTTGTCACCTGCCGGCCTAGTTCAGCTTGACCTAGATACATAACCGCCGTAAGCCGTGAAACCGTTGCTACAAGAGCAAGGTCAAGGACTCTTAGCTCCTCGTAATCAAAGAGCTCTATTGCATTCAAGTGAACGTAAACATACCCGGGTCGCTGACAAGCAAGATCAGTTGAAGATCGCTAAACTCAGAAAGACTATATGCTGCTAACCATACGCTAGATTCTACACAAAACAGTAACCAGAGATCTCTGAAGGAACTGGACTTTATGGTTTTTTTATACAAACCACGGATTCGGTAAATATCCTGTATTTTTAATGTGAAGGACTGTCGTATTGACACATCAACGCGCACACATCTACGTCTTTGTAAGTATTGTCTTGAATTATATTTGTGAATTTAACCTGATGTCTCATAGTTTCTATTGATCTGGGTGTATGATTGTCTGGTATTTTTATACACGTCCTTAAAAGAACCTGGAAATGTCACCTGTAATGACCGGGATCTAATTTCTTGATTAATGAAATCAAGTGGCGAGCGTTAACCCATCCTATTGTTTTATAGGATATATCCGTTGTAAAGTTTTCATGTTAAGTTAGGGGTGACATTGTATGGCGAGCGTGCCAGGATATAATTAGCCTTAAAAAACTGGCTAATTACAGTAAGTTTCAGAAGTTTTGAACTGAGAAAACAGTACTGAAACCAGACATTCATATACTCAAACTAGAGTTGATCTGAATTAATAATTGGAAATGACACCAAACTGATGTTGTAGTGTATACTTGCACAATGAAATTACCCCACTGTTAGGAGTTAATATTTATTCAGTGAGAATATTACCTGAAGCACAACATTGTTTCAAGATCGGCATATACCTTGTAGATTTGGCTAGAACACATGCATGTTTTGTGAGAAATGCTAGTTCAGTGATACCTGGACATCATTATTGGGTTGATATAAACCCAGATTAGAGTGAAAATTTTTGATGTTGTTAGATACGCCCTGGTATAATTTTTTCTACACTAGTTTGTGATTGGTCACGTGGTAGGGTCTCTTGACAGGTAAGTTTACCCCTCCCGATTGGCATGGTAATCATAGGTGCATGGTGTTTATTGATATCTTGATATCCATCCGTCCATCCGTCTGACCCTTCGTCCGACCTTCCGTCCGTCCGTCCGTACAAGTAGAATTTTGATGCGTAGAGCTACCGTAGTGTTATTGTACGGATACCGCCGGTTCGTTAGGTTGGCTTTAACAGTACGTATTTACGGATTTTTAAGAGCGGATATTACTAGATACTGGAATCTTACTAGGTTAGAGCGTTACCATGGAAACGTTAGAGTCACTTGTTAGATGCGGACAGGCCTTGGGGCTTAAGGACCAGGCTTTACAAGATTATGTTGAGGCTAGACGGCGTGCGGATGAAGAACGTGAGGAAAGAGCTAGGCAACGTGAAATAGAGAAGGAACAGCGGGAATTAGAGCGGGAATTAGAGCGTGAGCAGCGGGAATTAGAGCGCGAGCGAGAGGCTAGAGCCCACGAAATAGAGGTTCTAAGGTTAAAGTCTGACTCTGGGGTTAAAGAAGAGAGAAGTAGGGATGTATTCCCGAAAATCCAGCTTCCACCTTTTGATGAGGCTCACGATCAGCTAGATGCGTTTCTTGAGCGATTTGAACGATTAGCTGTATGTCAAGGCTATGATAGGGAGAATTGGGCGTTACACCTGAGTCCGTTACTGCGGAGTATGGCGCTAGGGACTTACACACAGTTATCGGTTAGTGAGGCCATGGATTACGATAAGTTAAAGATAGCCTTGTTAAAGCGATACCAAATGACCGAAGAGGGTTATCGACACAAGTTTCGGACTTGTAGGCCTGAGCGAGGCGAAACGCCGAGTCAGTTTGCGGTGAGACTGAGTGGATACCTAGACCATTGGATAGGGATGGCAGGGGTCGGAGGTGACTACGACGGGGTAGTTAACCTGTTGATGTGTGAGCAGTTCGTAAACTGCTGTAGTAGGGATCTCTCTATGTTTTTGAAAGAGAGACGGTGTCGTGACTTTGATAGTATGGTAGACTTAGCCGAGAGTTATACGGAGGCTCACGGTGTACACAGCCTTACAGCAGGTCCTCGTTATGGCAATAATGTGCCGCGTCCAGCGCAACCGGTATCTCAGCCTAGAGAGAAGCGAGAGGTTGAGCGCAGTCCGGGCGGTCAGACATTTAAGCCATCAGGAGGCATCAGATGTTATTTATGTAATGAACTGGGACATAAGGCGCGGGAATGTAAGACTAGTACCCGGTCGAGGCCTAGGTCTTCCCCTCAAGTAGGGCGTGCTGCTGGCGATCAGCAGAGGTATAGGACTAATTTTAGCCCCCCGTATAACCCAAAACAGAAACCGGAGACTATGTCAATGGCAGTAGTCGAGGCGGAAACGGAGACAGTCGGTGCGGTGAAACCGGAAGTAGAGAGTCCGAGTCAGTCGTTAGGATTTGCTGCCCAGACAGAAGGCGGAATCTCGTTACCTGTGTGTGAAGGGCTGGTGAATGGTAAGTCAGCGAGGGTGCTGCGGGATTCGGGATGTTCCTCGGCAGGAATACGTGAGTCGTACGTGGAGCCGAATCAGTTCACCGGACACCAGGTCGAGTGTAGGTTGTTCGACGGGTCTGTAAGACAATTTCCTACGGCTAGGATTAATGTGGACTGTGCGTACTTTGTCGGTACTATCGAGGCAATGGTGGTCGGGGATGCTGTATGTGATTTAGCGCTAGGTAACGTAGCGGGAGCGCGTGGTCCGTATGATCCGGACCCTACGTGGAAGTCTGAGCGGTCCTCAGGCATAGTGTGTGACGGTGTAGAGTCACAAAAGGAGGTGTCGTCCGCGGTGGAGACACGGAGCGCTGCACGAGAGAAACAGATACCGACGCGTAGCTTGAATGTTGCAAGCCCAGTTGCCGATGTGAGTCCGGCCGAATTTTTGAAGGCGCAGGAGGAGGATGGGTCTTTAGCGCCGTATTGGAGGCTAGCTAGAGAGGCTAGAAATGATAGTCCATTTAGAATTGAGGACGGATATTTAGTTCGGGTTGTGAGTGATAAACGGGGAGATCAAGATGGATCTCGAGTGGTGGTACCTCAGACGTTACGGTACGACGTAATGAGGATGGGTCACGAAGCGGTTATGGCGGGCCATCAGGGCATAGACAAAACGCACGACCGCGTGAGAACTCAGTTTTTCTGGAAAGGGATGTATAATGACATTGCTGAGTTTTGCAAGTCTTGTCCCATTTGCCAGAAAACCATACCGAAAGGCAAGGTGCCTGGAGCTACGTTAGGCCAGATGCCATTAATTGATGAGCCCTGGCGTAGAATTTCGATGGATCTGGTTGGGCCGATCCATCCAGCGTCTGAGAGAGGTCACAGGTATATTCTGACCGTTATGGATTATGCCACTAGATATCCGGAGGCTGTTGCTTTAAAGAACATAGATACAGTCTCTGTGGCTGATGCGCTAGTTGATATTTATGCGCGGTTAGGAGTGCCGTCAGAGGTGCTTACTGACATGGGAACACAATTTACATCAGACCTCATGCGAGAAGTTAGCCGTGTTTTGTCTGTAAGACAGCTCACCACTACTCCTTACCATCCTATGTGCAACGGAATGGTGGAGAGATTCAATGGAACGTTAAAGTTAATGTTGAAACGGATGTGCGAGGAAAGACCGCGAGATTGGGATCGGTACCTCAGCGCCGTGCTTTTTGTGTACCGAGAAGCGCCACATGAGAGCACAGGGTTCTCACCCTTTGAGTTGCTCTATGGTAGGATCGTTAGAGGACCGATGCGGATTCTAAGGGATCTGTGGACCAAGCGAGATACTAGCGTCGAGACTAAAACCACGTACCAATACGTCCTGGACCTACAAGACAAACTAAGCGACACATGCGCATTAGCTAGAGAGGCGTTGAACAAATCAGCGAACAGACACAGACTGTTATATGATAGAGGTGAATGCACGCGCAGGTTTGAGGCCGGAGACGAAGTTTTGTTGTTACTCCCGACGGAGCGGAACAAATTAATGGTACAGTGGAAAGGCCCCTATACTATTGTAAACAGGGTTGGGGACTTAGACTATCGGATTAAGATTGGCGATAAGGTTAAAACCTTCCACGTGAATATGCTGAAACGGTACCATGCTAGAAACGAGCCCCAGCATATTCTGGCAGCGGTAGCCAAGGGCGCACCTGATTCTATACATGATCCTGACGGTGTAGACGGGGAAACAGAGCACTGATAGACCTAAGACAAAGAAGGCTTTGCGAGCATTCCTAGGTCTTACAGGGTACTATCGAAAATTCGTGCCAAACTATGCGGAAATAGCGGTGCCCTTGACTGATCTAACGCGTAAAGGTCAACCTAACAAACTAGACTGGAAACCCGTACACGAGAACGCGTACTGTTCTCTAAAGGCTAAACTGTCAGACCCTCCCATACTGAAACTACCTGATTTCAGTAAACGATTTTATTTGAAATGTGATGCATCTGATGTGGGTATTGGCTGTATCCTGATGCAAAGACACGAGGGGATCATGCACCCAGTAGCTTATGCCAGTCGTAAACTATTGCCCAGGGAGAGAAATTACTCCACCATCGAGAAAGAGTCATTAGCAATTGTATGGTCTGTACAGAAATTTGAGATGTACCTGGCTTGTAGACCGTTCACCATTCAGACCGACCACAAACCATTAAAGTGTATTAGCAAATCAAAATGTGCTAATAAGAGAGTAATGAGATGGGTACTGGTTCTACAAGAGTTTAGATTTGATATTGAAGCAGTGTCAGGTAAACTAAACCATGGACCTGATTTTCTTAGCAGACTGCCTGAGTGTTAGGATGTAATGAGCTATAATGTTTAGCCAGTTAAGTCTAAACGTGTACTAGATTTTGCCCTGTGTCATAGACCGTGGGCATGAACTAATGACAACTTGTTACATGACCCTTATGTATTGCTATGTATTGCTACATGTAAATATGTTTAGCTGGACCCTGTAAGATAGAACGATACGATGTATCGAGAAAATACTGTGTATTTTCCTTAAAAGGAGGTGGTGATGTCACCAGAAATCGGTGACAATATGTACGGTGTTTTGTATCATAGTTTAACGAAGTCTGGTCACCAGAAATCGGTGACAATATGTACGGTGTTTTGTATCATAGTTTAACGAAGTCTGGTCACCAGAAATCGGTGACAATATGTACGGTGTTTTGTATCATAGTTTAACGAAGTCTGTTCTCTATTGATATTGACGTGAAGCGTCATCCTAAAGCGTTGACAGGTCTTGATTGTATATATATATATATATTGTGTATTCTTGTATGGAATCCCATCGGCTATCAGCTGATTTATCCGTGTCACGCATCGTGTGTAATTGTTACATTTGGTATGTGGGTCGCCATGGTGACGCTAACAGTCAAACTAGGTCACATATATCCTTATATGGGACACTTGAGAAATAAGCCAATCAGAGAACCGGATCGCCGTATTGTGACGACGATTGTGACGTCAGAGTTCAGGGAGAGACGCTGGAAGCTGCCTTCAGTTGGGTCTTGAAGCTTGAGGTGGCAGCACGCACGCACGAACATTGAAACGCCAGGAACGGCATAGAAGCAAGCTTCTACATGAGGCATAGACCCAGCTCATGAGAACTCAGCCGTGCTGCCGACAGAGCTTCGTATTGGCGATAAAGTGAGAGAGCGTTTGTCACCCCTGCCGGCCTAGTTCAGCTTGACCTAGATACATAACCGCCGTAAGCCGTGAAACCGTTGCTACAAGAGCAAGGTCAAGGACTCTTAGCTCCTCGTAATCAAAGAGCTTTATTGCATTCAAGTGAACGTAAACATACCCGGGTCGCTGACAAGCAAGATCAGTTGAAGATCGCTAAACTCAGAAAGACTATATGCTGCTAACCATACGCTAGATTCTACACAAAACAGTAACCAGAGATCTCTGAAGGAACTGGACTTTATGGTTTTTTTATACAAACCACGGATTCGGTAAATATCCTGTATTTTTAATGTGAAGGACTGTCGTATTGACACATCAACGCGCACACATCTACGTCTTTGTAAGTATTGTCTTGAATTATATTTGTGAATTTAACCTGATGTCTCATAGTTTCTATTGATCTGGGTGTATGATTGTCTGGTATTTTTATACACGTCCTTAAAAGAACCTGGAAATGTCACCTGTAATGACCGGGATCTAATTTCTTGATTAATGAAATCAAGTGGCGAGCGTTAACCCATCCTATTGTTTTATAGGATATATCCGTTGTAAAGTTTTCATGTTAAGTTAGGGGTGACAATTATATTATATTGTATTACATTACATTAAATAATTGATTAAAGTACCTTATATTTTATTAGGTTTCATTATATTTTATTGTTCTATGCTATATTATATATATTAAGTTATACTATGTTATATTTTATAAAGTTATTATAATAATACATCAAATCCTGTTATGTTATGTTATATTAATTATAAATGTATTAAATAATACAAATTATACCTCGTTATTATATTATATGATATGTTGTTATATTATGTTACGTTGTGTTATATTATATTATTTCTATTATATTATGTTATATTATTTATTTTATATTATATTATATTATATTATATTATATTATATTACATTAAGCTGTGTTCTATTATCATTTTATGTTAGATTATTTCATGTTAAGCTATATTGTTTATATTATATTATTACACTGGGGACGTTATGGAAACTGATTATGTTATATTAGGTTGCGTTGGATTATATTATATTGTATTATATTATATTATATTATATTATATTATACTATATACAGCACTTGAAAGCCCTGAATGAATCTGGTGCTGAGTATATAGTGGCGGGCTCTGGCGGCGCTGGGCTGTACGAGCAAGACCAGGAATTCGTCACCGAACTTCAGCAGAAAGGAATCGGCGTCAAACATTTCTCGGGTCAACACGGGTTCATAGGTAGGTGTATACAGACCTTACAAGTAAATGACAGTTTCCATAGACACGAATACGGGATAATCCGTTTGTCATCAGAGTCTACTCAAACCGAGACATATGTATTACCGCTGATTACACCTTACTTAACTCCAACCAAACGTTTCCCCACTCTCCATATATATATATATATATATATATATATATATATGTATATATATATATATATACACCAGAGCTTTAGAATTTTACAAATATAGGGGAAACGAATTTAGGCACCATCTTTATCTTTGCTGAAGGAGCGCCTAGGACGGGGGTCTCTGACTACCTCAACTATGGTACTCGAACGCCATCTTTTCCTTCTTTAAAACAAAAAAGAAGGATCGAGAAACGAATGTTTTAGGACATTTTACTACCACGAAATGTAGTTGTTGCTCTCATCAGGTTAGTTTGCCTGTTTGAAATAATTCAGTCATTGTGTAAAAACAGTCAATTTGTAAATTGCCTGAAATTTTCAGGCAATTTACAAATTGCCCGATGGACTTCAGGAATTTATAAAATGACTGCAGGAATTATTTGTTTTGTGCTTTTATACCTGAGTTTCATAATGTCACGGAAACGAGTGAATCATGCCATATTACAATCCATCCTAAAAAAATTAAATACTTCTGAAAGATTACACTTAAAAATTAACATTAAGGAACATTTTTGTAAATAACTCCTTTTTACGGATTGAACTTAGAGTATATTTCATGGCAAAATGACATTTTTATATGACAATACGGGATTGTGTAGGGTAGGTGTAATATGGTGTGTCAACTATGGTTGGATAAGGTGTATGCTCAACATTCTTAAACATCACAGTTTTGCTCCACTCTAAGAATGTAGATGGCAAACTCATTAAATGAAACAAACAAAGCCGTTAATTGTGATTATGCCGAAGCCTTTATAAGTAACTTAAGCATATCTTAATCGTGTATTTGATATTATTAACAAATATGTAACTTTGGTTATCCTTTACTTTTCTTTATCTTTAATTTTCATTATTCTTGTGTATTTTAAGGGTTTCATTTTATCAAAAGCTTCCGTTTGACTTTATTCTGGTTCTAAAATAAACAACGATGTAGTGATATATAAATTGTAAAATCGTATAGTCATTTCATTTTGTTATATAATATGCATAATTCAACTATATCATTCTGGTTACCCCTCAAGAGTTGTGTATTTTACTATATATGATCAGCATTATTCATAGATAGCCAAGAAAGAAGAGACAGGCATAAAGTTTACTCAAAAATAGCTGGTTAAACTATTTGGCATGCAACGTCTGTTTCACAATAATGAGATATGTGAAATAAAAGACTATTTCAGTCAATGTTTTAAATAAACTGACTGATTTTTCAGTCAATTTGTAAAATTTCTGGAACTTTCGGTCATTTTATTAGTTGCCTGAGTGTTTCAATTAACAAATTGACTGATTTTAAACATGGGATGTAACACACACACACACAATCAATCAATCATGGTGGGAATAAAATTGTCTGATCCATACAGCAGGAAAAGTCAGAAACCTAACATTATTTATGGTTTACACTAGTTAAGCGGCTTAATCGTGTCTTGACTGGTACCGACTCATTTTATCTTTATTTAAGAGGTAGAAAAGGCCGGTTCCAAAGTACTTCCGGAGACAAGCTCATGACAATATACGCCGAGCGGACCTCACTTAACCGCTTCGCGTGTTGTGGCTTAGCTTTATATACGTTTTAGCTTGCTGCCACATAAAACGGTTATATTATAACTTATAGATAAAATTATCAATACGTATTCCTTTTTCTGTTTCATGCGGCGTGTCATCCAAATCTCGCTTGGGCTACGACAAATTTTTGCTTTGCAACGCGCGTCCCATATTGATAAACAAACCCTGACTTGCCTGAGGATATATTTTTTCTATCAAACTTGATTAATGATTATGATTACTCTTGTGTGGCCATGAAATTTATGGAACAAACCGCAGGTGCGGAATACCAAAAGTGACCTATATTTTCAACGTTTAAGCAAAGCACCACAAGGAAAAAATGACGTTTCGTATATTACAAACAGTCGTAATTAGGGGTGCCAGATATTATCGATATATTGTGGTAGACTTCATATTCACGGAATTAAAATTTCGCGTTCTTCACAGTTTCAGTGTTTCGCGGGGGTTTCATTTTCGCGTTCTCACCATATGACAAACCTACACAAAATACACCATATTACAGGAATTAATTATATAAAATACAAGTGCAAAATCTTAATAATTGGACAACTGGTCATGGTGAGAGTTGATATAATTGTTCAATAATGACAGATAATTTTAAAGATCTTTGAACATACACGATTTTATAGGTTAAATATCAATCATTTACCTTTCGACTTTACTTTCACGATTTGCCTCTATACACGAAGGTTTTTACTTCCGCGATTAACTTTCGCGAATATCGCAAATAAGGAATCCTTGAGAACAAAAAGGCCACCAAAGTATCCCGATGCGGCATTTCGCATATTGCGGAAACTCATGATTATCCTCACGTCAACCAGGCTCTGTGTGTCGCAACCTGCTGGTGTAACCAGGATGTGAACACCTGAAAGGCGCACTTGTTTAAGAGTGGAACACAAATGTTGGGTACAGTCTTCCCTTTAAGCCAACAGAGCACTCACCCTGGGTGTAGTTCGACCATGAACAATCTCATGCACCATTCCTCGGGTTAGATTCGAACTCAAGGTCGCCCGGCTGTGCTTGGATTCTCAAGGAAACCCGCTCCCCTAAAAATCAGCAAAGAATGGCAAATTATACTATATATGAAACAAAGAAGTAGACGTGAGGTATGTAAAGGGTAGGCCTATACAAATTTTGCGTGAGAATAATTTTTTCTTCCGATAAACAAAAACTGTGAAAACTGTACAATAGCCAAGAAGGATAAGCATATGTATATGCACCTAACTCATATATTTTAACATTAATGATACAGAGTTAGTGAACATCTCGCGCAGTTTCGGACCGGATTATAAGCTGTTCTTTGTTGGTATGATAGCCGGTATACATGAAGAATGCATTTTTGAGGAATTGTTTGCGTGTGTATAGGTGCGTGTTTATCCCTTGTGAATCCATAACCTCTTGTTTAATATTTTTATGTCAATACGTCTGTTTTACAAAACAAAATATGTCAAAGTGTAGCAGCATTTTTACAAAGAGCAGGTAGTGGAAATACAATGGTTATATGGCTGGTACCGAGCCCGTGAATGATTAAACGGTACACAATCCCTTGGACAAATGTATTGTTTTATGTATGCATGTCTTCCATTCAAAACAAAATGTCTGCATAGAATCGATGCGCTTTGGGATCGGCGATAAACCCAAACCGGTGGAAATAATCACTGGTTTCGTGTCATCATATACCTTAATTAAGTGATGCGTACTGGATCAGGAACGCTGCAGAAAATCGGTCTGGTAAATAATAGATGAGATGGGTACACACACGTATGACTACTCAAGCGCACGCACAGAGAAAAATCACACAAAGAACATACTATTGACGCAACGAAAATAAAGCAGGTATCTTACCACAAGCTGTTCATATAACGCTGAAAATACGTGCGAAGGGGTGAGCGGTCTACTAATTGGTTAAATCTGCAGGTATTATATGCATTAAATTGTATTTGGAGAGATGTGAAATCCGTGATAGAAGTGGTGCTCAAAATTGAAATGCGGTTTAACAAACACTAGAAAATCCACGGTTTTATATATATATATATATATATATATATATATATATATATGACAATATATATATATATATATATATATATATATATATATATATATATATTTGACAAAGAGTTCTGTAATGAGCTGTTAGGAACTGAGTGTCGTGTATTTTTTATCCTGAGCTTTTCACAAGAACTGGTATTCATGCTATCAAGGTCACTTGTGCCAGGATTGTCCAGGAAACCCTCTCCACTAAAAAAGTCAGCAAAGAATGTACGCTCTTGAGGCAGCGGAAATCTTGCGCTTCTAAAGAAGCTACGGATATAGGTAGTTGGTCTATGGGTAATGCGCTGTGTGAAGAGCGTACAAAGAATGGCAAATTATGCTATTCAAGAAATTAAACAAATAAGTTTTATCACTAGAAGACCATATTGGGTAAACGAATTTTGCGAGAGAATGATATTTTTTTTTCTTTCGATAAACACCTTATAAACGCTATTATAATTGTCGGAGTGTTGACGATTGTATATATATATATATATATATATATATATATATATATATATATATATATATATATATATATATATGCCATCTATCCCTTTTTAGAGTGCACGGAAAGCGAGAGGTCTTTGGAGCAATGGAGGAGTATTATTAATCTGAATATCCAACTTTCAACTTCCAATACGTGTCTAGGTTCATTGACGTAAAAATGGACAGGGACCCTAGTGAATAGCGAACGATTAATTTGTTGTTCATTGTTGACTGATAATTCAAAAGATTGGATGATTTATGATGGCCCTCTTAGATTAACGGTAACATGTAGGATCAATTTTTTTTATTAATAATATCAATCTTGAATTGCCTTCGACATTGGGATCTCTTATTTTTATGGATTTTCGTTGATTATTCCTTAATAATATTCATACTATATATATATAATTTATATATATATATATATATATATATATATATACAGATCAAATCTGAAATCAAAAGTCTCTTTATTTGGTGGCCCCCTAGCTTCCAGTCACTTTATATGCTTGCCATACATACATACATACATGCATACATACATATATATAGGTGATTAACGGTATATCCTGTGATGACCATTGTGGAGGGCAGGGAGGTATCGTTCAAGTGGCGTCAATTTATCTTCAAGGGGGGGGGGGCATGATTCACAGGCGTAGGTGAGTAATCAAAGTAAAGACAACTCTCTCTCTCTCTCTCTCTCTCTCTATATATATATATATATATATATATATATATATATATGTATATATAGTATGTGTGACGCATTTCAATTACATTTATATGTCAATTTAGTATAAGGTTTTAAAAAATAAGGCATGTTTCAATTATATATAAACTCTAAACCATTTTTAGAAATAAAATATTTCATAGCAAAGTCAAAAATGGAACCATAGTCTATTGTTTTATATTTCGTTTCCAATATATAGAAATATCATTCTCTCACTATCAAGGGGGAGGGGGTGATTACATTGACCGCCCCCTTGCTATAAAAATTATTTACGCCCCTGGATAGTTCTTGAGACGAAAAATTCTAACCCCCCCCCCCCCACCCCGGTCTCTCAATCCGAGCTGTCTGCTGTGTCAAGCTTCTGGCTGGAGTATATCAAGATTCGATGACTCATATGGCAAATTGTTCCCACTAGTAATAGTAATTACGTGTTCTGACCAATCAGCGTTGACTCCCAGAGAAAAGCGTTTTCATACGGTTCCTTAGTGTGCGTCATAAACTGACACACGCTGCGGGTGAAATAGACAAAAGGAACCGCTTTCCGACTTATAAGAAGTCTCTTGATTTAGCCAGCGTGCCGCCGATAAAAAAAGACGCGTCGAATAGACACAGTTTTATATAAGAAGAAAATCCGTCAGCATTATGGCTAGCTTGCTAAGAGGCGCCGTGATGTTACGAGTACATAAATAAGCATTTTGAGAATTGACCATAATAAAACTACTTTATTTTCTCGAGATGCATGACTATTAATGCCTAATGTTAAGTGGGATATATAATCATACGGACGGAACAGATATGCCGAAATTATTATCACAACTACTTTGGCAGCCTCGAATAACATTATGACAAATGCTGTGCTTACATGTATCCAAAAGGAAATGTGCTGTACTGATAATCTTTTAATGGGATCTTGATGGACACAATCTATATTTACTCCGCCACGGCAATATGGAAACCATCGATATAGTAAAAAGTATTGTAGTAACGGTTGTCACGTGCGGACTGGTAATGTCGAATTTACTGTCACTTCTTGCAACAATTTTGGCCAAGGAACAGAAGAAGGAAAAGTTAACACCATTTGTGTTGACTGTATTCATAAGTGATTTCCTTTTTGGGCTCACTTTTGGAATGATAAATACCGTTTTCACTTGGGTACAAGTCGAAGAACCTCCGCATGCTTTGCTCCTACTTTTGAAGGTGAGCGGTGCATACTTCGTCCGGGTTTCATTATTTTCTGTTGCTGCATTATCTTTCGTGAAAATGATAACCATTATGAAACCGTTACGGTCCGCGAGTCTTATAACAAAATCCCGCATTACGGTTACAGTTATCATGATCTGGATGTTATCAGCGGCTTTCGTCATTCCGTATCTAATGCTTGATGGCATAAAATATGACCCGAACCTAAAAATCAGCTACTCTGAACAGCCGTCGGTTTTGTATAACAGGGTGGAAGCAATTCTGTTTCTTGGGATTTCGGTTATTGTACTGATCCTCAGTAACGGACTCATTGTTGCCATTGTTGTGAACCAGATTATAAAATGCCGGCGCCTGGTTCTTCCCCAAGGTGAACAAGCACTACCGAACCCTATACTCTTTGCGTTCAAATCAGCTCGCGCAGTAGTGGGGCTTTGCATTATCTACACAGTTTTCTTATTTCCTGCTTTGATCATCATTGCTACCGGATATTCAAAGAATGTGGATAATTTCTGGCTTTACTGGATAGGTTTCACTCAGGGTATATGGAATTCTGCCCTATATCTTTGGCTTAAACCGTCGCTGAGGCGTGCTCTGAAACATGAATGGTGTAGGAATCGAGTGGACGCGGAAAAGGGGAATGTTTACACTGCGGAAGGAGGAATTCCTGTAGGAGATGCACACTGAAAAATGAATAAACGACATTTACACTCAAATACAAATTATCTTGATTTTTTAATGATAGGTGATAATCGAACTTCTGTGCAAGATGTCCATCCTGTCCATTCATAGACCCTGCACGTGTAACCAGTTCTACTGGCCTTGCCATTGAAGCTTGAAGTATAACTTGAGTCTCTTGTTACTTGTTCGACCTCATAATGGACCTTGTTTCCATTTTCATATGTTACAATGGTGTCAGAAGTAGGTCCGTACGTCCACTAATGTGATCCCTGGGAGAGTTTCATTTGTTCTGTGGAGAGAACGTTCCCTCCCCACAACTGCTCCAGTGAAGCTTGCTGTATTGGCGAAGCGGACAAACTCGATCCTATGGTCATCCCGTTACACAGACTTGAATGCCTACGTAGAACTACATGACCCTCATAGTCAGCTGTTGAATCTGTTAAGATGATATGAAGGCACCTTTGTAAAGAGGGAATATCTCGCCACAACGCAACAGGTCAACGTATGTACAAGACAGTACAAGGATTTTGCTAGAGTCAATCTGTCCAAGGGTCGAAATCTAACTTGCTAAATAGGTCAGTAACCTAATCACTGCCTCCATGGAGCCATACAGTTCAGTGAAAAAACAGCGATCCAACAAAAGAAACAAAAGAAATTACTCTTGATCACCTTTGTGTGTGTAATCGAGGCATAAGCCTTATTGTATGTGATGACAGGGACACTATAGTACAATGGTTGCGCGTTGTGCAGAAGGATATTGTGCTCGGCATGTATGGGATCGGAACAAGAAGAGAATGAAAAAAAAAGGCATAATGCTAAAGGGACAAAGATAAATATTTCTAGCCAAAAACAACTAAACCTAGATATACTCTTTAAAATTTTTATTTTTTTATTGTGGAGGTAATCGTCTCCTTAATTTGAATGTTTGCTTAACTATGTACATCTGCAGAATTCTGTTCCTGTTACGGACTACGTGACAGGCCTGTTCCGCTCCTGCGGGCTTTGGGTGTGTCATTCCTACTGCAGGAACATAACACCGAGGAAACTCCGAAAGACGCTCACCTTTGTCAGTGAAACACGAGTGAAATATAGGAAAATTTTTGGACTACTGGCACCCAAGGAGTTGTTTAAAGGAGCATAATAATTTAATAAATGAACGTGTGGACTTGAATTTGCGGAACGCCTTGCACCAAAGTTAAGTAACATTATTTTTACGTGCTCCTCATGGAACTCGGAGAACAGTTTATTTGACCCTAGATTAAATGTACCGTGACTTGTCGACAAAATTCGTTAATACTTGAACATTAATCGATTTGTATTAATGCACGTAAAAAAATTAAAAAATATAATGCTTAATGATTCTTATCTGCTGATTATAACTCATTTTATGTTCCAAAAGTATAACTTTTATCAGTTTTGTGAACCATTAAAAGAAAAAGAATAATGCTAAAACTAACGAAGAAGAAATATGAATATTAGGACTAGGGTTTAGCAAATAAAAAAAAAATATGATAAAAAACATTCGACTGCTAATTATGAAATATATACTACACACGTAATATACTACACACGTAATAATTAGAATATGATATCAAGTGTATTTTTTTATATAATATTGTTTTATATAAGACAGGGAACTTGGGGGCTATGAGTGAATCTTTTCTACAATGATTGCTTTGGTGTAATTTACGATTTTAAGGTTTATGTGCCTGAGACAATTTTCGGCATTTCTTTCCCTTATTTTTGCGGTGCTAAACGTGTATTTTTCACGTATATATGATGCCGGAGCACTTTATATGATGGTATCAAATTAAAGTTGTAGAAAAATTGACGTATTTAAAAAACAACCATAAGACATGTAAAGTATAATTGTCTTTAAAAAGTGTTTCTCGTTGAGTATTATATTTACTGCTTGTCGAATTTCGCACAGAACTTTTTTTTAAATTAATTTTTGCTTTTAAGCCTTTATGGTAAGGTAAAGTCTGCTGGGCTTTTACACCCGAGCCTAATAGCTCATCAGGCCGAAGATTATCCCGGTTTCGGTAGCATGAAGCGACTTAGGAGTTAAACTCCTCCTGGATGGGACGCTAGTCCATCGCAGGTTACCTTCCTAGTATTTACTGTTACCCATTTCTACTGCTGGGTGGACAGAGGCACACTTGCGGTTGAGACCTTGCCTGAGGGTCTTGGCACGTTGGGGGTCTGACCAAGATTCGAACTCACGACCTCTCGATCATGAGCCCGGCACCTTAACCATTACACCACCGCCCTCCAAGCCGGTAATACACCGTAATTCAGTTGAGGGTAAAAACAAATAATTGCATAAGATTTTGAGTATATATCCGGGCAAATAATGTTTGAGCTTAGTAAGAACACCGATACAGTAAGAAATATTCAAGGTTTGTTTAAATGTGGATCCCAACTTAAATGTTCATCGAAATTGATACTGGAAAACTGAATTCATTCCCTCTTTCTAGCTGCAAAGGATTCAATTTTATACTTTTATGAAATTTTATCCATTTTCTTTCCTTTGCTATGAAAAATGATAAACTTAGTTTTATTAATATTCAGAGATAATTTGTTTACACAAAACCACAGATATACGTACTGATTCATATTTAATTTAACGTGTGTCTTCACGCAAAATAAAATTTGTAAAAAAAAAAAGACGAACATAACATATCTGTGGAAATAAGATGACTTCTAGATACAAGGGATGTCCACAATAAAAAATAGGGAGCCTAAGATAAGCATACCTGTCGAAAGAGGGCGTGTGTTTAATTTTAACCAATTCAACGTTATGTTGAAAGTAACAACCATTTTAACGAAGGGTAGTTTAAGCCATAACATTTAAGTGTTTGAATTAAAATGTTGTGGAACAAGAAATTATCTGACTGCTAGTAATAATATCTAAGACCTGTAAACTGCATGTCCCGTAGAATAATAATTATTGAAAGCCATATGGACTATAATACAGAAAGCGATTTTCAAAAAAAAAAAAATTACCTGGCCATAGACAATTTGCTCAAGTATTTTTATATTGAAGAAAAGATAGAATCGGACGAAAACTTTCTAGTGAATGTATTTAGTGAATTTAGGTACTTTTCTTTTAATGTCAGTGCGTAAGGACTAATCAATAATAATATTTCTTAACAGTTCATTGATGATAGAGTCGCACCTTTTCAACAGTTTATTGGATAGCCCTTTATATCCAACCCTTCATTTTGATATAAGAATGTGTGAGTATTGTGTCTTTAATCACCGTGTTTGTTACATACTTTAACACAAAGACCTTCGTTCCACGCTGTTAAGGATGTTCGATTAAATTAACTTTTTACTTTAATAAGCATATTAGAGCATAAGCACATAAGCACATTCTAACCCTTAGCCTTCTATTATCATTACAGTGACAGCTCTGTTTTATATCTATTATTAATACGTACTGTTACTATGAACAGCTTATTATTATGTTAATATTATCTCATCTCTTGTTCGCTGAAAATGCTGATACCGGTATAAACAATCAGGAAGAGTGACTAAGAAGCATTTAAGATGTTATCATGCTCCTTGAGTCATCCATGGACGGCATTTGTGTTTGAATATGACCAAAGTATAACTGATTTTCAAACTGACCTTGAGCAACTTCCAGTGAGCGACTCTTAGGAAAATATGAAAGCTGAAACTTTTGTTAGTCAATTCAGATCAATTCAGTGGAGCCTTCAATTCCAATTCAATTCCAATTCATTTTATTTTCACTTTTTTAAAAATTAAATTCAATTCTAATTCATTCAAATTTCTCTTCAGTTCCAATTTAATTCCAATTCAAACCGGAATGACCCAAGGTCTGGCCAGGTAAGACATTATTATTCACTCGGCAGTCGGCGGTGTGGCTATGGCAACCATAACCTAGAACTTTTTATACTGTCTCCTTTGTATAAAAAAAATATTCCGGGAAACATGCCGACAAGGGAACTGGTACAGACTACACGTGCTCTGTTTGGAAGAGTCGCTCATATTATGCAAATTATGCTCTTGTCGGGTGATTGACTGTTTATACTGCCAAGGGTTACTTGCAACTGCTCAGTTCATGGTTATTGGCTTGCAGCTGCTCTGCTCATAATTATTCATTGAAGGAATATGCGATTAAAGTCAAATAAAGTTTATGTTTTAGTCAATTCAATTGAAAAAAATGAGTGGTCCGAAATCTGGCTGAAAAGAAGCCAACAGAGCAAAAAGAGTTATCATTTTTGTTGGTAAATGTGAGTTTGCTGAAAGAGGTTGTAAATATTAATAGGCATTAAATTGTATACGAGTATAGTTTCCATTAACTGACCATAAATCATGGAAAATTTGTATATTTTTTTAATATTAGCACTATATGCATGTATGCATGTATATATTTTATTTAAAAGGTAATACACATATATTTTAAGTCTTTGTTTTTGATGAGGTCTTTTCTATACCCATATTTGGGTAAAACGTTTTTGTGTAAAACTATCGATTTACTATTATTTTTTTTCTTCTTCTCCTGCCATGATCTGTTTGCGCTAGATCTAATTTATGGCTGATTTTCTTTCAGCTTTATAGAGATTAATCGATTATGGTATATAGCCTTAATTGGTATTTTTTTTTTAAATATTATGCGAATATTTGTATCGTATGTCTCCCGAGGTGAACATAAGGGTCTTTTACCTGACTAGGGATGAAAAAATACCAAAAAAAATACCGATTGGAGGGTTGAAAGTCTTATTTGTTAAGGCGCTGTCACACTGTAGCGTATAGAGCCAGCGTATGAGGGACGTATGGACTTTTTTGTCATACGCTGACATACGCTGAAACACGCTAGGGGTACGCTGGAATACGTTTCTAGTACGCTGGGGTACGCCAGGGTACCACGGTGTACGCTGATGTACGCTGACGGCCAAACATTTTTTTTGAACATGTACAAAAATTTTCCGCGTATGCCGACGTATGAATGTTACGCTCCTCATACGTTCCTCATACGCTGAACACGCTAGAGGTACGCTGAAGGTACGTTACTCATACGTCGAGTACGCTTCTCATACGTTGAAATTGAGTGGGTCAGGAAACCTAGTATTAGAGGAGCGTATAATGAACGTGTGTCTGACGTGTGTCTTACGAGTGGCTTACGTTATGATGGTAGTTCTAACGACAGTCTAACGTACTCAACTTATGCCTAACGTGTTCTGAGCGTTCAGCCAACTTATCCCATGCGTACTACATGCGTATTACATGCGTATTTCCAGCATTTGGGGGGGGGGGGGGGTATAAAGTCTCACCTTTTAAACCCCCACCGCTGTGTACGCTCCTCATACGTTATGGTGACGTTCCGCATACGTTTCTCATACGTCGGAGGTACGCTGATATACGTTACTCATACGTCGGTAATCGGTATACGTCCAACTCAAATAAACATCACATCACATACGCTGACATACGCTATGCGTACGCTACTCATACGCTACTCATACGCTGACGGTACGCTAGGCTCACGTTACTCTAACGGTCTCTAACATAGGAAGGTCAATCAAAGATCAGCTGTCTATGCGATCGTGCTAGTTCTGTAGTGAAGTGCCCTAGGTAATCAGATCCACTGGTCATTACATAGATAACAGTTATTGTGAACACACCAGAACAACTCCAGGGACACAGAATGCTGTAACAATAGGCATATCCTAGAAAGTCACTGAACTAGAACAAGTCAGTTCAGTATTATCTGATCAAATGTAAGCACAGGAGAAAATCGGAAGTGATAGAATGTATTGCATATTACTCTGACCCTTACAGCCTTCTATTATCATTACAGTGACAACTCTGTTTTTTATATATTATTATTACTGTTACCATGAACAGCTTATTATTATATTAATATTATCTCATCTCATGTGAGCTAAAGTCTCACCTTTTAAACCCCCACCGCTGTGTACGCTCCTCATATGTTATGGTGACGTTCCGCATACGTTTCTCATACGTCGGAGGTACGCTGATATACGTTACTCATACGTCAGTAATCGGTATACGTCCAACTCAAATAAACATCACATCACATACGCTGACATACGCTGACATACGCTATGCGTACGCTACTCATACGCTGACGGTACGCTAGGCTCACGTTACTCTAACGGTCATTAACCGAAAATCGACCTCATACGCTGAAAAGTTGTGCGTATAAACAATTTTTCGAAATATTCGATACGTTCCTCATACGCTGGCTCTATACGCTAGAGTGGGACAGCGCCTTAAATTCGTGCTGTGCAGCTAGTAGTTGTCAGCTACTAAGTTCCTGGCGCTATGTTTATATTTGCCCCACTGATCGCACCCAGTGTAAGATTATTTTTCTTGTGTACAGAGTACACAAACGGTTCAGAACCAAATAGTGGCAGATGTCATTATAGTGTAAGGAGCTATCACTCTATTTCGTGTACTTACCTGGTTTGTGATTTGGTCCCTTCAACAATGTCAATGAATGTTGATAGTTTTTAGTGAATTGTGCAAAGTAAAACACGACTGTTATGTTTGGCAGAGTTACAGGAACTGTGATAATATAAACTGTATTGAATATATTCTACAGAATATATAGAAAAAATAAATATGTAGGGGTATACTGTAGGGCCAGGACTTGATTTGTGGAAATTCCAAATGTGTTAAAAAATGTGTGAAATCGATTTTATCTTTGGCTAATGGCTCATATTTATAATTGGAAGCCGGCCTTCGGATAAAGTAAGTATATTTCGTATTTATGTTATTTTCTCCAAGATATATATTTAGTATCTGAGGCATATTTAGGTTTACTTTACATTTTTATACAGAATAGGAAGGCTTAAAAGAGTTACTAACGAGTATATAAAACACATCATCATATATTCTTTAAGTGTTAACGTTAGAAATAAGTGATGTTTTGAATAAGTTTTAAATCCCAATGACTGGTCCTTTTCTTTATAGCTTCGGCTTATTCTATGGCCGTCTTGATATATATATATATATATATATATATATATATATATATATATATATATATATATATATATATATATATATATACAGTGAAAACTGGTCTAACGGACACCTCACTTAGGCGGACAACTGGCTATACCCGACAAGATAGTTAAGTCCCTTCAAAATTCCCTATATGTAATGTATAAGCGGAACCTCTGTAAGGCGGACACCTCACTACTGCGGACAACGGACAGCAGATTTCAACTAAAACCAATATTCTAAGAGTAAATGAACCTGACAAATGCGGACACGATACGCCACCTTCGGCGGAAACTGATCACTTGCCCCGGGCAACATCAAAGGCCACCGGTACAGTAAAAAACTGTTGTTGTACCCGGGACTGGAACACAAAGGATTATGCAATCCCCAGTTGTTACCTTATAGTGTGGGGGCATATGTCACCGAATAATTTTTCCCTGTAAAAAGTGGAAACCCTACATTTTTGTGATCCTTAGACCTTAACCTTTACAAAAAAAATATGGTGCCAATTTTTCTATTGTGGTTTTGTCATTTTTTCGGGTCAAATTTGATTTTAGAGCGAAAAATGAGGGCCAATATAAAAATATTTACTACAGAGGAAAATTTAGCAACAAAACACCACAAAATGGTTAGTAAGATATATTATATATATAGGGAAAGATGAATAGTGACGCCTTTTAGATAGACTAACTAGTTTATTAACAGACGAGCTTTTGAAGCACACAGGCTTCTTCGTCAGGTGGTAATAACCCTACTTTACCTTCGCTTCAACTACAGACGAACACGGCTATACCACTTATTATATATATATATATATATATATATATATATATATTTATATATATTCTCATTGTTCGTGAAATTTTAATATTTGCGTGCATATTGAAAAATGATATGATAACAGGGGATATACTCTGTCACCTTGTGAGATCAGGAAAATCATATCCTCGTCAAATACAAACAATGAAAACATCAAACTCACTAAAATTTAACCGGGCTAACCGCAATTACAGCCACAACATTTCCGTAGTCATGTAATCCAATGAAATAGGTTTCAGAATAAAAAAATGGTCTCATTGCCATGAAATTTTCGGGTAAAACAAGCAATTTTTTTAATATCTTTAATTGTCTTCCATTCATGTAATCATTTTAGCCTTCCACATCGTATCCTTTTAAACTTGTTGTTTTATGAATTCTCTTTTTTAGCATACGGAGGCTATAAACAGACGGAATCCTTAGTCAACGTACATATAACATAAAATCACTGCAAACTGATTGATAAAGTGTATTACATGAAATTAGAAATTTTCAGGTAGTCGGCAGTTACTATAGATCTGTGTTGCTGAATACTTGTTAACTACGAGCTTAGCAAAGGAAGACTTTAAATTAGGTGTGAATGCACCCTATAGATTTATCTCACTAAATACAATCCCAAGTCGACATACATTGAACATAAAAACAAATTTAGCAATTTAATGTGTTAATGAAAGATTTACAGGCAAGAAGCACTAACTACATTTGACTATATACAGTACAACAAGGCCTCATTGGGTACACACGTTCTTGGTCTTGCATCAATAAGTTCATCTACTATGTCTCCATTACAAAACGAGCAAATTCGTGGAATTTATGTCCCCCGTTTCCGCCTCTTGTTGTCACCTGCTTGCCTTCTTAATATGTTTTAGTTTTTATTTTCACCTAAAGATGTCTCCACATGTCATAGTGGCTGTGTTTTAGTTATCATTTTCCCCTGAAGATATCTCCGCATGTCATAAGTTTTGTCGTGAATTTTGAACAAAAGGGGAAATTTTTTTTTATTTTTTTTATTTTTTTGTAGCTGGTGATAATAAATTTTCAGACAGACACTCCAAAACCATTCCCAACAAAGGTATGCATGAGAGCAATCACTGATCCAAATTTGAATGAAATCGGATAATATTTAGGAAAGTTATCTCATGGAAACGAAAACCTGATGGACGGACAGACAGACGGACAGACCATAATCAATGTCCCCGCTCCGCGGAAGCGGGTCCCAAAGAATACGTTAGGCCCGATAGGAATATGTTTTGCTGGTTTTTCCGCATGTATTGTCAGTTCATGTAATACACTCTTTGGACAATACAACAATACGTGATTTTTCTCGACAGCATAGCATAGGGTACTTGCTAAAAGTCGCAGCACCAATCATCGCAGGAAATTGAGGGAAAAATACGTGTCATGGAACTTAGTCAATTTAATATGTCTGTCAGGGTTAGCAGCTACACTGGATAAAGTTTGCCAATTGCAGTTTATTATCAACATTTTGGCTCGAAAGAATCTATTACATAAAACACGTCTTATATATCTCATGATGGCCAACCCAGAAAAGATCACGATCAATGGTAACAGCACAAAAAAAAAATAATTGAAACTCTTGGCTAGGTTGCTTCACCTGTTTGTTACATTGTTTTATTTTCCTCATTATCTTTAAAAAAGGAGAAATATCCCCGGGGGAAATATCCCAGAAAAACTTTATTCATGTTGAAAATTATTTAAAATAATTTTATGGAAATGAAGGAAGTAGATGTCTTATTTTTTTAGTTGTGAATGACAATAATTGAAGTAATTTATTGAATTAATGGTAGCAGTTCTGACCGCAATGAATCAAGTATTATTCAGTAATATTAATCCTTCAATTATGCCATTAGTAATCAACAAGTGGTGCAAGAAAAACATGAAAGCCAGGAATATATATATACACACACACACATATATATATATATATATATATATGTATATATATATATATATACGAATCCCCTATGTTTGTGTGTGTTACTCCGTGTACTGAAAAGGAAAACATCTTTATTGCAGTCCCAAATGAGTAAATATACAAATGACACAAAAATTACACGAAGCCTCAAATGTATAATACATAAATTTACTTTCTCAAATTCCTCATACCTTAAATGAACATTTTCTTTACAGAACTTGAGGCCGAGTCAAGCCAGATAAAGATCACATACATTAACGAGCGTGGACAAAACCTGTACAGCTTCACCCGCGCCGCTCACCCAAGGAGAAGGAAACATTAACATACATCACGTCGATTTTCAGGAAATGAAGTCAATAAAGCTATCTGTTACCGGGATCCATTGCGTTTCTTGTTTTTGTGGTTGGAACCTCTTGATGATAAAAAATGTGAGGTTTTGCTATTTTAGAAATCAATGTTCAATTCAACCAATAAGACAGGGCCATTAGGGGTGCGTGAATCCTGCTGTAATTCACATTTCTGGGCGTGTCCCCCAGAGGGTTCCTCGGGCACTGCTTCTTAAAACACTTTTCCACCACACTATAGCGACGACTATTGGCGACGATTGACGCTTATAGTTTGAGTTCGCCATGTAAACGAAAAAGAGACTAATTTCTATAAAAAAAGGTGAAGGCAAAAGAATCCCGTCTTATCCTTAATGATGGGGTTGCTGTCAGCGTCTGTGGCATGTTTCTGCTTTCATTTAACAAAACCCGCAATACTGCCTCAAAATACCCGAACCCCACAGACGACAGTGATATGCTGTGCGCATGCTCGTGGAGAAGGTCTATAAATGGACTGTTAGTCACCAAACTCTCTCAACAGGTACATTTGTGCTCTTGGAATTTCCTCGGACTACTCTGATTTCTTCGTGTCCCTTATTGAACCCTGATTGCTTTTTTCCTCATTAAAAAAGAACGCGGGGTCATTAATCATGGATAAAGGGTATAAACACTCACTGGCGAGGCCCCAAAAAAAAGGTTGGGTACTCAGGCACTTTCTCTCAGTAATCAATGAGCGAGGGTGATTTATTTTTACCTATATTTGTATGGTTCGATAAAAATGTCATTTGATCAGGGAAAAGCATGATAATACCAAAATTTTTTGCTAAACAAGTAAAAACACTACATAACAAAGGAAATCTCATCAAAATTGTATTATTTTATCTTCTTGAAAGAAATGTCCGAGCGGCTAGAGCTCAAAATTGGTAAGTTTCTATTGAAAATGAAAATAAAAAATACTTGATTGGGGGGGGGGATTGACTCGGGCAATGTCCAAGAAACAAACCTTTAATTTTATTGGCCTAGGCTGCAATGTTGACAGCCAGTGCCCTGCTGTTGCAACGCATATGCCGTAGGTTAAAGTCTCTAATAAAAGAGAGGTTATGGTGGGTAACGGAAGCATCGTTACCAGAACGATGTTACCAGAAGTTATTAATGACTGAACCATTGAAGTAGGATCGAAATTCTGCAAATTTATCAAATGTATGAAAGTGTCATATACATTTCGTTAACCCTTAGTTAAACATATATAATTGAATATTTCTAATTTTTCTGAAGTAACATTTTCCTGTGTTTAATATAGGGGAAATAGATGCCTATTAGCCTTTCCCTAATCCCATCTCTTCCTCTGGAGTGTATTGGTTTGACATGTATATTAACGAATATTGAATTTAAAATTAAGTATAATTATTGCAAAATCATCATAAGCGAGGTGGGCTTGGTGCAGACATTCCTTGTCCTATGGTCTGTCCCACTAGGGGGCGCCCATTGGATTTTATCGATGGTTTTGAAATGCTAATGCTGTTCAGTATGTGACAGTGAAAGATCATTCTGAGAATCAGATATTTGATTCAAATTATTAAATGAAACTTTGCACCTTCTAGTGATTTCCCCATGAAGTAAGAATGCAAGTTGGCGTCTTTTAGCTGACAATGTAATTTATCATTTTTATGGCGCCAGATTTTACCATCAGCCAATCAAAATATGTCAAAAGATGTCATTGACCCTGTAACTTCATTAAGCATGTCGTGATGAAAGTCGACTGTTTTCTCATGTTTTAAAAGAATTGTTTCACGCAGTTTATTTACAAGCTATGGTGCTTGATTTTCTATAAAAATGCTGCAGTACCAGATTAAGTCCATGACAGGTAGTTTTTAGCTTAATTTCCAAGACATTTGCAAAACAGTTTATACCAAATCTTACCAGTTTTTACCGGCGAAAACTGACAAATATTAAAAAGATAATAATTTCTAATATATATATATATACATATATATATATACACACATACATATATTCATATTTATACCTTTATAGAAAACGGAACTTGTATAGTAAATTTGTATTTTGCCATGTCAGTGACACGTATTTGTTTCTAAAATGATAAAAATTGAAAATAAGAAACATGTATAGTGTCCGATACTCATTCTTCATAATGTTATCAGAATACGCAGCAGATAAACACTTGTTTAAAGCCTTTTTAACTCCAAGCGGTTCGTCCATTTGCTGTGCATTGAGCAGTGGAAATCTCTTTAATCAGGTGGATGATGTACACGCTGTGTGAAAGAAAAACATGAGCTCCAGAGAGCCATCAAGCGTACTCTTTGAAGTCCTTTACATTTTGTCAATGGTTTATTTGAGCAAACGATTTTCGGAAAGTTCTACATAAAATTGAAGATAGCCTAAATATACCAAATGCTTTTTCCTGCAAAACCTGGTCACGAGTTTTCTTGTTAATTTCCTGTGGTTTTTACCAACCTTTGTAAAAATCATGCCATTAATTGTATCAATCAGGAGGACTAGCTTCCTGTGAAACCTGTATGTCGGAAGTTATAGTTAAGCAGGGTTCGTTATACTTTGAAATGTTCACCTTTTCAAAGGAAAGGTCAAAACCTAGTTTTGCCTTTCCGCAGGAAAATCTGCCCTTCCGCTAAAGATGCATCCTATCATCATGATTTCAAACTTCAATCAGCAAATTCCGTTTTGACATTTCTGCGACAAGGATAACCTGTGTTTTTATGGTTAAGTGCCCGAATGCATCGCTACTCCTAGCCATCTTTTTGTTTTATGAGCTGTGATTGAATATAATCATGAGTTACAAAACAAAATGCCATATGACGTATTTCCTTTTACAAAGTAAGATTGGTGCTGGAGTTTAGACTGACGGAACTTTACGATTTCTTCAGCTCGGCGAGGCCATAATAGCGCGGGGTACCAGTGTAGCTAGGGGGTTCCAAGTTACCATAATTTTTTTTCATTATTTGTGATATGGGAACATCTCGGAGTTCACCTTTCCAACGGATTGAAAATGAAAAATACCTTTTACGCGCAAGTGTTTAAATGTCTGAAACCATATCGATAAATGGTCGAAGATGCATTGGCTCGGACAACTTTCTCAAATACACAAATGCCTAAAATCACCTTGCCGAATTTCTTTCTTGTTACGTTTCACAAAAAAAAAAACGATTATTTCAATATCCCATCTTATCAATACTACTAGTATAACCACAGAATTGTCTCGCTATGAAACTTTTTTTCCATATTTTGATATATGTATCATAAAATTGGGTATAGTTGAATAATGCTTAGTCAAATATGATTAAACGAAAAGACTACTGTCATTATTAAATGTATATTTTTGAGTGAGTCCCTAACATTTCTCTAATGTATATGTAACAGCTGTGGTATTATCTGCCATCAGCTTCATGTGAACATTATGGCAGTCATTACAAAGGGTCTGTAGCCCAAACAAACAAGTCATTACTTCAAGCACATTAATGCCGTTGACCATGACCCGGTATGCCCCCTCCCCCCCACCCCAGGAAGTCACCCTTACATCAATGTGTACCACTATGGCAGGTTCATCCCTGTTGATAGGTGAACTTGATATGTGTACTTTATCCCTGATTGCTATATCTCACAGACTCATTGATCTTTAAGAATTACCACGGGTCTGCTTTAGTGCCTTGATTTTGTCATGTTCTCACTGCCTATAGTAAAGAAGGCCCAATGGTACAGCTAGAAATGATGATACTGTTAATCCAGTCACCTGTGTTCATCAGGTTTTTCAGAAGCAATTTTAACTTTCTTTGCCTTTTCAGACGTGAGTGACACTGTCATGCTTTTAGAAAGTAGGATAAATCTTAAAATTGTCAATATGTGTTGGTATTAAAGCACATTTATCGGGGGGGGGGGGGGATGACAAACCCTTATGAATCAAGGAGTCTAGTGGTTGCAACAATGTATTTTTTCACAATCTTGTTTTTTATCTCCTTGTTTGTTAGATACTTGTAAGTAGCTTTCTTCCAAATAGTACTCGGTCTGATAACTTTGATTCCTATTTCTGAAAAAACTTGCATCTTTAAGGTCAAATGATGCCGTGAAACAGTTTTCCTTAATCTTAAAAAAGAGCGCTATTCGGGGATTACATTTTAAAACTTAAAAAAAATAATTTCAGTAAATAATTTCACTAATTCAGAGTGAGTTTTGATATGCCGTCATTTTTGGGCCTGTTGAAAATATTTGATACAAATTGATCTTTTTCATGTTCACAATGCAAAATGAATTTTTATCAAGTAACTTTTCGATTCCTTTACTGATGATTTCACGTTTACTTTTGTTGAAAGGCAGTGAATGTATAGGTTGCCTTTGAACAGGTTCTTTTTTCACTGACTTTGATTATTTAATCTATAAAGGAGTAATAATATTAGTTTGCGATGTTATCTTTTCCCTCTCTTGCACAGTGTTTCAACCGACCACTACTAAAAACTGTAATTTTTTTTTAGTTCAGTAACATTAGGGTCTCAGTAACAAAATCACAAAAATGTCTGATTATGAATTTTCTTGAAAACAGTTTTCCTCACCTTCACAGGTGTACTCTTGTCTACCAGTGGAGGTCCTACTTTCTCTCCCCCTCCCTTGTCTTCTCCTGGAAGTAATTTCTTTTCGTGGCCTTGCCTCATGCTTTTATGTTTGTCAGAGTTCCATCCATTTTTATTAACGTTAGCCATGTGTCTCTCTCCCTACCCGATTAGCCTGTTTTAGATCTGTCAGAGTTTTTCTGATGCTCGCCACAAAGAGAATTATGTTACTTTCTCAGCAGAAGAACATATTGATGCACATTATATCTTGAGGACATTTATCATCTCCCTCCTTTTCAATAATAACTCATAAGAGGCATGCCCCATGAAGGCCAAGGCATCCACTGCCTTCTAAATTAGCCCCTTTACATCTAGGGTTTAGAGCGCAGACAAGCAACTTATGGCATTATCAGTAAGCTGACATTATGCATCAGCAGCCTTAATAATAGGCTTTTGCACGTTTACCTTTCTTTTTTCCTCTTTTCTTCTGCAGTGTGTTTAGATGCCTTCGTACTTCAGAATTAACCCTGGGCACAGCGAGACGCTCACAGTTACGTAGACTGGGGTAAATTTCCTGTTTCTTTTTTTTTCAAGAGGAGCTCCCTAAGGAGCAGTTTTGCAAAACTTTTGTTTATGATCAATGTCAATTTCTTGAAAACTAAAGATCAACACTGTTCCGCATCTTCTAAAGAGATGCTAGTTTCAACAAGGAAGTTGTCCTGATCAATTTCAGGCTCCTGAGTTTAACCTAAAAGGTAGTCTCTATCACCTATATCGTTTTCATCATCAAGTGAAACATCAGAGTCACCTACTTTGGAAGTTGACAGACTTGTCTCATTCTTCAGCGCTTCCTATGCAGCTGGACCAAAGTGCCCACTTGAGTTAAGAGACAATAGAGGTGTCACATTAAAAAAAAATAAAATAATAGTAGAAAAATGAGAATTTCCAAAACTGGCCATTATATAGAAATGGACGCTTTATTGAGATGCTAAATAAGATATATTTTTCTGTGTGTGTGTATATATATATAAAATTCTGTGCTAAAGTATGTCCATAATGCTGATAAATAGTTAATTTAGTTAAATTACCTGAACTTAAAGTAAATTGTCCACTAAAGAGATAATTATAGCCTATTAAAATCAAATATAGGCTAGCTTTGGTAATAATAGAAGTATAATATCCAACACCCGCCGGGGAAGAATCGTAACACCACCGTGTCAGTATTGTGGCCAATCCCTATCAGAATCGTGGGTAACCTTGACAAACCTTATTAACCCTTTGATGCTGCTTGGAGATACCGTGGTGTGTGTCGGCACTGTTCCCGTATACCGTCGCTTAGCGCGGTGGTCCGTAGAACATCCGTCTCATGACCGGCTTTTACCGGGGTGTAGTCATGGTGATACCTTGGGACAACCTGTGAAACCCTAGTACAACCGTGGCAAATCACTTTTGCCGTAGAAATTTGCGCGAACACGTATCAACACGGTTTGAGACGGGTCTATAGCACCGTAATAATCAGGGGAATATCGTGAGCAGTAACGTGAATGTGTGATTTTGGCTTTGAAAAAAATCGTGATCTGTGTGAAGCACGTGTGACCTGTTGCTGAACTGTCAGCAGAATGTCCAGAGCTGACCAACAGCACCTCTCACTTAAATCGGAAGTTTTTTTGATTGAAGGTGAGATAGAACCAGTGAGATCGAATCATTCTTACATTCATTGTTGTGAGATAAGAGATTCAAAGGGAATATTATATTATGGAAATGGAAAATACTCTTGTCAAGTCATTTGTAAGAAACAACAGTTATATCGGGCCGTCTCTAGTCTCCGGCTGTGTGGAATGTTTTCATGGCTAGACCATTCCATATTAAATAAGTCTGTTGATGATACAATTGTATCAGTATAGTGTACCCTTAATGTAGCAGAACTGGCAAAAACTCCTATATCTAAAATCATCAAAATGTGTTCATAATTCATTATAGATCCCATAAAATATATGTCATTTAAAATCTGGTAAATTTAATTTTAGATATAGAGCTTTTGCCAGCTCTGACATCCGACTTGTAGATTTTCCATGGAACAGGTTTCCCTGTTTGATACATGCTAATGTGAAGATATGCGTAGTTTCTGATAGATGCTACTACAACAGCCCCTTCGTGCCTTAATATTAAATGTCTCAAGATTGATGGAGAAGGAGTTCCGTGATAAAGGTCGAGTGGCACCGTCAATTATAATCAAGACTGGTCGATGTTCCCATGCTAACAAAATATGATCAACAATCAAAATCTGTCTGTCGTGCACTTTTTTTATTTAAATTTGCCTCTTGCTAAATATCATTGCTGGTGGTGGTGTTATATGTTTTATTTTTTGTTTTGTTTACCTCCCAGGTTTTCAAAATGCAAATTTAAACTGCATAGTATTATTTTTATTTTCTTTTTTGCTTTTTTTTAATGATTCTAATGTAATATTAATTATGTATCAAGGTAGTATTCCTGGAAAATCCCCTAAACTTAAAATCAATCCAAAAGCTGTTTCAGGTGCTTTTTAGATCCCATAAACACAGCTCTTTCCCACAACAAAGCTCTTTCTGGTGATACTGTATTCTTGAAATTCACATTCATTTTTGTATGAAGCTTAAATTTTTTATTACTTTTAAAATTTTAAGTTGTACACAATTTTAAGCGACCAGTTACAGCAAACCACTTTTAATGGGCTAAAATCAATAACGGATAGGATGGATAGCCATTGCAGTAGAATTCTCCTTATGACTGGAGTAACGACGCGAAATACACTGTATCAGTCCAATATAAATATATCTCAATAGCGGTTTCTTTTATCATTTTTCTGAAAACTGAATTTTTAAATTTTGATTAAATAAAAAAATGTATATATCATTTTGAAACCTTAAACTGAATTTTAAATTTTGATTCAATAAAAAAATTAAATATCATTTGAAACATGAAATAAAAATGGAACAGGAAAAACAACAACAAAAAAATGTATTGACGCCTCTGTTTCTGACCACATGCAAAGTATCTCTCGCGGGGGGGGGGGGGGTCATATGAGATTAACAGCCAAGTCATGTGAGGAACTTAAGACGATAACCATAGATATGAGATTTATGCTTTGTAAAGTCACGTTTATTCATTTCTTTTCAAGCCTAATGATAACGACAACGGCTATGCACACATGTTTTAATAGGATGGATAGCCATTGCAGCAGAATTCTCCTTATGACTGGAGTAACGACGCGAAATAAACTGTATCAGTCCAATATAAATTCCTACTAAGTTGTTTATCCACTGCAACTTAGTTTCTAAAATGTGCATAAGTTTTTATTCAGGATAGACGATGGTCATATTATCTTTACGCTTATATCGGTTAATTTATTTTCCATTGGCCCAGTGTGTTCATAAAATGTCACATCTTAGAAAGATACACCTGCTGTTAATTGTGTTTTACTTACCGAGATAGATGTATAAATGATTTAAAGGCAAATTGTGTAAAATGCGTATCTTATACGGCAAACGATATGACAAATCTCCGGGAAATACTGTTGCTTTCTGTTAACGGCCTGCCAGTGTTAGATTAAATGTAAAGGAATCTATTTGAAATGAATATCTTAAAAGCAAGATGACAAATCCCCGTCATATACTGGTACTTTCTGGCAACGGCCTGGCAAAGTATACCATGGTTTATAAAGAAATATAGTTGTCAAAGTAGTTTAAAATAATGTGTACCCTGTTTATTTTGTTATGATTGTTTCAAGTTTGATCTAAATTTCACAAATAACCACCCAAAACGCTAAGGTATGATCCCAAGTCAGTTTATTAGAAGTCCAGTTGGCCGTGTCCGTGTCTGCCGGCCCTCATATAGACTCATTTCCTTGTGGACGGCGGTCTAATGTCACGGTTCACCGTATGGACGACTTGGCCTTCCGCGTTTATGTGCCGAAGAATAATCTGACCGGGAACTAACTCAACCTCTAATACAGTATAAAATAATCAAATATTATTCAAGTATTATAATTTAATTACCTATGATTTATATGGTGATGTTGTCAAGGTAATTTACCATGTTTATTGCTTACTCACATCTTGTAGTGGTTCTGTTCATAGAAATTTGTCACCTACACAGATGTAAATATATTCACGTATAATGAAGAAAAAAAAACCATGCACACGAGATCTTAACCTACATTCATTAATTTTAAGTAAAGGGTACGCCTAAGAGTTCAATATTTTCTAAAAGACTCAAGAATTCCTTTATATTCTTAACAAAGACAGAGACCATATAAATAATAGGTCCGCAGCCGAATCGGTATATATTCGTTGGTATCAATTAGTTTTCTTTCAGATTTATTTTATTCACTGGTATCAAATAATTCTTTATCTGATCCTTTTTATTAATTGATATCAGTTAATTCTCTTTATGAATTAAGAACCCTTTTAAGCCCCGTTTACTAACATCTTTTAAAAGTTAAAAAAGTAACCTTCAAGATCCTAATGGAAACTTGACTTGTATAACTGACCTGTAAAGCCCCAGTCGTATTCAAAGTGTACAAGCCGAGCTCCAACTTCTTCCAATTCCTGGTCGGTGGTATCCCTTATGTACAGACGCCTCCCGCCGCCGCCGGTGATGACGAACTCTGGTCCTGTACCGTTTAGGTACTGGAGATGTTGAAGATTATGGTCATGCCCGGCCAGATAAACCTGAACGTTACGCTGGTACATAATGTGTTCCAGCTCATCGATTATCTGGAAGTCTGGACCGTATCTGTACCCGAGAAAATAATTAATATACTGTGAAAATTCACGTATAGGTCGCACGAAGCGAATGTTTATCAAATACAGCAATAACGAACTCGTTCAATCCAACTGACGTAATCTGGTAAATGATGTGTGCTAGTTCAGCCATCATCTGAAAATCTGAAAGACCGAACTGTGGAAGAGAAAATGATATGCATTAAATTTACTCTGTAAAAACTGTGCTTACACAGGGCCGATCATGGAATTAGGAAAAGGAGAAGACCAACCCAGGAGGACTCATGAAAAAACTTAAAAAGGTCCCTAGGGCTCGAAAAGGGGGGCCCATGACACAAAATTGGTCTGAAATCCATTAAAATAGTTTGCTTCGGCTGAAAGGCGGGGTCCTTACCTCCTGGAACCCCCCCCCCCCGACCGATCTGCTTCTGTAATAATATAACATTGCAAAGAAAAAAAGTATCGGGGAACTGTAAAAAATACTTCAGTATGCTGAAGTCCAGGATGCATGAAGACATGGAAAAGAAATTAAAATCTTACTCTAATAGCCCCGGCAATTCCTGTGAAATTCAGTGCAAGCCAAAACATACTCTTAAAATCGTTACAATTTGAAATCAAGGTTTTGTTTAAAAAAATATTATTTAAATGTTCGTATCAATTCACAATCATTCAGCTAGAAAAGCGTTAAAATACTAAAGTATTTTATATAAATATTAAGATGCTGTCACCCCCTCCCCTTTCCCTACTCCAAGTTTAAACTTCCTGCAGTTCCATTCAGTTCTTGTGGACGAATGGGTGGTGGTCTTTGCTCAGTAAGAGAACAGACACACGTTATTTCCTTATATCAGTACACTGATATAACAGCGAGTAAATCATGTGAGAACTTCAATTTATATCATCGTATACTGTGTCTTATTCGTACCCGGATTCTCCACCGCTATCACCAATTTGGAGAAATTACACCGATGAAACACATCACACTCTCCTTAAGCGTTCTCACGCTCCGATCCTGATACGAAATTCTGTAGTTAACACTGTTTTATGTTGACTCGACGGTCCGACCTTACTATGAACAGACCTCGGTTCTCTGAGCTGGTCAAAGAATTGTGTAGTACGTCGATTGATCCTGGAGGAGAGACTCCTTTCCTAACTTACTACCTGCTTATTTATTTTCTACTGTGGGGAAACTCTGTACAACTCCACAAAAGGCAGTGGCATCTCTAGAACCGTTACGTTCCCCATTTTATAAGAAATTGGGGGTGAGGACTTTACTCTGTACCTTCGGTATACCATTATTTGTACATTAAAATATATATAACACAACATCCACAACTTATCTTTATTGTTTAATCCCAACAAACAGCCTTTTTTCTATCTTGTTCTATACTCTAATCTTTTTCTAATTACAATGCAAGTAACCTTTCGTTAGACACTAATATGATCATGTCTATAAATTTAAATCACCTTGAGACTAATATACCTGCCCATTCATTACCAGAACACTTGCACCTGTTCTGCCAATCTCATTCTAAAATTACTTTCTATCTCAGCTCCTGTGTATAAGCGATGCACGGTCACTTACGTACTAGTCTTTACTATCTTATAATGATTATCTTCCTAACTTATAATATATATATATATATATATATATATATATATTATATATATTTATATAAAACACATTACATGTTTTTATTCCAATTAGAAATATCAGTTGTACATGATGATTAAATACTAAAAAATACTAAATTTGCAGGATCAAACCTGATGAAATGCTTTATATAGAAATAAGGTCCACAATTTGCAGTTACCAGTGACAGGAATTTCTTGATTGGTTATTAGAAAATTTTATCGGTGCGGGTGGGGGGGGGGGGGGGTAGGATGGCCCCTGCGAAATCCCCCCCCCCGGCTACCCTCTTTACGACGGAAAAATAGTGATCGCAACAGCTCAGATGATTGAAAGTCAGCTGAGCTAATAAAACTAGTCATGACCAATGAATTTCAGGTCAACAGATGAAGTCACAGCTGAGAAACTTATACGATTGCTCTTACTTGACGGCTAAAAATAACGGGGAAATGTCTTAAATTTAGAAGAAAAAATTACCAGTGGCACCAACAGTCTTCAGGAACCAATGAAACGGTTCATTACAAATTTGCAGGGTTTATGACAATCAATGCTTAGTTAGTTCAAATCCTGGAGTTTTTGTATCAAATTTCTAATTATTCTTGGGTGCAAAAACAGGCCTCATACCTCGGAGAATAGCCTATAGGCCGCAGTGACCTAATTTCAGGTGTCCAGTGAGTTTTTGTACGACCACCCTGGTCAGAGGGACGGATGATGGACAAAGATTGATCGCTGTAACTCAGATCACTTCCGGTCAGCTGAGATAAACAAGTAGCCGAAAATATGCGAAACTGGAGATGGGGGCTAATATCGGGGCCAATTTTTTTTCCCCATCATGTAGTCATATATAACGGGTAGTTCTTTATAATGACCTTGTTTTATACCTGAGATGTGGGTATCCGGACACCTATACAGTTAACGTTATAAAGTGTCCTTAAAATATTCAAAATGGCTGCAAATATGGCCGTCATAATGACACCATATTTTATCCATTATACATATGATCTGTATAGACGATTCTTATATTCCATTTTCAGAATTATCTGGATTATGTACTGACAAAACTTGCTCTTGAGTTATATTATATCTACCTGCTATATACTGTGGGAGTGGTTTTGTTAGCGGGGATTTAATTTTCGCGTTTTAACGGGAGCCAGATTTGCGCTAAAATAAGAACACGCGTAAATTTTATGCAATCGTTCGGAAGATTACAGCGTTCTCGAATGACACACAGTCAGGTGTGCCTGGTAATCCCCCCATGCATGGAGTGGAGGCTTCTTCAACCAGAATGTTAGAGCAGTCATGTTGTCAAAAATTTTCATAGCAATGATTTCTCAAGAAAGACCCCTCTCCTTTATGGTGATTTGTAGAAACAACTGTGAAACTATAAGTAGCCTTTTAAGACACCCCTAACCCTTCCCCTAGCTTTGAAGTACGACTGGGCTGAGAGCGACCTGCGGCTGTTGTCAGTTCTGTTTGTTGTTCAGACATAGTTGGCTGCTTCTGGTTAGTAAAATCACAGTTGTTGTTGTAGAGAAATTCAACAACTCACTCAGATGTCAAAAACGTAGCTGCTTGCAGTACCATTGCATCATCGACGTGATTCGTCCTAATTTTTACGTATTGTTCACATCTTGCGGTCACGGTGCTCGACCAGTCGCCCGTGGCATGTAGGCGGTCACCCGAAGGTTGTTAGGTGGGATTTAGGTTACGTTACAAACCTGTCTTTTATAAATATTTTAATAATTTGATATACAGTTTATCACCTTACATACGGATTTGCGCGAAAATTCGAACTGCGCTAATGCATTAAAATGAAAAATGCGCGAAAATTCAGACACGCCAAAATAACCACTTCCATAGTATGGTCTTTAATGGAAGAATTCGTGTTTGCTCACCATTTTGGATTTGGCATATTTCGGTATTTTTATATTTTGTTAACATCGAAAGTGTGTTAAAAGCCACCTTGAGGGACCGAAAACAGTTTGTTTCGTTTAGCCCTAGAGAGTGCCTTGGGCCACCTTGACACCCAACTGAGTTTTCTTCAGAATTGTTAAGCGATAATCAGTATAAATATCTGATTGATCTAGTGTGTCAACAATTTTAGAAAATGAATACCATATGGCATTGTTGACAAGTCAATTTGTTAACTACAGCCTATATAAAGTGATGGGCTATAGGCCAAGTCGTCACCCGTGCCGGCCATCCGTCCGTCCGGCGTCCCTTAACTTATACCTTCTGAGAAGATAGCTAAAAAGATTAAACATAGGTGCTTCATATCTTCAGAGCACATGCATTTCAACAAAATCACGGTCAAGTTCGAAGACGGGTCCTCGTGACCTACTTATCAAGGTCACATAGCTGTTCACAGATAAACACCTTGTGAGCTTATTTTTCAGGAACCTCCATAGATCGTAATGAAATATGGTGTGTTTATTCCCTTGATTACCCGTTACATCTGCACCAGGTTGTGGCACCACCTACAATATCTCAATTTTTATGAATTATTATCGATTTTTTAATGTTTGCCCTACGAACAGGATATCTAAACAGGAATAAAACATAGGTACTTCATTTCTTCAGTTGAACTGTACAACAAGACATTCTTAATCAGGTACAAAGATGGGTCATATGTGAACTCTCGTGTTGATAAAAACTTTATGTTTTACAGGAAATCCCTACACAGTGTTTAATCATCATACAGATCTATATCACCTCTGTCACCAGACGTACAACAGTACTTCAAACATCTCTAGTTCAAATTTACCACTTGGTCAAGAGGCATATATACAGATACAGAGTGGGTTGTTGTTGCCCGTCCAAGGCTGGTGGTTTTCTCCAGGTTCTCCGGTTTGCTCCACCTCTACAGACTACCGAACGCCATAATCGGGGCCATGGAGAGTGCCTTGATTAGTTATGATAACTATATGTACAATCCATGTTAAATAAATAAGTTAATATATATATATATATATATATATATATATATATATATATATATATATATATATACATCAATGAGAGAACTGATGTTTCGGACTTGTAACTGCTACCACTCCTACACACTGTTCCTCAGACTGAGGGCTTTTATCAGGTTCTGCTGATATTTTAGTTTTATTTTATTTTCGTCATTAATTTCTATACCCGCGAGGATTTAACTATAGAATCTGCCCTACGTTACATGACTGACCTATGCACATTGACTATGCAGCTCAGACATTCATGATAGACCAATTTATATTCTAATCAACCGTCTACTCTCTGTGTTATAATAGTTATATTATAATACTGTCTATCCAACCTGTAGGTCTGATTCGAAAATCACTCCCCGGTGAGTACACAGCCAAAAATAGAAGATAAATTTTCTACTCCCTATATTTCATACTATAGGAAAAAAAACTTGTGGCAAGAACATTTTTCATGTGAGTGGGGCAAGAAAATTTTTTTTGTAATGGAAAAGAAATTATTTCCTAAAACAATATTTTTTTCTTTCTGTTAAGATACTTTTTCATGTTATCAGAAAAAGCTTTCTTATCGCAAGGAAAAAAACCCCATCTCTCATCCACAGTGCATTTGCTGACAAATAACAAAAATAAATGTCTTTCTATAAAAAAAAAAAACAAATCGTATGACAATAAAATATTTTCTTTGGAGTCAGTAAGTATTTTTGTCTTACAATGGTCAAGAAAATTCTTCTGACAAGATAATATATCTTGTCTTAAGGAAATTAGGATAAATTTTCTTGAAGATTTCTGATCAGAAAAACATTTTTCTTCTTAAACAATTTTGTCTATAACAGTTTTTGCAGTGTATAACTTACCGTCCTGCGGAGTAGATTGGGTGGTGACCAACCACAATAGTAAAGTCACCCTGGCTGTTTGCCAGCTCGTTGTCGATCCATTCGTACTGAAGTGTCCGGTTATTCTTATCCCAAGTCAGATCTTCGGAGTCCACGACAACCATGTGCATTCGGCCGGCAGGGGTATCTCTGCAGGTGTGAGCGACAATTAAAGGAATTGGCAAATTTGTATAGGAACTATATGTAATATGACAGGCCGGCTGAAGTTTGTCACCCTCAAATAAATAGAAGGGCCAATATTATATGGCTTTCTTTTTTTTTTTTTTTTGATGATACAGGATTTAAGATTTTAACCATGCAAAGATATTTTGTTTTCTGCAGAGATAAAATTGTGATGCTGTGAGAGGTGTGCCTTTTCCACAGTTTGCTCCGGGAGGTGCTGCCATCTGCAGATTGGGAGAGAACTAGGCTTTTAATTCTCTGGAAAATGAGTAACATTGGGAGCCACCTTGTAAGTATTTTCTTAACAGAGTTCTGTATGGTCTTTTAGACCAATGTGCTGGAGTTGTCAAAAATGTGGTCAGGTATGTATGCAAAACAGATTTATTTACATCGATAATTTATAGCAAAAAAATGTGTCAGTCAGACCTGTAGATAGAGTACCACAAGTACGGCAGTTTCCAACGGGGTTCCTCAGTACCGAACTGGACTTGCACCCACTCACATTGACCGTGGGCAGAAGCTGGGTCAAGGTCACAGTAGTCATGGTTACCGAGAGAAATGTACCAGTCGAGGTTGCGCAGGGAGGTATGATTGTACACGTAGCGCCACCTCTCGTTGAAATACGGATGTGAAGTGGAGTCGATTGGAGGATCGTCGAGGGTGTAGAAGTTGTCCCCTGTTGAAACGATGAAATCGTAAGTGTTGCTCTGGGCCCAGGTGGCCATCTGATTGGCTACGTCATACTGCTCCTGACGACCCACACCCCAGTCTCCAATGGAGAGAAATTTGTACGCATGTCCTGAAATTACAAGATATTTAGACTTATTCTTGGCAGAGCGCATACCTTCCGCCAAAACAAACCAAACCTACCGGATTCCTCTCTCATAATAATCCAGACCAAGATTAAATATGGTCTTCTAACCGTCCAAAAAGTGTAGTGGAATTTGGTTCACCAGATGATTAATCCTGCTAACAGCCAAACAAACAAACAGACAGGGCTAAAAACATTACCTCTTTGGCAAAAATAATAATGACTGAAACTGAAACTAAAAAGTTTATTTGATTTTGTTACCTGAACATCCTCAAGTTAAAGAATAAATCATTTTTTTTAAATTAATGAAATTCCATTTGCCGAAAAAATGATAAAATTCAATAACACAATTATTAGTTTAGATTAAAAGGTCTAAAAGGTGACTTGCCTTCCAGCCATTTGAATTTAATTAAAGGTCTAAAATGCTGATTTTAGGATATGATAATTAAGGCGTACAGCGCGGTGCTTAAGGAATAAAATTCACATATATGACCTTTCAGTTGCAACCAAATAACAACAGGCAGCGAACAATCTACAACGCTTATGGTCTGTAGTGTTATGTATGGGGCCTGGCAACCGATTAATATTTAGATACCACCACCATTGAAATAAAAAGGGATATATCTGTAGCTTTCACCTGAACAAACAGTGACTTGTTTCATAAATAAAAATTATATGTTATTTAAGTACCGTTAAACATTTTATGTGGTGATGACATCAGACAGGTTTTACGCAGTCTCAATATGACGTCATATCCGTAATATAACCTTTAAAGTCGTATGTTGACATATTTAATGATTCTTATGGATACAATGAATAATCCAAAATAAGAGAAGCCACATGACAGAAAAAAACCCGGATGGAAGTTTAAATATCATGATTTAAGAAGCTGAGCTACAGTTGAGAGCTACGGCTCACAGGTGGTTTGCACTCAATGTTTTTGTCTTGCCCGCTGAACGCGGACGGTGCATTTTTATTTCTGCTTGTGTACAAGTGTAAGCGCACGGATGTTTAACGAAACGTCAGATTACATGATATGTTAAGGCCAAAATACTGTACTTACTGTGTACTCTTCCTACCTGGCAAGGTGAATTAATCTCTTAAAGAATAAAAAAAAAGCCACCTTATCCCTTCCGCGTTGAACTGAAAAATAAAAATTTCTCCAGTGTCCATTGAACTCTACGGCGAGTTTTTTAATTCTTTTTGGTAATATTATTTAACAGTTCCGCTGACGGATATAGGCGGATTGGGGCGATTTAACATTCGCTATTTGCGTTGTTTTCGCCATAATTAAACCGCCCAATACCATCCTTTTCTAGGCTATAAATTCATCGTTGTATAAGGTACACCTTTTTCTAAAAAAATCCTAGATCCGCCCATGCAATTCATATGTTCTGTATTCGCTACCAGAGAATTAAAAATAATGGAACAAGATGGTTCGCATCATATATAATTTAATTTTTGGTCAACCGAAGGCAATATTAATGACTGCTGTTTTGAGATAGCGTAGTTTGAAAAATAATGTCCTGTTAAGTGGAGGATATAGGATGTTAGAATGAAGAGGGGGCGCAAAGGGTGATCTTAGGAGTGAGCACCCCCGCTATGGTGTGGCACCGCCTGCTTTGCTATTCTATTTAAATAGAGTCTGTAATGGGTCAATATAGAGTTGTTTTATATGATGCCAAATTCGGCTCAATGTTTTGGTATTATTCCTCCTCTTAATTCCTCCTGCCATTAACCAGCTTGAATAGATCTGTTCCATGAGCATGCGCACTGCATATTACTGTCGTTTTCTGTGTCCGGGTTTAATTAGCCAGCATGATGGCTTCAAATAAATAATAATAATAATAAAAAAAAACAAGATTAATGTCACATACTCTAACAGGGACATTGTTTTTAATAGTAAGCTGTTGTTTTATTTATATACTGCGCGACATACACTGAATCAGAACACTTCGCAAACTTACAGATGTCGCAGTTTCAGTGGAAAGGGTCTAAAGAGAAAGTTCAAGGTCGAGCGCTATGTAATGTCTGCTCCCAAGTACATTTCTGGAAATGTTCACTTGTTGTGCTGTAATATTGGTTCCTTTATATCTGTAATTGAATGGCAAAATGGCGCAAGGCAAGAATTTCATAATGCGGACATAAAGCTATCTAATAAATGCTCTTATTTCAAAAGTTTATGAATTAGGCAAAAAAAGGTATGGTTCTCAGGCATTTTTTTTAGAAATCAGTGCGGACGGGCATTTTTTTTTTACCTTTTTCGAATGGTTTCATAAAAATGTCATTTAATCATGGAAAAGCATTAAAATAACATGATTATTTTTCTAAACAGGTAAAAGCACTACATAACAAAGGAAAACTTATCAAATTGTATTAATTTATCTTCTTGACAGATGAAAATAAAAAAAAAATAAAAAATAGGGGGGTGGTGGAGGGGGGGGGGGGGTTAAAATTTTCGCGGGCGGTGCCTGAGAACCATACATTTTATTTTTTGTTTGCCTTATTTATGCATAAATGTGACTATTTCGATTACAAACAAAATCGGATGAACTTTCTGCACTTGTTTTGTCACGCATCATGTGCCCTGCCTCAATAGATGACATTACATTCGCTCGTTCGTTTATCGGAACAAATGTCTCGTCCCATTTACATGTTTGGATAAACGGCGCTCCACTGTATCAGTCATTACTACCCATTCAGTTTGAAGCATCTGACCATTTATACATATGCTGTTTAAAATGAATAATGTGTTTACTGTGGATTTTGTATAGTTCGTGGCGTTTTATTTTCATGGCATTCATGTGTTTCTTTTTTTTTAACCCGAATGGATAAAAATAAACGATCTTTTCGTATATTACAAAAAATTTATAAAGCCACTCCCTTATGCTTATGCCTTGAGTCACGAGATTGTATTTGCCTACCGTACAGACATGGCGATAATGCTTATTAATAAAACTACATAAAACTGCGATATAACTGATAAATCTTTAAAATATTATTGAAAAAAATCTTAATGGATAAAAGGTTTACAGTTCTACCCGGAATTAAGTTGTAAACATTCGATACCATTTTCACAAAAAAATCATCTTTGACTCATTTTCAGGGCTAAATAAATTTTAATATAACTATATAAATATTGCCATAAATATGCCATATAGTCCTGAACGTTCCACAAAAGTGAACACCTGTTCAAGACAACTGCTTACATAAACATGTTTTACTTTTTTAAAACCTCTGTACACTTGCCAGAGATTCCTAGGATCGGAACCAGCAAGCTTTTATACAGGTTTATTTATAGGCATAATTATATGTCTTATGTTTATTGAAACTATTTCATATAATCTTTCAGCACAAAGCGTGTGTTATATAATTGTACAGATTCGTATAACCAAATCATTTTTGCGTGATACATACACATCCGTATATTGCTCATTTCATAAAATTAACGCCCGAGCGCGCTGATATTCAGTGTGAGTATTACCGTAAATAAAAAATTACCGTAAGTTAACCACAAAAAAATGAAAAAAAACTCACCCAGCCCAAGCAGGGCGAGGAAAGAAAGGACACTCAGTCGTACATACATGTTTCCACCCTGAGGTACCGTACGTACACTAAACTGATTCTCACAGTGTACACGGATAAGGTTATGTGGTGTGGCCCAGCTGATAGGAGAGCGTGAGACTTACCCAGAAGGCGTTTCCATTTATAACTATTGATAAGAATATGAGCCAGCAGTGACTGGGATAGTGTTCATATGATAAACTATCAGTGAGGTATTCTGATTTGGGTTAACCGAGGCGAAATATTTCTGGCATGAGCCTGTTGAAAAAAAAATGTGAACGAAGTAAGGGGACTGTCCTCATTGGACTTCTCTTAGGCCAAAATAAAAAAAAGTATGGTTCTCAGGCACCTTTCTTCATAAATGAATGCGGGCGGGCGGTATTTTTAATTTTTTTGTATGTTTCGATAAAAACGTCAAATGATCAGGGAAAAGCATGATAATAACAGATTTATTTTGCTAAACAAGTAAAAGCACTACACAACAAAGGAAATTGTATGATATTATCTTCCTGAAAGAAATGTCCGGACGGCTGCAGCTCAAAATTGATAAGTTTCTATGGAAAATAAAAATAAAAATTGTTGATGCGGGGGTTTAAAATTGATGCGGGCGGTGCCTGAGAACCATACCTTTTATTTTTTTTTGGCCTTATTTTCACGATTTTAATTTTTATTGGTGGTGGTCGCCTCCTCCATTTTAAAGTTTGCATAACTAATACTATATATACATCTACAGGATTCATTCCGGTCAGGTTGGGTGTCCCTCTCCTGGGTGTGTGTCTACCTCACTGGTGGCTCATAAAACCGATAGACCACGAAAGGCGCACTCGTTTGTATCTCTCGCCTTATTGTGGAGGAAGGACAATAAAGTACCACTTGAATCCCTCAATTTGTTATAGGGATTATTCCCTCTTCTATATACAATCCATAGTTTCTTTATGTATAATTCCATGATCTTTCATTGGTGCATATCATATTGAGAAAATTTAGGGCGTGCCAAATCAAAATCATTATGGCCTGATTGAATAACGAATGTAAATATTTTGATATCAAATATAAAATATTCAAAAACAAAGTGAGAAAAATGTGATGTCAATAATACGTTGTGCGGGTGAAGAAAATTAAGATATTAATATATGGGGGTAAAGCGTTCTCTGCGCAAAAGTGCCGTGTGCCGCCAACAGGGGTCTGAGTAGACTAAGAGGTCGTTATTTCATTGGGAGGGGGCATATGTCTGTACTGTCGACGACTGGTCCCTCACATTATGTCATGTAACAAGACAAATGATTCACCGGGAACTGACATTTGTTTTCCCATTTAATCAAACAGAACACTGATTCTGGGTTTGTTCTGATTTATACGACCACCGCTAGATGTCTCCACGTCTTATATCGTTTCGTCGATATTGACACCCTAAATCACTGATGAGATACAAAAGGGGGTAATAAGATTTTACACAGTAATAAAAAAGCCAGAGCTGTGTTTTTGTTACGTACATGCACAACAACGTGTCTCCAAATGTGCCAATGGGCAATTATAAATTTCTGATTCTTACATTGTTCACTACGTGGGAGTTCAAGTATCAAAATTGATACCCCCATTTCTCACGCCTGATACAAAGTATGAGAATCAGTTGTCGATAACAACGGATTTTTATTAAATATACAAAAAAGAATGGAATTTCTTTTAGAGGCGGGGCATTGACCTTCTTTCTTTCTACTTTCTGAAAGTGTTTTTGTGTTGGTGTTTTATACTATTTTACATCTTATGATATTTCCATTCCTGCTCAACATGAAGGTTGTGACGTCACTTTATTGATACACACGTGACCACAAAGGAAATTCCACTGGTATGCGTGGTATGCAGGCATACCTCGCCTTTGCTCGTATTAGACGTTATTTTATAATAAACAAATCTATGCTTTGCATCTATGCTTTGTAAATCTGGATCCCCTTGCACATGTCACTAAATTTCCTTTTCAACTAAGTTCAGTCTATGTTATGATATTTATAAAGCAGTCTAAGTGATTCAAAGCTAGTCGTAACATACCATACCTCGGATTTTAAAGAGCTGAGAATTAAAAAAAATGGGAAGAATTTAAAATAATTTTACTTTAAGTTTGACAACCATTCACAGTTGATACAGGGTTAAATTATTGCTGGTGAAATTTTAATATTGTGTATTTGGCCTTTAATTCAAGGAGAGTTGCTCAGACCGCCATTTCTGCGAGCCAAAATGCACGGGTGTTGTTTTTCCTGAAATATTCTTGAACAACTAATTTCTTGCGACATCCCCAGCTGCCATTTTTGATCTGTTTGGTGAAATACAACATTCTAAGATCTACGGCATCATTATGAAAGAAATATATATATATCTCTTTTTGTTATCAGGTACATCATAGGGGGCTATGTTGTTTGAATTAAGCAACTTATCGTTCAAGCCTCTATGTTCGTTTCATCCTGTGTGATATTAAGTCCTCTCAACTTTCACTATATACCAATGAATAGTAAAAATAGAATATATCCGTAGATATAATTGCCATCAAAAGTGACAATGAAGGAACGTCATCAATTCTCACCATTTAAACATCATTGCTTTATCTAAGCAGGCCACCCAGAGATACGGGAATGACACGCTTAAGCCCATAGGGTTATTTATACCATCCTCCTGTGTGAGAAGGTGCCGGACAAATGTCCCATCAAATTTAAACTCCGAAATACGATGGAGCTGTACATCAGCAACGAGAATGTTTCCATTGGGTAGTACAGCTGCGTCTCGTATAAGACTAAATTCTCCGTCATTCGTTCCATGTCTACCAATCGACCTGATTAGACTGCCATCAGGTCTGTACACATGCACCTGATTTTTACCATAGTCAGTTACAATGTACACTTTACCTACATCACGATATTCAGCGGTAGTAGCGGAACAAAAACAACCTGTCGCAAGCTTGTGAATCAATTCTCCATCACGGGAATATCGCTGCAAGCTCTTAGTTCTGTCCACTACGATCAGGTGATTTTCCTCAACCACCAGTGCAGATACTTGTGACACTTTTGGTTTGAGATTAATATCCCGAGTTTTTCCACCACTGCCAACAGAAATGATGTTGCCATAGCGAGAGCCAATGTATACATCGTTATTGCAAGTGGCTAGTCCACGGACGTGTCCTCCATGAGCAGATGTATATCTACATACAACTTCTCCTTTGACATTTACCTTGACCGCGTAGTTGCTGTCACTGTCAGCAAGTAGAGCAAGGCCACCTGGTAGTGCGTGCACAGACCACAAAGAAGAAAACGGTTTGTCCTCTGATGACAACTGCTTGATAGACAACTGATATTTGGGTTTCTTTTCTGTGAGTTGACGACCCAGCTGACCTATTTTTACTTTGAACTCAAATTCACCCTCAGCTGTGTTTTCATTGATATTACAGCAGTCTTCGTCTAATTTTGGGGTCGTGATCTGCAAGCCCTTGTTGGTTCTTATTCCATTTACTGCTGAAAACATGTCTACACTTGTCTTGGAAATTATATTTAAGACATTCAATTTTCCATGGCCTTGGTCTTTATCCATCCGCATATCGTTCAGACAGTTCGAAGCTTGTGAAGATGCCTGGTTCTGCTTTTCCAATGATTGCATAGCTGATTTGTGAAATTCTTGATCTCGCTTATCCAGAGCCCCCGTGATGGATTCAAGCATCTTTGTCTTGTACACATTCAGTTTTTCTTCCGTTTTCTTTCTGCGTTCATTAAGTTCTTTGATTGATTGATCAAGTGTGCAATTGATCTTTCTGTCGATGTCTGAAATTTCCTCCTGAAGTAACTTCTGCCTGCCGACCATTAATGATGTAGCCTTGTCCTTGGCGTCAACCATCTCACAAACTTCATGGTCATCATGAAACTCTGATATAACACAGACGTAACACAAACCTATATAGCAGGTTAGGGAGGCGTGTGTAAAATCTCGGAAATGAATTTTGCAAATTCCTTCAACAATTACATGACCTGCCAGGGACTCCTTTTTACGGTGTACTGTGACACAATCCTGACACAGCTTTAATTGACAGTCTGCGCAGTGAGCAAATGCTTCTTTCTCATCGCCCTTGCACAAACAAAGTTCACATGATTGTGCTTTCTTCCATTTCTGAAATGCTTGATCTGCCCTTATTACTTTCTCGTCAGCTGGCAGTCCTTTGACGCCATCTTGAGTTAGAGGGGTCTTTTGCCAACACACTGGACACTGTATTTGACCCTCCATATTAAGTGTTTTAGTGTCTATCAAACAAGTCTGACAAAAGCCATGCTTGCAGGCAAGAATTCGAGGATTGTTGTTCGCTCTAGCTTTTACACAAATAATACAGTCAAGTAGGAGATTCACTGTCTGTTTCTCAGCCATCTTCCTGAAAATATTAACAAATATTACCTCATAGTATAAAAATTGGGTATACATGTTATTGCCTGGACACTGTTATTTATTTAAAGGAACATAAACATTTGCAATAATATGTGCATCATCTTACGGTTTAGTTCTTTTCCGCTGAATACAAAAGTGTCCCGCGAAACCATCCTCGGACAGGGATTACAGTCTCTAGTTCCACTATTTTAGACGTTAATTTGGTCCTCTGGGTGAGTAAGCACAATCAACGTGTGTCTGTTTACCAGGTAATAGGATAGCTTGGTCAGAGGTCCGATCATGGTGATGCGCAACAATTATCTTGCGACAATTTTGTATTGTTACGGAACCTGATATAAACAGATCACGTGTGCGTGATGAACACAAATTTTGTAATGGAAATAAAAAAAAACAGATTCTGTAACACTAGGCAGCGTGAAATGTCTAGGGGAATGAATAAAGAAGTCAGTGTTTTTTTGTTAACAAATAACCATAATTTATTCTTAAATCAAGGCAAACATTACAATACACTATATCAATACAATTATACAGTAAAACAGCGGTATAACAACAAATCAATACAATCACATAGAAAAATAATGTGCACAGTGCCTGGATACCAACACCGTCACAACGATTAGTTCTTTAAATGTATACTCTCGGAGAATGACAGTCCAGTGTAAAGCTCTTGTAACAATCCAGAAACTAAACTGAAGTCCAAATGCATAAAATCCAGGAGAAAGTCTTAGAAAATCAATAATTGCCCCATTCGTCGGATAAGGTTCTAGAAACTGACACACGCTTCTGCGTCCGCTGGAATCTGCTCTGCTGCTGACCTTTCGGTTCTAAAACACATACCTTCACACCCCAAGCCGAGAATTTTCCACTTCTCGAACAGTCTTAAGGATCCTACACAACACAGTAAACACGCATTTCAGGAATTATTGAGAAGAACATAGCCGTGTGTATCCCCATATACCAGGGTCATTACGTGACACACGACCAGACGTGAAAGCCCAAGGCTAACATGACGACGAGAATTCAATCAGTACGAATTAAACATAGAATGTAACAAACGGCCCGGCGAGGGTGTCACAACACGAGTTACGCCCGTGGCACACAATAAAAATAGCACTTGTTACAGTAGTGATTTCCTATATTGAATGTGTATCCATTATACCTTGATTAAATTAAAGGGCCATAATCAGGAACAATATTATGATAATTCTTTCACACTATCAGTTTAATTTTGCTTTACATAAAAAATGTCCCATGTAGACAAATCATCCTAGCATTCTCTCTAAGTACCTTTCATACGGCTGTAAACATCTTGTTATCACAGTACGTTGTGCGTAAACCCAGTCAACTTGTCTTTGTTTACCATAACAAGGCCGCGTGACCGAAGGTCCGATTATGCGCATGCGCGACAGATCAAGTATAACGACTATTTCAAACTGGTCCATACACATCCATAGTTCTTCATGTCCTCTTATATGTCTCTGTTGGATGTACATTACAGTCCCTGGGCCGAATGTAAATTAATTGTAGAACCTGAACCAACAACTCTGTGTGGTAAGTCAAGGTGTCCAAGCTGATATGAAACGCATTCTGAGTCCGTGTATTCGGTCCCAGAGAACTAGCAAGGCTCGATGATTAGCCAGCGTGAACATGTATTACAATTGTATTGGCCAAATCAGTCATGGCATCCCCTGAATAACAAGTGTTGTTGGCTGAGCCATACACACTCTCCCACCCGCTATTTATGGTGACGCCTGTGATTACGCCCGGTCCAATATTTTCAACATTCGTTTACAGGAGTAAGCCTATGGATTCAGGGCAAAAGTTAGGGCAGGTACAAATAGAAGACGCTATTTTTCGTGTTAATTCAACATGCATTATGGCTGATTGGGCCCATTTAATAGAAAATTTAGCAAAAATATTTAATTCAGGCAAGCTGAATTAATTTGAGTCTGTCCATATCCGATTACCTCAAGTACGTGACGGCAGGTTGCAATCATGGTAAATTCTGGCAATACTGTTCATCCAAAGGGTCGTTTATTCGAACAAAATTGTGTCTCCACTATCGTTCGGGTAACGGTTGTATACTGTAGATGATTATTTCAGGCACAATCTTACCTGTCATGACTGGATGACACTGCTGATTTAATCTGGAAGGCTTACAGTCAACGATCATGTGATATCATATTTATGGTTTGACATTTATGTCCGAGAACGGGCGATACAATATGGACATTGATTGGTTATTTCACAGGCATGTGTTTATCTGATGACATAAGCGGACAAACCAGTGTGCGATTCATCGACCTTGACCACAGTAAGGGCCTGCTTAATAGACAGTAATAGTGTACATGACATACCGAGCTTGTGTTAGTAGGTTTACCAAACCTTGTATAGCCCAATAGAGTTTATGTTATCCTCACTAGAAATTTATTCATAAAACTTCTATAGAATATTTGAATTTACCTGATGTTGCGGTATGCTTCTGCAACTGGGCAAGACACGTTGTTGTTCACTATCATGCCATTTACATATATTATACCTTTTTCTATCCAGTTTTTAAAGTAGATTGGTTTGCCTGCACAAAGAACAAGTTTATTATTCCATAAAATACTTGATCTTGAGACAGCCTTAAATTCACTGTTCAAATTTAGAAAGTTGACTAAAATATATTTGTAAAAGCTGAAGTTATGTGGGAACCCCCTTTCAAGGTGTCAGGATGTATATCACTCTCAAAAACACAATCCGTTTCCTAACCTAGAATAATGAAAGTACGATATATTTTTCCAATTATCCTCAGACTCACTTGCTTTTTGCATATCCTGTACATCAATCATTTCTAATCCTCCCATTTCATAATCTGACTTCAAATTCTTCTTATTTTCTCACAAGATCTTTTCCCACTACCTCCTCTTTTCCATATGAAATAATATAATATTCCATTTATCCGTTTTATAAACTTTTCTGGAATCAACAAGGATTGCATTGGGTATATTATTTGCGATAACAGTAGGTTTTTCTTATGATTATCTTGCCATCTTCTACGTTCCCATTTATTAATTTCTTTTAGCATCTTGTATATTCAGATTTTCCAGTTATTATCTTTTTTTGCCGCAGAAGTATCACTCCTGAATTGAATTCCCAAGATATTCATTTTGTTATAAGGATATAGTTTCCACCTAAAATTTTCAATCCTTGTTTGATTTTCTCTATATGCCCCTATCCACATCGCTTCCGACTTATGTTCATTCAATTGTAATCCTGAAATATTTGAAAACTCTTTGAATAGTCGTAAGGCTTCATTTATATCATTTTGATCATGCACAAACAAAGTTGTGTCGTCTGCATATTGGGCTATCTTGAGTGTTCTTTGAGGATGAGTACGTGGGCAGCTCAAATCCTTTAAAATTTTGACATTGTCTTATTTTACATGCTAGAATTTCTGCCCCTAATACAAATGCCTATGGAGAAAACGGACAGCCTTGCCTGACACCCCTTTCAACCGGAAACCACCTGGATAGCCAACCGTTATATAATATGCAGTTTTCGGTGTTACTATTTAGAACATTGAACCAACACAGAAATTCTGATCCAAACCCGAAGGTTTTAAATGCTTCGCCAATGAATTGTTTTGAGATTGTATCGAAAGCCGCTTTAAAATCTGGCGCGACCACTGCGCCTTTTTTATCATTTTTGTGGGCATAAGTAATAACGTCATCTATTAGTCTTATCATGGTAGCAATATTCCGTCCCCTTAATAAATTCAGCTTGATCTGTATTTATGGCTTCTAATATAACTCTCTGCAAACGTTTAGCTAGAATTTTGCTAAAAGTTTATAATCTGTATTTGTTAAGGTTATTGGTCGCTAATTGCGCAACTCGTTTTTAGGCAAGTTCATTCCTTTGTGTAATAATTTTATAATTCCTCTGGCCTGTATTCTTGATAACTTTCCCTGTCTATAAGATTCATTGAAAGCGTCAGTTACTAACGTTCGTAATTTTACCCAAAACATTTTATAAACCTCTAAAACCTCATCTAAACCTGGAATGGATCTATTTTTCATTTGCCAGCTTCTACTGGTGACATTAACCCCTCACATTTCTGTCGATTTCTATTTTCGGTATTTTAACGCCAGAAATAAACCTTTCAAATCCCTTTTCATTGAAGCTAGTCTTTGCTTTGTACTGGTTCTGGTAAAAAAGTATTGCTCATTCCTAATTTCATCTTGGTTTAAGGATTCAGAGCCGTTATGTGTTTTTAGCGATTGTATAAACTTTTGGGCGGCCTTCTGTTTTTCCAGCGATAAAAAAATATTTATTATTCTTCGCGCCCTCTTCAATCCATTTAACGCGCGCCCGAATTTGAGCACTTCGAGCTTCTTGGATATGTTTTAATTCTAACGATTATTTTATCTTAATCATTTTTTTAATAGTTTCCTTATTATCAGGAGCAATCGCTATTTGACGCTCCAGATCATCTAGTGAACAGTTTAAAAGTTTTATTTCATTTTTATTTTTGATGAAGCTTTTTTTTTTAAATTGCTTTGGCTTTGCTGTAGTTCCAAGCAACCGTTTTTTTATCTCAAGCTTACACAAGTCCCATTTTCCTAATGGATCTATATTAGCCGCATTGTAATAGGAAATGCAGGATTCTTACTTATCATTCATCAAATCTAATAATTTTTCATCATGCAATAATGAGTTATTAAACTTCCAATATAATGGTCCTCTTTCAATTCGTATCGCATTTATTTCAAGTATTACGGCTCTATGGTCTGTACACGGGTACGACGTAATATTTATGTCTTTCATATTTTCTAGTGCAAAAGCATTTCCCAGTCGAGCTATAAAAGGCTGCAATTTACACCAAGTGTTTTCCTTGATATTGTGATGAGAGATCCGCCATAGATCATGAAGGCCTGCAGTGTTCATAAAATATTTAAGTGCCAGAACTTCGTTATTGCTATGTGGGTTTCATGAAATGATGTCTAGTTTGTTATCTAACACTGTGTTAAAATCTCCTATTACTAATAAAAAATCTTCAACACCACCCTCACATTTTCTGATAACTTTTGAAAGATTCTGTCAAAACGTAATTTTTCGGTCTTATTACATGGGGCATATACATTGCAAATCCGGTAAAGGTTGTCATGAAATGCAAAAGATTTGACTATTACCCTATCCTGACATAACTCCACTATGATTCCATTTACTAGGGAACTGAAATTTTACTTATTAATATAGAAAGCCCTCTGCTATGATTTGTACCATGTGCATGATACATTTTACCTCTCCATTCAAGCTCTACCTGCTTTACTATACTTTCATCAAGATAGTTCTCCTGTATACATGCTACGTGTATTCTGTCCTTGCACAGTTCATTAAAAATACTGTACGTCTGGTTTTGTTTCGGATGCCATGACAATTCAGGCTAGCTACCCGTATTTTGTCCATAAATAGCAGTTCTATCCGTAACCGATTGCGTAGTCCGGGGACATTTCCTTGCCCCATCAGTGAGGAACACAGTCCGAGCTAGGGGGCGCTGTCGTCATGAGAAGGTTGTTTAGTCCCGATCCGACACTTGAAGCCTTTTCTGTTCTTGGCTGGTATTCACCGGCGACGTTGATGCTTTTCGTTTGTTATTTTCGTTTGTATCTTTTGCTTGACTCAGGTTTATCCGGGGTTGCTAATCCTGGAGAGGGAAGATGACCTCGGTCTCAGTCGGGATGACTTAGCGTGGCCTCCGGGCCCTAGTCTTTGCGGTTTTGCATTACCATTGTCGTTAACCGAGTGAACTGTCGGCGTATCCATGACTATATCCCTATTTGCGGTTTCCCTAGGTCGCTCGCTTTCAAGGGAACATTGAGGATCACCGGATCTGTGACCGTCTAGTCTGCATATTTTGCACTGAATCGGTCTGGTACACTCTCCCTTACGGTGCCCCTTTTCAAGACAATTATTGCAAGTTACTTCCGCCATTTTGTTTTTCTTTCTTTGTTCTTTGTGGTAAATGGTGTCTTCAAAAAGTCCCATCGTTTTTGGTAAGGGCTGCTTTGTAATTGTGATATAGACAATACGTCTCCCCGTTTTCCATCTTGTCAGTTTTCCGGCTCCATCTTTGTCACACTCGTAAATGACTTTTGATCTTATCATGCATCCCAGGTTAACCAAAGCATTTTCAGTCTCAATATTTGCGTAAGATAAAGGTATATTGTCAATGCTCACTTTTGTTGTATCTTGTTGCTCTTGGCCATTTTCATTTTGAACAATAAACGGATTTTGAGCATGAGGCAAAAGTACTACCCCACGAATCTGAAACCTATTTATAAGCATGTCCGCCCTTGCTTCATCACTTTTTGGATAGATGCGCCACACTCCGCGTATGCGTTGTGCTCCATCTATTGAACCATATCCAGTCACACATTCAGTAACTGCACATAGTTCCCTGGTGGAGACATGATTCTCAAGGGCGTGGGGTATGTCCTTAACTCTTACGAAGACAGGTTGGACAGATACTGAATTAGTATAGTTTCTCTCCGGGGTGAACACTGGAATGGCTGCCATTGTTGACCACTTTCACGACTTTCATTCGCAGTAGTTTTTGGGGCCAAAATCAGGTATACAGATCACAAAAAATCAATCTCACCTTTTGTGCACTGGAAGCTCTACTGTCGTAATTTGTCCTCAATATGTACTTAGGAGCCTATCCAGTAAATTCACACAATAATATCCACTCCTTTGCGGAGCTGATATCTAAAGCGACCGGTCAACCCTGACAGGAACCGGAAATCCTTTGACCCGAACCGGAAATCCTGACCGGAACAGGTCGCATTTATATATAAATAGTTTTTAAACTGAATATTGTATGTTATTTACATTTATATCGAAACTGATTTATCATTTTTCGAAAATGCCACTAGGAGGCGTGGGAAATGAAACACTGTGAAAAGTTGTGCTATATAATTTTGTGCTATTTCCAAAATAAATAATTGCCATACCATTAATTGAAACATCCAAAACCAGGATTCATTGGCTTATTCTTGGGCACAAGTTGCCTTTTTCTTCTGTTACCTCAGTTAACTATTTTGGGGGTAAAATTTATAAATATGAAAATATGGAGTTTTTTTGCTTCTTTCTCTGTCAATTTTTATTCTTGAGAGGTCTAGTATTTTTGCTTGAGGTAGTATTTCCGTTATTCTGTCATTCAATTGTAAGATTCGTCAAAGCTCTTACGGTTTGTCCTCACCTAAATGTTATAACTCGATCTCGTTTTAAGCTATAGAGGACTTAATTTCAGGATTTGGTAACATTTGAGAAGGTGAACATAATAAAACTGCACATCTCAACATATCTCACAAATTTTCCCAACAAACGGGAATATTCGAAATTTCCAATAATAAGTTTGTTTTTTACCAGAATTGCTCAAATTTTGCAGAAAGCATGAAATATTACATAGGGATACTTCTGCCCCTGGACATCTTGACAACAATGTTCGTAGCATGTGCTCCCATTTTAGTACAGGAATCCCTGTGGCCCACAGACTATATCCTTACTATTTTGACACAGGTACTGTGGTGACCAGAATAAATAATATTACATTATTTATAAATATATTATGTATAAGTATACAAAATATACATAGTTTGTAAATAATTCAGGTAATTTTTACATGGTAATTTAACTACTTATTTGATTTAAAAATCCTCAAAATATAATTGATGACTACTGTGTTCTACAAACGTCTAGACAACAGACATGACGCTAGGCTTTCATGCATATACATAAAGATGCATATATCAGATATGCAAATAAGGAATACTTAAATGTGTATTTACTCTTTATTTATGTACCCTTTCATCTGAAGGCATCATTGTAGGCTGAAAGAAGTCACATCGTTAAAGTTGAGAGGATTATAAATATATGTAAGTAGTAAAACATATCATTGAAACACATTTGCATATTTTGCATATATCAGAGTATGCAATAATGTTATGTCAGAAACATTTAATGATAGAAAATCCTCTCAATCTGCAGCATTTTTTTCTAATTCTTATGTAAAATTTCAACAGAGTTAGGGTCATTTATTTAATACGTTGATATAAATAACGGGATTCAATAATTAATCAACGTTGCCAAATGTTTTCCAGAACAGTACCACTCTGATACTTCAATCAAGCACTTTTCTCATTATGAGCCCAAAACATGATCATCTTGAGCATTTGTCCCTCCTTTTGTGCTGACTGGCCATGTTTTAAGGTCTGCCTGATTGATGTGTAGTATCATTAATGAGAATAATGCAAGTTATGGCAGCTATATTTTAAATCAAAATGGCGACCCCCAGAGGGCGGGAATATTTTAAAAAAAAGATTCTGAGGGACAGTAGTATTCCTCTGCAAAGTTTCATACTTTCTGTCAAATTTGAATGCTATTTTTCTTTCTCCAGAAGCATTTGACTAGTTTTATGAAACATAAGTGCACATCTTAATATCTCGCACCATTTGCCTACAAACTAGAATATAGGACTAAACCAAGAAATGCCTATGCTTGTCATATTTTATGCTAAGTCATACAGTTTTTCAACATATGATAGGGTCTGACATTCACAGTCAAATGTAATGATTATATTGCAATTTTTCTCAAATGTCGTATCGTTTTTCATCAAATGATTAAGATACATTCCATTGCCGTGAGTTTAAGTTTTCGACAGAGCCATTACAATTTACAGTCAGGAAATTTGGTTGGCGGGTTGCGGCGATTCGTGAGCCAACAGTAAATAGAAGGGAAGATCAGTACAAATGGAAGTGAACACACCTGTGATTTTCATTGTGGTCCCTTTTCAAAGATCTCAACGCTTGTCCCTCTTCGTATGGAGGCACTTTGAGGATTTCCATGGCTTGTTCTTATCTCATAAAGAATGAGACTCCCCGAATGATGGAAAATGCAATGACAGTGTTGCTGGGAAACACCTGCAGAAGTCTCAAACAAAGGACGGATCCCGGATTTTGCAGTTGACGGGTAGGGATTAAACATTTAAATTAAACATCAAATATAGACTATATATATATATATATATATATATATATATATATATATATATATATATATAATAAAATGTAAAGATATCTCAAAACTTGCTTTTCATTTTGGAAAATAACCACAAAATGGCGCTGTAGCTAAAATATTACAAAATATCATTATTGTGCCATTTCTCTTAAACAGCAAACAGTGTCACACCTTCGATTGCAGCATCTGAAACAAGATTAAATCGGCTTATGCTTGTGGAGACTCTGCAGTATTCTGTCGTCACTATGGTGACCTTATTATACGTTACAATTCTTGAAGCTTCAAATATGGACATTTATTTAAAAAAAAGTTTTTTATCTGCTTTCAGTTCCCTGTGACATTAGTATATGGCCTTGATCTGGTGTTTTTTTCTGTCTGTCTGCTCGTCTGCGACTTTTACAAATTAGCATAACTACATTTATTTCTGCCTCCCCAGAATAGGGATTATTTTATTGGACCAGCTCCAAATGTACCCTGTCTGAATGCTTGCTTGCTTTCTGTCTGTTTTGCTTTCTTATTTTCCATTTGCAGCAAGCCCTCGAGCGATGGTCGTCCAGTTTCTAACTCGGTCATGTTGAGAATACCACGTGACGACAAATTACGTGCCTATGGTTTGACCTTTTCCGGTGAAGAGTTGACTTTAGTCGTGTTTTTGGGAAAACCTAAATAACATATAATACCTATCTAAATTTTTACGATTTTGAATTTGCAGTAAAATTTATCAGAAATCAGCGATCAAAGCGAATAAAGTTACACGTTAATAGTGATATTTCAGAACCGGAGAGAGAGGGAGTCACGGAGGTTACATACCCCCCCCCCCCCTTACAAAACTAGAAAGTATTCCCTATATCATACAAAGCCCCAGGCGTAGTTAAATAAACTGATTTCAGTTATATAGTGAATTCCTAGGTCAAATAAACTATCTATTACTATGTTTTTTACTTGTAAGTTTTCTTTTCAAAGCATGTTTTGTTGGTCTCTTCCAGGATCCCCGCCCCCCCCCCCCCCCCCCCCAAGAAAAAAAAACACCCCTTCTGACTGCTTAAAGACAGCTGCACATGACCACGTGACTCTGGACTCTCAAGATACTCTGGTTCTATTGTGAGCCAGTTGAGTTCTACGTTATATAGCTTTACATAATGGTCAGATAGAGATAGGGGATTGTATTTGCTGATAACTGCGTCTAAATTTGTCTACATAGAATGACGCATATCTGACGTATCCAGTGAAACATTCAAAGTGATTAAATACACAGCACTGAGATTTGTATTAAGTATACGCCTTATGTACTCGGGAACACCTACTTATTAATCTCCCCTGATATCGCTTATCGACAGTATTATTATCAATATAAGCTCTGTCAGCTTTAGTTAACCTCATAGGTATGTGATATGCTGGATTCAAGAAAGTTTGTTGGTGTCATGTTATCACATAAAATATGAATAGGGACATTCGAATATAAAAAGTAACAAAAACAATGGCTCTATTCCGTGTTTGGAAACAAAAATTTGGTACATGGCTTGGCCAAAACGTTTAAAAAGAATGCGTATACAAAATCAGTTGTAAGACTGCACAGTGCTTCCGAACGCTTGTGCATGGCTAGTATCTAGATAAAGCTTTACATTCAGATAAATATATCAACTTACTACATTATATGAATCTCAATACGTCACTTCCTGTGCTGTGCTGTTGACGTAGCATCCTCATGTGACGGTGGTGGCGCTGCAGTATACTCTGGAGTTTTGATTTGTATTGGTATAGAGGTTAAGTCCCGCGACGACATCTCGTCCGTGGTGGGTGTTTTTCGTGAGAGACGATCTGCACGAAATAAAGTCAAAGAGCTAGCACAGCGTGCCACCCGTTACTTTACACCTATCGTGGTTTTCTATTTCATGCAGGTTCATATACTTCCCTGATAATTTTAGGTTATTTCTACGAATGGTAGGTCATGGTTTACTAGAATAATTGTCAAAGAAACATGTAACTGAAATGTCTACATATGGACTTGGTGCGTGGGGTTTTATGTTGATATTAATTATGCGATTTAAGCCCAAAGGCTTAACTATAAATATAAAACATTACCTAAGTTATAAACAGTTACAAGCAGGGTGTTATTCTAGATTTCCGCCTTAGATTAACCTATACTCAAATACACAATTATTATTTCGCATTGAGTAAAAGTATGTAAAGTGGACAACATAGCGAAAAAAAGAATAACCAGAAAGAGGAAAAATGAAGATTTATACTACTATGTCAAGTAAATCACATGAACTTAGTAATAATAATGATAATGATATTAATGCTGTACAATATTTCATATTTTCGGAAATGCTAGAATATTTCACATTTTCGGAAATGCATGGTATATCATATGGAATTATCAAACGAAATGCCTGATCAAAATTTGGACATTTATCAGAACTGGCGATGACTTCTCATCTCTTTAAAATATTTTCTGGTGTAAAATAACTGTATCATAAGTGTCATTTAAATTACACAGGTGTATACATAATGATATCTGTTGTACAATAAGAACTCACCCGTATCTGCCAGAACCTGATGAGAGATACAGATGGTTATTACCTGACACAGAATGACGCACATCATGACTCACCTGTATCTGTCTGTACTTGGTGTCCCTGATGATTTTGATACAGATGATAAACACCTACCAGAGAATGACTCACTTCACGACTTACCTGTATCTGTTTGTTCCTTATGACGCTAATATTTACGATACAGATGATTAATATCTGACACATAATGACGCATTTCACGACTCAACTGTATCAGCCTGTTCCTGATGTTGCTAATGACTATGATACAGATGATTAACACGTGACATAGAATGACGCACTTCATGACTCACCTCTATCTGTCTGTACTTGATGACGCTGACTATGGTGATACAGATGATAAACACCAGGCCCAAAATGACGCCCATCACTGTCCCTATAATCGCCCCTGTATGCATGGACCTATCAGAAACTTCTACACCAAAAGGCAACTTCTATTCAGTCCAACAACACTAAACATTTCGTCATAACGGCATGAGGTACTTTGCTATATGAAGAATGACAGTAGATGTTGTAGGATGTGCATATTAATGACATTTTTTTTTTCATGTGAGTAAATCAACAATAGAAATGTTAAGCATGATACTATGCTAGGCGAAGGTTGGGGTTCTCTTAGCTGTCTCTTAGGGTACAGTTAAAATCCATCTTTGCACGTATACTCTATGCTAATAACTATAGAGGTTTCGAAATGTTCTTACATATATTATATAAAAAACATTATACATGTATATACTCTTAGTAATGATAAGACATAACTGTGAATGAGGTAAGATTTTTATAGATTTAGGAACATGTCAAAATATCTAATTGAAAACAGAAATGGGATATATATATATATATATAGTACTGCTTATTGATGTCTTACTGTACCCATGACTTTGTCCTGAAAGACTCACCTGTAAACTTGTAATGCAGTTCGTAATTATACTTCTGGATGCCCGGACTCTCTAACTCTATGCTGGGCTTGTGCAGTGTGGATCGGATTTTGAACAACTTGTTCACGTCGTGGTTCCCGCCGCAAAACCTGATCATCACCTTGGCGACGGGGTTACCGCCGTCACGAAAGGTGAAGGTCGGGTCAAAACCACACCGAATACCATGACCGAGATCTAAAACAATGAACCTCTTCCGCGTGCTGCAACAGGAAAATAAATAGAAAAATTAATGTAATAAATATTAAAAGATGTAACTACTGTCGTGATTATGGATTACTGGTTGAGAGAAGCTGTTAATATATATGGTAAACCGAAAGAATCTTCCATTTTTTCAACATCACGTTTTTTTATAAAATTTTTATTTTTTTTTATTAGAAACTATTCAACTGTGAAGTTGCGTCATTATTTTGTCTATTGGCAAATTTTCTATTTGAGGGATAAAGATGGTTCAAATTTAACCAGACAAACAAATGAAAACATCACGAGATCTCGACATAAAATTTCACAAAATAAAATTGTTGCTGCAAAATAAAAAAAAAAATTTTATCGGGAGATTTCGAGATGTTAAGTCGAGATTTCGAGATATTATCTCGATAACTCGAGATAAAATTTCAATGAAAAAATAAGTAAGTCCACGTGGGCTACAGGCTTACAGATACAGGCTTAGACAAAGCTAAAGGGACCGACTTTTATATCTAGCGTCCGTCAAATAAACATAATCTATTGAACCTTTCATAAAAAATGAGCCAATTCCACGGGTAAAGGCGGTGCCTTTTGTTTATATCCACGTGTTTATAACATGGGGCTAGGGGGTGCAAAAATTGCCACCGATCGTAATATAAAAACTTTCGGCAAAAACATCTGGCTTCAATGCAGAGTGTACAGAGTTTTGTAAATGAAAAATTTTCATTTCTTCACATGCTCTAGATATTATGTCGAGAACTCGAGATAATATCTCGAGATCTCGATTTAACATCTAGAAATCTCCACTTAACATCTCAAGATCTCGAAATAAATTATTTTGTTCTGCAGCAAACTATTTTTTTTTTGGTAAAAATTTATATCGAGATCTCGAGATAACATCAAAATCGCTTTACATCTGCCAACAAGAGTTTTACCCAGATTCATGTTGTTAATTAGTGTCAACGGGCACCGCTAGAGGACACCTACCTGTCCCGCTGGTGCCTGGATTTGCCATTTACACATGCTTGCGGTGCGGGTAGATTCCGAACGGTATGGATATAAACACGGACATCGGGATCTCCACTATCGCTGGTCTAGTGTTAGGATTGCAAGCGAAGTCGAATCCTAAATAATGATGAAAAAGTTAACAATAGGTCATTTTGATCATGCACATTGGGATCTTCATCTGTGGCCTCCCTCAGGTACGCGCTTTTAGTCTTGAACCGTTGAAAATGATGCAGAGTACTTCCTAACAATTCATTTTTTTTTCTAAGGGGATATCGCAGCGCCATCTGTCGATACTACGACGAAGTAATAAAACAATTGCAGGTCTTAAGAAAGCCCTTAGGCCATAGATAATGTTTGTTTATTTTGGTTATATCTTTACATTTTCTAAGACTTGGTCCCTAGAGCATCAAAAAACACAATTTCATGTTATTCATAAAATATGTGGTAAAAACTAAACATTTGTCTTACCTTATACTTGACTAATGTTCAAATTATCTTTAGACATGTTATTTCCTATTGCCTGTGCAACAAAATCTTCCAGTGTCACGGAGTTTGATTTTGTGCTCTCTGTTTGTATTAGAATAGTTTAGCCACTCTTCATAATATTAAAGCGCCATTTCTGTTCTTCGGGTGCGAGATACTAAACGGGTAGGATAAGCATGAGAAGTACACATTTTGATTAATGTTTTAGTTTACATTTATTTGAGATTTTTATGGTTAAAGTACCGGTTGTCCGAATCTGAGAAGCTGGTAAGTGTAAACAAGTCTATTTAAAGGGCTATATTTACTGACCTCTGGTGCGTGAATAGTGACTTACCCATCGGCACGTGACTGGTTGCCTTGACAACCAGAAAAAATCCTGTGTCACGATTCAGTGAGGAATATGTTCGGAACTGGACTAGAGCATAACGACTGGTCCCTCTATGTCCCGTAAACGTTTTTAAAAACAACATCTGTGGTGTTCTGTCCGTTATAAATCGTCATATTTATGCGGTTACACTTGGTGTCAACGTTGTAAAAGTGAGCTGGATTATCTGCAAAATGAAATGAAAAGAAAAAAAATGATTAATTGTTTAATTCTACAGTACATTAATTGTACAATTAATAATATTTCATATACTTGAATTAATAATTTGAATTAATAATTAATAATTATAAAATATTTGTTTCTGCTACATATCAGCGTATAAATTATGTTTGATAATGTAATCAGTGATTTTCATAGTCTCCCGGAGAGCCAGTTATTAGTGAACTCCGATATTCCAGTCCCGTGCAGTGTTTCTAAGTTGCCATGTAATACCCACTAATGTCAATTCAAAGGCCGTTTCTTGAGAAGCCTGATTACCATAAAAGAGGTCTAAACACTGACCTTTATAAACTAATGTAATCCCTTGGAGCTTTAATAAAAAAATAGACCAGAGACGGTAGATACCATTGTTGTCTTAACAAATATGTTGTTGATAAAAAAGTTCATACATCCTTCACGGATTAATAACCATATAGGAAGCCAGAAATCACATGAATTCTTTTCCAAAGGTCTGGGAATACTTGTTTTCGGTGTCCGTCTTGGTCTGGGAACCCTGGGATTTGGTGTCCGTCTTGGTCTGAGAACACTTGGTTTCGGTATCCGTCTTGGTCTGAGAACCTTGGTGTTGGGGTCCGTCTTGTTCTAAGAACCCTTGGTGTTGGTGTCCGAGAACCCTTGGTGTTGGTGTCCGCCTTAATCTGAGGACCCATGCTTTCAGTGTCCGTCTTGGTCTGAGAACCCCCTGGTGTTGGTGTCCTTCTTTGACTGAGAACCCTTGGTTTTGGTGTAGGTATTGGTCTGAGAACCCTTGGTGTTGGTGTCTGTCTTGGTCTGAGAACCCTTGGTTTTGGTGTCTGTCTTGGTCTGAGAACCCTTGGTTTTGGTGTCCGTCTTGGTCTGAGAACCCTTGGTTTCGGTGTCCGTCTTGGTCTGAGAACCCCCTGGTGTTGGTGTCCTTCTTAAACTGAGAACCCTTTGTTTTGGTGTAGGTCTTGGTCTGAGAACCCTTGGTTTTGGTGTCCGTCTTGGTCTGAGAACCCTTGGTGTTGGTGTCCGTCTTGGTCTGAGAACCCTTGGTTTTGGTGTCCGTCTTGGTCTGAGAACCCCCTGGTGTTGGTGTCTTTCTTGGTCTGAGAACCCCCTGGTGTTGGTGTCCTTCTTAAACTGAGAACCCTTTGTTTTGGTGTAGGTCTTGGTCTGAGAACCCTTGGTTTTGGTGTCCGTCTTGGTCTGAGAACCCTTGGTTATGGTGTCCGTCTTGGTCTGAGAACCCTTGGTTATGGTGTCCGTCTTGGTTTGAGTACCCTTGGTTTTGGTGTCAGTTCCGGTCTCAGAACTCTTGGATTGGTGTCCGTCTTGGTCTGAGAACCCTTGGTTTTGGTGTCTGTCTTGGTCTGAGAACCCTTGGTTTTGGTGTCCGTCTTGGTCTGAGAACCCTTGGTTATGGTGTCCGTCTTGGTCTGAGAACCCTTGGTTATGGTGTCCGTCTTGGTTTGAGTACCCTTGGTTTTGGTGTCAGTTCCGGTCTCAGAACTCTTGGATTGGTGTCCGTCTTGGTCTAGAACCCTTGGTGTTGGTGTCCGTCTTGGTCTGAGAACCCCCTGGTGTTGGTGTCCTTCTTAAACTGAGAACCCTTTGTTTTGGTGTAGGTCTTGGTCTGAGAACCCTTGGTTTTGGTGTCCGTCTTGGTCTGAGAACCCTTGGTGATGGTGTCCGTCTTGGTCTGAGAACCCTTGGTTATGGTGTCCGTCTTGGTTTGAGTACCCTTGGTTTTGGTGTAAGTTCCGGTCTCAGAACTCTTGGATTGGTGTCCGTCTTGGTCTGAGAACCCTTGGTTTTGGTGTCTGTCTTGGTCTGAGAACCCTTGGTTTTGGTGTCCGTCTTGGTCTGAGAACCCTTGGTTATGGTGTCCGTCTTGGTCTGAGAACCCTTGGTTATGGTGTCCGTCTTGGTTTGAGTACCCTTGGTTTTGGTGTCAGTTCCGGTCTCAGAACTCTTGGATTGGTGTCCGTCTTGGTCTAGAACCCTTGGTTTCGGTGTCCGTCTTGGTCTGAGAACCCCCTGGTGTTGGTGTCCTTCTTAAACTGAGAACCCTTTGTTTTGGTGTAGGTCTTGGTCTGAGAACCCTTGGTGTTGGTGTCCGTCTTGGTCTGAGAACCCTTGGTTTTGGTGTCCGTCTTGGTCTGAGAACCCTTGGTTTCGGTGTCCGTCTTGGTCTGAGAACCCTTGGTTTCGGTGTCCGTCTTGGTCTGAGAACCCCCTGGTGTTGGTGTCCGTCTTGGTCTGAGAACCCTTGGTTTTGGTGTCCGTCTTGGTCTGAGAACCCTTGGTTTCGGTGTCCGTCTTGGTCTTAGAACCCTTGGTTTTGGTGTCCGTCTTGGTCTGAGAACCCTTGGTTTTGGTGTCCGTCTTGGTCTGAGAACCCTTGGTTTCGGTGTCCGTCTTGGTCTAGAACCCTTGGTGTTGGTGTCCTTCTTAAACTGAGAACCCTTTGTTTTGGTGTAGGTCTTGGTCTGAGAACCCTTGGTGTTGGTGTCCGTCTTGGTCTGAGAACCCTTGGTTTTGGTGTCCGTCTTGGTCTGAGAACCCTTGGTTTCGGTGTCCGTCTTGGTCTGAGAACCCTTGGTTTCGGTGTCCGTCTTGGTCTGAGAACCCTTGGTTTTGGTGTCCGTCTTGGTCTGAGAACCCTTGGTTTCGGTGTCCGTCTTGGTCTGAGAACCCCCTGGTGTTGGTGTCCTTCTTAAACTGAGAACCCTTTGTTTTGGTGTAGGTCTTGGTCTGAGAACCCTTGGTGTTGGTGTCCGTCTTGGTCTGAGAACCCTTGGTTTTGGTGTCCGTCTTGGTCTGAGAACCCTTGGTTTCGGTGTCCGTCTTGGTCTGAGAACCCTTGGTTTCGGTGTCCGTCTTGGTCTGAGAACCCTTGGTGTTGGTGTCCGTCTTGGTCTGAGAACCCTTGGTTTTGGTGTCCGTCTTGGTCTGAGAACCCTTGGTTTCGATGTCCGTCTTGGTCTGAGAACCCTTGGTGTTGGTGTCCGTCTTGGTCTGAGAACCCTTGGTGTTGGTGTCCGTCTTGGTCTGAGAACCCTTGGTTATGGTGTCCGTCTTGGTTTGAGTACCCTTGGTTTTGGTGTCAGTTCCGGTCTCAGAACTCTTGGATTGGTGTCCGTCTTGGTCTAGAACCCTTGGTGTTGGTGTCCGTCTTGGTCTGAGAACCCTTGGTTTCGATGTCCGTCTTGGTCTGAGAACCCTTGGTTTTGGTGTCCGTCTTGGTCTGAGAACCCTTGGTTATGGTGTCCGTCTTGGTCTGAGAACCCTTGGTTATGGTGTCCGTCTTGGTTTGAGTACCCTTGGTTTTGGTGTCAGTTCCGGTCTCAGAACTCTTGGATTGGTGTCCGTCTTGGTCTGAGAACCCTTGGTTTTGGTGTCTGTCTTGGTCTGAGAACCCTTGGTTTTGGTGTCCGTCTTGGTCTGAGAACCCTTGGTTATGGTGTCCGTCTTGGTCTGAGAACCCTTGGTTATGGTGTCCGTCTTGGTTTGAGTACCCTTGGTTTTGGTGTCAGTTCCGGTCTCAGAACTCTTGGATTGGTGTCCGTCTTGGTCTAGAACCCTTGGTGTTGGTGTCCGTCTTGGTCTGAGAACCCTTGGTTTCGGTGTCCGTCTTGGTCTGAGAACCCCCTGGTGTTGGTGTCCTTCTTAAACTGAGAACCCTTTGTTTTGGTGTAGGTCTTGGTCTGAGAACCCTTGGTGTTGGTGTCCGTCTTGGTCTGAGAACCCTTGGTGTTGGTGTCCGTCTTGGTCTGAGAACCCTTGGTTTCGGTGTCCGTCTTGGTCTGAGAACCCCCTGGTGTTGGTGTCCGTCTTGGTCTGAGAACCCTTGGTGTTGGTGTCCGTCTTGGTCTGAGAACCCTTGGTGTTGGTGTCCGTCTTGGTCTGAGAACCCTTGGTGTTGGTGTCCGTCTTGGTCTGAGAACCCTTGGTTTCGATGTCCGTCTTGGTCTGAGAACCCTTGGTTTTGGTGTTCGTCTTGGTATGAGAACCCTTGGATTTGTTGTCCGTCGTGGTCTGAGAACCCTTGGTTTCGGTGTCCGTCTTGGTCTGAAAACCCTTGGTATCGGTGTCCGTCTTGGTCGGAGAACCCTTGGTATCGGTGTCCGTCTTGGTCTGAGAACCCTTGGTGTTGGTGTCTGTCTTGGTCTGAGAACCCTTGGTTTTGGTGTCTGTCTTGGTCTGAGAACCCTTGGTTTTGGTGTCCGTCTTGGTCTGAGAACCCTTGGTTTTGGTGTCCGTCTGGGTCTGAATACCCTTGGTTTTTTTGTGTCAGTTCCGGTCTGAGAACCCTTGGTTTGGTGTCCGTCTTGGTCGGAGAACCGTTGATTTTGGTGCCCGTCTTGGTCTGAGAACCCTTGGTTTCGATTTCCGTCTTGGTCTGAGAACCCTTGGTTCTGGTGTCCGTCTTGGTCTGAGAACCCTTGGTTCTGGTGTCCGTCTTGGTCTGAGAACCCTTGGTTTTGGTGTCCGTCTTGATCTCAGAACCCTTAAACAATGCCATCTCTCTGTCAATCGCCGTCATTTCCTTCATCTCATACGACTTGACGCGTAACCGCATAAACTGTGGAAGACATGCCTGTATAAGGCCAAAAATAAATAAAATACAGAGAGATTTACGTATATACTGGGTTTTAACAGAATCATTTTAGCACATTGTGTTTTGTTTCAGAAATATATATAATGATTGGGCTCGTTTAAGTAACAGGAAAAACGTAAGCCGTCGGTTTTGTCAGAAATCACGAAGGTGTTTTTTTTTAATTGAGCTTATTGTTCAACTTTGTTTATAACAATCTCATGAAGAGTTAAATACCCACAGATGATCTTATCTGAGATGAAAACTGTAGCATGGGATGACAACGGTCTGGCAAAACATGAATCGGAATCAACTATAAATTCCTGCAACTGCAACAAGAATTTTACATACTGTAGACCCTCGCCATCTGTTGAGCGACCAGTGAACTAGAAATATATTATTTTCCGTTGGATCGAGATGTAGCAGGACAGTTCCAGTATCGGATACGGTGGCTAGGGGCCGAATGCTTAAGCCCCGAAACTACAGTTATCATTTTTTTTATCATAGAAATAAAGATGTGTTGGGCTCTTAATTTTTTTTAGCTATTATGGTTCATCCTGTCAAACACCCTTTTAAATCACTTTATTTTCAAGTAAAAGATAAAAGCTGTAATCGGTAAAAGCTGTAAGTCCGGTAAACTTGGGGAGAAATGCGCATTTCGATTTACGCTGATGTATCGTTGTAAAGAAAAAGGATATATTCGCACACTGTCATCTGGTACTATTTTTTTTCTGTCGACATGATTTCTTAATCTTCATTCCCTCTATTCACGTCGGCTACTTTAGAATTTTACATCCTGTTCTTGCTTCAATGATTGAATTTGAATATATTGAATTTGAAAAAGATCCTTTATTTACCTGGCGTTTTCTTTGGAAAAAAACACTATTTAGTTATTTTAGCTGAAAGATAATATTTTAAAGTAAACTTTTTTGCAGGGTCTTTTTTTAAATATTAGAACATCAAAGGTTAGCGCTGAAAATGCACCGCCCCGTCATAATATAACGTGCATTGCGGATTGGGATTGAGGACTGCTTGTGTCCGCGGAGGTCCTTAGAGATGAACTTATTTTGAAATGTTGTCCTCGCCCAGATCTGTATGAAAGCGGGGTATAAACCAAATAAGGAAAGTGCATATATAAACGTTATTTATGCCACTAAGTGTTCAAAATAAACTAAAAAAAAATCAAAATAAACATCCCCAAGGTATTTTGAGTACTATATCCCTCAATATGTTACCCATATTCCTTTTGTAATGTGTTTAATGAATTTGAAAGTTGTGTATTTTTGACGTTATATTATGACTGGAACTTTTTTTTATAATAAATATTATATAAATTTATAAAAGAAAAGATGATATTGTTGGTGACTTTTGTGTCACTTCTTATGTTCATCTCTACTTGATTTCATGAAATTATATTCAAATATCTAAGTCTCTTTTTTTATTTATAGATCATTTTATAAAGAAAATGTGCCCATACCTATGTCCTTCGTTCTTCCTCCTTATTAAAGATGTTTTTATTTGCTAAGTCTTATACCCCCATCAGGATGTTTTCTGTATATATCGGGGCGTTGGTTGGATTGTCTGTTAGCAAGTTTGCTCAAATTTTATGATTTCGCTGTATTTTTTTCTATTGCTAAAACTGGCAAAATAGACCGTCGTTATTTACTGGTATTAGCGGTATATGAAATTGTCAGCGAGAAAGTTGTTTTACAACAATAAGGGTAAACTGAAAGTCGAATGGACTTTATACATGCAGTGTTTTCTGCATACACTCTTATGGTATCCGCCGATACCACTTAAACCGTTTACCACCTAATGAACACAACACATGAACTTGCACCGCTCAGTGCCAAGCACAAAGATAAGTAATGCAAAAACAGCGCACACGCCACCTGAATTGTACATACATATATGATAATGACAGCTTCTCTCCATGGCTCAAATAGTGGCGGACGGTGGTGTCTAGAGGCGAAGGAAACCAGAGAAAACCACCGGCCTTGGGTTAGCCAGTAAAACCCACTCTCATTGCCAAGCATGGGGATGTAACCCTTATTGCTAGTGGAGGGAGCCGAGCTGAAAAGCACTCAATCGTTCAGGCACTTAAATTTAACCCATAATTGCAGGTAAACGTAAAACAGTTTGACCTTATTTCTGAAAAAAAACCTTTGCGATAGATTGAAAAATTAACCATATAAAACGTCATTAAATTTTGTTTATGATAATATGGATCGTTTGGTTCATTAGGATTGGCCCGCCCTGACGTAGGTTCTCTATATTATTTCATAGTGAAAGGTTTAATAAATTAAATTAAAGAATTATTGAGTCATTCATAAAGACCCTCAGTACTTTATCGAATACATTGCTGAAATATACTTTTTGTACGTTATGCCTTTACCATTTAGTATATATCCGCCCTTACAACAAAACGGAAATTATTTACTAGTTGAGCGACAATAACAACCAGAGGTCGCTGTACATATCCAGATCTAGCCTATGGCGGTGACCTCTGGTGGATAGCGGAAGAGTGAATCAATTAACATGGAGTATGCAATGTCATGTGTATTATCTCCCGACATAAGTTCATATTGGCTGAATAAACGTTTCCCAGCAAAACCATCCCGCACTAAATCTTTTCTAGTTCACCTCGTGTACACAGTTATGGCGCTGTGTAAGAGTGAACACGTTTGCGTGTGTCTGGTCACCATTATACGACTGCGTGCACAGATGTCCGATCTTGCGCATGCGCAAGAACTCCTAGACAAGGAGAAAAAAGATGAGAGAAGAAACACGCTTAAAACACTGGCAGGATGCTTAAAATCTTGATTTGTTAATTCGCGTTTCATGTTAACCAGGTCGCATGCGCTATGTTTATATATCGGGCCTGATCGCTCCGGGCGCAAGCTTATCTTCACGTTCGTACAGGAGTTGTCAAACGCTTTAGAACGAAATATTTGGAGATACATAATAATTCAAGGAGAAAGCATTATTTTTCGTGTATATTTAATAAACCTGATATGCGATTTGCCCCTTCAAGTTAATTATGCTATTCAACTCCATGTCAGATTTATACTGGGCCTTAATATTGAGTTTGGTTTTACAAGTTTGTTTACAGGGGTTTTGGTAATGCGTGTTTTGGTTTCCCTCATCTTTCAATAAAATTGTGTAAAGATATCTGTAATACATACATACTTACAAAGAGATATATTAATAGCCCTGCTTGTTCTTGTATATAGAAATGTAACATGGAACAAGAACATAGAAATGAATGCACAGAAATGTAGGTTCATCGGCAGGGATGTTCCATTTCTACATACATGCATACGTACATACATACATGTACATACAAACATACATACATAATTCATATATACATAGATACATACATACATACATTACACAAAGCAGCTGGTCAGTTACATTCTCATCTCTACTTCAATAAAAAATTATTTGTCTGACGGGAAAAGATTATAGTTTGACCTTTTTACATCTGTAACGAACCCATTTAGCATAATCACTATTATATATATATATATATATATATATATATATATATATTTACTCTGAAAAACAATCTGAAGCCCGGTCAAACGACCGGTATGTGATGCGGCTAGTTTTATTCCGCCGCAAGCCCACGGCTACTATCAATGTTTATGCTAGTGCTGATCAATTTTGATCATTCATCAAGCCACCACTTTAATTTAGACTTTTTGCTAAAGCATGCATATTTATTGATTTTTGACAGTTGCCATTCATTCTTCGTGGAAGATTAAACACAGATTACGTGAACGTTGTCAGGCTCTTGATAACAAGAGAGAGACTTATGGCGGCCTGAGCCCATGCATTTGATGAGGGGCCTGTAGGGGTCCAAGGTGTATGGTAATAGTATTGGAACTAGAGGGCGCCTGAGGCCACTTGAGTTTTCTGGAGATCTCGGACCTTTAGAATCCCAGTTTCGGACAAACAGATAGGATTACTACAATCTCGGACCACGGGGCGGACGATTCCAGACCACTTCTACCGCCAGGAATAAGACCTGATACAAATACATCTATCTGCTTGTACCATTTTGAAATATGCGTGGATGTGTTCATAATCCCGTTTTGGTTTTATTTATCAAAAAAGAAAACTAACACCCCTCCCAATACCGCTTTCGAGTTATAACTTTAACTCAAAGATCTTTCTTTGAACGCCATTCTCTGCAAATGTTAAGCAGAGTTAGATTTACAGGTAGGAGATATCATCTCAAGGAATACGTCATTTCAAACTTGTAGGAAAAATATGGAAACATTTAATAATAAATTGAATAAAAAAGACCACTATAAAATATAATATTGATGACTTACAGAATTTGAACATTTTTTTCGATATATAGGACTTCTTTGGATTTGCATATTTAAGTGTTTGTAAATAATTTTTGCAATCGGTTAATTTGGTTATAAAAAATAAACGACCAGCCATCGTTATATTCGATTAAATGAAATTAATATTACATTTATATATATATGTATATATATATATATATATATATATATATATATATATATATATTGATATAACATATCTAACATATCCAACAAAAGAGGCATGGTGTCCACACTTGATACTAGCCAAGTCTGTGAACAGGATATTGAAACATCAAAGGTACTAATTAACGTTCGCAATATGTAATATGATATTTAACCTGTACAGGCAACCTAACCTGCTGGGCTATTTTGCCTGTACATGTAAGATAGCCTGATGGGCTATTATGCCTGTAACACAAAAAAAGCCACTGAACTTAACATGCTTTTATCTTAAATAAGTCGAACAGTCTGAGAGATACTGGTCCTTCATTGCGTGTACAGTTAATGTTGATACTTTAAATGGGTGTTTTAAAATCCAGTTAATTTTGTGTAAATACTGGTCTTGTATCGTTTTTGTGTTGCTATCAAGTAAATCCTAGGATTTCAATTCTTTGGAATCACAAAGCAACATCTTATTTGATGTTCATTGCTTCTCTGTTCGTTTCATTATATGTGATAGTTTGTGTCCTCTCAGCTTTCACTATATACCAATAAATATAAGAAATCGAATATATCTCTAGATATTATCGGCATGAAAAGTAAGTATTAGGGAGCGTTATCAATTCTCACCATTTAAACATCATTGCCTTGTCATGACAAGCCACCGATACACACGGGTATGACACGCTTAAGCCCATAGGTTTATTTATACCATCATTCTGTGTGAGGAGGTGCCGGAAGAATGTCCCATCAAATTTTAACTCAGAAATACGATGGATGTTTTCATCAGCTACAAGAATGTTTCCATTTTGTAGTATGGCAGCGTCTCTAATATCACTAAATTCTCCGTCGTTCTTACCATGTTTGCCAATTGACCTGATCAGACTGCCTTTCCGACTGTACACATGAACTTAATTTTTGCCGTCATCAGTTACAATGTACACTTTACCTATATCAGCATATTCAGCAGCAGTCCGGAATAGTAACAACTTGAAGCAAGCTGGTGTATCAATCCTACCTCAAGGGAATATCTCTGTAAGCTCTTAAGTCTTTCCACTACGATCAAATGATTTTCCTCAACCACCAGGGCAGATGTGCATGACGCTTTTGGTTTGAGATGAATGGCCTGGGTTTTTCCACCACTGCCCACAGAAATGATGTTGCCATTCAATGACCCAATGTATACATCGTTATTATAAGTGGCTAACCCACGGACCTTTCCTCCATCAGCAGATTTATATCTACATACAACTTCTCCTTTGACGTTGACCTTGACCGCGTAGTTGGTGCTACTGTCCGCAAGTAGAGCAGAGCCATCTTCTAGAGCGTGCACAGATAACAAACACGACAACGGCTTATCCTCTGATGACAGCTAATGGATGGATAGTTGATGTTTGGGCTTCTCTTCTGTAAGTTGACGATCCACTTGGCCTATTCGAACTTTGAACTCAAATTTACCCTTTGTAGTGTCTTCAGTGATATCACAGCAATCTTCATCTAATTTGGGGATCGTTATCTCCAAGTCCTTTTTGGTCCTTATTCAATGAACTGCTGAAAACATATTTACACTTGTCTTGGCAATTTTATTCAGGACATTCAATTGTCCATGCCCTGGATTTTTATCCAACCGCATATGGTTTAGACAATTCAAAGCTTTTGAAGACGCCTGGTTCTGATTTTCCAATGATTCCATGGCTGATTTATTAAAATATTGGTCTCACTTATCAAGAGTCTCCATGATGGTTTGAAGCATTTGTGTTTTGTAAACATTCTGTTTTTCTTCTGTTTTCTTTCTGCGTTCATTAAGTACCTTGATTGACTGATCAAGTTTCCAATTGATCTTTTTGTCAATGTCTGAAATTTCCTCCTGAAGTATCTTCTGCCTCCCGCCCATTAATGTTGTAGCCTTATCCTTGGCGTCAGCAATCTCACAGACTTCATGATCATCATGAAACTGTGACATGACACACACGTAACACAAACCCGAACAACAGGTCAGACAGGCGTGTGTAAAACCCCGGAAATGGAACTTGCTAATTTCCACAAATATTACATGGCCTGCTAGGGTCTCCTTTTTCAGATGAACTGTGACACAATCTTGACACAGTTTTAATTGACAGTCTGCGCAGTCAGCAAATGCTACTTTCTCATTGCCCCGATAAAGGCAACGTTCACATGCCTGTGCCTTTTTTGACATCCGGAATGCTTGAGTTGCTGTAAGGACTTTCTCGTCAGCTGATAGTCCTTTGACGCCATCTTGTGTAAGAGGGGTCTTTTGCCAACACACTGGACATTTGGCCTTCAAGTTAAAGTGTTTTCGTGTCGAGCAAACAGTATAGACAAAATCCATGTTACAGACAAGAACACGAGGGTCTCACTCAACACACGCTGCGAGAGTTGTCCAGTGAGATGCTGCCAGCTATTGTCCAGTATGGTCCTGCCAGCCAATGTCCAGTTAGGTGGTGCCGAGCGGTGTCCAGTGAGAAGCTGCCAGCCCTTGTCTAGTGAGATGTTGCCGGCGGGTTTCCAGTAAGATGTTGCCAGCCGGTGTCGTGTGAGGTACTACCAGAAGGTGCCTAATGAGATGCTGCCCGCTGGTGGCAAGTGAGGTGCTGCCAGTCGTTGTCGAGTGAGGTGCTGCCAGTAGGTGTCCAGTGAGGTGCTGGCAGCGTGTGTTGAGTGAGACGCTGCCAGCGGGTGTCCAACGACTTGCAGTGAGGTGCCGCCAGCGGGAGTCCAGAGAGGTGCCGCCAGGCGGGGTCCAGTATCACAAGTCTTAATTCAGGAGATCTACAGACTGTTAGGCACTCTGTGCTTTTACAAAAGCTTTTATCTAGTGTATGTACCAGTGCATCTAGTGAGGCGTAACAGGCTGGGAACCCTATACGGTAAGTAATCTTGAATTCTTAATCTTTGATTGTATTTTAATATAAACTGGTGTCGTTTAGCCACTGACTTGTGTCTTGTTGCGTGTGTGAGTGCTGACACGTTGAATGTGCCATTAAAAACACACAATCTCTACCTTTCCAGCTTTAACCAAAAATAACCGGTTTGTCACTTGCTAACGGCAACTTTTTCCCTTGTACACAAAAAGGGGTATTTTTTCGGGTGTGGGACTTTTTTTTTTAAATATGCAAATTACGAAACACGGACGAGGTCACCTTAAAATGCCATTTTAAATTTTTAATGACTGTTTCATCTAGAGAAATGGAACTCATAATAGTTTTCCAGGAATTCAAACTACAGCATATTACTATCAATCAGAAAAAAAATAACGTATGAAAATGTACATAACTCCAAATTCTAGAATTTTAATTTCTTTTCCATTCAAACTTACAATTTTAATTTTGACAAAATTTATGTGATATATGTTTTCTGATTATGATTGTTCATGTTTATAATTTTAAATTCACAGAGAGTTTGATGCATGATTCATATTTACAAATTGCCGGCCAAACGTTTAGATTGTTGAAAAATGTCATTGCCTACGGAAGAAGGTTATGCGTTCATTTCCGTCCGTGTGTTTGTGTGTGTGTTTGTGTGTGTATTTGTTAACAACATACTAGTAACTCCCGCTGTCTTGAAGGGGTCTCTTGTAATTTTCAGTGCATTTTAGAAATGCATAAATTGGAGCATGCATAATCCAGAAGTACCGACCACCAGTGAACAGAGATGCGCTACCAAGTGACTAGAGTAGTGCTGCGACCGAGTGACAAGAAAAATGCTGCAAGAGGTGCTGCCGCCAAGTATTCAGAGAGGTGCTGCGAGAGGTGTCCAGTGAGATGCTGCCAGCTATTGTCCAGTATGGTCCTGCCAGCCAATGTCCAGTGAGGTGGTGCCGAGCGGTGTCCAGTGAGAAGCTGCCAGCCCGTCCTCAGTGAGGTGTTGCCGGCGGGTTTCCAGTAAGATGTTGCCAGTCGGTGTCGTGTGAAGTACTACCAGAAGGTGCCTAATGAGATGCTGCCCGCTGGTGGCAAGTGAGGTGCTGCCAGTCGTTGTCGAGTGAGGTGCTGCCAGCAGGTTTCCAGTGAGGTGCTAGCAGCGTGTGTTGAGTGAGACGCTGCCAGCGGGTGTCCAACGACTTGCAGTGAGGTGCCGCCAGCGGGGGTCCAGAGAGGTGCCGCCAGGCGGGGTCCAGTATCACTAGTCTTAATCCAGGCGATCTACAGGCTGTTAGGACTCTGTGCTTTTACAAAAGCTTTTATCTAGTGTATGTACCAGTGCATCTAGTGAGGCGTAACAGGCTGGGAACCTTATACGGTAAGTAATCTTGAATTCTTAATCTTTGATTGTATTTTAATATAAACTGGTGTCGTTTAGCCACTGACTTGTGTCTTGTTGCGAGTATGAGTGCTGACACGTTGAATGTGCCATAAAAACACACACAATCTCTACTTTTCCAGCTTTAACCAAAGGTAACCGGTTCGTCACTTGCTAACGGCAACTTTTTCCCTTGAACACAAGAAAGGGTATTTTTCGGGTGTGAGACTTTTTTTTGAAATATGCAAACTACGAAACACGGACGAGGTCACCTTAAAATGCCATTTTAAATTTTTAATGACTGTTTCATCTAGAGAAATGGAACTCATAATAGTTTTCCAGGAATTCAAACTACAGCATACTACTATCAAACAGAAAAAAATAACGTATTAAAATGTACATAACTCCAAATTCTAGAATTTTAATTTCTTTTCCATTCAAACTTACAATTTTAATTTTGACAAAATTTATGTGATATATGTTTTCTGATTATGATTGTTCATGTTTATAATTTTAAATTCACAGAGAGTTTGATGCATGATTCATATTTACAAACTGCCGGCCAAACGTTTAGATTGTTGAAAAATGTCATTGCCTACGGAAGAAGGTTATGCGTTCATTCCCGTCCGTGTGTTTGTGTGTGTTTGTGTGTGTATTTGTTAACAACATACTAGTAACTCCCGCTGTCTTGAAAGGGATCTCTTGTAATTTTCAGTGCATTTCAGAAATAGATAAAAAAGTATTGATTAAATTGTTGTGAGGACCCGACATATAACCCGAATTTAAGAACGACATCTAGTTATATTCACTAATATACAGTCACTCGTGCACGAATAAACCTGGGAATATGGGCCGAATAAATGTGTGTCACATGACGGAGGCTTTCATTTTTTCTTAGAAAGATGAATCTGGTAAATATATATCATTGAAACGCGGATGCATTTATAAATTGGTATCTATATTTGCATAACCTCACTACTGTGTAAAACTAGAAAAGTGATATTAACCACCAACACCCCACCATACACACACACGCACACACACTATTCATCTGTTTGCCGTTTTGTCAACAGTTTCATGTTGCAACAGAATCATGTCATACTCCTGGATGCTCTGTGGTCTTATACATTTAATTCTTCTCCAATGTAAATAAATGTTCCATTTAAAGCTTAAATTATTTTATCGCTGTTGGTTGGTTGACAGTTAACATGGTCAGTAGCTTTGCTTGTTAGGAAGTGAACGACTTTTCCTATTTCATAGAAAGATCAGGGTAGGACAGTCTAAATCACCATATTATGTTTATATCTAAGAGCTCTTTTCTATTGTTATATACTTGAGTAAGCCGGCGTAAACCATGTTATTCTCTGAAGTTAGTTAAAATATTCGACAAATAATTGAATGAAAACATGGCGGAGGTAGATATTTACTGAATTTATTTATTATACTGATTATTATTATTATAATTATTATTATTAACAATAAAACAATATAATAATTCCTACAGTAATTAAAAAAAAGAATATGTATACAATGCCCATAAATGTCTCGTGACACACTTTGTACCTTTCAAGTTCTCTATTTAAAGGTGTTAAGTACGTAGCACTGATAAACAGATTATATATCCAGTAGTTACTGTTGCCAATTGATAAGTTCAAATACATATCAGCTATTTACTTCTGATCTGCTGGAACCTAATGTTATTTCTCCCTTACTTTGTCCGTATATATGTGCATGTGATGCAGGTGCAATGAGGGTAGAGAACAAGCCTGGTAATCATTTTCATCATTAAATTAGCAAATTGCCTTCTGAGGTTAACCCCAACATTAATTTTATGCTAAACATCTAAAATAGAAAAGCGGATGAAATAATTTTGATCAAGATGAAGAACTAGAAAAAGATATGAATTATGGGATACAGTGGGAACGGTGACCTATAATTTCTAAGTGATGGAGCGAATACCTTGAACATAACCATAACAGGAAGACCCGGGTATGTAAAATTTCACATGATGACATGTCTTGATAGGTCGTAGGTGGAAACTAGAAATTATATTCTCCGAGTTGTGAAGCAAAAACACCCATTTTCAGCTGTTAGTCTTTACATGTTGTTAGTTCCTGACAGGTTCCCTGTGGAAACCGAAAGGTGGGTCACTGTAGCCTATTTTCTCGGCGTACTGGCGTATTTTTTAAAGTTTTTTAGTTTCACTGTTATCCATTCTTATGCACAGGCGTGCTCACCTTTATCTTATGTCGAAAATGAGAGACTGCAACTATCAGTCTGATATTTAGCACGCCACATATGGTTACCACTAGAACTATGTTAAACGTTGATAATATACAGACACATTTGTGTAAAATCTTCTTGTAAATACCAAATAAGGCTACTAATGACTTACGTTTATTTCCTTAGGCCTGTATTTGTGCCAATAAGATTCAGTTAACCGTGAGAGCCCATAGGCATTTATTTTTTGGGACATATGCGAGAGATTTGCAATGGTAATGAGGGGATGAAAACCAGCCCAACATATAGCGAGGGACGTAAAAGAAAAGTTTGAGCATCCGAATTAAAGACTTGCATTAAGGGTTAAAGAGGACAATTTTGTAGCGAGGGACTGAAAAATAGCTTTGTAAGTAGGACTTAGAGGATACGTTTCTGTAAAGGGACAGAAAGAACATGTTGATTATAAAGGACAAAACCGAGAGCTTTGTGTTAATGTTTGTAGTTAGGGACCTATCCCAGAGAATTAATGATAAGGAGGGAGAGTAAAAAGGGTTTATGGTGAGGCCACAAAGGCTAGGTAGTAAAGATGAGAGACGTAAAGGCCAGTTTTGTAATGTTGGACGTAAAGGCCTGGCTTGTAATGTTGGACGTAATGGCAAGGTTTGTAATGTTTGACGTTAAGGCCAGGTTTGCAATGTTGGGCGTAAAGGTCAGGTTTGTACTGTTGGACGTAAAAGCCAGGTTTTGTATGTTGGACGTAAAGGCCAGGTTTGTATTGTTTGGCGTAAAGGCCAGGATTGTACTGTTGGACGTAAAGGCCAAATTTATAATGTTGGGCGTAAAGGCCAGACTTTTAATGTTGGGCCTAAAGGCCAGGTTTGTAATGTTGGAAGTAAAAATCATGTTTGTAATTTTCGGCGTAAAGACAAGGTTAAAATGTTAGACGTAAAGGCCAATTTTTTTAATTCTGGATGGAAAGGCCTGGTTTGTAATGTTGGACGTAAAGGCCAAGTGTGTAATGTTGGACTCAAAGGCCAGTTTGTATTGTTGGACGTAAAGGCCTGGCTTGTAAGTTGGGCGTAAAGGCCAGATTTGTAATGTTGGACATAAAGGCCTGTATTTTATAGCGAGGGACGGGAAGGCCTAGTTGTACCGAATGATGTAAAGGGCTGGTTTGTAGTAAGGGACGTAAATGCCAAATTTGTAGTGTGTGACGTAAAGATAATTTTTGTAATGTATAGTGAGGGAAATAAAGGCAAGCTGTGTAATGAGGGAGAGAAAGGTATGATTTGTAATGAAAAAGAGAAAGGCCTGGTTTTCAGAGAGGGATGAGAAGGCAGGTTTGTGACATGAATGCCAGGTGTGTAATGAGTTAAATAAAACCCGGTTTATATTATATACTGGGTTGCAACTCAATAATTTTCGCACATAGTGCCTGTTTTTGTGTTTACCATACATCTGTGTAAACAGTCATTTCAGTCATTATGCGTAATGTCTGTGGTCACCAGTCATTACGTGAAATAACTAAAATGGGCAATGACTGAAGTTCATGCCCAGTCATCACATAAAATGACTAAATTTAAAAAGATTTTAAAAAGAAACAAAATAAGTTCATACAATGTTTTTTTTTTGTCACGAAAGGTACACCAGGCAGTTTTAGTTGATGTTAACTGAAACCCTTATTTGATTTGTGAATATTCTGAAATTTTTCACATCCTCTCATATAGAGATCGAACTTTAACAAAGGACCTGTTTTTTATAATTTTTTAAATATTTCTCATATCTGTTGTTGATTGTGCACTTTTATCAATTGCATGAAAGATGCAGGAGACGTTCATGATCACATATTTGTAAGATTAACAGCATCTCAACAATGTGAATGTAATTTACATGTAAACATAACCACATGGAACCAGGGAACCCTGTAAACTATGGAATCAGAAAGAAAGAAAAGATGAGATGTGTTAATACATGCTTTATTTATTAACTTAATTAAAAGTCTCTTATAAATTAAAATTTTCCATTTTCAAATCAAAATAAGCATAACTTGATAAGCATGTTAGAACAATCCAGTTATGTTTATATTGCGTAATAATTTGTGACCTTAAACCATTTTAAATGAGAGAAAAAATGATGATTAACCCAATGAAGCAAACAATTATAAATGTAAATGATATTTCTCAAATTAGGTCAAAATGCTAAAATTTAAAATCAATTAAATGTATCGTTAAAAATAACCTATACAAACAAGCAGAAAGGATAAATTATTCTTCCACATTTACATGTATATTAACATGTATATTTACTGACGAGAAGATCGAATTCATTCTAACATATATCACGTTAAAAAGGAACATGTAACGGTATGGTTTATAACACTGCATCACAAGGTTTAGATTTAATGATATGCACTACTCTGTGCCCCGTCTTTCTTATATCTCTTACAGCATGAAACCATTTATCTGGATGAAATATTTACATGTACAGAAATTAACGGATTTGATCGATTTTGTGAAAGTGCAAAAAACTAAAATCAAGTGCATCATTATGAAAGAGAACGACCAATTATCGATATTATTAATTGGCTCATTACCAATTTATATATATATATATATATATATATATATATATATATATATATATGGTCTTTCGTTATCATGTACATGATAGGGGTCTCTGCTTTTGAAATTACAATGTAGGATCTTGTTCTTGTCTCTCTGTTCGCTTCAACCTGTGTGGTATTTTGAGTGCTCTCATCTTTTACTATATCCTAAAACATTCAGAAATGGAATATATCCTTAGATATTATTGGCATTAAAAGCAATGATGAAGGATTGTTATCGATTCTTACCATTTAAACATCATTGCCTTATCACGACACGCCACCCATAGATACGGGTATGACACGCTTAAACCAATAGGTCTATTTATACCATCCACCTGTGTGAGAAGGTGCCGGACGAATGTCCCATCGCATTTAAACTCAGAAATGCGATATAGGTTTCTATTAGCTACGAGAATGTTTCCATTGGGTAGTACGGCTGCGTCTCCTATACCACTTAATTCTCCGTCATTCGTCCCATGGTTGCCAATCAATCTGATCAGACTGCCATCCGGTCTGTACACATGCATCTGATTTTTACCATAGTCAGTAACAATGTACACTTTACCTACATCAAGATATTCAGCGGTAGTAGCGGAATAAAAACAACCTGTCGCAAGCTTGTGAATCAATTCTCCATCACGGGAATATCGCTGCAAGCTCTTAGTTCTGTCCACTACGATCAGGTGATTTTCCTCAACTACCAGTGCAGATGTACATGACGATATTGCTTTGAGATGAATGGTCTGGGTTTGCCCACCACTGGTAACAGAAATGATGTTGCCATCTTGAGACCCAATATGTACATCGTTATTATAAGTGGCTAACCCACGGACTTTTCCTCCATCAGCAGATTTATACCTACATACAACTTCTCCTTTGACATTGACCTTGACCGCGTAGTTGGTGTTACTATCCGCAAGTAGAGCAGAGCCATCTGGTAGAGCGTGCACAGACCACAGCGAGGAAAACGGTTTGTCTTCTGATGACAGCTGCTTAATGGACAACTGATGTTTGGGCTTCTGTTCTGTGAGTTGACGACCCACCTGACCTATTTTTACTTTGAACTCAAATTCACCCTCAGTAGTGTCTTCAGTAATATCACAACAGTCTTCGTCAACTTTGGGGATCGTAATCTCCAAGTACTTATTGGTTCTTATTCCATTTACTGCTGAAAACATATCAACACTCGTCCTTGAAATTATATTCAGGATATTCAATTTTCCACGGCCTTGGTCTTTATCCATCCGCATATCGTTCAGACAATTCGATGCATGTGAAGATGCCTGGTTCTGCTTTTCCAATGATTCCGTGACTGATTTTTGAAATTCTTGATCCCGCTCATCCAGAGCCCCCGTGATTGATTCAAGCATCTTTGTCTTGTACACATCAAGTTTTTCTTCCGTTTTCTTTCTGCGTTCATTAAGTTCTTTGATTGATTGATCAAGTTTGAAATTGATCTTTTTGTCGATGTCTAAAATTTATTCCTGAAGTAACTTCTGCCTGCCGACCATTAATGATGTAGCCTTGTCCTTGGCGTCAACCATTTCACAGACGTCATGATCATCATGAAACTCTGACATGACACACATGTAACACAATCCTGAATAACAGGTGAAACAGGCGTGGGTGAAATCCCGGAAGTGAATTTTGCAAATTTCTTCGACAATTACATGACCTGCCAGGGTTTCCTTTTTCCGGTGAACTGTGACACAATCCTGACACAGTTTTGATTGACAGTCTGCGCAGTGAGCAAATGCTACTTTCTCATTACCCCGATAAAGGCAAAGTTCACATGACTGTGCCTTCTTAGACATCTGGAATGCGTGATCTGCAATAAGTACTTTCTCGTCAGCTGGCAGCCCTTTGACGCCATCCTGAGTCAGAGGGGTCTTTTTCCAACACACTGGACACTGAATTTGGCCTGCAAGGTTAATTGTTTTTGTATCGACCAAACACTGTTGACAGAAGCCATGTTTACAGGCAAGAACACGAGGACTGTTTTTTGCTCTTCCTTCTCCACAAATAATACAATCAAGAAGTAGATTCACAATCTTTTTCTCAGCCATCTTCCTGAAAATAATGAGAAAAACTACTGATAGTCGGGGAAAATGTATGTATATGCTAATGGTTGAAAACTATCATTTGTTTAGAGGAACATTCACATTTGCAATAATATGTACATAATCTCATGCTTTTGTTCACTTCTTCTGATAATATAAATTAACCCAGCAAAACCATCCCGGGACAGGGACTTACCGTCTCTAGTTTAACATTTTATATTGTGGTTTTGTGTGAGTAAGCACAACCAACGTGTGTCTGTTTACCATTTAACAGGATAGCTTGGTCAGAGGTCCGATTATTGTGATCCGCAACTATAATTTTGCGAGAATTTTTGTATTGTTTTCTCAAATTTAATGTATATCGGTGCTACCTGAATAAAATTAAAGGGAAATCTAACAAAAGTATTTATTCAGGCAAGCTGAATTAAAATTTGTCAGTCAATGTCTGATTACGTCAGGTAAGCAAAGGCTGGTTCACTATCACGGTGAATTCTGACAAAGAACAACGGTCGTTTATTCGAACAAAACTTTTGCCCTCCCCTTCGTTCGGAGAACGGTTGTGTACTGTAGGTGATTATATCAAGCACCCTTTTTCCCTCTCATGACTGAATAAAAAGTCGGACTTATTTTGCAAGGCATCATAGACCTAATTATCTTTTGACATTTAAGAGTTTACATGACATACTGAGCTTGTGTAAGAAAGTTTACCAAACCTTGGATTGTCCAACACAGTTTATGTATTGTACAAATAATCCTCACTCACACGCAATGTATTTATAAAACATCTATAATATATGTGAATTTTACCTGATGATGCGGTATGCTCCTGAAAATGTGCAAGAGCCCTTGTGACCAATGTTGTAATTTAGATTACTACTCTGATTGATATAATCAAAGGCCGTGTTCTCGTTTCCGCAAAATCAGAACACTATGCCCTATACAGTTATTTACAGACGAGCTATCACAGGTGAGTACACTATCGGATTCCTTTACTATTATGTGTGTCATGCTGCTTTCATTGTCGCGTTTGTGTGTTTGTTCACAACATAACTCATGCAGTCTTGAACAGAATCTCATAAAATTTACAGAACATTTCGAGAATAGACAAAGGAAGAATCGAATAGAATATGGTGTTGATTTGGCCGACGATCCGGATCCAGGATCATCATCAAGGAGTTGTCACAAATGTAAAGTCATATATGCATGACTGATCTTGGGGATATTAGCCGAATAAGTGAATGGAGGAGGCTTGCATTCATTAGAATGCAGATTCTATTTCATGTTGAAGTTGGCGGTTATGAACTATATTAAATACAGAAGATACAGTGGCAGCATAAAGAATCATGAATGTTACGTGATTTCCTCGTTGTCTTCTTTGTGTCGTATTTGTCCCTCACAATAAATCTTTCTTTTATGTCCCTCTCTATAAACATGTTCTACCTTTCCTTTATTAAGGGCGTGCTTCATATGTAGGCTGACACTCCAATATTGATTTCTATAGCGAATTTCTGGTATTACCCACACTGTCAAAGTAACGGCAAGGTCGGAAACACAAACATATTTAACAGTAATAGTGTACATGACATACCGAGCTTGTGTTAGTAAGTTTACTAAACCTTGTATTGTCCAATAGAGTTCATGTTATCCTCACTAACACGAAATTTGTTCATAAAACATTGATGAGATGTTTACCTTATGAAGTGGTAACGTTCTACAATTAAGCAAGCGCAAGTCCTCTTATGACCAGTGCTGTAATTAGGATCAGCACGTACACTGATGTGATCGAGGTCCACGACCTCGTTTCCGCAAAATCAGAACAATGGTCAAGGACACAGGGACCATCTGTCCACAAATTTGTTTCAGGCTAAATCTCCAGTTTGGATTGAAACATTGGTTTCAAACTTGACTTATGTATGGCCCATCGCAATAGCAAGAACCCATTTGAGTTTTGGTTAATGAGGACAATGTTCAAGGTCACAGGACTGACATCATTAAAATGTTTGTGGATGCATTTTAAGCCAAACCTATCATCCCACATCTTCCGTCTTGCACATATAGCTCACCTAATAATAGGGGAAGATCCTTTTGATTTGTGGGTCACAACGTCAAAGGTAAAGGTCACAGGAGTCATCTGTCCAAACATTTGTTTCTTGATGATAACTCAAACTTGATTTGACATATTTATTTCAAAATAGACTTTTATATAGCCCAACACTGAAGAAAGAATCGTTTTGGTTTCGGGAGCATGAGGTCAAAGGTGAAGGTCACAGGACCCCAATCTTTTGAAAGTTCGTGGACGCATTCTGAAGGTTTCATCCAAATCTTTCACTTTGGGATTACCTAACAGTATTTGAAGAGCCATATCGATTTCAACATCACAAAGTCAAAGGTTATGGCCACAGGATGATTTACTTGCTGCCCAGGCTTGCAGTTTAATATATCAGATGTAATTATGCCTCTGTTGCTTAGGTTGCTCCACTCCTTTTCCTTCATCCATTACTATCATAGCACGATTCATACCTACTCTCTTGGTTCAGATATTTAAATACTATTTTAGGTCAGTTCCCATCTGCCTCCATGTAATCAGTCCTTAGGCCAAAAAAATTAAAGGTATGGTTCTCAGGCACCGCCCGAATCAATTTTAAACCCCCGCATCAAAACTTTTTATTTTGATTTTCAATATAAATTTTCCAATTATGAGCTGCATGCCGCTCCGAAATTTCTTTCAAGAAGATAAAACCATACAATTTCCTTTGTTTTGTAGTGCTTTTACTTATTTAGCAAAATAAAACTGTTATTTTCTTGCTTTACCCTTATCATTTGACATTTTTATCGAAACATACCAAAAAATTAAAAAAAAAAAAAAAGCGCCCGCCCGCATTGATTTCTGAAAAAAAGTGCCTGAGAACCATACCTTTTTTTTATTTTGGCCTCAGTTATATTTTTTAAAGCAAATCAATGAGCCCGTACTGAAAGACTATGGGCCCCTCTCTGTTTTTTAAGAGTATTTGCCGTCTTACTCTGATCGAAAGTGTATATATATATGTATATATATATATATATATATATATATATATATTTATATATATATACTTAAGTATTTACTGCCTTAGAGGCAATAGCAGTCGGCTCCTGATAACAGAGATTATATATATTGTGTGTCTAGGGGTTGCTCATGTCACTTTTATAGTTAAATGCATGAATGCATATCCTCCTTGCGGAGATAATAAGTCGATTTATCAGTCTAAACATTTGGAAGACATGACTTTATAAAGATAGCAATAAATATAATATATGGAGATTTTTCAATATACTGGGTTATAAAAAAAATCATGTTTGCACATTGTTTTTGGTGTTAGAAAGTAGAAATATATATATATATATTGGCTGGCCTGGTTTACGTATTAGTAAACAACGTAAGTCATCGGTGTTGTCAGAAAACACGAAAGTATTTTTACTCTTATTTATGCTCATTTTTTTTATTTTTTAGCTTTTATTGTCCATCCTGTCGAACACCCCTTCAAATCACCATTTCAAGTAAAAAAAAAAAAGAAAGAAAAACTGAAAACTGAAGACCGGTAAACTTGGGGAGAAATGCGCAATTCGATATACCGCTTCTGTCTTTTTAGCTCTCAACCTTAGAGGCAGAAGGGCTATTGTCCTCACCCAAACCGTTCGTCCGTCCATCCGTTCATCCGGCGTGTGTTAACATTTAACTTCTAAGCGGGATATCTCAAAAAAGATTTACCGTAGGAATTTTATTTCTTCGGTGCTGATGTATATTAACAAAATATCGGTCAAGTTCGAAGATGGATGACCTTGACCTACTTCTCAAGGTCACATAGCTTATAATAGGAAAAAACTTTGGAGCTTATTTCTCAGGACCATTTGGCTGGATTGTTTTGGAATGTGGAATGGTCATTGGTCATTGGTCTATTAAGTACTGCATGACTTACAAAGACTGGGGCCAGACTTAAAAAGTTACAACATACCTCTCTTGTTCCAGTTCACAACCTGTACATTTATACATCCATGTGAGAAAAAATAATACATGGATACTTGTTACTGTTACCACCCATAAATACTGCTCTTTTGGATGAGGGTTTTGTCAGCTTTTGCTAATATTCTAGTTGTAATTTAAAAAAGGAAATATTCCCACACTTTGGCGGGTGCTATTTTTTCTGTCATCATGATTTCGTAAGCATTTCTTCCAACATTCACGTCGGTTACTTAAGACTTTGATATCTTGATCTTGTCCTCAATGATAACAAAATTTGAAAAAAAAAATCTTCATTCACCTGGTCCTATCTTCGGCGATGTCTATGGAAAAACACTATTTATTTTAGCTGCAGGATAATATTTTTAGTCAAATCTTTGATTTATTTTTTTTATTTAGTACTTAAAATTTAAGTGCTGCAAGTGCACTGCCTCGTCATAATATAACGTGCATTGCGGATTAGTACTTAGGACTTCTTGTTTTGAACTATTTTTCCTCGCCGAAGTTCAAATGATAAGACTAATCAAAACGGCACAGGAACCTTTTAACTCAGCAAGTTAATTAGACAATACCTTCAGCATTGTCTTAAAGAATTTTTAAAGAATTTCAATAATCGATTACAAATATATGTGCCAGCGTTGTATAAATATGTAAATAAGCATTTATATTACATCCAGGCGCTAACATGCTAGAGATCAAGCTTTGTTTGAACTGTATGAAAGCAAGATATAATCCAAATCAGGAACGCGCATGTATAGAAACATTTTTAAGCCACTAGTTATTCAAAATAAAGCAGACATATATCAAAATAAAAATTCAGTGAAGTAGTTTGAGTATTATATTCATTATTGTCCATGCCTTTTGTAATGTGTTTAATACATTTCAAAGTTGTGTATTTTTGTCGTTACCTTATGACTGAAACTTTATTTTAATAATAAATAATATATGAATAATAAAAGAAAGATAATATTGTATAGCACTTGTGTGTCAGTTCCCATGATCACCTCTACTTGATTTTAAAAAATGAGATTTATATATCAAAGTCTTATTTTTTATTTATATATGTTTTCACAAAAATTAGTGCCCAAATCTATCTGTTCCTTTTCAAGGAAGTCTCCCTTCTTCCTTATTCTTTTAGAGACTTTTTATTTGCTATTTTCATTATACCCCGTCATGATGTTTTCTGTATTTATCGAAGCGTTGTTTGGTTTGTCCGTTAGCAAGTTTGCTCAAAAGTTGTGATTCCACTGAAAGTTTATGCAAAAACATTCCAAGTATTTTGAATGTAACTTGGATCTACATATAATCATATTTAAATGATTCTTTTCTATTGCGATAATTGGGCAAACAAGACCGTGGTCATTCACTGGTTTTAGGGGTAAATGAAACAGTCAGGGTCAACTGAAATTCACATGACCAGTTCGACTTTTTGAAAATACATAGATTTATTTATCCCGTATTGTATCAGGGCCCTACGCTACAGCATAATAATGGGGTAGTTCACAGTCTCAAGTTGAAAAGACAGAGATAATGAGCCCGAATCGGAATATATTAAAGAGCATAGCGCCCATAAAAGACCGATCTTACCTTAGTCAAGCATACATTAGCTTTAACGCACACATAATCCATACCCTTAGCGATAAACAGTTATAAAATATGAATTTTACCTGGTAATGTGGCAAGCTGGTTAAAGCAGGTTGCTTATGGTAACCGTTGTTGTGATATTGATTGTGGGATTGACAAGGAGACCGATCAAAGTCCGTTTGCTCCTTTTCCAAAATCAGAACGTCATGACCTATATAATTACACAGGCAGCGAGCTATCACTGGTATGTACAGTTAACAAAATGACCTATATATTCATTTAAAATAGACAGCGAGCTTTAACTAATGGGCCCATCGAGTGCCCTCGAAAGCATGTTTGTGCCACGCTGCTACCTGATCATATAAGTGTATATCGGTAACACGTGATTAATGGAGATTAATTGCAAAATCTGTTCCATTCTTGTATACCTATCGATCTACCTATATTCATTATATATTTACCTGTTCAAGTGTCTGAGGTATTCACTTCATTTAATGCCCTTATGGTGTCCATGTGTAGAGCACAAAGCGTACAAGAAAGCAATGATGTCCTTTAACAAATTCAGTGGTCAGTGTTCCCAATATATCAATCTAATTTCCGTGAGCGCTGATGCCATAATTTGTGCACATGTACACCGAGACACATATAAAGAATTTAGTAACTGTTTTTTTTTTGCAAAAAGAGGCTGGGCTTATTAGCATATCTGGGTGTTAAATGAATATATGATTTTTAAAAAATCTTTACTCCTTAAATATTATTTTTGAATATTTTTTGAAGCAGATGTTAATTATGCAAAAGAAGACATTTTGTTGAGGAGACAAGTTTTACAACAGTTAGGACGTGATAAAGGTGGGCGTTGTGTTATACTAAGCCGCCTTTTCCTGGATGTGAAGAAGTGATGTGATACTAACGGTTTGAATGATTCACGCAGGTATCACGCAGATTCATTGAACCAGTGTCCATGAGACATTGTTTCAGTGATCGGAAGAAGGGAATGCGGGAGACTTGAATGACCTAACTGATTATTTGGTGATGATCGTGATAACAATGGAGGATGTGGTCGAGTTTTTTATGGTAAATTAGATATTTCTATTCAGCAAGCAATTCTTTAAACAGTATAATATTCATTTTAAATTCTTACTAAAATTGTAACACTGTATGAAAAAGTAAAACCAAAATGAAATATTTCTAATATGACAGCAGTATCTTAGGATTTTGAATAACGGCTGAGCACTTTTTGTCAATGCAGATATATTATTTGCCTGGTAACTAGTATTAAATACATAGAAAACAGTTCTGTTAGAATCTCACAAAATGGCAATACTATTGTAATTTTATTATCTGCATATAGGTTTTGTTGATTAGGCAACACTATTTGTGATATTATCTGCTACATATTAATATACTGTTTAAGATGTTCTATGTAATTTTTAAATAGTGTCTCGTTCATCTTTCCATCTCAATCACTATAATTCCTAAATCATCTTTTGTATTTGCTATCCATAAACTCTGTTATATGTACGCTGTTGTCGAATTCTTATCATGGTCGTCGAGGGTAGCAGACACCTAAGGCAAGAAAGCGACAATAGCTTACATGTAAACAACAGCTATTTTGCGGTGCTGCCTTGTTCTCCTATACAGAAATGCGTGTTTAGATTAATTGTGTTTGTTTGGATATGTAAACGCAAGTGACGTTCGTATAGATATGAAATATTCATTAGGATCTAGTTTGGTACTCTCAGAAGCAAGGTCACAGATAAAATATAACTAAGGACTTATTAACATCAAGGGACAGAAGGAACTGACCTAAAATAGTGTTTAAATATCTGAACCAAGATAGTAGGTTTGAATCATGCAGTGATAGTTATGGATGTTGCAACCCAAGCAACAGAGGCATAATTACATCTTATATATTAAACTGCAAGCCCGGGCAGCATGAAAATCACCTGTGTCTTCAACCTTTGAACTTGCGATGTTGAAATCGATATGGCCCACTAATACTGTTAGAAAAATACTGTTACACAACATTTGTGGACGGACAGACAGTGAGATTACTATAGAACACCCGCTTATTCGATCGGGGCCCTAATTACACGGATAAAGGTAATATTGTATAGCGAAAACTCTAAGACAGATTTTTATGTAATTAAACTCTGACCAGGATTAAAAAGGTGCACACTAAAAATGATTTTAAGGAATGGAAGAGGCCAAAATAAGGAATCTATACCCATTTTTTGGATTGATATTAAAGCTAAGAAATCAGGTCCACAGCGAGTGCAGAACGGACGGGAAGGGTCACGAAGTGGGACAACTGCATATACATTCACTACGTATTGGGCAGCCTAAAAAAAGGCATTTTGATTAAACGTTTGACTTTGAAAGCCTGATACTTAGTGAATGGTAAAGAAAGTTATTTTTTTCTAATTGTCCTGAAAATATGGGCACTGCTAGTACATATTCTTCTTCCTTAACATATCTGCATTCTGAAATAAACAAAGGAACAAAATCGCTAGACAGACTCAATGAAAATATATATTGAATTTGAAAAATAAAAAAAAAATCCTTCATTCACCTGGTCCCACTTCGGATAAAAACACTTGTTTTATTTCAGCAGTAATGTGTATAATACATTTGGAAGTTGTGTATTTTTGTCTTTACCTTACGACTGAATCATTATTTTAATAATACATAATATATAAACAAAAAAAGAAAAGATAATACTGTTGGGCACTTGGGTGTCCCTTTTCATGTTCATCTCTACTTGATTTAAAAAAATGATATTCATATATCAGTCTTATTTTCATTTATAGATCATTTTACAAAAAAATAGTGCCCAAATCAATTTATTCCTTTTCAAAGTAGTATCTTTCTTCCTTCCTCTTTTGGAGACTTTTTATTTGCTAATTTCATTATACCCCGTCAGGATGTTTTCTGTGTTTATCGAGGCGTTGGTTGGTTTGTCTGTTAGTAAGTTTGCTCAAAAATGATTTCGCTGAAAGTTTGTGGAAAAAAACTCCAAAGTATTTTGAAGTTAGCCCGGATCTACATAAAAACATATTTAAATGATTCTTTACTATTCCAAAAATGGCCACACATCGTCATTCACTGGTATTGGGGTAAATGAAACAATAAGTGTCAACTGAAATTCAAAGAGACCAGAGATAATACATTTACACGAAATGCAGTGTTTTCTGCTTACACTATTATGGCATCTGCTATATTGTACACAACAGTTCCAACAAGCGAAAGAAAGGGGCACATAACTTTCTTCGTTTTCCAAAGGAACTGGAGATGTAAGAGTAAATCTTAGTTAAATATTATAATTTCAAATTTTCCATGTAATTTTATGCTTCTGAGCGAAATAGGGGCAGTTACCCGCTTGAGACCCTGTACAAAATCTGAAACGTTCCAGTGCCTTAAACTATTTTGGGTATAGAATGTAAAACGACTTGCCCTAGAAAGAGTAAATCTTAGTTAAATTATTTCAAATTTTTCATGTAATTTTATGCTTCTGGGCAAAATAAGGGCAGTTACCCGCTTGAGACGCTGTACAAAATCTGAAACGTTCCAGTGCCTTAAACTTTATCAGGTACAGAATGTAAAACGACTTGCCATAGAAATATAAGAAATTCAATTTCAAATAATGTGTTTCTTTTCATGCAGTTGATAGAGTAATTAAATCTCTTCGCTCGGTCGTGTATTGTGTGATCATGTGCTGTGAGCCTTCCCTCCGCTTGCCCCAAGCGTGGCTCGATGTAAACATGACACCTGTGCGTAAATACATTGTACCGTTATTCCAGAGTATACTTAAGGGCATGCGACCGCTTGCTCAGTGAGTGTTTTGTCAAACTTGAAAATTTAAGGTCACATTTATTTTTGACAGGCCTTGTTTTCATTTCCCAGTAGCATCAATATTAGGGGCATGAGAAATACATATCCCACACATTTAAGCAATGGCGGATGGTCAGTTTAATCATCCTTCCGATTTTCAGACAATAATATATATATATATATATATATATATATATATATATATATATATATATATATATATATACTAAAAACAGAAACACTGTACATCGGTTTGGACGTGTGTCATAACTGTTTCTTAACTGTAATTGAAAAGGTTACAACAGTTAAAAAGTCACTTTATGTGATTTTAAAAGAAAGGTTCAAGATTATTTAAAATAAGCGAGTCAACATGCGCAAAAGGCACACATTAACGAGACAATTGGGTGGGTGATAAATAGAGTACCACAGGAACAGATCTCACCGTCGAACGTCCAACAGTCCATTAAAAACTTTTACCCTAAATAAATAGAGTGTCCACATATTTGGTATAATTCCTGGTCAAATCCCCAGTAGGTATCTATAATATGCGCGACTTATAACCCGGATATATCCCTTGGCCAAAAGTTAAATCTCGTGCACCCACTTTGTGTGGCTGGTTTCAATTTGTTATGTCTCTCATCATATAACATTGCCTAAAGGTTCAAATCGGGATCCTCCGCCCCATATGTTTTACACAGCGTAATGCCCTTTAAACTTATTATCCAGGTCTTTGATAAGCAATCACATGACAATTTCAATTTGTTGGCTACATGAGTAGTTAATTATAGGGGTGATCTGTGGAAAATCGAATATTAAAACACGTAGATTTGGATATCCCGTAACGTATCAGGACCCAAAGCTAAAGCATAATACTGGATTGGTTCACAGTCTCATGTTTAAAAGGCATAGGTTAATGAACCAGAATCACAATATATTAAAAAGCAATAGCGCACATAAAAAACGATCTTGCATAAGTCAAGCATATCTTAGCTTTTATGCACACATAATCCTCACGTTTAGCGTTAAACAGTTAATAATCACGAACTTTACATGGTAATGTGGCAAGCTGGTTAAAGCAGGTCCCTTATGGTAAGAGTTGTTGTGATTTGGATTGACATGGAGACCGATCAAAGTCCGTTTGCTTCTTTCTCCAAAATCAGAACATTGTGACCTATATAATAACACACAGACAGCGAGCTATCACACGTATGTACAGCTGGCAAAATGACCTATATATTTATTTAAAGTAGATAGCGAACTTTAACTATTGTGCGCGTTGAGTGCCTTCGAAAGTGTGTTTGTGTCACGCTGCTACCTGACCACATAAGTATATATCGGTAACGTGATTGAGATTAATTGCAAAATCTGTTCCATTCTTGTATACCTATCGACCTCCCTATATTTATTATATATATATATATATTTAAATTGTTACTTATATATATATATATATATATATATATATATATATATATATATATATATATATATATATATATATTCTGTTTCACCTGTTCAACTGTCGGAGGTATTCACTTTATTTAATGCCCTAATGGTTTCCACGTGGACAGTACCAAGCATACAAGTAAACCAATCTATGTCACTTAAAAATTAGAGGTCCCTGTTCCCAATATATTAATCAAATTTCCGCGGGCACTGATGCCATGATTTGTGCACATGCACACCGAGACATATATTAAGAATTCAGTAACTTTTTTTATGTGCGAAAAAGAGGTTCGGCTTATAATCATTTTTTAACAAGTATTTATTGTTCAAAAACAAATACATCCATACATATATAAATACAAGAGACAAAAATACAAAGACAGAAAATATATAAACATATGACATACAAGAAGACAAATATAAAATGCAGTTCTAGTGTTTTGAACGTTCAGGTAATTTTAAGTTGTTCTCCATAAAAATTGTCTATTTAAAAATAAATTCTAATGATCTAATTATGTTTTATATACTCATAGAGCATTAATTTAGTAGTTTGATAATCAATTAAGTTATTTGGCAGATAAATGGTTTCCACAATATTTCGTGGTAACCAAGTTTATCTTAATACTTGCTACTTTTTTCTCAACGTAGTAATAATTTTTATTAAAGTTTTTAACTCAACAAATCAACTGATAATACTGTCCCTTTGCTCTTTGTGACATATATATAATACTTTACAAAAAGTATAATTTTATCTAATAATCTATTTGAACTCATGTTCATGTATATTATTTTGGCAGAAAAATATTCTTGGTATACCCAGGTCAAAAAGCCAATTATGTACCTTTGTCCAAAGTTCTTTAATATTGATGCAGTCATAAAATATATGTATAAGAGTTTCTTTCTCATCTTTCTCATCTCACGCAGAATCATTGAACCAGTGTAGATGAAACAGTGTTGCAGTGATCGTAGGAAGGGAGTCCAAGAGACATAGATGATCTAACTGAGGATTTGGCGATGATCGCGATAACAATGGAGGAGACAGTAGAGTTTGTTTTTGTATGTGATTTAATGAGTGTCCCCCTCTATGTGCCTGACATTTTCTTAAGAAATGCTTGTTTACCAATGTATCCTGTTTTTTTATCGAACGATGGTTATGTGTTAGCTACAATTTACTTGGACGCCGAGAGAAAGCCTAATTATGGTATATGAGATATTTTTATTCAGCAAGCGAATCTTTAAACATTATTATATATTCATTTTAAATTTTTTAACTAAAATTGTAACATTGTATGAAAAAATTAAAACCAAAATGAAATATTTCTAATGTGAAAGCAGTATCTTAGGATTTTGAATTACGGCTGAGCACTTTTAGTCAATGCAGATATATTGTTTGCCTGGTAACTGGTATTTGATACATAGAAGACAGGTCAGTGTGTCAGAATCTGACATGATGGTAATATTATTGAAACTTTTTTATTATTTGCAAATAGGTTTTGTTGATTATAGGCATCAATATCTGTGATATTATCTGCTACATATCAATACACTGTTAATGATGTTTCATGTAATTTCCAAATAGGGTCTCGTTCATTTTTCAATCTCAATCACTATAATCCCTAAATTATCTTAAATTTGTATTTGCTATCCATTAACCCTGCTATGGGTACGCTGTTGTCGAATTTTTATCGTGATCGACGCAGGGTAGCAGACACCTAAAGCAGGAAAGCGACAATAGCTTAGATGTAAACAAAAGCTATTTTGCTGTGCTGCCATGTTCTTCTATACTGCAATGCGTGTTTAGAGTAATTTTGTCTGTTTGGATATGTAAACGCAAGTGACATTCGTATAAAAAATGAATATTTATAGTTTGGTCCGCTAATCTCTGGATATTCCTTGAATATTAAAATATGAAATATGTAGGTGCCAGTCTCTGAAGGAGTGGGAGCTTATTATCCCGGGACCGCTAACCAGGCCTGCACATATTAGTGTCAATAACTGGTTTCAACATACGGAGATAAGCAGTGCACAAGTTGAAAAGACCGCCAATCACGGTCTTCGTTCCAGTTGTTATTTTTTGCATATGATAAACAGGAGTCGCTGCACATACAACACTACAATAAATCATTATTGTGTAATATTCCCAAAGCTATAAATAATAGTAAATTTTTTTATTAATGCATCTGAAACTAGAATCAATGGCCTTATCCCTGTCGGAAGTAATGATGATGACCAAATTTAGGGTAAAACGTATTAGTTCCAAAAAAAACATTCACAGTTCCTTTTCAGATGACAATTTCAGATCCGCTGTCAAAAATACTCCAAAGACAACCCTGATACAAGTCCCATGTTTCCAGACAAGCAGGCACAACCAGGTCAAGCAATATCACAAATGACAACAGCCAATCATGAAATTAAGCAAAGTCTCAAGCAAGCCAACACCAAGACCAGCGATGGTTTGCTCGGGGGGATCCGTTCATGGGGAGTTCTTTGTTTGCGTGACCTGCTGCTGCGGTTTGTGTCAGGTGTATCCTTCCTCGGGCTCTGTGGGTGTGGGTGCTGTGGCTTTCGTATAGTCGTGACAAACCGACTCATGAGGCAATGATAATAGGGCTGGTAAGCCTACTTGAGTCGTGATACAAGCAATATCGAGGAATACATCGCAGTGGTCTTCCATCATGTTGCATTCATATTGTGCTAAAAGACCCGTTATCTTAACATTATGCGACGATGAATTAACACAAGAGAATACATTCAACTCACAACCCAAACTGAAACTTTGTCTCCATTGTAACGAGTCATTTCCTGTATCGCGTACAAGTTGGCTGGATCCAGTAACCCGTGCGAGCCATGCCTGTATTCATGCGTTCACAAATTCGACAAACTTGAGGAGGGGTTTACCAATATGCTGAGTTAAAACGGAACATTTCCCGCTTGTGTTTAGTGTTGTCTGAAAGTACACTTAAATTGCTAACGATGAGTCTGGTTTATGTCAAGTGACAGTGTACCTGTAGACCACGAGGCGTCAAAAATTACGAAAATATTTGCATCCTCATGGGGCCTTAAAATGCGTTCCTCAGACCTAGATGTAGAGGCACTCTGACAGCGAATTATCTGGTCGTAATGTCACAGGGCCGATATGGCGCTAGCTTTCCTAGGTCACCACGGTCTCGCGGTTCCCTACTTGGCTTGTGTGGCATCACGTCTATCGGCTCAGTCAAAATTTCAGCTTAAGGAGCGCCCAGGGCGGCGGTTCTAAACTTCGTCAACCTGAGCTGCTCGACGAGCTCAAAACATCTTCAGTCAGTCAGTCAGAGGGCTAGTTTACTAATCCATAGGTTTGTCAAAGTAAATATTTCCAGCTACTACATGCAGTAAAGCACGATATATAAGTTACTGCTTGTAACCCAAGTTTCTTTAACTGGGCTTCTATGTGTCTATGAAAATATGATATGACTTACAAATAATAATTTAAAAATGTAACATACTTATTGTATGAATATATAGAACAAGAATACAATGAAACATTGGTCAGACTTTATCTGGGTATTCTTGTTCTATATCTCTATGTAATGGACCAACATGGCTATTCATACATCCCTCTATTTAACTTTATGAAAATAGGCACATAAGTGACGTAAGAAAGCACATTTTATACATAAACATGGTGTAAAATATTCGAATAGGAATTAGAGATTAAGGTTAGAAAAGGGATCACAAGTTGAAACAAGTTTTTGTTTCTCTGAATTAAACCACTACCTCCACATGCAAACTTTGATACCTTTTAGTAACAAGAAACCATCAAAGCAGCTATTAGATCAATGGAAAACTCTGTAAACATTTCAAATAGCTCAATATGTGTTTTTAATACCCTAAAGTAGGATACATACGCTGCTTCTATTTAAAGATCTACATGTGATTTATGCAACTTTGTCCTATCAAATCCCGCGTTTTCTTTCTGTTTAAGCAGAGAAACATTTTAAGATACTTTTACCTGGAAATAAGACAAAATTGTTATGCATTAAAACGGGACATTTGCTGTAGCCTAAAGAGACTTTATTTGGAAAATTGGTTACACACCACATGCATGCAAATTTGTTCTTCTATTATCACTTTTTACAGTTTTATGTGTGCAGTAATGGGAAAAAGTGTTCTCTAAAATTGTTTTTAAAAATCTATTTTTTTTAGTTGTAATAATCACCTGCTTCAAAACAAATGGTCTGTTCTAATAAGATTTAATAAATTAGTGTTGGAAACGAAATTACGAACGTCTGAGTTTTGCTGATTTGCTGATATGGAAAAAAAATTAAATGTTATAAGCTAGAGGGACTACAAACAAACAAATATATATATATATATATATATATATATATATATATATATATATATATGCACAAGATTGGGAGATGCGCAGGAAAGTTATGGAACCAAATATGATTTATTAACTAAATCAAGACAGCGGAGTATGACATATAGGAAGGTTTCTTTTTTCCTTGCTAACTCTCCTGTGTTAGTTTGTATAACCATTCTCCATTCGATATGAGATTTAATGAACATGAAATTACTGTGTTTACCGGCTTCTGTGGCTCCTGGGTATAGCACAGGACTCAAAGCCGGGAGATCGTAAGTTCGAGTCTCAGCCGAGGCGGTAAGATTTTTCAGGATCGGCCCCCATAAAGGGTGAGCACTATGCAAGCTTCATGGGAAGACCGTGCCCGACGGCCGTGTTTCTGTCACAAACGAGTGCGCCTTTCGGGGGTTTCTCGGTGGTATGTACCAGTAATGAGGACGATGACGCAACAAGGGTCCGCAGGTGCATTGATCACCGGCCTGGTTGACGCCAGGATATAAAATGAGAGGAAGCATATGATACTGCCCTGTCAGTAGTCTGAAACCGGAATGGAATTCTGCAGATGTACGTAGTTAAGTTAACATAAAATAGAGGCGGTAACCTCAACAAAAAAAATGCTGTGTTTATGTGTTATATAAATATATATATATATATATATATATATATATATATATATATATATATAAATATATACTAACTGTTTAACCCGGTAACCGGGCTGAATATTGGCTCATTTTTTTTTTTTATTCTAAAATCTAAAATAAAAAATAGATTTTCAGTGGAATACTGTTTCATTATGATATGTAAAAATATGTTTACACTTATTTTCTGGCGCACATTCATACATCGCTACGTTTACCATGAAGACCTGGGCAGTGATGATTTTACATTTGCGAACTTGAATGGGACGCAGATATTCGAATATCTTGATTGATTACATATTATAAAGGTTTGATGTAAAGAAAATTTATGAAATACACAACCGTATATATATATATATATATATATATATATATATATATATATATATATATATATATATATGACTGAATCAGCAACAAAGTATCTTACAACGAATCTAGGGACAATGTTGAGCGCGGCAATTAATATAACGTGTATGAAAACAGGATATTTTGTTAAACGGTTCTTTATACAATTCCAATACTACTTTAGTTCCAAAAATGGATGCAAATTTCTTTTATTCAGGCAAAGCATCATTTTGCAGTACTTAGAAATACCGGCCTTTCATAGCGTTTTATATATATGGACCCTGGAGAGTCGAGTTGTAATACGTTTGGCGCTCTCCGTTGGCAACTACGTTCGATCCCCGGCATGGTTATGAGAGTGGCTTGTAGTTGCCCGTACATGGTCTGTGGTTTTTCCGGATACTCCAGACTACCAACCACCAACAGTTGAGCCTAGGAGAGTACCTTGGATTAGTTATTATAACTAGCTGCACAATCCAATGATTAAAACGAATGAGTCGACAGTTTGTTAGGCGTACGTAAACTTATTGATTTGGTAGAAAAAAAACTTTCTGTTACTACTGTAGACGCCTAAATGGGTTGGAATTAATGAAAAGCAAAATGTAGTAGGAAATAATCTAATGTAGGTCTGATATACCATATATCAAAGGTCCGTCTAAGGAAATATGCATGTCTTCTCGATGACTTACTGGTATATGGGAATATTCCCACACAATAAAAAGAAAAAAGTGCTGAACACGGTCATAATAATTAGACATTAAATAATATTCTCTCCTAACATCTTCTGATACCTGCAATAAGATCAAGGTTCAAGTAGCGGCACTAAATCACTGTCAAGAGTTCTCAACCTGACAAGTTATTTATACATGTAAGATCTAAAGAACTTAATTTGATCGTAAGTAAAGTCAACAACAAGTAAATACTGAACGAAGTACATTAGAAAGTCATATTTCGTGTTTGAAATAGACTTATCTGGATCAACTTTTATTGTTTTACTATATTTAACACGAATGATTTATAATTTATGACTAATGTTACTGGTATCTATAGTATATATCATATAAAAAAACTCAAATTTAAAATAATAACAATTTCGCGATACGTATCGCAATACGCAACCACTTATAGCAATATATTACAATACGAAATTTTTAAACGATACGCAGCCCTGGTGATTGGAACTGGTTGTAAAATCATGTTTCATGAATGATAGAAATAAAACTACCCATTATCGATTATTAATAGATTTCTTTATGTACCTTCTATATAACTATGAAATCTGCTTAATACCTGAAATATTGACTGATCAAATTTATTCTAACTTATATATCAAGTAAAAAAGGTACATTAAACGGAATGGTTTATAACACTCGATGAAAAGGTTTAGATTGAATAAAGTGCACTATTCTTTTCCTCATCTTTCTAATATCTCATATTTCTTACAAGATGACACTTTTTACCTGGATAACATAATTACATTATCGGTTTTGATCGATTTCGTGAATGTGCAACAACCTCGACCCAAGTGCATCATTGTGAAAAAAAACTTTAAAAGAAAACTCCCAATCATGGATATAATAAATTAGCACAGCAATAATATATAAATATATATTCTTTCGTCATCATAGGTATATCCTAGGCGTCTCTGTTGTTTAAATTAAGCAGTATCACTTTCTCGCCTTTATGATCTTTTTCATCCATTGTGATATTTTGTGTCGTCATCTTTCACTACATACCAAAATTGATGAATTCCAGAAATCGAATATATCCTTAGATATGATTGGCCTGAAAAGCGAGTATGAAGGAGTGTTATCAATTCTCACCATTTAAACAGCATTGCCTTATCCCAGCATGCCACCCATAGATACGGGTATGACACGCTTAAGCCAACAGGTCTATTTATACCGTCCCCCTGTGTGAGAAGGTGCCGGACGAATGTCCCATCAATTTTAAACTCAGAAATGCGGTGGAGCTTTTCATCAGCTACGAGAATGTTTCCATTGGGTAGTACAGCTGCGTCAAGTGTCGCACTAAATTCTCCGTCATTCGTCCCATGTTTGCCAATCGATTTGATTAGACTGCCATCCGGTCTATACAAATGCACCTGTTTTTTACCCACGTCAGTCACAATATATAATTTATCAACATCAGGATATTCTGCGACAGTAGCAGAATAAAAACTACCTGTAGCAAGCTGGTGTATCAATTCTCCATCACGGGAATATCTCTGTAAGCTCTTATTAAGGTCAATCACAATCAGGTGATTTTCTTCAACCACCAGTCCAGATGGAAATGACGCTTTTGGTTTGAGATGAATGGCCCGGGTTTGTCCACCACTGCTAACAGAAATAATATTACTATAATAAGACCCAAAGTATACATCGTTATTATAAGTGGCTAACCCACGAACTTTTCCTCCATCAGCAGATTTATATCTACATACCACTTCTCCTTTGACATTGACCTTGACCGCGTAGTTGGTGTCACTGTCCGCAAGTAGAGCAGAGCCATCTAGTACAGCTTGCACAGACCACAAATAGGAAAACGGTTTGTCCTCTGATGACAGCTGCTTGATGGACAACTGATATTTGGGCTTCTTTTCTGTGAGCTGACGACCGACCTGACCTAATTTAACTTTGAACTGAAATTCGCCTTCAGTAGTGTTTTCAGTGATACCACAGCAGTCTTCGTCTACTTTTGGGGTCGTGATGTCCAAGTACTTATTGGTTCTTATTCCATTTACTGCTGAAAACATATCTACACTTGTCTTGGAAATGATATTCAGGACATTCAATTTTCCATGTCCTTGTTCATTGTTGACCTGCATTTCATTCAGGCAGTTTGAAGCTTGTGAAGAAGCTTGGTTCTGCCTTTCCAATGATTGCGTGGCAGATTTATGAAATTCTTGATCTCGCTTTTCTAGAGCCTCCGTGATGGATTCAAGCATCTTTTCCTTGTAGACATTCAGTTTTTCTTCTGTTTTCTTTCTGCGTTCATTAAGTTCTTTGATTGACTGATCAAGTTTGGAATTGATCTTTTTGTCGATGTCTGAAATTTCCTCCTGAAGTATCCTCTGCCTCCCGGCCATTAATTCTGTCGCCTTATCCTTGGCATCCACCATTTCACAGACGTCATGATCATCATGAAATTCTGACATGATACACACGTAACACAAACCTGAATAACAGGTCAGACAGGCGTGTGTAAAATCTCGGAAGTGAATTTTGCAAATTTCCTCAACAATTACATGACCTGCTAGGGTGTCTTTTTTCCGGTGAACTGTGACACAATCATGACAGAGTTTTAATTGACAGTCTGCGCAGTGAGCAAATGCTACTTTCTCAATGCCCCGATAAAGGCAAAGCTCACATGCCTGTGCCTTTTTCGACATATGGAATGCTTGATCTGCTGTAAGGACTTTCTCATCAGCTGGCAGTCCTTTCACGCCATCTTGGGTTAGCGGGGTTTTTCGCCAACACACTGGACACTGTATTTGGCCTTCAACTTTAAGGGTTGTTGTATCTAGCAAACACGTCTGACAGAAGCCATGTTTACAGACAAGAACACGAGGAATGGTTTTCGCTCTTTCTCGGCCACAAATTATACAGTCAAGGAGTACATTCAGAATCTTTTTCTCAGCCATCTTCCTGAAAATAATAACAAAAATTACTGATAGTTGGGGGAAATGTGTATACATGTTATTGCCTGGACACTACAATTTTTTTTTTTAAGGAGAATAAACATTTGCAATAATATCTACATTATCTCATTGTTTCGTTCACTTCTTCTGAAAACACAGGTTTCCCCAGCAAAACCATCCCTGGACAGGAATTTACAGTCTCCATTTTAATATTTATCTAATACTTATAAAAGGAATTCGGTTCACGTTTGTTCGCAGTGTTCTCTAAAACCGCGTTGTGTACAATATTGTGCCATACATCATTTTAAAGATTATTATCCCCGCAGTGACATAGGCGATATGAAAATAAATAATTTTTAATATACATATAATTTTGAGTGATTTTTCCGTTTTTTTACCGAGCACAGCCGAACTGCCTTCGGCAATCACCGGAATGCGTGCATCGTGGTCACTTAACCTCTAACACTAAGGACTATTGTTCATATGAATAACGCTTGCTTTCAATGAGGGATTTGACCCACGTGCTTGGTCAGTAAAAGGAAAAAACCAGGTTTCTCGCTTTATGAAATGGAGAGTTCAACCCAGGAGGATTAATGACAAAACCTAATTTAAGGTCCGAATTTCAGGAACAGGGCTAGGGTGTTGTTGGGGGTTTCAGGCCTCAAAATTTGTCTAATACGATGAAAAAAAAGGTTGCGGTGGCTGAAAATGGGATACGGGCCCACTGCATGGAGTCCCGCTGGGTCCGCTATTGCTACTTACGATGTATGCATATTTCTGTTTCCTTCTTCAGGAACAGTTTCCTTGCAACGTACATTTAATTAATCTGTCAGGTGTTCCTCACACCAACCTGTTCTTTATACGTCCAACGATATAAATCAGTCAAATATCAACGAAACACTGTATGCCTCTGCGTCTCATTCCGGTTTGCAATGTAAACCATCGATCACTGACCAGGTCTTCAAGGAAAATATACCGGGATATGAGTTTTGCCACGAGCACAGCGCCACAAAATAACAGTAAAAAGTTATTTGTACATATCGTATTCCGAGAGTATCTCACTAACAATCTATATTTTCTTTTAACTTTTATAATAAAAAAAGAACCAACATTCAATATCTCAGTAAATATATCTCCCAAACCGCGGTAAAAAGCCCGGTATACCGGGTTTATTAGCTAGTTTAACATATTGTGATTCTGTGTGTGAGTAAGCACAATCAACGTATGTCTGTTTACCATGTAACAGAATAGCTTGGACAGAGGTCCGATCATGTTGATACACAACACAATTGTGTAGCGACAACTTTTGTGCTGGTTTCTCAAATTAAATGTATATCTATGACACCTTGATAAAATTAAAGGGAAATCATCAAAAGTATTTAATTCTGGCATACTGAAATATTTGTGTCTGTCAATATCTGATTATAGCAGGTACGCTGTGGCAAGTTGGCAGAACCTGGTGAATTCTGGCAAAACAGTTTCTCGATTCATCGATCTTGACTACAGGAAGTTCCTGTTTTATATACAGGCTGAGTCTCCAATATGGAATTCTATAACAAATTTCTGGTATTACCCACACTGTCATGTTAATGGCAATGTCGGAAACACAAACACATTTAACAGTAATAGTGAACATGGCATACCGATCTTTTGCAAGTAAGTTTACCAAACCCTGTGTATATACACATAATCCTCACAGGTAATGCATTGATAGAACATCTATAAAATATGTGAATTTTACCTGATGTTGCAGTACCCTTCCACAATCGAGCGAGACCCTTAACACCAGTGCTGTATGATAAGCACGTAGTCCGTGTTCTCTTTTCCGCAAAATCGGGACATCATGACCTACAAATAGTCTTTTTACAGAGAGCGAGCTATCACTGTTGTGTACTTTATCGGGTCTCATTGCTATAAGTGTGTCACGTTGCTGCCTGTGCATTAAACTATGTACAGGGTGCTCACCAGATGCATGATTATTTTTACTTAGAGTTTTTACTTTATTGGAAATGTAAGCATTATTATTATCATCATCATCATCATAATCATCATTATTGTGGTTTATTTATATTATAATGATTATTATGATAATGACTATGATTATTATTACTATTTTTAATTACAAGGTTTGAATGCGTTCTCTCGTGTGTGTTTGATTGTATGTTAGCGTGTTTGTGATTGTTCATTAAATAATGCAGTCATAAACGGAATCAGATGGTATTTTTTGACACCTCGCCGATCTCGGGAATTGGACAATGAAGATTCTGGTGTGGAAATTTATTTGAAAGAAAAGATTCTGCATATCTAACAATCAATATTCGGTGATATAGTCATCTCGTTTACTGAGCTCATGCCAGGTGGCAGCACATGTCGGATCACCATCTGGATCTAGAAATTGTTTAAAGGAAAAATGCTGCATTTCTGACAATGCCTTTGGAGGTAATGGGTTGCCCTGGTCTATCCGTCCTGGGTTGGAGGTGGATGCACACATATTTTTTTTAGGATGCGCATTCTCCAGGGACTTTGAAACTCGAACATATATTATCAGTAAACTGATAGGGATCCTATTAGCAAACTAGATTCTGTAGTCTCTGAAAACACTCAATCAGAATCTCCTTATCAGTCATGTGTTCAACTGTACACTTTTTCATGTATAAATACTGTCACGTTTCTGGGACCCGTTTCCCTGGCAAAACAAATGCATACGAACGGGTGGCAGTTACACAGGGACATAGGAATTCATCTTTTGTCATAATGGTAAATAAGAAAAAACAAGGGACCAATGGGTCACTGTGCTCAGCATAAGCTGACTTTGAAGGTAAAAATCTAAAATTATAATGCCGATGAAGTCTTAGAGGAAGAGGTATTATAGGCCATGCATTGTTGATTGATATGATTTTTTTGTATTGATGTGTAAGAAATTGTTGCAAATAGTATTTTGTGGCCTGATCATGTGTTTCCTAATGTTGAAACTGAAGTATGTGAGCAGTTTGTGAACAAATGATCTACAGTATTACCATGATCATTAGTAGGATTTTTGATAAATTGACAGTTCAGCAGTTAACACATTTGTTCAATTAGATTATTATTTTTCATTATATATTATTAAATATATATCTTTTAATATGATAAAATTCATAGTTGCAATATACCTATCAAAAGTAAATTCACATTTACTGAATATGTAAAAATGGCCAGACAGACTGGTAGACAAAAAAGTTGATAATTTTACCTTCCATTCTGCTGACGCAGGAAAATAATATATGAAGTTTGAATTGCATCTAAATTTGGTATATATATCAAATTGTTTTAAAGATTATGAATTTTATACATTTGCAAAATTACACATCAGAATATACAATTAGTTTTCTAATTTCAAACTTCAATAGCTTAAATCCGTATACACACAGCATATGTAAGATATTTCAACATAGGTATTGGAAAAAAAAATTCTTAATTAATGTATATTCAATGATAACTGATCACTGATCACTTAATGTCCCATTCTCCTGAGGCAAGAATATGTTTCAGTCAGATCTTAATTTTGTTCTAATACTATTTTTTTTAATTTAATAAATTTTACACATTTGCAAGAAAACTAATGTCCCCAGTGAACAGGTGCAAGGACTCGCTGGTAGGGGAGGGGGGAATGGTTGGAATTACAACAACTCTGTATATTCATACAGGGCAAACAAAGCCTTATTTTCCATTCATTTCCCTGGGGGAGGGGGTGATATGGAAATAACTGTACATCTGTCACAACAGGGGATCTCTCCTAGTGTTTCCTATTACAAAACAGGTATCCTGGCATAGCTGTCCTCCAGTGACCAGAAGTGGCTGCAGCTGGACAAAGCAAGTGAATACAATATAGCCTAAACAGATTTAATAACTATCCCATTTGTTTAGCTTTTATTTTCAAATTTCAGATTACATGAGATTATATACTTACGCTTACATGCTGTGAACATTAAATCAACGGTACTATATATATATATATATATATATATATATATATATATATATATATAACATATGTTTGTTATCATACCCAAGGCTTCAATCAATTAACAATTAAAAACTTCGTTTTTCGTGATGTCCTTTGAGCTTCAATTTATACAAATTATCTTTCATAAACTTCCACTTTTCTGTATAGTCATATAATTTCTTCAAATTATTTTCACAGTCTAGATCGCTCATGTATACAATAGCCATCACTCCGGCAATGATGATGTTGTACCCATGTTGTTCATCGGAAGAAAAAACATCACGAAAAATTCGTATATCCCATATATGCCTCACGACTACTTCTTCGATTTTTTTTATTAGAATAATTTGTCATTCTTTGTTGACCTTTTCATGGGAGGGGATTACATTGAGAATCCCAGCACGCGATGTTTATATCAAGAACAACAGTCCCTGCGAAAAGCACAGGATAAAACTATCAGTCCCTGCCATCTCATTACAAAATTATTATTAAATAGAACCGTGGATTTTCCACGGGTGTATCTAGTATTTTATATTTACAACTTGCCGGTCGTAAATTTAGACTGATAATCTGTTTTATGGGTTAAGGAGGGTAAGCCTTCATTCTCGTTCGTGTGTTTTTGTGTGTGTTTGTGTGTATGTGTTTGTAAAGAAAATAACAATCATTAACAGAATATCATGTAATTTAAAGGGCATTTCGGGAATGGACAAAGGAAGAATCGATTCAATAGTGGTGTGGACCCAGCGCATAATCCGCTTTCAGGAACTTCATTGCGGGATATTCAGAAAGTAGAGTTACTCATGCATGAATTCGCCTGGGGATATGGGCCGAATAAGCGAATACCACATGGCGGTGGCCTGTATTAGTTGGAAAGGATTTTTTTCCGTCCAGAAAAATGAAATCCGGTTAATATATATTAATCAAACGTGGATGCATGTGTAAATTGGCACATTTTTGCATAAACATTGAAAGCCATCGTCCCTTATTAACAAAGTACGAATTGTAACTGAAGACCAAACATTTCAAACTTCACAAGATGACAGGTCTTGTTAAGTTGTTTGTTAAACCAGAAATAAGATCGCCTATACCTTCGTGTTGTGCGCAAAAAATCGGGATCCATCTGTCAGCCCATCTGTTCCCACAAGGGAAGAAATTGCACCGTTAGGTGGAGAAAGTTCAAACTTCAGATGCCGTCAGGTCCCGATAGATTCTTTGTAGGACCGAAAAGTAGGTCACAGTTTTCTCAACATTCTGATGTTTGCAGTCTCCCTGTATTTTGTCATCGTAACCCATTCTTATGCACAATTTTGCAGATGAGGGACTCCAGCTAATTGTCTGATACTTAGCAGGTAATCTCTTTTTTATAGTGAGGGAAAGGTATAACATGTTTTATAGAGAGGGACGGAAAGGAAAGGTTTATCGTGAGGGAGAAACAAGACAACGAGGGAATCACGAAGACTGTCATGATTCCTGGTGTTGTCTCTGTATGTTATATTGTTTATAACCGCAAATTACAACAAATCTACATTCTAGTGAATGCAAGTCTCCTCCGTTCACTTATTCGGCTCATATCCCCAGGTTCAGTCAGTCATGCATAAGTGACTTTACATTTGTGATACTTCCTTGATGATGATTCTGGATCCGGGTCATCTGCCAGATCAACACTTAAATCTTATCGATTCTTACTTGGTCCGTTCCCAAAATGTTCTGAAAATTTCATGAGATTCCGTTCATGACCGTATGACCTATATTGTGAACAAACACACAAACCCTCGAACGATGGATGAAAGCATATCCTCCTGGCGGAGGCAATAAGATATATTCATTAACCTCGCTCGCAAATTAGTCGAAGCTGAGGATTGTCCTCAATACCAATCGACCTTTGCTCTATTCTTGAATAATAAACTTTTTCGTTGAATGAGTTATTTTTTAGCTGCAGTCAAGGTTGTGTAAAGTTAAAAGGGCATCGGGCTTGTAAGTCTGCACTACCCGGACTTTGAACCCGCCCTAAAAAGAACATTGATTATACCATGCGCTGTGAGCTCATGAGTCTTGCATGACATGGTTTTGACTGAGATCTGGTACATATACACACATACACATTCTCACAAGATATATGCTTCATTACACATTCTCCACTTTTTACTAATGCTACCATTGCCTCACAAAGCGGCTCGGCAGCTATGGGCTTGTATGTCTCTGGCTGTTATCATTTGAATGGGTTAGCCATTTAAGTAGGCTAAGGCATCTGTGCAGTGCGGTGTAACTGGGACACGCCGGTCTATATTCGGGGAAACAGCTTTCTGCAAAACGCACCGTTTACGTGTAGTTGGGCGCCGCTCGAAATAGGTAAGTGTATTGTCCGTTGTCTTGTTACGTAACCAGGCATTATGACAGCCTCTATGCCTGGGATTTGATAAATGACTGTGCCCAAAAATGTAATTAATAGTAGCTTACTCATAATCTAAAGAATTTGTGAGATGTAGGTCTACACAAAAAACATAAATAATCCGGGTCCACAACAATCTATATCATGAGATATTACATAGTGGTGTTATTGATGGCGTACATGCTTCAACATGCCCTTAATAACAATTATTCTAAGAATACACCTGAAGTGTTGACTGGCTGTGTTTGAGGAATTAATTATTACTGTAGTCTCGCATATCCGAACACGTAAGGGTATGCATAAATACCGTTAAACTCATAACCTACCATCTAAAGGGACTATTAATAGAAATTAAAACTTTGTGAAGAACAGTTAATTGCGTTTGAAAAGTATTGGATAGAACATATTAAGTCACTGTCAATTACAGCAACACTTAATATTCGAACTCGCTCAAAATTATAACAGTTAATTTACTCTTATCTGGACACATCGAGAAAGCAGTAATGCCCTGGGAACTGCACGAAATTGATATATCTATTTCTTTGAACAATTTATGGGTATATGACTGAATATTTATATATATATGTGTGTTCACATAGGGTCAGATATATGAGTGTATACGTATAGTCAGACCCGTAGGATTCTCGAGTGGGCCTGGGGGGGGACAGTTAACAGCCTGTCCACCAAGGATTGCAGACATATATAAATATTAATTATATATATATATATATATATATATATATATATATATATATATATAGAGAGAGAGAGAGAGAGAGAGAGAGAGAGAGAGAGAGAGAACCAGCCTAATTCAATATCCATATGTACCATTTTAAGATTGAAAAACGAGGAACAGTTTGTTACCTGCGTATGAAAGCGTACAGTAATGAAACGAAGTAAACATTACTGCTTTTCTCATATTTCCATATGTACGTTTATGCTTGAATTTCTAATAATTGGGCCTGGATGTGGGGGGGGGGGGGTCTAAATAACAACGAACGTATTTAACAATTCGATTATTTATTCCTTGTTTGTACAGGTTAGAAAATAAATGCTTCATGGTTAGATATACAGGTAAACAGATTTACCACCTAGAACTCGGCCCAAGCAAATCAGTCTCTCTTATTCATGCCCGAAATATGAATAATTTGTTGTTTTCCCTTATCCCATCTCCGATCCTTCGACAACGTTTTGTGGGTATCGGAGATGTAGTTTGTGCTTAATTTTTCTTCCAGGCAAATAAACCATTTTATAAACAAGCTAATGCACTAACAAAAAGATACCTTGTTTATTCAGACTGATCAGCTCATTTGTCAAAATACACCAGAAAACAAGAACTATCTCAAATAAACAAACACCTAAACAGAAATGTGTGAAACATAACCTCCTAACTTTGGTATGTGCAATATTCGGTAGTAATATCATGTTTCGTAGAAGCTAAGTATAAACAGAAATCTGCCGGATGTGGGCCTATCTCTCAAATTAAGCAGCCACTTCCTGCATGTATCTAGTACTTGTATAAGAGGCTATGTAATACATTTGCGTGCAGGTATGCGCTTTTATGATCACTGAGCGCAGTGTTTGCCTTTCATCCTCATCTGTGTGTGTTTGTGTCTTTGTTCACATAACTCGCGCAATAAAAAAAAACGGAATCTCATGAAATCACCAGGGCTTTTCGGGAATGGGCCAATGAAGAATTAAGTAGATTATGGTGTGGATCTGGCACATGGTGCGGAATCAGGATTGACATAAAATTTTCACTAATGAACAGTTACTTTTACAAATACACGAATGAGCCAAGGGATACGGGTGAATAAGTGAATGCAAACACGGGCTTGGGAGCTTCCCACAATATTGACATCCCAACAAGGCGGAGGCCTGCATTCCTTGAGGTGCAGATGTCTTGTGTTTATCTGTATTTTGCATTGTTTGAACCTATTTTATAACCGTTGATACACTTGAGTATAAATTTGCCGTTTTTTTAATGGGCATTGTCATATGAATAAAAGAGTAAATTAACATATGATTGACGTGTAGCAACTGATAAAGCGATTCAGCAATGTGGACATGTACGTGAAACAACTCCGATAACAACTCCTAGGGCATCCCCTGAGGCCTAATTAGAATTAACAGGAAGTTACGTAGTCATGGCTATAAATAATCATATTATAATTACATGTAACAAGGAAACTTTGTGACCCATATATATATATATATATATATATATATATATATATATATATATATATATAAATATATATATTTATACCTTTTTAGCTTCCGTATGACACAGTTCAAATATATATAAATATATATATATTTATACCTTTTTAGCTTCCGTATGACACAGTTCAAATATATATATATATATATATATATATATATATATATACATATATATATATATATGTGGGTCACATATATATACCTTTTTAGCTTCCGTATGACACATTTCAAATATATATATATATATATATATGTACATACTTATCACATTTCAAATATATTATAATTTATTATAAGGTATTAGAAAATAAAGCATTATGTTTTCAGTATAAGTTAATTCTAAACCAGGTTTAGATATAATATTTAATTGTAAACTCATAAATAGAACCAAAGTCTATATTTCTATTTATTAATATATTTCATTTGCAATATATAAATATTATTCTCAGAATGGTGGGTGGGAGGGATGATTACATTGATTATCCCCCCTTGCCAAAAAGTGGGGGGTCGACATATACCCCCCCCCCCTCATATTGACGTCCCTGCTTGTCGGGTTCAAGAGGTTCCTTTATACAGAGCATGTCAAATGTGTATATGATAGCCATTGTTCCCTGTTTTCCGGGATATCAAATTATCCGGGAATTTTGAGAACCTCCTGAAAATTAAATGCAGGTAAGTAAAATACTTTGATTTGAATCGGTTGTAAAATTCACCTGAGCAAAAATTGACCGATGATTGATAAATATTCGACTATTTTATCAATTTGTGTACCTTGTATATTTCTAAATTTACTTATATATAGGTGTATATAGACTAATATATAAGCTCAGATACATCAAGTCTTCCAAGTTATATTTTAATGTGCAGTTCACATCGCAGGCCCAGTTTGTGCAGTTTGAAATAAAAATATGCAGAACTTTTTAATTCTGGAATTGTGTAATTCTTAAAGTTTAGTCTTGCGCTAGTCACAGATTATAAAACCATGCATGTTATGCTTAATGAGAAAATAATTGGAATTTATCGGCAGTGGCGGATCCAGAAATTCGAGAAACAGGGGGCGCTAATATTTGGTTGGTGGCTGATGGTTATTTTTAAAAAATAAGTTCTTTCAATTTTGTTTTGTAAATTTAATAATATATATATATTATATATATATATATATATATATATAATTAGATATATTTAGGATTTTTTTTTTAATTTCATCTGTTTCACCATGAAACTCTTAAAGTTAATTACAGGTATATCGGGGAGGGTATGGGGAAATTTGTGCAATGTGAAGAGGACATTTTGAGGCACCTGTCACATAAAATATGAAGATTTTCTGAAGGGGTTTTGGATATATTAACGTGTGGCCGGCGTTCTTTTTTTATATTTCTTCAAAATAAGGATATTAACTAGAAAATATAGAATGTTGATGTCAATGGTGAAAAAACATATCTATGTTTTATAGCTTGCAAAATATCATCATATTTTAAAAGTAATTCTCCTAGTTGAATAGTCGTTAAAATGTTCAAGTCGTATGTGAAACGTTTTACCGGCTTCTGCCTCACCCAAAGGCGAATGCAATTTTTTTTTTTCGGGGGGGGGGGGGGGGGGAGGGAAGGAGGTTCCTTGGTGTTATGACCCGGCAGAGTGTAATAATATATAAACTCGTTATAGAAATATTTGGATGCTATCTTCATATGGACTCAATCACAAAGCTGTTCATTAATATCCTCAACTTATGAATTGGAAAGGGTATTTCTAGGGTATAAAAAAAGAAATGTGTAAAATGAAAATTTATAACGAATAAATGGCAAAAGAAATAGATAAAATGGGAGATGTTTCAGCTAACCCCCCCCCCCCCCACTGGATCCGCCACAAATCGGTGTTACAAAACGAAGTTTTACTCCATTTTATTTGTTCTGGCATTTGTGTGCGAATATTGTTCAGTAGTTCTGTAAGGGCGGGCCAGTGGACACCTGTAGGCTACGATTGATTTTGGAAATAAAAAGTTTCTTTGGTTGAAAATGCTTGTTCCCGCATATGATGTTAGAACAAAATGTTGCATTGCAATATATCCTAAATAGCAATCATGCATTGATTTAACTCTACGTCTTATTACTATATGATTTTTTTACTGCGCTTTACATATCATAATTTCAGAAGTAATGGTTATTTTATAACAATAAAGATATTGGAGTAATGTCAATTAATTCCATCAATATAATGGCTTACATTGGTCGTCAAAATGTGACGGACAGTAGAAGTGTTGGTAAAATAATAACAACACAGGGAAACGCTTTGATACACAAAGAAATCATTATTTAATCTCAGGGGTTGTAATGATTTTTTTTATGTTTATATTGAACATGTGGCATAGGAAGCGGGAATAGTTTTAATTTCAGCTATATCTTAATGATACTGTAGATCATGATGAATACAAAGTTTTGGTGGTCAATTACTCCCGAAATGGTCAATTGTGACAGCACTTTTCTTAGAATTTCACCTATCATGTATGAGGGGGATTTCTAGATAGTTTGTCATCCAGTTTACAGTGTTTTTACATTTTTCTGTAATCTTTTGTTTATGCTTCTCTAATTGACATAAAATGGAATAAAGATGTGTCCTTGCCTCATTGAATCATCGTATATGTCAGCCTGAAGCATGTGTTCGAAAATTTTTCAGTGGAGCCGATTTAAATAAAATTAAATTGTAGAAAATTTAGCAAAATCAAAATAACTGATTACTATTGTATTACTGAAATGTATATTCTGTAATATTTAAAGTGTTGGCCCCAAAATCAGTATATAATATGTATCATATTTCCAATCAAAACTATAGGTAAAATTATATAAATATTATCAATAAAAATATAAAAGAACATCGACTCTGATTTAGTTTAGGTAACTGGACGAAAGCCAACTTGTATACGCGATACTTGATGATTCTTTATAAAAGAGACATATTTTTAGTTTGAGTTCACTTACATTCTTTTTTGTTTATTCTTCATTCGTAGCCTAACCTTAAGACTCTCGGTTGATTATCACGGTATCAATGCAACAACTAGGATCGACGACCATTGTAGTACATTCCTCCATGTGGCTTGTATCACGACTCAAGTTTGGCTTACCAGCCCAATTTAAATGGCTATATAGTCGTGTTTTCACGGCTAAGGTTTTCCCCCGATGCAGCTACCTTCCTAGGGTCTCCTTTTGCGATTGTTTTATCTTTTTTATGGTCCTCTGGGTATCCATGGACGGGCCAGGAAAAGTTCCCAAGTGAGCCAGTGGTATAAACCGTATATGGAGACCTTTTTGCAGTTTGTATAAATAATATACTGATGGTAGTGGCCTTAATGACACTTTTGCGAGGGGGGTGAACCATGTTTTCCCTTTGTTCGTTTGTCTGTTAGCAACTTTAGGCAAAAAGGTATAATTTTGATAAAAAATATTTAAGTGGGTTCGGAGGAACATCAACGTAACAGTCCTTTAAATTCCGGAAGTTATATGATCATCATCATATTTTTTTCATTATGCCATAAGGCGATTCTTTGGTCCCCTTGTATAAGGGCGCCAATTGGTAAGAACTAGGGCCAGTGTTCCATCTGCCATTCACTTGGGGAAGCCGTGTTACAGAAGTATGGCACAGCATATCTACGTATACACATGAAAGTCGCATTCCGGGTTTTTTTTGTAGGCGTAGATAACGTTTGTATACTAGTTTATTTGGTATGTTTTTTAAAGACATAAATTTTAAGTTTGAACTGAAATTAGTTAGGATGGATCTGTTCTCCCTTTGTATATGAAAAAGAAGATTTTTTTTGTATGAGGTAGTATTGAATTCTGTACCAGTGAACGTCATCATCGGTCCCATGTTTTTAAAATTATTAAAGGTCACCCAGGTATAAAGTAACATTTATATCCATTATATTATTTCATCAATGTACTACTGTCATCAATTGTATAGCAAACATTTACTGTAATCTTTAATTCTTCTAGCCAGCTGGTATTATTGTTATGTCCCACTGTCATCAAGCCCCAGAGCCTCTGGTTACTCTGCTACGGAATTGCCGGTGGCAATGATATAGTCGAGCATTCAAAACGCTTCGGCCTTTTGAAATCAGTTCTGCAAAGTCAAATCAAAAGACCTCACTCACAACTCCTGGGGGGGTCTTCCGGGGCTTGCCTAAAACACGGAACGCGGAACAGGAGCTAAAATGAAAATTTAACAAATCGCATATGTTGAAATACGTTTATCACTATAAATTATGTCATGAAACATTCACCCATTTGAAAGTTATGACACTTTTTATATCTTATCTCCGTTCCATTCCGTAAATTAGGCCCCTGTTCCGCTTTCCATGTTCCTTGTTTCGTGGCCAGCCCCGGAACTGATTTCAAAAGGCCGAAGCGTAGTGAATGCTAGTCTAGTCCACACCATCCGAGTCCGAGTGCAACAGGCCAGTCGAGTCCAAATCCAAGTCCGTGTCTTTGTGGTTCGAGTCCAAATCCAAGTCCGTGTCTTTGTGGTTCGAGTCCAAATCCAAGTCCGTGTTTTTGTGGTTCGAGTCCAAATCCAAGTCCGTGTCTTTGTGGTTCGAGTCCAAATCCAAGTCCGTGTCTTTGTGGTTCGAGTCCAAATCCAAGTCCGTGTCTTTGTGGTTCGAGTCCAAATCCAAGTCCGTGTCTTTGTGGTTCGAGTCCAAATCCAAGTCCGTGTCTTTGTGGTTCGAGTCCAAATCCACCTTCTTTGAGTCCGAGTAATTTGGAACAGGAGTCCAAGTTGGAGTCCGAGCCGATATAAATCTTATTAAAAGAAATTTAAATAAGGATATTTAAGTTAATCATTTAAGTTTGGTTATTTTACTGGAATGTATAATTACGCTTAGCCCCTAATGAAGAGCAAAAACTGGATAAACATAGTAATATATATATATATATATATATATATATATATATATATATATAATATTCTATTAATAGTTCACCCATGTTCATGAACATTTTTTGTAATTTGTGATAAAGGTTTCTTTTCTACCGGACTCGAGATGGACTCGGGCTATTTTCTCGACTCCTCAATCTCGAGTCAGAGTCAACACCTTCAAATCCGAGTCTGAGTCCTAAAAAAATAAACTCGAGTCCGGACTCGAGTTCAAGTCGGAACTCCAGGTCTATATCAAAGGTCAATAGACAATGATGTCAGCCATGATCCCTTTTTACTCAGATTTCAAGTTTTTTTTCTGAGGTTTTCACCCAACTTTACCTCTGTGATCTTTTATTTGGCGATTTCTTTGGGATCAACAAAATAGTATGACTTTGAAATTAAACCTATTATAACGCGCTGTGATTGTGACGTCATTGTGGGCCGAATTGTACTCACAAACGTTTTTGGATTGAGATTACAGGAACAATACCCCCGCAATGCATTGGGCCTTATAAGTACAACAATGGCGCAAGTGTAAATATAGTGAAGTGACTACATAGAGACTATTCCGTTGAAATATTTTAGAATATCACTGTCTAAAATTGCCATGCACTTTCATGGTTTTGTGGGAATCATTTAAAAAAAATAATTAATGTAATTTTATAAGCATGCGTTTGTGCGATGTTAAAAATAAGGCGATTTCTTCGGTTTTGAAACGCGAATAGACTAGACAAGTGGTCCGGACTATCCGATAGTTCCTTACTGGAAGAGGTTTGGCTTAAACAGAATAAACCTCTTTTGGAGATTTGATTATCGGTGAGGGTGTAGATTTGAAGAAAAATAGCTGTGTAATAATTCCGTTGATCCATAACAGTTCATTCATGGTTGATTTAAGTCAATGTTTGGGTGATGTGCACATAAGGAGGTCATATGATACTTGTGGACAGCATACTTATGTATTTGGCGAGTTAACGGGTGGCACATAAAAGAGGTTTAACTGCATTTAATATTGAAGTCCTAACACAACAGTGAGACCAGGGCTTGGTCCGTGTGTACGTGTACTCAGCTGTTCACTAACAAATGGTGAATGCTGTTCTCTTATCAGCTGGAAAACTAGGTTACGTAGGGAAAATATAAACAGAACATATAGATATATTTATATATTCATAGGTTAATGTTGCCTTGACGCAGGAAAATGAGTATATTTGTTATGCGCGTGATATTGAGTAAATAAAGGGACCTAAACAAACCCTCCTGAATGTTAAGAGGATTGATTTCATTTTATGATGAGATAAGGGCAAGGATAACATGCTCACTGTCGGTTTTCAGGGGGCATGTTGTTCGGGCTACACTTATTAGTCTATTAACCAGAAGCCCAAAATAGGGTTGGTTGGTACCACCGGGGGTTTGCAAAACAAGACCTATATATTCTGAAAGCTCTGTTTCTCTAGTTTACAAAGTATGATAGCAGTGTGGAAGTAATAACTTTTTTAAAATTCGCCATTTATGAGATACACTTCTCGCTATATTTTCTTTTAAAATATATGAGAACAAAATGTTTTCGTTGTTAAATCATAGCCCTAAAAAGGAAAAATGGTTGAATATTCATTCATTTATAGGTTACTGCACGAATGCAAAGTGCCTGATTTTCAGAAAACAGTTTCATGATAGGATTTCCAGTTAAGAACAAAACTCCTAAAAAACAAATGCTTTACATCAAATATGATAAGTGACTTCCCTCTACATGAGGCACTCAAAGAAAGATTCTATTATACATACAGTGATGAAAAATGTGAAGATTGCCTGAAATCATGGAAACGAACACAATATTTGGTTCAAATGGACATGATTACATGGGGAAATAATATTTAAGCTAGTGGTTATCCTAATTTTATTATCTTATTCAGTTGAAACATAGACTTTGATTAAAAACATGAACAACAAAGTCTACTGAAAGATTTTAAACTATTAATTTATATTGACTAGCACTTTATATTCTAGTACTGCAAAAAAAGCTGTTTTTCTTGATCAAGTACCTTTGTTTAAATATCCATTTGGTATCTCAAAGCTACTCGGTTGACATTGTTATCATACAAAAATTAAAACCAAATAATATTAGGTACGCTCCCGAGGCAGCGGAAATCTTGCGCTTCTAAAGAAGCAACTGATTTTCACGCTGCCAGCTGTGACCGTTTATGATATATTTAGACTCCAGGTGGCGGTTTGTTGTCCACTGAAATAAACGTGCGTACGATGTGACAAGCAGCCAATCAGATGCCTAATAACAAACACTCAACAGGCATCCTGGCTCCGCCCATTGCCGCGCTTCAAGCGCCTTTGATGAGTTTCCGGTCGAATTTAAATTGCTCCCTTTGCATTCTCGCATCATCGACCGATTCGATTATGACATTATGACTGTGTTAGCGTAGCCATGTATCTGTTGTCTGCAGAACTGAAACCAGCCAGCGAGGTGTACACGCAGCCTTTGTTGTTACGTTTCGTTTGAATTACAGCTCACCGGCCGAGCATCCTATGTGCCAAGGCCCTAAGCAAACCACGTCAGGGGCAATTCTCTCTGAGCCTGTGGCCTGTTTAGACGGTTACGCTGGGGGAGGAGCTGTCACTCAAAAAGAAATGAATATGATTGGCTCCGTGTATTCCTCGCTTGGCTTTGTCTTCCAGCACAAAGTTTAATCTGATTGGACAAAAATACAGTGCTCCCCTCTGGTGTTGCAAAGCAGGATACGAGGTCATAACAAATAGCGCCTTACGATATAGGAAGTAGCCCTATAGGTAAAGCGCTGTGTAAAGAGCGTAAATATTAGGCTGCTCATGATAACATTAAAAATTTGCCACCCCAGGTGATACCGGTGACCCCGTTTGCATCATGGACTATATAGGTTTTATCTTTGGAATTCTCTTTTGATACTTATATGGTTACATTTTGGTTACATTATGGTTACATCGTATCAAAAAACCAATTAGCTATATGAATATATATATAGAAGGTAGTGTCACCCTCCGATGTAAAGTGCTCTATGGCCTAAGTGTTGTTTTTCTCCAGAGTTAAATATATGTGTATATATATATATATATATATATATATATATATTATAGACACGTGTGTTTGTATTTATATGCTTGCATAAGTATTGGTAACACATGTTTACAAACTATAAATAAGAAAAGAGTTATAATATATATATATATATATATATATATATATATATATATATATATCATTGGTGTTTGTCATTCTATTTTCAGACAAACGTATCATGATAAGTAACTCTTCGTTTTTATAAAAGATAAAGGCTAACGTAGTGTTTCGTGGGGTGTGATTTTTATAACACCAGAATCTAATTCTAGTTTTTAATAAGTACAAATCTAAACAATTTGTTCCGTACAGAACATCCAAACTTTGCCAAATTCTATGAACTACTTTAACATAAGTTTCGGGGGAAAAAAGGTCTCCACACTTATGGAAAATTTACATTTACCAGGCACAGAATGTCGGTGAAGCAGGTAAATACACATTAGACCGAGTCCGAGAGCAAGTCGGAGTCCAGACCACTCAATCCAGGTCCATGACTGGACCTTCCAGTCCGAGTCGTTTGGAACCCGAGTCCAGGTCCGAGTCCAAATTTTGAACAAATCCTTAACAATAATTCAAAATGGACATTTCCAGATTTTCATGTACATTACAATCTAGTTCACACATGTTTTTACTAAATTCATATAGTTGTCGATGCTGAGCAAAGCTCGATATATATAGTGATATTATTTTGTAATATTCTGTTAGTACCTTGCACATATACATTAATCTGTATATTATGTGACAGAGGCTTATTGCTCTAGAAGTCGAGATGGACTTTTCCTGGTTTCTCGGGGCCTTGCTTCCTAGTCCGAGTACAAGTACAAATCCGGACTCGCGACCTACACCACTGTAGGACTTTATTACTTCAACACGCAATTCTATAAATTAAGTGGTTTTAGCACGGGCGGCAAACAGGCGCGAAGCCAGATTGAAGGAGGGCGGGGGCTGAAATATTTGGCAAAAGCAATTTATGCACACACATATATATATATATATATATTTAGATATATATTCATTATATATATTTTTATTATTTATTATATATATTATTTATTGAATACATATATCAACTCACAACATACTGATGCTTAATTCCAATTAGAATTATCAGTTCTATATGCTGAAAACAAAAACAAATAAAAAACAAGAGACACAAGGGTCTGAATTTTTATATTTTTCAGCAAATGCAAAATATACTTTGTTTTTGGTGTTATACACACACACATATGGAAATATATGGATAAATATATATATATATATTTATTAGTATTAGCAACTCTAAGAGAAAATAATCATGCAATTTGTATTGAATCAAGTACTAAATTCCATTATTATTGTTTTTTTATATATATTAGTATGAGCTAAGAGAAAATAGTCATGCTATTTGTATTGAATCAAGTACTAAATTCCATTATTATTATTTTTTTTTTATATATTAGTATTAGCAAAGCTAAGACAAAATGTTCATGCTATTTGTATTGAATCAAGTACTAAATTCCATTATTATTGTTTTTTTTTTATATATATTACTATTATCAAAGCTAAGAGAAAATGGTCATGCTATTTGTATTGAATCAAGTACTTAATTCCATTATTATTGTTTTTTAGCTCAGCTGACTGTTAGTCATCTGAGCTATAGCGATCACCCTTTGTCCGTCGTCCGTCTGGCCGCCTGTCCGTCTTGCCGTCCGACTGTCCGTCCGTCTGTCCGTTAACCTGGCACAAATCGTAACCACTGGACCTAGAAACTTGTAACTTGACATTCTGAGAGGTCCATGAAAAATCTCCTTGGAAACCAGAAATCTCTGTTACCCATATCCTTCGAGCTATGGGGCCCCAAAGTACCCCTCAGAATAGTAAAAAATTTCATACAAAAACTTCAATATCTCATTAACTACATCACTGATGGTCATGATTTTTGGCATACATATTGATCATGAGATGTTCCATCAGTTCCTGCAGACTGGTGGCGACATCTGTATTTTTCATTTTTTTACGAATTATTTTCTCTATTTTTGAGACCTTTAAAAATATGAACATCTGTTAACAGGGCACAAATCATAACAACTCGACCTAGAATCTTCATTCTTGACACAGTGAGAGATGAAAAGTCTCCATGGAAACCAGAAATAAGGTCTCTGTTACCCATATCCTTTGAGCTGTGGGGTTCCCAATTACCCCCCAGAATAATGGACATTTTGATAAAAAAAACTGCAACATCTCAATAACTACAACACTGATGGTCATGTTTTGTGGCATACATATTGATCATGAGATGTTTCATCAGTTCCTGCAGACTGGGTGCGCCACCTGTATTTTTTTCAAATTTTTACTAATTTTTTCTCTATTTTTGAGACCTTTAAAGATGTTGTTATCTGTCAACAGGGTACAAATTATAACGACTGGACCTAGAACCTTCATTCTTGACACACAGATAGACCCATGAAAAGTCTCCATGGGAACCTGAAATTAGGTCTCTGTTACCCATGTCCTTTGAGCTATGGCACCCCAAAGTACAAAAGCTGAAGTATCTGAACAACTAATGCAGAGATCACCATTATTGTTTGCATGGATATTGATCACTGAGTGTTTCATCAGTTTCTGCAGACTGGTGGCACCATCGATATTTGTTCGGGTGTTTTTACAAATTTTTTTCTCAATTTTTGAGACCTTTAAAGATATGAACATCTGTTAACAGGGCACAAATCATAACAACTGGATCAAAAATCTTCATTCTTGACACACAGGGAGACCCATGAAAAGTCTCCAGGGAAAACTGAAATTAGGTCTCTGTTACACATATCCTTTAAGCTTTATGGCTCCAAAATACCCCCCCCCCCCCCGAATAATGAAAAATTTGATACAAAAACTGCAGTATCTCAATAACTTCAACACTGATGTTCATTATTTTTGGCATTCATATTGATCATGAGGTTTTCCATCAGTTTCTGCAGACTGGGTGCGCCACCTCTATTTTTTTTAAATTTTTACGAATTTTTTTCTCTATTTTTGAGACCTTTAAAGATGTTGTTATCTGTCAACAGGGTACAAATCGTAACAACTGGACCTAGAGTCTTGTAATGCAAGGAGGCCAATGAAAAGTGTCTTTGGAAACCTGAAATTAGATCTCTGTTTCCCATATCCTTCAAGCTATAGGACTCAGAAGTATCCCTTTAGAATAATGGAAAAGTTGATACAAAAGCTGAAGTATCTAAACAACTAATGCAGAGATCACCTTGAATTTTTGCATGGATATTGACCTTGTGTTTTTATTAGTTTCTGCAGACTGGTAGAACCACCTGTATTTTTTTAAAGTTTACCCATTTTTCTCTATTTTGAGATATATAAATACAGACACAATCTTGGACTGTTGGTTAATCTGTTTGATGCTTCAGGTGAATGGGTATATACTACCATTCAGATGATAAAATTTCCTTTAACGAATCTCTTCCCAGTCAGCTGAGCGTCATGACCCATGGGTCACTTGTTTTTATATATTAGAATCAAGTACTAAATATATGATAGCCATACTAATACTCTGATATGATTGCCATGGTAAAATACAGTGTATGGGTTTGAGATACCGTGCAGCATATGAAATATTTACAAATAGGAAAGGTGGACAAAACAGATTGATAACGTTATTTCCCTTTCTGCTTAGGCAGGGAAATTTTAGGTTCATATTATTTTTTTGTCCATTTTTAAGGGGAATAACGATTTATGTAATAAAAGTATGTTATCATATTGAATTGTTAAATTTAACAAGTATGATAAATTCTCAATACAAAAAATCTGCAAATATAAGTAAGTTAAGAATTATAAGCTGCATCAATATTTATCATTTTTTTGGCCATGTCAAATTATGCATTCACATTTATTTTACTTATTTTTAAAATCATAAGATTTTAATGCATTAACTTAATTTTAAAGAATATTATTTTTTAAGATAAAATCTTTTTAAAATGGCATGTTCTAGGTTATTCCGTAAATTACTATTCCCAAAGAAGGTTTGTTGAAAAGGTTTTTACGTTTTCTGTATATGCTTCATTTCAATAACTAAAAAAAAATTTCAGTAAAATAAATTTAAAATTCTCTTTTCAAATCAGGTATAGGCACTGTTGGTGTTGAGTAGGAACAAGCAACATCAAGTGTAATTTTATACTGAATTACACACATGTTGAGAAAGAGAGCAAACATTTTTTAATTCTTCTGAAGCAAGGACTTTTTCTTGACATGCACATTCACACCTTTATAGAAAAACCCAACACTGATTATTCAAAGTGCACTCACTTTAACCCTTTGTACTACAAAACCAATTTCCAAGATCTGTAAAAAAAAGTCCAGAAAAAATAAATCAATCAAACGTAGACAATTATAACATATAACTTGTGTGTGCATCCTCTCCATGGAGAGGGGTGGGACAGAATGGGAAGCCTAGCTCTACTGAGCAAAGAGAGATAGCTGCGTGGACTGAAACAAGTTACATAACAGGTGACTAGGTAAGGGATCCGGCACTCACTGCACACGACCTTGCTGGGGTGACTTGGTGTAAACAATCTAAGTTACTGTATTTTGAAGTTTGGATTCGTAGGTCCAACAATTTCAAACAATTCCATGTAAACCGACGGATGGCAGGCCAGCTGGATGACGGACGAAGGACTACCGCTATAGCTCAGATGACTCATATTAATCTTAGCTACAAATATCATATATGCAGGATCAAACCGTATGAGTTGAGCAATATATCCCAAATCTGCGGATGCCAGTGACAGGATTTTCATGACTGTGTTTCAAACAATTTAATCATTATCAGTCTGACTGAAATTCCGTGAGGACGGGAAGTACTGGAGACCACCGGGAGGGGGGGGGGGGTGTTGGTACCCTGCGACCTCCGCTCTGCCTACACTCCTGGCATATGAGCGGGATTGCACTGTATTACAAACGAGCCTAGGTTATAGTCCGTGTGTACTGTGTGTATATTAACGTGCATTCAACTGTAAGGTAATATGTGAGGAAACTGCTGTCTTATCAATCGGAAAACTAGGTCGAAGAGAACGTATGCATAAAGCATGTATTTAATATACATTCCAAGGTTGGGTTCGTCTGCGGGGCAGATTTAAAGAGCTCTTCTCTAGACTAAGTAATATTTGTTATGTGCTTGATCTCTGATACACAAAAAGAAGTACTTGTACTTTAGTCAACATTAGTGTTACCTGGAGGACATTAGTTTTGTGGTTCAAGACGTGAGAGACGTGTTCGTTGTCACCTTTGGAAAGTGGATACTTTACTCCATGGGTTAACTTGTGTTTATTTCTATCCTTGGATTGATTTACGCATTTTCCTGGTTTATTTCTACAGAAATAGGGTCTATGTATGTATTTATGCTTTTAGACCAAGCAGGCCGTTTTTTTTTTTTCATCTCGAATATTGTTTTGTATTTGCTGTCTGTGTGATTAATTAATCTACAAAATGTGAATGAAGTTAAGCAATTATATATATATATATATATATATATATATATATATATATATATATATACAGTCTGCAGGAACTTATGAAACAATATTAACCCCCCACCCCCACCATATATATATATATATATATATATATATATATATATATATATATATATATAGGGGAACAGGGACTGGTGGCACCAGTTGGATTTTTTTCGAAAATTTACTCATTTTTCTAATCTATTTTTTGAGACCTTCCAAGATGTAGTCGTCAGTTAACAAGGGTACAAATCGTAACCACTCGACTAAGCTTCTTCTTTTTTAACATGCTGGGAAGTCCATGAAAAATCTACTTGGAAACCTGATATAAGGTCTTTGATACCAATATCCTTTGAGCTATAGGACTTGTAAGTATCCCTCAGTATAATTTGATACAAACCTCCAGTTTCTGATCAACAGATGCATTCATCACTATAATTGCCTGCATGCATATTCATCATGGGGTGTTTCATCAGTTCCCCAAGACTGGTGGTGCCATCTATATATATATATATATATATATATATATATATATATATATATTACTTTTTTGTGCATTTTCTTTTAATAACTATATTTGAGACCTTCAAAGATGCGGTAATCTGTTAACAGGGCACAAATCGTAACCACTGGACCTGGAATCTTCTACCTTGACATCCAGGGAGGTCCATGAAAAATTTTCCTGGAAACCTGAAATTAGGTCTTTGTTACCTATTTCCTCCGAGCTATGCTACAGTTGAATGGGGATACCTCCTACAAAATTTGAAATTCATGCCACATTCCTTTATTAATGTCTCTCTAGTTTCAAATGTTTACACATTTCATCAATTACAGCTGCGGAATCAGCATAATTTTGCACCTAGTGTCCCCTTGTCATCATCAACCTCCACATATGTATTTAGGTCACCATGATCTCATTTGGATAATTTACAGGTTTCTGCTAAGTGCCCTTAGGAAATCCAGTAACAAACACATAAATGCATCGAGTATCACACTACAGCGTATACCAACTAGTCAATCAGCTGAGCGTCATGACCCATGGGTCACTTGTTTAATAAATTCGTGAAAGCGTTCACATATATAATATATATATTGTACGACGGGCATGGAAAAATTGATCAGGGCTGTCCAAGACTAATCGTACACTTTTCCTGCGACAGTCTTATGAGGTTTATGGTGGACGTAATACAAAAAATGGCCGATTTTATGTATGTGACTTAGGCTTAAGTGGCATCAAGACTTCAAAGCGCCCGCCCGCATGCTCGAATATACTGGATTCAAAACCTGATTCGGATCAACATCACGGATTGCATGCATTCTAAATATGAGTCCCTGTTTGTAACACACTAATATATCGGAAAATAATTCGTATAATATTCACAAATAAGTTACTGTAATTAGTGAGTAGACTGCAAACATACAACACAACCAACGCTAATTATTTAATTTCACGTCAGCCAGGCATGTGCTGCCCTCAGTATTTATTATAATATTTGCGGTAGACGATGCGTAATTTTTTGGTAATTTATGGTAACACTCATGTTTGTCCTGGTAACAACTCTACTAGTTTGTGTGGCCTCAGCCCGCAGTGTATGCGTGTCAGAATAAACATGTATTTAAAGATTACAAACACGCAGTGCCGACGAGTGCTTGGACCTTCACATTTCACGGTCCGTATTCAGGTTTGGTTTAACAGAAGTATTCGCGATTATTTAACATTTACAATTATACTATTTCTCTGACCGCAAGCATGTGCTTATGATATGTTTTATACACGGTCTGTTACGGCCGTGTTTTCATGGTTTACGTGATACAGGGACATCAAGTATAGAGCATGATTCTGGTTGACAGAATTGTGTTTAATCCTGTTCCGGGTTGGTTCAATTTGCAAAATAGGTCAATATGATCTTGTTGCGTGTAGCTAGGAAACTTTGATTCCTAAGGCATATTGTCAGTTTTATATGGCTGTATCTTTAGAATCAAACATGCATGCTCGTCATTCATTTATATTATTATTATTATTATTATTATTATTATTATATATATATATATATATATATATATATATATATATATATATATATATATATATATATATATCTGTCTTTCAGTCGGCCATATCTTTGACAAAAATGATCGTAGCAACCTCAACTGTTGCTTATTTCATATTCTTCTACCAGGGCCTTTTTCCAGCTGGAGGAGGCCTAGTTTTCACCCTTTTATACCCTTTGATCAGTTTCCTGTGACAAAATGGCAATTCCGCAAAATCTCCTCCAGCGAGAATATTCCAGATTTCTAACAAGTTTATGTAACTCTTTAACTTTTTAGACACGTCAAGTTTCAGTGTTTGATGGAATTTATGCCTGAAATGCCATAAATTTTAGCTAAGCTTATTGAGTAAAGATAATTACAGCTGCTTGAGACTGGTGGCACCACCTGTATTATTTCATTTTTTTTTCACATTTTTTTTTTCATTTATTTTCTTTTTTTGAGACCAGCAAATGACAGTAATAATGTCAGTTTTTCAGCTGTCTAGTGTCTTGAAACCTTGTATATATTTTTATCAAGATTACTATTATCAGACCCTTCAGACTGGTAGTGTCACCCGTGATTTTCTATTTTTAACGCAGTTTTCCTCTTCTCGAGATCGCCAAATTACATCAATGTTATCTGCTTCTGTTATTCAACTAGGGTTTCATTTTGTGTTCCGAAACCTGGGGTGTTTATTAGTCACGACTAGATATATCAGCTCTTAAAGACGGGTGGTGCCACCTGTATTTTTTTCTCTCCTGATTTGAGAAATTACAAATTACATCAATGGTATATCTTTTTCTCCAATGTGGCTTACACTTGTGTCCTGAAACCTGATGTGTTCATTATTACAGATTTCCCTCAGATTTGACACACCATTTTTGCATCCAATTCTCAGATGAGTTAAAAAGCCGTCCAGCTTTTCTGTTAATTTCAATTTCCAATGTCTGCGGGATTTTAGGATTATTATGACCCAAAAGTTTTTAGCTCAGCTGACTTTCAGTCATGCTGGGCTATAGCGATGGGTCTTTGTCCGTCGTCCTTCCGTCTGTCCGTCCGGCCGGCCGTCCGTCCGTTAGCAGGGCACAAATCTTAACGGTAGGGGCTAGGGCCATGAACCCTATGCAGTCTAAGAGGTTATAAAAAGATCTCTTTGCAAACCTGAAATTAGGTCACTGCGACCTATATTCTCGAAGTTATGGGGTGTGTTTGCAGAAATAACCCCAGAAATAACTCTTTGAGACAAAATTTTCATCCCAAACCTTCCATCTTTCACATACAGCTCACCTACCAACAGGGGAAGAACCATAATTTTTTTGAGGTCAAAAGGTCAAAGGTCAAGGTCACAGGAGCCTCTTCTTTGAAAAGCCTGTGGATGCATTTTAAGCCAACCCTTTCATCCCAATTCTTTGATCTTTCACATATAGCTCACCTACTAAGTTGGAGAAGAATCCTATAGATTTTGAAGTCACAAGGTCAAAGGTCAGGGTCACAGGATCCACTTCTTTGAAGAGGTTGTGGACACATTTCAAGCTGGACTTTTCATTCCAAACCTTCCAGCACTGATATCGCTTCTCTGCCAACAGGGGAAAAGACCTGTTGATTTTGAGGTCAAAGGTCAAGTTCACAGCACCCACTTCTTGCGTGGAGTCATTTTCAGGCAAACTTTTCAATATGTACCTTCCATCTGTCATATATGGCTTACCTACCAATAAGGGAAGAAGCCTATTGATGTTGAGGTCAAAAAGTCAAAGGTCAAGGTCACAATATTTAATTGTTCTAAATGCTTGTGAGCATATTTCAAGTGTAACTGTTCAACCCAAACCTTCAGTCTTTCAGATATGCCACATCTATACATCACTCAGTTTGACTCAAACTTCATATTTATGGGTCTTTTTGCTTGAATAAATAACTTATTGATTTTTGGGTCAGCTGGTCAGCAGGTTAAAGGTTGCAGGTCAAAGTTATTCACCCATTGGTTGGCAAGTAATTACACCAGATTTTAGTGGTTAGTAGTTACCCATCATTTAGAAAGAATCCAGTTGATATATGGGCAAAAGGCCAAGGTCATAGGTCAGGGATGTTCACAATTACTTATTTTATAGAACATCTCTATTTTTCTTGTATATATAACCATCCCACTCCAGCTGGTACATCTCCCTGTGTGGCTGTAATTGTGAGTGACACTGGTGACATATGACTCCCTTTTGTATCAGCCTATTAAGTGATAAGGCTCAGTGATAAGTACCTCGTTACTTCATAACAAAAACACTGTTGTCAGAATGCTTCAGCCAGGCATTAAGACTATGAGAGTATAGTATTAAGGTTTAGCTACTGATTTATAAGATGATGGGAACATTTTGAAGTTTATTTTATGGAATCCTAGCAATAAACTTAGTTTCCTAGATATCTGAATATTTTAATATATATCACCACATATAAAAGCAAGTGTTTGTTCTCATAATATGTGGATGTGTACCTTGATTTAGGATGGCTTTTTGTTTTATTTCAAGACTCTTAGTCATGCTTTCTGCTTTTCTTTTATTTCAGGTTTGGCAGTTTACCTACCCTGCTGACCCCATTGAAAAGCAGAGTGATAATAAAAAATATTGGACTTACACTTTTTTACAATTGCATATCTATAAATCTGATATGAGGGCCTGGACATGCCTTTTGAATTATTTTGGGCATTCATTACTGGATAATTTGCCCCAAGTTTGGTCTCTTATTGGAGAATGTTGGATATCAAATGTCATACTTGTCAGAAATCCATTATGTCTGCCAGTTAGCCACCTTAGAAATTCTTTCTTCAGTGCAGTTTCAGTAATTTTTCTTTAATGTTTGGTCCGATTAAGAGAATGTTTGTTGTCTGATTTCAGACTTGTCAGAAGTCCAATATGGCCACCAGGCAACCATCTTTTAATTCCTTTTGATCATATTATCCCGAGAACAGTTAAAGTGAATGCAGTTGGATGTATATTTATGTAATCTTGTAAAGGATTGGGTCAAATATTTCTGAATGAATATTACCATCATTTATAAAAGTGCAGTACAGTTGGCTTGTATTGAATAAAAATTCATACAGAAGCACCTGTTTCTCAATAATTCTTGCATGTATTTCCTTGATTTTTGCTATATATTTTGATCTTATATTTGCCCTTTGTGGTGTTCCTTTTGAGACTGACAGGTTTCAAGCAAGCTGTTGGAATAGTTCCTGATAGCTTAACAATCATGCATTTTCCTCAGACCATCAATTCACTGTGTTTAAACCAGACAAAGGTGATATATATTTCTGTTGTCATAGAAAATTTTCAACAAATTGGCAAATTGGTTCTTCAAAATTTGACTGGAAGTTGTGAATCTCAGTCCATGATGTCACAGGTCATGTTTGTTTAACAGTTTCTGCAGACTGGTGGAGCCACCTGTATTTTTGTATCCTCCAAAACGAAGTTTTGCAGATACTATGTTTTTGACCGGGTTCCTCGGCCGCCGCCACGTTTGTTTCGAGGGAGCTCCTCTGAGAAAAATGGACCGATTTTTCCGAAACTTACACCAATTATCGAGTCACATGTGAACTAGTGCCTAACCAATTTGTGTTGACCTCTGCCCTTTCCCCTCTATCCAGCGTCCATTTGTGCGTCTGTTTCCACACATAAACCCTCATATCTCGGGAACCGATTGACCAATCAGGAAATAAAATTTATACAAATGTAGCCCTTGGATTGCTTTATAACAGACACAAAAATGGTGGCGCCACCTGTAACCATTTTTGCACAGCGTCTGTCTGTTTTCTGCTGTGGGATAATGTCACTCATATCTCGGCAGTGGTTTGACATATCTGCCTAAAATTTTGCAGTTTTATACATCCTGGATAGCTTTCTTGATTTTATGACAGGTGGCGCCACCTACATTCTAGTTTATGCTACAGACATCCGAGCTCATATCTCGGGAACCATTTGAACGATTGGGCCAAAATTTTGCATGTGTATAGATCTCACATAGGTCTTTATCATACACAAAACTGGAGGGGCCACCTGCAACCATTTTTGCACAGCGTCTGTCTGTTTGTCTGCCGTCGGCTAAAATCACTCATATACATGTAGTGGTTTGACTTTTCTGCCTAAAATTTTGCATATGTATACAACTTGGGCAGCTTTCTGGATTTGTGGTAGGTGGCACAACCTACATTCACATTTAGGTTGCAGACATCCATGCTAATATGCAACATACCTTACTCTATTTCCCCTTGCCACTCAATCCATGCCTCACTTCAACTACACGTAGTCACTTATCGGCTACCCGTATTCTAGTTTTTAAAGTTTACACATTTTTTCTCTATTTTTGAGATATATAAATACAGACTAAATCTTGGCCTGTTGGTTAATCTGTTTGATGCTTCAGTTGAATGGGTATATACGACCATTCTGATGATAAAATTTCCTTTAGCGAATCTCTTCCCAGTCAGCTGAGCGTCATGACCCATGGGTCACTTGTTTTTTGGTAATACTGCATATATTTTCCTTGAAATTTGACATACCAGTTTTTTCCATCATATTCTCGAATGAATTTTCTAACTGATGAGCTTGACCTTGATCTTCAAGGTCAAATCTTCAGAAAGCTAGTATAATTGTAAAACTTTAACTTTTAAAGTATGGAAGATTTCTCCCTCAAATTTGGCACATAAATTACCTGTACCAATATCTCGTAGGAATTTGAATACGGTGATCTTGACCTTTATCTTTAAGGTCAAATCAGCCCGAAATAAAAATAAAGTGAAACAAATAACTTTTGAAGTATTGCATATTTTTCCTCAAATTTAATACACCTAATCTAATTGTTTTAGCTTAATCTGAGTTTGAAAACGGGTGACTTTAATATTATTCTTCTCTTATACAAATTGTATAGACAAGTCACGATTGGTATCAGCCTTCAGTCTCTACTTTAGCTTCAGTAATCAAGGTGAAGATCACGTCTGAAGTTAATCTCAAATTTTACTTTTAGATGATATTCCGGTTGTGAATGTTAAGCTTAAAGGTAATGCTAGTCATCTGAGTGTCATGACCCATGGGTCACTTATTTTTCATTGAAATCGGTCAAAGGTTATAACCTGGTCGCAGTATCCTCTCAAGCAATTTCATGACCTTTGGTCGTATAGTTTAAATTGTGTTATGTGTCAGGGTTACAAATTATATAAAAAATTTATGAATTGATTGAATTCAATACAGCTTGCATATGTTAAAATATTTCCTTCAATGTTTTAATGTTCATCTATGAATAAATAACATATATCTATGTGCATATAGGTATTTTAGCCATATATAAATATATATATATATATATATATATATATATATATATATATATATATACGTTTTCATAAATAAATTATATCACTTTCTTTTTCGATATGTATAATAAACGATCGTAAAAAGTGTGGTTTCATTGGGTCGTGACAGGAACGGGATAAAATCTCGGGCTAATTCCCCAATTAAGAATGCAACATGACACTCAGATTCATGTAAATGAATTTCGAAACTAATATTTCAACCTTTATGTTGAGTACACTCAAACTAAAATTCTGTATGATCAAATAAATAAAGTCCTGGGAAATCGTCATACTAATGAATATGAGCTGACAAAAACTAATTATTTTATTATTATACGTCAATCTAAGAAGCGTCCGGCACACAATTTATCTGTTAACCTCAAGTGTCACCGCGATAACGCCTGAGGGATTTGATGGATTTTGAAGAAACTCAAAATAAATATTTACTGATAACCTTCTCAACCTTTAATCAGTTATTGTCAATAATATACGGGCGTATTTGATGAAGTCAGAGATCAATAGGTTTCTGTGTTTTGCTACGATAACTATAGCAATTTACCTGGTTCATCCTGTGGATGTTTAATCTATAAAATAGCTCGTCTGTGTTCCGTTCTTTGCCAAATCTATGTATATTTCATTTTGTCAAAGGTCACAACGTATAGGTGCACTTCTTATCATAATTTGATGATACATGCACAAACACGCCTGTAAGTAATTTCACTCTTGTTTCAGACGCTGTAAGAGTGTTGCGATCCAAGCATCATGGCTGAACCCGTTGACGCAAGTTTGATTAAAACTGAGGTGATGCCTGATGTCAGTGTACCTCCAGCATACAGTCCTCCAGTCCAGTACCAGCCAGCCCAGCCGCAGCCTGCGGTGAGTAGACACCGACTTATAAACGAGAAAATACGGTAATTACCATAATGCATTGACGCATCGAATGACAAAGCAAACATACCAATGATGCTGTCAACGTGAGTGGTCATTTGAAGTCAGCGCTTATATTTTGGAATACACTCTGTCCGCATGGGGGGGGGGGGGGGGCACACAGGTCTATAAATCCTAAAAAACCATCTGCCTGTGAGGATAAAGCACCTCCTGTCTAGGTGTGCGTGGCAGACATCAGTGAGTGGATAGTTCGTAATAGACTGAGGCTAAATCAATACAAGACTGAATTGATTGATTTTGTACCTAAATGTCAAGCCAGGAATTTATTGCTGAAATTTCCATAAATCTACGGTCTAATACAATTAGTCCAGAGTCAGTTGTCAAGTTAAAGAATCCCGTGGGATTTTAATAAAGAAAACTGGCAACATACATCATTTTAAAGCTTATAACCTCAGCAATAAGAAAATCTATGTTGCCATTTTTCCCCAACACTTTCAAGGTCATCAAACAAGGTCAAGGTCATGGCTTTTAATATATTTTGAATTTAACCAGTGTCAGTTGTCATTTCATCTAAATTTCATGAAAATAACTGGCAACATATATCATTTTAAAGATTTTTAACATTATTAATATAAAAATCTACGTTGCTGTTTTCCCTTAACAAATTCAAGGTCACCAAAAAAGGTCAAGGTTACGGGTTTTGACATTTATTTAATTTTTCCATAGTTAATTGTAATGCGTTTGGGATTTCATGAAAATAACTGACAACATACATAATTTTAAAGCTTTACCCTTATCAGTCTACAAACGTATGCTGCCAAATTTTTTTCTTGTAAGATAAAGCTCAATAATCAAGGTCAAGGTCATGACTTTTTAAATTATTTTCCCCATCTTGTTATTACTTTGGGAATTCATAAGAAAAGCAAGCATCATACATTGTGTTAAAACTGAAAATCATATCAAAATATAAATCTTTACTGCAATTTTCTCGTATATTCAATATCAACAGATAAAGTCAAGGTCGTGACTTTTTTATTGGGGTAGGGGAATTTATAGAATAATTTATAGAAAATGAAAGCCCAAGAATTACCTCCTGCGGCATGTCCCTGGACAGCAGTTCTTTTTATTTGAGGATAAACGTTCCTGAGTATTAAGGTCATCACTCAAGGTTAGGGTCATAACTCAAGGTCAAAGCATTGAACCGAACACTGAACTGAACGCAAACACATCCTAATTGTAAACAAAGTAGTTGCAAATTCAAGTGTAAACTATTGTTTAAACTCTATATGTTTGTTGAATTGTATGAAATGTGAGGCAACAGACTATTCAAAATAACCCGCATCCAATAACCATGTAAAAAAGCCATAGGTGTAATATACTGTTAAATAACGGAATATTTCTATTTGAATAAGTTTATTTTGCATCTCGAACTCCTACTGAGCTTTGTAAACATTCACATTAAATATATATATATATATATATATATATATATATATTCTTCGTCTGACGGAGTAAATGTTTGTGTAAAACCCTACGTTTTAACACAGCTGGATTACATCTGGAACTATCCATCAATAAAATACTATACAGTGGTATATGAAATCAATTTTGACTCATACAGTATTGTTAATTAATGAGTTGTATCCCATTTAAAATGAACACCATTTTAAGCAGTTATTGCCAAACTGGAGCTGAGCAGTTGCAGGCAGGGGACAGGCAATAGAAAAGGCCTCTTGCTGCATGTACACTATTACATTAAGGAAAACCAAACAGCTATCCTGACCATTTGCGCACCTTGTTATCTGATCAATCTTAAATGATTGCATGGTCTCCTGGAAAACTGTAATAACCCACCTATTTAGGGTCAAAATTCACACTGGACTAGCCAGTACATTGGATTAAATCTATATAAAAAGGCCGAAGATTATTTGAAAATGGAGAGTCGTGAATAGGGTTAACATTTTTTTTTCAATTAAAAACAGAAGTACTTCCTTCTTTTCTTGAAGAAACGAGGTAACAGCGAACCAGTTTTAGGTTTGGTTTAACATATTTTTAATTATGTGGTATCACATAAAAAGTTAATGGACTGAACTTAGCTTAGCTTAAACAATTTTAATAAATGAGCTTCTATGTAGGGCTCTTGATTTCAGCTCAGCGGACTTTCCATCATGCTGAGATATACAGATCTAAATTTCTATCATCCTTCCATCTGGCCCTACGGCCAGCTGTACATTAGATGGCACAAATCATAAAAGCTACAATAGGAAAAGCATTTTTGAAAGCGGGGATGGGGACTCATTAGGGAAGAGTTTGAGGGCGCAAAAGTGCACGAAGGGGGTAGGTGTTGGAGGTGGCCACCCCCTCGCATGGTATGGAAAATTTTGAAAAAAACACTAACACATGAAACATGCTTTTCCAGTGCATTGTTTTGACCATTTTCCAAATTTTGATCACATGCTTCATCTCTCGAAAAATACTTTATTTTTTTTTTATTTACAGGTTCATTAGTAGCCGATTGATAATATCCATATCTTTAACAAGTGACCCATGGGTCATGACGCTCAGCTGCCAAGCATGACCTGTGACATCATGGACTGAGATTCACAACTTCCAGTCAAATTTTGAAGAACCAATTTGCCAATTTGTTGAAAATATTCTATGACAACAGAAATATATATCACCTATGTCTGGTTAAAACACAGTGAATTGATGGTCTGAGGAAAATGCATGATTGTTAAGCTATCAGGAACTATTCCAACAGCTTGCTTGAAACCTGTCAGTCTCAAAAGGAACACCACAAAGGGCAAATATAAGATCAAAATATATAGCAAAAATCAAGGAAATACATGCAAGAATTATTGAGAAACAGGTGCTTCTTTATGAATTTTTATTCAATACAAGCCAACTGTACTGCACTTTTATAAATGATGGTAATATTTATTCAGAAATATTTGACCAAATCCTTTACAAGATTACATAAATATACATGCAACTGCATTCACTTTAACTGTTCTTGAGATAATATGATCAAAAGGAATTAAAAGATGGTTGCCTGGTGGCCATATTGGACTTCTGACAAGTCTGAAATCAGACAACAAACATTCTCTAAATCGGACCAAACATTAAAGAAAAATTACTGAAACTGCACTGAAGAAAGAATTTCTAAGGTGGCTAACTGGCAGACATAATGGATTTCTGACAAGTATGACAATTGATATCCCACATTCTCCAATAAGAGACCAAACTTGGGGCAAATTATCCAGTAATGAATGCCCAAAATAATTCAAAAGGCATGTCCAGGCCCTCATATCAGATTTATAGATGTGCAATTGTAAAAAGTGTCCAATATTTTTTATTATCACTCTGCTTTTCAATGGGGTCAGCAGGGTAGGTAAACTGCCAAACCTGAAAGAAAAGAAATGCAGAAAGCATGACTAAGAGTCTTGAAATAAAACAAAAAGCCATCCTAAATCAAGGTACACATCCACATATTATGAGAACAAACACTTGCTTTTATATGTGGTGATATATATTAAAATATTCAGATATCTAGGAAACTAAGTTAATTGCTAGGATTCCATAAAATAAACTGCAAAATGTTCCCATCATCTTATAAATCAGTAGCTAAACCTTAATACTATACTCTCATAGTCTTAATGCCTGGCTGAAGCATTCTGACAACAGTGTTTTTGTTATGAAGTAACGAGGTACTTATCACTGAGCCTTATCACTTAATAGGCTGATACAAAAGGGAGTCATATGTCATCAGTGTCACTCACAATTACAGCCACACAGGGAGATGTACCAGCTGGAGTGGGATGGTTATATATACAAGAAAAATAGAGATAGTCTATAAAATAAGTAATTGTGAACATCCCTGACCTATGACCTTGGCCTTTTGCCCATATATCAACTGGATTCTTTCTAAATGATGGGTAACTACTAACCACTTAAATCTGGTGTAATTACTTGGCAACCAATGGGTGAATAACTTTGACCTGCAACCTTTAACCTGCTGACCAGCTGACCCCAAAATCAATAAGTTATTTATTCAAGCAAAAAGACCCATAAAAATGAAGTTTGAGTCAAACTGAAGACTGAAAAGAAGAAGACTGAAGGTTTGGGTTGAACAGTTACACTTGAAATATGCTCACAAGCATTTAGAACAATTAAATATTGTGACCTTGACCTTTGACTTTTTGACCTCAACATCAATAGGCTTCTTCCCTTATTGGTAGGTAAGCCATATATGACAGATGGAAGGTACAGATTGAAAAGTTTGCCTGAAAATGACTCCACGCAAGAAGTGGGTGCTGTGAACTTGACCTTTGACCTCAAAATCAACAGGTCTTTTCCCCTGTTGGCAGAGAAGCGATATCAGTGCTGGAAGGTTTGGAATGAAAAGTCAAGCTTGAAATGTGTCCACAACCTTTTCAAAGAAGTGGATCCTGTGACCCTGACCTTTGACCTTGTGACCTCAAAATCTATAGGATTTTTCTCCAACTAAGTAGGTGAGCTATATGTGAAAAATCAAAGAATTGGGATGAAAGGGTTGGCTTAAAATGCATCCACAGGCTTTTCAAAGGAGAGGCTCCTGTGACCTTGACCTTTGACCTTTTGACCTCAAAAAAATTATGGTTCTTCCCCTGTTGGTAGGTGAGCTGTATGTGAAAGATGGAAGGTTTGGGATGAAAATTTTGTCTCAAAGAGTTATTTCTGGGGGGTGCAAACACACCCCATAACTTCGAGAATATAGGTCGCAGTGACCTAATTTCAGGTTTGCAAGGAGATCTTTTTATAACCTCTAAGACTGCATAGGGTTCATGGCCCTAGCCCCTACGGTTACGATTTGTGCCCTGCTAACGGACGGACGGCCGGCCGGACGGACAGACGGAAGGACGACGGACAAAGACCCATCGCTATAGCCCAGCATGAATGAAAGTCAGCTGAGCTAAAAACGTTATCTTCAAATATCAATATCAAATATCGCCCTCTTCAAAGCCTAGACATTTCTTACAAGAGATCTATCAGGGCGCAGTGAGAGCTCCTCAATCTCCCGGAATTCACTGTGACATGTAAAACACGAGCACAGAGATGCTTGTGAGCACACTAGAAGTTAAAATCTTATAATCGTTGAAGGCTGTTGAACTAAGATTTACTATGAGGTCACAAAATCAAAATAGCGTAGTTCATTGCCACATTATTCTGAACCAAACAAGTTCTTTTGAAATATGTCACTAAAAGACTGAAAGATTTCAATGCAATCATGCAGTCACTTTTATGTAATAATTCATATAAAAGCTTTAACCTCACAATACAAATTGATGTATTAATACCTAACAGAGGATTGCTTTAAGATCTACTAGCCTTATTCTTACCTAGTAGCTTGTGTCTAGACTGACATATGTCAGTTATGCCCAAATACAAAAAGCTTGCCAGTGGCCAAAGAGACAGTCATTCACAGTCTTGCAATATACTTGTTCCAAAATGTCCATTGTAACAGTTCTCTGCTCAGGGCACAGATTTTTGAAAGTGTGGCAAAGATGTTGAAATTCCCTAAATCTTAATATTTGATATCGAACTTTCTTGAGAAAAAAAGCAGTATTTAAAGTCCCATGTCTTGAGCTACAATATGTATTGTCACCTCCTTTCGAGGAATTTGAAAGACAGCTTATAACCAGACGACTGGCCGTTAACTATCAATTCAGTGCATTGATATTTAATGACCTTACGATATCGAACCCCAATGAAGCTCAAACGCAAAAATATTACACAACAGGAATATGCTTCCAAAGAATGCCCTTGACCTTGAAACTGCATTGTAAAATGGCATCAATATTCATATATTTACATGGTTACAATATTTAACATTATATATTTTGTAAGGTTTACTCATGAAAAACCCACCAAAAATGACCCAAAAATAAAGAAACATTAAAAACCTTGACCTTGTTTGTTCACTTTGAATCAGAGAAAAGATGGCAACATTGATGTTTCGATTGATATGGTTCTAATTCTTTAAAATATATGTATTGGCAGCTTTTTTTATAAATATTCCATTTAATAATAACTGACCCTGGGAAATCAAGAAACATTAAAAGTTATGGCCCTGTTGCAAGCTTTACTCATAAAAATTCTACAGAAGAAAACTGACCCCCCAAAATAAAGAAATATTAAAACTTTGACCTTATTTTTTTTCACTTTGAATCTGCATAGAAAAGATGGCGACATTGATATTTCGATTGATATGGTTATAATCTTTAAAATTATATGTATTGTCAGATTTTTTATGAATATTCCATTTAATAACAACTGACCCTGGAAAAATCAAGAAATATTAAAAGTCATGACCTAGACCTTGTCTCTTTGCCAAGAAAATTGCAACAATGAATGTCAGCTTTAATAAAATGTATGATGCTCGCTCCCTCCCTCATGAAATCCCCAAGGAATAAAAAAAATATAGAAAAACAAATTTCAAAATCCTTGACCTTGGCCTTGTTTATTGAACTTTATTTCATTCAGAAAATGTGGAAACATAGTTTTTTAGAATGACAAGGTTATAAGCTCTAAAATGATGCTTATTATCAGTTATTTTCACGAAGTTCCCAAGGAATGACAACTGGCCATGAAAAATTCAATAAATATCAATACCTATAACCTTGACTTCTTTGGTGACCTTGAAACTGTTATGGGAAAACTGCAACGCAGATTTTTATATAAATAATGTTAAAATCTTTAAAATGATATATGTTGCCAGTTATTTTCATGAAATTCAGATGGAATGACAACTGACATTGGTTGAATTCAAAATATATTATAAGCCATGACCTTGACCTTGTTTGGTGAACTTGAAAGTGTAGGAAAAGAATGGCAACATAAATTTTCAGATTGCTGAGGTTATAAGCTTTAAAATATTGTATGTAGCCAGCTTTCTTCATGAAATTCCCACGGAATGACAACTGATCCTGTGCTAAATACATGCAGTCTCTTAGACGAATAATATAGGTATTGTTATTAATAGTCAGTTGAAAATGGAGAAACAAAGAAATGCTATAGTGAAGTCATGGTACTTTTAGATCCGAGGCATCGGCGAATTCGAAAATATATTACTGGTGATGCTTGTAGGAACTTGATGTTACTTTACGATAGGATAATGTTTACCACAGGTGCTCAAATACTTGATGATATAAAAATATGTATAAACCAGTCTATTTTTTTCAGATGCAGACGATGCAGATGGCAAGTCCACCGCCGGTGATGACGCAACCATTCATCAACCAACCTACGACAACTGTTGTCAACGTCACTACCGGAAACACGGAGGCAAAACCACCTTACCCTCAGCGGATCAACGGTTGGACCACGGGGCTGTGTGACTGCTTCTCTGACTTGGGAACATGTAAACATATATTTATGTTAAGTCTTACGCGCTGTCTTTCCCTATGCGCGTTTATACGTTTATGTGCGAAAAAATGTTTCCATGTGTGCATTAAGCAAATATGCGGGCAGAAAAAAATGTCTTATCATGTGCGTAAATGCGCATATGCGTGAAAAAACATAGCATTGTTTTCATGTGGGCTTACAACGCATATACGTCATAGTGACGTCACTTCAACAGGATTCCAGCGTTCGCGCAGACCTTACGCGTGCAAATCGTTCCGTAGCGATTCTGTGCATATGTCGCACATACGCATGTCTTGACTGAATGACATGTGAAACACTACCTTTAAAATTCATATCAGCGATTTTTTTCCCACGTGTATACGTTCATAATTATACGCACAAATGAAAAATAACAGCTTTAATGCACGTGTAAATGAGGTATGGAACGCTTGACCAGTTCACCGATGCATCCCGATATATAAAGTAAAATATCCTATCGGTATCGCCAGATGTCCTTGTATCTAGATGTTAGAAATGTATGACCATTTGAAAGTAAGGATAGGAAGTTAAGCATAGCGACCTTCGGCATTTAATAACAGTCAGCAACCATTCCAAAATATTTTTCTGTTTTTATGTAAAGAATCGTATATTGTACACTGAGTGAGTATTTTATATGCACAATTTAGAATTTTGAGGAGAAACAAAGAGGACAGTTAATATCGCGAATTTAAACCCTCGCGAAAAAAAAGGCAAAACAGTAACATTTAGGAAAGTTGTGACACAAGTGTGCCAGTGAGCCGGAAATACCAGAATATCCATTGGACGATTCTTAACAAATAATATTACTAAGTGCGTTGTACTTTATGTTGCATCTACGAAAATATAAAATTTTTAGTTAATTGTCTTCACCTTCTCTACATTTCTCCTTATTTTTTTTTTATAATTATAATTTAACATTTTCTTGGCAAACATCTTTATCGTTGCTGAAGGAGTGTCACACATCCTCTTTTAACTGAAGGCATATTTTTGTCTCAGTTAAACCGAATATGATAACGTATCGAAAGAGCCTTTGGTAATTATGTTATGGCTTTTACTAAACTTGTATATAGTCGAGCTCATGGTCTTTTTAGTTGGATATATGTAGATTTATTTTATTCACTAACGTATTTTCACCTTCATTTACCTTGTATTGGTATTAAAAATGCCTTTTGTGACTTCTGTGGGTAAAAGTAGTGCATCTTACACTTTCATCAAAGATGTCAAAAGTACCGTATGCCACATTATCAGTTATATCAAGATTTTATTTGGTTTGATATTAAAACATAACAATTGTACATTTGATTATGACACACAGGCGATTGTTGCATGGGTACGCAATGTAACAGACCATTCAGAAAAAGCGAGGTATGCAATAGACCTTTTCCACGCGCATGCGCACTATACGTTATTGTCGTCTGCTGGGTTCGGGTCATATGAGCCAGCATTGTGGGTTTTGTTAAATGATAGCAGATATATGCCATAGACTTAGAAAGGAGCCCCATCTCCAATGATAAGACCAGAAATTTTAACTTTTGCCATTTAATATAAAGCAAAAGTCCTGTTTTTGTAAAATAACATATTCGACCTATTCGTGTCAATTTTCACCAACAAATGTCGATAGTGTGGTGGAAAAGGTTTATTGGCGTGAGAACGGGGTCCACCGCTAGGCTTAATAAATCATCATAATGTAGTAAAAATGTGTGGTAATGTGTATCCTAGAAAATGGTTTTGGCATAATTCATGTTGAATGAAATGTAGCTCGGCAGCAGGGTTTTGGTGTTGGGTTTCTAGACATCTCCTCTCCATGCCTCCAGCCCCCCCCCCCCTTTCCCTGTGTTGGGCCAACACTTGTACTAAATGTCTGATTATAAACTTTGGTTCTTGTTTCAGGTCTGATGGGGACTTTCTGCACCCCGTGTTTGGGATGTCAGGTGTCATCACATATGGATGAGGACTGCTGCACAGTCTTCTGTTGTGGAGTGTACCCACTAAGGGTGAAACTGCGGACCCAGCTCGGGATCAGGGTGAGTTCTGTAACATTTGTGACTTGTGTCAAGACTCAAGTTGGCTTACCAGTCCAATATAAATGTAGATGTGCAAATGCTACTCAGTAGGCTTTCTATTGTAATAGGAGGGATGGCCGTTGCTATATATTCCACTGCATGGCGTGTGTCACGACTCAAGTAGGCTTACCAGTCAAATATAAATGTAGCCGTGCAAACGCTACTCAGTAGGCTTTATATTGTAATAGGACGAATGGCCGTTGCTATATATTCCACTGCATGGCGTGTGTCACGACTCAAGTAGGCTAACCAGTCAAATATAAATGCATACGGTCTCCTGTTTATTCCGCCAACCTCCGCTACTTTATCGTCGCTGATTGGTTATTTGGACATTTTGTTTCATTAAGCAACTCTTATGACAAAGCTTAGAACTTTTTCATATTTAGACCTATCTATTTTTTACATATAGTGTATATTGTATGGACATTTCAGAACTGCACATGTTTTTTTTCTAATGAAGTGTTCCTCGTCAGCGTTAAATGCACCCTGTAGGTCCCAAGTATGTAAAGTTGTTGTAGGCCAAAAAACCAGGTCGTTTGAGACACGTCTTTTACTTTAAAGCTGAACCATTACTCGTAAATCATAAGTCTGTATATATATATATATATATATATATATGAATATTATAGACACTTGTGGATGAAAATATTGATATATATATATATATATATATATATATATATATATTATTATTATTAGAGAATGCTTGCAAGCTCATACAATTAGTACTAGAAGTATAGACTTGATATGAAATTCAGTTATTACTCGATCATGGGCATTAAAGTGGTTATTCAGTCATTGACTGGAATACAACTCAATTTTAGAAATACACACATCCAGAATTACAGCTGTACAGCTGCACAAATAAGGTTTAACTGCACGTTACACAATACTTTGTTTATATATACTTAGTGAAGGATTCGCGAAACTCCCATGGACCATGTACCATTACATTTGGGATATTATCTAGATTACCATATTGATTTATATTTACTCAAATGATTCTTAATCATTATGGAATGTACGCTCTGGACACAGCGCGTGATCTCCCGGTTATTGAGATCATAACAGGATGCACAGGCGACAAACTTACAAGTCTCGGAGTTGATGTATACTATTCTTTATTGTAACTATTGAGCAGAGTGGGGCAGCCCATGTTTATGGGCTGGCCCCCTGTTATTTAGTGACTTTCAACGAATAACATGTATCCCAGCAAACTCATAAAACACGGAGTTACCAATCAGAGATTTTCCTGATATGTCACAATAGATACAATTAAAGAAAGGTCTGCACAGGAGCTCAGTGAAAGAGCAGTTAGACTGAATAGAGTTACCATGTAATCAAGGCGAAGCAATTACAGTCATTATGTAAATACCCGGCAACTCAGCTCTGACACTTCAATACACAAAATTCCTAATTAACTTAACCACCTGCAGGTTACATATTATATAATCATGATGAAATACAGAGAGTGAGAATTGTAGTTAAATAGACTGGCCCTTAGTACATTACACGGCGACCTTCCACTCACACTCTTGGAGAAATAGGTTTCTTCAGAGTTGGCAAGATGCGAAGCACCCAGTTAGTTTTTTTTTTCCTGGAAAAAGCTAAAATATGTTTATCTAAGCGTGTAAACAAATACCCAAAATTGTTAAAAGAAATCTGATTGGGCTCAGCGTGTAAACTTACAAAACTCGTTCAGCACTGCAAGAGATGAAATATGCAAACAGTGGGGGATAGCTGACCTCAGGTCAAAGAAGCACGATAGTATAGAGACTGCCTTAAAAGGTGATGATTCCATCGTGTGTATTCCAACGGGCGGTGAAAAAAATCTGTGCTACCAAGCAAATTCTATCGCAGTGCAAATCGACAGGCATTTCGAACAACATCCGATCGTGCTGGTCATGCCTGCAATGTGATTGGTAAAATATTACGCTGGGGGAATTCTCCAGAGATAGCAACACCTGTTGGCCAAACTTGACTGGCAACCGCGGTTTTTTTTGCAGCAGTTAGTATAGCGAATAGTTGAGCATACCGTAACCGCCGTTTATGGAGCGTATATGGGATGGGGCAATCGACATCGTTTTCATTCTTTATTAGTATAAGTGGAAACTTTATGTGTAAATTGCCGAAAGATCATTCTCGACTTGTAGTGAAAATTAAACTTACCTATAAAAGGTGTCTTATTTTATTTAACTCCGCTCGAAAACCAGGTATCTGACATATTTGTCGTGTCTTTGCAACTTGAATGCTAAAAACGGAACCGGGTGTAAGACAGGATTATCGGCATTTACCATAAACTTCGCCATTTTGAACGGCTATTTCGTCATTTTCTGACTGAGTTAGTATGTGCTTGGGAAAACTACAACAAGCCGTGTAGAACAAAACAGACATTTTAGACCACGCATTATTCGGCTGGTTTAAAATGTTCATACAATTAGCACAGGCAGATATGATGTCCCAAATGGACCTTTCACGTGTCGTGAGTGCAGAAAACTAGGTTACTTTCGTGTCGTGAGTGAAACGCATGTATCACATGTTGCGTAAAACTCATATATCAATATCACAAACACAAACTTGTATAAATTCATAAAAGCTCATGTAAAGTATTTTTAAATGATTTTGTAATAATATTTGTAAAATTTAGTGTTTAAAAGGTACACTTTTTTTAACCACCCAATAACAGTAAGCTATTTTTTGTAGATTAATTTATTACTACATGACTATATCTCAAAAGTGTTTTGTAGTATTTGTATATCCTCCACTGTGTCTTTCTTGTTAAAAAATGAAATTTAAATTTGGTATTGACTTAATTTTTAAAAATTTCATTTTAAGGTAGAAAGAGACATGATAGAAAATGATATATATATATATATATATATATATATATATATATATATGTATATTTATATATATATATAAACCCAGTTGAGATATGGTATTGTAATGTAATATTGGCCCGCTAAATTAGTACTTGCTGTTTCAGGGTGCACAAAACAACGTACTGTTTATTTATTTAAACAAATAAACTTGTAAAATATCGTATGGAAATTAAAGAAATTTCAAAAATATGTTTAGCAAAAGAAAGTATACTGAGCACTCTAAAATAATGTATACTTCATGGGGTTATTTGGATTTTTAAAAAAATTGAGATTGATTTTAGATATAGGGGTTTTTGGTGGACACAGCTTGTCGCTTTGTTAACGTTGATATTTCTTCTATATGGGTGAGCCAGCATGATGGCAGCGGAGGTGTGCGGTGTTTAACCACCTTCTAATCATCCTTTCTTGGACGTGCATCTCTGTTAATCAGATTAACTGCTGTGTTCGGGTTAGCTGGTTCAAGCATTTTTAGTTATTCTGAAACATATAATCATAATTACATTTCCATCGCTTACATCCGTATCCGTATATGATTGAAAAAATATGTAAAACACTGACTGTTATTTAGGATTGGCCATAAGTAAGAGTTCTACTGTTATGACACTCCAACGACGTTGATCTCTAACCTATCAATGAATATCATACCAAGGATATCACACCTATGTGTACATTACCTAGAATTAAGAGTTTGATTTTGACAAAGTATATATATATATATATATATATATATATATAATCAATAAAAAAATTTATTGATTATTGAAAAACATTCTTTATAAACATTATAGTATATTCATATATTTGTTTAATTTATTATATATTTGTTTATATTTCATGGTGCAGTAATATTTAATTTGTTATCCTTCAGGGTACTGTCATGTTTGACGGCTGGACTGTAATATATATATGTATATATATATATATATATTTAACTATATATATATATATATATATAATCAGTAAATGAATTAATTCATTATTAAAACATATCATAATATTTATTAACGGTATAGTATATTCATATATTGTTAAATCTATTATATATTTGTCTATATTTCATGGTGTAGTGATATTTCTTTTGTTATCCTTCAGGGGACAGTCATGAGTGACGGCTGCACCTCCTTCTGCTGTCCACTGTGCGTTCTGTGCCAGCTTGAGCGGGAAATGAAGAATTGGGGCATCTAACTGACCAATTGTCGCCAAGTGTGGATTTGCTGCAGATTTACAGTAAACTGATTGGCTAAAAATTAATCGAAAAATCAAATTCGCGAATATGAACCCAGTCACAATATTTAGTAAACAGAAACTTTTTCACGCGAAAATGTGTTTTGACTTACAAAAAACACCTTATCTAATTTAAAATTATGCACAGAAATACACCATGTTGCATTATAACTTACCCACGTTAATAAAGCAACAATTTAAAAAGTGTATTTAATCCTCAATGGACATTTATCAAACAAACAATATGAGCTAAATAAAAAAAAAACTAAATCATTTAAACTTTAAACTTTTAACTACCCAGATTCTGGACTCTTGTGTTCAGCTGTCAAATGAGATTTTCTACATGCAATATTATTAATATTCTTGCAATTTTTTGCCTACTCTTTTCTTTATATACTTTGGTGCATTCATTAAAAACTTGATACGTCCAATTCGCATGTGATATCTTCGCAACAGGTGGTATTTTATTTCTCTTTTGGTGTAACCGCCCATGTCTGTGCTCAAAATTATCATCATACAAGTAAATTCTATTTGCATTTTATTATTAATTATTATCTCAAATATATTTTTAAAATTATTCCATTTTGAAAATAAATGTATCTTTTAGGCGGACAATGCACATGATGTTTGATGTAGTTTTTTTTGGACATTATATAAAACAGTTAGCTATTCTGTTAATTCTATGCATTTGTTCCTTGCATACATTGAGCTCTTAATTTGTGATTCCTAAATGTAGTTCAGTCACATTGATCACGCTGACAGTCCTTGCAGTTAAGGATGTCTAGGACAATAACACAGGCTTAACATTCTTTATTTTAAAATTTAAAGTGGAATTAAAAAGTAAAACATTTACGACAAAAGTTTACTTAAATTTGTGTTCTTCTAAACCAATACAGATTTTATTTTCATGAAAGGGTTAAATGGGCTTAAAGGGCTTAATTTACTTATTCCTCGAAAAATCAATATCATATATGGTTTTAATGGTTTTATGTTTTTGAGAGTTAAAATCGATTTTATACTGGAAAAAAAACCGAATTTTTATTAAAACTTTACATTTAAGCAAATAAAATTAACATTATAAACTTAAGAAATATTTCTTGAACGAATTAGATATTCTTGTTATAAAAACAGACAAAATCTTAAAGTATATTTAAAATATAATTTATGAAGTTTAAATAATTTTAAGTAAAAATTGTTTAAAAACGATTTATTTTAGAACCAATTTAAATTTGAAAAATATTCCTTCTGTGGTTAAGATAAACAATATCCAAATTTTATTTTTTTAAATAAAGTTATATATATATTGTTTTTAAATTTTAATGCAAATTATAATTTAGACAAAATATTTAAGCCTGGCATACAATCCAAGACAAATTTTTTCAACCAGGTCTCGTTGTTCATTGTTTCATCTTTTGGAGGAAATTAGAGATTACTGTAGTAACACTGACAATGAGTTACACTCGATGGCCCATACATGCATTATTACTCACTAACATACTCATGGTTGTGTACATATACGTGTGCATAAATCTCGAACTGTTCATTAAAGACATTTTATTACATACGTTTTATATATTCATGTTCACGAGCTGTTATATACAAACTTTAAAAATATACCCAATACTCAAGCATCTACTGAGGAGAGATAAATAATATTTTGGAAAAAATGACTGATATCAAAAATACTTTTTTTTCTACAAATGCTTTTTAAAGTATAAACTACAGTGTTGTATTATATAATGGATACATGTTCTTTCACATAATGTGTCTGCCACTGTAGTTATCCACGCTTCTATTATCCTATATATACCATGCGCTTTTTCGACAACCTTCGCTCCCCGGTGAACGCTAAAAATCTGAAAAAAACGTTATTAATCTTCCCTGGTAGGACACAGGAGGCTTACAGGAATTGATGAGTTTAATTCGTTATAAATATTTGGGTAAAATATAAGTTGCGGGTCGATCTACTTAGGTCCGAGTACAAAACCATCGATTCAATTTTCTTTTTCTCCTGCCGTTTTCTTTTTTCCCTAGATCTCAAGTTGCATGATTTTCAAAAGTTGAAACTTGGGCACAATATTAGTCCTAGGTCACAAGTGAAAGTGTGTTAGGTATTTACCTTGTTGACAATTACGTCCTTTAATACTTTAAACTGTAATTGCTTCCCTTGAAATGTAACCAATAAAAATGTTCATAGCAAAAAAAAAACAAAAAAAAACACATTGACGTGAGGAGAGTAAACGGACTATGGTAAAAACATGTTTTTTATTCTTCGCTTTGGGCGAGGTAGTATATTTTCCTCATGGTTGGTTACTTGGTTTGCCAGTAACAATTTCTCAAGCATTTACTAACATATTATAACCATTCATCAGTGAATGGTTGTGGATGGTTAGGGTATCACCCAAAAAACACTAGAAAAAAATTGTACGTGTAATCTTAATCATCATTATATAAATTTTTCCATAACATTGTGATACTAAGCGAATTCTTTGTCCTGTATTAGGGCCGCCCCATTGATAGGTATTAGGGGAAGTGCATGTTCTGTATATCTAATATGAGTCAGTCTTTTGGCTGAGGTATTTTGTAGTCTTCAACTTCACATCTAGTATGTATTGTTATCACATAAGGTTAATAAATTTAAATGGAAAAATTGCTTATTGCAGTGCTGCCATTCTATAGTTTTTTTTAGAATTAATCTTTAAAAAATGATTTGTTTCACTAGTTTCATACTTTGTTTCATACTTTATCACGTAGTAATACTTTTTTATACTTTATATCTCAAATCTTTTATTTCCAAGCATGATTATTGTGTACTATGTACTCATATATTTCGTAACTATACAATAAAAAATCTCTGTCAGCACTTCATAAAAGTGATATTTTATTGAGCGAAAATAGGGTCAGCCAGGTTACCCGAATAACGGGAAATATCAAACTGTTGATTGTAGGAGGCACGCATAATTTAAAGGTTCCACACTTTGCAAATGATGTATACTTTTTTTAAAGGTGCCCATTCACCTGCCTTTTGAAAAAGAATATATGTGAATTATGGCCACCTCAGTGTAAATATAAATGATCTAAGGTTAATTCTGGCTATCAACAGTTCTTATGAAAAGGATGTATGAACTTGTTTATCAACAACGTGTTTGTGAACACAGCAATGTTGACAAACGGGAAAAACATATAACCTAAGGTGGTAGGTTGCATATATGGTAGGTAGATAGATCACTTGTTGCAAAACGCCATTTACACAGCTCTGGCTTATTTGAAATGCCACCAGATGCCTTTGTTGAATTTGTTTTGATTATTTTGTGGGCCCCAACATATAAACACGCTAAAATAAACAAAACATTTACTTGCACCTACTTGCACTGAAATCAGCGACTGCCGCTAATTCTAGAAGAACTTGACGGGATAAGCATGTGTTTTCTGCGCATGCGCATGAAACAATTTTCTGTTTAAAACACTCAGTCTTTCGGAAACTGTAAGTACATTCTGAAATACAATATTCTGGAATACATATCATCACATAATAATTACCACATGGCCTTCAAAACGCATTGCCTTTCAAAGTTCTTTTGTCTACAAACTGTTGTAATATTATAATGTTTGTAACTGAGTTTATAAAATGCTGTGTGAGTGTTAGCTTTTTGTATATACATGTATCTGATGTTTTCATGTGTTGTGAGTGAGTAGCCATTCTATATTCTCTAACTGTAGAGAAGGTCGCTTTGACTGCATATTGATATTAACGTAGCTTATATTACCGATGGGAATGAACTCATTTTTATCAGAAATAAAAGATCTGTATATATAATTCTTTGCACCGCTTAAATCTATACTTTTTCCTACTCTAGTACCAAATATTATATTGATATATATTTTTCGATTTAGTTTCTGTGAGTACTAAGTTTACAGCCCGTTTTTTTTTTTTTGCTTGATTTTATATTTTGCGCAGGAAGCTATAGGGTTGTTAAATAATATGTTATCAAAGAGCTATCAGTGGTATCAAGCCCAAAACACATTAACGGGCGCGTCGCGTCAAGCATAGATCTGGAAATCGTCAAATCTGGATAAAAGGTCACTTTATTTAATTTATTTTGAGTAAAAAAGACTAATGCGCGCGTCTAGCGGACCGCATGCGCGCGTCAAGCGACAAGTTCCACGCGTCAGTAATCGCTCCTGTATATTACTGATAAGAACATAACTTCAGAGGACTTTCTTCTGAGGGTTTCCCTCACAGAACTTAATTCAAGATAAAACTATGAGCGAAAGTTTGTAGTAATTTATACAACAATAATTGTTTATGTATATATAATTTTAAAATGGTACAACAAAGCAATATAAATATATAAATATTAGTTGTGAAAGCGTTCAGTCTGGTCACAGAAAGAAACATAATTGTACAGCTTTACCAATGCTAATTATCAAGATTACTGTTTTTATCTCAGCTGACTATAAGTCATACTAAAATATGTATTATGCTGTAATCAATTTTTATGTACTAAATGATCTTTGCAGATATGTCAGTATGGTCTTTAGAAAGGTAGATCTGTATTACTGTATGTCTTTTTCTTTGCTGCATCCATTATCATATGTTATACATATGTATTAATATATATATATATATATATATATATATATGTGTGTATATATAATTTAACGATTAAGAAAAACAACGCTGTAAATTCACTCCTATAATAGAAATTACGTATTTGTATACTAAAGTGGATCTTGGAAATTGTAAAGATGTAAATAAAGTGGAGCAAAATCAAGTTTCTTCTATTTGAGAATGAAAACAAATGTATTTGGATGTGTGTCGTAATAAAAACATAACTGTGTTGAATAAAGGATGTAAATATTCAGAGTTCCCTGGTACGTGATTTTGGCGATGCATGCTGATTATTAAGTAGCGCTGGATACTTCAAGGAACAGGTGCGCGACTGAATTTGCAATTCGTTATTATAATGTAGCATTTTGTGGGCTCTACAGACTGAAGCTCCGTGGGTTCACAATATTGGGATTGACGGAATTGATGACAAGCTGGCCAATAATTTTACTTGCCAGAGTTAACTGTGAAAACACGACAGTCATGCAGTTAAGAAAGGTCAGAAGTTTAGATTTTAATCATTGTTGACGAATATTAAGAATTACAATGCAGATTACACAAGATTTCCCTCCCCATACAAATCATAACTTGATCAGTCTTCGGGTTCCCGTAAAACGTGCTTATCCAGGGACGGCCGCCATCTTCTTAGACAATATATATATATATATATATATATATATATATATATATATATATATATATATACTGGATTGGGAAGCTGTTTGTCGGGAGTACTAAAGATGGCGTTGTACGCCCGTCTCTATAATTGGCTGAGGACCATAATAGGGACGGGGTACCAGTCTAGCCTTGATCTTACAGCCTTAGTCTCTCGAACAGACGCCAGGTGCCGCTACCAATACAATATATATATATATATATATATATATATATATATATATATATATATATATATATATATATATATATATATATATATATATGCTACCGCTCTGCACCAGTACGTCTGTTGTTGGACGCCATTTTTTTTAGAACGGAAGTGTTGTTTGGCATGCGCAAGGAATCCCCCTATTATCCCACCCTTGCAATAGAACAGCAAATGTGGATTATTTTTGCCACAAAAGCAATAATATTGTTTACTTGACTTTATTAGGGTCTGCCGGGTCTGCACAAGGACGACATCCATTCTGGATTCACCTCCGGATGCTAGGGGGTTTTCCTTGGGCATGCCAAACGGCACTTCCGTTTTTCAAGATTCTTGAAAAAATCGCGTCAATAACAGACGTACTGGTGCAGAGCGGTAGCGGCACCTGGCGTCTGTTGGAGAGACTACTGACATTCTTCTCCCCAGTCATCCGTAACTGATGGATCCGTCACATTAGCCAGATCGTTACTCAATTCGGACAGAAGTCCAGCCGTACCCTATTGGGTTCGTCACAATAAAACAAGGTGAAATAGACTCCGGAAAATCTTTCGGATGTGAAAAGAGTAATACACGTTTGTATTAATTTTTCAACTCTCTTTTATTAGAACTGCAGCAAGGGTGTCAGCTGCAAAGTATATTATTCACAAAGGATACCCCGATATAATAATTAAATAAAAGCAAAATCCTTCCACTCAAGAACTTCCACCTTTTACACACAGACTGGATAAACTTAATTACCATCCATTTGTTACAAGAAGATTAGAAAATATTTGAAAAGAAGCTTGAACTTTTTATACTAAAGTTAACTAAAGTTAAGATCCTTTCATGTATATATATATATATATATATATATATATATATATATATATATATATAAATATATATATATATACAAATCACGAGTAATTCAAACTTATTTTATACTACGTACGTTCGTGTTGTTGCACTCATCAGTTAAGAACTGTCTGATGGTTGAACAGGTATATGGGTTATAACGGTACACATTTGAGTAGTTGGTTGTTGTATGGATAATCTTTGATTATATAACAGTTACAGGTTATCAGGTACGTTTGTTGTTATTTATTATAACACCTTTGTGACGGAGGTATGTGCTTATTTATCTGCAAGCTGTTGGTAAATACGGAAGGTCACAGTTGACAAACAGAAAAAGAAAACATGTAATCTGAGGTGCGGGATATGAAAGGACATGGTATCACATTAATATAACCTCAGAGCATCAAGGGAAAAAACAGAGGAGAGAAAATTATACAAAACATTACGAAATTCTTTTATAGGAATTTACTTTCATGCCTCTCTCTCTCTCTCTCTCTCTCTCTCTCTCTCTCTCTCTCTCTATATATATATATATATATATATATATAAACATACATATATATATAATACATTATTTAATTGAATTAACTATATTTAAACTACATTAATGCATTTAGTTACATTTAATTAAAATAATCCCACTCTTAGGTTACATATTCAAGTTACTATATGTTATCTTCTTAAGGTGACAATGCTTTGTGTATCATGAGACACGGGCGTTGTTTTGCACTTGATGGTTTTGCAGTTGTTAATTTCATTTAAGCAATATACACCTTCATACGTTTCAACGGCAACGTCAATGACAACGGTTACGACAACGACAATGCGTTTCAGGTGTACATATTAATCCGTCACATTTTACAATCTGAAGCCAAATCGCATGTGTTTAGTCCACCACGCTGATCTCCAGGGCGATGATATCCTTCTGAATATTGCCTTTGACTTAAATTACCGTGCCGACAAAATGAAGAAGTAAGCTAAAAGGTTATACTGGGTCCACTGTATTAATCAAAAGAGAAAGGAACACATTGCAATGCATTCGTACAACTTATGAAAATTAAGGGTAATTAAGATTATATTAGCGAGTGTGTAGACAAAAGTACTCTACGTTACTTTTCGGGGGACCACAGTGGCAATAGATCGATCGGACGCCCCTGCATGGTAGTAGTGACGTCATTGTGTGGGAGTGGTGCCGTACAATTATGTCGGCAACGACAAAACATCGCTCACACATTGATTCGAAAAATTGCCATATAGTGGTACGCCATTGTCGTTACCGTGCAGTGCGCATGTGTACACTACAATGAAATTTAGGAAAAACATATGAATGTGTACACAGCATTACAGGGTAGAGGCAGACAGACGGCAGTGGTTACAACAACCCCGCACCGAATGATTCCTGTGAATGCAGGGGCTCTGAAATAATCAGGGGAGCCGATGGGACACTCTGGCTACATAATTAAGACTTTTAATGGTATTTAGGTTTTTAAAACGCATACAAAGATACATCCGTTCGTGTTCTTGGTTGTAAATGAGACTTTCTGACAGCGTAAGAATGTTCTAACATTATAATTAATACAACCCTCCCCCCTACGATCCTTGATAGCCCGCCGTGATTTTAACATTACATTAATTACTTTGGTTGTAGGCAGATGCTGATAGACTGGTACCCCGCAGGCGATAATCAAAGCGATAATCTTACAGTGGGGTTCCTGTCTGGTGATGATCATTTACATAAGCAGCCCGTTTCAAAGCCTTGTGGGTCATTTCAAAGCATTATGTGATATGTCAACAAGTCCGCTAATAGGTAAACCGGCTGTTTGAAGGGCAGTTGTTCATTACATCGTAGCGCCATTCCGGCCCTCTGGCATTAGAGTCAACGACCAGATTATAGGCTGTCAGAGCGCGGTTACATCCTCCAGCGAGGAACGGACATTAAGGCTTCATGAGGATGCAAACATTTCGTTATTTCTGAAATCGCTTCATGATCATGACCTACAGGTACACTGTAAATTGACATAAACCAGACTTATCGTTAGCCTTTTTAACTCAGCTGACTCTATGTCAATTGAGCTATAGTGATAAGGCAGCATCCGTCGTCCGTCCGTCCCTCTGTCGGGCCGTCTGTCTGTCTGTTGGACTGGCACGTTTGACACCATTGGACCTAGCAACCTATAAATGAATATCCAGAGAGGTCCATGAAAAATCTCCTGAAAAATCTGAAATCAGGTCTTGTAACCTATATCCTCAAAGACGTATGTACCCACTAGAATAATTGATAATTAGATAAAAAACCTCGTATATCTTGACAATTTATGCATGAATTGCACTGAATTTTGGCTTAAATGTTGTCCATGACTAGGGTTGTTGGTCCCCGAAAATTTCTGACAAAATTTGTAATGTTTGCGATTTTTTTCCATGTTTTTTAGCCTGCCAAATGAAAGCAATTGAGTATGTTTCCCCGAGGTCATAAAACATCTGATAAATAATAACACGGTTTAAACAAGCCGGAAACGTAACTAAATATACGAACTCTCTTTGTGCTAATAATTTTAGCAATGGGCAAATTATTTAACAAGGACAAATTAAAACCAAGTTTGAGTACACTTATTTCTCCATCACAATTATCCAGTACTTATAGTTGATAGGTTAGCCGTTCACGAAACATGGCGTGAAAATCATTTTTACAATGTATAAAAGGGTTCGCTTCTTATGCTCTTTAATGCTTCAGTATAACCTCCTAATGCGGGCTTCGTGACGAGTTTGGTAAAATGTGATTTTAGGGATAATAATTGAAGAAATCACTAAATGAACTGACAACACCTAGAGTCAAGCACGCAATGAACCGCACATGACCAACAATTATCATACATAAAACTAAAGAGAAGTTCCATTTCATGTTGCTTTGATTATCGTGAATTCCATTAAATTGTTCCACTTATGTATACTTTTCATAGGATCATAAATGGTCCCACGTATCTTTAAGAAGGGTCTTTCATGCAAGGTTAGAAGACAGGCGATTATCAGGGATATAACAGGATCTGAACTTACAGTACCTGAAGACAGAAACACGCACTGAACTGAGTATACTCATCATTCTTACTCAGCTTAAAGTCAACTGAGGTATAGGAAGGGCCCTTTGTCCGTCGTCTGCCCGGTCGTCTGGCAGGGCAAAAATCTGGCTGTCCGTTAGCAAGGCACAAATCCCAAACGCTTAATCTAGAAACTTGTAACTGTATATCCAGGTAGGATGATAAAATATCTCCTTTGAAACCAGAAATTAGGTAACTGCTACCTATATCCTTTGAGCTGTTGGGCTCTTAATACTCCAAGAATAATTAAGAAATGTAAAAAACCTCCAGTACCTTGATAATTAATCCATGGATTGCCATAAATCTTGTCTTTTATATTGACCATGGCTATTTCAGGAAAACTGTTGGCGCCACTTGTCTATTTTTCAAAGTTTCGCGATTTTTTTCTGTTGTTTGGACCATCAATTGACAGCAGTTATGACATTTTCTCAGCTGTGGTTTCATCCAGTGTCCTGTAACCCAGTAGTTTATTGAATATGATTGGTTCTACAGTTCCTGAAGAGTGGTGGCGCCACCTATATTCTTTTTCTGTTTTTGATGCATTTTTTTCATCTGTGTCCTGTAACCTTGTGTGTGTATTCGTGCCCTTGAATAAGCAGATGCCCTATAGATGCCGTCTGTTCCTCTCTGTACGTTGGTACTTTTTTCCTGGTGATAACTCCAGTTTGGATTGGCATACGGATTTCAAACCTTACCTATATATGGCCCACCGCTATCGCAAGAACTCTATCGATTTTGGGGTCATGAGGTCAATGGTCAAGGCCCAACCCACTTATTTAGAAAGATACTGGATGCATTTAAAGCTAAACCTTTCATACCAAATATTCCATCTTGCACTTGAAGATTGAATTGGGGAAGATTCTGACTGATATTGAGGTCATAAGGTAAAATGTCAAGGTAACAGGGGCAACCTGTTTCCATATTTGTTTCCGGATGATAGCTGCAGTTTAGAATGACATATTGGTTTCAAGCTTGACTTATATATGACCTACCAACAATGTACGACCCCTATTTATTTTGGGGTCAAAGGTCAAGATCACAGGACACACTTATGTATAAGGATTGTGGATGCATTTTAAGCCATTTTTTTTTATCTCAAACCTCCCATCTAACACATATAGGTGACCTGCAATTAGGATATGAATCTGGTTGATTAGGGAGTCACTAGGTCATAGGCCAAGGTCACAGTGGGCATTCGTCCATATATTTGTTTCTGACTGATAACTCCATTATTTGGTCACAGGGCAGAAGATATTATTCGGTATTTTATCAAATTACAGTCTGAATCAGGATTTTGGCTGGACCACATCGTTGTCAGGGTTTTGACTGGTCAAATTCCTAATTGGGATTTAGTCTGGACGTTATAAAAATATTCTCGTTATCAATACCTGCTGAGCGCCGTGATCCAAAGGTCCCTTGTTTAGTAAACTTTCTAACAACACCAAAGAGAGCGAAAAAAATTCCGTTTTAACTCAGCATATTGGCAAATCCCTCTTCATAGTTTTCTTACAGCATGAATGCAAGCAGGGCTCGCACGGGTTACTGGACGCAGCCAACTTGTACGCAAAATGATCGCCTCGTTACCATAGAGACGGGGTTTCAGTTTGGGTTGTGAGTTCATATGTATTCTCATTTGTTAATGTTAAAATTAGGGGCAAAATATGAATGCAATTTGACGAAGACCTCTGTGATGCATTCCTCGATATTTCTTGTGTCACGGCGCAAGTGGACTAAACAAGCAAATTGTGAGTGCCTACTGAGTCGGGTTGTCATTGCTAATTGCAACGGTGCTATCACCAGTAAGTTTCTTCAAATGACCACAAACAACTGAAACGCAAGTATGACAAGTGGATTTTGCTGATGTGATTAATTTTATGATTCCAAGGAGGTCCCCCACCAGGGAAGCACATCTGGTTTGATAGAAAGGCTGAACTCAACAGGTTGATGTAGAGCAGCAGAGCTAAGTGGAATAAAGCGTCTTTGGATGAGACAACACTACACGTGTCACACTGCACTCGGGAGAAATGCCAAAATTCTTGTTCAGTAGGTGCCTTAAAACAGATTTCCAAGTTTTCAGTTCGTAATATTGAACACTGGATATATCCCAATTGGACTTTGTTTACAAAACGTGAGATTGAAAATCCCCTTCAGTACGGACAGAAAACCATTCCCCGGCAAAAGCACTCCCCGCGAACCCGTGATATAAAGTCTCCTCGGTTCCAAACCCCCCCCCCCCCCCCGCCAACCCACCTATTACAATGAAGATAACACCAAAAATCACAAAGGATTGAAAAACGCCGGATCCCCTCCCTCAGATTATTATAATTTTCACCACTCGTATCCCAGTCTGATTTTGGAATAACATTTGCTCATTTTAACCCTTTTTAATGTGAATTTAATTTAAAACCCTGACTTGGACCCGAGACCGGAATCGAGTTTTATAGGGACTCGGACTATGACTCTGACTCGAAGGTTCGGGACTGGGACTTGTATCCCTACTCAGAGGTAGAGACTCCAGAAATCAGACAGAATACATCTCGAGTCCGGAAAAAAAGCTCCGTCAGGCACTGTAATTACTTATATACATGCGTGAACTACCAGCAGATCGATATTATGCTTACAAAAAAAATAAACTATACTTTTCAAAACTCAGAAGCGAAAGGTAATTTCACAAAAGAAGACACCTGAAAATATAAAATGTCCATTTAAAATTTCTAATTAAGGAGTTGTGTATTGGAGTTACAGTCGACTTACAGATCTCTCGGACTCGTAGCAGGTTGACTTTGACTCGAAATTCAAGGACTCGGACTTGCACTCGAACACGAGTGTCCTACACCCGGACTTTCATTTGGACATATATATGTTGTGGACTATACATCGCTGCATCTGCCCCCCCCCCAAAAAAAAAAAAAAAGTGACGGGAACATGACCCTTTCCGTTTCTTCTGAAGGAACACCAACTGATACAAAATGACTACGAATTAAGCATTGAATATGTTAGTATGAATAACCTGTTACACGATTTAACAAAAGGCAGTAATGATATTTAATTTAATAAACGAATACTTGATTTCCGTCCATTACTTAAATGAACTGCACTAGTTGCCATAGAAACAAGAATGAAGGTGTGAGGACTGCACATTGTGTTGACCACGATCGCCTTCCTTTATGGCTGTCACAGTGTCACACACACACATTGTTAATAAAGTAATTTCAATACTAAATAAGTAAAACTGAATCTTAAAGCAGGAACTGTGAATTGCGTAGCCATTCCGGCGCAGAGTATGTGCATTGTCGCGTTGTAGCCATGGAGATGATACGGTATAATATCAAAACTGTGTTATAATTTGTTATAATTCAAGGGTTAAATAACCAGTTGGGATCACTTGGCTACCAAGACATATGAGATTAAAGGGACCACTTCCAATATCTGATCTCCATTAATATATACATGGCGAGGGAAGAATGAGAATCTTGGAGGATCCAGAATCTCCCCGGGGGGAACTGGAATTCTCATTTTCCTAGGCTAATTATTTTGTGACAACTTATGATCAAGAACCTGTCCTAGCTATTATTATTATAATAATACAAAAAAGGAAGAAACGTGTTATACATTTATATCACTTATCTCAACTTGAAATTGTAACCTTCATATTTTATTTACATATTAATTTATTTTATGTGAGTGTATATTTATTCTTTCAATGACGTTAATAGTTCAGAAATAATGTGAAATTAATAATTTTCCCGGGAATAATGTGTACTCATTTTTTTCCTGGGAGATTCTTGACCTTCCTATATATATATATATATATATATATATATATATATATATATATATATATATATATATATATATATATATACAGGCCTTGTTCAATGATCAAACTAGCCGTGAAAACACAATTTAGTAAGAATTTGTTACTTTCCCTGATGACACCGTCATGCCGAAACTGATCTTAGCTGGCCGTACATAATATCCTAAAGACATTGCTGAATATTTCAGTGGTTTTAAATGAAAATGACACTAAATTAAGGCATCTGTGGGCTACAGGGAGAGTGTAGGACTAAAAGCTTGGAGGTCATATGTTCAAACGTCAGCTGAGGAGCGGTTTTATCGATATATTCTGTGCCATATTCCAGATTGGGCATGTCTCTCTGACATCTCATTAGCGACAAAAATTGTCAGAGCTGAAACGTCATCGCCACTCACCCGTACGAATGTAATTATCACGAATACAAGTGATCAGCATAGCTTTTGTGGCTGACCTTTACTAAATTAAAGTGTTCTGATTAACGCCCCGGGCAGGTGATAATGATGATGTTATTAAGCACTGTGTGGCTTAGTATGGCATCCTGCTATCATTTGAGGATTTGGGCGTGGTGGAAATAAAAGCGTTATTCCGCATTAAACTTTACTGATACACGTCCCCTTGCCACAATCTCTCTCCTCAAATAAATATTGATGCTGACCCCAAAAATACATGTCGCATCATGTCGCATCCCCATGCCCTTATCGAACCCTGAAAGATATATAACTGTAAGTTTTCATAATTATTAACCGGGGCCTGCCATTTTTTTACAGACTAAAACCAGGATGTCGCGGGCCGGGTCACGGAGGTAAAAACGTAGAGACCGAAACGGAGCGTAACACGTACGTATGCAGCACGGGTCACGTCCGCCAGTTTATATACAACGAGGAGTGTTATTAAGCGGTGTTAGGATACATATTGAGCAACTTACAAAAAAGGAATACTTATATGTGGTTTTCTATACTGATGATAAAGCATTCCCTTTTACCTGCATAAAGGAAGATAAGCCGAAATCATGAACTGATATTTATTAATTTCATATATTTAGTATTATTTCATTCTTACTTCCGAAATATCAGAGGGACATATTTATACCGACTCACAAACATCTCACAGGCATTCACTCTTGTTTCACCCATTCAAAATTTTCCATGAATATAGGCTCTGTATATTTTTTTGCGATATCATTTTAACATGCAAGCAAACAAACAGCCAGGCAACAAGTAAACATGAGTAAAAACATGGCCTCCTTGGCGAAAGTGAAAAAAAATATGAAAATATCTATCTGCAGAGATGGTTTTGTGACGAGATGGGAAAGTTTGTTTGGACCACGCCAAAACAAATCTTTACATTATGATACTACATGTAACTAGAGCCCGGAGTCGTGTAAGCCACACAAATGCGGCTGACTTTAGTAGTAAGCCGAGTGTCGTGGCTCGACCCGTCTGCAAAATGTCGGCTTTCTTTAACGGGAATGAAAGCATATTCTTTTGACGATGTTACAAAGTACCTTTTTTGTTTAAACAAATGATCTATTCTGCGTTTGACATATTGCATCTATTTAACATTTTACTTGTTTGTGATTAAATATCAATTATAGTTTATCCTGGTGGTTTAATGAGCCAAACCTTTCCATACTTTTCATACTTTGTCAGTCAGCATCAAAATCATCAAAATTTATCTTTGTATAAGTCTGCAAATGTCTCGACCATTTTAAACTGTGAAAAGATTTATCTTGTTTGTATTTTTTTTCTAAAGCCAAACAGAGCTGTATTAAATCTGGTCACCTCGGCTTAAAGAAATGTTGGCGGCGCCTCCTGATAAGCTTGGCTCGTCTTGGCTTGATCTGAACTCGGCTGTGGGCGGAGCGAAAAGTGGGCGGCGCCGGTTTTTGATACTAATGCTATGTTAAATGTTGCGTGGTTTCGACAGTGAAATAGGAAAAACCGCTGACACATCACAAATATTTGTAGGAAACATTTACACAGATACACTGATAAATGAGCTTTAAAATAACTTATTCACATACATATTTAAGATAAGATAAATTTAATGATTCAATGAAACAAACAGGAATTAGTTTTGCCGTTAACGCGATACATGCAGCCTAAAAATTACACAAAAGCCATAAACTACTAAAACGCGTTGCACTGAGACTAAGCTGAAACATGAACTATTAAAGATGAACACTGTCAACTATGGTGTATTAGGCCTACTCATAAAATATTACGGTTTCTGTCAATGTTTCGGTCTACAACACTTTGATACTCTACACAGGTGGAGAAAAAATGCGGTGGGCGCTATCTGTGACCAGAAAAAAAATAACCAAAACCAACAGATCACCAGGTGGCCTAGCCGCGCACTTTCACAAATCAAGAATTTTCAAGTGTTTCTTCTTTCATGTTTCTTCTTCATGTTTGGAAATTGTTGCGCATGCGCAAGATCGGACTTATGGTCGCACAGTCAAAGTTATGTTGAAAAGACACACATGGACTATGTAAGCTCACACACAAAATATTAAAAAAAATTATAAAATAGGTGAACAAGAACTATATCAAGCCCGTGAGCCGGGATGGTTTTGATGAAAAACCTTTGTATATAGCCAACATGACTTAAAAACGTAAGATATTACACCTATTATTGCTAAAGCATACGATCCTCTTTTTTTTTCTCGAGTGATTAATAATAAATTATCAAAATACTCAAATAACTCAAAACCCTTTAATGTCATTACAAAGTCTGTTTGTTAAAAATCAAGGATAAAGACAGTCGGAGAGGTCTTTACTTCCGAATACCCCACCATTCTGCAAAGTTTTCTTGTTCCTCTGTGGTTACCGTATCCTTCCATAATCATTAATCAAAATCCGTTCTCAAATTTTCGATTACGTTGCAAACAGACAAACCGACCAAACAAAACCCAAAATATCTAGCTACGATGATAGCACAAAACATCGCAAACTTACGGTTGTAAGTCAAATTCTTTTTTACATTTTGTTTTCCTGGTCTTTAGAGTTTATTAATTCGTACAGCTATTCTCTAATCCCTAGGGAATATCAAGCACAAGCAGCCATGATAAACACTGAAATGTTATAAATGTTTCATTATTATCTTGCGCCCATGACCAGTACCTATTCATGAGAGAGTATATTTAAAAAAGCGAATTCCTTTCTGCCTGTCCCAGACAGGCAACCACAAGCACGGAAAGGCATTTTTCAATTGGTACCAAACCGTTGCAAATGTTAACTCCCAGACGCTTACAACATTATTAATAATGAATTATACACACAAAAAAAAAATGAAATAGTATAGTAACTTCGAAAAATCCAGCTACAATAGTATCCTGGTTATTATAGCTTCACAGCGCTAATGAACCCACAGATCTCAGTGGTTTAAGCAGTTGAGCCATAATAGCCCAGATTATCAGTCTAAACCCTAGCCCCGTTCTTAATTTGCAAGGAAACACGTTTTTGGGCAATGTGTTATGTCACACAGGCCTAAATTAAATCGATGCTTACATGACTAAAATATCACCATTAGGACGCAGCGCCATAACGACACAGGTTTACCGTATCGCAAGTGTTAAACGGAGGTGAATGTTTGAAAGTTTAATTTGAAGATACTATATCTGAAAAGCAATTTTTTTTCTGCGGAAACTCAAAACTAAATGCATGTCTTTCCGTTAGAAAGTTGAGCATTTAAAGTTAAGGAACCCTTGAAGTGCACGATTGTTGTCAAGACCTCTGCCAGGAGGCGGCGGTCAGATGGGGACGCGACTCATGATAAGCGACCTAACGCCTAAGCCGCCGCGCTGAATAACCTTCGCATCATAATTGCTACCTACATTTCAGTCGAGCAGTTGGTAAATGAGTATATATTACCACATATATTGTGTATGGTAAGAGTTATAGGAGGTGGAAACCAGAGGTGTTAATGCATAATTATCGGTGATTTACATACCCGTTGGTCATCGTAGCGTAGCGTAGCTTGGAACAAAATCATTAGTCGTCACAGACTAGCTAGCGGTTCCTTCGAGCCAGAGGTGTCTCATGTATGGTCCTTAAGACCTGTGTGTCAAAATCCGAGGGGAAGACGAAAAGGACTTTGAACTGGGCATTTGCAATGGATGAAATTGCTCAACGTGACATAAAAATACGCCATTTCAGTTTGGACAACAGATCAAGTCACGAATGTGAAATACAGGCCGAACTGAAAATAGTTACCAGTTCGACCAAATATATATTATATATTTTTTGCGGTAAGTTTGATTAATTTATCCTGAACTGTGAGGTGATTGATATTCAGAAAAGCATATGGCCGAGACGCAGTGTCTTAACGGTAGCGTTATATAGAATTATGGGAAATGACTGTCCATTGTGTAATTTTGTGATTTTTTGTGTTTGTATTATGAACATCCACTTGAAACATGCATGCTTTGGAGAAAAACGAAAGACATTGTGAAATGATTACGGTGAATTTGGATCGTGATCTTCATTAGATAAATTTTGAAGAAGCAGGTTTGTCGGATTGCTTAGGTTAAGTTTTAACTGGCAAATGTAATAACATCTTCATCTGCAGTTATAGTGAGTTAGCTGGAAAAGCTATAATAATTGCAAAGGTGAAATAATTATAATCATATTGGGGAGGATTTCCGAAATACACATTTTTAGATATGTTGTATGGTTGCATTGATCAATATCGAACAAATAAGGTGAACTGTTAGATCAAACATAACTACGTCGCAACTACACGGTATTATGGAAATTGTTCAGATAGTGAAAAGTACTATAGTAACACTTGTTACATGCGGACTTATAATATTAAATTTACTATCTATCCTTGCAATACTTTTGGCGAAGCAGTGGAAGAAGGAAAAGTTAACACCACTTGTGTTGACTGTGTTCGTGAGTGATTTACTTTTGGGACTTATTTTCGGAATGATAAATACCGTGTTAACTTGGATACAGGTCGAGGAGCCTCCTCCAGCTTTAGTTCGAGTTCACAGAGTGAGTTCCACTTTCTCCATTCGCCTCTCATTGTTAGCTGCTGCGTCTTTATCATTTATCAAAATGATAACCATTATGAAACCGTTACGGGCCGCGAGCCTCGTAACAAAAACCCGCATTACAGTTACAGTTGTCATGATCTGGATATTATCAGTCGCCCTGGTTTTACCGTACCTGTGGTTTGATAAAATGAAGTATGATCCGAATCTAAAAATTAGCTACCCTGAAAAACCAGCGGATATTTATACCAGGATAGAAGCCCCTCTGACTTTTGGAACTTCAGTGATTGTACTCGTCGCTAGTAACGGGATTATCTTTGCAACTGTTGTGAGACAGATTATAAAAGTACGCCGGTTGGTTCTTCCCACTGAGGAACAACAAACGCCAAACCCTATACTAATAGCCTTTAAGTCAGCACGAGCAACAGTCGGCCTTTGTACCATCTATACAGTGTTCTTGGTGCCCATTGTGATCCTTGTTGCCTTGGGATATTCCAGGAATGATAAATATTTCTGGATATACTGGGCCGGTTACACTCAAGGGATATGGAATTGTGTTTTGTATCTGAGGCTGAAACCGTCACTGTGGCGTGCCCTGAAACATAGATTGTGTCAAGCGGATCAGAGCGATGGAACTGTTCACACAGTTGGGGAAGGAATCCCTATGGGAGGCCTGCAATGAGAAGAAGATAAAGAACAGTTGTATTCAACACTAGAAGGAGATATATGTTATAATAGTAGGTATTATCTGGGCTTATATATGGTCGTCAGTCCATATTCCCATTGAACTTTATTTTTTTTATTTATGTTAGTTATTTGAAAGTGACCCCATGAACTGTTGTAGCAACTTTTCAGTTATGTAATGGAACTGTACATTAGTAAAGCGTAGAGGATTCCGATGAACCGAACATTCTCTCCTTGTATATAAGGTCATTACTATTTGTTAAACGAGCAGTAGCAGTCTTTTCAGTTATGTATTGGAACTGTACATCAGTAAAGCGTAGAGGATTCCGATGAACCGAACATTCTCTCCTTGTATATATGGTCATTACTATTTGTTAAACGAGCAGTAGCAGTCTTTCCCGGAATCAGAAATGGTCGTTTAACAAATAGTAATGTTCTATCTTCAAAAGCAATCTACAAAAAAAAAAAAAAAAAAAACAGCAAAGAATTGCAATCAGACAAGTGAAATCGTATTATAATATTGTGCATCCTACTCCAGGGGTTTAACTTGTGACATCTCATTGTCGGTGGTCTTATTCTTGTCCCTGTGCAAGCCCTTGAGTTAAAACCCTTGTTAAAAAAAACAGCATTTAAAACTAAGGGGATCTGGAGCGTCTGCAGCGCATAACCGCTGCCTAAGGAAAGCAGTAAGAGAAAGGCATTTATGCTTGGTCTCCTAAACACATCAATTGATTTGAGATGTAAAACGGTTCTATTTCCCGACTTTGATAATTAACAATATATTTATGGGGAACAAACTTTTATACCTCTGCAGACAGTCAGGTATTATATTTTGATCAATAGGTATTTGGTTTATCGGTTAGCACAATTGTTGACTTTTATGAAGTTAATTTAACATTAGGGTTACACCTAGGGCACAATCTATTATGATTTTTTATGAAATTTTAAGTGTTTAACTCCTAGTATATCCCACTCTAACTGATTTGCTGCATAATGCGATACCATGCTCTCATCGGTTCAAATACATTTCATGTTCCTGTGTCAACAGCGGTATGGAAGTTTGTCATACCGAAAAGTTTGTCATACAAAACAGCGGCTAGAGCGAAGGAGATCAAGAACGACTGTAATTTATTAAGCTGTTCAGGGAGCGTAAGATCGGGATGACTGTGCTAACACTTTAATTAACTATATAATTTGCAGGTGCTGCGGGTGGAAGTAACGTTAATGTATGTTGAAATATAACTACACTGAGATTTCCCGCATGGGTCAGCCTGTACCTACCGTAACGCTTCTGCATAGCGATTCTGCAAAACCCCATTCACCGTGACAGTATTCGACAAACTCAGTCAGCAGAGAGTGCAACATTCATTCAAAAGTGCATTGTTTGGCTCGAATAAAGCATTGTGAAAATATGAGAGTTTTTTTTAAAGAAGTAATAGACTCATGATATTTCTTGGATTATCAACGAAAGAGATTGAGGAAAATTATTTTTTTGTCCGTTTACATGATCTTATGATCATTATCGTTTCGCGAAAAGTATGTTTTCAGCCGGGTTCCGCCGCCTTCGTTTCCGGAAAATTCTTCTGAAACCGTAGGACGTTGGATCGTTATAGGGTCACATGGGAAAGTGTTTTCAATGTTTGAACATTATATCCTTTGTGCATTGACGGAAGTGATCTGTGCATTTTTATATTAGTTATCCCCACCTATTGATAGGTGGAGATATTTGTTATTGGCATTATTATTATTATATCTATACTTACTATTCTTCCTATTATTATAATTATTATTTTTATTATTCCACTTGTTTCGTCTGACTTCATTCATACTTATTGTGGACTCATACTTATTACCCTACTATGGTCAGAATAAATTGACCCAGTTTCAGTAACCTTGACCTATTTATGAAGGTAACAGGGGAAAAAAGTGCGAGTTTTTCGGATTTTCAATATCGCTTTTCTTCTAAACTTTTAGGGGTACAGGTATAACAATTTTTTTTTTATTTTGTGTGTGAATTGCAGATCTTCAATTACAGGATATAGTAGTCTACTATCCAGACACAGTTTCTAAAAATGTTATGTATAATTTTTCCTCTATTTTTTTAATCCTCTCTGATCTGGTGAACCTTTTACTTTTAATTTTGTGCTTTGTCATGCTGGTCCGAACATTTTATCCATTGTTTCTTAGGGCATATACTACCAGATCTTATAGGCAATGGTAGATACGCCATTACATGTATACATAAATTGCATTCATATATGAATCTATATTCTCATTTGTAATCTAGGTATGTGTTTACTTGTGTCTTTTATAATTGTTAAATATTGTTTATGAGATAGCCCATGGCTTATGTAACTATGTTGTTAAATGGACGGAAAATAAAATGTTGTATTTGTATTTTGTATTTGCGTCGTCTTTTCTCGGTTAGATTCACATACATTGCTAGATTAGTATGACATATCAAACTAAAAGGTTTCTAGTTCACAGACCTTTGATAGTTTTATCTTTAACCGAAGACTTGGTGGCGCCAAATATGTACTTATTTCAGTATTAATTTGAATATTAGCCTAATATTTTGAATTCGAAAGGGAATAATGTAAATTACTTGCATGTTGACTTACTCCTTCGAATAAACTCAATATTTTACGTTTAAAGTCTTTATATAGGTTTAATTGTCGTGTGACATATTTATGAACCCCCTTTTATTTTATGATACAATACGTTACGTGTGCATTTTAATAAAGTTATGTTATGGGGTTACTGTTAGGTTATTTACTTTCAAATATAATTGTGGTAAGGTGAATCCGGTGACATTATTAATTGGCAACATAAACTTAAGACATTAAAAAAACACGTCCGGGGAGGCAGTGTTCTAAGAGAGGCAGTGTGTAGTGTTAGGGCAGACCCCACTACACCCTCGCTGACTGATAGATGTTTAGCCAATGGCGCCGACCGACTCGCGCAGTCTTATATATGTAAATTGGTCTTAGCCTAACGACACTAAATAGTGAGCACATCCCTAGTCTTGGAAGACTTTGTAGTTGCGCCCTGTCATATATTGATAGTCAGGCAAATACGGCAGGTGCAGTCTCTCCCACAGTGAGTACATAGGAACTCTGAGGCTGTTCTGTCGGTTTGACCTCTGGCATTCCTCTTTTGCCTCTTGCCTTTGGACTAATGAGCTAAGGTCTCTTCGAACTTAGTGAGGCCTAGCTGTCTGATTGAAGAGTGTTCGTTCTGAGGCGGTACCCTTCTAGTTGTTCAGTTCGATGCCCATGACCCTCGGGTCTCTTGTAGCGGAGTTGGGGTCAACCTGTGGGGAGTGCTCCCTGTTCCAGTTCACCGTAAAAGAGACCCTTGGGGATGTGATCATCGTCCATTCTCACGACCATCGCATGCGTCTTTGTTTGAGTATGGCGTACATGCTTGGGATTCCAGCTCCCTCATGACAGCAGTTTTCGGCACCTCATTCTGCCAGCTGATGTTCAAGATGCAGCGGAGACAGCGCATGTGGAAGGCATTCAGCTTGTGCTCTTGTCGGGCGCGTTGTGGTCAGGGCTATCTGCCATTCAGCAAGGTGCTCACAACACCTGGATCTTGGTGTGTTCTGTCAACTTACTTTTGTTCTTTACTCTCTTGATCAACGTGAACATGGTGGCAGCTGCCTTGCCAAAACGCTTGCTCAGCTCTGTCACAAGACGAAGGGAGTCAGAGATCGTTGAACCCAGGTAGCCGAAGTCGTGTAGGACTTCGACCTGGTAATCTGGGATTCTGAGTCCACCTACTGTTCCATCACTTGCGTTTTCTTCAGGCTGATCGAGAGTCCAAAGGCCTGACAGGCTGCACTGAATTGTGACTTGAGCTTCTGCAGGTCTTCAGCAGTGTTGGCTGTGACTGCTGAATCATCTGCAAAGAGGAGGTCCTGCACACATCATGCTTATAACCGATTCCACGGTCTAGTATCTTTCGTGGTTGATGTCATCGTGTCAACACTGTCAGACTGTCCATCCCCATGACGTGAATCTAGACACCTGCTTTAATCTGTTATTCTGGTGGCAGTGCCTATAACTAAATACACTGGGAAAAATGAAAATTTTAGTACCAGCTTCGATTCAAACATTAGAACACTGTAGTTTACAAGCAAGCAAGGATGGCCAGACCCGCAAGACAATTTTTCTAGCCTGACTGGAATTTGACTGGAAAGTGTAAATGCCCGCTTGGCAGTAATATTTTAAAACATTTAAGCCGTGGAAAAATACACGCGTGCACGTTTTATTTGCGATGTAACCTGTATCATAAAAATGACCCCCATCGATATATTCTGCCACGATAGATACTGGACCGTGGAGTCCGCATTTGGTATGGTAATCGTGTTTGTGTACTCACTGAATAGTGTTGTAGACAAGGATCAATTAACATATATAAGCATCTGCAAGTTGCCTAGCTCTTACTTTGACAGCAAGCGCTTCATTGGCTACACAGCTGTCGGTAACTACAAACTGCCACTGGTTGTACACAGAACCCTTGCACTGTTTTGGTGGTTGACATTACTTTGGAAAATGTATAACGTAAACGGATTTACCTTTTAACAAGTATATTAGAAAGGATATGATCTAGAAGTACCCTACAGCAGTGTCACTTTTTCTCAGTTATAACTGGTTTTGATCGGGCCCTGTGGTAGCATCCTTGGAAATATAACATTAGGTCATGGTGACCTATAATCTTTACCTACAGGCCGCAAAAAAAATTATTATGAGCAACCTGAATGTTAGATGGGCGCAGATTGTATCTGTTAGGCCTAGAACCTTATAATACAACATCCTAGGAGGTTCTAGGCAAATCTCCTTGTAAACCTGAAATTAGGTCATAGTGACCTATATTTTGCGATCAAATGGCCGAAAAGAGGATTGGGAACACCAGGAAAGTCAGACAGGGCACAAATTGTATGTGTTAGATCTAGAATCTTCTTATGTGACATTCTGAGACGTCCTTGAGGAAGTTTTCTTGGAAACCTGAACTTAGGCCTTCGTGAACTATACCATGCGACCTATGGGAAAAGATTTCATATATGCACCCCGACAGTCAGACGGGGCAAACATTTTATCCATTAGGCTAACATAAAATTCAGGGAGGTCCTAGGTGAATGTCCTTGGAAACCTTAAATTAGGTCATGGTGACCTAAATTCTGTGACCTATGGGCAGAAAATTGTTTTGAGCGCCCATACAGTTTGAAGAAGCACAGATTGTATCCATTAGGCCTAGAATCTTCTAACGTTACATTCAGAGAGGTCCTAGGCAAATGCTCTTGGAAACCTAAAATTAGGTCACCAAAACCTATATTTTGCACCTATATAGGAACCGAAAACATGATTTTGAGCACCTTAACAGTCAGATGCGGCACAAATTGTAACCTTTAGGCCTAGAATATTCGAACATTACATTCAGGGAATTCCTACGCAAATGTCCTTGGAAACATAAAATTAGGTCTCTGTGACCTCTATTCTGCAACCTGCAGGAAAAAAATTGTGTCATATGACCACCCTGAATGTCAGATGGACACAATTGTATGCATTTGGCCTAGTAATTTCTAAAGCAACATCCAGAAAGGATATAGGCAAATCTCTTTGGAAAACAAAAATTTTGTCATGGTGCTAAGGCTATATTCTATGCGCTATGAGCCAAACAAAATGAATTAGAGCATCTAGAAAGAAAAGGTACAAATTGTAACTATTTTCCTTTTTACCTTATATTGTCTAGGGAGGTATTTGGCAAGTCTTTTTTGAATCCTGAAATAAGGTAACTAAATTCTTATAATACATGTCAAATACAGTCAGATAGGGCACAAATTGTATCCTTAAGCCCTAAATTCTTCCAACACAACATCCAGGGAAATCTTGGCAAATCCCACTGGATACCTGCACGTGACAGGCCAAAAACATGATTTGAGTACCTTTAACATCAGACAGGGCACAAATTGTATCTATTAGCCCTAGATTCTTTTAACATGACGTTCAGGAAAATCCTTCGCAATTCACTTTGGAAACCTTAAATTGGGTCATCCTATGAATCCTGAATTTTTTATTTTCTGTCCATTTTCAATATAGTTACATTAGTCATAGGCTATTCTCACAGACAATGTATAAAATTAATAAAACATTCGAGCACCCAGTCAAATTAAGCTGATCGTCATGGCCATTGGGCCACTTTATATAAATATATGTTTTGTGTCAATTCGCTTTGTCTGCAAGGAACCACTTATTTCTTTGCCAATGTTTTGCACCGAAATATGTTAACCTGCCTTTTTATCCTGGGGCATTGTAATTTTGACCAGACCTGCTTATTCCAGGTGAATCAGCAAATATCAGGACAATTATTTAACCCTATTGAAATTTATTCACCTGAGCCTTTCTTTGGCAGCTATACGTTTCATTTTTGTGTGCAAGAGCCAGCACCGATATTCATGGGTCTGCTATCATGTCTATAAGATTACAGTTAACTGACAATGAAAAACATTTTCCTTGATGTCCTCTGAGCTTTAATGTATCTTTTCTTAAACTTTCACTTTGCTATAGTCGTAAATATATATATATATATATATATATATATATATATATATATATATATATATATATATATACAGTTTATGGCTTCTATATGCAATGGTTATGTATATTATATTGTTATCACTCCAGCAATGATGAGGTCGTACTGATGTTGTTTATCATAAAAAAACTCACTCAAAATTCGTAAAACCTACATATGCTTCACGATTTTTTTTTCCAGAACTTACTATTTTGTGATTTTTTGAATAGCATATCATGCCATTCTTTGTTGACTTTTTACTGGGAAAGGGGATTCCTAGAGAATACTAGCACAAATAAGCTTTATATCATATAGTGAACCACACGGAAAATGTCCTTGCGGAAGCCCGGGATAAAAATATGCGACATTCAGTCCAAACCATCGTATTGCAGAACCATTTATCTTACAGATCCATGGATTTTCAACAAGTGCGTCTAGTCTATAGCATTAATATGAATAAAGAATTAATTTCACCTGGGATCCGTTTTCCATATTCTGGACACGTTTCGTCGGTGTCCTCTTTTAGGGCAAGTTCGTTTCCTTTTGCGGAATTATTTCCTACAAGGCTGCCTAACTAATAATTTTAGTATTACCCCCATACGTGCCCCTTTTTCTCTTGTGCTCCACGCATGTCACGCTTTTTCAGGAGGCGACCCGTAGATTTTCCATTATTTTGGGCTCACTGGCCCGTTAAGACCATAGCCAGAAAACATCTTCTACCCGTGCCCTGAGTTTTCGTGCATTACGCGGTCTTGCGAGTCCACTTTAATCCCCATGCCCCCCCCCCCATGTCTAATATAACACTTCTAAGAAAGGGGAAAAATGAAGTGGTTTGTTTTAATTCAAATGCTAGACAATGAACAAATGACTCCTCTTTGAATACGTGTACTTTCCAGTCGGGGGAAGACACTAGGACTTGAGACCTGTTGCGCTTTTATGGAATTACAGTATGTTGTTTATCTATACATTAATAAGTATCATTTTATGATAACCATAGTCTTTACCATTTGGGCAAATTATTGGGTGGTTTAATAAAAATGTTGAAAGGAAGCACGGTTCGGGGAAGCTTTCTTTTAGGATCCCAAGGGTTTTTTTCGGATCTCAAATGTTGTAAGCATTTTAATACTATACCTTTAAACTGATTGGTATTTTACACACGTTTCGGAGTCAGAGCTACAGACCTCCGCCAGAATCTTCTGATCAGTCATGTGTTCACTGTAACACTTTTCTTGTATAAACAATGTTATTGCTTAGTTTCCGTATTCACCTGGCGAGTGACAGAACAAATAACATACGACTTGACGGCTTCTACACGGAGACAAATAAATCGTCCTGTGTCATAATGGTATCAAAAAAAACATATATTACAGTGCTTCTGAATACCTCAAAAATTTAATGGATTGTTCATACGGTTTTACCCTAACCCTCTACAAATTTTCAGTAAAATCCATACATAACTTTTGTGTAATTTTGCGTAGAGAAAAAGGAAAGAACCACATATTTCTTGGCCAATGACTTCACCGAAAGATGTTAACCTGCTTTTATCTGAGAGCGTTGTCAGTTTTTGATAAGACCTGCAAATTCCAGGTCAACCAACAATGATCAGGACATGTCGACAAGTATTTAATCCTGTTGGAATCTATTTAGCTGGGCCTGTCATTTCACTTTGGCAGCTATACGTTGCATTTTCTCGTGCAAGGGCCTTCAACGACACAGGTGTGTCTGTAACCATGCCTGTAACCATAGACCCTGTGTATGCCAAGCGTATTTTTCTAAAACGTATTTCTATGTATGATTTGTTAAATAGCTTTTTTAGCCATTCTTTGCTGACGTTTAAGTTGAAAGGTGTCCTGGAGAATCCTAGCACCAGTGAACGTTATATCATGAACAACAATCCAAGTGAAAAGCACTGGAAAAAAAATATGCAATCTTCAGTCCCTCCCAGCTCATCACGAACGTATTGATCTTATAGAACAGTGGAATTTCCACGGATGCATCTTGTGTTATGTAATGCTGAATTTATCCTGTTTTACTTTTGCCAGTTTGGGTCGTCGAAGTGATAATAATGGAGATATTAGAAATATATAAAACATGTGGTACATGTTTGGAAATAAACTTTTGACCCGTAGGATATAATATTACTGACTAAGATAAAATCTCAGTATGATTAAATTGTAATGAAAAAGAATTATTAACCCTACGGACTATCTATAGGAAGAAACCATAACATGTTAAATCAATGTGAAATTTTAAGGACATCAAATTACTAAAATTACTCATTCATTATTTAACGCAACCCGAGGAGATCCACAATGAAACTGCTTAGTGGTGGTATTTCACATAAGAAATAGAAGATGGGATGTTTAAACATATTCGAGACGCAATCACAGAAAAATTGAGAAAATTAAAACCCAAGGAAAGAATATGCACCACGTGTAAACGTCAATTCAGTTGAAAGTGAAATCCATTTTATATGCTCATGTCCAAAACATGATAAATCATAGAGGAACTTTACAAACCTATTCCTAACAGTGAAACAAGTTGTTTGGATTATCTCCTGAAAGTAAATTTATACACCTGCCTCATAACAGTGTTAAAAGAAATCAATGACTTTGTAGTTAGAGCATGGTAGATCAGAAAGAACTGTTTATACGCCTATACTTCCATTATCTTCTAGGTTGCCGAGTGTCATAAAAAACCTCTGCGACGGTTGGGTACTATAAGCAAACATTTATTGTATTTTTTCTTGTATTACTGTACATGATACTATATTCATTCATTCATAAATTAACTGGTGGTTTCGATTGAGTTGTATGACTAAGAGACTACCGTAAACGTGGTTTGTGTTTTCCAGAACAAAAAGGAGATAACAATGTTCTAGTGGTTACATGGTATCACATGAAGAGGAAAATTTAGTGAACTGTTGGATCAAACATGACAGAGATCTTGGTGAAACATATCTACGACAAAATGAAAACTATCGCGCCAGTTAAAAGTGTCGTGCCAACACATGTGGCGAACGAACAAATAATACTTTTTTATGACTGTTTTTTTGTAACTTGGGGAAAAGAGCTGAACAACGAGAAGCTGGCACCACTGTTGATGACTTTGTCTGTCAGTGATTTTCCTTTTGGGATTATTTAGGGATAAAAGCTATTAAGCACGGTTCAACTAGCTCTAATTTTACGGGATGGGCAGATCGTGGAACATACATTGTCATCAGTTGTCTTTATCATGTATGAAAAACGAATAACTATTATAAAACTGTGTAAAACTCCATAACAAAATAAAACTATACTTATAAAACTTCCCAGAAGACAGACATTTACCCGGAAAAAAATCAGATGATAGCGTTTTGATCTGGACGAGCATACGCCGCCTTATACTATCTTCATAGTGTTACTAATACCGATTTTGATTTTTTTGTGGTCATGCTAATAGTATCATGATGTAAAAAAAATTGTATAATTAAGGTTCATACAATTCTCGACTGTTTCCTTGGCTCAAACCGTAACAGAAGAGTGTTCTTATAAAAAAAAGAAAGTGTGTAGAACTCAAGCCGAAGCATGCAATGGAATATTCAACATTTGAAAAGGTTTAATTCCAAAAGAGGAAACTAATTACGGGCTCTAGGACAACTACCCCCTGGGCAATTACCCTCCGGACAATTACCCCCCGACAATTACCCCCCGGACAATAACTCCCCGGATAATTACCCCCCGGGACAATTACCCCCTGGGACAACTACCCCCAAGACAACAACCCCCCAGACAATTATCCCACGGTACAACTACCCCCTGGAAAACTACCCCCCGGACAACTCTTGTAACTTCTGGTTCTTACAAAATGTAACTGTTACGAGTACGCATAAGTGAAGATATTAACCCTAAATTAAAGAACATTCGACACATGTTAAGAGAGTAAAATAAAACTTAAAGGTTTCAGTCTGTACCTGTTTTGGGATTCGACCCAGCCATATAATACATAAGCGACCTCGATAAATTTAATGATTCATATGAGCAATTATGCAAAGAGACTTTTATTTTCTGGAATCACATATATAGAATAAGGCAGACTTTAATAGAAATGGCACAATAAAAACTAACGTCACGTAACAATATGACAATGTATATCTAATGTATTTCTGGATTTTATATCCATATTACGAAATAAATAACGAATTTTAAAGAAAGAATGCGACTTGCAATGTTGTTGGCTGTTGCCACGCACGTACCATTGCTTAGTTATGTTTAGTAAGGTCATTGTTTGCCGTCGTTACAATCCAAACCAGAGCAAAACCGCACAATGGTTAGATTACCACGATTTACCTGGTCTTCACAGGAACACTGACTAGTTCTCCATGTTGAACAAAAATAAAGGGAGGAAAATTATTGATAAACAATCCATTATCTGTTTTTCTCTTTCAAACGACGGTCAATATATACAACGAATTCTTAAAACTGACGGATATCATAACATTTTTTTCGTAAAAACTTACTTGACTAAACTTTTGAGATTCTGTACAATTAATTTAAACTAATACTTTACTTTTTAAAAATACCAGAGTGTCTTTTGCATCATTATTGTGTCTTTAAACCTAATCGATGGCCGCTGGTTAAGTCATCTTGTGTATGGAATCGGATTAAATTCCACCGGTTTTTAGGATTACCTTGAGTTGGTGGGGTTTATTAGGTTAAACATGAGCTATAAACGCTTCGTTAGTGATGTGTAACGGTGATTCTGTCCACATTAATTATACCCATGGGCGTCATGATCTAATTTCAGACAAACCTTGGAATACCTCAGGAGACAAATGTCTAATGCGTGGGCGCTTAACACGTATCGGGAACGAGAGGAGTGGATCAGAAAGAAAACGAAATGCTCAAAGGCAGGCTCTATGCGACATCAAATGTTTCCTTTCAATTTGGGCAAACTTGCAAATGTGGAATACGTATCTAGTAGGCAAATGAACAGAGGATATTGTTTCATCAACACGCAATTGTTACATATGTTTCTATAACTGATCAATCAAATAATTTTGATTTGTTAGGTGACTGCTAAGACCAGCTTCGGGAATTAAGTAAATAAGCTTCCACAAACTATTCTTTCTGGTATTAATTATATATATCTTAGTTTACACCTGTACATCAATATGGAAACTGTCGAGATAGTGAAAAGTACTGTAGTAACACTTGTTACATGCGGACTTATAATATTTAATTTACTATAGCTTCTTGTGATACTATTGGGGAAGGGGCCAAAGAAGGAAAAAATGACACTTCTTGTGTTAACTGTTTTCCTGAGTGATTTACGTTTGCTGCTTATTTCCGGAAAGGGAAATACCGTTTTAACTTGTATACAAGTCGAGGAGCCTCCTCCAGCTTTGGCCCGATTTCACAGAGCGAGGTGCATTTTCTATGTTCGCCTCTCATTATAAGCTATTGCGTCTTTATCATTTATCAAAATGATAACCATCATGAAACCATCACGAACCGCGATCCTTGTAACCTAACCCGCATAACTGTTACAGTTATCAAACTCTGGATATTATCAGTGGCATTGGTTATACCACACCAGATGTTTAATAAAATAATGTTTGAACCCGATCTGAAAATCAGCTACCCTGAACAGACAGCGTGTATTTATAGCAGGATAGAATCCCATCTGATTCTAAGAATTTCAGTGATTGTGCTCATCGTCAGTAACAGACTAATCTTTGCCACTTTTGTAAGACTTTTATATCATAAAATTCCCGACTGGTTCTTCCTGCTGGGGAACAATCGTTGCCAACCTCTATACATTAAAACTCCCATTAATACTGTTTTGTTCGTTTGAATTTTACTCAAAAAGATGAAAAAGGACTGATGGGTTTTACTAAACGCGCAACCCATTAGATTTTTTTTCTGATTTGATCAAAGGTTTTCAATCTACAGGATTATATACAACGTTGACAATTGGCAATTCTTTATCCCTGTCGGAGGTCAGGTCATCACTCTTGTTTGGGGCCGCCTATGCTCTTCAACTCAACATGATGCAAATTTCCTTTGACACATATTCTGATGCTTGATTAGTAACATTCTAAGAGTATGCATGTGGTCTCTTCCCACTTTCTAGCAAAGTTTGCAACCGAAATGTGCGAATATTAACATAATTATATTCTTCCACCGCAGTACCCGAATCCTTGACTTTTGTGCTAGAATTTTTCATTAATTGGTCGCCAGATGGAAGTATTTCTAAATAGAGGCATTATACCCCACCAGTCCACAACAACTCAAACCGTTAGCTTACAGGTAACTAGGCTTTCATAAGGAGAAAATTTGGAAAGTGACTGAGAATTTTTGGGATATACCATGTAGCTTTTAAATTTAAAGTATTCGTGTGAATCAATAAAAGTGTACGTAGTTGTCTTATCATTATATGGTTTATGTTATTATACGATTATCTGATTGAATCGAAATGAAAGTGTCATTTGTCAATTGTCAGGGCAATCCTCTGATCCCCTCGACCCTACAACCAGAATTTTGTCATTTTTGATTAATAGGCATGGAATACACAGGTGCATTTGATTTAATAATGATTTGCATTGTTGCACTGTTGTTCTTTTGTCATTTTTTTCTAAAATTTACGTGGGTAAAATAACTAGATTGCAAAAAATCTGGCAGAAGTAGAGGTGTGCGATAAGAGCCCTATATAGGACTTATTGCATATTGCGTATCACGATATCGCTTTTGAATATCCATATTTGTCAATATTTTATAAATGACTGAACTTGATTTAATATGGTAAAAATAAAGTCATTCTCTTCTGTCCAAGAGTCTTTGTTCAAAATGCTTTACATTGACATAAATTTGTAAATTTAATTAATTTGCCTCATGATAACCTTTAAGATAATCAACTCTGTTTGATCAGTTTTAAAATGAAACCATTCTTATTTCTCAAATTCCGTTTACAAGGTCAATATTTGAAGGAACCTCTATAGATTTCATCACATTGATTTGTTCTAGTGACCATTATGCATATACAACCCTGAGTTGCGCCATCTCTATCAACCTTTTTCTTGCAATCACTGATGAATAGGTAAAACAATTGTTTGTCGTGGTTAACTATGGGAATCCGAGCTGGATATCTTATAGCAATCATGCTGTCTGTATGTCTGTCGATTTCACTCCGGATGATTCCAACAAGTTGCATGTCCGTCTGTCATTTTCTTTTGTGTCTATTTATCATGAACATCTCTTTCTATTGTTGTTAACTTTCTACTGATGATTAGTTCTCCTAAGAGAGTAGGAGCTATTAATTGCAATTGGAATTAAATTTAATCGGTCAAGAGTCCTGAGTTCTCATGATAAAACAACTGTAAAATACTGTTTTTTTGTAAATTATGTTACATAGTAAGTAAAATGACTGCACTATACCAGTCTCAAATACTTAATAGGTCCTGAGTATTTCAATGATCTGAGAACAATTTACAGCTAAGAGCTGCAGGCTTCAATAAGAAATCTTTCTAATAATATTCAAGAAAACTCAGTTCGTTATCGACAAAAATATTGTTTAGGGTGCCATTTTCTGATATTTTTAGTACTATTCATTACATATATAATACGAATTTGTCTTCAAGTGTTCGGGGGGTGGGGGGGGGGGGGTGACTCGCAACTTTTTTAAACACACACACACACAAAATCACACACTGTATATATATATATATATATATATATATATATATATATACGTATAATTATATAAATCATCCCCCTTGCAAAAAAGTAATACCAGTAATACCAGTTTATTACAGTCGTGTGTCTAATGATGCACATATGTTATTTGCATTCATTTTTTTAACAATTTTGTCATAACTTTTAAACAAAACAAATTGAAAAAAAGGGTTTCCTCTTTAAAGCACCTTATGATAGCAAGCCCTCTTAATGATCTTAATGAAAAATAAACTAGAAAACTTTTTCTCAAAACATTTTTACTTTACCTTTGTATTGTTGGTAAGAATGATGATATGAAACAAACAACTTGAACTACTCCTACCAACGCTGAGACCTTGTCATTTGTTTTACAATTTATTTAAAATAAATATTTCATTTTACTGGTGCTGAAAATAGTAAATTAAGAAAAGTAATGCGATAAATATAATAATTTTATAAAAAATAATTAACATTTATAAGTATTTTGCCCTTATAAAGATACAGCACTTTAAATGATTGCACTTTTACGTAAATAGTAAATGTATGACAACAATAACCTAAAAATACATAACTAAAAAATAGATAGGGCACGTGTAGAGTTTTCCAAATAAATACAATGAAGAAAATTAAATGACTGTCCTTGACTGTGTTTATACTCCAAGAAAACTGATTATTTTCTCTCTTATAAACCATATGATGTAATTTAAAAGGTAATGTAACTATTAGCAACAGAACCTCTTTTGGCCTAACACCATGTGAATGCGACCAAAGATTCGAAGTCATGACAAAAATGATTTTTCTTTTGTTCGACATTAACTCAAAATAAGTCGGACTGGTTCTCCATAACATTCTTTCTATCGTTGAATCACACTGAAGGTCTTTTATAAAAACATTGATACTACTAAACGTTCAAATTCGGTAAAAGTGCAGTACTGGAGACATGCCTAAAAGTGACTTATTTACGGAGGGTCTGTCCTTATTTATCTTGCACCTACATGAAGTTAAACTGATAATTCGATCAACATTTACACATTTCAATAAGATTAACATCAAAATAAGACAACATCACACTTAATTCAAAGGAAAATTAAGTATGAGTAATAGCAGTTTGCAGCAGGTCAACTATGCTGTACTTTTATCTGGAATTCATGGAAGGAGCAATATCATACCTGTAACACACCTTTCCACTCACTTATGCGACACCTGACAGTGAAACTTATATCGAGGGTTAATATAGGGGTACCTAGACAAGCAAACTCAGTAATCTAAGATAAGATAAATTAAGTAAGCCCAGCAAACATACACATAGAGAAATTTGTTTGCAGTCAACGCAGTACACATGGACTAAAGATACAGACTTAAAATGAATGAGTAGAATGAAATACATTCTGAATTGACCTATCCACCACAGCCCAAATGCTCCGCCTTTTTAACTTATTATTATAATGTGCCCCCAAAACGCTCCTACACATATGGACTTCCATGCCCATGGTAGCGAAAGCCGATAATAACATAATAATGACGTCACAAAGGACGATGGCGCATGACGTCGTATTGACTGACGTCATCAACTGGTATCACCTGACCATTGTTTACTATATCCCAGTCATATATGAACTGTGTTGCAATATATATTGGATTATTTGTCCCATACGAATTATATGCCAGGTTAGACATTATTATTCACTCGGTAGTCGAAGGAATGGCTCCCGCAACCTATAGCCTAGAAACTGTTTATACTGTCTCCTTGGTATAATAAATATCCCGGAAAACATGACGACATGGGTACTGGTAGTAGACTTCAAGTGTTCTGTTTGACAGAGCTCTGTCAAATTATGCAACATTTTGTTCTTGTCAGATGATTGACGCTTTACAATCAGGCCACCTGATTGGTTGCTCCTTAGTCCCATGCTTATGTTTATTCATTGAATGAATATGCGATTTATGTCGCTTAGAGTTCATGGATAGGTCAATTAAGACTAAAATGTCAAGAACATACATCAGTGACTCACAATGAATATTAATAAGGTTACTTTATGTGTGACACAGCGACATTCATTGAATGGGTATTGCATATCAGCATTAGTATAATGCACAAAGGTTGTGGTAAGGCTCTTTGCTCTACATGCTTGGTTTTTCAGTCTCTTACAAGATGGCAGCAGCTCATATCGTCCAATGGATAACTGACAACAACTGGAACGTCTAAAATATAACAAGTAATGACTATTGTAATACATTGTTTTAGCCTCATTAGCTGGGGTGTCGCTAAAAAGGTAATTCCCACCCATATCAGACTTGGGTGTTCTAAAGAGTTGTAAAGACATAAAAAAACTATAAAATTGAATGGTGTGACATTAATTATCTCATGAGAATTTTTTTTTTATTTGGAGTTTGCCTGGACTCTCAGGCAAATATTGATACTTTCAATCAAAATGTTAATATTATTTCTGACAGCGAATCCCAACGGCTTTACTTTGTAACCGATATATCATAAAATGAACAATAGACTTATGTTGTATATTAACGTGCACTAGGTAAGCTGATGATCTTTGAACTAGCCGTATTGATCATGCAATTACCGCTGCTACAGCCAGGAAATTAATAATCCCTTAATCAGTAGTATAGTGACTGGTGGTACCAAGCTTAGTGTTATCAGAGGAGGGCGTTTCAGCGCACATTGTAAGTAATTCACAATGTCGATCCATGTTTCTCCAACTTCTCTTTACAGTTAAAGCCCGCTTACCCCTGCTGTTTCTGCTTTATCTGAAGAATGCTAAATCATTAAATTGATAATAAACTGGCGTAACCTTTTGATGTAACGTAAATTGCACCTCAAGTGAGTATATTCAAAATATACATGCAATTCAGAAAACTTGTAAGCGTGTGAAATATACTAGTTCCAAAAAAATGCACATATTGCTTTTCGCCTTGGAACATGATCGCTTATATATATATATATATATATATATATATATATATATATATATATCTTTCTGTCTATCTCTCTCCCCTTCTCTCTCTTTTCTTATATAAATGTATATATATATATATATATATATATATTAGCGGAAGTTAGGCGATGAACAATACGTGCTTCTCAGTTTTAGCTAACAATAAAAAGTTAATATAAAATTTAATACACTCAATATAGATATTACAAAATTCGCTCTTAAATGTAAACATGAATTGTTAAGAATAGTTAGTCAAAAGTACCGTTAAAGTAATCAAAACATTTTCTCCGTTATTTCCCAGAATACAATTGTACAGAAAGAACAAATATCTATTTATCGTGGAGATATAAATTATGTGCCATGGGTGATAAGAACACTGCATGTACCTAGCAGGTGTTTTATGACAAGTTATCATTCCTGCTTGTACATGTTACGGTATATAGGGTATCAGAGGTCCCGGACTATGTAACCAGGCAAACGTTAGTCAAAAGGATAATTAGTCATGATAAGAGGGATTGGTGTCAAGTGGCATATTAATCGAATATGACGCGCGTGCTGTGACATTAAAAAATACATAAGATAAGAAAAGATATTTCTGTTATATATGTTCCGGTGGCTTCCGATGAAATATCAAAGTGTATATTTACTGTTGGTCTCTATCAACATGGGCATTTTTTCTCTAACTATTCACCCGCGTGATAATTATTCATCTAAACTTTTCCAGGTGTCCCAGCGCCACCAAAAGGCTTACAGTAAAACTAGTTATCAAACAAATATGTTACCATCATCACCCTTAACCCCTGCATAAATTTAGCAACTAGGCAAAAATATAAAAGGTATGTTTCTCAGCCATCGTCCACATCAATTTTAACCCCCCGCAACAAAAAAAAATATTTTAATTTTTATCTTTCAAGAAGATAAGTAATACAATCAATGAAGTGATTTTACCTGTTTAGCAAAAAAATGTTACTTACATTGATTTCCCTGATCATATTACATTTCCCTGATCATATCGAAACATTAAAAAAAAGGTAAAAAATAAAGTACTGCCCCCCGCACTGATTTCTGAAACCAAGTGCCTGAGAACCATACCTTTTCTTGGCTCAAAATATGTTATTATTTATTCATTTTTAATGTCATAGATATTAAAATGTCCCCTGATATTAAGCCAGGTCATTCATCGTAAATTTGTCCAACCAGTATGCTCGGCCAAACTTTATTTTACTATAAGAGAAAACGTGTTGCACACACAACACCCATAGAAGTGCTAGCTGCTGTAAGGCGGGGGGGAAGGGGGGGGGGTTATTATCGTTTAAAGGTCTAATTAAGTTATACCGATAAGAAATCGATATCTACAAGTCAAATAAGAGAGTAAATGAATTCAGACAACCGCCCATGACAACCCTTTAATATTCCACAGGGCCTATATGTTAATTATCACCTGCATTCGGAATTTTCCAAATCACCACACAAAATGAACAGTGCATGGCAGATATGAAAAAAAAATGACGACATACATGGATGATAGTGGAAATATGCTGTACTGCATGTGTGTACAAATAAATTTTTCTCCCTTGCCATACATATGATTAATCTATATTGTATTTACAAAACAAAGGCATTTCTGATAGAATGGCAACTGGCGATAAATATCCATTGGATGCCGGGGAGGTGCCCCCGTACACAGACCCACCACCGCCAACGTATAGTATGCCGCTTCAAGAGGTAATTGCCATATGTAAACCTTAGTTATCTTTGTAAATACGATTAACAAATTGTTCATGCTTTTGATATTGAGAAAGTTAATGCGGGGTTCTATTATATTGTTATTTAATGTAAATGAAAAGGGTAAAAGGAAAAATTATGTGTAACAACTTACAAGAATGAAAACCGGGAACCATTACGTCAAAGCAGAGTGAAACATGCACCCAACACTGTTTTCACAAAGTACTCCAGGTCGCTTATCCTTTTCTTAAATGACATGCTCATCAGCCTTGAGTGGTCTTTTGAAAAATGGAAACCTATTTACCTATTTAGTATCAAATTGTAAAACCCTATAAACTTTTACCAAACTACTTTGTCTGGTATGTAGATTTGAGTTTTTTTATGTTTAACCATTAGCCCCCGGTGATGATGCAGCCAGTGCCACCTATGATGTCGCAAACCACGGTGGTGGCTGTGTCCCCTGCAGTCGAGGTTAAGCCTCCCTACCCTCAACGGGTGAGGCCCTGGACTACAGGACTATGCGACTGCTTTTCAGACATGGGTGTCTGTAAGTTTCTCTCTTTTCTCTCTGTGACTAGCCTAGCAAAGACAATGGTATTATATCACAACATATCTGACAACAGGATAGAAGCATGTTGATAATAATTATATAGTAACGCGTGTTTCCATTCGAATTTAAAATCAGTTGATTAAAATGGAAACTGTCGTGTTTACCTCTGGAATTAAACCTCCCGTTTAGTACGTATTAATAATGCCAGTACCTTTTATTGGTTTATAAAGAAAGACTACATTTTACTTTTCAAAAAAACAAACAAAATGTTGAATAAGTCATTATAATTCTGTAGGTCTATGCGGCTTTTTCTGCCCTATCTGTCTCGGCTGTCAAGTGTCCAGTCACATGGGAGAGAATTGCTGCACGTGCTACTGTTGTGGACCCCTCCCGCTGAGAGTTAAACTCCGCAGCATTCTGGGTATCGGGGTAAGAGAACCATAGTCCATAGGACTACTGTATTCATGATGATTTCTTCCAAATCTTCTGTAGGGCTTTGGCAATATACTAGCTAAAAACACTAGTGCTAGTATCATATCCATTATCTCTATGAAGGCTTCTACAGGTATGATGAACCAATCCTTTAATATTACTCATAATAGCACAAATGTGAATCAATGAGAAACATTGAGTCAGCTAATGTATTTCTAATAATACATGAGAAAATGTTACATAAATATTACCTTCATTCTTCTTTTCATGATGAAACTTACTGTACGGACACCAACTTTATATTTATTTAAAGGCACATAAATAAGCAATAAATTGCATTTTTCTTTTTTCTTTTTAAAGCCTGTTAATTTTTCTGTTCCCTTAGGGTGATATTTGGACAGATTGCTGCGTTTCATGCTGTTGTACATCATGTGCCTTGTGTCAAATGGAACGTGAGATGAAGAACTGGGGAATGTAATTGGAAAAGCCAAATTAATTGCTTCACATTTCTGCAAAATGATTGATGGTTATAGCTAGCCAATGAAGAACAAGAGACACATGTCACTCGTAGTCTTTTTTTTTATAAATTTGCATCAGACCTGAGAAATTTTTTCATTACATACATTCAGCATGTTCATATCCTTTATCGTAGTCTTAATGTTTTAATGTTTAATTAAGATTCATATTAACACTTTGCTGCAAAAAAATGCAAAACATTCTAGACATAAAACAAATAAAAATAAAACTAACCATTGTGTGAGGTTATTATCTTTTGAAAATATTGTCCTGCTGTTGTTTGAGTTTTTTTTTTAAGTTTTAAGTTGCAAAATGATACATCTTTTAAAATCAAATTAACATCCCGATTTGTATTCATTCATAGACACATATGAATACATCTCATGACAGGAATTATTCATATATTTAGGTAAATTTGAGAGTGGTAAACTATATTGTTAATGTAGATTTTAAAGGATGCTGGGCTATTAGTGGCGATGCCTACCACACTGATACTGTCTTTCTGTAGTTATATTAAACACATATATTTCAATTCCAAAATATTACAGTGGGGAAAGGTCAATTAGGATATGACAGGCAGGAAAGAATTTGTATATTGTTATCATTATATTTACAACGTAAAAACTCACATATCTATGTATTAAACACATAACAGCAGCTTCTTATGAATTCGTACACTTATTCTGTTTTATCAATGCTGCGTAGAATGCTGCATCTTATTAAAATATTGACTTAATCGCCCTTCTAATATTTAGTCATATGGGATGTAAGATAATATGCATGATTCATTCTCCTATAATACTATGTTAAAATACTACTGCTTAATCTATGAATATTCCTCATCAGTCTGCTAATTTTAGACTTAATTTCTTAACAGTATCAAATTTAAATATATTCTCAAAGGCTACACAAACATAAGCTTCACACAAATTTAGCATGCTTTACCATTTGAAATGTTGTTTCCGAATATTAATCAGATATTTATACAAATGAATATGTTATAACGATTCAGTGGACATGTGAAATGAACTGACTGACTTTTTTAGTAAATAATAAAAGTTCCTGCAATTTTCGGTAGATTAATAAAATATCTGATTGAATCAGACAGTTTGTAAATATATACAAGTATATAAGAATATGAGTGCAAGTGTATGTCCTAAATAACATTCTATTTCAAAGAATGGTGATCATACTGCAAGATAAATCTTCTAACGTATGATGTACCTCTGAGCTACCGGCTATTCTTGACCTGTTCTCAGTACTGAACACTTTTGTCGGAAGCAGTGAAAGATCTCAGGGAGCCTGACGACCCGACAGTTGTTCACGTCCCTTAGATTTGTCAATCGCAAAGAGCCGTATTTAACGGACTACAATAATCACTTTGGCTAGAAGAATCTGGATTCATACCAGTAATTTGTATCTCTGTAAATTCTGTGTATATACTTGCAAGGATGATTATTAACGACTATATTGAAAACCAAACGTGGTATTTTGTAACGATTGTTTTACCTTATTATCACTTCCAAATGCAAATTCCAACTTCCGAATATTATGAAACAAATTTTACATTAATTTTCCATAAATTGCCTGGAAAGATTAATGTTTATAAATAGGCAGATTTACCCGGAGTACAAACTTGATTAGGTTTTAAATATTAACAAGCAAATTTGTTAAAAAAGTGACAAGCAGATTCACATGAACGATCGACCTGCACATCCCACACTGCCACCTGCTGGTTTAAGGTTGTTTATAGTAATCATGCATCAAAAGAGATCAAAACCTACGCGTGTTCCTGTATATCGAGAAAGTGTTATCACTGAAATCAGAAATTTGATCACACATGCTTAAATCTCCATTTCTTATTTTCACTTTTATATCAATGGTCGATCCGAGTGTCTACAGGAGCCTCTTTTTGATTGGGGTTCTCCTGACTATCCTGGTCCGGGTGTATACAGATTCTCTCCCTCTCTTTCTCTCTCTCTTTATATATATTAATATATATTTGTGTCTGTGTGCGCGCGCGTGTGTATGTATGCTTATGTGCATATTTAGTCTGAAGGCGGTACCTATCTAGCTAAAATTAGCTAATTAACTGGGTCATGTGTTCCATTCATGCATAAACCTTCCCCCAGGTTTTATTGCCCCATTAGACCAGGTGAATTTCACACAATCGTTATCGGCAGATTCACACCTAGAACTGACTCAACCGGATGTCCCTGAGATTGTTTCAATCCCTGGCACTGGGAGAATATTGCGCTCGACAGTGAATGTGTTAAGAAGCTTGATCACTTTGTTCCAGTTGATCGAGACATTTTGTCGTCACTGAGATCAGAAATTTGATCATACATGATTATAACTGTACCGTTTAATAAATCTTCATCTATTATTTCCACTTATGGTCAATGGTTGATCCTGGCACCCGGGGATTATTCGGCTCGGCGGTGAATGTGTTAAGAAGCTGGATCACATTGTTCCAGTGGATCAAGAAATTGTCATCACTGACATAAGAAATTTGATCATGAATTATTGTAAAGGATTGAAATGACATTATTTCGACTCTCTGCTATGTTAGCTGAAAATAACCATATGGAAAGACGTTTATACATCTGTATCTGTATAAAAATTAATAATACTAAAAGATGCATTATTCTACTCAACACCAGAGATAAATGCGTTATATGCTGAACTGTTGGTACCGGTGATTATAAAACCATGCGCAAACATAAATGACTACGGCAAAACAAAGTACAAACGTCACCAGAGCTTACTAGTGTAGGCGCCCAGTCTTGTTTATAGGAACAGGAGTTATGTTAACAAGCCGTTAACAGAATCAATTGATAAGATGAATGTCTACCGATAAAAAGCGTATTTCCTCGATTAGACAAACGGTCTTGAACAGTCGCCTGGCTCAATTAGTGGCCGGGGCAAATAATGTCTCAGAAAACTAAACGCCGGCCTTAAATAAATGTATTGTTCAGATTCCGGGTGTCAGAGTAGTTTCCATTTTGATGCTAGATGTCTTTCCTTGTTACAATAATGTGTGCATTTACCCGACAAATCGACAGAAGATTGTTGTATGAAAAAATGGTTCCTTTGAAGGGTTGTGTTGTAGCGCTTTGTGTTTAACTTGCGCAGATTTGGCGATACAGAAGACACGGTAATCTACTGTTTTATTATAACAATTTAAGCGATGGTTAGTTAATTATACATTAAATACACCCCGTTTGCACGGCCTATTTATCCAGTTGCTAAGAGCGGCTTTTGATGGTTTTTTGTTAAGCGATTATAATCCCAGTCCCTTAAAGTGAATGAGAGATACATCACATACTGAACATTTTAGAGTAAGTTAATATTAACATTCACCGAGTACGATGCTGTGCTTTGTACGATTCAATCCGCCGTTGGAATAGTGGAAATTGAAATCGATATCTACATATCAGGAGTAAAGCTACCTTTAAACGTTTTATGAGATAAAGAATTAAAAAAGGGGCATGTTGTCAGTAATTCACGATGCCGATAAATCCTAAATCTAATGTCACCTCTTTTTTACCTGTTTCTCGTAATCTTGAGCTTTTGGAACAAGAGGGAAATAGTGCTCAATCTGAGGACAGGTCGATTGCTTATCGATTATATGTCAAGGGAGATATACACTTCACCTGTCCACTGCAGGGAACATATAACAATACATCACTCCTGCATTTTAAAGTTGCTGTCTATCACGGCATCAAGATATAGTGGGACATGTGTACGTGAAAATATTTTTTTGCCAGTAGGTTTTTGTATTATATATTCTATTTTAGCAAAGTAAATAAAAAAACACAATTAAATCCAATTTAAGATAAATATCGCTTGGATGCAGCGGAGGTTCCATACACAGTCGACCATCGAAATTCTTCCATGTGCTGCTTGAAAAAGGTGAACGCTTAAAGGAATATCCCTGACTGTGAATAATTTTTGAGGGGTAGTCCTAGGTTAAATATTCAATAGTTTATCTAGTTCAATTTTATATGAGTATCTGGAGATACAGCTTTAATTTATGATCTGTTTAGGTATTCATTATAAAGGTATTGCAGGATTAATGTTAAAACAATCAAGAGCAATGTCTTTGTAAACGATGGCAGTGTCTTAAAAATTTGTGAAGAATCAAGATGAAACCTTTTCATGCTATCTCGTTTGTAAATAACTAGAACACCTATAAAAAACCGCCTAGAGATAAATTACTCATTTTATTGTTCCTTGTCTCACATAATTACGCCTCGCAATCCTCACAAACTTTTGTTTTGGGGACCATCTTGAAAACGGTTGATCAGATTATGAGGCTGACCTGGATGAGGATATAGTTGTAAGGGAGGTTTGCGTTTTTTTAATGCTTTCTTATTCGCTTTGTGCTCATTGCAGATATATGTGCACAGGCTGCCCACCAGATCAGATTATCAAGCGATAAACACTTCATAGATAAAATACTCGAAGAAACTGAGGCAATGTTCTGTATTTAATACTTAGAAATATATTATCATTATCAGCAGACAAAATCACGAAACAACACTTCGACACAATAAACGTCGCCGGTAATCACGAATGGTGATTATGAAATATTATAAGATGGCATGGGGTTAGGAAACACGTGGAGTCTCAGCAATCACACATTACAATAAGAATTTACGAGGAATCACGTCGAGGGATTTAACAGATGCCCATAAAAAAAACCGTCACGAGACTAGGTATCCTAGCGTTTCATGTGGCTGTTCCGTTTATTCTGCACAGCGAGAAGTTGGTAACATCGCTTCCATCCAAAAACTTGGTGACTGTTCCTATACCTTTGCACCATGTACACCTTGTAACATTTGTGCAATTAGAACACAGGGCCTTGATACGCATAATTGCACTGCGTAATTCATTCGTATGACAGTCTACTCCCAGTTTGAACTGACTGAGCTTGACACAGCGAGTGTTTGACTTAGTATATACAGATTTGGGACATGTACGGTCGGCAATAATCCACGAAATATATTTGCTGCCGACAAAATAAAGAAGTATTATTTTTAACTTTTAAGATTATATCGAAAACTTTGTTTTGGAAACTTAGGTGGTTTGAGGTAGCACTTTTAAACACTTATTGGGAGCACTGGGAGCGCTCTCGTGTATAAGTGCGGATAGGGCTTGTCTGACCGGTAGCCTTGTCACGTTTGCTTTTGCATGTGTGTCACATTTGCTTGAATTGGTGATCACTTGTAATTATAATGGAAGAAAGAAAGATTTGTAGAGGAATAACATTTTTTCAACACCAAAGAAAGCAGCAATTCCTAAAACACTCCTCAGTCAATTTATCTGTAAATGCACACATTATTGTGTGACATCTAGCGGCAAACAGGGATACTACTCAGGTACCCAGCTTCTGAACAAGACGGGTTTCAAATAAGGGCGGCGTTTATTTTTTTAAGACAATGCTTTGACCGGGACATTAAAAAAGGCAGGCGACTATTTAAGGCCCGCCGTTTGATCAAGGAAATACGGTAAGTGAATTTGACATATGATGTTAAACAATGATACTCAGAATTCAGTTTGTAGCCGAATATACATATCCGCCAACCCTTAAAACTGAAATAGAGTGATTCGAATACTTTTTAAACATTCAACCTCAAAATATGATCAGTATCATTATATTACAACTAATAAAACTTTGGATATGTCGCTCTCATGTCCGAATTTATTTATAAAAACTATCGTATTAACCTTATTATGTTCCAGATTCATCATAAATATGTATAAATTAATCACTTAAGTATACTGATATAATATTATTATTATTATTGAAAGTTCATATCTGCCAATCTGCCCGTGTTCCCATTTTCGGTGGTCCTTGATTATGGCACCGTGCTGTTGCTACGGACGTTACATATAAGCGGGCAAGATTCCCTACGGACTGTCCGATGACCGTAAAATGTACTGTTCCATGAGGAGTCACACCTGTGCTGTTGTAATGGACGTATTTTCAAGCTTTAGTACAGTACGTATTCAACATGATTCCATCAGCCTCACGTGTAATCCTCTGGGACAAACATCTTCAGTGCGAACTGTCAGTGAACCGACTCCAAGTTATTATTTTATAGCGATCACTCTTTGTCCGTCGTCCTTCTGTCCGTCTGTCCGTTAACGAGGCATCAATCGTCAACGCTGGACTTGGAATCTTGTAACTAGACATCCAGGGAGGTCCGTGAAACATCTTCCTGGAAACGTGAAATTGTGTCCCTGTTACTCATATTTTCTGTGCTATGGGGCTAAGAAATATCCTCCAGAATAATTATAACTTTGATACAAAAGCTCCAGTACCCGAACAACTAATACATTGATTACGATGATTCTTTGTATGTATATTCATCCTGGAGTGATTCATCAGTTCTTGTAGACTGGTGGCCCCATTTGGGTTTGTTTCGAAAGTTTACGCATTTGTTTTTTTTCTATTTTTTGAGACCTTCAAAGATGTGGTTGTCCGTTAAAAGGGCACACATCGGAACCATTGGACCTAGAATCATCTTTCTTCCCATCCAGGGAGGTCTATAAAAGTTTTCCTTGGAAACCTGAAATTAGGTTGATTAACATGATTCTCTGCATGCATATTCATCATGGATTGTTTCATCAGTTACTGCAGACTGTAGGCGCCACCTAGGTTTTCTTTATTTTTTAAACATTTTTTCTCTATACATGAGACCTTGAAAGATGTAGCCATCTATAAACAGAGCACAAATCGAAACAATTTGACGTTGAATCTTCAAACTTGACATCCATGGAGGTCCATGGAAAGTTTCTTTGAAAATAAGAACTTAGGTCTCTGTTACTCATATCCTCCGAGTTATGGGGCTCAGAAATACCCTCAGAATAATTAACATTTGATACAAAAGTCCAGTATCTGAACAACCGTTGCATTGATCACCAAGGTTCTTTGCATGCATATTAATCATAGACTGTTTTAACAGTTCCTGCAGACTGCTTGCGCACCTGGATTTTTTTTATTTTTTTGCGCATTTCTCTACTTTTAAGACCTTAATAGGTGCAATCGTCAATTAACAGGTTACAAATCTTAACCATTCAACTATTTAACATGCTGGGAGGTGCATAAAAAATCTCCTTGGAAACTTGAAACTCGGGTTTCTGTTACTCATATCCTTTGAGCTATAGGTCTTGTAAGTACCATTCAGTATTATTAAAAATTTGATAAAAAAAAACCCTCCAGATTCTGAACAACTGATGCATTCATCCCCATGATTCTGCGCATGCACATTCATCATGGAGCGTTTCATCAGTTCCTGCAGACCGGTGGCTCCACCAGGATATGTTTTTCATTTTTTTTTCGCATTTCCTTTATTACTTTGTTTAATTATTGAGACCTTCAAAGATTCGGTCGTCCGTTAACAGGGCACATATTGTAATTATTACAACTAGAACCTTTTAATATGACATCTAGAGGGTCCAAGAAATTTCTCCTTGGAGCCTGAAATTAGGTCTCTGTTACCAATATCCTCCGAGCTATGCTTCAGTTGAGTGAGGATACATCCTACAAAATTTGGCATTCAGATAAAATTCTTAGCCAGCTGAGCGTCATGACCCCTGGGTCGATCATTTGTATAGATTATATGTTTACAAACAATGCACATAAATACCATGCATGTACGATGACTTTTTTTTGGCTCAAGTTAATATTTAGAATTTGAAATAACCATTATGTCGGAAACTTAATCTTTAATTTAATCAGATGTGTTATTTATATTACATGTTATTGATTGTACAATTCGTAAATCATCAGAGTATGTAGGATGGAAAACTTTTCACCACCTGAAGAGTGATAACGTAGTCAGGTATATCTATACCTGGAACATATAATGTAATCAGATATATGAATTCTTTTATAAACCTTAGACCAGAAACAGCGTAATAAATTTGCAACATTGTACTAGAACTTAAACGATAAAATAAAAATATTGCTCTCCGACCAAAAAGAAAAGGTCAAGGCAAATAGAATCCAGCGAGAAGTTTTTTTCTCTCCACGTGTTGAAATTGCTTATAGCAAAGTAACAAAGTGCCTTTCGTAATACACAAATCGCAGTTAGCAAAGATGCCCAGTAGCATTATAAATCTTTGTTATACACAGCAAAGATGCCTGACGGAATTATTAATTTTCATTATACACACCAAAGATGCCTAATGGCATTATAAATCTTTCGTCATTCACCGCAAAGATACGCGATGGCATTATAAATATTCGTTATACACAGCCAAGATACCTGATGGCATTATAAATCTTTGTTATATACCGCAAAGATGCCGGATGACATTATAAATCTTCATTAAAAACCACTAAAATAACTGATGGCTTTATAAATCTTAGTTATACACAGAAAGATGCCCGATGACATTATAAATCTTCGTTATACACAACAAAGATGCTAGAGGCAATCAAACATCTTATACGGGACGGAAACTTAACTCATTATACACCCTCTTCTTGTGCTTTATAATTTCAGCAAAATGTCAAATTATTTAACCAAGGACCAATAAAAGCAATAATGGATAAAGATTGTGTTCACCTTTTTCTCCATCACAATTTTCCGGTAATTATTGTTCTTCAAACAAGGCGGCGTGATCTAACTGAACTGAAAACACCTAGAGACAAACACGCTATGATCTCAGCATGACCAACAATTATCAAACATATATCTAAAGAAAAGTTCAATTTCGTTTCGCTTTGATTATCGTGAATTCCATTAAATTGTTCCACCAACGACACTGTTCTTAGGATTATAAATGATCCTACGCATCTTTAGGAGGGTCTGTCATGCAGCAGTTGATATAAGGCGATTATCAGGATTATAAAAGGATTTGAACTTTCAGTACCTGGAGACAGAAAAACGCACTGAACTAGGCGTTCATTTTTTTAGCTCAGCAGACGGAAAGTCCACTGAGGTATAGGAATGGCACATTGTCCGTCCGACCGTCCGTTAGCAGGGCACAAATCGTAACCGCTAACCCTAGAAACTTGTAAATAAATATGCAGGTAGGGTAATGAAAAGTCTCCTGGAAAACACGGAATAAGGTCACTGCATCCTGTATCCTCGTAGCTATTGGGCTCGTAAGTACCCCCCAGAATAATTAAAGTTTTTTTTTATACTAAACCTCCAGTACCTGGATAATTGAAGCATGGATTGTCATGAATCGTGCCTTGAATATTGTCGGTTGCGGAGACTGATGGCCCCACCTGTATTTTTTTCTGTTTTTGAGACCATCAAATAAAAACAGTTATGTCATTTTCTCAGCTGTGGTTTTATCCAGTGTCCTTTAAACCAGTATATGTGTATATGTGTACCAATTCAATACACTATAATAATTCAATATACCCTCAGGGTCAGTTTCCCAATCATGGTCAGTACATATCATTGGACATGGACATTCCTGGGGTTAAATGCTCGGCTCTCTCGGCTAGCGGTCCGGATTCGAGTAGGCCCTGGACAGTCGAGGGGTAAAACGCTCGGCTATCTCCGTTGGCGTCCCGAGTCGATTCCCGAAGTGGCTATGAGAGTGGGTTGTAGTTGCCGTCCAAATTAGGTGGTTTTCTCCGGGTTCAATTGTTTCCTCCACCCCTATAAACTACCGAACGCCCTCATCTGAGCCATGTTGTGTGTGTTGATTAGTTAGTATAACTATTTGTGCAATCCATTTAAAATAAGTAAGTTCATATTATTAAGTTTATATTATTATAACTCTAAGTAAACTTCTAAAGTGAGATAAATCATGAAGGACATGTCAAGATCATGGCTTTGGGAGAAACAGTACCATCATCTGACACATTTCTAAGCATAAGCATAATTTAGACAAATTTATCAAGTGTGCTTAAACTTAATTGTTTATGTTTACGTCAACCTTTAGTGATGAGCAGATGCACCTGCACCTAACCGGAAATTACTGAGTGCCATCTTTGGGTATAATATGTAATAAATATAATATATATGTATAGATCACACATGAAAAGTTATCCTTTATACATGGAGATTCAAATTGAAATGTCCAGCATTTCTAAACAAATTAACATGATGATAACAGCGGTTATTCGCATCATTATTCTGTGTCATAAACTAACTCGAGTGGAGAGACAGTCAACACGTCTGTCGTGAGAAAAACGGAATGATTTAGCAATATTTTTATTTATGGGATTATATCAGAATATTTATGTTACACTTTGTCCAGCCAAGCTTAAGAATTTCTCCATCGCCTGTTGGCACACTCCTAATGTCAATTTACAAAATTCATGCAACAGCATGACACATACGAAACATAAAATTCTGTCGAATTGAAATTCTAACAATGAGATACCTGGGGTAAATGTAAACCCAAATCGTGATCAATAACAACTGATAAAATGGTTTAATAATCGTAATCGTAATCGATAACTCAACCAGTGTTATCCGAATCACCATATTTAAATATGATGACAGTGATAATTTTTGTATTTTCCATTTTAGCAGCTACAGTTAATGTTTCTTTAATAATTTACCTTTTATGTTTACTATATGTCAAAACTTAATCGGAACATTACTATCTTTAGTACTGGTTATCATACGGGATTTCGAATCAGCCGAAACCCCATAACATTTTAACACGGTAATAAACTGTTCACTTTTAATCAGACGTGTCATTATTCGTACCAAATCAAATAAAATCCCTTGAACAATGTTTCCCCATATGTTATAATTACTTTTTGCATAGGAACAAAGGGCTTTTCGTAATACACACATCGCAGTTGACAAAAATGCTCGATTGAATCATGAAGTTTACTCGGCTTAAACAGGCCGGAAACTAAACTCATTACACTAATCTTCTTGTGCTGCATGATTTTAGCATGGTTCAATCATTTTCCAAAACCAAATAAAAATCATAACGGATAATATTGTGCTCCCTGTTTTGTCATTACAATTACTGGGTAATCATGTTTGATATATATGACAGCTTATAAAGGCATGGCGGTTTGATTCAACATAACAGAAAATGTCTATATATCCATCTCGTGCTTTGAAATTCAGTTTCGTAACATACCAAATCGATCGCTCTTTAATGTTTCATTGCACATTTTCATATGATGGTTACTTGACAGGTTTGGTAGGATGTGATGTTCAGGAGGATAACTGAAGAAAACACGATCTGAACTCACAGAAACTAGATGCAAAACAGGCAATGAACTAGGCATGACCACAGTCATTATACTTTAAAGATTGTCATGTTCTTTGGGTCATGAAAACTTTGAATATCGTGAATACATCACATTGTTCTAAAACGTATACTGTTCTTATGATCATTAAATGGACCTAAACATCTTTAAGTGGATATGCCGTGCCCGGTTTGGTGACAGGCGATTATAAGTGGAATGAAAGGGACAAAAATCGTACCCTGAACTTTAAGTACCGGGAGATAAAAAAAAATAAACTAAACATGGTCACTATTTTATATACTTATTTGCAGAAAAGATTAGGGTGCTTTTGGGTAAATATACAAACTATTATATGTGTGAATGTAAGAATATTATGTTTATCTGAACTCGTATGGTATTTGTTCAAAACATGTTACCTCTTATTATGAAATACGAGATCCTTAGGCTTATTTCATTTATATCTCATAAATACTTTATGACGCGAAACTTATATCATTTACTTCAAATACACCATAAGTATAATATTAAATTATGACGCTATTTCTTTATTAAAAAATTATTGTGTGCTTATGAAGATATTATTTTTTTTCAGAGATGCTGACATTTACTGCATTGAAAATAATCAATAGATGATGGTAAATGTGTTTATTGGTAAAAATATTCATCAAGCCCCTTCATCTTGCATTATTTTATGTAATAAACATCAGCGCCTTCTATATAAAGTTGACAGGGCAGAAATGTGATGTCTCTCTGCAAGTAGATTGTACCCGTAGCAGTAGAGAACTTGGCACACTGATGTGGCGCAAGAGATGACAAATCATAATGGGATTATTAAGCCTCCGTTCTGCATACAAGGCTGTTACTATTTATTTTTTGGAACCTATATTTTAAGAGGTTGGGTCTTGTAATACTTATGTAGGTATTGTTAAGCATACCTAACTAAGGTCATTTCTGTAATTTCTCTCATTTAAGTGTTATTTTTCATTTATTTGTTATGGTAGTTGAATATTATTCTGCAGTCCTGCACTATGTGTTGATAACAGCGTTATGGTCTGACAACATAATTCTTGTCTATTCTAAAGATACAATATTTTCATCTAAAATATATCAAATATATGGGATACCAACACGTACGCCGTAATATAAATAGCTGATGTGATCTATATTGTTCCATGACCAACGGACTGTCTGATACAATTTGTAAGTATTCGTCATACCTGAAGGTCCAAAAAAGGGCAGCAACAGAGGTCCAGATCACCGCACATGAAATAAGCACCATTTCACGAGTAACAAAGGCAGCTGAACGAACAGGTTTCCCGATAACGATTGCTTTTTAGCACGGCTAGTGTTGCCGTCATCGATATCGACACAAGAAACACATATGCAAACAATATCCGCTGAAAATTTCCAAGAATTATGCCTGTGTCCGCCAGCCCTGTCCATCCCAAATACGCACTAATCATTCCTCCGAATCCTAGAAGAAAATCAAAGAAAAATATGGAGAGTAACAAAGGAGATAATTTATCATTGCGAATATCCGGACAAAGGATTATTCCTAAAATTACTGTCGTGTTCGAAACGAATTGCCAGAAAGTAGCTCCGTCACAATAACATTTTTGATAACATCACGTGCACCACCGGGATACATCTTCAAAAGCTGGCAACTGTAAAGTACTTTAGCTATAGTTTGTAGGTGCCACACAAAGCCCAGCGCATAAGTATCCAAGAACCACGTTCAAGCGTAACTCCAGACACTGGTATCAGAGGCAAGGCAAGAAATCAGATGATCGAGCAACCCCGCCCACTCTAGGACGGACGCCTTAAACACACTACTTCTCTTTATCCATGTCGTGTTGTGAGAGTCACTTTAACAAAAATAAAAGGGATTACTTCTTAGGTGCTGTAATGTTAAATTTTGCATCTTTCTAGAGGTGTTCGTGAGAGTTTTCGTTAAATGTGACCTTTAGCAGTATAAATGAAGAAATTGCGACATGAACTAACATAAACTAGAGACAAAACTCGCAATGGTCTCAGCATGGCCGCAATTATTAAACATTAATCTAAAGAGAAGTTCAATCTTCTATTGCTTCGATTAGTGTGAACTCTATTGTTGAATTATGTGAATATATCTTACGATCATAAATTTTCCTACACATCTATAAGTGGATTAGTCGTGCGCGGTTTGGTGTCAGGCGATTATTAGATAGATGACAGGAAGAAATCACGACCTGAACTTCAATAGGAAAAACATATAATGAACTGAATATGATCTCAAATTTTATATATAAATTTGCGGGGAAATTTCAGGTCAATTTGGGTAAATAAAAATTGATAATTTCTGTAAAGGTGTTGATATTTTGTTAATCTAAACACGTATGATAATTATTTAAAATATAATATCTTATTATGCAAATGTGAGATCCTTAGCCTCATTCAATTTATACCTCATCAACACTTTATTTCTTAAAACCTATATAATTTACTGCATATACAGCAGACGTATACTATTTAATTATATAAACGCTATACCTTAATTAAGACTGATATTATGTGGTGTGTTCCTCATGTAGATATTATTTGGTGTGTTCCTCATGTAGATATTCTTCTTCCAGAAATCCTGACACTTGATTCTATTAAAATAATGAAGAGAAGACGCTAACGTTTCTCTGAGTACACGTACTAAGCCAAATAAATTAAAATCAGTAACTTCTATATAAACCTATATAAACCTGACAGCACAGAGAGACGATATGAAAATCGGACTAAAAGCAGTAGAGAACTCGGCAGACTAATCTGGCGCCACGAGGACAAAATATAACAGGATAAATAAGTCTCTTTTCCACATACAAGGCTTTTACGATATTTCTATTGAACAAACATTTCATATGACATGCCTTACTTGAATAATTTCTTTAATATCTGTCATTAAGGTGTATCTATATTTATTTGCTATTTCAGTGGAATAGTATTCTGCAGTCCTGTCCTGTTTGTTGATAAAAGCTTTATGGTTTGCTTGTCCACTTCAAAGACAAAATACTTTATAAAAATATCATATATGGGAATATCGGAGTAATAAAGAACTAACCATTAACACCATAAATATTAAAAGAGAAAGTTGATGGTAGATGCAATTGTTGTCCATATTATATAGAGACTATGATGAAACATTGTTCTGTAATGTCCGTATATTCTCTGTTCAATTTCCTTTCCTTCAAACAGGTTTAATTTGATCAGGAAAATGATATAATTAGACTAAAAGACTGATGACTGAGATTGCAGCAATCAGTCGCATCATAATTCTGTGGCACACGTAGTGTTTAATTTTCGAACTTAAATTAAAGTCTTGGAAAGCACGGCACATACAAATTTTAACAAATACTAACTATGAGATAGCTCTGCCTCTCGGGGATACATATTTTGATACAGTGTTTTTTTTTTTGGGGGGGGGACCCTCTCCTATAACTATTGTTTTATGTTCTTAAGTTCAATGAAATAATTCAAATAAAACCTGAAATATCCACACCATAAATTCCCAATACCCGATAGCAGTGCAGTCACCATTTTGTCCTCGTGTATTGTCCATCTTGACCAGCACCAATGTAAAACACATCACCAATTCCATTTCTTATGACCAGTTTCCTGAAATTCATGTTGAATGCGTATTGACTGAATATAGGATACAAAAAACGTTGAAACCGATCCGCTAAGGCCAAATCAAAATGACTAAAAATTGGGCTCTGCTTGAAATGGTAGTTGAATATAGCAGATGTTGTCAACAACCCACACACCGACGACTGCTTTTCCAGATTTAAAAGCTTTGGGAACCGGGTTCGGTGTTGTAGGCGCATTGACTGGTTGTACCTATAATTGCTTCATCATTGACTCTCTGGTACCTTTAAAACGTATTAATTCAAAATTAATTGTACAGAATGTCAAGGATATGGTCAAGTAGGTTTTGCAAAAGATGTTATGATATCCGTTAGTTTTAAGAATTCGTTGTAAATCTTGTCTGTCGATTGAGCAAAAAAAAGATAATTGAATATTTATCAATAATTTTCCACCCTATGTTTTCGTTAAACATGCTGAACTAGTCAGCATTCGCGAGAAGACCAATTAAATCGTGGTACTCAAACCATTGTGAGGTTTCGCTCTGGTTTTGATTGTAACGACGGCTAACAATACATAACTAAACATACCCAAGCTAATTTACTTGCAGGAACAGCAATGCAAGTCGCTTTTTTGTTAGTCTGTCTTAAGATATTCCTCCATTATTTTTGTATTAATATAAAATCCAGAACCGCCATTAGATATACATCATCATATTGTAACGTGACGTACGTTTTTATGCCGTTTCCATTAAAGTCTACCTTAACTTTAAAAAGTTGTTTTGCATAACTGTTCATATGAATCATTAAATTTGTTGAGATCGCTTAACAGGCTGGGTTGATACCCAAGAGAGCTATAGACATCATTAAGTTCTATTGTACTCTCTCTGACATGTGTCAAATGTATCTTCACTTATGCTTACTGGTAACAGTTACGCTGTGTAAGAAGCGGAAGTTACAAAAGATAATAATTGGGTAACATTTGTGTTGCTGTACTCACTGAATTAAATCAGAAAATGGCTTTCAAGGACAGATTTACAACTTTAGTGTGAGTTAAATGTTATCGTCCATTTAGAAAATGATCTTCTATATTATCCTCTTATATGACTCCCATTAAATGTCGTATTAAACAATCACTTGCTTCGGCTTGAGTTAAACAATTTTTTTTATCAAAGCACGCTTCTGTCACGGTTTGACGACAGACGACAATTGTATAAACTTTGATTAAACCTAAATCGTTTACATCATGACACTTTTAGCATTGCCAAAAAAAATCACTTTGAAGATTGTATAAAGCCGACTTATGCTCGTCCAGAACGAAACGCCATTATCTGATGATTTTCCTGCTATTCGTCTGTCTCCTGGAAAATTTTTAAGTATAGTTTTATTTTGTTAGCAAGTTTCACACATTTTCATAATGATTATCCTTTTTTCATGCATGATAAAAACAACTGATATAAAACATACATTATATTATACATACAATGCATGTTCGACATGCTGCACAGCCCGTTACGTTAGAGCAAAACTAGTTGAACTGTGCTTAAGTAAGATAGCTTTTATCATTCCCTAAATAATCCCAAGAAGATAAATTAAAAGTCGTCAACAGTAGTGCTAGCATTTCATGGTCCAGCTCTTTTTCCCCATGTTACAACAAAAATTCATAAAACCAGTATTTTATGTTCGTTCGCCAAAAGTGTAAGTACGACACAAGCAACAAGTAACAAGAAGAGAGGGACAGTAGGTAAAAATACCTATGAATTTGTAATGGGAATAAACCTAATAAAGTCTATTATAACTGCCCAGCAAGCTGCGATTTGGGTTTTCATCTTCACCTATGATTGAGAGTGCAGCAATAATTGGGAGCTGGGTTTCATCTTATACCTGAGGCAAGGGCTCTGATACACCGATCGATGTTAACCTTTGGTTCATACTTCTCAGTTTTTGAATGGGTAAGCGTTATGGTGAACTTTGGTGACCAAAGAGGTGGACATTTATTTTAGTGAACTACCCTAGTGAAACCCTTGAACATGCAACTATTTCCCTTAATTGGATTAGAATACTGTTTCTTTCTTATGTACTGTGTAACTAATTTGGTTAACCCAGCAAATCACAATCCTGTTGTTTATATTCTTTTTTTTATTTCATGCATGCATGTGTGTATGATTGGATGGATGTGTTATTTGTGTATAAATATATAATTGTATCATTAAAACCACATAAACTGAAGAACTCAAAAGTACTCATACAAGTGCTCTTTTTTTATGAATACTTACATAATAGTCGTGTACTAGTATAAATACTCAGGTCAATTTGAAGAAAGTATTCGAATGCGAGTACTGCGTATTCCAATTACTTCTCATGAGTACGAGTACTTCGAGTACATTTGGAGCTAACTCTGACATATTAATTAATTTAAATGTTAGGAATGGTCAATAGATCTCCCTAGGGATAAAATCAGTTTGGTGGTATATGTCGCATTTTTAATCACTGAACCGGGTTGTTAACCGTGATTTTTGAAAACACTCATTCATATCTACGGATTTGCAAGGAAACGGGGAAGGAGTATCCTATATATATATATATATATATATATATATATATATATATATATATATTACTGAATACTTGACATATTACTTAAAATTAAATGTATTGCAGTTGCATGTAGCAAGGCTTCAGGCTTCATGTTTGAAAAAATTGTCACTTTCGAAATGTTTATATTTTCTTAAACATCAAGGACACAAATCAAGATACCAGATTTAAATTCATTTATGTTACTTATAACGAGAAAATAGATTTTTTCTACTACAATTAAAATATGTAAAATATTTTTATATTTATAGGGCCTAGGTGTATTACATTTGGGTTAATTCATGTAGATACTATATTTCCAAAAAAGAGGGCAACGAAACGGCAGCAATTATTTCAAGTTGAACTTGTAACCATGTTTCCCGGCTTCTGAAGGTGGCACAGGATCGAGGATCATGAGATCGAATCCCAGCCGAGGCGTTGAGAGTTTTACTTTCGGCCCAAAACCAGGTTGAGCAATCTGCAGGCTTTAAACGACGGCCGTGCCAAATGGCCGCGTTTCACCAAAAATCGAGTGCGCCTTTCGGCGGTTGATCCGTAGTAGGACCTAGTAACAGAGATGAATACACAGCCAGGGTCCCACGATGCGTTAGTCACCGGGCCTGATCAACACGGGTATTAGATGAGAGGTAACGTGAGAATGCCCTGTAACGTAGTCAGAAACATATACATATACTTTGCTCGGCTAGCATTAAAAATGAAGGCAGTTAAATAAGACATGATGATCGACGTCGCGGACAGAGGAACTACGGAACCCCTAAAGTGTACCACATCAACAGTCGGATAAACTATGGAAGACCACCGATTTTTGTAAGTTTATAAATCTACACAAGAAAATAATGTTAAAGAGCTCTATTCCGCGTCTAGCGTCTATTGACTAAATATAACCCCTTGAGCCTTTTATACAAAAAGAAGACAGAAAACGCCGGTCCTACCGCATTCAAGACATCCTGTATCCAATCAGATAAACTAGAGTTTTGCTAAGGGCGTTTACGTAGCCAACCACCTTATGCTATATTCTTTTTTTCCTTTTTTTTATAAACATCTCATACATAAGTCATAGAGCCATTTAAAGAACCTTTTCAAACAGAAGAGACATGTGGGGTACTTCTAGGTCTTTTAATTTCCAATATACTTGAAAAAAGTGATGTTATACATTTTCCACATTAACATAATAAACTAATTACCAAAAATACCGCAAGGGTTCTTTGTTAAACCAGTAGCATTCTGTAGCGGTCGACAGATGTGTAGCCAATGAAGCGGATGCAGTCGAAGTAAGAGCTAGGCAAGATGCTGAGGCTTATCGCTGTTAACAGGTCATGGTCTACAATACTATTTAGTAAGTACACAAATACGATAACGATGCCAACTATCGACTCCACGGTCCAGTATCTTTCGTGGTAGAATATTTCGAATATATAGATAGGGATCACTAATAATAATACTGGTGAAATACAGCAAGAAAAACGTGAACGCGTTTATTTTTCCACCACGGCTTAAATGTTTTAAAAGATTACTGCCGAGCGGGCATTTAGACTTTCAAGTCATATGCCGGGCGGCATGAAAAATTGTCCGGCGCGCCCGCCCAGCGCCGCGAGGGCGTGAGCACATCCCTACTTGCTTGTTAACTACAGTGGTTTAATATTTGAATCGAAGCTGGTATTAACATTTTCCTTTTTCCAGATGATTATAGTTAAAGGCACCCCTGTCACAATGACAAATAAAAGAGGTGGCTAGATTTACGTTAGGGGCAAGGGCAGTCCCACTTTGCTGAAGACCTACAGAAGGTCATGTCCCAATTCAGTGCAGCCTGTCAGGCCATTGGACTCGCGATCAGCCTGAAGGAAAACCCAAGGGATGTGGACACTCCATTTGACATCAGAATATCAGACTTCGTCTACCTTTGCTCAACGATCTCTGACTTCCTCTGTCTCGAGACAGAGCTAACGAAGCGTAAACAAGCATATATGCAAGGTAGCTGTCAACATGTCCAGGCTGACCCAGAGAGTGTGGAACAAGAGCAAGCTGACAGAACACACAAAGATCCACGTGTACAGAGCCTGTGTTGTGAGCACCTTGTTAAATGGCAGTGAGGCCTGGCCAAATCCTGGATATCCTGATTTCCGCCGCATCATGGACATCAGCTGGCAGGATAGAGCGCTTTACACTGCTGTCATGAAGAGAGCTGAAATCCAAATTGTGTTCGCCATATTTGAACAAAGACGCATGCGATGACTCTGACACGTCGTGGAAATGGACGAAGATAACATCATTAGGATCTTCTTTACGTTGAACTGATACACGAAGCACGCCCCACAGGTAGACCCGATCTCCGCTACAAGAGAGACCTGAAGGCCATGGGCACTGAACTGAACAACTGAGAACATACCGATTTAGACAGAAAAACCTGGAGGCAGACAGTACAGAAAGGCCTCACTAAGTTCGAAGAGGAGACCCTAGCTCAGCAATCAAAAGGCAAGAGGCAATAGAGGAAAGCCAGACGCCAAACCAACAGAACAGCATCAGAGTTACTGTATACCCTTTGTGGGAGAGACTGCACCTGCCGTATTTGCCTGACCAGCCATACAATGCGCTGTTCCAGAACAACCCCATAGTCATCCGAAACTGAAGGATGACTACTATTAGTTAGGCACAGGCCAAATGACAGGGATAAGGCAATTCGAGTCGGTAAGCTATTTCTTCGAATGTAAGCGCTCCATTGGCTACACATCTGTCGGTCAGGGAGGGTGGGTCGGGGTCTGCCCTATCACTTCACACTGCCCCTCTTAGTACACAGCCTCCTCGGAGGTGAGTTGTTTTGGTTTTTTTATGTCTTAAGTTTATGTTGCCAATTTAAAATACCATCGGATTATCCTATTCACAAGTATTTTGGAAAGAAAAAGGTACCCCCTTTTTAAAAACACCATAATTTTAGGGTTTTAAACAACGTTGCTACCTTAAGCAAAAACGTTACTACAAAAACACCTGAAAAAGGAACAGATTATCAGGTACGAACATGTCCATAATGTGGCTGCAATTGGATGTTTTACTTAATATGTTTAATAGAAAGTAAAATTATCATTAAATAACATGAGTTCCTGGGTATTTTACACGACAATCGAACCTATATAAAAGATTTTAACATAAAAGAGCGAGTTTATTCCAACGAGCCAGTCAACGTGCAAGTTATTAACATTATTACCTTACGAATTCAAAATATTAGGAACATACATAAAAACTCCTCCAATAAGTACGTGGATAGATTTTAATGAATTTAATCGTAAGTGGCGCCACCAGTTTGTGAACTGGAAAGCTATCAAACATGCATGTACCTCCACAATTTTAGGCTGATAATTTTCGGTTAAATTACTGTCGAGATATGCGTGATTCAAACCCATAACAGACGCAAGGTGAATATAACGAGAATACGATTCAAGTTGGCGCCACCAGTCTTGAGTATAAGATAAAACTATCAAGGATCTCTGGATAGCAACATTTTAGTTTAATACGTCATACTAATTAAGCAATATGTCTGATTCTAACCACAAATAGACGACACAAATACAATATACAAAAAAAAACATTTTATTTTCCGTCCGTTTTACAACATAGTTACATTAGTCATAGGCTATTCTCATACACGATATTTGACAATTTTAAAGGACACAAGTAAACACATATCTAGATTTAAATTGGGAATATAGATTCATTTTTTAATACAATGTATGTGTACAAGTAATGTCGTATAGAACATTGCCTATAAAATCTGATAGTATATGCAGTAAAAAGCCACAGATAAAAGTTCGGACTAGCCTGACAAAGCACAAAATACAAGTAAAGATTATCCAGATCAAAATGGATTAAAAAGCATAGCGAGGAAAAAATATACACAAAAATTTGAGAAACTGTGTCCAGATAGTTGTTTACCACAACCTGTAATTTATGATTTGCAATACACATACACATTTAAAACAATGTTAAAACGGTTTTAGGCGGCGCCATGAGACTGGTATAAAAGAGACACCACGCCATAGCAATATTGCAGTTGGCACCAACGTCCTAGACACCAGGACCAATGTGACCCTATATCAATGTCAAGCGTTTGAAAATGTTGTCAATATTTACATAGGAAAAACTAGTTTATATTCCAATGGTTGTAGAAATCTTGAACAACTTCTTATAAACCATGTACACACAAACATATATATTAATTCTTGTAACGGACATAGGACCGTCGCAGATGCGACCTATGATTAGGTAGATATAACATATAAAAATACACGGAACATAGATCATTTGCGCCAATGCACAAAGGATATTACGTTCAAACATTAAGAACACTTTCCAATGTGACACTATAACGAAATCAAGTTTCCAGCGGTTTCGGGAGAATTTTCCGTAACGAAATCGGCGGAACCCGACTGAAAACGAAGTATCAAGGAAAAAATGTTGTCCATAAGATCATGTCAATGTAAAAAATATTGATATTTAGTCAATCCCATTTGTTGATATTCCGAGGAAAATCATGATTCTATCCCTTTTTAAAAATAACCCTGACACTTTTCCCAACTCCGTAGACGAGCCAAACAATGAACTATTGTATGAATGTTGCACTCTCTGCTGAGTTTTTCGAATACTGTCAGGGTAAATGAGGTTTTGCAGAATCGATATGCACCAGCGATGCAGTGGGTTCAGACTGACGAATGCGGTAATTCTTAATTCTGTTATATTTCAATATACATGAATGTTTCTGCCACCTGCAAATTATTTAGAACATTAAGTTGTAGCATATTCATTCTTATCTTACACTCCTTGAGCAGCTTAATACATTGCAGTCGTTCCAGATCTTTTCGGTCTAACCGCCATTTTGTATAACAAACGTTTCGCGATTTCCACACCAGGGCTAACACAGGGACAAGAATTATAATTGAACCGATGAGTGCATGGTATCGCATTGTGCTGCAAATCAGTGAGAGTGGGCTTTAGCAGGTTTTGTACATTTAAAATTTCAGAATATGATATATTGTGCCCTTAGAGTTACCCTAACATTAAACAATTAAACAAAATTTTATAAAAATCCCTTGATAACTATTCAATATTTGTGCTAACCAATAAACCCAATACCAATGGATCAAGATATAATACCTCACTGTCTGCAGCGGTATGAAAGTTTATTCCCCATAAATATATCGTTAATTGATATAAAGTGTATAAGAGACCATTTTTACTTCTTAAATCAATTAACATGTTTAAGGAGATAAAAATTGCTATTTCTGTAACTGCTCTCTTACACAGCGATAACCCACTGCATTCGTTTCAAATCCCCTTAGTTTTAAATGCTGTTTTAACAACGATTTTAATTCAAGGGCGTGCACAGGGCCAAGAATCAGATCGCCGGGAGTGGGATGTTCCAGGTTAAATCTTGGAGTAGGATGCACAATACGATAACCCGATTTAATTGGTCTGATAAAAATTATATGCAGTATGAGGAGAGTGCTTTTTAGATGGAACACTTCTATTTAGGTTTAGCGAACAGTTCTGATTCCAAAAAAGACTCCAGATTAATTTTCATTTAACTTTCTTATATACAAGAAGAGAATGTTCGATTCTAGAGGAACCTTCTACGCTTTACTGATGTGCATTGTTAATTTAAAATAAAAAAAAAAGTTGCAATAACAGTTGAGAGAGTCTCATATAACATATAACTCAAACAAAGGAAATTATAAAATTCAACGGGATAATGGACCCTTATATAAGGCCGGATAATACCTACTATTATAATAATAACACCTCTGAGTGTTGATTACAACCGTTCTTTATCTTCTCTTCAATGCAGTCATTCCATTGTGATTTCTTCTACAACTGCGTGAACAGTTCCAACGCTCTGATCCGCTTGACACAATCTATGTTTCAAAGCACGCCACAGTGAAGGTTTCAGTTTCAAATACAAAACACAATTCCATATCCCTTGAGTGTAACCGGCCCAGTATATCCAGAAAGATTTATCATTTCTGGAATATCCGAAGGCTATAAGGATTACAATTGGCACCAAGAACACTGTATATATGGTACAAAGTCCGACAGTTGCACGTGCTGACTTAAAGGCTATTAGTATAGGGTTTGGCGTTGGTTGTTCCTCAGCGGGAAGAACCAAACGGCGGACTTTTTTAATCTGGCTCACAACAGTTGCAAAGATGATTCCGTTAGTGACGACGAGCACAATCACTGAAGTTCCTAGAAACAGAGGAGCTTCTACCCTGCTATAAATACCCTCTGGTGCTTCAGGGTAGCTGATTTTTAATTCCGGATCATACTTTATTTTAACAAACCACAGGTACGGTAAAACCAATGCTACTGATAATATCCAGATCGTGCTAACTATAACTGTAATGCGGGTTTTTGTTACGAGACTCGCGGCCCGTAACGGTTTCATAATGGTTATCATTTTGATAAATGATAAAGACGCAACAGCTAACAATGAGAGACGAATGGAGAAAGTGGAACTCACTCTATGAAGTCGGACCAAAGTTTGAGGAGGCTCCTCGACTTTAATCCAAGTTAAAACGATATTTATTATTCCGAAAATAAGCCCCAAAAGTAAATCACTCACAAACACAGTCAACACAAGGGGTGTAAACTTTTCCTTTTTCCACTCCTTCGCCAAAAGTATCGCAAGAATTGAAAGTAAATTTAATATTATAAGTCCGCTTGTAACAAGTGTTACTATAGTACCTTTCACTATCTCAACAATATCCATATTGCCGTGTAGTTGCAACGTAGTCCTGTTAGGTCTAATAGTTCAAAATATGTTCCTTCTTCATTAATGCACAATGCAACCATACAACATATCTAAAATGTGTATTTCGGAAATCCTCCCCAATATGAATTTCATTTGTTTCGCCTTTACAATTATTATAGCTTTTCCAGCTAACTTACTATAACTGCAGATGAAAATGTTATTACATTTGCCTGTATAAACTTAATTAAAGCAATCCGACAAACCTGCTTCATCAAAATGTATCTGATAGAGATCACGATGGTAAATCGCCGTAATCATTTCACAATGTCATTCTTTTTTTCTCCAAATCATGCATGTTTCAAGCGGATGTTGATAATACACACAACAAGTCACAAAATTACACAATTGAAGGTCATTTCCCATAATTCTAAATAACGCTACAGTTTAGACCCTGCGTCTGAGCAAATTCGTCAAATACTTTTCTGAATATAAATCACTTCACAGTTCAAGATAATCAAACTTACCGCACAAATATTCATAATATATATGTGGGTGAAATAGTTATTATTTCCAGTTTGGCCCTATATTTCACGTTTTTGGCTTGGTCTGTCTTCAATGCTGAAAAGGCGTATCTTATTTCTCGTTGAGCTCCTCTTTATCAATTTCATCTATTGCAAATGCCAGGTTAAATGTCTTTTTCTTCCACCCCTTCAATTTTTGACACGCGCGTTGTAAGGTCCGTAATGAGACACCTCTTTCTCGAAGGCACCGCTGACTAGTCTGTGACGACTAATGATTAGGTTCCAAGCTATGCTATGCTTGGCGTGATCGATGACTGACGGGTATGTAAATCACCGATGTTAAGCATTGACCTCTCTGGTTTTCACATCCTATACCGCTGATCATATTAACAGATGTAGTTGTAAAAACTCTTTTACCAACGGCTTGACTGAAATATTATGGTAGGTAGCAATGATGCAAAGGATATTCAGCGCCGCTGCGTAGGCACTTGTCATTAGTCCGAGAGGTAATGGGTTTCCGTCCCTATGTTGACCACAATTGTGTGCCTCAATACATTGAATGTTCAACTCTCAAACGGAAAGGCATACATTTAGTTTCGTCTTTCCGCAGGAAAAATTGCCTTTTTCGATATAGTATCATCATATCAAACTTTCAAACATTCACTTCCGTTTTTACATTATTACAGAACGGTTAACCTGTGTTGTTTCAGATTGACAAAACAAGAAGGAGTAAAAGAATAACCGAATTTCTGAAAAAAATATTAATACAAGTCAATTTCTCGAGGTTCATCAATTTAAGTTAACTGACGATTTTGACGGTCAGACACTTCATTATTTTATGTCATACGTAGGGTCCGGCGTTCATGGGCCATGACGCTCAGCTGAATTCAAGGAATGTTGAACAATGAGCAAAATGACTGCCAGAGTGCAAACAAATCATGAATTTTGTGAAGAGTATTTACAAATGGGTTTCAGTAAGCTTTTGGACAGATGACAACTTCATTTGAAGATCTCATAAATATAAAAAAAATGCGTAAAAAATTGAAAAAAATACAGATAGTGCCACCAGTCTGCAGGAGCTGACGAAACACTCCATAATCAATATATATCCAAAGAATCATGGCTATCAAGGCATTTGTTATTTAGATGCTGGAGCTTTTGTTTTTGCATCAATTTTTTAATTATTCTTGGGGGTATTTACGAGCCCTACAGCTCGAAGATAATATAGGTAACAGAGACCTAATTTCAGGGTTTCCAAGAGATTTTTCATTAGTCATTAGTCCTGGATGTCAAGAAAAAAGATTCTAGGTTTAGCAGTTACGGTTTGTGCCATGTAAACAGATGACCACTTCATTTGAAGGTCTCATAAATAGAGAAAAAATCCCTAAAAAATGAAAAAAAAATACAGGTGGCACCACCATTGTACAGGAACTGATGGAACACTCCATGATGAATATGCATGCTAAGTATCATGGTCATCAGTGCAGTAGTTATTCAGATACTGGAGGTTTTGTATCACATTTTTAACTAGAAAACATTTGCCAGGCGACACTGTGTATCCGCCGAAGTCAGAGTTGTACAGGTGGAGGGAGGGATTGATTGAGTGTTATGTCACACCACTCCTGAATATAGTCCACTAAAACTCTGAGAAAAGGGCGCCACCTGTTTGGTTTATGAGAAAACTCTCCGAGTCGGATTGACATGCCGAATTTCAGACCAATACCTTGAACCATTCCTAAGATATGAGCAATTTTCACCCAAAGAAAATGTACAGATGGACACCACAGGAAAACTATTGCAGATGGCGCCTCCAATATTGAGTATAACATGAAGGCGTCCAAGATATATGGACATGCACAATATAAGGCCAATACGACCAATCACTCCTGAGAAAAGAGCAGTAATTTATTCTACGGAAACGAAAAGGTGAGTGGCGCCACCTATCTGGTTTACGAGAAAATTTTCCAAGATGGATGGACATGCCAAATTTTAGACGAATACCTTGAACCACCTCGGAGATATGAGCAATTTCCACACAAAGCACACGTACGGATGGCACCACCGGAAAATGATTGTAGATGGCACCACCAGTCTTGAGTACAAGATGGAGGAGCCCATGATCTATGGATATGCACAATTTAAGGCCAATACGGCAAATCACTCCTTAGAAAAGGGCATTAATTTATTCTAAAAAAAGGGAAGGTAGGTGGCGCCACCTGTCTGGTTTACGAGAAAACTTTCCAAGATGGATGGACATGCCAAATTTCAGACCAATACCTTGAACCACTCCTGAGATATGAGCAATTTTTACCAAAAGTAAATATACGGAGGTATGCCATGTGTAAACTTTTAGCTGATGGCGCCACCAGTCTTGTTTACGAGATGGCGGTGTCAAGGATCTATGAACATGCACAATTTCACCCAATACATTGAAGAACCAATAAGAAGAAACAGATCGCAAATGCACAGATGGATGCTATGCAAAAAGTATTGTAGGTGGCGCCACTATTCGCAATTACAAGATGGAGAGATCCAAGATCTATAGACATTCAACCTTTCAGCTCAATACATTGAGCCAGATCTGAGATATCGGCTGTTACCTAAAAGGCATCCAGATTCAAACTGCACAGAAAGATTGCAGGTGGTGCCACCTGTCTTTGTTATGCCCAACTACATAGGTGAGGGAACAATTATGACGGGTTACGGAAAGATCGGTCCAAGGGTCTCAGAGGAGTTCTCTAGAAACGAACACAGTTTTTGTTTCACATTTTTAATTATAACGGGGTATTTACAAGCCCCATAGCTCGGAGGATATGGGTAAGAGAGAACTTATTTCAGATTTCCATGAAGACTTTTCATGGACCTCCCTAGATGTCAAGTATGAAGATTCTAGGTCAAGTGATTACGATTTGTGCCCGTTAAAAGATGAGGCTTTATTTGAAAGTTTCAAAAAGAGAAAAAATGCGTATTATCTTGGGGGGTATTATACTTCGGAGCCCCATAGCTAAAAAAATATGGGTACCAGAGACATAATTTCAGGTTTTCAAGGAGATTTTTCATGGACGTCCCTGGCTTTTAAGATTGAAGATTCCAGGTCCAGTGGTTACGATTTGTGCCCTGTTAACAGATGACAGCTTCTTTGAAGGTCTCCAAAATTTGTTTAAAAATCGTAAAAATTGGAAAAATGCAGGTGGCATCACCAGTTTGCCGGAACTGATGGAACATCCCATGATTAATATCCATGCAAAGAATCATGGTGATCAATTCAGTAGTCATTCAGATACTTGAGCTTTTGTATCAAATGTTGTATTATTCTGGGGGGTACTTCGGAGCCCCATAGCTGAAAAGATATGGGTAACAGAGACATAATTTTAGGTTTTCAAGGAGATTTTTCATGGACGTCCCTGGATAATAAGTTTAAAGATTCCAGGTCGAGTGGTTACGATTTGTGCCCTGTTAACAGATGGCAGTTTCATTGCAGGTCTGAAAAAAAGAAAAAAGAAAGAATTTGTAAAAATGAGAAAAATACAGGTGGCGCCACCAGTCTGCAGGAAGTGATAGAACATGCCATGATCAATATTCATGCAAAGAATCATGGCGATAAATGCAGTAGTCATTCAGATACTTGAGCTTTAGTATCAAATGTTGTATTATTCTGGGGGGTACTTCGGAGCCCCATAGCTGAAAAGATATGGGTAACAGAGACATAATTTTAGGTTTTCAAGGAGATTTTTCATGGACGTCCCTGGATAATAAGTTTGAAGATTCCAGGTCGAGTGGTTACGATTTGTGCCCTGGTAACAGATGGCAGTTTCATTGCAGGTCTGAAAAAAAGAAAAAAGAAAGAATTTGTAAAAATTAGAAAAATACAGGTGGCGCCACCAGTCTGCAGGAAGTGATAGAACATGCCTTGATCAATATTCATGCAAAGAATAATGGCGATAAATGCAGTAGCTATTCAGATACTTGAGCTTTTGTATCAAATTTTGCATTATTTCGGGAGGCCCTTCAGAGCCCCATAGCTCGAAGGATATGAGAATTAGAGACCTAATTTCAGGTTTTCAAGGAGATTTTTAATGGACATTTTTATGGATATATTATTTGACATAATTGAACTTTTCTGTGGGATTATTTGATAAAAATGATTTTACACACAATGTAACAATTTGTTCTTCCAATTGTTAGAATTTCATTTTCGCTGCAGACACACATCAAGTGATAATTTACAACAGTTATTCAATTGCACGACACATATGAAACATGAAACATTCTGCTGAGTTCCAATTCTTACAATGAAATACTTATCTGGCATGGGGTAATTGTAATCGGAAATTGTATTTATATGTTAAGCTAATCGTAATCACAATCGATTACTCTCCCAGTGTAATCATATTCTTTTATTTTCCAATTTAAAACAGCCAAAGTTAATGATTCCTGAAACATATTTTTTACCATTGGAGTAAAACATGATTAAGAGTGAATGATCTAGCTATCCTTACTTGTGAAAGCTGTTAAAACGTACTTTAGTAGCGTAAATTATCAAGTATAAGCCAGAGAATTTGTTCCCAAATAGCATGGTTTGAAATTCAATCTGACTTGTACACCGCTCCAAGACTTTTGCCATGATCTGCCCTTAAACACTCGAGAATCAGGAGAACTTCTCTTTTGGAAGTGACATACAGATAAGAACAAAAAATATTAGCAGTAAATTAATACTGCATGTGCTAATACAGAAAGGAAGATTTTAAGAAGAAGTATCATCTCTTACTCAAGAGAATGTTGAGTATAAACAAAGAGGCGACATTATTTCATTGAACCTGTTGTAGTCTCATTGTATGCAAACATGGTGCCCGAAAAAGATACTTTTGAAAAGAGGTTGTGACCTTTAAAGAAAACACGTTAACCCAATACAGAAATGCCATACCTGTAGATGTTGCTCAGGTTATATTTAAAATGTGAAAAAAACTGAATCGTAACATTTCTATGTTTAGTACTGGTTATCATACGGCATTTCCAATCAGCTGAAATCCATAACATTTTATCACTATGTAATAAACAGCTAACTTTTAATCAGATGTGTCATTTTTGTACAATAACAGATAGTCTGTTAAAAAAATGTTTTCCTACATGTTTAAATTACTTTCTGCTTAGGAACAAAACGTTAGACACAATTCGCAGTTGGCAAAAGATGCCCGATGGCATTATAAATCTTACACGGTTTAAACAGGTTGGAAGCTTAACTCATTATACCCCTCTTCTTGGGCTGCATGGTCTCAGCAAAACGTACAATCATTTACAAAAGACTAATAAATACCATCATGCATAAAGTTTTGCTCCCTGTTTCGTCATTGCAATTACATTTACATTAATTGCATTAATTTATTATGGTTGATATGTGTGGCAGCTCATGAAGGAATGGCAGCTTGATTCAATATATCTGAATTTTTCTATATGCCCATGTTGTGCTGAAAAAGTCACTTTTACAACATATTAATGGGATCACCTTTTTTGGTCTGTAATGTTATATTGCCCATCTTCATTTGAGGGTTACGTGACAGGTTTGGTAAGATGTTATTTTAAGGATTATACTTGAAGACAACACGCCTTGAACTAACAGAAACTAGAGACAAACCACGCAATGAACTCAGCATGGCCACAATTATTATACATTAACATTTTCCATGTCCTTTTTGATCAGGAAAGCTTTGATTATCGTTAATTCCATCTCATTTTTCTGTTAACGTTTACTGCTTTTCTGATCATAAATGTTCCTATACATCTTAAAGAAGATATGTTGTGCAGGGTTTGCTGATAGGCGTTTGTTAGGGGGATGAGAGGAAGACATCATAGCCTGAACCAAAAGTACCGGGATATAAAAAAGCAATGAACTGAATATGGTCATCATTTTTTATACTAATGGATTCAGATCCTTTTGGGTATATACAAAATGATTATATGTGTAAATGTCAAGATATTATGTTCATCTGTACTCGTAGAGTAATAGTTCAAAACTTGTAATCTCTTATTATGAAATTTGAGATCTTTGAGCCTATTTAATTTATACTTCATTAATAGTTTGTTTCTCGAAAACTATATGATTTACTTCAAATACAGTATATATTATCTTATTAGGTTGACACTATACCTTAATTAAGAAATTGATATTATATAGCGTGTTCCTCATGTAGATAGTCTTCTTCTTCCTGAGATCCTGACACCTGTTACTATGAAAATAATCAATAGATGATGTTAAACTTTTATATGAGTACACGTATTAAGCCCGCTTCATCTCATGTATTTCTATGACTAGCATCAGTGCCTTCTCTATAATGTTTACAGTACAGAGAGGCAATTTTTTCTGCAGGTAGATCGGACCTGAAGCAGTAGGGAACTCGGCAGACTAGTGTGTAATGCACACGTATTGATTCATCACAAAGATGAATATATAATTTTTCATGTCGTGCTGTGAACATCAAAATCACATCGTTTTCATTTACTCTTCACTGTTCCATTACACATCTTCCTTTGAGGACTTCAAGAGAGGTTTGGTAAGATGTGATTTTAAGAAGGATATTTAAAGAAACAACAAACTGAACTCACAGTACTCACAGTACAAAGACAAAACACACAATGAACTCAGCATGCCCACAGTTATTATACATTAAGCATTAAACAAGTCTCATGTCCTTGTAGGCAAATAAGATTTGACTGCAAGTAAATTCCATTATTATTGTCTGCTAGTATATATTTATCTTACGATCAAAGATGTTCCTGGACATCTTTAAGAGGATCAGTCGTACGAAATTTAATTACAGGCATTTATTATGGATACGAGAGGAAGTAATCACGACTTGAACTTACATTTCCCAAAGACAAAACATGTTTATACATTAATCTGCGGAAAACCTACAGAATGACCAACGGACTGTCTGATAATATTTGTGAATATTGTCATAGCTGTAGGTTAGAAAAAGGTAGCCACAATGATCCTTTAGAGAGGGCTGTGTAACGGGTTGCATTTTAAAACGGACCGAACTGTTTCGCTAAAAAGGCTTGACTTTTTTAGGAAGCGCTTTGAATACCAGATACGTTTGCCATCGACATGGGTTTGAATCAGGGATTATCCCAATATTTTCAACTTAGCAAAATATTTTTTATTATATATATATATATATATATATATATATATATATATATATATATATATATATATATTGTTACGGAACCTCACATAAACAGATCACGTATGCGTGATGAACACAAATGTTGTAATGGAGATAAACAAAATCAGACTATGTAACACTAGGCAGTGAGAAATGTCTAGTGGAATGAATAAGAAGTCAGTGTTTTTTGTTAACAAATAACTATAATTTATTCTTAAACAAACCTAACATTTAAGTACACTAAATCAATACAATTACACAGTTAAAGTATAACATCAAATCGATATAATCACACAGCCTAATAAACAAAGTGCACAGTATCTAGATACCACCACCGCCACAACGACAAGTTCTTTAATTTGTATACTCTCGGAGAATGACAGTCCAATGTAAAGCTCTTGTAACAATCCAGAAAGCAAACTGTAGACCAAACAAGACCCGTCACAAAATCCAAGAGAAAATCTATAATCGCTGCACTCATCGGAATAGGTCCCACAAACTGAGACACACGCTACTGTGTCCGCTGGAATCTTCTCTCCTCTCTCTTAAACACAGCCTCTTTATATAACTGTTCACCCCAAGCCGATAATTTTCCAATTCTCGAACATTCTAAAGAATCTAACACAGTACACACGTTCAAAGAACATACCAGAACAACAAATGCCGTGTCTCAACATATTAGGGTTCACACGTGTTCTACCAGGCTAGAAAGCCCCAAGCTAGCATGACAACGAGAGTTCAACCAGTACGGATTGAACCGAGAGTGCAACACGCGGCCAGACACGGGCGCTGCAACACGAGTTATGCCCGTGCCACACAATTAAAAGGGCACCTGTAACACTCCCCGCCTGTAAGAAAAAAGAAAGTTTTTTCGGTAAACTTTCTTTTTACGTTCATAATCACTAAATTTTTACATTATCTAAAAAATCATCTAATTTACCACTTTACATAAACATCTTGTTTACAACATTTCATAAACATCTCGATAATCAATCAGCAAGTACATTTCTTTTCCTTTAATGTGTATGATTTCAAGATTGTAATCCTGTCAGAACAAACTCCATCTCAACCTTCTACACTTCACCTTGTTCATGAAAGTGAGGGGATTGTGATCACTGAAGACAATGATAGGCTTGACTGATGAAGTAACATAAACTTCAAAATGTTGCAATGACAAAATCAAAGCAAACATTATTTTTCAATAGTGGAGTAGTTTTTATGGTTTGCATAAAACTTTCTTGAGAAATAACTAATTGAATGATCAATGCCACCATTGCCTTCTTTTAAACACAGCACCAGCAGCAGTATCACTAGCATCTACACTAACTTAAAAGGCACAGAAAGTCTGGAGCTACCAAAACTGGTGAACTTTGCAGAATTGAATTCAAATTCTGAAAAGCATTTTCACACTGAATATATCATACAAACTTTTGTTTCTTCTTCAACAAATTAGTCAAAGGTTCAGCTACAGCTAAAAAATTTTGACAAAACTTCCTGTAGTGTCCAACCATACCAAGAAAACGCATTATTTGCTTTTTGTTTTCTGGTCTAAGAAATGCAGAAATAGCACTTACCTTTGTATCAACAGGTTTTACCTGACCCTGTCCTACAATATGACCCAAAAATGTTACGTGTTTCACTGAGTCCTTCGAAGAATTTGCAATTGTTTTTCCCATGTGTCGCTGTACACGATGAGGTCATCAATATATGCGTCGCAGCCCTGAATGTTCTTGACAACCATATGGATGAGGCGCTGGAACGTGGCTGGCGAGTTTTTCATGCCAAACGGCAGAACTTTATACCGGTACAGTCCATGCAGCGTCACAGATGTGGACACTTCCTTCGCTCGTTCTGTCAGTGGAACTTGCCAGAATCCTTTTAGCAAGTCAAACGTGGAGACATATCAGAAGCTACCGACTTTATCAATACAATCATCGATCCTCGGAATCGGGAACGTGTCAGTCTTGGTGACAGAGTTCAGTTTTTGATAATCTGTGCACATACGGTAACTTCCATCAGGTTTTGGCACAAGAATACATGGTGAACCTAGTTACTGTTACTAGGTTCAATTAAATCATTGTCTAGAAATCTCATCCTGTAGATACCTTTGCTTTTCTGGATTCAGTCTAAAAGGATGTTGCTTGACTGTGCTTGCCTCGGCAACATCGGCGTGATAGCACAATATGTTAGTTCGCATTGGAATGTCACTTAACAAATGCTCATAATTCCGCAGTAGGTTCTTGAGGTCTTGTTGTTGTTGTGGCATCCAGGTTGTAAAAGCACGTCTGGGTTTTTAATGGTACTGTACCACACTCAATGTCTACATCACACTTACAATCAGTATCTACTTTAACTGGGTCAGGGTCAGTGTTTACAGCAGTAACATTATGTACAACATCTCATGCGCTATTTCTGTCATAATATGGTTTCCACATGTTAACATGGCACAGTTGTTTCTTCTTACGCCGATCTGGTGTTAACAGTATGTAATTTAAATCACTGACTTTCTTGTCAAAAATGTAAAGACTAAAATACCTAGCTTGCAGAGGTCTGCCAGGGATGGGAAGTAAGGCAAGGACCTTTACACGAGGCTCAAACGTCCTACTTACAGTGTAGTTGCCATACTTTGTTTTCATTTTACTTTGTGCAGATTTTAGATATGACTGTGTAATCTCACCAGCATTGAGCAGTTTAGTGCAAAAGTCTGAGACATAATGCAGTAATTTTCACCAAAAATATTTCTTTAAGCAGTTCCAATGGATGTTCAGTTCGCGGTCCTTGTCCGAAAACTAGTGCAAAGGGACTGAAACCCGAGGACGAAACGATTCTCTGACAGCAAACAGCAAAAGGGGGATTCTTAAATTTCATCCCTGTCTTTCTGTGTGCCATAGCAATAAGTCCTAATCATGTTTTTTAAATGTGTGGTGAAAACGCTGGAGGGCGCTCTGACTCTCAGGATGTTATGGCGAAGAGCTGTACTGTTTTATACTTAGCTCAAGCATCACTTGGTGGAAAAAGCTAGACATAAAATTAGACCCTTGGTCAGACTGGACGGATTTTGGTAATCCAAAAGTTGAAAAAACTTGGTCAGAACTTTGACAACACTTTTGGCATTAATTTTGCGCAATGGTCTTGCCTCAGGGAACCTAGTAGATGCGCACATAATTGTCAGCAAGTATTCATGTCCAGATTTTGTTTTGGGCAATGGTCCAACACAGTCAACAATAATCCTACTGAATGGTTCCTCGAAAGCAGGAATAGGCCTAAGTGTGGCCTTAGGAGGATTCTGATTGGGCTTGCCTACCATCTGCAATGTATGGCATGATTTACAATAATGCACAACATCTCTTCTGAGGTAAGGCCAATAGAAGTGTGTACTAACTTTGTGATAAGTTTTATTTATACCTAAATGGCCAGACAAAGGAGCCTCATGTGCCATGTTTAGAATTTCATTGCGAATGCTTTTGGGCATTACTATTTGATGTTTGATGGCCCACTCATCATCAGCACATACATCAGCTGGTCGCTATTTACGCATAAGCACTCCAATTTTAACATAGAAACAAACTGGGTTCTGTGATAGTTCATCTTTAGAAACTGCCCTGGGGAACAAACATAAATTAGCATGATCCTTATGCTGTTCCTCGATAAGTTCTGACCTTGAAAATGCTGTATCCTGTACGGGCGAGTCGTTAGACTCCCAGAGTGTTATTATCTGGACCATTATTCTCATGTGTTTTTCTGGGCCATAGATCTAGTTACAGCACATGAAGGATACAAACCAGGAATTTCCTGACTTTCCGGATCAGTTTCCTCATCAAATGACGGCTTTTCTGTCACTATTAGTACAGGTTGTACTTTGTCACCTGCTACATCATTGCCTAGTAGCAACTGACTTCCCTTAAAGGGTAAAGTAGTTCTTATGCCCATAGTAATATTCCCAGAAATCAAATCTGACTTTAATTGTATACTGTGAAGCGGAATTGAAGTGTGCTTGTCTGAAAACACACCATTAACAAGTGCATGTGCACCAGTAAAAGACATATTAGAAAATGGAAAAGTGTTTGCTATAATGAGAGTCTAGCCTAAACCATTGTCCTTTAAAATTCTAATAGGGGCAGATTCTGAAAAATCACTTGAAAGTGATACAAAACCATCATGTATGAATGGCCTAAGTAACACCATTTGAGAGTCAGGGGAGGAATCTACTAACTCAGCTTCATCAAACAAAGAACTGACATTGACAGTGTCAGTCATGAACTCTTTTTCAGAGTCATTTAAAGAATCTACATCCTTTTTATCATCAAACTCCTCATGGGAGTCAACTAAGGAATTTTCCTCAGCAGAAACAAACTTCTGTTTGTCATAAGAGGAGCTGGCCTCATTTGAAATACTCTCGCAAGAGTCATAAAAGGACTTAGCCTTATGTAGAGAATACTCCTCGCAGGAGTCTTGAAAGGACCTAGCTATATTAAATTCCTCGCAGGAATCAGCTGAGGTTTTTATCTCACAAGCTACGGATTCTTTGGATTTAGAAGGCACGTGGGCCTCCGTAGCATCAAACTCTTAATTAGAGTCAATCAAGGAGTTGTATCCCTATTTACATGATAAGAGCCTGACTCTTGTACTATGCTATGCATAGAATTTGAAAAAAAAAAACAGAAGGTTTGCCATTTGGTTAATTCGCAAGTTTCCACCGGTCAGATATTAGATGACCTTCCTTCTTGTAGTAATTACAGATTTTCTTTGAAAATGACTGGTCTTTGTTGGACTTAGACACAGTGGACGTGGACTGAGGTGTAGCAAGGGACTCTGCTGAACTATCAGGACTACTTGTACTAGGTGACTGCGCTATAAACTTCTTTTGACCATACTGATTTACATTCTTGTTTGTGAATGACTGATTTGATTTGCTAGTAAAGGACATTTTGTGTGTCAATGAATAATCATCAGCTGATTGAGCAGCAATGTCAAGTGTTTCAGGACTTTTCTCATCAAGAAAAGTTTTTACATCTGCGTTAATGCAGGGCTTAAATTCTTCAAGCAAAATCAACTGGCGCAAATTGTCATAATCTTTCATTACATTTTTAGAACTACACCAGCGATCAAACAACTGCTCTTCTGTCCCAGCTAATTCGACGTAGGTCTGTTCTTTGCACTTTTCCTAATTTCTGAAATTCTGGCGGTAAGCCTCCGGAACTAACTCATAACCTTTTAGGATTAAACGTTTTACCAGGTCATAGTCAGTAGCAGCTTCTACTGAAAGCTCTGTTTAAATTTCTCTGGCCTTGCTTGTCGTTACACTTTGTAACAACATAGTCCAGTTTCCTTAGGCCATTTTAAATTTTCAGCTACCTTTTCAAAATGTAAGAAATATTTATCAACCTCTTTTTCTTGGAAAGGTGGGGCAAGTCTAATGTGTTTAGTAACATCAAAACTGTGAGTTGGGGCAGCACTTAGACTATGTTCTAGTTTAAGTCTTTCTAACTCCAGTCGTTTTAACTCAATTTCTTTTTCTGTTTTCTTTTTCTAATTCTAACTGTTTTAATGCTAGCTCATGTTGCATTTCCATTTTTTTAATTCTAAATGCATAGCAAGGCTGTCATTTTTTAATGTTTCAACTTCACTCCCTTAAATTAAACCTTTGCTAACTAGATCTTGCATGATATAAGCAATGATATCAGGCTTTCTCAAAGCATTTTTCACACTTAGCCTCAAGTGTTGTCCAAAACTCAACAACTGTTCTTTTGTCAACTATTCAAGTTGATCAGGGTCGGGATCGTCAACAAATGTCTCAGGTTTGAAATCTGCCATGTTTAGATGTTCAAACAATAACAAAAATCCACTGAGGTAAATCCTGTAAACAATGTATTGTAAAAAATATGTAATCTTGTAAACAAGGTATGATAAAACATTGTGTCTAGGTAAAGGCCTAATATATTTTCAAAACTATTGAGCATCCCGGACAAGCCCCCAATTTTATGCTACGGAACCAAATATAAACAGACCACGTATGCCTGATGAATAAAATTTTGTAATGGATATTAAAAAATCAGATTCTGAAACACTAGGCAGCGTGAAATGTCATGGGGAATGAATAAAGGAGTCAGTGGTATTTTGTTGACAAATAACTATAATTTATTCTTAAAACAAACCTAACATTACAGTACACTTAATCAATACAATTACAAAGTTAAATAAAAGTATAACATCAAATCAATATACTCACACAGCCTAATAAACATAGTGCATAGTACCTGGATACCACCACCGCCACAGCGACAAGTTCTTTAAAATGTATACTCTCGGAGAATAACAGTCCAATGTAAAGCTCTTGTAACAATCCAGAAAGCAAACTGTGGACCAAACAAGACCCGTCACAAAATCCAGGAGAAAATCTGAAGAAAATCTTTAATTGCCGCACTCATCGAGATAGGTCCCACAAACTGACACACAGGCTTCTGTGTCCGCTGGAATCTTCTCTCTTCTCTCTCCCCCGGCTCTAAAACACAGCCCCTTTATGTAACTTTATACCCCAAGCCGAGAATTCTCCACTTCTCTAATATTCTAAAGAATCTAACACAGTACACACGTTCAAAGAACATACCAGAACAACAAATGCCGTGTCTCAACATATAAGGGTTCACACGTGAGCTCGCCCCGGCACTGCCAGGCTAGAAAGCCCCAAGCTAGCATGACAACGAGAGCTCAACCAGTACGGATTAAACCGGGAGTGCAACACGCGGCCAGACACGGGCGCTACACCACGAGTTTTGCCCGTGTCACACAATAAAAGGTGCACCTGCAACCATATATATAAATATATATATATATATATATATATATATATATATATATATGTGTGCCTAAAATTTGTACAATATAAAATTTGGCCTAGATCGTCTTTAGGACAAAATGTATTTCAACAAATCCATAATTAGCTTTGTAATTCATAGGTCTGCTATGGAATTTCTCACTTTCTCTCGCATGTTTGTATATTAGAACTACTTAAAAAACAGAAAGGAAACATATTAATTACTAACAGCATACTGGAAGAGATATTTTTTACAATTGGTTGTAAATGATGTAATAGTCTGAGATTTTTTTTTAAGTGTAGTATGAAGCGAATTAGAGGCTTTACGGGTAGGAAACGATAGGAATGTTCACCGACTTTTATATTACACTGTGATACTATAAGGAGGTTTCCGACAGCCGAACGCAGCATACGCAAGGGCAAATAGGTCATTAATTTATCAGACTAGTATTATGGAAGTAAGCAATCGAATGGCGGTAAACAAAGAAAAAAGGCAATTCCGTTTTCTTCGCGGCAATTGACGGGCAGCCAATACAGCTGTTAAATCAGCAGCGTGACATGGGTAGTCTTACGAATGAGGTCAGTCTTATGAATGAGGCGCGCAGTATTATTCTGAACAATTATGCAGCCGCGGGACTTGCACTGCAGCTAACAAATGAAGACCAGAATTAAGGTACTCCACGCGAGATATGCCGGCAGCACGCCTTAGCTGAAAGGAATCTCCGGATCTCTAGTGCTGGTTACCAGAAATACAGGGAGAAAGATATTTAGGGCCTCATAAAATATATCTGATAATTATTTGTGCTAAGATTGATTGAAATTACTCTCTTGATATTAGTGGCCTACATAGCTGATTCTCCCTCAAAAGGGTCCCTAAATTATTAAGTAACCTACTGGAAGGAGTCTTTATTAATTACGTATCACGTGTCGAGTGGAAAATTTATCTAAGAGGCTAAGATGAAGCCCTAAATTCAAAGAAACTGTAGATTGGTTTAGTTGATGTAAGATTTAGACTGTTGTCGTTCCTACATGTGGCAAGTGAGCCTGAGGCTTTTGCAAATAGGTTCTTAACATTTACTTAATCAGCCCTAACTGATTTATAAATTCATCACATATTATTTAACACTACTACCTGATATAACACTCAAATTGTATACCAAAGTCGTACGAAACAACAATAAGCTGTTTCGCTGGTAACAGGAATTAAGAGCAGGCAGGCATGGCAGCGATCAATATATATATATATATATATATATATATATATATATATATATATATATATATATATATAATAACGCAGTGCCCAATAACCTCCTATTGAAATAAGGTTTATGAAACATGGATCCAGAGAAATATGTTCTCGATTAATTGTAATCTTCTATAATATTATCCATCTATATTTTTACACATCTTCAAAAAGAGAATTTCAGTGGATGTCTGGAATGTTGTACCTTATATTTTTTTTTCAAAAATGCCACAAGAGTGCTATCCTTGTGATTTTATGCACCTAGATCTTTCTAAAC